>JAUIMM010000368.1:6431250-7892500 GCA_031769625.1 Taudactylus pleione | reverse complement strand
TACAGTGGGTAATACTACTGGGGGCACTACAAAGGGGGATTACTAGGGGGGGGAATACTACTGGGGACACTACAGGGGGGGCTACTACTGGGAGCACTACAAGGGGAGATTACTACTGGGGGCACTACAGCGGGGAATACCACTGGGACACTACAAGGGGGGAGGAATACTACTGGGGGCACTACAAGGGGGGGTTACTACTAGGGGCACTACAAGGGGGGGGGACCACTACTGGGGGCACTATATAAAGGGCACTGCATAGTGTGTACCACTACTGGGGGCACTGCATAGGGGGGGGGGAGTACTACTGGGGCACTATATAAGGGGAATACTACTGGGGGCACAAGAGGCACTGCACAGGGGGACCACTACTGGGGGCACTGCATCGGGGGTACCACTACTGGGGGCACTGCATAGGGGGACTACTACTGGGGGTACTATATAAGGGGAATACTACTGGGGGCACTGCACAGGGGGGCCACTACCGGTGGCACTGTAAAAGGGGCACTGCATAGGGGGGCGCCAAAAAATATACTTGCTTACCAAAAAATTTGGCTAGGGCCGGCCCTGATGACATGCGCAAGTGTGAATCTTAAGACAGGCTGGTGGGTGGGCGTCTGCTAGGGCCGGACTGGTCATCGGGCAGTTCTGGCAATTGCCAGAAGGGCTGATGGCCAGTGGGGCCAATTCAGCCGAGAAGCAGCAGTTTTGTTTTGAAGGAAAAGCATAGGAGCAGTGAAACGTGTTAAGCCACGCCCCCTTCATGACATCATCGGCCCAGTTCTCTAGCAGTCCGGCCCACCTCTCAGTGTGTGGATGTGGATGGAATGGAGCCTTCTGCATGAGCTTCTTCCTCCCCCACGCAGCCCTGCACTCATAGCAGACACCTCTGCCAGCAACTTCTGATCGGAGCAGTACAGCATGTGAGATGACTTCCATTGCAGCATAGAGAGATAACAAGACTGGAGGTAATAATACACACACTTGCAGAGTGGTGTTATGTTAACCCCTGCAGTGCCTTTCAACTGTGTACTTTACCTGTCTGTCTTGACTGTACCATTTTCCCCTTTATTATTAAACAGGCTTTGAGCTTTAAAGGAACTTACAAATATCATTGCTTAATAGGAGACAGGGAGATTTAATTTGCAGATTCCTATCCTTCTCCATTTGTATTCCATGTAATAAGGGGCAATACTACTGTGTGGCATAAAGAGAATGGGGAACACAACTACGGTGTGGCATACTATGAATGGGGGCCCTAATGTGTGGCAAACTATGAATTGGGGCCCTACTCTTTGTCTTACTATAAATTGGGAGCCCTAATGTGTGGCATACTATAAATGGGGGGGTCTATGTGTTACTTTGAATTGGGAGCCCTGCTGTGTGCCATGCTTTGAATCAGGGGGCCCTGCTGTGTAGTATAGTCTTGTTTGGGGGGAGGTGGTCAGTGATATCGCTTCAGCATCAGGCAAGCTGTCACTATGAGAAACCAGGCTCAGTGTCGATTGCCGCAGCCCCCTAACATGAGTTCAGGTGTGACTGTCATCAGGGCTGAAGCTAGGAATTTTGTTACCCGGCAGACAGTAATTTGGCGCCCCCCACCCATCATAAGATGGCCTTTTCTGACATAAATTTAATATCCATCCCTTAAAAATATTAGTTAAGGTTCCTTAAATAAAACCATCAAATGTCCAAATGATTTTATTAAAATTACAAATATCGACAGAACAAACATATTACACATAATGCCACATATTGTAATGCCCATTTACACATAATGCCACATATTGCAATGCCCATTTACTCATAATGCCACATATTGTAATGCCCATTTACACATAATGCCACATATTGTAATGCCCATTTACACATAATGCCACATATTGTAATGCCCATTTACTCATAATGCCACATATTGTAATGCCCATTTACACATAATGCTACATATTGTAATGCCCTGTACACATAATGACCCCCCATGCAGCAATGCCACTATAGCAATGCCCCTGTAGTAGTGCCCCTATAGTAATGCCCCCTGCAGCCGCACCCTTATAGTAATGTCCCTTGTAGTATTGCCCCTTGCAGCAGTGCCCCTATAATAATGCCCCCTGTAGTAGTGCCCTTATAGTAATGCCCCCTGCAGCAGTACCCCAATAGTAATGCCCTCTTCATCAGTGCCCCTATAGTAATGCCCCCTGAGATAATGCCCCTGTAGTAATGCCCCCATAGTAATGCTCCCTGTAGTGCCGCTTATACAGGAAAAAACAAACAAATCTTACCTTAAACCCCGTTCCTGCGTCTGCCACCATCCGATCCGCACGGCTGCTTCTCGTAACTATGGGAGACACATCATGAGGTCTCTCCCATAGTGTCCGTGGGGGGACTACAGGGGTGGGCATTAGCAATGTAAACATTGAGGAGTGGGCTGCATTGTGGAGACACATGGGGGGGCTGCAAAGGAGACACATGGAGGAGGATTGCAAAGGGAGACATGTAGGGGGCTGCATAGGGAAACATAAAGGAGGCTTGCAAAGGGAGACACATGGGTCTTGATTAAATTAAAAAACAATGCAGAATAGCCCTGTGATGGAGCTTCCAGAGTTATTAAATTCAGCGCGATGTTTGGACCAACTATGTTATATTATGGTCACCAATGTAGCAATGTATATTATCCATGTCCTTGTCCTGCTTTGTATTGTATTGTACTGTATGTGTCACTTTTTTGGTTATGTACTTTGCAAGGCCCTGCGGAACACTTGTGGCGCCATATAAATAAATTATAATAATAATAATAAAGGGAGACATGCAGGGGGCTGTAAAGGGAAACATGGAGGGGGCTTGTAAAGGGAGACACATTTAGGAGGCTGCAAAGGGAGACACTTGGGGGGGCTGCAAAAGGAGACGCATGGAGGGGGCTGCAGAGGGAGACGCATGGAGGAGGCTTACAAAGGGAGAGAGGGAGACACAAAAATATTCTTTTTCCTTGGATTTATGTGTAATAATTTTACAAACAAGTTAATAAGTATTTTTGTCCTGACCTAAATATTTATTATGTAATTTTGAACCAAATACTAAAAAGGGACTGCTTGGTAATTAATTTGGCTTAGTGGTGACTTGAAAAAAATCAATGATACCCTAAGTTTGGGAACCACTGGTGTAGCGGTTTGGGTAAGGATACTAGGGTTAGTTTATGGGGTTGGGTTGGGGTATTAGGGATAGGATATTAGAGTTGGTATAGTGGTATTAAATTATTGTTCAAGTACTGTATATACATGCGTTACTCTGACGACATATCTACTTGGGTTTTAGGGTTAGTTTCTGAATTTGGGTTAGGGTATTACAGTTAGGGTATTAGGGTTGGTGTAGCAGTTTGGGTAAGGGTTAGTTTATTGGTTTGTGTTAGGATATTAAGAATAGGTTATTAGCATTCGTTTAGCAGTATGGGGTAGTGTATTAGGGTTAGAGGTTATGGCTAGGGTGAGGTCTGTGGTTATGGTTCAGCTAGGGTCAGGATTAGGGTAAGGATTCATGTCATGGCCATTTACGGGGCATGTTTCTGCCTTCAGCTGAGATCATGTATGTAGAGAAACATGGCATCAGCATCGCTACTGCCGCAACAAATAATGTAAAGGCCATGATTCAGGAATGAAAATATAGTGCTATGGATTGTTTTAGGGAGGGGGGCCCCATCTAGTATCTTGCCTAGGGACTTATGAGGTCTAAATTCGTCTCTTAATGAAATGCCAGCTTTACTTAACAGAATCAACCAAATAACAATGTCTGACTATGGCACATGTTTAAATCCCCTGCATGATAAACTCTGTTGTGTGTTTAATTTAATACAGATAATGATGTATACCTGTATGTTGTACTAATATGAATGATATTTGTAAGCGCATACACTAATAAGTGGGAGGAGTCAGGAATAGTAAGGGGAGGAGCCAGATGCTGACGCGTGGTGGGCCTGTGTGCTTTAAGTGCCAGGGCCTATTTTTAGTCCCAGTCCGGCCCTGGCGTCTGCATACACAGAGCAATCGCACGCCAAGACATAGCGGGTTAATGCCTTGCAGTGCGATCACTTGCCTTGCCGAATTTGCATACACATCTAGCGAGCGAACGCATCTAGCGAGCGGATCTGAATCGAGCCCATAGTCCCCACTACCGCTGTCCTACTCAGATAGTTTTATTTTTCAATAGGGGATTATGGCCCTCATTCAGAGCCGTTCGCTATTTGCGGTCGTTCGTTCAAAAACAAGGGGTGGCTATTCAAATGATCCGTTCGCAAATTGCAGTCTGTTCACACCTCTAAGTCTGAACGAGCGAGCAAAACATACGCTCGTTTATTTGTTAAAAACGCCCCCTGGCCGCTCGCACCATACGTCATGTCCGCTATTTATTAGATTAATCGAGTACATCGACCAGCGTATGAACTGCTCGCTATTCTTGTGGTTGGTGTTTGCTACCACAAATTTGCGAGCAGTTCTGGCTATAAAATAACCCAGTGACGTGGTCAATGACGCTGCTGTATTAATTATGCACACCCATAATACGCCCGTTTTGACCTTTAAGCACGCCTGCGTTCGGATCTCCACTCCCCATTTTCAAGCACCTTCCCCTGTTACCACCCACATACGCCTCATTCTGTCACTCAAAATAGCAGGCACTCGCTATATAGCGTACAAACGATTTTTGGCCGCACTGACTGGTTCGCGCATGCGTACTAAAAACCGTACGCATGCGCAGATGTGCAAACATCGCTCGGAACGAGCGTACTGCCGCTAACGAGCGGCTCTGAATGAGGGCCTATATTATCAGTTTTAGAATGCTGATAAGTGTCTAGAAGCAATTTTTAATCATTAAAATATTTTTTCTTAAACTGTGTTTTATGTATTTTTAAATACTATATGTGAATAATAAATGAGAAACATTTACAGTATGTTTAACGGTTAAGTCCTACACGGATCTCTTTAGTTTTCTACTAGGTTTACATCTCTTTCAACAGGATTGTGTAGACTTATAGCGCCACTATTATATGTTTTTTATCTATTTCTATACCTCTATTTTATAGGTGATCAACTTCAGGGTCAGTTCAGTAACATTATGTTCTCCAGAAACGATAACGTTCTAAGCAGTGGATTTCTCACCTGGGATAAGCAGTATAAAAGTGAGAAGAATCCTCTGCAGGGACTGGTGATGCCAGTGGAAGACCCTGAAGAAGGCAGTGCAGGTGGTATGTCTGTGACTATGGGCTCTATTTACTACAATCCGCATTGGTAATGCAGATTGTAGTGTGATATTACCGAGTGAATTCGCATTGCGAATTCAGGCAATATCACAGTGATTTACTACAAATCCCTTGCAGGGACAGTGCTTGCGATAAAGCTCTGTCCCTGCTAATCCCCTTCGGAGCCTTATCACGGTATTTTCGCAAAAAATACCGTGATTAAGTGCCCGCGCATGCGCCGACCATTCGCCGCAGCTACCCCCTCCGGCGCTAAGCCCCGCCCCCGTGATCGTGGACCCCCCCCCTCCCTTAATAGCACTTACCTGCATGCACCAGGCCTCCGGTGATGTCTTCCATTCCTCCGGTAAGGTGATCTCCCATACTGCACTGGGGCCCGATCACCTGATGAGCGGGCAGCAGTGCACTGTGAGTCATCACCGGAGGCCCGATCACCGGTCCCTGGAGTGAGGTAAGTAATTTTTTTTTTTACTATTTTTTTTTTTACAGTAATCAGCTTGCGGTCTGTTTAGACCACACAGCTGATTACTGGTACCGACTCCCGGCTCTGCTGTCCCCGTTAGAGCAGGGCAGGAGGCCGGTAACTATTATCACAGGGCTTTCCCCGGTATTTTTTTCACATTTATTTTTAGTAACTATGGTCAGATCACATTTCCCATTACAGTTATGGGAAATGCGATCTGCTTTACTAAAAATAAGTGATACTTAGGGGTTGGAGTAGAATTTTACGAATTCTACTCCAATTGCCCTGTAATAACTATACTTGATACTAAAATAATGTGAAAAGGGTGTGAAAACACCCTTTTTCACATTATTTTAGTAAAAATAATGTTGATAAATAATGTTGATAAATAGAGCCATATATATGAGGACACTCACTACAATCTGCAGCACTGGTTTGATCACAAACTGTACGTCCAGGTACTTGATAGAATACAGTGCTGACATTTGTGTTCTGGATTTGGTGGTGAAATAGCAGGTAACACTAAAAAAAAACTTCCCTGGTTATTTGTGCATAACTGAACTCATCTCGGATGGGCTTCCCCCTGAATCCTAACTGCATGCTGTTTCACACTTGAACACACACTTCCACTTTCTGTAGTATGATATAATTTGCATCAATTGGCTAAAACTGTGCATAATCAACTAGTCTGTCTGTCTCTCTCTGTCTATATGTATAATTTGCTACAGTATGACCAGTCCCCAACATGCATGCGCAGTGGGAGCCGGGGCATGGGCTCTAATGGCTCCTACTGCTAGGGAGATTGGAAATACATAGCACAGGAGAGCAGCACGGAGTGGAATGGCTCTGGAGTGGGGTGCAGAATAAGGTGACCCTTTACTAGTACAGGTATGTGTATGTATATATATATATATATATATATATATATACATACACATACATACAGTATATATATATATATATATATATATACATATAAATATATATATATCTGCAAAACTTTTGTTTATTGAATTGTGCATAGTAACGACAAAGAAAGACAGAGCAGTAGTCAATAGCACATAACATACAGAACATTCTGCCATATAACGGACATATTGTAGCTAACAAATAAGTACCGTCCTTTAACATTAAAAAACCCAAAACAAATAGATTACTGTAGTATATAGGGAGATTCTTGAGGACAAGGATGCAACTGAGCAATCAACTAAATAAAATAAAAAATAAAATACTGTATGAACCAATGGTAATAAAAAAGAAAAGGTGATTTATTAATGCAGAAAGATGGCATTGTAAACTATTATAACTATATTTTTTTATGTAATTGTATACCTAATCTTCTGCACCTAATT
The DNA here is from genome assembly GCA_031769625.1 of Taudactylus pleione. NCBI lineage: Eukaryota > Metazoa > Chordata > Amphibia > Anura > Myobatrachidae > Taudactylus > Taudactylus pleione. The sequence continues at coordinate 7,885,443 of JAUIMM010000368.1, read as the reverse complement.
ATTTCAACACTATCACCAAACCTTAGAGCTTTAAACAAATATTAAACAGATGGGTTGCTTGAAATCCAACCCGATACTAAAAAGTATTCCAGTTATCATGTAGTTTATAAAAAATAAGAAGGTTCATGCTGTAATGCAGATTGCACGATAACCTTTTTTATAAAAAATAATAGCGGCAATATAAACAGATTGGATTCTCAATCTGCTATTGACTTTAAAAAGTATTACCAAGTCTTTGACGAACGCTTAGCTGCCAGCATACTCTGCCTCAACCCAATACACACCTAATTGCTCGGCAAAAAGGCAGTTTGCCTACCTCATTGAGCTGGATGATGTGATGAATTTGCCTCAGGTACTCGCTGCCACCTGGTTTGTGGCAGATATCCAGTACCGTCATGTTTATTTTCTGCTCAGTGAGATCGAGTCTGCTGCCTTGATCTTTTAATATTGAACTGTCTTCTTGCGTCTCAAACCCACTGGAAAAATAGAAAGTTTACAGCATTACATATTTCTGATACGTACAGTAAAACCATTTCAGGGCCATCATACACTGCCCACAGGCTGCTCCATAGCAATGATCTGCTGCAACAACTGACATAGAGAAGTTCACTGCTCCAATCACCTATCTACTTTTTTGCCAGCATTAATATGAGCTATCAGGTGCAAGGAAAATGACTATAATTATAAGAGGAGCAAGATATTCTGCTAAGCCAAATATTTGCAGCATAACTAGGAGGTAACAATGTGCATTTATCATTAGTATAACAGACAATTTCAGTCACTTGTAAAAAAAACAAAAAACAAAAGCAAAATCAAATGAATATCAAAAGACTAGCTATTGTAGGAAGATAATATACATTTAATACACTTTTGCTTATTCCAGTGAGTTCATTAGAAAGGCTGCTTTGTCCTTGCTCACTGAACGCCACGATATACACGCCTGTATTAGTGGGAAAATAATTGCGTGAATTGCATGGATGTAATATTTAGGGGCATATTTATCACATTCTGCATCTCAGGTGCGCATTGGATTTGATAAATTCACCCAAATTTGCATTGCAATATTTTAATACATCGCAAATATGTATCAAATATTGCATGCAGGGACAGAGCTTGTGAAAAGCTCCGTCCCTGTGAATCCAGTCTCCGCACTTCTCATGATATTTTTCCCAGAAAAGACTGTGCTGCGCATACACCGTTGGATAAGACCCCCCCACTAAGCTAACACTTACCTGCAGCCAGGGGTCGGTGTCCGGCTCCTTTTGTGACCCCAGTCAGCTCATCAGTGCTGAACACTGAGATGCCGGCTGGGAGTTTTTACAGCATCAGCTGACTGGGGTCACAGGAGCGGACACCGATCCCTGGCTGCAGCAGCGTGCAGGTAAGTGCTAGCTTTTTATTTTCTTCAGTAATCAGCCTGTGATCTATTTAGACACACATGGCTGATCACAGGTGCCAGCTCTAAAGATTGTTCTGGCTGTCAGAGCAGAGTAGAGGAAATGGGAGGGAAGCCATAATAACGCCATCTGAAGATAGCGTTATTGTCACAGGGCTCCCTCCGATATTTATTTACAATTTAATTCTAGTAAATTTGGGCAGATGACATTTCCCATTAAAAAATGCGTACCAAATAAAATGCACATTTAAGGGCTTGGAGGAGAATTTTGCTAATTTTACTACAAAGCCCTTTCCTACATTTACTGTAGGTGATACAAAGATGTATCAACCCCCGAGAGGGCCCGTGTCCGGCGCGGCCCCTCCTCTGGGAAGCGGGGAGGAGTCTAAATTTCACAGCTTAAGGAAGAAAACAGATACTTGGGACAGGGGCGGGGTTTATCAAAGGTTGGAGAGAGATAAAGTACCACTCAGCTTCTAACACGTTTTTCAGACACAGATTGTATAGTGACAGAAGCCGACTGGTTAGTACTTTATTTCTTTCCAAGGTTTTAAAAATCTTCCCCAGAAGAGAATACATTCTTTCAAATTATAAAAAAAACTTCTAACATCCTAGGGTCATAAGAAAAAGATAAAGAAGTAAACTTCTGACTAGTACCCTTAATTATTCAGTTAAACTGGTTGTTAGTTCTAATCATCATTATTAGTTTATTAGCTTTTATTTATGTGGAGCCACAAAGGTCCCCCTAGCACCATAGAATTATAGTTCTTTAGAATGTAAGCTCTCACGAGCAGGGCACTCTTCCCTCATGTGCTTCTCCTTTCCTTACTCATACTATCATTTACTCCTAACTCCTCAGAACAGCACCTAACACTTGGCTGCTGACGCCCTGCTGCTTATTTAAGTGTTATGATTGCTAATACAGCAATGTTTATAAACCATGTCCTTGTCCTGCATTGTTTTGCACGGTTAATAACTGTGTTCTTGTGTGTTAACTTGTTTATGTATAGTACTTTGTAAGGCGCTTCAGAACCCTTGTGGCGCCATATAAATAAAGGATAATAATAATAGAGGGATAGTATACAAACAATAAAAGTAAACTGTAAAAGTACAGACTAGTTTAGAAATTAATAGATTAGCATAATTATATAACATAAAACCCATAAATACATGGAGAAGACAGTAGGAAGGCACTGTCCATGAGAGCTTATTTTAGGGGAACAGAAGCAGGGAGAGGGGAGCAGAACCACTGAGTACAGATACTAGAGAGTTACGAGGAGGAATGGTAGGTGTGAGTTATAAGGGCACATTTAAGTCAGTACCACCAACAGGTCATGTTTTGTTGATTTCTGTAATCATGCAGTTGTGTGAATTTTTCTGGGTTAGTAATTATCCCATCTGGTGGGAGGTTAAGTGAAAGTCTGATTGAGCAAGGGAGGGCAATCCAGGGGCTGGGGGCATGTTATCAAGGAGAAGGAGAGTAGTTAGTCATTGGCAGAACAGAATGAGCATTGCCTGGAGATTATGTTAGAGATATAGGGAGGGGGTTGGAGTGACTGAGGACCTTGTAAGTTAGTGAGAGGAGTTTGAATCTGATTTTGTATAAAACAGTGAGCGAGTGGAGTGACTGACAGAGGAGGCAGCAAGGGTGGAGCAGTGGGAGGAAAATTCGGCATGCAGAATAGATAGAACAGTAGGGGGTTTATGTATCAAGCAGTGAAAAGTGTGGAGAAGTGGACCAGTGTAGAAGTTGCCCATAGCAACCAATCAGGTCCTACCTATTAATTTATAGACTGTATTTGATAAATGCTACTTCAAAGCTGATTGGTTGCTAAGGGCAACTTTTCCATGCTTTTCACGGCTAGATACATAAACCCCTAGTTTCCAGTACTCAAGGTGGGAGATAGGGGCATGGATGATAGTTTTTAATGGCTTCCAGAGTGTATTTCCTGAATGCTAATTTTTAGTATTATCTTGTGAACATGAATAAAATGTATTCAATTTGATGTATGCAAATGTTTAGCCACTTAAATGAAATAAATTTGAATCTTGTACTAAGGTCTAAAGGCTGACACACATTTCACTTACAGTACGTCTATAAGACCCTTGAAAAGAGGACATTATACAGTAGAACAAAATGACACTTGTTTCAGTATTAGGGGACTGAATTACAGTTATGAACCAATCCAAGTAATGGGTGCCAATTTTGCACCTGGAAAAAATTAGCGCTGCAGAAAAAGTTTACATTTGCATCTCTTGCAGTGTAGCATTGGTTTGTTCAGCAGCAACTGCTGCTCTTGGGCAAAAGTTCCAATTTGAGTGGACTGTTTAGTGAGTAGGTATGCTGATGATTGAATGCCACATGCTCCTGTGTGGGTTTTTTGTTAGGAGAGGGTGGGTCAGGGCAGCCTAGTGTTTTCAAACAGACAACGAAAGTAAAGTGTTGCCCTTAATTTACTCTGAATACACATGGGACAATGTGGGGAGATGTGCCTAAGATTGCTGTGTGGGGTTCCATATTACTTATTGTTGTGGACATCGTTCTCCACAGCAGCCTGCAGGTATAAAATAAGTCTGTACGCTAGTCAATTGCATTAATTTAGCAACTCAAAATTACTTTTTTGTTATATACAGTTCTAAAGTTATATTTAAAGCATAATAAGTACAATAAGTCTGTCCAAATGTCAGAGCATTATATAAAAAATACAGTATTTACTCATAGAAATGTGCTTAGACTTTTATTTATCCAAAAGAACAAAATAACAATTCCACCCAAAATAAAAGCTAAAAATATTTGTACTGTCTGACATATTGTGCCTGATTCTACACATAGCGCCGTGTGCAGCCGCACAAGCGGATAATTTCCTAACTGAATGCTATCACAACCATACGGGTTGGGTACGGGATGCCGGCGGTCAGAATCCTGAAGCCGGCACCATGACAGGGTTAGGATACTGACTGATACTGTTGGTAAGTATCTTAACCATAACCTTCCCTCCCCGCAGCCTAAACCTAACCTTCCCTCCCCCAGCCTAACACTCCCCCCCCACCGCAGCCTAACCCTAAACCCCCCCCCTAGTGCCTAACCAAAATCCCCATACTTACCGTTGAGATGCCGGCGGTCCGGTTGCTGTTGCTGGGATACTGACTGGTGTCAGGATTCTGGCGCCTGCATCCTGAGCCCCGCATCACGCCTGCTGGGATCTCAACTGTATCCCTGCAGGCACATATTGCACCGCCCTACTATTTTCTGTCTGCTAGTGTAGCCATCATCATTAGTATCGCCACTTACACCTACCCTAAGCTGGGTGTAAGAGATCCATCTGTACCTGGCATTCCCTTGGCAGAATAGGATGCAACTCAGGCTACATGTCCACCGCATGCCCACGAGATGGTTCTCTACCATGCATTTGCCCAGGTGACACGCAGAAATAACTATTTCACAAATATGGATATGTTTGCTACAGTGCATATCATGTTTTCTAAAATGTGCTAGATGCAGCTGCATATGGAGAGGCATGCAACTCAGAATAAGGCCCAGAATCTGATACTGTCTAGATTGGGACAAATAGTCTCATTCAAAGGTTCCTAATGCTTAAAAATGGCAAGTAAAATTATATGTGACTGGACCCCAGGACTGGCAACAGAAATATTGGAACCCAGCACACTCATGTTTTTGGATCCTTCCCAGGAGCTAGTGTACAGATCTCATCCTTCAGAGACATGGGCTAGGGGAGCTAAGTGTGGATATAAACTTTCTGGAACAGTACATTATTATTATTTCTTTTTTACAAATCAGTTAATTCCTACAGAAAACAATTACTGTACAGTATAGTTATTGCCTACTGTCCCGGGACATCCGGGAGTCCCACATACTCCTGGAAGATTAGATTATCCTCCTGCCTGTTTCCTAGTGAAATGACTGAGACGGGTGAACGATGATAAAATTCAGAGAATAATGTCATCTTGGCCCAACCCCTCTTCACAGAGCTGCGATTTCCAGCATTATACAGTGAGGGGGTGGGGACTGATCATGAGTAGACCCCGACCCCGTTCCCTAGTGATCAGCTGGATGTCCTCACCCGGGAACTCTACCAGAAGAAAGATTTCAAAGTTGGCGTTTATAGTGTAGTGTGTCCAATTAGATTGGAGACCAAATCCAACAATACTGTGCCTACTGTACTTTACAGAAAACTTTAATGGGTTATTATCTGAAAACTCAACCATAAGAACTCCTTCAGTTTCACATGTGGTGATGACATAGGAACTCTCCCCCCCCCAACCTCTGCCATTATTTCCCAATGTATGTATTTGTGACTCATTATAGCTAGAAAGTGTCAGCTGTTTCAGGTTTCTTTCTATAGTATACAAGTATATATCAAAATTATTTTCGGATGATTAAATAGTACCTATGTACTGTATGTAACAAGTGCATCATTGCACACATCTAGAAATACATTGTGAAGGATGAGAATCAGGTGTTTGGGACCACAGGGCCAATATCTACTTAAGTATTTATAACGTATGTTGGAAATCCCAGACTAATGCTTATTATAGGGTAATAACTAAGTATGCGTCACTGACTTCAGCATGAATGGTCTTTCCATGTTTATTAAGTTAGTCCAAATATAATGACAAAATCAGAGCTGTACAATAGCACATTATTTATGTTGTCAGCATAACATTAAGGTGCTTCTAGACACACTGAGAAACTTTGTTTTTACACTTTCAACATTTCCTAGAGCGTTTATAGCAGAAAGAACAGTAATCATACCTTTCCAGCTCTATAAACCTGAACCTTTATATTACGTACTCTATAATTACAGGTTGCTGTACACGGTCCTATCTGTGGCATTAGTAGGACAATTTCAGGCTATTCTTACCATGGCAGGTACAAGCCGCATTATTTTATTGGAAGATTTTGTGTGTGTGTGTGTGAGGATGACATTGAAAAAGTTGAGGGCCCTCTGACAAAGGAGTGTATCACCCAAATTGTATCCTTTCCTGTCCATCACTTTGCAGGTGAAGCAGATGATTGGATTCAGTCAGTGCCATGATTAATGAGTTCCTCTCTGTATTTGGTACAGCCTATCAATCATGTCATTAGGGAGAATGTGCCCTGAAAGAGGCAGACCTCAGCCAAGGAATAACTGCATTCATCTTAATCTGTATATGCACCCAGCCAGCCAAGTCAGGGTCACCATGATGAAAAACAATAATCTTCAACGCCACAAATTACTTTGCAAAGACGGACGTTTCCTCACTTTTTTTGGGGCAGCGTGTTCTCTAAAATACAAGAAGACTGTTTACAGCCTGGGTGTTACTTTGTAGTGAAGGTTATTTTAATGAATAGTAATGTTTTCAGGCAGTGTACAAGACAGGCGGTGCACACAGCTGCCACTTTCAACAGTGTGAGGTTATTTTCATGCAAGTCAAAGTCACATCTAAATTCAACTACTTACAGTGCGTTATACTGCAGAGGTCATCACTATACTAAGCCTGACTCTTTATCGGAGCCGATTAAATGATATCTTAGTATATTATACAATCTATTATGTACTGATATGTTTTTATTATGTTCCATAAAGCCACATTTTGTCAGTATTTTCAGACTTATCTGTGTGAATGTCAAACACTCTGGTTTCTATACAATTACACAATAACAAATAAGTGGGTGAATGTAACAGGTTGCAGGTTAACAATGATAATAAAGTCGCTGTAACCCGCAGAGAGTTTTTGTCGAGTTTCAGTGGTAACTAAACAAATGTAATCGGTACTGCGATGTGTGGCAGCTTTAAAAGCCACCGTCGCTGGCATCCCAGAGAGACAGCTGGAAACACACTGTATTTGTATTTTTTAATATGTGGGGGTCCCCTCCTCTAAGCTTAACCAGCATTAGAATTTGTGTCTAGGCTGGTAGAAGAAAAATCAAAGGGGCAAAAAGTGCATGGGGCATAAATGGGAGACCCGCAGTGTGCCCCCCCACCATGATTCCACCAGCCTTAGGCCAGTTAGCACCAGGGCTGGTTCCCCCAGGGGAGAAATGGTCACTGGGTGTTATCTTATTTATACACAGTGAGAAAGCACTACTAAACAGCCTAATGAGACTGATAATGCAAGGGAAAATGGTGGAAATAAAGTGGTAATATTTAAATATATTTTAGTATATTTTAGATATGATAATACAAATTATGGAAATCCCCATATTACACAAAATTCTAAGTCCCAAGCATAACAGTAGTAATTAGCCATGCAACAAATAGTATTTTTCATAATTGGAGATCTGCATATAATTCTAAACCGTGAAGGTAATCCTTTCATATATGTCAATCTTAGAGAATATCTAATTGCAGATAAATAGAAATCAAGTATTGGCCCATATAATCATTATTTTATAGTGATGTTTCATGTCTACACAAAGGTACATTTATGCTCTGTGTATTTCAAGGTTAAATTATGATTCTGTGATGTTCAAGAGTAGACTTATTGCATACATAAGAATTTACACTGCTTCTGTAAGTGAATTCACAGGGGAGACTGAATGAGCATTAGGAGTGTAGAAGAGGGTTTTTATGACATCCAGGGAGAGGAAAGAGCAAATCTTGGCAATGTTGTATAGGTGTAGGCAACAGGATTGAATGAGTGACTGGATGGAGGGAGATAAATGATAGGTGTAGTGAATTATGACCCCTAATTAGTGTGTACGGAGAACAGGGGACGGTTAGAGGAACAGAATTAGGGGAAGTCACCCTGGTAGTGGAGAGATAACAGGTTCAGTTTTGGTTATGTTGCGTTTGAGTCGTTCAATCATTCAAGTGGACATGGTAAAGATGCTGAAGGAAAGGAAAGGAGAGGTCAAGAGGGCTAAATCATATTAGAGAGTCTTCAGCACTGAGTTGAAACTGAAGGCCAAAGGAGTGAACTACCACGGGAGGTGTACAGAGAAAAAGAGCAATTGGCCAAGAACAGAGTTTTAGGGGTAAATTTACTAAAGTGAGAGTTTTTAGAAGTGAGTTTTAAAAGTGATGTTGCCCATAGCAACCAATCTGATTCTACTTAACATTTAACTAGCACCTTCTAGAAGATATTAGCTAGAATCTGATTGGTTGCTATGGGCAACATCACTTTTAAAACTCACTTCTAAAAACTCTCACTTTAGTAAATATACCCCTTAGACTGCAAGAGACATAGGAAGAGGAAGGAAGCAGGCACCAGAGGAAGATATGCTGAGAAAGCGATCAGGGAGGTGAGACGTAATTCTGGGAAGGACGGTAATGACAAGGGTGTGAAGAGTGTCAAGAAATATAGAAGTTCAACTGAGCTAACAGCGGTCAAGAGCAGGACGATTTAGCCAAGAGTGGTCACCTTAAGAAGTCAGTTTTGCTGCAGTGGATGGGTCAAAAACGTAAGGTCAAAACGAGAGTCAGAAGTGAGAAAGTATTTTAAATTGCTGTAAACTACTGTAGCGGATTGAGAAGAAAAGGATTAGAAGTATGGATAAGAGGTGAAAGCTGGAGAGAGATGCAGGGTCAAGAGATGGTTTCTTGACAATGAGAGTGATAAGTGCATGGTTAAAGGCACGAAGGACGATTCCATTAGGGAGGGACAGGTTGAATATGTGGTCTAGGTGGTGGCACAGTCAGGGGAGGGCAAGAAGAGGAGGTAGCACAGCCGAGAGTATGGAATGAGAGTGAAGAGGAGAAGAGAAACTTGAAGTTCATCATAAAAGTTAGGGTAGAAGAGGCGGCAAGAAGCTTTATTAAGATATACAAGCAGCGGTATTCTCAAAACTCCTCCTCAGTTGACTTTATATCCCTAAAAATTAAAAGTATAAGGGAGAGTGATAATGGCAGCACCAGAAACCTAGAAATTTTAGAGCCTGAAGCAAGAAAGAAAACAGACACCCCCTTGCCCTCAAATTAATTTATTATCCCAAAACATTTCCATGCAAAATCCTTCATCATTGCATTCTGGAACATTGCCCCTTTCACACAGTCCTTGTTACAGTCTTAAACATCACCACCCGTTGAATGAGGCCCACTTCATTGAGAATGGATAAATGAGCACAAGATCGCTGGAGCTTTTTACAGGAACCTGTTGAATCAGATGATCACCGCACAGCAGACTAAATTTTAATATTTGGAACTGAGAGATGTGGTTGTATGTGGGAATTAATGATCCATTTTAAGCGCTACAAGAAAATTACTGTATATTGTGGATCTCTATTTATTATGCAAGTATAATAATCTTTGGGCGTAACATCACTCATTTGGCCTAGACCCCGCAAAGGTGCGCAGGAAAATTTGCAATAATGCTCTATTGTAAGGGGGCATGGCCTGGGAATGGAGTAGGACGTGAGTCTTAAGCTGGCCATCCACTATACAATTTTCTGTCAGATATCTGTCCAATCTGGTTGGTTGGAATGAAAACCTGGTAATGTATGGGAGCAAATGACAGTCGATCATATGGTTTCAAACACTGAAAAAAGGACAAAAAAATTGTTCAAATTGGTTACATTTCTTTGTTTTAAACAATTTGTCTGAACAACCATTTTTGGGTATTTTCCAGTGTTTGTGAGCAAATGGACGATTGTCATGTGCTCCCATACATTACCAGGTTTCATTGCAACCAGCCAGATTGGACAGATATCTGACAGAAAATTGTATAGTGTGCCTAAACCTAACCCCCCCCCCCTTTCCCGCTGCCTAAACCTAAGTCCCCCGGGGGGGTGCTTAACCCTAACCTCCACCCGGGGGTGCCTAACCCTACCCTCCCCCTAGCCTAACCCTAACCTCCCAGGGGGTGCCTAACCCTAAGTCCCCCCCGGGAGCCCTAAACCTAACCCCCCCTGCGGCTGTCCGCTCGCGGCGCCGCAAAAATGAGCGCCGTCTACATCTAGACGCCTGTCATTTCACCCTCACCGGTATATGACAGTCGGGAAGCCGGCTGTCGGTATAATGTCAGCTGGCTTCCCGATTGCATCCCAGTCATACAGGGTATGGGGAATTAGGGAGTGGTTGTATGTTTTATTTTTATTAATCTGATGCATGTTTGTTTTAAGTCTGCTAAATAGAGCCAGGCTATTGTAGAGAAAAGCCAGATTTAAAGTTTGAGGCTGGGGTATTGCCTAGTCAGATTATCTATACTTTCAGTGCTGAATTACTGTATATTAATCCTCTATACTGACTGGGGCTTGTATTTGTTCTGCTGATGGTAACCACTATTGGTCCCCTTCTTTTGGGTGGCGTGGGCTCAGATGGCACCTTCGGGTTCCCGCATCAATATTATTTTGCCATATGGAGCTTGTATGTTTGCAGGCTTGCTATATAATAATAGCTGTTATTCGCTTGGTTTTTTTAGACGTTTGAGGTACTGTACAGTTACCTCAGCTTCTGATTTATTTAATGTTTCTTAAGATGTACTGTTTATTTGTTTAATTAAATAGGTAGCTCTATAGTTTCTCATATGCAATATCTTTTTCTCTGCTCATCGTGACTTGCTATTTTACACATCTGTCCTGTCTGATGCATATTCTTTTTACCTTGCCTCTGTGGGTGTAAATTCCAAAATGTATAAATAAACACGATTTAACAAAATATAAATAATACTCTACTGTATTTAACAGAAGCAGATCGCCGATAATTAATAGTATCCCTCTATGTGTGTACCATACCTGATAAAAGAATCTCTCTAGCAGCAAAGCATTTATATAATGTGTTAGACCAGGGGTAGGTAACCTGTGGAACTCAAGCTAATGTAGACCACAAAAACCAGCATGCCCTACCCCAGTTTTAGTTGCCTTGACAGGGCATGCTTGGATATGCAGTTCCACAGCAGCTGGACTGCCACAGGTTGCCTACCCCTGTCTTACACACTAGTACACTAGATGATATGTTGTCCGATACACACTAGCACACTAGACGGTATGTTGTCCGATCCCGCGGATTGGAGCTACATATTGGGTATATCGTCTAGTGTGTACCCAGCAAGTCGCTATCGTATGCTGCATACACACTTGCCGATGCTGGGTTCGACAGGGGGAGAAACGTGTTATGCTGCATTCTGCAGCATGCATAGTTAGTGACATCCCCCGTCGGCCCCGCAGTAATGCCGACGAGGGATGTTGCTAGCGATGCCATGCAGCATGACACATCCCTCCCCCATCTGACTCGGCATGGGCAAGTGTGTATGTCCGTTGCCGGCGATGTTTTGCTGGGTACACATTGTCTAATGTGCATCTAGCTTTAAACTTTGAATATTATTCACTGTAATGCACTGTTTGATACTCTTGTAGACTTAATGATTGGTCGTAATTTCCTATATCTTTGAGGGCTTTGGTATATTTTGTAAACATTCTTCATGTCGACACGAGAATGTGGACAAGGGCCTGAGCAGAGCGCACGCTCTGAATGAGGGCCGGCCTCCATGAAAATGGAGCGTCCTTCTGGACGCTCATATAGCTGTGGGTCACCACCCACAGGCTATACGAGCGTGCATTTTGATGGCCGCGATGGTCGAGACCATCGCGACCATCGAAATTGCGAGCCGGAGCCTGCGGTTGAGGTTTTCAACCGCAAGCTCCGGAGTGATTTTGGCTCTATCAGAGCCAAAATCACTCCCACTGACATCACTAGTGATGTCAGTGGGCCGGCTTCTGACGGGAGGCGTTCCCATGGGAACGCCCCCGTCGGGGAGGCACGCCCCCGGCACGCCTACCAAAGGGGGCGTGCTGTCAATCAACATCGACAGCACGCCCCCTTTGATCAGACACAACGAGCGAAGGACTTTCCCTCGCTCGTCGCGTCTGGCACATGCGCACGACGGAGCTCCCTCCGTCGTGTGCATGCTCAGTCCATAACATCGACCCACTTGCGAGCGGACAGCCGCTCGCGAGTGGGTCTGAATCAGGCCCAAGGTCATAATTTCGACATAATTGCCATTTTGACTTTGACCATGTCGACATTCATAATGACAAAACGTTTCTGGTAGTACAGCAGTGACTTACCTTGTTTGGCGAGTCCAGCGGCAACTCCAGTTATATCTTCCGGGACTGGTGGTCAACTGATGGTGAGTTCTCACTGATCCTCTGTCATCCAGTGGTGAGTAACGCTAACCCCTAACCCTAATCTTAACCCCCCCCCCAGCCTAACCCTAACCTCCCACTCCCGCAGCCCAATTCTAATAGTTACCATTCTGAGAATGTCAGCATTTCACATGTTGACATTTCAGATGTCGAAATTATGAACATGTAGACAGGTAACAATGTCGGCATCACCACTGACAACACTGTGGTGTAGACACTATGATTGTCGATATGATGACTGCATCCCATCTCTGAGAATATCAAAATTTAAAATGGAATGCAAGGATATTTACATTTTACACACATCCATTTAGGAACTCACGTTTTTCACAGCAGATATATGTAAACTACTTCACAAGGACTACAGTAACTGTGAATCTGTATGTTATTCCAATTAATACACAGAGAAACAGTGGCTGTTTGTATTTTACTTTGTTTAGTCCTATTGTACTTTTATAGTGCCTCTAGATACATTCATCAATACATTCATTCATCAATATTATCGAACTAGACACAAAATATTTTTGCATAAACTGTTCTAATGAAGCAGTAAAATGTGCAGAGAGCTAATTATAAAACCTCCCATTAATTATAATTGAAAAACAAGCACTTTGCACATTCAACATACTACAAATAAGGCAACCTCTTTTGCTGTAGGTGAAGATGTTTTAATAAATAGTTTTGTCTTTAGAAATATAGATATATTGACGCATCTTTACAAAACTAAAAAATAATCACATAAATTATAGGTAATGCCAACAAACTTTAACAATGTAATATAAATGAATACCATATAATGTACAAATTAATTGTTCCTTACAGGTAATAAATTCAATATACAGATATTATTATAACCATAAAAAATTGCCAAAAGTCTGCAAGTGTTTTGTACAGTTGCCTATATAATATCATTGATTGGCAGCTAAAACTTCTTATAGTTATATCTGAATGAACTGTATAATGAATAATCTTTAATTTTGATAATGATACCTCAGCGCTCAACCTGTATGTAATTTATTAGTATAAATTGATATGGGTCTTTTTGTTTCTTTAAAAACGTTTATTTGTCAATTTATGTTAACACCATCAAAGGTTGATATATGCTGTTAACAGATACCTACAGTGTTAGCTAAAGTTCTATTAGCAGGTAAGTAAAGTTTAGTAAGGCTAGACAGAGCCGAAACGCGTTGGTGTACTGACACCACCACTAGCAGCAGAACAGACCCAGCACTGAATTGCAGGATCAAGCATTTAACCCCGGACGGATGATCAGGACAGCGCGCTGACACGCTGACAAATGAACACCTATGCTACGGCCCGACCAAGCCGCAGGTGCAAAATCAGCACACTGACAGCCAGGCATCACAGCGGGATCCCGGGCCACGCGGCCAACGAAGCAGGTCTCACCGCAATAACCATCTGGAGGAACACGCCGCATCGGGAGAGACCAGCGTCTCAGCAAGCCGAGAAAGAAAAGTTCCACTCACGGACTTCAGCGGCTGAACTCCAGCGCTGACCGTCTCGATCCGTGACGCCAAGAGAGAGACCGGAGTCTCTGCAGCCCAGGAAGGGTAAGTCACCCACGGGGCTTTTAGCGGCCGGACCCCGGATGTTGGAATGTTTAATAACATTCCAACAAGCAGTTTACCACTGATTCAGCAGCAACCATCCCGAGTCCCTATACAGGACACTTTTTCAGACTAAGCATATTGGACACCATCGGGACATCATATAGACCCATCCCCCCTCCCCCACTACCCCCAGTACCAACACATAGCACCATTGTATTTGTCTATATCACATACTCCCACACATTCAACCATCCCAATGTCAGTCTGTGATGTATACGTACCGTGATGTTATATGTGGACGTCCTAGATTCGCTTAGTGCTAGCAGGAGATTTCATAGCACTTAATTATATATGTTCTGCAACAATCAGCTATTTTGACTCATTCTGATATATGAATTTAATCAATACCTGCTAACAGTTGGTTTATTCATTTATATCCTGTATATATAGTTTAGAATTTTTACCAAACTTTACTTACCTGCTAATAGAACTTTAGCTAACACTGTAGGTATCTGTTAACAGCATATATCAACCTTTAATGGTGTTAACATAAATTGACAAATAAACGTTTTTAAAGAAACAAAAAGACCCATATCAATTTATTTATTTATTTATTTATTTATACTAATAAATTACATACAGGTTGAGCGCTGAGGTATCATTATCAAAATTAAAGATCCACATGTGAATTGAGGGTGGTTACCTCATATACCCACAGCTGCCCCCACCACAAGATTATTTGCTCTTAGAGCGCTTGTACATACATACATTAAAAATGAATAATCTTTGTCTGCTTCTCATAATTTTAAGTAAGCAATTCCTCACCAAGTAAAATGCTTAATTATTTGAAATGCAGAGTGGCAGATACCCCAGAAAGTATCTACAATCCTTCAGTTGCCTCCGCAATGGGGGTTAGCAGACCCATTGCACACTTCTTTTTTGTGTGTTTGCACTTTATACTGTATCTCTCTTCTTAAAGCAATTGTAAAATATAATGCTCATAACAAATAAATCCTTGCATCAGAAATAAGGACACATTCATAGACCCAAATACATGAAACATATGGAAATGATAATTTCCATGGGTTTAAAATGTAGACATTTAAACCATGTTCCTAAACTATAATAGGCTAAGTTAGCTCATCATTCTAGAGAACGTTAAATGGATCTTACCCCTCTGAGCTCAGAGCTTTGGCTTTCAGCACCTGCTTCTCAATCCACTTTGGTTGGTTTTTCTCGATGTCTTCAAACACTTTTTGCGTCTCATCTTTGGGATTACTAGTCTTTATTCCAATGGACCATTCTAAGCACTGACACACTACAGCAAAATATTCTTTACTCCACTGAGACTGTGGGGTACCCGTCATCTGTTCTATGGCTTTTCCATCTTCTAGTACATGACAAATAACACCTATTAAGTTCCATACAAGTATTCCTGTAGCCTTATATACAGAGTTCTGTTCTGATATTTTTCTCTCTGAGAATAAGTAAAAATACTTTATTGGGGGAGGCAGGCATGCAATTATTGAAGGTAGCTTGCCGATCACAATGGAGACTGCTTCAGCTGTCAATCTTGTGAAGTCTACAACATGAAAAGAAAAAAAAAGAAATAGTTAATATTTTTCTGCCATGTTCTGGTAACACAAGAATCACTTATTTTGTGAAATAAAAGAAAACAATTTCACTACTTATCAACTAGAGTCAACTGGAAATATGGGCTTACTAAATACAGTGTGATGTACTATAACCCATGACGGCAAATCAGGTTTGCTATTTCTATTTCCAAAGAAAACTACACTAGAAAAGTTACAATCTGCATGGCTACTTCTATACTTCATACCGCAATAGAGTTTGCCTATTTTCTGTTCTGGGTGGGTGGTGTGGTGATAGCATTTTCCAGCATATATACTTTTAATTTAAAAGATTCTACACTTTTTTTCCATAGGATATCACTGAATTATCGACAATTGGCTACTTAAACTGCAGGTATGAGAGTTTGGACAGAGAGATTGTCCCAATTGTTATATCACTAATATACACACATATTCATTCTCTCGCTCTCTCTCTCTCTCGCCCTCTCTCTCTCTCTATTTACACAGTACTGTGCAAAAGTTATAAGCAGGTATGGAAAATATGCTGCAAAGAAGAATGCTTTCAAAAATAGAAGTGTTAATAGTTTATTTTTCTCAATTAACAAAATCCAAATGAATGAACAAAAGAGAAATCTAAATCACATCAATATTTGGTGTGACAACTCTTTGCCTTCAAAACAGCATCAATTCTTCTAGGTACACTTGCACACAGTTTTTGAAGGAACTCAGCAGGGAGGTTGTTCGAAACATCTTGGAGAGCTAACTACAGATCTTCTGTGGATGTAGGCTTTCTCAAATCCTTCTGTCTCTTCCTGTAATCACAGACAGACTCGATGATGTTGAGATCAGGACTCCTTGTTCTTCTTTATGCTGAAGATAGCACTTAATGACATTGGCTTTTTGTTTGGGGTCGTAGTACTGCTGCAGAAAAAATTTGGAGCCAATCAGATGCCTCCCTGATGGTAATGCATGATGGATAAGTACCTGCCTGTCTTTCTCAGCATTGAGGACACCATTAATCCTGACCAAATCCCCAACTCCATTTGCTGAAATGCAGCCCCAAACTTGCAAGGAACCTCCACCATGCTTCACTGTTAACTGCAGACACTCATTATTGTACCACTCTCCAGATCTTCAGTGAACTGGAAACTGCCTTCTGTTACCGCCAAATATTTAAAATTTTAAAAACCAGAACACCTGCTGCCATTTTTCTGTACCCCAGTTCCTACGTTTTCGTGCATAGTTGAGTTGCTTGGTCTCTTTTCCACGTCAAAGGTATGGCGTTTTGACTCCAATTCTTCCATGAAGACCACTTCTGGCCAGACTTCTCCGAACATTAGATAGGTCCCTGGTTTCTGCCAGTCCTGAGCTGATAGCACTGCTGGACATCTTCTGATTTCGAAGGGAAGTAAGCATGATGTGTCTTTCATATGATGCACTAGGTTTCCTTGGCCAACCACTACGCTAGTCTTCAACGTTGCCCGTTTCTTTGTGCTTCTTCAAAAGAGCTTGAACAGCTCATCTTGAAACCCCAGTCTGCTTTGAAATCTTTGCCTGGGAGAGCTTGTTGATGCAGAATAACTACCTTGTGTCTTGTTGCTCTGCTCAGTCTTGCCATGGTAAATGACCTGTGACATGAAACTGTCTTCCACAACCTCACCTTTGTAGCAGAGTTTGGCTGTTCCTCACCCAGTTTTAAGCCTCCTACACGGCTGTTTCTGTTTCAGTTAATGACTGTGTTTCAGCCTACTGTACATATAAAAAATGATGATCATTGTCACCTGTTTGGTAAGATTAGTTAATCATACACCTGACTATAATCCTACAAAACCCCTGACTTTGTGCAAGTGTACCTAGAAGAATTGATGCGGTTTTGAAGGCAAAGGGTGGTCACACCAAATATTGATTTGATTTAGACTTCTCTTCTGTTCATTCACATTGCATTTCGTTAATTGATAAAAATAAACTATTAAAACTTCTATTTTTGAAAGAATTCTTACTTTGCTGCAGTTTTTCCACAGCTGCCTAAAATTTTTGCACAGTACAGTATATCTATATAATAAGCTATAAAGCTTGTCTGGCTGTCCGGCTTTCTGTTTTTTATGCACAGCCAGAGTTTTGGACCTAGCTCCACCAAATTTGCCATGGTAGTGTAGTTTGATCAGGATTAGGTTTTTGCCTAGTTTTGAACTTCGTCAGGGCCACACACTGTCACACAATCGCTAACAATAGAGACACTCTTAAATTACACAGGTTCCAGGGGAATGCCGACCGCCAGCTTCCTTACAGTGTAATCCCGGCATGGGACTAATGATAGTCTGACGCCTATCAATAGCCCCATGCCAACATCCCTACGCCCGACATACCAATCGTAGGTAAGCCGAGCGGATAGCCCGGGGGGGCGTAAGGTTTTGGGTGTCCCGAGGGGACTTAGGGTTAGGCACCCCCCCGGGAGGGTTAGGGTTAGGCTAGGGGAAGGGGGGGTTAGGGTCAGGCACCGAGTGGAGGTTAAGGATAGGCATCCCCCCGGGAAGGTTAGGTTTAGGCACCTCTGGGGGGAGGTTAGGGTTAGGTATTAAGGGGGGAAGTTAGGGTTAGGCACCCCTAGGGGAGGGTTAGGATTAGAGGGGGGAGAGGGTTAGGGATAGCCCCGTCGGGATCTTCATCTGCCGGCCTTCTGGCGTCGGTATTTCATTCGTGAGCCCGGCGGTATAACATACCGATTCCGTTCCATGGCCGGCTCCAGTGGAAATTGGCAGTCTGCCCAAAACCTATGAGAATACAACAAAAGTATCCTTTTCATCTCTGAGCAAACTTGATGACTTATGCAAGTTTAAATTAAATCCAAAGTCTTTGTGTTTGCATTTAAGGGCATAACCAGGGGACAGGGCCGTAACTAGGGTAGTGCGACCAGTGCCATGGCACAGGGCACCGCAGGGCAGGGGGCGCTGTTCGGGCCTGTCAATTTTCTGTTTATTATAATTCTCACTTGAAGCTTCCTCTTCTTTTATCCCCAGCATCTCCTGGCCTCCCCTATCTCTTCCCTGGCCCTTCCTCATGAGGCCATGGCCCTTTTTCGGGTGTGTTATCTCCTTATTTAAAAAATAGGGGGGGCGCCAATGCTCTTTCTGGCACAGAACACCAAAAAGTCTAGTTATGGCTCTGCCAGGAGAATAGGGAGCCACCCTAGGCCCGTGGAAGGGGGCATGGCCTAACCACAGAAAGCATGGCCATGCCCCCTTAGAAAAGAAAAAAACGGTTTTGCAGCAGTGAGAAAGGGGGTGCTGTGAGCCCCTAAGCCGGTGCAAATCTAGGGGGGCACGATCAGTGTGTTCGCGTCCCCCCACACACAGAGGAGACCCATTGCAGTCCAGTACACAGCAGTGTGTGCTGGGCACCTGACAGGTAAGAGGGGGGGGGGGGGGGTGACGTCAGACCCAGTCCCCTGCCAGGCTCCTCCAACAAGCCCAGGCCAGGGTAATTAGTGTCCAACAAGCCCAGGCCAGGGTAATTGGTATCCACCTCCCCCCCCCCTCTCGGTGCCCCTAGAACTTTGTGGGCCACATAGCAAGATCTTAAAAGGGCCTCCCTTGAGGTAAAAAATATACATTTGCCCACACAGATCACAGACCCCATTCAGATTATGCCACACAGAGCCCATTCAGATTATGCCACACAGTAGTACCCCTTATACAGTGTGCAATGCAGCAGTAGTGCCCTTTATACATCCCCTTACACTACACAGTAATGCCCTTTGCACATTATACCACACAGTAATGCCCTTTACAGATTATGCCACATACAGTAGTAGTAGTGCCCCATATAACACATTATTCCACACAATAGTAGTTCCCCATACACATTATGCCCCCCCAGCAACTCACCTCCCGTGTCCCTTCAGCAGCCTCTTGCCTGCCCCTGTGTGCCATCAGCAGCCAGCAGGTGTGGATTTGGGGCCAGGCCTACGGCTAATTACAGCTGGCGCACTGGCAGACATGGACACACAGCAGCGGCGCAATTTGATTCTGGCGCTGGTCCCCAAACTCTGATTGCCTTGCGACCGGCAGTGACTGCCTGCCAGTGTGCCAGCTGTATTCAGCTGGTGGGCCAAAATCAAATCAACATTGTTGACACCCAGGTCCCCCTTCATTGCCCAGACTGGACTGGCCCACCTTGTGTGCGTGACTGGGTGCAGGGGGAGTGGCTGGGCCACAGAGGCAGCTTGGGCACCATAGCGGCCGCACACCTTGCACTCATGGTAGTTACGCAATTGTTTGCATGCATGTTAGCAAACAGTGGGGTCCTTTTCAGGGTCAATGGAATGGGGTTATAGGCGAGGACAATGTAAACAAATAAAGACTGCAGGTGTACTTCAGGGTTCAGTTTTCAACCCGGGCAATGCCGGGTATCCCAGCTAGTATATTATATATTTGCAATTTGAGTGTGTGTGTTTTAACACAAATAAATGTGTATCCTTCAAGACAGTTGATTAGATTAGTTAAAAACCAACCCATGGCTTGTGCACATTATGTAAAATGAAAAATATATCTTCATCGCATCACATTAAAACACTTCTACAGCATTACTGCAGTAAAGTTCCTAAAATGATACAGACTTTATTATTGTAATGAAATGGAAAAACACATTATATAACCACCATATATCACAGTGAGGAATATTAACCACATTCCTCACAGAAAATTTGACAAAGTAGAGCCACACAATAGACATTTTTCCTAAATGAAGTCAGAGAAGAATATAAGAATATAAAGAAACAAGAAAGCCATTATTGGTAATATTATAAATACATATTCAGTACTACATAGTCCCAGAATAAATATATATTTCTATTCGAATTTAAATGGACGGAATGATGCAATAAAAAACTGGGCACAATAGTGTAGATCTCTATCCATTAAACATATAATTAAAGAGATAAGTGCTTACAACATTGTCAGGAACACAATCTTCCCAGTAAATGTGAGCCACTTCTCTTTGCCTCTTTGTACAGACGGTTCTATCATGAATGTTCCCATTTTGTAGCAAGTTGACAGGTCCTTGTCACACACTCAATAAGGGGTTCAGTATATTATGTCTCTGTTCGCAATGTCAACATTCATAGACTACTTCAGAATGTGACTATAGTCACTATGTCGACATGTTCATAATGTCAACTTTGACCATGTTGACAGTGATGTACTGTCAACACTGTAGAAATTTCAACAGTGTCTTATTTAGTGCGTGCTTAACCCTAACTGTCCAATCACCACCGCAAAACTGTGCGTGAGGGTGGGCGGACGTGATCCGTCTTCTGACTGATACTGTGACGTCAGTGACATCTCTATTGCAGACAGTGATGGGGCGATGTTCAATAAGCTACACTGGGCCGCATCATTGGAATGGGAAAACTGGTATGAAATGTATATCTGTTCTCTATGGCACTGCAGAGCACCAGCTGAATGAGAGTGAGAAATGACAGGCAGACAGCGTTTTTAAGATAAGTAGGCAGTCTCTCTATGTCCCCATGAACTTTCTTACATTGACCTTTCCAAATGTTTGTGTTGACCTATTACTTGGGCTAGTTGGTATTTTTTTCTGCCCATATTTTTTATTTGTTTGCTGAACCATTATTTGTATTGACCTGTGGTGCAGGAAGGACTATACATGTGGTCATTAATGGGGTGGTAGGTAGCTATGCCATGATATGAGGTGTGGGGAATGATATTCTGTTACACAGGATGATGTATTCTTTTGCAGGGTGCAGGGCTGACAACTGAGAAGGGGGGGGTGTTATAGGGGGTATTGATGTAAAAGGGCCCAGGCTTATATGCAGGGCCAGATTAAGGGCCACATGGGCGTGTAAACCCCTACACTATCAGTCTAGGGTATCTCCAAATGCATATACAAGTAGAAAATTGCATAAATGTTTGAGAAATACAATTTTAATACTTATGATTTACGGCTTACTGTGTGGTCAGCTAGGCAGCTGGTCATCATCATGCTGATGATGGGCCTATTTTTTCGTGGGGGCTTGGAGCTGTAGCTCTATCCTCCCCATTATTAATCTGATATGGAGGGGCCATCAATTCTGATGGAGCTGTAGCTCCATCCTCCCCATTGTTAATCTGATCTTGCTGATATGGAGGGGCCATCACGCTGATGTTGAAAGCCGCAAACAGACCGTCCTGTTAATGAGGATCAGTTAGTTGTCGGGATAATCGATGCTGGCGGAAACATTAAGGAGAGGCAGAAGGGGAACTTTCACATTGCCTCCTCGCTCAGAGGGCCTGTTGGACCAGGTTCGCACAATGCCCTTAGAGTTGGGGTTCCTTGTATGATTCACTTGTACTGGGTCCAATGACTCCTGGTGTCAACCCTGCTGTTCAGAAATCTTTAACAAATGGATAAAGATACAATTGTGTGAGGGACGTTGTAATACTGAGCAAGAATCAGACTGTCTGAACACTATGAGCTTTCTTCAGTGCTGCATACAAGTGCACTCTACAGATCTAGTGATTTTTGCCAACTGGGCTTGCGTCGAAACCTGAGACAAAATTGGGGGCAACTCTGAATCAGCCCCTCTGTGTAAATATGATGACATATGAGAACACATCTGTACAGTAGCTTGTATGTTTAGGACTTCTGCACATACAGTAGGCATGTCTTTCTCCAAGTAAACATGTAAAGAATGTTGTTTATAAACACTTACGTTTTGGAGATTTCTTTGGCTCTTTTCCCACTGGGGCGGTGAAGTTCCATTTCTCCGGTAAGGCCTTTAGCAAGACATCAGGAATGTTGTGTTGGTGTGAAAAGGAAAAATCATGATTGGTGGGATCAATGGAGCAAATGAATGAAAAAATCTGATTCACCAAACCTTTCACTGATCTTACGAGGGTCCTTCTTAAATATTGGAGCACTACATTTCTGCCGGTATGTGCTAGAAAAAAATATAAAGTAAAAAGGGATGTTAAACTATAAGCTTATAGACACAAACATATTTAATTAAAAACTTAGGCATAAGCAACAAGGATGTATGATGAGCTATGTCATACTAGTCAGTACTGCTGCTTTGAAGGACTAGAGCTTTGAGTTTGAATTCAACCGCGGTGCCACCTTCTTGTAGTGTGTACATTCTCCCCGTGTTAGAGTGGTCTCCCCCTTATCCATTGGTTTTCTCTTGTGGTTCACGAACATACTGCTAGAATAACTGGCTTCTATGAAAAAACTATGCTGTGTGTGTCTGTAATAGGGAAATAAGACTGTAAGCTCCACTGGGAAGGTATATGATAGCAGTACAGTATATAGAAGTAACAAAAGCTTAAGGTGCGTACACACTAGACGATATTTTACACGATTTGCCCGATTTCGATGCATCGGAATGTCAAATCGTGTAAAATATGTCCAAATCGTAAGTGTCCACTCACGATCACGATACCGATGCGCGTACCCGCTGGTCGTACATCAGATCTTCAGATCTTGCCTACTCCAGGCAAGATTTGCCAATCTCATACACAATTTTGTGCAATAGATAGATTTTGTGCATGATAGATCTTAAGTCAGATTGGACACTTTTTAGCACCATATTGTGTACTGGAGTGCCGGGGATCTTCCGGGGAGAGTTCAAGGGAAACAGCTCACCATATCACATCGTGTGCACATCGTCTAGTGTGTGCCCACATTTAGAATAATAATAGAAGACCTATGATTTTCCTATTACCCCAACATTGTGTGGGAGTAATGTGCACTTCAAAATGATCGTGGGATTCTGGAAACTTACAAAGTCTGCACACGGGCCCACTCCTCTCTTAAGCCGCCCCTGCATTCATAACTTGCAAAACCTGAACAATTGGCTGAAAAAAAAAAAAGAACTAAGAATGTTTAAGAACCCTAGCAGTAACTGAAGCAGAATCCACCTCTGTTGGTCCTGCAGAGTCAGGCTACCGCCGGGTTCTCTCTCTTTAAATACTATGACTGGTCTCAATTTTATCCCACATAACAATGTATAGATCTGTGTGTTTTTCCTTTTATTTTCATGTTATATTGCTTGATTCCTTCATTTCCTGGAAGCCTGATTCTTGACACAACTATCTCCCCCATGTCTTATCGTTAATATGTCTTTGATTTTCTACATTCAGTATTTGAAAGAGATGACTCACTGATGCTAGACACTGTGATATTTCTTTATATTAGATTTATTTTTTACTTTGTTGTTTTTGTTTTATTTTATGGAAACCTTCTAATAAAACTCAATTCAAAAAAGGACCCCAGCGTTAAATCTTACTACTTGTGTCCACTGCTCTAATATTCTCAATGTCTTAAGGTATCAATAGGTGGCTAACACAGAGAGGATAACACAAAGCATTTGTTTTCTTAGGACTTGGATTTCTCAAGGTTCCATCCAACCATGTGGCTCGAGCGCCAACTTGCTAAATCACATAGGCACAATCAGCACAGCCAGACAATGGGCCTGATTCAGTGGTGGAAGAAGTTTACATTTTATAACAAATGGGCAATGTCTTCTATACATCGCATGCATTTGGATTGCATTGTGTATGTGCCACGATGATCATGTGCCACGTTAGTCATGTGATGATGGTCATACTGTGGATTAGAAGAAGAGTGATTGACAGACAGTGACCATTTGGGAAAAGGTAAAGGGAGTGTGGCAACTCAAATGCAGATGTGTCGCGACTGTTTTGGGGGAGTGTCACAGCCAGAAACTGTGTCTTCTTAAGCAGTGGTTCTGGCTCCGATGTCTTACTTGTGACAGACATTCTGAACAACCATAGGGTTGCTCAGAGGCTTGATGATGAGACAGATGTTCATCCGATGCTGCAGCTTTGTATGCAAGCAGCGGATCTGAGGAGCCAACAGTGGGTGTCTCTGTACCCCAAATCAAGCCCAATGACTTATTACACAGTAAGGTGTACTCATCGCGTTGCCACATTTTCTGTCCATCTCTATGCAGATCATGATCGATGATGTTAGGGATCCATATACTGTACACTCCAATTAGTGCCCAAGTAGGTTGAAAATAAGCTAATTTGTTGTCAAATTTCCAGATGTGGTCTCAACAACAGTGACGCTTCATAATGATCCTACTTGAAACCAAACAGATCATTATAGGGCATGGTGAGAAAAATTGACCATTCATTGTGCCTTCACCTATGTTTCTATCATTACATTTCAGTCTTTTTAATCCACAACATTTGTCCCTTGAGTCTATCAGATTTAACACTTGGTAACCTGGATTGTATTTATTTTAAAAACACTTTAAAACAAGTAAAGCATATTAGTAACCTCTGAGCAGTGTAACGACAATGGAACCACCAACAGAATTTGTCCAACAAGCGTCAGATTTTTTACAGCTGCACCAAACCTTCATCGTAGCCACACTACAGTATAAGAGATGTAACCCAATATTGACATTTATATGTGAAAATTTTACTCTTTGTTTGTAGCTGGTATTATTTTCATTTTGTATAATCACAGCAACAACAAAATGGCAACTTTTAATTTATTTTTCTTAAATTCACTGTGGATTTGCCACATCTAATTGAGAACTGAAACTATAACAGATCCATCTGTATATCTTCACACATATAAGCAGACACTTCAAAATCAGTAACATACACCCTAATTGCTATGTTTATTTTTTCCCCCAATTAACTAAATATACCTATATGTTAGGCATTGCATAAGTGGCACAATTGCTACTACAGACAGTATAAATGTCGTGATAAGGGGGCATTAATACTTCAATGCTGTGTAAGAATTGACATGGAACAGCATGCATGCTGCTAAAGTTAACACACTGCAAGCCATCTGGGTTTGCATCTCTTGTAAATTAGACTGTGCTTTATGTTCTTCCATCTCATCCAGTACGGTGTTTGACTCACAGTAAGCTGGAGTTGTTCCGTTCTGCATTTTCTAGTTCTGTGACAGCTGCTGCATCTCAACTCTACTTCTCTGACGGACTCGTTTCTGGCATGTGCAGTGCATGCAGATGGAAATGCTGGTCATTTTACCAGATACTCTCGCTCACTGCATGACTCATATGTCATTAGAGAATTACAAAGTTGTGCCACTTGACAGGATTTCAAGAGGTGCATTAGCACTGCCTAAATAAACTCGGCCACCAAGCTAAATTTATATTGTACGCAGAAAGTTGGCTTTGCCATAAATAGTTCTGTGTTATATAAAGATATTCAACAAGAAACTAATTTGTTCGATCTTACCCTGACCTCCCACTTCTGCTTTGTTGAAAAGTAAGGTTTAATAAGGTATTTAATCCTCTTACGTTACATAGACACATACAGTAATCACTTTACATATCATTATTAAGCACTGAACAACATTTGGATCAGTTTTGTTTTGTTATTAGGGTTTGTTGTTAGTTATTAGTTAATTTTTGCTATTAGGTGATCCTGTTACCTTAGAGCACAGGTTCTCAAACTCGGTCCTCAGGACCCCTAACAGTGCATGTTTTCCAGGTCTCCTCACAGAATCAAGTGAAATAATTAGCTCCACCTGTGGATCTTTTAAAATGTGTCAGTGAGTAAGAATACACCAGTGCACCTGCTGGGTGACCTGGAAATGTGACCTGTGTGGGGTCCTGAGGACTGAGTTTGAGAACCACTGCCTTAGAACAGTGATTCCCAACCTCGGTCCTCAAGGCACACTAACAGTCCTGGTTTTAGTGATATCCATGCTAAAGCACAGATGGTTAAATCAAAATAACTAAGGTACTAATTAAGTCACCTGTGCTCCAGTATGGCTATCCTTAAAACCTGGACTGTTAGTGTGCCTTGAGGACCGTGGTTGGGAACCCCTGCCTTAGAGACTTATGAGTAAATAACACAGGAGCTGATGCAGAGTTGCATGCAAGTCCGTTTGCTGAGCATATCTTGCAGTTTTCCACACTGCGCTTGCTCCAGTACCAAGGGTACGCAGGAACCGGTGATGCAGTGCCGTACGCATTACAAGCTCATCTCCATTTGTGACCAAGCAGGCGGAACTGTTCTGTAAAGCAGTGTTCACACATAAGCTAAGGTCAGTGAGTGCCTAGACAGCGGAATGGCGGGCTATGCAGAGTTGAGTGTTTGTGTAAATACGCCTGTTTTTAGATGCATGTTTTGTGCCACGTATAGAGCTGTTAAAGGTGAGCACTGATAAAGATAACATTTATGAAACAAATGGGTAGGGTCAGTCCAGTCACAGAGATGCATACAACGCTACATACGCTTAGTTTCATGCATGGGCCACTTACGTTCAACTTTGCAGAAGCTCCACAATTTCTAGCCGACTTCCCAAGTCTCTCAGAAAGACTCTACTAAGCAGAATATCTTCCTCCTTATTTTAAACAATAAATTTGATAAATTGTGGGCAGAATTAATCATTGGAATGTGGATGGCAGAAGGAGTTTCAGCGATGTCAGTCATGGGAAGCGGTATGATATGCCGGCAGCTGAGTAGCCGCCGGCTGAAATCCCGCCAGTGGAAGCCCACATGGTGCAGAATCCTGACAGCGGTAGGCGCGGTGCGGGCGTTCTAGCAGAATAGCGATCCTTGCTGAATCAGGTCCCAGTCTCTCTGCCTTCCAACTACAGTTGGAAGCCACAAGTAGCTGCACAGAAATAATAGTCAGCAATGGCAGCCTTACAGCAGCTACACAAACTTTCCCCACCACAGCTACTGTACAATTGTTGGGCAGCTTCTTTGTGTATCATATTGTTCCCCACATCTCTTAAGCTGTAAATTCTCTTGGTCAGGACCATCTTTACCTTCTGTTCAAGGTCATTCTAGGTTATTTCCATGAATCTTGATCACATGAATTTACAGCCCTGTGTAATATTTTGGCATTTTATAAATAAAAGATAATAATATAATAATAAGTGCCACCGTGAGACACAGAGCAGAAGAGTGAAATAAAACAACATGATTTATGCAGGATGAGATATCAGGGTGTAGAAGGTATTTCTCTTCACAGCTTACAAACCTGTGGGGGCTGGGGAACAGTTATGTTACAATTGTGATTGAAGTTTGGGACAACATAATATCTGTGCCCAGTAGAGACGGTGGGGAAGAGAGGGTTATCAGAGATCGTTCCAAGCTTTGGAGGCTTTGAGAGAGACTGGAGAGGCATGGTAGGGAATCCCATAAGGAGTGGCAGAGAAAAAGTCTTACATATTGGAGTGAAAGGTAATGATGAGAAAAGAGGTAGACGTATATCAGGGGCAGGTTGGAAAGAACAAAAGGGAGACAATTTGAAGACAGATGATGAGATGAAGGAAGCGTTGGTATTGATGAGGGCTTGATAGGTAAAGGTAAGGATTATATATTGGTTTGGATACGGAAGAGTATGAGGAGTTGGTGTCGAGATTTTGAAGGTGGAAAAGCAAACATGGAGCAGATAGAGCGAAAGATTAGACGTGCAGCAGCAATTGTGATGGCAGAAGTTCAGTCCTGGCGCTTGGTGACACTATAGGACCCCCCTGATATGACACCACAGCCTATCCTGTTACTTACCAGTGTGAGAGAGGGGAGATGCAGAGGTGCACATAGTACTGCCTATGTAAATGGCCATGCTGTCTCTCTAATGCTACAGACAGTGCGTGATTCAAACCTGCCACCTTATATCGCCCTTCCCCCTGTGCGGTGCCAAGAGGCGAAGATTTCTGTTGCCTCCAGGATTTATGTCACTGTTGGCATAGATTGGAATAGGAAAATAAGAGCAAAGAGAGATTGCTTACTAGAAGGAGGTTGCAGTAGTCTGGGAGATGACAAGGACTGCTTTAGTTTTAGTTGCTTGAGTGTAAATGGTGTTTTGTGTGTCAAGACAGCAGGGTTTTAAAAGACACTGGATGTGAGGAGTGATTGAGAGGACAGACTCAAGAATAACACTTGACAGGAATGGGGTAATATGGAGTGTTTTTATTTTCAGTAGATACAGATGTGTCCTTGCTCATCTAGCCCCAATACGCCATGCTGAACGATATGCATGGTGCGAGTGAGCAGTCAGGTCTAGCAGTCAGCAACTCGGTGTGGCATCGATTCCACAAGTGGACGGAAGACCTCTAGTGAGATGTTGACCCATGCTGTCTCGACAGCATACCACATCTCTCTGATATTTGTAGGTGCAGGATCTTGGGTGCGAATGGACCTCTCCACACCATTCGTCGGAACTCTACAGAATGCTCATCTAACCTATTTTGGACAACTTGAGACCGATGACACGGTGCATTATCCTGCTGGAACGCTCCCATATCCGTTGGAAACTAAAGAACGCTGCACTGACCTGCAGGATATGCATCTGGTACCTCCTGCATTGAAAGTGGATGTGATTTGAGCGAGTGTCGTTTGTCTGTTACAACTGATAATTCTGGCCAAATGCCTCTGGTCTCGATCATTCAGCACCCGTTGTCGACCACTGAGCTGTCCACGGAGGGATGGTAATGCCTTCCATAAAGTATTCCTGGTACACACGTGACACAGAAGATCGAGAAATGTTGGATGTCTACACAGCTTCGGAAATGGAATGTCCCATCAATCGGGCACCCAGCTAGCATCGGGTGTCTTTTTTTTTGCTGAAAATGTGTCTAAATCGCAATGCACCCGGAGACTGTGCTGATTTATTTGAGATGTGACACTTGTATATCTGTCTGCATCAGAGACTGCAAACGGAACTTGGTGTGGAAAAAGCTGTGGCGGCTGCATGTAGAAATTCGCATGCTGATTGACTTAGTGTCACATATCTCAGCACAGTCTCCAGGTGCGTCCTAGTCGCATCGCATTTTCGGCAAAAAAATGGAGCTATCACTTCCACAAATAAAAAAAGAAAATGAAGAAAACTACACTATGTAGACAAAAGTGAATGGACACCCCCACGCAAGGAAAATGCATATGATGCATGCCATTGCACACGACTTCCAAATGACTACTAATTGGTTGGTCACTGTACATACTGCCTGTCATTGTCCAGGAACTTGTGGACAGTTTGCCAAGAAGGTGTCTGCAGTGTCACTGCATGTGGTGGACCTACAAAGTGATGACTCAAAAAATCTTGTTGATCTATTTACTGTCAGTGTCCAATCACTTTTATCTACATTGGGCCTGATTCAGTATATATCGCTACTGCGAATGCAATAGCGATTATGCACGCAGTCTCACTGCAATGATATGCTAATCCTCTGCGATCGCTATGCCGTCACAGTACAATATAAGAACGCCCACCTTACCTTACACACATATGTAATACTTAGCAAGACTCTAAACCATCGGTAACATTGAGTACAATCACAGCCTTACGCACACTTGCACACGTTCTGACATCATCGTACGCGGTGAGTACACAAGCTGCGTATGGCATCCCAGTGAATAATTTATGCACGCCCATGTGACGCCATTCAAACGCATTGGCACGCCTGCGTTTCGCCGACAACCCCCCTGTCACCACCCACAAATGGTACTTCCTGTCAATCACTCTGCGATGGGTCTGCCCAGTCCCGATAGCAGTGGAGTATTCATGCATGCGCACTGCAATGAATATGCATGTCCAGAAAGCAACAATCGGCCATTGTGATCCTTGCTGAATCAGCATTTTTTTTTTTTTTTATGATTTTGGGGCCCTGAAAAATTTTGATCCTGGGTCTATCTGCTAGAGATAGGAGTTTATAAATGTTATATGCCAATGTTTACTAACATTAAAGTTTAAAAGAAAAAGGATATTATTATGGAGAAGGCAAATAAATTGTAACCTCTTAATTTGTGATAGTTTTCAAACAGGTGGGAAGAGCAGTTGCAGATTGTAGATGGTTCTGTGACTTTCACTATTAAAAAATAAAATATATACACTGAAGTGCCAAAAGTCATGAGATAGATGCCTAGTATCATGTAAGACCCCCTGTAGCCAGGCAAAGTGCAGCAACTCGGTGTGGCATCGATTCCACAAGTGGACGGAAGACCTCTAGTGAGATGTTGACCCATGCTGTCTCGATAGCATACCACATCTCTCTGATATTTGTAGGTGCAGGATCTTGGGTGCGAATGGACCTCTCCACACCATTCGTCGGAACGCTACAGAATGCTCATCTAACCTATTTTGGACAACTTGAGACCGATGACACGGTGCATTATCCTGCTGGAACGCTCCCATATCCATTGGAAACTAAAGAACGCTGCACTGACCTGCAGGATATGCATCTGGTACCTCCTGCATTGAAAGTGGATGTGATTTGAGCGAGTGTCGCTTGTCTGTTACAACTGACAATTCTGGCCAAATGCCGCTGGTCTCGATCATTCAGCACCCGTTGTCGACCACTGAGCTGTCCACGGAGGGATGGTAATGCCTTCCATAAAGTATTCCTGGTACACACGTGACACAGAAGATCGAGAAATGTTGGATGTCTACACAACTTCGGAAATGGAATGTCCCTTCCATCGGGCACCCATTATCATGCCCCGTTCGAACTCCAATAATTCAGGTCGCCTTGCCATGAGCTGCCTAGCCCTTGTTCAAACTTACTCACAAGATGTCAGTTTACAACTGATGCAGGTCTGGACATTTCCAAAATGTGTCAGTACGGTGACACCACCTACCATTACCTTTACATACTGCTATCCCATGACTTTTGGAACTTCAGTGTATAGCATAGGTAGGTCAGAATAAGCAAAATGTAACAAAACACTCATCTGAATGAGACCAAACAGTATATATGCAATTTATATGTACCCAGTAGCATGGGAATTACATATAAATTGCATAGACAATAAAGCAAAACAAATAATAACTATTCAAATTATTACTCAATGTATTAGCCTTATTTTTGTGTTTATTGCACAAACATATTTTTTTTAAACATATTTTTTTTAAACAATTTTTTTTTATTGAGACAGTGCACATAAACACAATTAAATACATCAAAATAACAATCGCGAAAAGTATGGAAATACATGGAATACAGTAGATATATAGAGCATAGTCATTTTGGACATAATATATTAACAGTGCATTTACCAAAAAAAACCAAAAAAAACTATAAGATCCAAAATAAAAAAAAAAATATATTTTATGATAGTAATTTTTTGTGTAGACACAGCATATATCCTAGTTACCAGTCCATACGGTACTCCAAATAATATTTGAAACTTTCAACATCTGACAAATACAACCAAAAACAAATATAAACAAAACAAAAACAAAAAGGGCCCATCTCCCAATCCTCCCCCCCACCCCCAAAGGAATCACAATCACTTGCATCCCATGTAAACACATTAGGTCGTGGTAGAATTGATGTCTATTGGTGGATCATTTCCAATAGTCTGAAGTAAAAACCAAGATGTATCCTTTACACTATAATATACTTGACGCCGCATGTCAAGGGATAATGTAGATATATATGATTCCCACATATCAAAAAATTTCTTCTCTAAGACTACCTCTACCCAGTCCATTCGAAATATGTTATATAATTTTGTCTTAAATAGCACAAAAGATGGGGAGGAGGTCGAGATCCACTCCTGCAGTATTGTTTTACGAGCTGCCGCGCTTATTGCTAAGAGTAGTCATCTGCTCCCTTTACTAGCCCTCATATCTGTAGGAATAATGCAGAAAATAGCCCACTCTGGAATGAAAGGGATATAATTGAGTAAATGCACAAACATATTTAAAAGTTAAAACAAACACAAACTATAATCGCATGTGTTTTAATGTGTTGCAAAAAGAAAAAAAAATGCATCAAAACTCATAGGATGTGGGGGGGCATGGCCTGGACAAGCTAGGAGAAGGAGGCTGTACCCTCTGACCGGACTCCTACTTTGGCGCATTGCTGGTTACTTACCTCTCCATGCTCCTGGAGCCCCTTGGATGATCTGTTCCCTCTGGTGGCTGTGTTGTGGGTGAAGTTTGTCTCCCTCTGCAGCGTCTCATCACCGCGGGCACCATCTTGGATTCTCCTCCAGCGGCTGCTGCAGCTCCTAGCTTAGGTGCTGAGTTTATTGCCATCCCGATCGGTGTCCTGGACAAGTGGGAAGGTGGAGAACCCTGCTTCGGTCATTCAAAGGTCTCTGAAGGCTCCTGTGGATCCGCGAATCACGGGCCCGGCCGCCA
Organism: Taudactylus pleione; assembly: GCA_031769625.1. NCBI lineage: Eukaryota > Metazoa > Chordata > Amphibia > Anura > Myobatrachidae > Taudactylus > Taudactylus pleione. Next base: position 7,852,695 of record JAUIMM010000368.1, on the reverse strand, counting down.
TCTTGTGATTGGCCTCAGTGTTTCCTACTGCTCCTGCTTCCTCTGATGGGAGTATATTTCTGCTGGTCAGTGTTCTGGGTTGTTGGGGAGGCGGATGACCATCCTCTCGCTGTGTAAAGTTTGCTGGTGACCTTTTTGAACCCATGGTTTCTGGACTCGGGCGCCATCTGGAAGTACAGTCCTGAATTATTAAAGGCCTGCAGGCTGAAGGTGGTCCATCTGCTGGTTATCCTGTGTATCCTGGAGTGTAGGTGCAGTGTTGCATTTACTGCTGTTAGATTATTCCTTTCTGCACAGTTTTATGACTTTCTGACAGCTCACTGTCTGTTACTCCCGTTTCTTTACAGCGAAGCTTTATATTACACTAATTTCCTGTTTATAATATTTCCCTGTTATTACGATTATTTGCTGAGGTGGTTATGCCCTCGCATCCTACTATGGAACTTCTCCTTAAAGTTATTGCCAGCTCAGAGGAGAGGCTCATGGCACGGGTGATAAATCTGCACTCTGCGTAGCTTCTTCCATGTTATGATTTGCCGCACACTGACTCTCAGATCGCCGAAACGGTGACCTGTGTTCCTGACGTGGAGGAATGTAATACCTCTATTAATGGCTGCCTAAGCACCATCAAGTTGTGGAGCGGGATGTCTCAGATACCATCTGCCGCCAGTATTGGGTGCTTTGCTGTTACTCCAATTTCTCCTTCGATCTCTAAATACAATTACCCCACTTTGTCAGCAACAAACCAGCTCCTAGAGTTATCCTTCTCAGTGGTTGCATTCCCTTCCAAGTTTGACTTTTTCACAATCCCTGGATATTCTGATTCTTATGTGATTCTTCAGGCTCAATACATGGTTATATCTTCCATAGAGGTTGCAACTACATCCCAGGCCGTTGATTTCACAGCTTATGGCCACTCCAAATCTGTGACACCTCTCCAAAAAGCCCATCTTTTTGCCTTATACGCTGTGCTGAAGATTCTGATGCCGTTTCTGTATGTTTTTTATTTTTTCGCACTGATATACAAGTACATATGCTGATTTTTCAAATTTTTATATTTCATATGCCACAAAAGTACCTTATTTCGTTTCAATAAGCTGAGGAATTTCATTCCCTTTCATATACCTGGGAGTCAGGGTATGACTACAGTATGGTCACTTAAGTCTGCTGCCCCTGTCATTCATTCTTATCCTGTGTTTTCTATCTAGATTGGGAGGTGGTAGGGGTTTTATTTCTGATATATAAGTGCTCTTATATTTTTGTTTTTCTGCCTATCTGCTGAGGGGGGAAGGGTTTTTTTTTAATTTAATATATTTTGGAGGCCTTGTGAGCTGGGGTCGGTTTCCACTAGTTTAAGGCCATCCAGTTTTTTGCCCCTGTTTTATTTTTATTTTTTTTTAGTATTGAGGGGGGTGGGGGGATTTAGATACTTAGCTAGATTAGGTTAGTTGTAATGGGATAGGGGATTAGGGGATCCAGGTATATCTAGATTGGGGTTAGGTCATACAGAGTGGGGGGTTTAAGGGAGGTTTGATTTGGGATTTTAGGGGGGGCTAGGTACTATATATATTTTGAATCAATTTATATGTTGGCAGACATGGAATGGTTTTTATGTATTTTATCCTGATATATGATACTTTGTGAAGATTATATACTGTCTAGATAATATGTCTGTTTCCACAACAGATGGCACCAGACCACAATGGCTTTGAAATGAAACAAACAAGATGTGCTTTAACTGCAGACTTTCAGATTTAATTTGAGGGTAATTACATCTAAATCAGGTGAACGGTGTAGGAATTACAATGGTTTCTATATGTGCCTCCCACTTTTTAAGGGGCCAAAAGTAATGGGACTATCAACTCAAAAGCTATTTCATGGACAGGTGTGGGCTATTCCCTCGTTATTTCATTATCAATCAAGCAGGTAAAAGGTCTGGAGTTGATTCTAGGTGTGACATTTGCATTTGGAATCAGTTGCTGTCGACTCTCAAGATGAGATCCAAGGAGCTGTCACTATCAGTGAAGCAAGCCATCAATAGGCTGAAAAATCAAAACAAACCCATCAGAGAGATAGCAAAAACATTAGGTGTGGCCAAATCAACTGTTTGGAACATTCTTAAAAAGAAAGAACGCACCCGAGAGCTCAGCAACACCAAAAGACCCGGAAGACCACGGAAAACAACTGTGGTGGATGACAGAAGAATTATTTCCCTGGTGAAGAAAAACCCCTTCACAACAGTTGGCCAAATCAAGAACACTATCCAGGAGGTAGGTGTATATGTGTCAAAGTCAACAATCAAGAGAAGACTTCACAAGAGTGAATATAGGGGTTCACCAGAAGATGCAAAGCATTGGTGAGCCTCAAAAACAGGAAGAGCAGATTAGAGTTTGCCAAACAACATCTAAAAAAGCCATCACAGTTCTGGAACAACATCCTATGGACAGATGAGACAAAGATCAACTTGTACCAGAGTGATGGGAAGAGAAGAGTATGGAGAAGAAAGGAACTGCTCATGATCCAAAACATACCACCTCATCAGTGAAGCATGGTGGTGGTAGTGTCATGTCGTGGGCATGTATGGCTGCCAATGGAACTGGTTCCCTTGTATTTATTGATGATGTGACTGCTGACAAAAGCAGCAGAATGAATTCTGAAGTGTTTCGGGCAATATTATATGCTCATATTCAGTCAAATGCTTCAGAACTCATTGGACGGCGCTTCACAGTGCAGATGGACAATGACCCGAAGCATACTGCAAAAGCAACCAAAGAGTTTTTAAGGCTACAAAGTGGAATGTTATGCAATGGCCAAGTCAATCCCCTGACCTGAATCGTATTGAGCATGCATTTCACGTGATGAAGACAAAACTGAAGGGAAAATGCCACAAGAACAAGCAGGAACTGAAGACATTTGCAGTAGAGGCCTGGCAGAGCATCACCAGGGATGAAACCCAGCGTCTGGTGATGTCTATGCATTTCGGACTTCAGGCTGTAATTGCCTGCAAAGGATTTGCAACAAAGTATGAAAAAGTGAAAATTTGATTTAGGATTGTTTAGTTTGTCCCATTACTTTAGGCCCCTTAAAAAGTGGGAGGCACATATAGAAACCGTTGTAATTCCTACACCGTTCACCTGATTTGGATGTAATTACCCTCAAATTAAATCTGAAAGTCTGCAGTTAAAGCACATCTTGTTTGTTTCATTTCAAAGCCATTGTGGTGGTGAATAGAGGCCAAAATATGAAAATTCTGTCAATGTCCCAATATTTATGCACCTGACTGTATATTCTATGTCTGCTATTAACAATCATCTTTTGTAATTTTTGTTATTTTGTTTGGGTGTGACTAAAAAATTCACTAAAAATTAGAAGATTAAAAAAAAACCTCATAGGATGTGAATATCCCCAAAGAAAGGGTCTAACTAGGAATACTGCTACTGTGACACTAATCCCATTATGGTCTATTACAGAGAGATATTTTGCTGCTATCACCCATATGCCCCTACTGGAAAAGTATTGACATATTCAAAATAAGAGGTGTATTTTACACAGAACCAAACACTACAGTTCCCAAGTGATTAGGATTTTATCCATAGGACAATCCTCGGACCAAAGGATTATCGACTCCAAATGGTGAGAGCTTTTACCCAGACTAGCAGACTGGTGTACTCCCTACCACAGTAACCCAACAAGTTCACCAGGCAGCCAATATGATTATTGCTATAATAACTTTGAGCACAAGGTTGTGCTGGTCTGAGCGTGGCTCACAGAGGATCCTACAGCCAGTAGCACATTCTGGGTGGCTCCATTCTCCCCTATGGGTGGCTCTGCTTTCAAGTTTGGCCATGACAGTGCGGTGCGTCCAGCTAATCGAGAGATCAGTGAGGACTGAGGAGTGTAAATGGAGGCAGGATCAGGGCGTGTACGCAAGAGGCTGTTCCTGTGTAAATTGGCTGCACAGTCCAGATACCGGCCCAAATCAGCATATATACTGTATGACCGGACCAAACCCAGCCCTGCTGGGGGCTGATGTATAAAGCAGTGAAAAGATTGGAGAACGAGACCAGTGGAGAAGTTGCCCAGAGCAACCAGCTCTTTAGTGGATGCAGCTAACACAGTTGTTCCAAAACTCGTTCCTCAAGGCACCCTAACAGTTTAGGTATTAAGGATATCCATGTTTGAGCACAGATGGTTAAATCAAATTGACGGAGGTACTAATTAAGCCAGCTTTGCTCAAGCATGGATATCCTGAAAACCTGGACTGTTACGGTGCCTTGAAAACAGAGTTTGGGAACCACTAAGCTAACATAAAAGAAAGTAAGCGCAAAACCAACAATTGCTGTACCTGTCTGGCTGCACAGGGAATCCCAAAGTTGCTCCTGATCCATATATTTTTCCAGCAGAGTAGTAAGAGATCGAGGTGACAAAGTACAATAGCTGAACACAGAGAGGATCATTTCTGTTAAATTTAAGTCTTTCATATTGTTAGGATCCATCTTCAACATTTCATATTCGCTAGTTTCCTGGCCCTCCGTTACTAAAAGGAAGAAGAACCATTTTAATACAATGCAAGTTTAGGCATCAAGCACTAGACAACAGTTTTGTGAAGAGAGTAGAAATATCCACAAGGGACATGAGCAGTAAAGTATGTAAGCCTAAGTCCAGGAACACGCTGGCATTTGAACAACACAATTTACAACCATATTTGAAATGCAAATGCGTTTCACATACAGTTCTGAAATTGTGGTTTGATTCGGTTAGTGATTGTAGACTGTGGGCCTGATTCATTAAGGATCGCTATTGCGTTCGCAGCTCTGTAATCGCACGCAGGTCTGCTGAGGAAATAGCTAATGACTGCTATCGCAATGCCGTCGCATTGTCAGCATAGAGATGCCCACTGCCTCCCACTAAAGCTATCTCACATCCGTAATACCTTGCAAACCTCCATAAACATCGGTAACATCGAGTACCATCATCCCTTTAGAAATTGCTAACCTGGTTGCACGCAGTGAGTACTCAAGCTGCGTATGCCATCGCACTGGCTAATTTATGCACGCCCATGCAACGGCATTCAAAGGGACAGACACGCCTGCTGTCACCACCCCCAAACGCTCACTGCATGTCACTCACTCTGTGATGGCTCTCCGTGGTCTGTGTGATCGCAATGCGAACGCAGTGGTCCCTTCGCGCACTGCGATGCATACGCATGCGGAGTGGGCAACAATCGCCCGTCTGCGTATGCTTTAGTAGTAGCGATCCTTAATAAATCAGGCCCTGTGTCCTATTGGGCCTGGGCACCGCTTTCAACATGAAAAATATCTTACATACGGATGTGTCTGTCTTAAGCAGGCATGTCAAACATGCGGCCCGCCAGTAAACATTTTATCCGGCCCGAGAGTGTGCGCTCACACACACACACACATATATATATATATATATATATATATATATATATATAAAATATATGACCCACACCCCTGCCATGATCGGAGCTCAGCTGATCGGGCAGTGTTTACTTTGTTTAAAGCTGGCAACAGAGGCCAGCATTCCCGCATCGCCTGCAATGAGAGGAGCCTGCGCCTGCCGCTCTGGATCTAATTAGATCCAGTCAGCGGCAGAGTCTATGGGGGATGGTGGGAGTGATGATGGCGTGGACTGGTGCGGTGCCCAGCAGCCATCGTGAAGAAAGGGAAGTACTGCACAGGTAAGTGGGGCATTACTGGGGGCACAACATAAGGGGCTCAGCATAAGGGGCATTACTGGGGGCACTGCATAAGGTGCACTTCTAGGGGCACTACTGGGGGCTCTGCATAAGGGGCATTACTGGGGGAACAACATAAGGGTCATTACTGGGGGCACTGCACAAGGTGCACTTCTAGGGGAATTACTGGGGGCTCTGCATAAGGGGCATTACTGGGGGCACAACATAAGGGGCATTACTAGGGGCACTACTAGGGACATTACTGGGGGCTCTGCATAAGGGGCATTAATGGGATATCTGCATAAGGGGTATTACTAGGGGCACAACATAAGGGGCATTACTGGGGGCACTGCATAAGGTATACTTCTAGGGGCATTACTGGGGCACTGTATAAGGGCACTACTAGGGACATTACTGGGGGCTCTGCATAAGGGGCATTACACTGGGGGCACTACATAAGGTGCACTTCTAGGGGCATTACTGGGGACTCTACTTAAGGGGTATTACAGGGGGCACAACATAAGGGGCATTACTGGGGGCACTGCATAAGGTATACTTCTAGGGGCATTACTGGGGCACTGTATAAGGGCACTACTAGGGACATTACTGAGGGCTCTGCATAAGGGGCATTACACTGGGGGCACTACATAAGGTGCACTTCTAGGGGCATTACTGGGGACTCTACTTAAGGGGTATTACAGGGGGCACAACATAAGAGGCATTAATGGGGGCTCTGCATAAGGGGCACTACTAGGGACATTACTGGGGCCACTGCATAAGGGGCATTACTGGGGCACTGCATAATGGGCACTACTAGGGCACTGCATAAGAGGCATTGCATAATGGGCACAAATTCAGCGAGCATTGCATAAGGGGCACTAATACAGGGGGGAATTGCATAAGGGACACTGCATTGGTTTGTATTAATAATAAATCTTTCAAAATTGCATTTAAGACTTTTTTTTTTGTTGGGCCCACACACTCTTAGATATCGAATATTCGGCCCGGTTGGTATTTTGAGTTTGACATGCCTGGTCTTAAGCATCATGTACTTAGCAATCAAAGACACAGTTAACACTTTATAACTAGAATGTTATTTTTGCTTTTACAGTAGGATGAGACAATTTTTGTATTAGTTTAGTGAAGTAAATATTTTTAATATTGCGGACAAAAATAATAAACCTAGTAATGATTCTTCTTATATACTGTAGTTACTTTCACACAAATTAAGTAGCACTACAAATTTAATTTGTTCTGATAGTTCATATAATGTAGGGATACAAAATGTGTGTACTTTCCATAAGATCTGGTCATGTTTCTTTTCTACAAGGTTTGCCTTCTATCCAATATTACAGGATCGGTGGTCAGTAAGCTGTTAATTAGAGCTACCAATACTTACTGAGTTTTTTTGTGCATGGATTACTAGAACACACAGAGGCTCAATTAGAATTATTATTACTATTATTGTCATCCTTTATTTATATGGCACCTTACAACATACATAGGGGCCTATTCATTAAACATAAAAATTCAATGGAGATAATTAGCTTTAGAACTCTCATGGAGTTCTAGCTAATTATAGGTGGAATTCATCATCCCACCTCTCCATAAGTATCTATTCCGAAAAGCTGTCATTTTTGCGATGACAGCTTTTCGGGAAATAGATACTTTTCCCTGCCTACACTACCTTATCGCGTCTGGAAACAGTGCTGCGCATGCGCTTTTACATCTGTAAAACCAGCGCATGCGCAGCACTGCCTACAGATGCGTTAAGTTTCGTACCCCCCCGATTCCCCCCCCCCCCCCCCCGACTTACCTGTCTGCGCAGCAGCCTCCGGCTCCGTCCTGCTGGTCTGTCGTGTGGTTTCCCAGCAGACCACATGACAGATTAGAAAACAAAAAAAAATGTTTTTTTCTTTTTGTAAACTTTCTTGTGCTCTGCTGGGGAGCACACATGACAGACCAACCTCCGGAGCCTGAGGACGGAGCAGAGCGCCGGAGGGACTCGTCGGGGGACCTGCACACGCTGATACAGGTGAGTTTCACCTGCTATTCGCCACCTCACAGTGGCGAATAGTAACTGCATCAAATTCCGAAAATTGATAAATACCATAATTTCCACATCCCCATACTAATGTATGGGGAGTGTGGAAATTAACGCAGGGGAACTTAGCAAGGAGATATCTGTGATATCTCCTGTGTTAAGTCTGTTCATGAATACCAAAATAACGTTATTTAAGGAAAATGTCCTTAAAAATGTTATTTTAGTGTTGATGAATAGGCCCCATAAACAGGAACAGTATAAGTACAAAAAATTAGCGATTGAATGATTACGACATCATTACTGTTCAATTGCTCATTAATTGTGCAGAAATCATGCAGCAAATGTCGGAAAAGACCATCGATTTGCGCGTTCCCGCTTCACCCATACATGATCGCCAGGTTGAGCATGTTCAGGGATGAGGGCACTGCACTATATAATGAATGACTGAATGATAACAATATTGTTCAGTCCTTCATTGTCGGGAAGTGGATACGCTCCTTTACAGTACAAAGCATTGTCAAACAAGCCCAAGGTTTATAAACATTCAGCAGTCATAAGATCCAAGCCCAAAGGTTCGGTGCTATTGTTTGCAGTGAGGAGATGATGGCAATGTATGAGTGAGGGAAGGAATAGCAATAAAAGACAGAAGGCTCTGCTCATGAGAGCTTACAATATAAAGGGTTGTGAGAGACAGAGAGGAGAGACAGTGAGCGAGGAGCAGTCGGTTATGAGTCAGGCAGAATCTGTAAGCTGCTATTACAATATAAATGTGATCATACAGTATTGGCACTTACACAGGGCGTGATATATTTTATCAACATTCATAATTTCAATATGGGCCCATGTTCAATTGAAGGCGAAAAGTTTTGCCTGTCCGACTCTCCGTCTTATTCGCCTTTTTCAGAGGCGAAAACTTTCTGCGCGCATCTCCACTTTTCTCCATATTCAATTGCTAAACATGCGAAAACGGAAAGCTGCGAATGCGGAACAGGCGCAAAGTACTGTCAGAAGTGGGGGAAGTCAGTCTGTACCCCCAAAAGAGATGCACTAACATAGGGAATCAATGTAGATGTGTACTAATAGCCCTAATAAAAGTGTTTGGGGTACTGCTTCTTATTAACGTCTTTGCAAAAGTGGTGAAGAATAGCAAAAAAACAGTATTTTTTGGTGAAAATAAGTAGTCCAGTCACATTTGGGGTACATGAAAATGGGTGCTAGCATATTTTTGTCTGTAAAGTGAACTTTTAAAAAACGTGAAAAACCACCCTCATACAGTACATGAATCTGCAATATCAAAAACACTTGGCCCCTTCTTACAGCATTACAAGAAGTCTATTTCGCTAGTTTTTATAGTTGTCACCCCACTTTTTACTTTTTCGCCCCCAAAGCGAAAAAGTAGATTTGATTTGTCCTTTGGGGGGGCTGTCCCAAGGGTTCTTGGTCGTTTCCCCACGTTTGCACCTCAAAATAACGATTTTTCACCTGCTATTCATAGGAGATAATTTTCCGCCTATTACAATGCATTGACTTTCAGCTTAGGCAAAATCATCCTGGAATTGAATATGGAGATACTTTGAAAACAGGCGGAAAGTCCGAATCCGCGGAAACTTTTCTCCAAACGGCACTTTTCGCCTCTATTTGAATTCGGCCCATGGTCGTAATGTCAACATGACCACATCGACACTGATGAAATGATGACAAAACGTTCCTGCTGGTCTTTTGGTGACTTACTTGTTACTTCGGGTCTGGCGCTTCCAGCATTGTCTTCTGGGTTCGGCAGTGACATCAGGATGACTACAGGCAGATCCTGTGCAGGGCTTATAGTGCTAAGTATGACTAATCCTAGCCCCTAACCCTCCCCTTAGTTCCTAACCCTAACTTACCCTCCCGTAGCCTAACCATGATGCTACAATTTGAGTCATCCCTGAGTCATAATGCCCCAGTCACTTCATGGCAGTAGTGGACAGTATGCAGCCCTCTATTCTGTGAGCCGTGAGAACTCCCCCAAACTCAGGAGTTTCCCGGATATTCCAAGAAAGTGGAATATTCTGTGTAATATACAATACACATTTTTGTTTAAATAAAAGGACTATTAACCACAGTAACCACACACCCCACAGCCTTTATAGCCACTACATTTATGAGTGGCTTTTAATATACTGATATTAAACTGCAAAGGATGCATATTCGCATTCATACATTTGCCACAAGAAATTACACATCTGGAAATTCATGTAAAAATGTATAATGTAGGTGAGAAAAGCTTTGATGCTATTGCTATACCATGGTAGCAGCTGCAATAGCACTATTATGGTAATGCAGCAGGTGTCACCATGTCTCCTGCTAGCATTACATCTCCGGGCTGCGTCCTTGGACACAGCATTGGAAAATCTGCGTGATCCTCTGCTGGCTGATTGACCATGCGGTCACTTAAGCCGGCGATCGCAATTGCTCAAAAGAGGCCTCCCCCCAAATGCAGAACCACACTTCTGTTTGGGGAAACGGAGGTCGTCGCCACCCCCCTCCCTGTCCAATCACTGACAGTGTGCTGCCAGTCTGCTTGCCGGATCGCAGACTCGTACTGCACATGTGCGGCACGGGTCATGCGCCTGCGCAGAGGAGGCACGATCAGAGATGTGCGCTAACCATCGGGTTAGCGCACATCTCTGAATCAGCCCCTATAGGCACAGAGCAAAAATGTTCTCCAGGTAAAAGTGGATCAATTTTCTTATGGGCACTTTGCTCTCAGCGTTTAAGTACACAATGTCATTTGAAGGCTCATACTCTGCTTCAGCTAAAGGACCTGGCCAGTCAATAGATTTATGCTTTCTGTCATTTTATCTGTGTGATAATTAAAGCAGCTGGCAGAATTCAATACAAGAGAGCACTAGGGTAGTAATGTGATCTTGATGAAACATTTGTCAGTCTTTGTAGTAGATGACAGGTATTTGAATAGGTAAGTGAATGTAGTGCAGTTGTGAATATGAGGTAAGACAGAATTTACAGCAATGTTTTACTTCTGATAAATGTTAGGCCACTTTACAATGACAGAACTAAAGGACTTTATATGTAACAAGGTTTTGAGTTGTTGCATTGTGCTTAATCTCATAAGAATGAATGTTATAAATCCAGTACATGAATACAATAATTCTGATGATGAGCTGTGCTGGTAGAAATCAGTATATGCACCGTACTTGAGTTTGTATTAACAATTGTCTTAAATTTTCATGTAAGGCCTTTTTAAAGCACACACGTCACCTATACACTGTCTAGGCAGCCATTTTGTGGGCGCACCAACATTCAGGAGACTGCATCCTATCCATTTCAGGGCCGCCATGAGAGGGGGCACATTGTGAATTTCGGTGGATGCTGACCAGCGATGCACATAGCTGACCCTCTTTGACAGGCTCCAATGCTTTGGGTCCATCTGTTCCCTTCCCTCTTGGTATCCCTGAACAAGAACCATTGAGAGCAGACACATTATGAATACACCTTGGGAGGGTGCTGGTTCCCAGTGAATTGACAGGCACCATTCTCAGGCCTAACTATGCCATCATACATCACATTGCCAACATTCCCAGTGTTACCATTTTTCTTCGCATTTGAAAAGTGAGAAGCAGTCTCTGGAGCAGAGGGATATAATGATGGAGGAGTTTGTTGAGGGAGTGTAATGAGCTGGGTCGCTCCTGTTATCACTGCACACTCTTGTGTAACACACCATTTGTTAGGAAAGTAGCAGCTTTTCTAGCATAATAATAACAAACACCAGATGCTAGAAATAATGTGGGGTCATACCTAACAACAGGCAATGTCACAATTTGAGTAATATCATTGCATAAATAATTGCACTACAAAAATCTGCCTTCTCGTGGCATCTGCTTCAAGCATATTTTATGATTTATTTTTTACATGCTTTAACTCCATTTACTATGCTGATCCTATCGTGCACTGTTTTATATATCTTTATATTAGAAAAGGGGTCACCTTCTGATCTTTATATGTTAAGTTTTAATTTTGGACAGATTCCTCCTCTTCTGTTTTTTTTTTTTAAATTGAATCTGTTTTTTTTTTTATTGATACTTCTGTTAGTATTATATTACTATTACACAGTGCTCATTCTATTATTCTCATGCTTAAAAAAACACTATCTGGACTTTATAATTAGTGTATATTGTAATATACAGCACGCTCCTTCTTTAGTTTAAACCTATTATGAGCAGACGTCATAGTATACTAGAAGTCTTGAAAGGAGTCAATAGCTTTTAGGATAATTGATCCTTGAAATTTCTATTTATATTAATGTCAACCTCTCAAACCCTTTTGTGAACACCAATAACTATACTTTTCATCTAGCTTAGCCTTCATCCATTAGAGACATGCTCATTGGTACTCTGCTGCCCTCAGGACTTGTGCACAAATACAGAGCTTATTTGGCCTCAAAACCACTGACATCTTACACATGCATTTTTAGTAAGGTTTATACATTTGTAAAATACATGTAAATGGGTCTGATACTAGCAACTATTGCTTCTAGTGTTACTAGACCCATAGGGGGTTTTGATTTGTGTTGTACTATTTGAACACTACTAACCATTCTGTGCATTTCCATATTTCAAGGTATGGTAAAGCCTACTAACGCTAATAAAAAGTCTAGTAGCAATGCAAATAAAATGTATATGTACTGTCTATAAAGTGACAATGGGTATGTGGCCTTATTCAGGTTAGAGAATAGACAACAGATGAGAAGGAAACGCAACCACACTGGGTAAGAACTAAGAAAGAAATAGCACTACAAATCAGCAGGCAAGGCAAGGATAAACAAAGCAAGTCAGGGTTGGAGTTATACAGAGTGAATGGTTCAGATAGAGTCGGTATACAGTATAACAGTTGAAATACTGTAATAGCACCCAGCTAAGAGAAGTATAACCTATAACAGGCATTGTGTATATGTAAGAGCAACCATTTATAAGAGGAATGCATCTATCATAGTGCAGTAGTTGGTATGGTTACTGAGTGCCGAGATGAGTGCCCCTACCCAGCAGCACAATATACCACCCACATTCTGTAGATGCAACACTCGCCAAAGGCATATGGCTGCATTTGTGTCTAATTCACTGTATTGGTAAAAACCTTGGAGAATCATTATTTGAGACTCTATGGGGCATATTCAATTTGGAGCGAAAAGTCCGTGATGGACTTTTCGCTCCACATCGGAGGTTTTCCGGGGATAAAGTATTGGGCGTGTGCCCGCTTTATCCCCATATTCAATTAGAAATCAACGGGAGCCGGCGGAAAGGTAGGTTTCGACAAACACTGTAATTTTTGGGAAATATTCTAGGGACCCCCCTAAATATGTCTAGACATGGGGGATCACTATGGGTATCCCCATTTTTACCTGCTGAAGGAAGTCGGGGTTTGTAATAGCCACGGCAGGTGCATATTTGCGGCTACGAAGAAGGGGTGAAGAATAGCACTTAGATTTTTTTTTTTTTGGGGGGGGGGGGAAATAACTATCCCTATCAAATTTGGGGTACATGTAAATGGGGGTAAGCATATTTTAAGTCCCTAAAGTTATTTTTAAAAATTCAGCAAAAATGCACCTGCCGCTACTTCGGCAATGAAGAAAACACCTGTCGCATATAAGGGAACCCCTTTGGATTCAATTTAGCCATTTTAGAAGTGATTTTTCATTTATTTTTTTTTTCACCCCAAAATTTAAATTATTTATTTGGGGTGTCCCGATTTTTTTTTTTACAGTACAGATTGTTTTTATGGGCCATTCCCAGGGGTGCAGGCCATTTTTTGAAAGCCTGCACCCCTAAACCCCAATTCTGCATTTTTTTTTCACCAGCTAAAGGCTGGTGAAAACTTATCCCCATTTTTTTACAAAGACTTTTTGCATCGGCGAAAAGTCTTTGTAATTGAAAACGGGGATAATTGAAACATGCGAAAATGACTTTTCGCAGCCTAATTGAATCTGGCCCTTTATATAAGAAACATATTTAAGTGAAATTGAGTTTTCTATTCAAAACCTCCTACTTTAGCAGATATTATTATTATCCTTTATTTATATGGTGCCACAAGTGTTCCGCAGCGCCTTACAAAGTACATAAACAAATAATTTGACAACTGACTTACAGTACAATATAGGACAAGGACATGGATAATATACATTGCTACATTAGTGACCATAACACCTAGATATGCAACAGAGCGTAAGCAACCAAGTGTTAGGTGCCCTGGTGGGGGGTAAGCAGTAGATGAAAGTAAAGTAAAGAGAAGCACAAGAGAGTAGATATGACCATAAAGCACCCTTTCGCATGAACACCCTGAGAGTAGGCAAGTATGAAGTGTGGTATAACAGTAATACAAAAATGAAGAGCGCAACATGTGGTTTCACTAGTCTAATGAGCAACACTTTTTTCTCTTAGTTTAGTCTCTGATTGCACATTCCCAATATGCAATACAGTCTTGTATTGTATTTGTTTTTTTATATCAGGGTTGTGTGGCTAATTTAAAAAATTCTCTTCAACTGCTTAACAATCCCCTCATAATGGTCATTTATTTGATGGTATGTTGGGGACACTGTTTTGAAGTGGACAGTGTAGGAAAAACTTGGAATGCTCACTGCTCCACAAAGTAGTTTACAAGGTCATGACCCATACTCTCATGTGAAATGCTGTGACAAGGAGGTGATGTGGGGAGAGACACCCTACTCCCTGCTATCAGCCTGCAGCATAGAATGACCCTATAAGGCCTCATGACTGTGTAATGAGCACTAATATGCTAAGTAATGGTGACATGGTTCATTTACATGAGACACATATTTAAGATTCTGCGACAAGTACTGTATCAATTCTCCTGCAATATAATATACAACTGGCACATGCCAGCTCTTCCTCTATAGTTGTACTGGAAACACAGTACAAATACTCTCACAATGGTACTGGTGCCCTACTCTCCTTAAGAAGATGTTTCCAAGTCATTCAGATCTCTACTGGCAATGCGGTCAGATACCAGGCACACTGCTGTATATCTGGAAGCATTGCTCCTCATTGATGGGCTTTTGGTAGCCAGGAGACTTTTGGAGCTAGTCACTGGGTTCCCACTCCTTTTCACACCTGAGTTCTGGCTCTTCAATCTAATGGATTTACCCCTCTCACAGTACAAAAAGTGATTAGACATCTAATGAATGCTGCTAGAGCAGTAATTTCCTGAGTTTGGAGGTCCCCCTCCCCACCATCCGTCTCTCAGTTCCAGAGGATTGATCTTTATATGATGATCGAAGATTTAACTTCTACAATTTTGCTGAAAAACTCAGAGTTTACCTCCACATGGTATGACTGGTTGATGTTTAAAAAGCCCAAGACAATAAATTCCACTGCATGCCTCTCCCTAGTGGCTGTTCCCTTCCAGTGCTTTCAATTCCCGTACCACTCTCCTCTCCTCTGCTCTTTCCTCCTGGTTCCCGATAGGACCTCTTCTCGCTCACCCATGATCCTTGCTTGACCTGGCAATTTTCCTCACTGGTCTGCAGTGGCCCTCTTTCAGCCCTCTCTCCTCCCTTCCCCAGAAGTCCCTCCCTTCTACCTCCGCCCTAATTTGTACTTCTAAGTGCTTTCCTTCGTTCTCTTACCTCATCCTTCCCTCCCCTTTGTTTCTGTTGTTTTGAAATATGTGTTTTTTAGGTTTAATAATTACTCACAGCACCAAATTTGTAAATTTGTTTATTTCTTTTATATTCCTATGTTATTCTTGGAGATTGTCAGTGATTTACATATTTGTTCAATGTGGTTCCTTCTCCTGTATTTGTTTTTACCTAGCTGGATTGTAACTGCTAATTGCTGTTTGACTCAATAAGCACAGATGGCATAAAAAAAAACAAAAAAATATACAACAGGAATTTCTATACTACACTACCAGTATCCATTATAAGGGAGTAATATTGCTATCCCAATTACTTAATCTTCCTTTTGTACACCATATACAAGTTACATACTCAACACAATGTCTTAATAATTTGTTGCCTGTGGAAATAATTTAGATAAAACAAAGAACGATTGCTGTACAGATAAAACAGAAGATGTTAATTAATTAGGTACTGAAATAACAAGTGGCTCCTTGGGCTTTGAAGGTCAAATAACACTAATGAGAAGCACTATCTGGATATAACAATCTAGTAAAGAAGACATCACAGACAAAGCTATCAACATGCATTTATTCCCCTGCTTTTCCTTCAGTTATGCTAAATATTCCTTTCCTGACCAATTTACAGATGAAGAACACGTCAAGGTGTATCCTAATGCCAGGTGTTTTGTTAACATTCCACTTGCTGCTATTTAAGGAAACATGATGTATCACTTCCAGTATAACATTAAAATGACCTGAAATATTTTCTTCTGCTACCAGAAATAATCATACGACTCATGTCAGATGAATAAAAAGTACATGTGCACTGTGCCTAGTGTATCACAGTGTCTGGTCTGAACGGAGATAACCATCAGGCACAGAAGTGCTTGAACAGAGGAGGACTGACAGTGATTGACAGTTACCTCTGCTCATTCCAGGGTTGTTGCAGTGTGCAATAAACACAAAAGAAAAGCAGGACCAATGTCCCCTCCCCATTTATCAACCAGATCCGATATTGGTTTCCACTATAAGAAAATAACCACAAGACTTGATTTAACAATAATAATATGCTAATGCCAGAGGAGGTGTCTTGTGTAAACAGACGCCTCCTGATGGCTTATGTGATTCACAGCTGCACCCGAAAACACAGCATCGGATCACACTGAGTGACCATCGGTCATCTGAGTAGCCTTCAGGTTACTCAGGATAGCCGGTGTACTCATGCAGTTGAAGCTTCATACACGGACGCAGCCACTGGCTTCAGCATGCCTAGAAATTGGAGCCGGCATGCCACCTTTTCCCGAAACGTTGCCTAACGCCACCCCCACTCTGCCACTGAAAGGGCGCAGGTTTCGGCGTCCGACACTGCGAACAATCTCACAGGAGGAGATCTGCACATGTGAAGTGCAGATCCTGCGCAGATCTCCAAACATTGAAGTTGTACGTAAACCATCAAGTTTGCGTACAACTCTGAATCAGCCCCGAAGAATGCTTAACTGGCAATACTTAATTTAATTTCAATTGTGGTCTACATTCATAGGGGGAGATTATGCTCTCTGCGATGCATGTGCAGTGCCTACAGAAGGTTCTAAGCCTGTTGGTCCAGAGCAAGGCAAAACAAAACTACCACAGGGAAAGAAGGAATCCACCCTGACCCCACACATACTGTACTGCACAGACAAGATAATTCCCTGCATCAGTCATACTGTCCTCTAATTATAGCTACATGCACCATTATGTATAAGAAAGGCATTAAATTAATTAAAACTGTACCCCATATTGGCCATCTTACCTGCCGCTGTGGCGCTGCAAGTGGGACCTGCGACCCTTCAGCACCTTCTGGACCTGCATCCTCAGACGAAACACAGGTGCTGACAGGGGACCCAGATCCATACAGGAGCACTTATTTACCACCTGGTCCTCTGTAAGGCCAACTCACCTTGTGAAACCCACTGACCGGGGGCGAGACCTAGAGGCTTAGGGGACCGGACGCACTGCGGGGTGACTCCTGTTCTAAGCTATCCTGTGCCCGGATAATTAAATAGCCTTTAACCCTGTCAACAGGTATGTCTTATCGTTCCAAGTGATTAACATTATTGTTACAATATGTTGGCTCATCTTCACTAATTCCAATCTGACCCTCCATCGCCCGTTTATATATTGAGTAACAGTACAGGCTTCTGTATCCGATATCTAATACATAACAGCGGACCACCAGCTCTTCTGTGATGGCGCCTTAACTCCCAAAGCCTTCGACTGTTCCACCAGTATCGTTCTTCAAGGCGTCTCCTTCCTCACAAAGCGATAAAGCAGGCCCATCGTCTAATAAAAGCAGTAAACACCCGTCTGCTTTGGACGTCCCACCTGACGACCTCACACGAGCTGCCCCCAAACAACTGGAAGTTGCAGACGATGCCCCACTCACAATGGGCTCCATGAGGATGCTCCTAGCCTCTTTTAAAGGACGATATTACTCCCGAATTTAAATCAGCCTTGCAATCCTGTCAACGATCGGTGGACGAGTTGGGGTCCCGCACAGACCATTTGGAGAACAAGTTAGAAGAGGTCGTAAAGTCACATAATGAATTGATAACTCTTCATGAAGAGTTACAATCAGAAGTCACATCCCTGAGGATTAAGGCCGCAGATCTGGAAGATATGTCTAGGCGAAATAATCTCAAGCTTCGGGGGAATCCGGAGACAATTCCAAATTCACAGTTGACAGCATATGTGACGGATTTATTTACGAAACTTCTACCAACTACACAAATATCGGACTTTCTACCTTAAAAATGGTGGTACTACCAAAGTTATTATATTTTTTTCGTACATTGAAAATGCTGAGACGGAGGGAGGATTAGGACTCCCGGATCTTCGCAAGTACCAAATAGCATCCCTACTAGCACAAGTAAATCCTTGGTTTTCAAAGGGGGAATTGATGCCATGGGTCCAGTTGGAATGGGATTTGGCTACTCCATTCCCACTCACAGATTGTCTCTGGTTGCCATCTCATGTTAGGATTCCTTGGATCGAAAAATGTACAACGATATCCACAACCAGGAAAGCCTGGTTAGAAATGGTTAATGCGTTACCAGAAGTTGGCCTTCCTTCCACGGGTCTTTCACTGGAAGGACTGGCCGCTTTAATACCAAATTTAAGCTTTGAAACTTGGAAATCTCAGGGTATTTTCTCCCTTAAAGAAATAACTACACTTGGCACGCTTCAACCATTTACCCAAATTAATGCACAATTCCACACCTCTTTCAGAGTTTTATAAATATTTACAAATAAGACATTGGCTAAAAAAGTACAATTCCACCCCCATACATCATTAAAGATCTCCCTAAACTCTTAGCAAATCAACTAAGTAAAGTTAATAACAAAGGAGCCATTACATGGTGGTACTCTCAATTAACGACTCCCACAGAATTCAACAAACCTGTAACAATTGTGAAATGGGAAACAGATCTCTCTTGTGTCTTCTCTGAAGATGACTGCCGTCTAATTTATAAAACTAGTCATAAAGTTTCAAAATGTATGTCGCATATGGAACAATATTATAGGTTGCTTCACAGACAATATTTTACGCCTAAACTAATGCATACTATCTCATCATCCCACTCCAATTTATGTTGGCGGAACTGTGGCCATATCGGCTCTTTACTCCACATATTTTGGACTTGCCCTTTTATCACTCCGCTTTGGAAAGAGGTGTTTATTTTAATATCAAAAATTGTAAAGATTTCTGTCCCTCCACACCCGGTTATAGCTATCTTTCATATATTCAAAGACGATATGACCTTTAACGACGTTATTTAATGGGACACGTCCTGATATTCACTAAAATAATGTTGGCCCAAAATTGGAGATCTTCTATAATCCCCACTTTGGAAGATATAGAAAAAAAGGTCCAATCTCATTTTGAGTTTGAAACAGCTGGAGTAAGCTACTCCACAACACCATCCAATCCGCTAATTCAGTGGCTGAATTGGTCAGAATACTGGTCCTCAAAACCCTAACCCAGAGACCCAAACTATTAAATTCTGGATAAATAACCAAGCTCAGTGGATCATTGGAGGTTATGGGGACAGTTGTCATGCCCCTCCTATGGCTGTGTCCATCTGGAAGACATTACTATAGCTGGTAGTCTATATCTCGTCAGTTTAGTTGTTTGCAATGTGTGATTACTAGATCAAAATAACGTGATTATATGTTAATTGATGAAAACAGTTGCCTGTTCCGATTTGTGTCAATATTACCAGGCTATTTTTGTTAGTTCCTATGCAAATATTGTACCTATATACTCTTTGTATTTGTATTTTTCTGTTTCCCTGATCCCTTCCCTTTTTATTTCTGTATCCCAGATCCTACCCTTATAAATTCGAAACAATAAAAATGTAATGTTTAAAAAAAACTGTACCCCATATTCAAGATGTAGTTTAATAAGTGACTTACATACTAGTAATATTATATTTGAATAATGTGCAGTGATGCCCCTTTTCTGCTTTCCAGGAGATTATTCACCCTCGAGATGACACACTGTGCTGTTACTTAACTTCTCCCAAATAGTTTTTTCAAGTCCTTTTTCATCTCAGTTTTCCCCATTCCAGTGAAATGTAAGTTGCATTACCATGGCCTAGGTACATACGGTATACATCACATTCTGTCATGTCATTAGAGGCCCGATGAGGCTGCCTAGTATTCAGCAAACTCCAAAACTGAAAGTTTTTAGAGTTTTACAAGGAAAAAGGGAAAGGAGACTCTTGTTTGGGGGCATTCTTATGTGAAAATTATATCATTAAAACATAACTTTTAATAAGCCATATTAAAATAGGTGAGAAGGATTTTTTATATAATCTAATAATAATAATAATAAAAAACAATGCAAAAAAGAAAAAGAAAAACCGGAAAAACTAAAAATATAAGATATGTGCTTATGTGAGTGAATATCCCAGTAAGCAGTGTCAAATTGGCAAGGCGAATTGTTTAGCTTAACCAAACGCTGTAAGATACGTGTATAAGCACATATCTTATATTTTTCATTTTTACTTTTTTGCATTGTTTCTTGTTTTTTTATTAGATTATATGAAAAAACTTTCTCACCTATTTTAATATGGCTTATTAAAAGTTATGTTTTAACTATATCATTTTCACATAAGAGTGCCCCCAACTAAGAGTCTTCGTTCCCTTTTTCCTTATAATGTTGTATTTATGACTCAGGGGAGCACAGCCAACCACCTCGTTGGCATTAGAACATTTGGGTTCCTGATCTTTGCTTGCAATTTAGGGTTCAAATATATTGTTTCCCCTCGCCGGCTTACACAGGCTGTTCTTTTCTTAGTGGGGACTCCACACCTATTTGTTTTGCAAGTCTTTGAAGTTTGCCTGTGGGAAACAAAGCCATCTTTCAGAGGCCCAGGGTTGCGAAGAAGGATTCACCCATGTTCGGATCCCTCTATAGTCCACGCATTTGCATAACACCACCGAGTCAGACTCAGCAGTGTAATTTTTCAGATTTTAACCACAACTTTATTTTTCTTCACATTTTAAACTTTAATATTTTGCTTCTAATTGTGTTTACTTATTTATTTTTTTGCAATTTATTTTTATTGAGAACCAACATCAAATAAAATAAACATGCCATAAAAGTTATAGAAACAGCAAATCGTATCGTAATACAGTTAGCATGAAGTCAGAAAAATTAACAATAAATATTGTTCACATTTTTTAAATAAATAACACTTCTCAAAAACACAAACAAAAAACACAACATACTAAAGGAATAAAAGGAAAAAGAAAGAAAAAGGCAAGAAAAAAAGAAAGAAAAAAAAAAGAAGGAAAGAACCTCACTGCCAGGAAAAGGAATATAAAACAATACAATGAAAATGAAAATAAGGGAGTAGCCTGTCAAAGCAATTAACTGCACCCTCGAAGGAGGACATAAACCTCCCTATACTTCACCACACCATCCCCTCACAGAGCGATTTGTAATGATCAGATTCCATATATAGAAGCCAAGGGTACCAGATTGCTTTGAAATCTTGCTGACCATGTTGTAGAGGTAAAATAATGTCATCCATAGACATACAATAGTCCAGTCGAGCACACCATTCTTTAATGGTGGGGACAGTAGCAGACCTCCAATGTACTGAGATTACAGCCTTTGAGGTACTAAGTATATGCCACAGAAAGTTTTTTTTTTTATTTTTTTTAAAGTGCCTGTGTTTTACGTAGGAGGTTGTGTTTACTTATTTTATTGAACACAATAAAAATTAGAGTTAAGGTATAACATACCTCAGTTAACTCTTTTTCTTCAAGGTCCATAGGGTCCACAGGATCTACCTTGGGGTATGTAGTTGGAGTAATCCATTGCACCAAACAGCTTACAGCTTTGAAGCTCCCGGCATGCACAGGTCCTCCTCCCTATATACTCTGCCCCCAGCCACAGGCATTTAGTTTGTAAACAAGCCTAATGGCAAGAGACAGAAAGTGGAGAAGGAAGTACAATGTACCCAAGAAACACTCTGAAAACACGAAGAGGGATTCAGTGATACAAAAAGAAAGGAACAGATCCCAACTGAGGCCAGGTGCGTCAGGGAGGGTGCCCTGTGAACTCTATGGACCTCGAAGAAAAAGAGTAAACTTTGGGCCTGATTCAGAGCCACTCGTAAGCGGCAGCTCGTTCGCTCCGAGCGATGTTTGCCAAACTGCGCATACGTACGGATCGATATACGCATGCGCGAACCAGTCAGTGCGGCCGAAATTCATGTGCTCGCAAAATAGCGTATGCCTGATAATTTGAGTGACAGGATGAGGCGTATGTGGGTGGTAACAGGGGAAGGTGCTTGAAAACGGGGAGTGGAGATCCGATCGCAGGCGTGCTTAAAGGTCAAAACGGGCATTTTATGGGTGTGCATATTTAAAACAGCAGCGTCATTGACCACGTCACTGGGTTTTTTTTTAGCCAGAGCTGCTCGCAAAATTGTGGTAGCAAAAACCAACCACAAGAATAGCGAGCAGCTCATACCCTGTTCGATGTTCTCGATTAATCTAATAAATAGCGGACATGACATAGGATGCGAGCGGCCAGGGGGCGTAGTTTCCCAAAAAACGACCGCAAGTTTTGTTCGCTCGTTCAGACCTAGAGGCGTGAACAGACCGCAAAACAGCGAACGGTTCATTTGAATAGCCACCCCTATTTTCTGGATGAGCGAGCGCAAATAGCGTCCGGCTCTGAATCAGGCCCTTTATACCTCTACTCTACTCTATACCATAACTCTGATTTTCTTCTTCAGGGTCCATAGGATCTACCTTGGGGATGTCCTAAAGCAGTTCCCTTAAGGGTGGGGACGCTCCTGATCAGAGGGGAGAATCCACTGCCCAAAGGAAGCATCCTGGGAGGCAAAAGTATCAAATGCATAGAATTTGATAAAGGTATGGACGGAAGACCAAGTGGCCGCCTTGCCCAACTGTTCAGCCGAGGCACCATGTCTAACTGCCCACGATGGTCCCACAGACCGAGTAGAGTGCGCTATCACCTTGTCCGAGACAGGGAGATCAGGCTGTATATAGACCTGAGAAATAGTCATACGCAACCAGCGAGCCAAAGTTTGTTTGTTAGCTGGCCAATCTCGTTTGTGAAACCCATATACTGTAACACAAAGAGCGCATCTGATTTCCTGATGGAGCTGGTACGATCTACGTAGATACATAGAGCAGGAACCACTTCCAGGGAAGCTTCACCCTTAGAAAGATCTGAAGACTTAAAGGCTGGGACTAGAATGTCTTCATTAATATGAAAACGGGATACCACCTTAGAGGACAGCTCTATTTTGATGAAAAATAAAAAATGGGGCATGACAGTGCTGCCAATTCAGAAATTCTGCGAGCTGAAGAAATAGCGAGGAGAAAAAGTGTCTTCGCTTTCCACCATCTAAGGTCCACTTTTTCCAAGGGCTCAAAAGGAGAAGCTTGCAGTGCCCTGAGAACCAAAGATAAATCCCACGGTGCCACCGGAGGGACAAATGGAGGTTGCAGACAGAGAACCCCCTGCAAAAATGTTCTAACATCCGGCAGGGGAGTTATTCTGCGCTGGAACCATACTGACAATGAAGAAACCTAAACTCTCAAGGTAGCCAGGCGAACACCGAAGTCTAATCCCACCTGAAGAAAAGCAAGCACTCGCGAGACCCTGAAAACTTTAGGGACATATTTTCTGTGGGAACACCAAAGAAAAAATTAATGCCAAATCCTGTGATAGATGCAGGTCGAAGCCAGCTTCCTTTCCCTCAGCATTGTCTGGATCACTAAAATAGCGAAACCTTTGGCCTTTAAGACGGAAGACTCAAGAGCCATGCCGTCAAAGCCAGCCGAGGTAAATCCGGATATAAGCAGGGACCCTGCACTAACAAATCCAGTCATAGAGGCAGTGGAAGTGGACTGTCTATAAATAGACATTTCAGATCGGTGAACCAATGTCTCCTGGGCCAAGCAGGAGCTATTAGTATTATCCTGCTGCCCTCCTGCTTGAACTTTCTGATGACCCTTGGGAGGAGGGAGATTGGAGGAAACAGGTATGCCAACCTGAAGTCCCAACTCACCGTTAGAGCGTCCACGAAGGCGGCTGATAAGTCCCTTTTTCTGGACCTGAACCTGGGGACCTTGCTGTTGTGGCGTAATGCCATGAGGTCTACGTCTCGTAGTCCCCACTTGTCCACCAGGAGTTGAAAGACCTCTGGATGAAGAGCCCATTCTCCGGCGTGTATGTCCTGACGACTTAGGAAGTCCACTTCCCAGTTGAGGACTCCTGGGATGAATATTGTAGTGATTGCTGGAAGATGGCATTCTGCCCACAGTAGAATGTTCGTTACTTCCCTCATGGCTGCAGGACTTTGTATGCCTCCTTGATGATCGATATAGGCTACCGCAGTCGCATTGTCGAACTGAATCTGGACAGACCTGTCCTGAAGTAGGTCCTGCGCCAGAATGAGCGCTCTGTGCACTGCACGAAGCTCCAAAACATTTATCTGTAGGTGGCTTTCCTGATCCATCCACCTTCTCTGAAAGGTGTGAAGAACTGTCACCGCACCCCATCCTCGCAGACTTGCATCCGTGGTGAGGAGTACCCAATCTAGGACCCATAACGGGCGACCCTTGTCTAGATGAGTCATCTGCAGCCACCAGGCGAGGGAGAGCTGAACCTCTAGCGAAATGCAGATCATCTGAGACTTTGGACCTCATTCAGAGTCAGTTGAAGCGGCCGCACGGTCATACGCCACCGATGTTCGCTATACTGCGCATGCGTAAAGTTCGCAATGCGCGTGCGCAAACTAGCCGCTACGATCAGAAATTTCTCTCTCCTTGAACACAGCCAGGTCGGTAGTTTGAGTGACAGATTGAGGCGTTTGTGGGTGGTAACAGGGGAAGGTGCTTGAAAATGGGGGAGTGGAGATCCAAACGCAGGCATGCCTAATTATGCGAACGGCATTTTATGGGAGTGCATACGGTTTATGGGAGTGCATAATTAACAAAGTAGCGTCATGGCACATGTGACATGGGAGGTTTTTACACTGACATGATCGTAGAGCTTAAGAGAGGGTATGGTCAACCTTAAGCTCTACGACCAGTTCCGATGGTTCCCGATGGTCTCGATTAATCCTTATATGCCCGGAGATGACGTGCAATGCGTACGAGAAGGGGGCATATTTTTTTGAATTCCGGCCGCTTCCTCCCCTTGGTCGGCCAGCTACAGAGCCGAACTTAGGGACGCAACTTGCGAGGGAATCATTTGCATATCCGGCCCCTTTTCCCATACGACCGTGTGGTCGCTTCGACCGACTCTGAATGAGGTCCTTTATCTGATGATACCGACCATCCCAATGAGATAGAATCCATTGCTGCAGGAACCTGGAGCAGAACTGGGCATAAGCCACCATCGAATGTGGACACCATGGAGCCCATCACCTGCATTGCCAAGTGAACGGATACTTCCTGCTTGCAAAGTAGACTGTGCACACGAGATTGTAGTAATTCAATCTTTGTTCTCTGGTAGAAGAATCCTCTGTCCCAGAGAGTCCAGCAGTGCCCCTAAGTGCACCATCTGCTGAGTTGGAGAAAGAGAAGACTTTTTCCAATTGATTATCCAGTCGTGCTCTTGTAGGTACCATCTCCTGAGATTGTACTAATATCAGGAGGTCATCCAAATATGGCAGTATCCTGACTCCTTGTAGTCTGAGATGAGCCGTCATGACTGCCATTATCTTGGTAAATACCCAAGGGCTGTGGCCACTCTGAAGGGTAGAACCTGTAATTGGTAATTTTGCTGATCTACCGCCATTCTCAGAAATCCTTGGTGAGATTGTGCAATAGCAACATGCAGATAAGCATCCTGTATGTCCAGGGAGACCATGAAATCTTCAGGCTCCATTGCCAGCAGGGTTTCCATACGGAATTTGGGCACATGGATGAATCTGTTAAGAGACTTCAGATTCAGGATAGGGCGATGTGACCCATTTGATTTCTGAATCAAAAATAAATTTGAATAATAACCCCTTCCCTGTTGCGTCACAGGAACAGGGATTATGACTCCCTACCTCAGGAAGGCCCCAATAGCCTCCCGGAAGGCCAAAGATCTGACAGGGTCTACAGGAAGGGTTGTACCAACAAACCTCTGAGGAGGATGCCTCAAGAACGTGATGGCGTAACCATGAGAGACCACCTCTCAAACCCAGGCATCCGTAGTTGTCTGATGCCAGGCATGAGCAAACTGTAGAAGTCGGCCTCCCATCCTGAGACCCTTCCAGGGGGAGGAGAGTCCTGTGGGCGAAAGGACCGAGCTGAAGACTGCCTATACTTAGGGGTAGTCGTAGATGGCAACCCCGCAGATTTAGATGTCGCCAGAGAAGACACTATGCCATCTAGCTCTGGTCCAAGCAGTACCTTCCCAACAAAAGGCAAAGACTCCAGGGCCTTCTTGGACCCTGTAGCCGCCTTCCAGGTTTTTAGCCAAAGGGTTCTTCGAGCCGCAAACGAAGTTGCTGATACCCTAAGCCAAGATACCTGCATCAATGACCGCTACCCCCATATACATAGCTGCTTCTTGCATCTGCCTGAGATGAGAAAGCGGTTCTCTGTTAGCATTCGGCATGCTATCCTCCAGAGCCGTCGTCCATTCTTCCATAGCTTTGGCTACCCAGGCTACAGCCATAGCTGGTCTGGTAATAGCTCCAGATAATTAAAACACTGATTTGAAATAGTTATCAAGTTTTCTATCTGTAACCTCTTTCAATGAGGATGCTGCAGGAATGGGTAATGTAGAGCTCTTGATCACTCCAGTTACATGAGCATCTACCGATGGAGGGATTTCCCATTTGTTACACTCAATAAGTGCAAATGGGTATCGAGAGGTTAAATTCCTTGTAACATGAAAATGTTTATTTGGAGTACACCATGCTTCAGACATGAGATTCGTCAGTTGTTCAGACTGAGTAAAATAATCTTTCGCCACCTTCTGACACCTAAACACTGGAGTCTTAGATTTCGGCTGAACCTTCTCTTCCTCTATATTGGGGACATATCTAACCGCTCTCACCAGAGAGGGGACATCCACAGAGGATTGATGATCTTCTTTCACTGAGTAAGAACCCAAACTCTAAGTATCAGAGTGTGATGAGGAGGTTTAGTCAGAATCCTGAGGTAACGTCTGAAAAGAACCACTCTTGTACCCCTGCTTTACTGCCACTGGTCTATTCACCTGTAACACCTACTGAGGGGCTATAGACGGCAGCATACTCTGACTAGAGTGAGCTGAGGAATAAAAAAAACAGGGATTCATTGGGGACATAAACATAGAAGGATGCAAATGCTGTGTGTACCCCATAGCAGGAGGCAATATCGTGGCAGGAGCACGCAAAGCTACAGCCCTGTCCACCAAATGCGACAAAACCTGAGACTAAGAGGCCCCCTGGGTGGTTCTTGTGCTGGTGCAGGTGTACAAAGATAGAAAAGGAGGCTGTTTACAACAGGCACTACACAACCCATCTTGCACAAAATCCTACTCAAACAGGCCTGCAAAACAGGATTTACATGATTCCAGCACAGGAATCTCATCCTTCCCTCCTTTACCTTTAGACATGGCAATGTGTAACAGGTATAAGGTATAGAATATAAATGCAGTGTGACTTTAAATGAAAAACCCCACACACCTTCAGATGGATGAGGAGATACACAGTGATAGATATATCTGACAGTTTTGAAAACAAAAAGGCAGTATAAATACAGCAGCTAGCATTCACAGTCAAATGCTAATGCAATGGACTCTGAATCTACTGACCAGCCCTCTCAGGGGTATTGGTAGGATATAGAGTGCTATATACCTGACCCAAGGGAGAGGTATACAGGAGACAGACCTAACCTCTGAGACCAACAGCTTTCAACAGCGCACCCAAGGTGAACTATGAGCATCTCACACACAAGGTAGTCAGAAGCAGCAAACCAGATGCGGGAATCCGCAACCGGAAGTTGTGGCCGGGGGAGCGCCTATCTTCCCTAAGCTGCGATTTTGACGGCACAGGTATGCTGGCCTCACAGTAGTAGGTGCTCCTAGTGCATCTACTACCCGTCCCCGGCGACAGATGATAAGGCCCCGGCCGCCTTAGTGAGGACACATTAAAAGAGACCTTCACCCACAGCTGCCTCCGATGCGTCTCCTACACCGGAGGCCTGGACTGCTTCGCGCATGACTCATCACACAAGGAAACATCTTACCTGCCATCTCCGTGAATCCAATCGCAGTCTGGACCCCAGCAATGCCGCTAGCTAAGCCAAGCTGAGGCCCTGCAGAAATCCCCAGGGCATATAACGGTACTGGTGTTTCGGCATCGGCGGAGGTAGGAGTCACAGTATATTCATCGTATTTGGCGCCTAATACCGCTAAACTCAGAAGTTCAAAAAACTAAGGTAAATCAAAAAAGGAAAAGCCTGGGACTGCCTAGGCAGTCCCGCTGTTAAAACGATGCGTCTGGATACTTGCCACGCACCAAACAAAAAAACAGAATGCCTGTGGCTGGGGGCGGGGTATATAGGGAGGAGGACCTGTGCATGCTGGGAGCTTCAAAGCTGTAAGCTGTTTGGTGCAAAGAATCACTCCAACTACATACCCCAAGAAAGATCCTGTGGACCCTATGGACCCTGAACAAGTAAGTTATGCTTTATATTAAATGTGAATAATAATGTGAACCTTGAAGCTATACTTTTCTTTTCGAAAAAAGATATTAGGGTGCCCACCTCTCTGCGGCTAAATCGTGGCCGGCAGCTCTCCTAGGGGGTGCTCCAACACCCTTAGGTGTCTTAGAACCAGGCGATGTGCGCAGATGGGCTGCTCACCTGGTGTGGGTCTTCTTTCGTGAAGTGCCGGGGCTCGCCTCTGCACTTGGTGTTAGTGGGAGAATCACTTCTGGTTGTGTAGCGGTTCTCCTGACAGGGCGGCAGTCGGAAAATGCCAGACCCCAGCCGCGATGATGAATACGCTCAACGAAGGCGCTTCGTCCGAGCAATCAACTCCGAAGCACCAGCAGCCGCAGCACGGAGCTCAGTCTCCTTTGTGTGAATACAAGCTTGGGATAATTCTGTTATACTCCGTACGAGCTTCCACAAGGATAATTGCAGGTCAGAGGTGCAGACTTTACTCCAGGGACACCCTTTCTCATATGAGAATTTTTTCAGAAGGAAGAAATTCTCAAATGAGAAAGAAACGCGTTAAGGGTGTCCCTGGGGTAAAGTCTGCACCTGTTATTGAGGAGGCAGTGAGATATTAAGGGAGGGGACTCAGGGGGCTAAGAGACAGCAGCGAGATGTGAATTAAGGGCTACTCAAGTGGCAATGAGACTTCTATGGAGGGGAGGCAGTGAGATATGGAAAGAGGTTGGCTTGGTACAATGAGACGATATGAAGGGGGTACGGAGAGAGATATAAAGGTAGGTGTCAGTGAAAGAGCTATGGAGGTGGCAATGAGAAAACTAGGGAGGGGGTTTAAGCTTATAATGATTTGGGATGCAGACAGATATGGAGATAGTTGAGTTTGGGTTGGGCAGTAAGAGCGCTTTAGAGAGGGCAATAAAGAGCTATGGAGGAGCAATGAGAGATAGAAGGATCATTGAGAGATATAGAGTGGGTAATGAAAGAGATATTGAGGGGCAGTGCGCGATATTGAGGGTGTAGGTAGAAAGAGAGATGTCTAGGAAGGGGTGCTCGGGGTGATATGATGCGGCATCTTTGAACGGGGTAGGCAGAGAGATACAGTATGGAGGTAGGGGCCAGTGAGAGAGCTATGAAGGTATACATTATTTGGCTTTTTAAGAGGTTTATTACTTATCTCTTTTCAAAACAGGTCTGTAAGTTTCCATAAATTATACAAGCCCGAAAGAACACCAGCTGGCAGTTGAAGCAAGTTTTCAAGATGGCAAGTGTAGGTAGGACATAACGTGTCTTGGCCTTGTGTATTGTATGTACTTTTTGTTTTTGTATGGTTATTCTGGTGTTTTATTTTTTAATGTAAGCGCTGGGTGGTGGGAGGTGGTGCTAAAATGTTCAGTTATTGCTTTTCAATAGGTGTATTCACAGGTGGACTTGTCATCTGGCAAATGGTTGGCCAGAAGGGTCAATGGACCAGTCGGGCCCTTTGGAGGCCTGGCCAAGCAGTTCTATCTCCTGGTGCTCTGCTTGGCTAGCAGACTTTTCTAATTTGCAGACGCAATGTGAAATCACATCGCGCAGCCTCATACTGAGGGAGCTGCTTGAGACAGGTGTAATGCAAGGCCTTGCCCCCGTTACTTGCAGCACGCCATAGCGACACATGGCCACGTGCCTATGGCTTGCGCACAAAAATAATACTAGGGTCAATTATTAGCCCCAGTCTATCCCTGGGTGTATTGGACTATCAATCTTTCACCTAGCAATACGACAGACTGCACAGGACACAACTGCTGACAGACCCTATAATCATAATGGGGTTATGGTGATAACCCCTTGTTCAACTGACACCCCCTCCCCCCCCATCTTCCCCTCTTCATCCGACGTGAATATTGGCTGATTTGCAAATTATTTGCAACATAATCCACTGTTATCTCGTCTATCCAACAGAATCAGGTCACATGCACACTTAATGTTCTCATCGGACGTGGACGGGGGTCCGACTCCTTCTTCATGGTTAACACTTGTGCGACTTTCTTTGAACTTCTCTATCCATTAATACACACTTCTTCATAACAAAACACTTTCTCCATACTGTCCACAAAATATTTGATAAATATCAGCACCAGACACAGCCTCAGACCACAAAAAACGAATCACTGTACGCTGCTCTTTTTTCGTGCAAATCACAAGTGGGGCAGCCAGTTTTTCTTGCACTGCAGTCACAAAATGAACTGATGTAACATGATCAAACCTGGGGAGACAGCGACCTAGTACGGGAAGCGTAGATAAGACAGAAGTTTTAATGTAACTGGAGTGCAGATAATTTTAGACTCATCCTCGTGTGTGTGTGTATATATATATACATATATATACATATATATATATATATATATATATATATATATATATATATATTAAAATGAACACTGGCGCACAAATTTTTAGGTTCCTTATGTGAATAAAGTCATGTATTGTTGAAGAAAGTTGTGATACTTTGTGAGGAAAAACACTCCTGATAATAACAGGTGGCAGCAGTCTTCTAGTGGTCCGTGTGGCAATGGGAAAATGGGTTTGAATAAACCTTAAAAAGAGGGCTTAAACCAAGCCCATAAACACAATATGGTGTAGCATTTTCTTATGCAAACATAATAGACAGTGGACGTACATAAATCTGCGTCCACTGTCTATTATGTTTGCATAAGAAAATACTACACCATATTGTGTTTATGGGCTTGGTTTAAGCCCTCTTTTTAAGGTTTATTCAAGTGGTTTTCATCCCTTGGACTAATTATCCAGAACACATTGGCATCACGTGCTTCCTGACTATAGGAGTGCTACATAAAATACAGTCAGGTGCATAAATATTGGGACATTTACAGAATTGTCATATATTTGCCTCTATTCACCACCACAATGGCTTTGAAATGAAACAAACAAGATGTGCTTTAACTGCAGACTTGCAGATTTAATTTGAAGGTAATTCCATCCAAATCAGGTGAACGGTGTAGGAATTACAACGGTTTCTAAATGTGCCTCCCACTTTTTAAGGGGCCAAAAGTAATGGGACTATCAACTCAAAAGCTATTTCATGGACAGGTGTGGGCTATTCCCTCGTTATTTCATTATCAATTAAGCAGGTAAAAGGTCTGGAGTTGATTCTAGGTGTGAAATTTGCATTTGGAATCAGTTGCTGTCGACTCTCAATATGAGATCCAAAGAGCTGTCACTATCAGTGAAGCAAGCCATCATTAGGCTGAAAAATCAGAACAAACCCATCAGAGAGATAGCTAAAACATTAGGTGTGGCCAAATCAACTGTTTGGAACATTCTTAAAAAGAAAGAACGCACCGGAGAGCTCAGCAACACCAAAAGACCCAGAGGACCACGGAAAACAACTGTGGTGGATGACAGAAGAATTATTTCCCTGGTGAAGAAAAACCCCTTCACAACAGTTGGCCAAATCAAGAATACTCTCCAGGAGGTATGTGTATATGTGTCAAAGTCAACAATCAAGAGAAGACTTCACAAGAGTGAATATAGAGGGTTCACCACAATATGTAAACCAATGGTGAGCCTCAAAAACAGGAAGACCAGATTAGAGTTTGCCAAATAACATCTAAAAAAGCCATTACAGTTCTGGAACAACATCCTATGGACAGATGAGACAAAGATAAACTTGTACCAGAGTGATGGGAAGAGAAGAGTATGGAGAAGGAAAGGAACTGCTCATGATCCAAAACATACCACCTCATCAGTGAAGCATGGTGGTGGTAGTGTCATGGCATGGGCATGTATGGCTGCCAATGGAACTGGTTCCCTTGTATTTATTGATGATGTGACTGCTGACAAAAGCAGCAGAATGAATTCTGAAGTGTTTCGGGCAATATTATATGCTCATATTCAGTCAAATGCTTCAGAACTCATTGGACGGCGCTTCACAGTGCAGATGGACAATGACCCGAAGCATACTGCAAAAGCAACCAAAGAGTTTTTTAAGGCTAAAAAGTGGAATGTTATGCAATGGCCAAGTCAATCCCCTGACCTGAATCCGATTGAGCATGCATTTCACTTGATGAAGACAAAACTGAAGGGAAAATGCCCCAAGAACAAGCAGGAACTGAAGACATTTGCAGTAGAGGCTTGGCAGAGCATCACCAGGGATGAAACCCAGCGTCTGGTGATGTCTATGCATTCCAGACTTCAGGCTGTAATTGCCTGCAAAGGATTTGCAACAAAGTATTAAAAAGTGAAAGTTAGATTCAGGATTGTTTAGTTTGTCCCATTACTTTTGGCCCCTTAAAAAGTGGGAGGCACATATAGAAACCGTTGTAATTCCTACACCGTCCACCTGATTTGGATGTAGTTATCCTCAAATTAAATCTGAAAGTCTGCAGTTAAAGCACATCTTGTTTGTTTCATTTCAAAGCCATTGTGGTGGAGAATAGAGGCCAAAATCTGAAAATTCTGGCAATGTCCCAATATTTATGCACCTGACTATATATATATATATATATATATATATATATATACACACATATATATATATATATATATATATATATATACACACATATACTCACACACACAGTATATATATATATATATATATATACACACACACACACACACACACAGTATAAACACACACTTTATTAATAGTTTATCCGTGAGGACTGGGAGATATAATAATGAAAAAATGCCAGTGAAGGTCATATTACAAGAAAAAGCAGCGACAAATTACAATCTCCTGATCCGAACAGGATTTATTTGTCCTGTTTTTACACTAGGGGTAAATGGGTGAGTAGTCTGTCTAGTGTAGCATAGAAGGAAACAATGGGCTTGGGTGTCCAACAAGTTTGATATTGTACATGTGAAAATAATTTATTTTCGTCTTGGTAATTACAACCTACACCCCATCTCTTCCCAAGTCCTTAACTTTTCCTACAAACAGTTTACATTACCATCTATGTAGCAACACTCAAGCAGTATCAGCAAGTTTCATATATGATGATGTTATAGTAGAAGCAAATGCCTCAAGTCAATATGATAATAATTTAAGTGCATCTATGATTAAAATATCAGGGCTACTTAACTAATGCAAAGCTGCAGTTTTTAACAATTGTTTAGAAGAAGGTCTACATAATCTGTGTCACCTGCTCCTATAGAGGTAATACTATAAATTGCATTTTATCAATCTGACAATGCTATTGCTTCTTTTGAATACTTCTGACCAAGCAGCAGAGCATGATATGTGCACTTGTAACCTACCTAGACATAAGGAGTTTACGTGTTCTCTCCACACATGTGCTACATATCTAATTTACAGTACTTAGTGACAAAATGATGAACATCTGTATTTCATGGATAGTCTAATTTTAAAGCTAAATAAATATATATGTAAAACTATTGTGCTCAAACGCAAATACAGAACCACCCAACAATTTGGACACACACATACCTAGACGTATGTGTGACACATACACATGTATACCGTACATATATAGAGGTTGTACTTACTTGAGCAAGTCAGCAAAGTTCTTGCAATGAGACAATCAGGATGCAGCAGTGTTTCTAGAAGCAAGTTCCAATTACAGCATGGCTGGGATAAGAGCATTTTCAGCTGACCCTGGACTGCCATTTCTTCTGCTGATGGAGTTCTTTCAAAACGTAAGATAAAGAGAGAATAATGTAGTTAATTTATCTATGAAATGAATAGCTTTAAAGTGCAGATGTAATGCTAACTCATTTAAATGTCAATTCCTCCCAGATTACTCAGAAAATGCTTTCATGCTTGCTTACTTTAAAACTGCTCAGGGAAGGAATTACATTTAATCTCAAGTAGCTAAGAGCAAATTAACATTTGGTAGGCTGCCAGATATGTTACTGACACAAAGTAACTTCGCTCATCCATTGTCTAGAGCTATGTATGTTCTTGTTGTAGCAGGTAAAAATTGGTACTTTTTGTGCATGAATAAATCTGCCTATACTATGATTTACCCCCAGTGTCACAATACCTAGGAGGCACGCACAAATTAATGTCGTCTTCCATCACAAATTGCAAGTCCTTTTGACAAGCGTGTGGCTGATGTAAATATAACATTCAGTAATTTACCATAATACACTGTCCGAAAAGTATACCCCCTAGTACAATGCCCCAACAAACAATGTTCTGTGTCAGTGATTCCCAAGACGTGTGAAGAATTGTCAGGGATTTAGCTGTGATAGGTGAAAAGATCTATATGTATGATATGCAACTGAGAAGATATATATCTTCTAGAAAATGAAAAAAAAATATAGCAAATGTTTGACTTGGATTCTGCTCTTTCATGATTGCAGAATAATAATTTATTTATAAACATATTTTTTGTTTCAATACATGAAAAGGTGGGAATCACCGGTCTATGAGTTCCTTTCAAAGTATTGAATGCTGACTCAAGGGGCGAGAGATAGAAAAAGGGTCAATGAAAAAAACTGCATAGTAAAACACTTTAAAATGTTCTTTGTATTTATCTAATATAGATTGTGATGACTATGTAAGAAAGTGCAGATTATGGATCAGACTTGCTATGCTGTGCAACAGCAGATCCAAATCTACTGGAGACATTCAGTATAGCTCCAGTGCCAGGACAGCTGCTCCTAAAAGCAGTTGTCCTATGATCCCTGACATCCACACTCTCACTGTTATTTAGTAGTGACATAAATGTACCTGCTGCTTTCCTCCTGGCAATGTTGCTGTACATGTGAGGTCATACATGCACACTGCGAGAACCAGAGGAGGCAGAGGAACCCAAACGGATC
Organism: Taudactylus pleione; assembly: GCA_031769625.1. Classification (NCBI taxonomy): domain Eukaryota; kingdom Metazoa; phylum Chordata; class Amphibia; order Anura; family Myobatrachidae; genus Taudactylus; species Taudactylus pleione. The sequence continues at coordinate 7,817,332 of JAUIMM010000368.1, read as the reverse complement.
CCTTTTTGCAATTCGGATCTCTTTCCAATAAAAAAGTTGTGGGGTTCATCAGGTTAACTCCATCTGAAGATGGTGTTAGTACCTGCATTCAAGCTTGATGAGTAGTCATCCCCACACTAGTTTATAGGGACATGTGGCACATCGGGACAGGAGATACCCTTGATAAGGGAAATAACAGAGAGGGGGGATTAAATGCCATCAGTCGTAAGCTTTCAAGTGTGTTTTGGGACATCTGGGATTGGCCCTGGGGAATGGAAGGAAAGGTTTTCTAAGAGATGTACAGTACTAAGGTTATAGTGCTAATCAAATCTCATCCTGACATAAATTATCTTAGAGCAGTAAAACACATGGGGGGCAGAGTGCCCATGGTGCCACAGTCTACCCAGAAACAAATTCATGCAGTGGGGACTAAATACCAATGGAAAAGAAGGTTACAATATTTTTTTTTGATCCATGCACTACCACCTTTCTAATACGCAACCATTACTCCGTATTGAGGGTCTACCCCATTTTCTCCTCCCATTATAGTTCATGGTACTCTTTAGTCAGTTGGGCTTCTTTGAGTAATTGGGGGTAAAAGCTAGAAAGAAGACTCTTGTAAGAAGAACTACGAAGGTAAATAAATAGGAATCACAACTTAATATTACTATTACTGTACCTGCATATATGTAGATATTGGTAACAAGAAACAGGACTAAGGTTGAAACAGTCACAAAATCCAAAAAGTCTGGGAAAATTCCTCTACCCACAGTTGTTTGTTGACATTGGCTTGTGGTAAGACCGCTTGAGTTAAGTGAGCTGCTAAATTTTGGAAGACTATCTTGAAAGTGTCTAAAGAGTGTTTTCTGACATAGCCTAAGGTGCCTACCAAACCACACAAATATAGGTCTCAAAGAGTTGAGGAAGGGCCAATCATAGGAAGTAAATTAATGGAGGAGAAGTGAGCCACTAAGAGTGTGTTGTCAGGGCCAGATTAACAATGGGGCAGATGGAGCTCCAGCTCCAGGCCACTACATAAAAATAGGTCCTTCATCATGACAGCCTGATGGCGGCCAACTGCCCAGTTGGCAACATGGTTAGCCATAAATCATAAGTATTAAAATTGCAATTCTAGTTTTCTCACAAAATTGTTTAATGTTTCTATTTTTATGTATTTAGGGAGACATCGTGACAGTGTAGATTGTGTACACACCCACATGGCACTGGCCACACCCACACAGCACAGGTCACAGCTCCTCTTCTCAATATAGGCTCTTGAACATTTTTAGTCCGAGGACCATGAGGACCTTAATCCGGCCCTGTTTGTCCTGAATGTCGAGTGAGGTGGATCCCAATATATTAAAAAATTTTTTAGGTCTGCTACTTAAATTTATCTTTCATTAAAGTACACTTTTATAATGTTTCGTGAGTGGATTGAATTTAAAGTTATATTCAAATAATTTTATTAAATACTACTTCTATGGATCAACATTCACAGAGGTGAAAGTACTATAATAAACAACAAATAAAAAGTACAATACATCTTACATTTAAAAACTGTGAAATAAAAAAATCACGTTGGAATGTAACTTTGCAAGCAATACTTTTTTAAGGGCTCTGGAACAAACTTTTTTTTCTTTTTGCCTAATGGGAAAATGACAGATTTTATTTAAAAAATCCCATTGCAAAGAGCAAGAAATAAGATTCAGCGGCTGTAAGTGACGTTGTGTGTTATGCAACACTTGGCTAAAAAAAACAAACACATGAAACTTTCCAAATGCATCTGTTTAAAAAGAATTAATAAAAGTAATTTATAGATTATGTTACAAATATAGTTTTTTTTCTCTCCTCAAACAGATGGAGAATTATCTAGTTGCAATATATACAAATTCCTGGCACTTAAATTAGATGCAGATTGAAATACTCACAGCAAAGTGATTTGCTCTAAGGGGAGAAATTACATGCTGTAGGAAAAAACCTTGGCCATCGAACGACCACCGATAGCTGTATAGAGTTGGTTCTATGTTGGACATATGGAGAGGCATATGCTAGCTCATTCTCATAACTAACACAGCTCTGTGTGAGGAAGACGAGCCTCATAATGGAAGAAGAAATAGCTCATGAAACAGAACATGTTCATATTTTTTTAGTAACGTGAACATTAACCAGAGATAGAAAAAAGTACTTTCATATTTTTCAGAAATTAGATGTGAAAAAAGTAAATAAATCAGTATGGTGCAAAGCAAAGTTAGGGACAGTCAGTATAATCAGAGATACTGTAGGTCATACTAATACAGATGGATAACTAGTACAGAGTGGATTGCATTACTACCTTCCATCACTAAAGTCACGAGTTTAATTCCCAGTCATGGCACACCGATGTCAAATTTCTATGTTCTCCTTGTGCTGTGTGAGTTTCTTCCAGGTACACTGGTTTCGTCCCACACTCCAAAAACATACTGGTAAGTTAATTGGATTCTAGCGAAAAAAATAACACTAGTGTGCATGTGTGTGCTTGTATGTTAGGAAATTTAGGGGCTAATCCTGATTAACTAAAGTGCGGGTTTATAGAAGTAGAGATGTTGTCCATAGCATTGAATCAGATTCTACTTATCTTTTATCTAGGACCCTTTAGAAGATAATAGCTAGAATATGATCGGTTGCTATGGTCAACATCTCCACTTCTATAAACCCACCCTTTAGTAAATATGGTAGCAGTGGCTGTCGTAAAATCAATGGCCAGCGCGAGTTTCTGCTTGCAGACACACAAACCCCCGCATTAGCCCTACTGATTCTCACAGTAGTATAAGGTAGTAAATAAGGCAGTAGTTGCAGCTGCCCGCAACTACTGCCACTTTGCGTGTGACTCAGAATCCGCCATATAGACTCTGAGCTCCAATGGGGTGGGACTGATATGAATGACATCTTCTGTACAGCTCTGCGTAAATTGGTAACGCTATATAAATAATCAATAATAAAAGAAGGTTTATTGGTGTTTTACATAGAAAGTCATATTGCGCCCCAGTCTCTTATAAACAGGAATACACAGGCTATTGTAGCATTACATTTTGCACTAATTGATGTTCCTCAAAAAATTACTGTGAACCAACATCAGTCTCAAATTTATATCACTGAACACAATGCAAAACTGTTGGTTTGCTGATCAGGCTAATAGTAGCTTGTAAATCATCCAAACCATCAGTACTTACGCTAACATGATCAGCAGTTTAATATCTCTGTTTGTTACAGTATGTTAATAACAATATTTTTAAATAATATTTAGTTTATTGTTGTTTGGTAGAGATTTTTCAGATTTGGCAAAAAGGATGAATCACAAGTGATTCTATATATGCTGCAGCAAGGTCGGGGAACTGGTACCATCTCCTGGGGTAGGTGCAGGGCCGGATCAAGGTCTGTGGGGGCCTATATATATATATATATCTATATATATATCTATATATATATATATATATATATATATAGTGAGAGAGAGAGAGAGAGAGAGAGAGAGAGAGAGAGAGAGAGGCACACACATATACACACACACATATATATATTAGTACACAAAGAAGTGTCGGCGCCAACTTAGAGTCAGTTCAGAGGATTAATTAGGATATATATATAAATATACGTACTCCCTTAGTATAATAGGGTGTCAGCTATGCCCAATGTGAAAGGACTTTTGGAGTAGCCCTTTGTAGTGAATTGTTATAAGTGTATTAGGTGATGAGCGACTGACGTATATTAGTGCAATAATTTATAAAATGTGCAATTTAACCAGCAAAACATAATACACAGAGGGCCTGATTCAGAGCCGCTCGTAAGCGGCCGCTCGTTCGCTCCGAGCGATGTTCGCACATCTGCGCATGCGTATGGGTTTTAGTTAGGGATGTGCAGGCTCGGATAGGTTCGAGTTTGCACGTGGAGTTCGGATTTTTCCCTCCAAAAAAACGGAACTCAGAACGAGGCAAAACGTCATCTTACATGGACGAACATCATCATTCCTGGTCTTTTGTCCAGGAATGATGATGTTCGTCCATGTAAGATGACGTTTTGCCTCGTTCTGAGTTCCGTTTTTTTGGAGGGAAAAATCCGAACTCCACGTGCAAACTCGAACCTATCCGAGCCTGCACATCCCTAGTTTTAGTACACATGCGCGAACCAGTCAGTGCGGCCGAAAATCGTGTGCTCGCAAAATAGCGAATGCCTGCTAATTTGAGTTACAGGATGAGGCGTTTGTGGGTGGTAACAGGGAAAGGTGCTTGAAAACGGGGAGTGGAGATCCGAACGTAGGCGTGCCAAAAGGTCAAAACGGGCGTTTTAAGGGTGTGCATAATTAACAAAGCAGCGTCATCGACCACGTCAGTTGGGTGTCTTTTAGCCAGAACTGCTCGCATGATTGCGGTAGGAAAATGCAACCACAAGAATAGCGAGCAGTTCAGACGCCTTCCGATGTACTCGATTAATCTAATAAATAGCGGAGATGACGTATGATGCGAGCGCATGTTTTGTTCGCTCGTTCAGACATAGAGGCGTCAACAGACCGCAAAGAGCGAACGGTCAATTTAAATAGCCAGACCCTTTTTCTGCACGAGCGAGCGCAAATAGCGTCCGGCTCTGAATCAGGCCCAGAGTGTATATAGATGAAAAAATATAATCACAATTTAATAATAAAATAAATACACAAAACATACATGTAAATAGATACTGCTTAAGTAAGCACAAATTGTGCTGATAAACTATCCACAATGTGCAAAAAGTGCTTATAAATATTTAAAAAAATGCTAAACACAGTTCAACCGTTTAAAAGCGATTAAAAGCGAGTAGAAATCATATATTTAAAAAATCCAGTATCACAGAGGAATCAATAAATAAAAACAAGTAGAAAAGCTCATTAAAAAAGTTCCAAACTTGTTCTTTTAAAAAATAAGAAGTTTGAGTGAAATGTAATGCTTATCTGTAATAGTTCATTTCAGGCAATGGCAGCCTGAATTTAACTATTACAGATAAGCATTACATTTCACCGGCAAGCTGGAGTGGAACCACAGGCTTGAACCGCAATGGGACCGGAGAGGATAGCAGCCAGCTGGAGTGGAACTGCAATAGACCCGGAGAGGACAGTAGCCAGCCAGAGTGGAAACGCAGGCTTGAATCGAGATGGAACTGGAGAGGATACCTGCTAAAGTGGAAACGCAGGCTTGAAGTGGAATGGGACTGAAAAGGACAGCAGCCAGCCAGAGTGGTACCACAGGCTTGAACCGAGATGGACAACAGCCAGCCGGAGTGGAACAGCAGGTTTGATCCAGACTGGGACCGATGCTTGAACACAGGCTTGTTAGGTGCAGATTGGAAGCAGGATACAGCACAATGCAACAGAGTGGGTGGAATAGACTCAGATGCAACAGATTGCAGGAATCAAATAGCGCAGGTTCGAGCAGTGGATTGGAGGTAGTACATACTCACTAGTTATTGAGATGACAGGGAGGTAAAGAACCACATGCTGCAGGGTAGATGAGACTGTCTCAGAGGCAGTAGAGAGGGAGCAGTTTGCAAGCTCACAGAGGAGTATTGTACCACAATTCCGACAATGTGCTAGTGGTAGGTGCAGGCTTAAATAGGGAGCTCTTGACAGGGATAGAAAGATGCGGTCATGTGAGTGAAAGTATAGTTCACTTGAACCCACAATGAGCAGGAGAGTTGTTCTCAGGAGACTTCAGACTACTATGCAGGCTGGAAACAGGGATAAGTTACAGGCCTGAAACCAGACGTAACAGATGTGGAACCCAAGACTTGAAATGGACTGGGACCGGCAAGCTGGAGTGGAATCACAGGCTTGAACCGCAATGGGACCAGAGAGGATAGTAGCCAGCCGGAGTGAAATCGCAATGAATAGGAGAGGACAGTAGCCAGCCGAGTGGAACCGCAATGGAACAGGAGAGGTCAGTAGCCAGCCGGAGTGGAAACGCAGGCTTGAATCGAGATGGACCTGGAGAGGATACCTGCTAAAGTGGAACCGCAGGCTTGAACTGGAATGGGACTGAAAAGGACAGCAGCCAGCCAGAGTGGTACCACAGGCTTGAACCAGGATGGACAACAGCCAGCCAGAGTGGAACAGCAGGCTTGTACCAGACTGGGACCGGTGCTAGAACACAGGCTTGTTAGGTGCAGACTGGAAGCAGGATACAGTACAATGCCGCAGAGTGGGTGGAATAGACTCAGATGCAACAGCTTGCAGGAATCAAATAGCACGGGTTCGAGCAGTGGTTCAGAGGTAGTACTTACTCACTAGTTATTAAGATCACAGGGAGGTAAAGAACCACATGCTGCAGGGTAGATGAGATTTACTCAGAGGCAGCAGAGATTAAGCAGCTTGCAAGGCACACAGAGGAGTAATGTTCCCCATGCTGCAGAGTTGCTGAGACTGTCTCAGTGGCAGCAGAGAGGGAGCAGTCAGGGCCGGATTATGGGCAGGGCGATAGGGGCGGTCGTCCAGGGGCCCCCACACATAGAGGGCCCCCACACAAATTCAGTGTAGTGCGGTCTACACTACACACAAAGCAAAGAACACACCGGTGGTGGTGTGTTTGTTGTTACTACAAACACACTGCCGCTGACACCCGGCGGCAGTGTGTTTGTTTTGGCAGCCAATGAGAGTCACACAGACTCTCATTGGCTGCTGCACCCACGGAGGGAGCCGGGCTGGAGCTCACTCATGAGCTCCGCTTTCCGGCTCCCGCAGTGGGTGATGGGAGAGATGTCATGACATCTCTCCTCATGACATCTCTCCCATAGACTGCCTGCCGGAGGAGCGGATAGCAGCTGTCTTGGCAGGATTCAGGTTTTTTTTGTTTTTTTTAATGTATTTGTAAGGGGGCACTGGCACTGCATGGGGGGGCACTACCTAGGGCACTGCATAGGGAGGCCTCTACTGGGGGCACTGGCACTGCATGGGGGGGCCACCACTTGGGGCACTGCATGGGGGAGGAGTTTACTGGGGGCACTGGCACTGCATGGAGGTGGTACTACTGGGGACACTGGCACTGCATAGGGAGCCACTACTGGGGGCACTGGCACTGCATAGGGGGGCCACTTCTGGGGGCACTGGCACTGCATAGGGGGGCACTACTGGGGGTACTGGCACTGCGTAGGGGGCCACTACTGGGGGCACTGGCACTGCATAGGGGGGCATTACTGGGGGCACTATATAAGGGGCCTGCATAGGGGGGGCACTACATAAGTGGAACTACTACAGGGGCACTGTATAGGGGAGCATTACTGGGGGCACTATATAAGGGGCCTGCATAGGGGGGGCACTACTGGGGGCACTGCATAAGGGAAACTACTACAAGGGGCACTGCATCGAGGAGCATTACTGGGGGGACTATATAAGGGGCACTGCATAGGGGGGTCTACTACTGTGGGCACTATATAAGAGGCACTGCATAGGGGGGACTACTACTGTGGGCACTATATAAGGGGCACTGCATAGGGGACCACTACTGGGGGTACTGCATAAGGGGAACTACTACAGGGGGCCTGCATAGGGGGGACCATTACAAGGGGCACTGCTACTGGGGAGATTGCATAAGGGGCACTACTACAGTGGGCATTGCAAGAGGGGCATTACTACTGGGAGCATTAAGGTGCATACAAAGAAATAAATGTTCCTAGGGTGACAACAAACGGTGGTATATAGGGGCCCCCACAGACCTTAATCCGGCCCTGGGAGCAGTTTGCAAGCTCACAGAGGAGTATTGTACCACAATTCTGACAATGTGCTAGTGGTAGGTGCAGGCTTAAATAGGGAGCTCTTGACAGGATAGAAGGCGGCGGTCATGTGTGTGCAGAAAACAGATAGAGACTAGATACTAGTGTTTACCTGATCAGAGCTAACAATTCTGCATCCATGATCCTCAGGAATTAAGTGACAGCGGTCTGGTACACCTTCATAAAGCACCGTTGGACAGAGTAAGAATGACTAAGTCACGGTTTAGTGACACATTTAGAATGCCAGGATTGAGGCACAGAACAGATACGGTTAGTAGTTACAGCTGAAGCAAAATAAACCTAGAGATATCTAAGGCTGCTATTGTAGAGGGAAACTGCATAGTAAGTCTTAAGCATAGTCAGAAGTCATAAGCACAGTCAATTAAAGTATCATGGTCAATTGCCACAAGGCTATGTTTGGTAATGGTAGACTGGGGAGGGAGAAGTAGTAAGGGACAGGTTAAAGGAAAGAAGATGAAGAGTTGAGAGAGGGAATGAGGAATTTGTGAAATCAGAGATTTTCACATTGGTGAGTAAAGACCAGATCAAGGAAGAACCCGCTCGAGTGGGAGGGCAAGGAAGTCCATTGAGAGAGATCAAAAAGTGATGTGAGGGAAGGAAGTGAAGGTTTAGGGGTTTGTGTGAACATTGAAGTCAACCAAGATTAGGGAGGAAAGGTCTAAAGAGAGGAATGGTGGGAGCCAGGTGGCAAAAATTCAGTGGTGGCTTAGAGGTTCAGTTAGTTGGAAATGAAGAGATTATGGGTAGGGGCCAGTTTGTTACAGACAGACCTGGCACTCCAGAGGGTGCAGAAGAAAGGGACAGTTTGGGGGTAGGCATGTGAATGTGATTTTCAGGGGTGATGGTGCATGGCAGTGAGCTAGATTTGCGACACAGGAATATGGAGAGTGTTTGAATAGGATTGGAGCCTGATCAAGAAGAAGAAATTGCCAGTGGAGGGCTAGTAGCGAGTTCAGTGATGGGTGAAAAGAGGTATAGGAAATGAGTGGTGCTGAGCTTGGGGAGTAGGACAAGGGGGCAGTGAGGAGATATGGTTAACAGTGATGTGGAGAGGAAAGATAGGGGAGAGTAGCACACGGTAGGAGGGGAGACAAAGCAGGTGAGATATGGGCAACAGGAGGGAGAGGAGACTATCGATAAGGAGGAGGACGAAGTGGGGGCAGAAAGAAAAAGTGAATGTTTCCAGCTGGTATGTATGGGACGACATGTAGTAGGTGAGGGGAGAGAAGACGTGATGTACGTACAACTGCATCATGGAGGCAGAGTAGAGGTGAAGAAAAAGAATGACAGGAACAGTAAGAGCTGAAGCATGGAAGTGAAGGTGCTTGTGAAGAGTTTATGCTCATAGCAGTGTTGAGGGAATTTAGCCAGTAAAGCATTATCTAACTGCACCCCATCATACAGTATGTTACAAGCTTTAGAAGTGTTTAAATGCATTACTCATTACTCATGTGCATGCATTTTTTTTTATCATATTTAGTCTACATGTGAATAATAAATGTGTGATAATATACACCCCTTCACCCAAATGTTTTATTGAAGAGCGAGTGACACCATATTTAAGATTAATATATATAACAGCTATGCATTACTGAAGTGAAAAATGTAATAACTGGTGTCTAAGGGGTCCATTTACTAAGCACTATTAGGAGACAGAGTGAAAAGTGATAAGAACGTGATAAGGTGCCAGCCAATCAGCTTCCACCTGTCATTTTTCAAACACAGCCCGTGAGATGACAGTTGGGAGCTGATTGGCTGGCACCTTATCACTTTCTTATCGCTTTTCACTCTGTCTCCTAACACTCCTTAGTAAATAGACCCCTAAATATGTCCACCATGCTTAGATAAATTCCTCTGCAGCAGATGCCATGCTAGGAAAGAGGTGCTTTCCTAACTTATACAGGCAGTGACTGCCAACTAGGCAGACTTGCTTTGCAAAAATTCCCGTTGTGGACTGGTTTATGCATGTGCTCCATACACAGGGGCAGTCATGTTATCCCAAGTCTAAAACTCAGCTTTTTTACTACTACAAGTCCTAGATATGTAGAAAGATCTTCAGCAATTTGTATTTGGCGGGGGAGAGATAATACTGTACTTTATAACAGAGTTGCAGAGTTTATAGCTGTGATGCTGAACAATGTATTTAACCTTCATGGTTTATGTCGGAATATTTCAGTATTTGGGCCTAGTGTTCTTTTAATATACAAGAAATGCATTGTACACATACTGCTGCCAAAACAAAGGCTATGTAATTACATATGGAATTTCATATTCATCTCTAAATAAGATATATAAATACACTTACTGAGGTGAAGAGGGGAAGAGGGCTGGATTAATAAAAGTAAGCCAGTATAATAAGTCTTCGTGTTCTGGATCTGAAGAGGTTTCCTGAATTTCAGGAATCTTATTCTCCACGGCCCTGCAATACAATGACGCTACTTAATAATAAGGAATAAGGAAGAGTATATACAGTATTGTTATTGATCAAACAGAGTATCGGATTCTGAATTTCAAACAATTTTGAATATGAATGCATGATTTTTAGCAAACTGTGCATACGTCACGGGGTGAATACACATCTTAAAGTACTTAGAAGCGATGTCAGTCACTTGTGGCTGGATTAATGTTACCGGGTGACAATGGGTGGATGACGGGGCGCTTAAAATAAATTTGATGTGGGTTGGATCCCCTGCACGCAGGGAATGGGTATGAAATACCGCCGGCCGCATGGCCGGTGGTTCGATTCCCATCAGCGGCAGCCCGACATGAGCAGAGTTCGAAGCAGCGGAAGCCCGACAGCATTGGAAATCCCGATCGTGGATAGGTGAGTATCTACTAACCTAAGCCCCCTAACCCTCCTTAGGGGTGCCTAACCCTAACTTCCCCCCCAAGTGCCTAACCCTAATCCCCCCTCTAAGTGCCTAACCCTAACCACCCCCTTCCCCGCTGCCTAAACCTAAGTCCCCCGGGGGGGGTGCCTAACCCTAAGTCCCCCCCGGGAGCCCTAAACCTAACCCTCCCCCCCGCGGCTGTCCGCTCGCGGCGCCCGGCATCACTACGCACGGGATGCCGGGCGCCGGTCTCCCGGCGTCGGGGAAATGCGGGCGTCTACATCTAGACGCCCGGCATTTCACCCTTGCCGGGATATGACAGTCGGGAAGCCGGCTGCCGGTATTTAGGCAGTCGGCGTCCCGATTGCATACCGCACCAAGGATAGGGCTGGTGCACATGGTGATGATAATGATGACGGTTGCTATCCCGAGTGGATGGATGGTGGCGGAGCACTGGCAGAGATGTGTCCGACTTAGAATACTGATGGATATTTTTACATCTGACTTCCAATCACAGAAAGAAGCCTGAATTGGGACCGCATTACATTTGACTCAGAACCAGCCACAAAAAGTACAAAACATATAACAGGGAAGCTTGGGGAAGGTTTTCATACAAAATGCTTCAGCCTTACTTGGACACCAGAACACATCCTAGACCAACCCATTGATATTAATATAATATTATTATTATGTATGTTGTCAGTATTGCTCAATGGAGGAATTAACCAGTTGATAACAAAACCCAGGAGTTTGATTCAAAAAACAGTAACATGTCTTGTAATGCTGTGTACGGAAGAGTACAGTACATTCAAGACTGCAAGTAGAATAGCGATTAGTGTATAGGCAGCATCTGAATTTTGTGTCTGCACTGTGTAGCATGTAATAGCAGTGCCACGTTTATGGTGATCTACTGATCACTAATATTGAATTTCCTTTCATGCTATGTTCACACACTGTAGGCTAATACGCCACGGGTGAATGTCAACCCTTTAGCAGGGATTCAATAAAATATAGCAGTTAAAAAAGAGAAAAGTTTTCAGGAATTCTATAATATTTCACACTCAGATTCAAATTTATGTAAAAAGATATATTGAATACACATGGCAAATGGTCTTTTTTGTGATTTATAATCCAGTTTAACTGTGCAATCTTTCAAAAGATGAAAAGTTTTGTATTCAAACTTATCCTTATTCAAAAATCTGGAAAGATATACTGTATGATATAATGAACTTCTCACTGAGGTCACAATAAAGCAGTTTATTCTCTTTCCACCAACAGCTTTCTTTTTACTCTATTTGCAGATTTACCATGCACAAGGGTCTTGAACTGGAGTATTTCGGCAAAGAAGAGCGTATGTTTTAGAACTTATGCTCATGCTTTGTGAATTTTCTAAGGACTTCTGGATCTAATGCTTCGATAAGGTACAATCATTGTCAGATAGCTATATTTCTCTGCCGCTCATCAACTTGCATCAGCTTTAGATTGTCAGGCATTTATCCATGTTACTTAATAAAATGTGACCCTATATAGAAAAGCACAGCTGCTGAAGATTCTTCATAACCTTACAAGGAATCTATTACTCGATATAAACAGTTTGATGTTAAATAAAAAAAGCACACTAGTTTTACTTAAACCCAGTCTTGGGTGAGGATTGCCATGAGATTTTATTTCACTTGCTAGGTTTGAGAGATAATTGCCTGATATTTTCCACTGTAGTCCTCGTTTCCCATTTTTCCTTGTGGAACATACAGATTTATTGCACAACATTTGAATAAATCCAACATATTTCTACATATAATAATATTATGCAAATCTGTGTTACTTTAAAGTTAAATAAATAGAGAAAACATTTCATATGATCGGGGCTGGATTAAGGGCCACATGGGCCTGGGGCTGAAAATGATTGAGGGCATATTGTGAGTAGAGCAGGAGCTGTGGGCCTGATTCACAGATGTACGCTATTGCCACTGCAGCTGCCATCCCGTACGCCGCTGCTGTGCGAAAATATTGCAGCTACCAGAATATGTATTAAGACACCCACCGGCATCTTTGCAAATCCAAACATCTGTGTATAAAGACGCAGCACTGGTGGCAGATCACTCAGTGTTAGCAGTCCTCAGTAACTCTATGGTCACACAGAATGGCAGCGGGAACTCAGACAATGGAGCCGTATTTATTGCCTACAGGATCGCAGACACAGGATGTGACACGCCCCTGTGTTTTTAGTATACACTCCTTGTTATCACCCCCAAACCCTCCCTGACTGTCAATCACACTGCAAATAAATACTTGCTGCGAGCGACTACGGTAATATACCTTGACGCATGCGCAGCCGATAATCACTCAACTGCAAAAACATCGGCACAGCATCAACTCTGAATGAGGCCCAATATGGCCAGTGTCCTGTGGCCATTTTCTCCCTAAATACATAAAAGTAGAAAAATTGCAGCATTTTTAAGAGCAAAAAAGAAATACAATACTTATGATTTATGGGCGACCAAGGGGTCAGCTGGTGGCTGGTCATCATCATGCTGTCATTAAGACGGGCCTATTTTTATGTGGAGGCCTGGGGTTGTAGTCCCATCCCTACATTGTTAATCTGCAGTGATCGTGCTGAGCGAAATAAAATGTGGGTACGAGGCACACCTCACTTTAAAAAATTGGGGTCCTACTCCACTGTTTCTGGGTCCCATCACATATTATGGGGGTTGAGGGCAGGAAGCAATTGGGACAGTGCTGGGGGTAGGTAGCAGTTGTGGTAGTGGAGGTTAAGGGCAAGCAGCATTTGGGTTAGAGCTGAGGGTAAAGGCAGAGAGAAGTTGGGGTAGAGATGGAGCTAGAGGGGAGTAAGAGCAGGCAGAGCTATGGGTAGGGAGGGGTAAGTGCAGACAGTAGTTGCGACAGTGCTGGGGGGCAAGGAGGGGGCTAGGGGCAGGCAGTGCTGGGGGTAGGGAGGGGGCAAGGGTAGATAGCTGGCACAGTATTGGGGGGCACGGTGGGGGTTAGAGGCAGGCAAAATTGGGGGTAAGGAGGGGGCAAGGGCTAGATAGCAGCTAGGGCAGTACTGGGGGGGGCAAGTAGAGGTTAGGAGCAGTGCTGGGGGCAGGATAGAAGTTGGGGCAGCACTGGGGTAGAGAGGGGCAAGTGTAGATAGCAGCTAGGGCAGTATGGGAGGCAGGGAGGGGGCAAGAATTGATAGCAGCTAAGGCAGTACTGGGGGCAAGAAAGAGGTTAGGGGCAGGCAATACCGAGGTTAGGGAGGAGATAAGGGTTGATATCAACTAGGGCAGTACTGGAGGGCAAGGAGGGGTTTAGGGGCACACAATACTGGGGCAGTGCCGGGGTTACCGAGGGGGTCAGGACTAAGGGTAGGGAGGGAATAAGGGTAGAAAGCACTTGGGGTAGAGGTTACCTCTGATTTCCCCTGGCTGGGACTGGGTCACTGGTGCAGCTCCCTCCTGTCCCATGCAGGGTCCACTTCCCTGCGGACAGAGAGCTCAGCTGGCTGAAGGAGCGCAGACTGCTAGAGGGGCCCGGCACCACTGACAATACTGCTGCAGCCAAGAAGGGATGCCCGATGGATGCAGTGCAGATAGACTCAGGGAGAGCACGCCGGAGGGCAGGAAAAGAGGGATCAGGACAAGGCGGCGATTAGCTGAGAGATGCTGCTGACAGCGATTTTTTGACACGCTGCGGGCAACGATTGATTGGGGATAAGCTGTCGGCGGCGATTGATTAGGGGATAAGCTGTTGGAAGTGATTGGTTGGGGATACTCTGCTGGGCAGGGATCGGCTGCTGCAGCTCACACAGCACATCCTGCAGGACCCAGTTTGTTTCAAAAAATGGGTCCCCAGGTACCTGAAGCGCATAAAAACATGCTATAGCATGTATTTTGCGATCTCTGAATCTGGCCCTGCATACAATTCAAAACCAAGCTTGTCTATGCATTACAATGGCACACCATTACACAATATATCACAGTACAGTATGTGAAAAATTACTATCCCATGCCAAAAGTCATGGAATAGCATTATGTAAAGGTAATGGTAAATGACATCACCATACTTTGCCATTTTGAAAATGCCTAGACCTGCAACAGTTGTAATCTAACAGTTTGTGAGTCAGTTTGAGTCCGCTCATGGCAAGGCGACATGAATAATTGGAGTTCGAACAGAGCATTATAGTGGGTGCCCGATGGATGGGACATTCCATTTCCGAAGTTGTGCAGTCATTCAACATTCCTTGATCTACAGTCTAACGTGTGTACCGGGAAAACCGCATGGAAGGCATTACCGCCCACCATGGACAGTGCAGTGGCTGACCATGGGTGCTTAATGATCGTGACCAGCGATATCTGGACAGAATTATTCGTGGTAACAGACAATCAACACTGGCTCAAATCACATCCACATTCAATGCAGAAGGAACCAGACGCACATACAGCAGGTCAGTGTAGCATTCTTTAGCTTCCATTGGATATGGGAGTAGAAGATTCACCAGAGTGCCCCTGTTAACACTATGACACCGGCCACAGCATCTCACCTGGGCTTGTGACATTGCTAATTGGACCCTGGAGGACTGGCAACATGTGGCATGGTCTGATGAGTAATTGTTCTAGTTGTTTTGGGCTGATGGTAGGGTTCAGATGTGGCGCAGACCCCATGAGGCCATGGACCCTAGTTGTCAACCGTGAAGGTTGGTGGTAGTTTCATAATCATGTGCGGTGTGTTCACGTGGCATGGGTTGGGTCTGTTGGACCGCTTGAACACGTCACTGCCCAGTAACCAGTACGTTGCATTTGCAGCTCTTCATGGACTTCATGTACCCCCTCAACAATGGAATATTCCAGCAGGATAATGCACCGTGTCATCGGTCTCAAGTAGTCCAGAACTGGTTTGAGGAGCCTTCTCACCACGTTCGCCCAACATGAACCTAATCGAACATTTATGGGATGTGTAGAGGTCCATTCGCACCCAAGATCCTGCACCTACAAATATCAGGGAGATGTAGGAAGCTATCCAGATAGCATGTATCAACATCTCTCCAGAGGTCTTCCGTCCACTTGTGGAATCGATGCCATGTTGAATTGCTGCACTGTACCGGGCTAGAGGGGGTCCTACACGATACTAGGCATCTATCCCATGACTTATGGCACTTCAGTGTAAGTAACAATGGTTGTGCTTTAAAATCAAATATGTTGGGCCTGCACACTCTTCGCTTAACTATTGTCTAGAAGAAGAATTGGAATGCTAAATTGTGACCAGTTTTTGGACACACATAATCAAATTACTAAAAGCCTGATCAAATCACTTGTCCGGAAATAAACAATCATCTAACTTACTATGATCTGGTTCTCATACTTTGAAATATTCACATTTATCTGTATGAGAAGATTACACAACGTATCCAATAATCCAATCATTCAGTCACATTTTCCAAAGCAATCTTTTGCCACCTATACATGAAACAATTTTCTAGTTGTTCATTCAAAAGTGATATCGGATTAACAAATTGCTGTGTACGGCCAGCTATAATTTTGCTTTGCTTCCTTAATTTAAGTGACATATACTTACTGCTTCAACATTTCCAGGGGTGCCGTTAAGGCAGTCAGTACTGTAAGCAGGCTGTTACAGTGGTTGTGTATCTTAAAAATCATATCTGTGGGAATTTGCGTTGGCGTCACAAGTTCTTGAACTGTGCTACATACCGACCACAGCAAGTTTTCCACGCATGAAAGAATAGCCAGGACATCAATACTGTAATGAATTAAAAGTAAAATTAGACTCCACTTGGCACAGTACCATCCAATGTTAAACACAGAGAAGAATAAACCTTGTTACATTATTACATGAACTTAGAAAGATGCTGCTGCTTACTACTTACATTACCTAGGACAGGGATGGCCAACCAGTCAGAGGCAAAGAGACAAAAAATATCTGTGGTCAAGTTGAAGAGCCGATCGCATGCGCGCACAAAAAAATTTGTGCGCACGCCTTTGGTATGACATTCGCAGGAGCATGACCTTGTGTCACACCCCGATTTTTAGTCGTGCTGGCGGCGAGCCCAGCACATTGAAAATACACAATTTACATAATCTTCCCAATATAATTTTTTCACTGTTGAAGTGAAAGAAAAAGCCAGAGCAATATAGAAAACATTGAAATAGCCACGTTCACATAAAATACACAGAAACAAGCCACATCCACATAAAATACATTTAAAATACACATCCACATAAACTACATTTTGAAATCCAGAACCACATAAAATACATTGAGAAAGCCAGTGCCGATTATTATGCTGTGCCCTCTGTAGTTGTGCCCCATATGCAGTGCCCCCCTGTAGTTGTGCCCATTAAGCAATGCCCCCAGTAGTTGTGGCCCTTATGCAT
Source organism: Taudactylus pleione (assembly GCA_031769625.1). NCBI lineage: Eukaryota > Metazoa > Chordata > Amphibia > Anura > Myobatrachidae > Taudactylus > Taudactylus pleione. Next base: position 7,800,342 of record JAUIMM010000368.1, on the reverse strand, counting down.
GCTTCCCGTAGCTGTGCCCATTATGCAATGCCCTCAGTAATTGTGTCCCTTCTGCAATGCCCCCTGTTCCCATTAAGCAATGCCCCCAGTAGTTGTGGCCCTTATGCAATGCCCCCTATAGCTATGCCCGTTATGTAATGCTCCCAGTATTTGTGCCCCTTATGCAGTGCCCTCTGTATTTGTGCCCCTTATGCAGTGCCCCCTATATTTGTGCCCCCTTTAGCTTTGGCCCTTATGCAGTGCCCCCTGTATTTGTGCCCCTTATGCAGTGCCCCTTGTATTTGTGCCCCTTATGCAGTGGCCCCTGTATTTGTGCTGCCTAAAGTAGTGCCCCTTAAGCAGTGCCTCCTGCATTTCAGCCCCCCTAAAGCAGTGCCTCCTGTATTTGTGCCCCCAAAAGTAGTGCCCCTTAAGCAGCGCCTCCTGCATTTGTGCCCCTTAAACAGTACCCCCTGTATTTGTGCCCCCTAAAGTAGTGCCTCCTGTATTTGTGCCCTCTAAAGTAGTGCCCCTTAAGCAGTGACCCCTGTCTGTGCCCCCAAAAGTAGTGCCCATTGAGCAGTGCCCCCTGTATTTGTGCCCCCTAAAGTAGTTCCCCCAGCCTAGTACATACCTGACCACGCTGGCTCTGGCTCCGGCTGATGCTGCCTCGCTCTGACTGGATCTAACTAGATCCAGCAGGCGCGCAGGGCAGGCTCCTCACGTCATGACATCACCCATGCAATGCATCACTGGGAACGCTGGCTTCTGAAGCGATCAGAGGCTTATTTAGTCTCTGATAGCTTCAGAGACCAGCAATCCCAGTTCGTGTGGAGGGAGCCGCATTTTAGAAACAAATGAGTCGCATGCGGCTTGAGAGTCACGGGTTGGCTACCCCTGAGCTAAACATGTGCATAGGTGTAGGTTTAATAATATAGTTCCACAAGCGTGTAGTGCTTTAAACAAGAAATGGCAAATAAGTGGAAGTTTTTTCACATACAGTGTCGGATTGACGCATTTAAGGCCCACCTGGGGAATACAGTGGTAGGGGCCCATGCTTAAGGAGTGTGGTCATCCACCAGAGGGGGTGTGACCAGCCAACACAGATGCTTGGCTGACCATCAGGCAAATCTTTGTGTGGTATCTATAGAAAGGAACTAAGCCCTCATGTTGATCAGTGATCATGCTCCACCAAGTAACTGTCTAATAGAGTAACAATCCATAATTTGAGGACTGGAACCCGACACCTAGATGGGGGAGTGGGCCCCCCGTGGATTTCCCCTGTACCCCTGTGGGCCAGTCCAACCCCATTCACATAAACAAAGTTTCACATACTGTATGCCATGGTAGGTTTGAGGCCAATGACCCAAAGAACTTACAATCTATGAGGGAGAGGCGTTTGTAAGGAAGGTGGAGCAATAAAATGTTAGGCTATTTTATTTGCCACGTCAATATCCAATAATCTAATATAAAAAAGGTTTGAAGAAGTGATAGGATGATTTATTAAGCTTAGAGAAGGTGCTGAACAAATAAAAACTCATTATTAATGGTGTCATGTAATACATTTATTAATATTTAAAAAAATATTTTTTTGCTGTGCCATATAAAGGAAAATGTTTTTTTCTTTCGTCTTGAGAACCAAGTAATAGAATGTAAAAATAGATTAGGCTTATTTAATAAAGTGTGATTTTTACGGTTTAATTATAATATTGAACTGTATCTCGTTTCCTTTTTTAAATAAGCCTATAAAGTACATTGATTTTGCAGCAGATTTGTGTATAACACCCATAATGACTAAATGTGTCTGTATTATATTATGTTTACTTTAAAGCAGCAGGTAGACCGATTTCAGTCGCCAGTGTGATACTCGTTGGCATTGTTTTACTGCCAGAGTACGAAATGTCTAAATCAAATCTTACTTTAAAAAGTTTTCAATCAAGCAGTACCATGCATACAGAACACAAATCAATGAATAATTAGCGGTGTCTGATCGTGGAGTGTGCTGGTGTTTAGTGTATGTATAAATAAACTGCAAAGCAATCCCAATACATCAGTATGTACTGTACATCAAAATGTCAACAAGAATTTGTAACACATCAATGCTTGATTTATTAAGAACGTTTTATTCACTTCTCTGCAGGAAATATAAACACTGCATTACTAAATGATGAAGCATGACAACTCCATTCTATTTTACATATTGAACATAAATACTGTAAATATACTGTACAATATGCAGACATAACATTATTCCGCCTCCAATACCAGTACTTGGCATTTTGCTGTGATTAAACACATATATTTTCTTACACTGTAAAAGGAAGTGCTAACTACAGGTAGACCAGCCTTTACTGCAGCACTTAGCACACCGGTCATCAATTAGTCCCAATCAAAGCGATTATTAATTAGTACACCTTTTCCATTAATAGGATGAAGCTGCGACATTCCGTGACCCCAAACCTTCATAATGTGACGTGCAGTCTACTCCATCTGCATCAACATAACTATATATATATTTATATATAAATACTTAACAATACCTTTCTTTACATTTTATATGAAATGGGTATAAAACATTATTCATGAATGAGACAATAAAATGACAAGTCCACAGGCCAAGAGCTTCTGCGACAAGCAAGACACTCCAATATCTATCATCTATTATGTACAATAGGCGATTTGTTCTTGCAAATATTACATAAGTGTTCTCCATGAAAAATGATGAATAAATGTTTATTATATTACTGTATGTATTTAAAATGCACAAGTATGTAGTGCCATTAAAACCAAGTTTGTGCCTTGTGCTGTCACCTAATACCTGCTAAATTGTATTCATAACAAACTTTGATGTCCAAATGTTACAACAAAATGACAATAAACGGAACGTGTACACATCTGACAAAACATAAATGTGTGAAAAAATTATTTTAGGTACATTCAATAAAGGCAAACGTCACTGTTTTTTGATTTGTTGTTTTGTTTTAACATTCTATGAGTAAGAGCAAGGGGACATTATTTAATATAAACATTTCTTACACAGCTATTTTAAACTTTGAACTGTGTTTTTAGAAACAGACACATTGCGCCAATAAGTAATGCAAAGGTTTCCAAACCCCGCCATTACAGTACAGGTTTTAAGGATATGCATGCCTGAGTCTAGATGGTTAAATCAACTCACATATGCTCAAGCTTGGATATCCTTAAAACTTGGACTGTAATGGCGTGTAATGAGATGAAATAGGTGGGAACGGTGCATTTATAGGGGTAGTCTTCAATGTGCTGGCAGCTGCAGAGATCTTTAAACACCCACAAAACGACTCATTGTTTCTTACTTGTCCTAAACGTGTTGAAAATCAGGTATCAGCCCATACTTTTATAGAAAATGCACCTACCAGGTGGATGTGTATTTATAGGCACATTGCAAACAATAATATAGAAACATTTATATATACAATAGTGAAACATATAATGAATATAGGATATATTATGGACACTATGCAATATGGCAGCAGGATAAATACTACTATGAACATTACTGCAAATTTTTTTTAATTATGTGCAGTCCATTCTGAGGATCCTCAGTATAATGCTGAACCTCACTATGGTGAAAACAATGTTGCTGTATGCTATTGTAGAGTATATATTTCTCTATTGAAATAATGAGTATTGGAGATTGAGAGGATGAACGTTTTACTGTACAGGTCAATGTAAAAAAAAATATCTCAGTTATGTAATTTTCTTCCAACCCAGTCCTGCAGACAACTCATATATGCTGCAAATAGCTTGCTGGCTAATCTGTCAGCAGCTTATTCTAAGGATACTAATTACAAAGCTAGGTATATAGGATAGTCTAGGTTAGGATACTACAAATAGGGCTATATTACAAGGGGGCTCCACCAGCCCCTTATTAAACTGGCCCTATTCCATGAGTATTAGTTAGCAGGCCTGCGTCCGGTTCCGTAGAACCTAGATAGCGAGCAGGAAATCAGACAGGACATCTGAAACATAGATTGAAAACTGGACAGTTGCTATCTCACTTCATACAGCAGTAGTGTCTATCTGTGTCACCTACATTACCCGGTAAGCAAGCCCTGATAATTATATATATATATATATATATATATATATATATATATATATATATATATATATATATATATATTATATATATAATGTTGCTGAGTGGCGTAGTCCCATTAATATTAATAAATAATTGAGTATAGTAATCATAAAATGAATGATGGATAGTATTTAAATATATCACATTACATAACAATATACTAACCACTGTATTATGGTATCAACTCTTCCTTAGCAGATTCTGCTTTCAGTTAAATTAATAGTATGTGATATAAATATATTATATGTGCCTGCTATCCTATTAAAGCTGTACACTTAATCCTTTTCTCTGTCCCTTTGATATCCAATATACATTAATCCCGAGCCTAATTCTATGTAACCATTTAGACAGTCTGAATGGCTGAGATCTGCTAAAGAATTGCTCAGCTACTGAGCTATATGGAGAATGAACCAGCTAAATCCTCATTAAGCGACAGACTCCTTCTTAAAGATTGTGTGCATTAAAGCAACACTGTCACCTAGTGCTAACAAGAGTGGAGTTTTAAATGCCCAGAGAATGCATTTCTGCCCTTGTCAGTCATGAGTGGCACAAACATGAAGGCATGATAAGTGTCTGCAGGTTAAATGAGCTAAAGGTTTATTGGGCAGGTAAAAAACATGGTTTCATGGTTTGTCGCTTTATTCCTGCAAACATGTTACTTGAGAATCCAATTGCATTTGTAGCAAATAATTCTAAGCCCAGAGACGTAATGAATGAAGGGCCATGAATGTGCTGAATGCTAGCACAACCTTCCTATTGAGGCAGGTTTAAATGCTTCACTTTCATATGACTTTTCTCAGTTAAAAAGAATATAGTCTTATTATCACAGTTGTATAAATGCTCATACCGTATTTGTGGTACTCGTTTGTAGTTGGGCTGAACCTGGGAGTATCTGAATGTCAGCAAAGCTAATGTTTGCTCCAAGACTTCTGAAAGTATCTTCTGGGCATGAGCTGGTGGTACCACAGTCCATAGGTCATGTCGGAGTCCACAACAGAAGTAATTCCACATCTGTATGGAAAATGAGCAACGTTCCCCCTAAAAAACAAAACAAAAGGACAATAAACAAAATGTATTTCTAACTACAAAGCAGTATGTAAAATACTAGACAATCTCACCAAGCTAAAGTGCAAAGGACAGTTAGTGATGCCATGCACTTATTGTTGTTTAGTCGTGCCTATCTGCTTCCTAAAGCAGAGTGCACCAAATTGGCACCAACATCAGGGATTCGGTAGTTACTTCTGAATGCCTCTTATTGCACACACATATACAGAAAAAAATATGACATTTTGTGCTGCAGGACATTCCTATAAGCTTCAAGCGACCATATCTGGATAAGTGGGTAGTCGCAGAACCTTTTTACACCTTTAAAAAAGTTTGATCTTTACAGTACAAAATAATACAAAAAAAAAGTCAGAACATATAAATGTAACACATGAAAAGAAGGTGGGACCAATGTCCCCTTACACTTACTTAACATGAAAATGAGGATCCAATGAGCAGTATTCTAAGCAGAAAAATGTTGTTACTACAATACTTAAGGGGGTGGTCCAAAAATAATAATAGCCAGCACTATGAAGTGAATTTTTTACTTTTTGCTGGCATAACATTACAATCTGGGACTCTAGTCCCACAAATGGTCACAAAAGCTTACACTGCGGTTACTTCCCAATATGGAGAGCTGTACAAACTGGCACAAGAGCAGGAGCATTTGCCGTATCTACCGTAGGCCTGGTTTTACTTAATTTGGTCAATAACCCTCAACTTGTTTGTAGTTTTGAGTACTTAGTTAAGCATAAGGGTAAAATCCCCTTCCTCCCCTTAATATTATCTAGACTTACTCTGCCAGTAATTTTATACTGCTTCATTGTGCATTTCCAACTATATTCCAACTTTATTGTTACTGATTTATTATACGCTAGGTTATGGAAGTTGTTTCATCTTGTGCCTCATATAGGCAAAAAGAAAAAAACGCTAACAAGATACGGATGCACAACTGTTAAGTTTGACCCGATGATGCCTTTTTAACAGAAACATTATTTGAGTTGTTCAGGCGACCACAATTGTGTAGATTCATTAGCATTACTAATGGACTTTTATGAACTTCTTCCAGTGTATTATGAAAGGGCAGAGGAATAAAATTAACCACACAACTCCACTCACATAAATATGTATTCATGTGAGAGCATAGGCCACGGAACATTTTTAAGATGTGTCAAGACGTTTCACCTATTACATGCACTAAAACTGATTTTTACGACTTCATGAGGAATTGGCAGATGTTCTAATAGATTAAGATGACCTCATTTCTTCCTGACCAGATCAGAAGATTAGTGTAATTTCCGGGACTTCTTAAATAAAATCAGCCCATGCTATTATGCTGAGAATAATGCATTCTAATATGAACAGAGATTCATCAATATAGATTTTATTCAGCTCTAGGTTTACTCAGCAGCTCATGATCAAACATGCAAAGCCTATTACTGAGGTAGTTATTTCCTTACAATTTATCCATCTCAGACTGTGGTGCATATGAAATTTGTTCAGATACATTATTACAGGTCACGATGACCTGTATTTGTTATAAGACATGTGGTTTCCAGGTCCTGTTCCACTGCATAAAGTCGGTCTTGCATATCATTAATTACACATGTGGCCATTGAATTGGCGAGAATGTTTTCTTTAAATATGTACATCATTATTTCTGATTGTCTGCTTTCCTTGAAAAGCATCTTAACGATCATGTGGTATTCTGTACATTCCAGAATATCCGTATACTTTGCCAAAAACTGATCAACAAAGTACTGTACTCTATTATGGGCCAAAATATTAAGTTACAAAATCCAAAACAATATGGCCTACTGTATACTGGTATGGGCTATTAAGCATTATTATTAGTCTGTGCTATTCTGCAAAACTAGTTTCACATCACTCATGGTTGGACAACGTGGTACAAGTTTAAAGGCCTTTGAAATGCACATTTAACACGGGAGGAGAGGCAGGGTGCATATGAAACTTGGACCTTGCAGTTCTGCTCCACTCCATCCTTGGATATTTTCAGTCTAGCTTTGTGGTGATCACCAGTGCCAATAAGTGTTGTGTAATGAAACAGTTACCCAATCTCCCCCTCGAATAAAAATTTCCCAGCTCTAAGTGGTGGGGTGTGAGACCTGGGTAAAATTAAACCTTGCGTTTAATCTCTTCCAAAGTTACTTTTGTGGGTGTTGGAGGAGAATCGACAGGTTGATATGCTATGGGAATAAAACATGGTCTGGCAAAGTCTTTCTAACGCCTACTGTCGCCATGTAGAACCAGGCAAACCTCAGTCAGCATACCTCCTTACCCTACCACTCCATTTATTTATTTATTTATTTAATTTATTAACAGTTTCTTATATAGCGCAGCATATTCCATTGCGCTTTACAATTTGAAACAACAGTAATAGAACAAGACTGGGTTGTAAGAGACAGACATAAAGGTAAGAGGGCCCTGCTCGCAAGCTTACAATCTATAGATCTCCATGCATCCTCCATGCGCTATGGCTTTTATGGGATACAAACACACTGGTAGCTTTACTGGCAATGTGTGTGTATTTGGATAGCGGATAATTTAGCCTGTAAGTTATGAGGCAGATACTCTTAGTTCCTCTGTGAAAGCACTGCTTTATATGTGTGTGCAATCTAAATACAGGTTGAGTCTCCGATATCCAAAGTGCTTGGGACCAGGGGTATTTTGGATATCGGAATATTCCATATTTTAGAATATTTGCATATCATAATGAGATATCTTGGGAATGGGACCCAAATATACACACAGAATGCATTTATGTGTTATATAGTCCTTATACACACAGCCTGCAGGTAATTTTATACAATATTTTCAATAATTCTGTGGCTCAAACAAAGTTTGTGTACATACATGAAATTCATTTATGTTTCATATACACCTTATACACACAGCCTGAAAGTAAGTTTATACAATATTTTTAATAATTTGTGCCTTAGACAAAGTTTGTGTACAGTGAACCATCAAAAATCAAAGGTTTCATTATCTCAGTCATGCCAAAAATATTCCGTATTTCGGAATATTTGGATATGGGAGACTCAACCTGTAGAAGTTAATAAGCAATGTAAAAGTGGGGAAAATCATTCTGTATTGCAAGTTTTTGTATTTTTGTCTTTTAAATGTGTTTCACCCAACAACTACCATTTTTCTCTAAATTAAGGAAATTATCGCAGAGTACAAGTTCTAACAAATGTCCTCCATGTTATAAAATAAATTCTTATTGTCAAGTATACTAGTGCTCAGCTCATTGCTACAATATGAGCCACAACAAATACATACATCATAAATACTTTCCATTGACTAGACAAAGTCACAAAATTTCACGCAGCATGACAATTTTTTTTTTTTAATATGACAACCTATCTTCAATCTCCCACTCAATTTGACTTTTACCCCCTATCTTTTGTTATTCTAAAACTACTTTCTTGTAACAAACATCTGCCATTATTGTAAGCGACTGCAAGAGAAACAGATGTGAGATCTTACTCACTGTAGCTTGTACAGCCGGAAACTAACATCTGGGCTTTTTCACATAAACCACCAAAATATTATCTTTGCCCCGGCAATTATTTATCCATTTGACAAAACAACACTTACAATATTTGCACAGAAGACGGAGTTGTAAAGATCATTTAGGAACGCAGTTATAGAAGTGGTCCGGTGTTGCATTGGCTGCATGATCCAGGAATCCGTTCTTTGATGCCAAACAGTTTCGACAGTTGTCCAAAAGTGAATTACACAGCAAAAATATCTTCCTAATTTAATATGATTTACAGGATTACACTACTCTTCAGGAATGTGAATTTATTTAAAACCAGTGTATTGTTAACAATAAAAATGCTGTAGTGGTTTTCATAAAGTTCAAAAATATATCCCCCCTGTGTGAATGTCAGCGTCGATTGTCTGTCTGTGGCTGCAGCCCCAGTAAGCATCCTCTTCCCAGGAATGGGCTAAAGCTCCTTCCCTTCCACGGCCAGGCAGCAGGTATATCCCTCAGAGCAGGCAGCAGCAGGACAGTGTCTGGGCAATCATGCATGCCTCACACCTGCACTGCAGCGCTGCTCTGCGATCTAATTATTGGACCAATTAGGCTAACAGAAAACTTTCAATTACCTAAATAGTCATCAGAGGGGGGTGTCCATGGATTCTCTTGCAAATCCTGACAATTTTTCCTTAGAATAACGATTTAACAAAAATTTGTACGTCCTCTAAAGCTGCGGGAAAAAGCTGCGTTAATTTCTCTCTTCCAATAGGAAAAACTATGCTGCTGCGGGAAAAGCCCAGCGCCACAGGGTTTTTCAATATATCTGCCATGATTGAATATGCCCCATAGGCTAATATCTAAAACCTATAGAAAATGATGGGGGTAAAAGAAATCATTGACACATATTATTTTAGGGATGCAGGGAGATTACCGACGGCCAGTCGTAGTAATCCTGACAGTGGAAGCCCGACCACGGTCTATAGATAGGCATCGAAATCTGGACGCCTATCCCGTCGCCGAAATCCTGAGTCGGCAACCTGAACGAAGGTAATCGGGGCTTCATAGGACTTTGCCGCGGGGGTAAGGTTTAGGCACCCCCTGGAGGACTTGGGGTTAGGCACCTCTCGGGGAGGTTAGGGTTAGGCACTAGGTGGGAAGGTTAGGGTTAGGCACCACTAAGGGAGGGTTAAGGTTAGGGGGGGGGTGAGAGGGGTAGGGTTAGCATACTTACCACCCCTGTCGGGATCTTGAAGTATCGGGTTGCCCCTATCGGGATTTGAGCCGCCAGTATTTCATTCAGATCCCATTATTTTATTCCCATGTTATTTTACACAGAGTATATAGGCACAAGCAACTTCACAAAAATAGGTGCTATAAAACCTAAGCAGTTTCTCAATTGTAACACAATAACCATTTATTCAGACAGGATACTGCTGTCTAGGCAGGCATATTTACTCAGATATTTGGTAATCATTTTCAACTCGCTACTCTTATTTTAAAGACAGATTGGCATTTTATTAGATCAAAGAACTAATAATGTGTTTGAGGATAATTTCTTCATTTATTGTCAACTCTTGCCTACCATAAACACAAGAATCACAGGAACATGCCAACAGCATGTCTTGCTATTTGTAACATCAATATGCTGATACAGAATATCCACCTGCAGATCTCCAATTGTCTGCACACCCTGCTGGTACAGATTGTTTCCACTAATATTGCCTATATTGCTCTTGCTTTTTATGTACCACTAAACATGAAAATAAATAAAAAACTTCTATTTAAACCAACTGGAGGTTGCAGATGAGAAACCAAACTGGAACCGTAGACTTGAACTGGAATGAGACCGAAGGTAACAGCAGAGTAGCCATAGTGGAACCGGAGACTTGAATCGGAATGGTACCGGGGGTAACAGTAGAGTAGCTGGAGACTTTAACTGGAATGGGACCGGAGGTAACAGCAGAGTAGCTACAGTGGATGCAGAGACTTGAACCGGAATGGGACTGGAGGTAACAGCAGAGTAACCATACTGGAACGGTAAACTTGAACCAGACTGAAACCGGAAAAAGCAGCTGTCAGCCGGAGTGGAACTGCAGGCTTGAACCGGGGTGGGACCGGAGAGAGGAGCAGCCAGCCAGAGTGGAACTGCAGGCTTGTACCGGAGTGAGACCGGTGAGAGCAACAGTAGTTGAGCCGGACTGAGACCGATGCTTGAAGATCTGGTAGATGCAGAATGGAAGCAGCAAACAGGGCAGTGCTGCAGAGTTAATGGAATAGACTCAGAAGCAGCAGCTTGCAGGACTCCAGAAGTGTAGGTTAGTCAGTAGTGAGTGAGATCACTAGAAGGTAAAGAACCACAATGTTCCAATAAAGTGCTAGTGTCAGGTGCAGGCTTAAATAGTCGCTCTTGTCAGGTATAGGATGAAGTTGTCATGTGAGTGCAGGAGATAGGTAGAGACGGGATACTGGTGCTCACCTGATCAGAGACAACATAGCTGCACCCATGAACCTCAGGGAATGGATTGACAGTGCACTGGGACAGAATGGCCCACATTGGTAAAGCAGCGCTGGATAGGCTAAGAGTGACTAACTCCCAGTTTTGAGACGGAATACATATAACACACATCAGTGTGATATGCCATTGGCTGTCTCTGAAGTCTTTGTGTAAAGACAACTTTGCCCTTCAAATAGTACATACTGGCTGCTCTTTCTTCCCTCTCCGGTCAAACCATCTCTATTGGGTTAAGTTAAATAACTGTGGAGACCTAGTCACTCCATAACTCTCATTCTTTGCTAAATAGTTTTTACACATCCTGGAGGTTTGCTTAGGGTCACTGCCCTGTTGTAGAGAAAAATGACAGCCCACCTAAGTGCAGACCAGATGGGGAGGTTTATGAATGCAGAATGCTGTGGAAGTCATGCTTCAATGTGCCTTCGATTCTACATAAATCTGCAACAGTAACACCAGAAAGTATCCCGCACCATCACACCTCCTCCCCCATGCTTCACGGCGGGATTCACACACCCAGATATCATCTATTCACCTTCTCAGCATTGCACGAAGATATACGGCATTTGGGACCAGAATTCTCAAATCTGGACTCATCAACCACAAGAACAGATATCCACTGGTCTGATGTCCATTGGATATGTGCCTTGGTGCAAGCAAGTCTCTTCTTACAGTATTTCTCTCCTTCAGTAGTGGTCTCTTTGCAGCAAATGTACTACCATAAAGGCCTGATTCTAACAGTCTCTTCTGAACACTTGGTGTTGAGATGTGTCTTCTGCTTGAACATTTATTTGGCCTCTGTTAATAGGAAGATTCGTGACTCTAATAAAAATTTACTGTGCAGCACTGGTAACTCTTGGTCTGCCTTTGCTATGGCATTCCTTGTGACTGCTTATTTCATCACAGTGCTCAGTGGCGGTTCCAGGAGGGGGCAAGCAGGGAGGTCACCCGGGCGCTGTGGCCTGGGGGCGCGGCCGCAGTCACCCCACCAGCATAGTCTAATCTGCCGCTTTCTCTCGTCTGCCGCCACCTCCATACTTACAAACTGTGGGGGTGGAGCACTAAAACTTTTGCCCTGAGCTCCAAAACGTCTAGAACTGGCACTGACAATGCTTTATGGCTTTTGCAGCTGCACATGAAGTGTCTTTCAAAGTTCTTGTAATCCGGAGTAAAAACAATGAGAGACTGACTTTTAACTTGCTAAATTTGGTTGTTTTTGATATATGTGATATTGTATGAACTTCTAGAAACAGAAAACTACAAAACTAAGAAATAGGGTTATTTAAGAACTCCTTGCCTTGTCATAACACAACTGATTGGTACAGTATTAGGCATTAAGGAATCATTGTGATTCAACACTCCCCACCTTTACATTTCACTGAAGATCTAAATGAAAACTATTTACTGTATAATTATTATTATGAAAATAAATTCATACATAATGTAGGTATCAACTTTACTAAAATTAAATTTGACTAAGAATCCAATTTCAAGTATTGAAGCATAATTCTTTAAATCAGAGAAACATATAGTGGGTAAAAGTTTTAATAATTCTGTAAATACAAACATTATCTATGTTGACATTCAGGGAATTTAATGGACTGTTGACATTCACAATGCCGACATTCTGAATGTCAGCATCATGTTGGCATTCAGGCCACGTGGACATTCTGAATGTCAACATAATGACTGCATGGGATGTATTTAGCAGACCAGAAGCCGGGATGCCGCTGGTCCCTAAATCAAGACGGGGGAAGTCCGACACGGGACTTAAAATAGGCATCGAAATACCAACGCCTATCTTAATCCTGATGCTGGAATCCAGAAGGACGCCATCCCGAACGAGGTAAGTTTGGGGCATCTTAGCTGTTAGCCGCGGGGTGAAGGGGGGAGTGTTAGGTTTAGGCAGCGTAGCGGGGTTAGGATTTTATGGGGGGAGGTTAAGGTTAGGCACTATGGAGGGAGGATTAGGTTTAGGCTTGAGGGGGGGAGACTTAGGTTTAGGCGCTAACGGGGAGGGTTAGGGTGCGGGGTGGGGAGGGTTGGGGTTGGGCTACAAGAAGGGAGGAGTAGGGGGAGTAGGGTGGAGGGATACCGACCATTGGGTGCCGCTGTCGGTATATTTGACAGCAGGCATCCCGACTGTCGGTATTACATACCCATTCCGACTGCATTCCATACTGTATACAGTTACCTACAGATCAGTGGGTAGCATACTATACATTTGCTTTCCATGTCATATACTAAAATGTATAACTATGCTGTATCAAGTAGTCCCATGCTCTTTTTAAGCAATTGTGCACTTATAAAAATAATAAAAAATAACTAGCAATTCTGAGAACCTCACTGACAACCATTGTACAATATAAGAAATAAATTATCCCCATGTAAAATTTATGATAACATGTGTATTTGCTGACTCAATATATGATTTATGGTGGGAGGGGGGGACATCAACTCCAATATATATTCTAGCTGTTCGCTAAAACACATATTCTAAACCAGCAGGTAACTTTCTGTCCATAGAATAAATGTCTCTCCTGGGAAGAAGTAGTGTCATAGAGCTTATGCCTTACATTTTCTATTACAGTGAAATATAACTGCATATAATGGAAGAATGTAGACCTTACACTCTCACCTCATAAAAAGCATTGTTATCTTCCCAGTGGTGGCTCTCTGCATCATGAAAGAGGCTTGTAGCACAAATGTTGATGCAGTAATTTGTAACTTGGACTTGGAGATTGCTGATGAATTCCTGGTATCTCTGGACAGCTGCTAGAAACAAGGGCCTATGGAAATGAGATGATCAGAAGAGCAGACACTTGTGAGGTAAATGAGGTAAGCTGCGATACTACACAGTAATACAGGTGGTTTTCATCAGAACACAGCAGTCACCAATGTCCTCGGGAACTGTAAATGAAAATCACCTAAGTAGATGAATGTTTTTAGTCCTGTGTATCTACTGTATTACGCTCTTGTAACGGTAAGTGAAAAAATATATACCCACCGAAATGGCAGAATGCCTGTCTGCGATCAGTCTTGTAAATATTAAGAAACATAATTAATAGTACTTATGCTGCATACACACGGTCAGATTTGTTGTCAGATATGAACGATAACGATTGTAAAATTCGTTCAATCGTTCATATCTTGACATGTAGGGTATGCATTGCCAACGATGCGCGTTCCGGCATGTCAGATAACGATATCGGACATCGTCTGTGTTTGCAGTCAGGTTTTGACGATTTCATTCATTTTAATACTGTCAGAAATCGTTCAACCGTTCATCGTTGGTAAAATCATTCAATCGTTCATCTGACAAATCTGAATGTGTGTATGCACCATAAGGGTGAAAACTGTAATCAATATATTATTCCTGTATTACCATTATTAAAAATGTACATAATAAGATTTGGTGACTTGTATCTAGTAGGGGGTAAAATAATCTTTGCCCTATTTATTGTTCATGACTAATATGCTGTTTCAAGCCTGCATCCATTTTCTCCGGTTCTCCATACAGATGTGTCCTTTCTCAACTTGCCTCAATACGCCATGCAGCGCGATATGCCTGGCATGAGTGAGCCACCAGGTAAAGTGAGACTCTGTGGGCACCGGTCGTCTTTTTTTTTTGCTGAAAATTCATCTGCAGTAAGTAGCAATGCGACTAGCACGCACCAGGAGACTGTGCTGATTCATTTGATATGTAGACTGAAACCAAAACTTGGTTTGGAAAAAAGCAGCAGCAGGAAGACTCCCGGCGCTAGCAGAGTCACATGGGACCAGGGCAGTTTGGCGTGACTGCAGCAAAAACGAGTGAGGGCAGATTCGTAGGTAACAATAAAGCTGCTCATATTTTTAAGTGGTCCTTTAAGCTAAATAATATCAGCACTTAAGTCATTACTAAGTCTTCATAACTACTTCTGCTGGTTGAGAGTCACTGTTATTACTGAATGTAAGTGCTGTGCTAAAGACTTCTGCTTTGTGAGAGCATCTCAAATATCTGAGAATTTGCAAATATATGTAAGTTTTTGATATAGTATGCGTTATACAAGTATTCAATACTGGTTTATAGAAGTGTCAGAACTTTTTGTGGTTACCAGTACGATTTACACTATGGGCCCAACTTACTGTAGAACTAAATGCAATCCGCACAAAATGTGCATATTTACATAGTTGAGAGAATATTCGTAACTGCTCATAAACTGCGAACATGTATGAATACCCCTATGATGCATGCGCTACACAGAGTGTATAAACAAAGGTGCTCTTACCATCGATTCAGACAGTCAGAAAGGTGGCGGAAAAGTGATGGGTGCTCCTAGGCGGTGACTACCAGTGCATGCAAAGATGGGCCGCTCAGTGGGCGTATTATGGGAGAGTCGCGGGCATGTCAATGCTAGCGGCTGCATTTACAGGTGCTCAGCTGCAGACAGAGGAGGCCGTAGTCAGGTGGAGAAACTTTTTCAATGGTGCGACCGATGGTAGAGTATAATAATGCACCAATCAGTTTACAGCATGCACGGACAAGGGAAGGAGTTTGTAGGCCATTTGCATAAACTCGCAGACGGGAGAATGCCAAAAGACGCTGCTGCGTGCACTTTTGCTTGAGACTCAGAATCAGCCCCTATGTGAATATGGTTTCTATTTCATACCTTCACCTTGAATGGGCATGAAGTCCCGGCGGCTGAATAGCCGCTGGTTCATATCCCGACGCCATTAGCCCGAAGGGAGAAGATGCCGACAGGGGAGGTAAGTATCCTAACCCTACCCCTCTCCCCCCTCTGACCCTAACCCTCCCTTAGTGGTGCCTAACCTTAACCTCCCCTCAGGGGTGCCTAACCCTAACCCCACCTTCCCACATCCTAAACCTAACCCTCCCGGGGGGATGCTTATCCATAACCTCCCCCCGGGAGTGCCTAACACTAACCCCCCCTTCCCCTAGCATAACCCTTACCCTCCCAGGGGGTGTCAACTCTAAGTCCCCCAGGGGGTGTCTTGGGGTTTTACCACCCCCACCACAGCTAAAAAGGGTAGCTTACCTTTGGTCAGGATGCCGGCTGTCGGGATTTCTTCCTTGGGCTAAAGATAGGCTTCGGTATTTCGATGCCTATCTTTAGTCCCAGGTCGGGATTCTGCTGCCCCCCTGTAAATTAACTACATCCCCTTCACCTGCTGGGGAATACTTGATATCCAATATTAAGTGACAAGCTTGAAGCAAGACTCCCAGATAAGCTGATCATTTGCCATAGTCGCGCCTGTGAATATATGCCAATTCTAGTAAAAGCCTTTCCCTTTGTGTACAAGCATGCAACGGAATGTGCACGGGCTGAGATGCCCATTTTGAGCATCTTAAGATGCTGTAATACTGCTTTGTGCATCTTCAGACATCACCATCGGTCGAACCATCCAAAACTTGCACCAACCCTATGCTAGGTGCAGATTTTCTGTATAGCCTCCAATGTGAGCAATTAAGTGCCTGTGTACACAAACACTATCAGCGACACTCCCATAACACACCCATAAGACAAACCATCTCCGTGCGTCTGCTTAACCACATCCCAGTCACCGCCCAGGAACGTCTGAAACATTTTCAAGACATTTCTGAGATTGTGTGTCTCAATTACAACTGCAGCTTTGGAGGCATGCACAGTGCGAGTTCGGAGCATGTGCAGTAGCAAAAGAACGCTCAACTGCGCCCGTCATCGACATCGCATGCATCTCAGATCCAGGCCCTTTATTGTTAATGTTAATCAGATCACACAGAACGCAAATTAAATGGTGTTTTTGATTTTTATTTTACAGGTGGTTGTGACGCCACTGTTTCATCTCCACATATATATATATATATATATATATATATATATATATATATATATATATATATATATTACAGTGAGAGCCTGGGATCAGTGTGCATCGCAGTTTGAGAATTGTCCTCAGTTGAATAAGTCCTATTTGTGACAATTATTCGTCAGCTGTTCATTGGACCATATATGGATTTGGGTTCCTCCTAGGGATAATATTCCAACATCTTCCTATGGGATGACATACAATTTGGATGTTTATACCCCTGATGAAGTCCTAGGGCCTGATTCAGAGCCGTTCGCTATTTGCGGTCGTTCGTTCAAAAACAAGGGGTGGCTATTCAAATGATCAGTTCGCAAATTGCAGTCTGTTCACACCTCTAAGTCTGAATGAGCGAGCAAAACATACGCTCGTTTATTTGTTAAAAACGCCCCCTGGCCGCACGCACCATACGTCATGTCCGCTATTTATTAATCGAGTACATCGACCAGCGTATGAACTGCTCGCTATTCTTGTGGTTGGTTTTTGCTACCACAATCTTGCGAGCAGTTCTGGCTATAAAATAACCCAGTGACATGGTCAATGACGCTGCTGTATTAATTATGCACACCCATAAAACGCCCATTTTGACCTTTAAGCACGCCTGCGTTCGGATCTCCACTCCCCATTTTCAAGCACCTTCCCCTGTTACCACCCACATACGCCTCATTCTGTCACTCAAAATAGCAGGCATTCGCTATATTGCGAGCACATGAATTTCGGCCGCACTGACTGGTTCGCGCATGCGTATAACGATCCGTACGCATGCGCAGATGTGCGAACATCGCTCGGAACGAGCGTACTGCCGCTAGCGAGTGGCTCTGAATGAGGGCCCTAGCGGACAAACCGCGTTGGGTTGTGTTTCTTAAAACCCATTGGTCAGAAGGGAGAAACCTGCTTTGAAATTCACCCTATAAGGGACAAACAGCAGGACAACTATTATGCTGTCTTCCACTGTTCTAACCAATGGAATTTAACTGTGTAAGCAATTTTATGTATTAATATTTTATGTCAAGTTGACAGAAAAGTGTTTTAATAAATTTACTATTGATTAAATCTAATAGTAGGCCATTGGGCCATTTTTTGGGTGTGGAATGTGCCATCAACTGTGCTGAAGTTTCCTTAAAATGAGAAGAGTTCTATCCAAAAGGACAATATTGGACTTTGCTAATTTTGAGCAACAATATTCAACCAGCATTGCGCCTTCTATGTATTGTTTGTATATATATCATTTTCTAATAGAAATTACTATGATATCCTTTTGTTTAGCAACTTCTTTTTAATTTTAAATACAAAGATATCTCAACAAGAGCAAATTGTAATATCTAGAGAAAATATAATAAACTAGTTAGCAGCCCATCAAAATGTTGGGACATTGTTACGCCCGTAAGGAGTCCCATTTGAGCACTGAAACGGTGCCTTTTCGGTAATTTCTCCTCGCCAGCTAGTTGGTAGCTGTGTGCGCCCAAATGGAGCAACAATTGAATTGCTCCATTGGGCGGCATCTAGTGGCACCTGGCACACAACATACCTGAATTCCCCCCATAGAGGTGAGGAGCAGTGTTAGCATTTTATATACAGTACTATAGATGTCATTCTTAAAAATGTAATTGAATGATGGATTGATGCCCCCGGAAATCAACAAAGTGAACAAAAGGGGTGAATTGCAGAGGGGGTAATAGGGGACCATCTCAGTGCAAAAAGACACAATCGAAACCAACCAAGCCCGTTCTAAGGAGGAAATGTAAAATGGTCTCATGGCAACCATGCTCATGTAAAGTTATACCGTTTTGTCATATGATAAAATCTGATGCTTTCCATGGCTCAGTTGTTGGAAATCTTTTGATATAGTTGAGTGAGGGATCTTCCAGGTGCCCTCCAGAGCTGGTCTTGCTGTACCTAGAATAGGACTAGCAAAATACCCTTCTTACTGTTTTTTATTAGGAAAAGGTTTTATTTGATTTATATATTTATTTGGGATTCCCAAAAGGAAGGAGTCTGGAGCAATTCATAAGCAAAACATAAAAAGATTGTGTAAAGATGATTTTCAAATATTTTAGGTCCACCACCTTAATTTTGTAACACTGTTGAAATGTTCAAGTGCATTTGTCTTGGTATATAGTACCAGTGAAAGAGGATGTTACATGGTCTGATTTATAACTAGCTGGTGACCACAGCCTTGAGATCCAGGCCGTGTCTCTATTTGAAGTCTGAAGGTTCATTTTAATTTTACCATAATAATCTTATTCTATTTTAGGGCAAAAATCTCCCAATGTTACCAAGGCTTATTGACCTCTAGAGGAAAACAAATGGACAATAGTAACAATAAAAAAGAAGGTAGAAAGGGATGTTATTTAAACCCCTTTTCCACCAAAATCCCGTGTCGAAGATGGGATTTTGAACACTGGTCCAACCTGAATCGGACCCGGCTTCAGACACTGTTTTCACTGCACTTCAACTCGGGTTAGTCCCGGGTCGGCCCCGTTTCCACGGAACCTGGGTCAGCCCTGTAAAACCCTATAGAGATCATTAAAAAATGACTTTTTTGAGGCACACAAAGATGAGATCACAAAAGGGCCTCAGAAGCTCCAATCACCGTCTACAAATGTTACCCGGGTCACCTAACGCGAGTAGGGTCTGTTTCTACTTCCATGTAACCCATGTCTTACTCGTGTTCAACCCTGGTCGAGACCTGGGTAGGATTGCCGGGTAAAATTGATCCAGGTTATTTTTTGGGGAGCTGTTTCCACTGCAGCCTGACTCGTGTAGACCCGGCAATAACCTGGGTTCTTTGGGCAGTGGAAAAGGGGTATTATTTATGTAGAGTTGTACGTATTTTATTTAAACAGGCACCCCAAAAAAAGCTGCAACTACTATACGTGTGTACGCCGAGTCTGTAACAATAGCACATATGCCAGGTAACATTTGTGTTCCGTTCACACCGGTAGCAAAAGAGCATAGATATGTGTACTGATTGGTTTAGTATTAACTCTAAAGTCACATTACCCAATTTCATCACAATATAATACTGTAATAAAGTGTGGTCAGTGTTATAAATATACAGTATAGAAATATAACTAAATTATTGATATATATTAATATATAAAATACAATTAAATACAGGTAAAGCTACATAAGTACAAATTAAATCAAATAACTGCAACATTGCTTGTTTTCCCCTTTAAAAATAAAATGGGAATATTCTTAGATACTGCAGTCCAAATGCAAATTTCAATTATGTAATGAAAATACAGTAGAATGCCATTACTTCATATAATCTAATATCCACACCTATAATTTCTACACTATGTGTGAGAGGGGTTCAATAGAAGTAGCTTCCAATCGTCATCATTATCATCCGTGCATATTTTGCACCAGGATCGAGCACCAGCAAGAGATCAGCATCCTGGTAGGCGCATAAGACTCTGTGTCCAAGTCTAAACTGGTAGCCTTTGCATGAACGCATCCTTACAGTGCTCAGTCTATGGGGCCTATTCATCATCACTTAATTTTTACAAAAGCAGGTGAAAATGAAAAGTTTCACCTGCAATTGTAAAACTAAAGTATTCGGGCCACTCATCACGAAGGTAAAGCAGGCGTTATCACAGATATCTCCTGCTTACCTTTCTCTCGCGGAATGGCCCACTGTCTCCTTACACTAGTATGGGGATAGTATTCATCAAGCTCCGAAAATATAATATTTTCGGAGCTTGAGTGCGGGAGCATTCGCCATCAACAGATGGCGAATGCTCCCGATATCCGGGTTGCGAAGAGGGATCCTTTTGGATTCCTAAGCCCCTGTTCGGCTCCTTCTGCCGCACATCGTGGCTCTTGTGCGCATGTGTGACCTGTATGTCACGCTTGTGCACTCCTGTCACTGCTCCCAAAAAGAGCAGTGAAAAGATTCACTGCCCCGAAAATTGATTTTCACATCAGTTGTCACTGCACCAGAGCAATGATGCATTGCTCCGGAATCCGCGGCGAGTTAGAATTTTAATTATCGGGGACAATTAACATCATGAATAGGCCCCTATGTGTGCCCACCCCTTTGCATTAGTGTTTTTCATCTCTAAGCTTAGGGGTTGTAACACTGTGTGCTGCTGAGTACGTTTTTTTGTGTGCATGAGCCCCTTTGTGTCGAGTATACAATACAGCTCCATGACAAGCATATAACATAGTACAATGACCATCATATTGTACAGCCCCACGTACTGTTCTAATTTCCATAATAATTTGTTTACATCTATTTCCTGTGCTATGCATATAACTAGCATTACTTAATCTCAGCTTGGTGTTGATAGGGTCAGCTATTGGATGCAATCACTGCAACTAATTTCAATGCTTGTAATGTGTCACTGTTATCCCTCATGATTGATTGCAAAGAGCACACATTTTCTCATAGGGATCAATGTTCCCTATTTCTGAAGCATTTACAAAAGCAACAGATCAGGATGATGGAATGGGTATGCATGACCGGCGGCCGATCGCGGAAGCCCGACGAGTGAAAATCCAGACGAGGGAAGGTAAGAACACTATCCCTCCCCTTACCCTCCCACCCTAACCCTCCTTTTGTGGTGCCTAACCCTAACCTCCCCCCTGGGGTGCCTAACCTTAACCCCCCTTCCCCGCACCCTAAACCTAAGTCTCCTGGGGGGGGTGCCTAACCCTAACCCCCTAGTGGTGCCTAACCCTAACCCCCCCTCCCTGCAGCCTAACCATAACACTCCCGGGGGTGTGCCTAACCCTAAGTTCCCCCCGTGGGTGTCTAAACCTAACCCCCCCTTCCCCGGGAACAAGCACATACTTACCCGGCCAAGTAGGTTCGGGATTGCAGCGGTTCGGGATGCCAACAACCCGATCTCATTTGGGATATCAGTGCATTATGCCGGGCAGCGGGATTCCGGCGGCGGTATATCGATGGCCGACATCCCGTCCACCGGCAATATCACTACATCACAGGATAATATAGTGCACTGATGTATGAGCTATAAGAGAAATAGGATAGGAAAAGGCATACATACCGCTTACTCATTTGCTCATTATAGTGTGTAAGGTGATGTAGAATATGAATAGCGGAAGATATAACAACAAGGGCTGTCTGCACAGGAGCTTTGCCTGGCACCTGTGAGCTCCACTCTTCCAGTCTAGTCAGGACTGAAGTCACTGCTTTACTAAAGGCTTCCACAAAGCAAGTCCTTATGTTCTGTAGTGAGTCATCTCTGCACGACAATGCCAGGGGGAACAGCCCATCAAATTCTTCTGTGATGTCAAAACAAAACTGGAGGAAAAAGAGATAATGTCATGTTAGTAGACATTCAAGACAGCTTGCAGTTGCTTTTTATATAATATATGATATAATTCCAACTCCTGAGTTCAGCATAAGGTTAGCTTGACATTCAGTGACTGTTAACATTGTATGCCAACAATAGGAAGGCATGCTGGGACTTGTAGTCGACAGCAGCTGGTTCCACAGTGTTCCCTAGCTCTGTTGTAAACAAACGACATCACAAAAATTCTGGAAACCATAATGTGCAATATCTTCTACAAAACCTCTCTCACATGGGAGTGATCTACAATTGTAGGAAAATCATATAAAACACAAAATATTCACAATTAGCAAATGTCTATTACAATGTCATTAAATGTTTTTGAAAGTGACCCTATATATATGGAAAGCCTTATCATTTAAGCAGTGTCAATATAGTGTCTGTGGTGAAATTGCTGGGCATATCGTCATGACTTGAAGTACACTTCCTTTACAATGCAGTGCCAGGCCCTGTGCCTGTATAGTGATGATGAAGTGGGCAGCAGAGACGACATTATGATCATCTGACACCAATTTCTGCTGGAGCTGTTCAATGCAGAAGAAAGGGTCCCAGAGCTGGTACTCCTAACTATATAGAGTACTTTCAGTCCAAAACAAAATTATCTTCCCGCCTCCCTAAGACACCACTTCTCTTCAAATCTTTCTCACCGTAAGTAACAAGAAATTTCTCAGACTACAAAAGCAGTTGCTTTGGTGTCACATTTGACTTCTCCTGTCATAGCCAACTAAGAAATATTTCCAGACCATGCCCTTTTATTAAACAATACTGCTGCACCCAGGGCCGAAGCCGGGCTGGAGCTCACTCATGAGCTCCACCTTCCAGCTCCCGCAGTGAGTGAAGGGAGAGACATCATGACGTCTCTTCCATAGCCGAGCTGGATGGTGGGCGCAGGAGCAGGGATTCGGGTAATTGTGTGTATCTGTGTGTTTTATATGTATGGGGCACTACTACTGGGAACACTGTATAAGGGGCACTACTACTGGGAGCACTGTATAAGGGGCACTACTGGGGGCACTGTAGAAGGGGCACTGCAAAATGTGCATTACAACAGGGGGCATTGAATAAGGGACACTACTACTGGGGGCACAGCATAATGTGCACTACAACAAAGGGCGTTGCATAAGGGGCACTACTACTAGGAGCACTACTACTCGGGGCACAGAATAATGTGCACTACAACAGAGGGCACTGCATAAGGGGCACTACTACTAGGAGCACTGCATAAGGAGCACTACTACTGGGGGCACTGCATAAGGGGCACTACTACTAGGAGCACTGCATAAGGAGCACTACTACTGGGGGCACTGCATAAGGGGCACTACTACTGGGGGCATTAAAGTGCATATGGAATGGAAAGGAATGTTCCCAGAGTGACGAGAAACGATGATGTGTCATGTTGAAACGTCCCCATTTTTCGGTGGTCACGTCCACTTTTCAGACGCACGCGCATAGTGGGGGGGGGCTCTGTTTTTCATCTTGCCCTAGTTACGCCACTGATTACATATCATGCCAGGATCAGATCACAGGCTTCACATAAAGCTCTATAAAAACCCTCTTTATAACAGCTTACCCTACTCCTATAGCTGTCTCATAATCAGGGCCTGCCTTACCCTTTTCTTTCAAGTATGTATTTGTTCTGTCCATATTGTATGTCTACCTTGTTATTAAGCTTAAATCTATAATACAAGTCTTTAATGAATTTATCATGTTTTATCTAGCAAGTGCATATATAACTATAATGAGAGCAGATACATCTACAAGTTTACATATATATTCTGCTCTGTATGAATTGTCACTTTAGAAATTAATCCATATTCTGATAATTTAATATTTTTACATTCCTAGATGATGTTATAGACATAAAGTTCCATTCGGGTTGGCACACAACGTGGCAGCATCTGTGGTCTTCCACTGCACATGTTGCATGCGCCAGAGGCGGACATACGCATCTTAGCAGATTTGTTAGGCTATTCAGAATAGAATGGAAGTCAGCTGAATCTGCACTTGTGGCTAAATGGCTGCAAATAGACAGCAATGTTGCGTTCGTATTTAGTATAAGTTTGTCTTGGGCAAGTCCTCCTGGGCAAGTCCTCCTGGGCAAGTAGATGGAATTGCTGCATTTTTAATGGCAAATGTAAACAAAATATCTGGCCCATTTTGAATAAAGGTATTGTATTAACTCCAATTTCCCTTGCAAGCAGGTCCCTCTTATCCCTTTGCCTGTCTGTTATTACCCAGTAACGTTCTGTTCCCAATTGTAAATATGCTAGTGTATATTATAAATAAATGTTAACAAATAAATAAGCACGTAATGTTGACTTAGATGCGGATGCTTTGTGTATGACTATGAAACAGGTCCATAGACAAATCAAAAATATATTTTAAAGTTCATATTTGGGGGTTGAGTAATAGCTAAGAGCAACCTCGTTATGGGTACAAAATCTGAACCTGTGCAACCCATATTTTGCTGGGGGCAGGAACGAGGATGGGGGGGAGGGGGCAAACGACACTATATAGACAAAAGTGATTGGACATTGACAGCAACTAGATCAACAAGAATTTATTGACATCAGTACTTTATAGGTCCACCACGCGGAGTGATTACTGCAGACACCATTCTTGGCAAACTGTCCACAAGTTCCTGGACAACAGCAGGCGGTATGTTTTGTCATTCTACATTAAGTGCAGTGACCAACTGTGACACTGAAGGTCAAGTCGGCCTAGCATGTACCCATTGCTCCAATTTGTCCCAAAGGTTCTCAATGGAGCTAAGATCTGGACTCTGAGCTGGCCAGTCCATCCAGGTTACCAAATTTTCTGCATACCAGTCCAGTGTCACCCTGGAAACATGATAGGTGGCATTGTCGTCCTGATAAAATCATTTGTTGTTTCCGTAGAACTGCAAGTGCATGGGCCTCCCTACAACGTGTTCTTGTCGAAAGTTCATTAGTGGACATTTGGATCTCGTGTGCAATGATATGCATTTCGCTTGCCCGGGGGTGTGCATTCACTTTTGTCTACATAGTGTACACAGCCCTACTTAGAGTTGTAATAGGGGCACAACCTTGCCCATCTGAGAAACCTGGCCAGTTTATGTGTACAGAATGCAGCATGTACCCTGCATGAGTGAGGAGCAGCAGCTGACAGCTTCACAAATTTCTTCTCTGTCAGCCTCTGGTGCCTTCTGTGGGCATTATATACATTTAGTCATTACCTCTGTGTTTTAGGTGCCTGCTAACCATTGGCAGCCAAGGTTTTCTTAACATTGCACCGGCTCTCTTTACATAGTTTTTTCTAAAGTAATTCCAAAACAACCCAATGTGGGCATGCTCCATGTTATGCAGATATCAAATGACAATATTAAATGCTCTGTGAATCTGCATATATTTTGTGCTTTGCAAATGGTCTATATTGCCTCTTTTAATGCTACAGAATCTTTAGAAGGTGATTAATGCATTTGCTATCAAGTTTAAGTTAAATAAATAAAAGGATGGAGGGGAGAATCAATGAAACCAACATAATTTCTTTGGTAGATTTTTGGCACTTGCCTTAGCAACTTTTTTTGGCCTCTGTTTTTCTGAAGTGGCTCCATAATGCTCATATGATTCAGTGATGTGGACAAGGCTCATTCGGGACCCTGCAGCGGTTGAGAACTCCTCACTGTCTCGCTGCAGAACACAAGCGGTCACAGCTTCCATTTCACCAGTTAGACCAGGCAGCAGGAAACGTGACAAGTCTTTCAAGTGGTTCCTCCAATCAAATTTCAAGGTCGGCTACAACACAAGGTACATATATCACCAATATTTAACAGTTACTGCCACCTACAGTACATAAAGGGAAAGCATTTGTTTTGTGAGGGACACCAATATTTATGAGAATACAACATTTTAATTTACAAGGAACCAATGAAATCAGAGAAACAGAATAAAGTTAAGGGGCGGATTCTACGTTGGGAGCAAATATGATAAAAGGAACACCTGGACAAACCATGTCGCACTGCAAGGGATACAAATGCATTAATTTGTTTTTTCTTGCAGGGTAAATACTGGCTGCTGTTGCATGTAGCCCACAATTTCTAGACAGCTTTATTTTTACACTGTAATTTAGATTTGAGTTTGGAATGACCCTTTCAAATCTAAATATCTGTATACAGTATTGTATAACTGCCCCACCTGCAGTGCAGCATAGTATTACCAAGGAGTAAAGGTACTTGCTTTTTTGCTTTACTCCCAACCAGGGTTGCCGACTTTTAGCTCCCTCCTCCCGGGAAAGAGCTGTCGGCCTTCATCAGCAGGGGGCGTGGCCAGGTACGTGATGCAAACCCGGGGACGGGGCATGGGCGTGACATTGCGATCGCCGAGAATAATGGCATTGTGAAGCAGGGTGGCGGGGAAACGATGACGCGATTCAGTGCGAATCGCGTCACCGTCCCCTCCCCTGCTGGGTTTTATATGGTGATCGCGGGGGGCAGGCAAGTCGCCGGGGACCGGGAGGCTTGTCTGCCTTTCTGGAGGGGCGGGAGCGGCACCCGATTTTCGGGAGGCTCCTGGCCGAATCGGGAGGATAGGCAAGTATGCTCCCAACTCTGAATCTGAAGCCGTACTGTACATCTGTATGTATTATTAACGTTTAAACATGTTAACTAGAAATATAACATAAAGGAAGGAGACAGTTTTCTGAGCTTATATGATATGCTGCAGACAAATAAATCACTACTGTATCACTCCTATCAGACTTTTCACCAGTTCCACAGATTCAGAGGAACCCTTTAGACACACCATTTTATTACAGCTGAACAGCCTTCCTCATAAAGCCCACCTCTCCTCTACCCCTCCACCATATATCCTTCCCAGTTCTCCCCTTCCTATTAGCATGTACAGATGGGCCCAGCTAGTTTGTTGCTCCATAAGCCATGTAGCGCGCCATGCATCTCACACCACACAGTACGCCTTGAGTCACGCCACACAGAATGCTTCGTAACAGAACATAGTATAGCACTGGAAAAAAAGTCATAGCATGTAATACAACATTTTGTCCACCAGGTTTCACTTTTCCTAAACTACACAGGTCATGCGTCACATTTTCCAATGCATTTTCTATATCACCGCCCGATGATTGGCTGACAGAAGCAGTGATCCGCTTTTAATAAGGCGGGATAAATATTCACTAATGCTCCCCAACTATCATTTGCGTCTGTTGAATGCCGCCGAACTCAATACATTTTCCACAACTTCATACCACCTGGCATTATTATGCTACTTTATGCCACTGGATTGCTGATGCACTGTGTGCTCAAGAAAATGGTGTACGGCGCTCCATGCAGTACCCACATATCACCCTGATAGTCGCGCTATGGCGTATGGAGTCTCATTGTACTGCGCATGCCCAGTGGAGCCAGTCGGGAGTGACACAGTGCATCAGCACTAGGCTGATGCACTGTGTGCTGTACACAACAGGTGCGGCTTTCGACACGGCTGGCGTGTATGGGCTAATGGTTTGGGTAAGCGCCTTCTAAGAGTGGGCGTTCCGGGTTTGAGACCTGGTAGGGGACATTTTTTTTTGTTTAAATCTTCACTACAGGACTTGGTGGTGTGTGAGTTCTGTCATTTATACAGGTATCTGTGTTGACCAAAAAGACGCACTCCCAGCATTGCATAAAGACCGAGCAGTTGAAGTTCAGTATACTTATCAAAGCCTACTGTACTCAATACATTGTCCACAACTCAATAACACCTGGCATTTTTATGCTACTTTATGCCACTGTACAGCTGATGCACTGTGTGCTCAAGAAAGTGGTGTGTGATTCTCCATACAGTACGACACGTAGCACCCTGCTAGTCATACTATGCTGTGGCCTATAGAGCCTCATAGTACTGCACATGCCCAGTGGAGCTGGACGGGAGTGACAGTGCATCAGCACTAGGCTGATACACTGTGTGTTGTATACAACAGGTGCAGCTTTCAACATGGCTGGCGTGTGTGGGCTAGAGGTTTGGGTGAGCGCATTGCAAGCGTGGGCGTCCCAGGTTTGAGACCTGGTAAGGGACATTTTTCTTTATTTATTTTTTAAATCTTCACTACAGAAATCACTTGGTGATGTGTGAGTTCTGTCATTTATAGAAATACATACAGTACAAACTAGCTGGGCCCATCTGTAAGTTCTCCTGGGCAGGACCCTCTTCACTTTTGTTCTTCCCCTAGCATTATCCATATCACTGGTGCTGCAACCTCTTGTCTTTTTTTCCCCTGTCACCGACTGATGCTTGCCCACATGTTGGATACAGTATCAGATGCTGAAATTATTAGAATATCTACCAATGCTTAAAAGACAATTTGTAAACATTATTCAACAAACAAACAAACAAATTATGATTCATCAATTTGGGTTGTTTACAAGTACTATTGTACTGAATAAGGAATGGAGGGGCAGCTGGTGAGCCCAGACTAGTAGCTCTTCATTTTATTTGATACAGGTTGACTGCATTATCCTACACCATAATTGCCAACTCTCCCTGAATTGCAGAAATCTCCCTGACTCCCTGGAGAGTCCAGCAATCTCCCTGATTGCACCCCATTACGTAGCTGTTATATACTAGGCTAAAAATAAATTAGATATATAGACATTCAATTAGGATTATTAGTTTAATTTCCCAGCATTGGTTAAAAGGCACAGCGATGTATCAGTGTGATTTCATCAACAAGTTGATCTTACTGAGCAACAACTGCTGCTTTGGGGCTCATTTACATTTGGATCAAGTCAACTTTATGACACGCCTCTCAGGCGGAACAGTACACGTCCATTTTAAAACCATGCACATTGGTGTAACTTTCACAAGCAAGGCACAAGGCAAGTATGTCGTACACACAAAGTAAATAGAGCTTTTTTCTACAGGGAGACAACAGAAAATATTATACCAATTATTTGTAAATCATCTTAATATCAACTGTTGGAAATAAAGAGAAACAAGTGTGTTATTCATTTTTAAATAATCTACTTTAAATATAAATAATATTTCCAAGTATGTTGACCTCAATGCTCAGGTACAGAGGACAATAAAGAAAATCCAGCGCAACACATAAGTATCCTGGAAAAGTTAAAGAGTCTTCTATTATTTGCATATATTGTTTTAAAATAAACTTTGAAACATTTTGATATACAACTAAAAATAAGAGTACACACATTACCATTTCCTTCATCAGCAAGGAACTCTCATCCAATATGCAGCTTTCATTAGCTTTCCCGTCACCGCAATCCTTCTTCACAATTCCTACACACAAAACAAACATGATTCAGCACAGTAAAGAAGAAATCATAAACACAACAACACAGATCAGTGGCGAAAGTAGTGGCGGTGCAGCCGGTGCCTTGCACCGGGGCCCGCTGTGGTGCAGAGGCCAATAGCCGCCTGCATCCAACAGCGCCACTGCATCTGCTGCCAGTGTCCCTCGGGCCCCACAGTATTTAAGTGTAGTGTGGGCCGCAGTTAGAGCAGTCTGCACTACACAGTAACAAACACACCGCCGCCACTGCACAGGATGTAATGGATTTATAAGAATACTACCTTGTATATTTCATAATTTTTCCACCCACTGGTCCCCCGGCCCTTATCTAGCAAAACTATAAGTATCCCAATGTCAGGGACCTCTGCAGTTCTTGAGTAATCAGCCCAACTTTGTGGCTGGCAGTTGCAGCTCTGTCGAATCCACCCCTGTGTCAGAAACAAACATAACACGTCTTACAACTCCTCTTTCCCACTGTTGTCAGAAATGGGTAATGGATCCAGAGAAATACTGGCAGGAGTAATACTTTAGAACTGCATTGGTATCTAGCATTGGAGAAAAAACTACTTACAAAAAGGCAATCCAAGGATATCCATGGTTGAGCACAGATGGTTAAATCAAAAGACTGAGGCACTAAATACGTCACCTGTGCCTAAGCATGTTTATCTTTAAAACTTGGACCATTCGGGTGCCTGCCTTGAGGACCGAGTTTGGGAACCTCTGCCCTAAGAGAACAGTAAAATATCTGCGTAAAACAAATCGAGAAAGTGTGTCTGTCGGTCTATCTGTCTGTCCATCTATTTGTCTTTTATGCACAGCCAGAGTTTTGGACCTAGCTCCACCCAGTTTGGCAAGGTGGTGTATTTTGACCAGAATTAGGTTTTTGCCTAGGTTTGAATTTCGTCACGGCCACACACTGTCACACAATCACTAAAAATGGGTACACTCTTAAACTACACTGGTTCCTTGGCTGGCTCCAGTGGAAATTCCCAGTCTGCCAAAATCCTGTGAGAAAGATACAAAAGTATCCTTTTAACTTCAGTCTGAGCAAACTTGATGACTCATGCAAGCTCATACCAAATCTAGAGCCTCTGGGTCTGCTTGCAAGGGTGTAACTAGAACTTTGTAGACCACATATCAAAATCTCAAAAGACCAGCCACAAACCCCCCCCCCCCCCAAGTATAAAAAAAACATACGTTTGCACCACACAGAGCCCATTCATGTTATGCCACACAGAACCCATTCAGGTTATGACACACAGTAGTACCCCTTATGCACACAGGAGTAGTGCCCCTTATACATTATGCCACAGTAATGCCCCTTACACATTATACCACACACAGTGATGCCCTTTACAGATGATGCCACATAGTAGTAGTGCTCCACATAACACATTATAGTAAACAATAGTAGTGCCCCTTATACATTATGACCCCCCCAACAACTCACCTCCCCGTTTCCCTCCAGCAGCCTCTTGCCTCCCCCTGTGTGCCATCAGCAGCCAGCAGGTGTGGATTTGGGTCCGGATCGCCAGTTAATTACATCTGGCGCAGCGACAGTCATGGACAGCTGCAGCAATTTGAATCTGGAGACGGTAGCCAATCGGAGCTCTCGGACTGGCAGCCAATCTGGACCCGCCACTGCTGATTGGCTACCAATCCACGAACTCTGATTGCCTCGCGACCGGCGGTGCGGTTTCTTCAAGACTGCCTGCCAGTGTGCCACCTCTAATCAGCTGGCGAGCCCACATCAAATCAACACCTCTGACATCTGGGCCTCCCTCGGAGGCCCTGACTGGACCGGCCCACCGTGTGTGCTACAGTAGCAAAAAAATTGCTCAACTGCATTCAACATCGCTAGCATGTGCGACTTAAAAAAATGGGGTCCTACCTGACCATTTCTGGGTCCCATCATAATTTAGGCTTTATACCTCCCCACATGCCACCACACTTCCCCACATACCCCTAGAATGCCCATTTGATATCCCCAATAGAATCAGTTTTCTACATAGACAATATGAGGACTGCAGTCTGCTGTGGTAGTTAAGGGGCCTATCCATTAGCAGATAAAATTAATGATTGAACTATATATCGTTCAATCATTCATTATATCTACTAATGGATAGGCCCTGAACGATGACAGATGCGCACTCCCGCAGCCGATAAATCGCATCTATCATCTCTCCAACATGTTGGTCAATTATCGCATATAGCTGTACGATATTAGCAATATCGTGCAGTTTATATGAGGTAAACGACGAATGATAAAAGATATTAGCAGCAGCTACAGAGCACTGCAGAGAAAAAAATCCACTCCCTGAATGATGTCATGCGATATCGTTCATCGTTTGCCAAAATCTGTCATGTACATGACAGATATCGTTCAGCACAGCCACCGGAATTTTCAAGGGATATCTTTTGTCTTTCATCGCTCAGAAATACATCTGCTAATGGATAGGCTCCATTTGTCTTCTGCAGGAGATTTCTGTGAAATTTTCTGCATTAGACTGTTTTTGCATAGTGGTGATACATAAAATTATGCAGAAACTTAAAAATATACCAAAAAGATTTTTTACTCTTACCTTTGAACAAAAATGCTCAAAGAATTCTCTGCTTCTAGCTGTCTACTGTTCTGTCTTTTTTTCTGTGTGAGCTGGATTGGGGCAACTGCGCTCATACTGCAGGTCCTTATATAGCTCCTCGTCTTCTTGATGTGTGGGAGGCAGAGTTGGGGACAGGAGAAGGAGGTGGGGAGCCGGAGACAGGAGTAGGAGGTGGGGAGACAGGAACATAAAGAATCAGGGAGTCAGAGATTCTAGGTGGAGGGGAGCTGGGGACAGGAGTAGGAGGTGGGAAGCCGGGGACAGGTGTAAGAGGTGGGGAGTAGGGAACAGGAGTAGGAGGTGGGAAGCCTGGAACAGGAAAAATCTGGGAGTCAGAGAGTATAGGTGGAGGGGAGCTGGGGACAGGAGGAGTAAGCAGGGACAGGAAAAGGGGCTGGGTGCCAGGTATTAGATGTGGAGGGGAGCCATGTACAGGAGGAGGTGGAGGGGAGCTAGGGACCGCAGGAGTAAGTAGGGACAGGAGAAGGGGCTGAGAAGCCGGAGACAGGTGTAGGAGATGGGGAACAAAGAACAGGAGTAGGAGGTGGGTAGCCGGGAACAGGAGTATGAGGTGGGGTGCAGGGAACAGGAGTAGGAAGTGGGGAGCAGGGAACAGGAGTAGGAGGTGGGGAGCAGGGAACAGGAGTAGGAGGTGGGGAGGAGGGAACAGGAGTAGGAGGTAGGGAGCAGAGAACAGGAGTAGGAGGTGGGGTGCAGGGAACAGGAGTAGGAGGTGGGAAGCAGGGAACAGGAAGAATCAGGGAGTCAGAGAGTATAGGTGGAGGGGAGCTGGGGACAGGAGGAGTAAGTAGGGACAGGAGAAGGGGCTGGGTGCCACTGAGTATTAGATGTGGAGCGGAGGCAGGGATTAGAGGCAGAAAGCCTGGGACTGCTAGGACCAGACGCGCTGCAGTACTCTCCATCCTCATTCACAGCGCTATTCTGTTACTCTGCCCCCCTGTCCAGCCTGCTGCTGGCTTCTGCTCCTCCATGTGAGTCTGATCTCTGCCTCCAAACAGCCGGAGGGGCAGCAGCGCATGATTTCCTTCAGCACCTTCAGACCCTGTTTGTATTAATAGCAACACTGCCATGCATTATTTAAATAAACCCCCACCACACTTAACCAGCCCCCACCCGCAACCACACCAACCCCCCCTCCTCCCCTCCGGGAGGCCAGGCCTCAGTCTACATGCCGGGGCAGTCCACAACATTCCTCACGTATGAGCTGCTGCTGGCGCCACCCCTTGTTATAGTCCTCCTTGTAGCTGGGCCAGGGGAGACATCAATCACCTACCCAGGACTCAGGGAATTGGCTGGCAGCGAAGTGCGTCCCTGGGGACCATCCCATTTTGAAAAAGTGAGACCCCGGGCCTCATTTGGGGGTAAAATATGCGTTATAGCGCATATTGGCGATCACTGGGTCTATTGTGTTTCAAATATTTTTAATAATAATAAAAAATAAATAAAGTTATGGAATAATACCAGTACCAATACATGTGGACCAGGAAAAATATACTCAATGAAACAATTTATCACTATCATATCATCAAGCTTTATCATATAGAATATAGTTATACTGGGTTTCGGGATACAATCCTCAGTCTTTGGTCAACTTTATTTTTAAAAATAAATGGCATGGGATTTGGAGATCACGTGTCTAGCAGCCCCTATTTCAGTTCTGATCACACCTACTATAGCCGCTTGCACAAATAGAAAACTTCTAATCCCTATCAAATCCTTAGTGAAAATTTAAGATGCTGGCAGGCAAGAAGTACCAGGATTTTTATCTTTTCAAGCAGAATGAGATTATTCTCAAAATGCATTTGTAGGACAAAGATACAGAGACCTTTCTGTCTTGACAATGTGAAAGCAGCAATAACACTTTTTTCCCCTTTTTCTTATCATTAGAGGTTATCTCTTGGGAAGCAATTGCCTTCTTAACAGGTTCTTTTAATCCAACCTCAGAAGAGACCTTTATTAAGTTTTTAAAGAACACTGAAAGCTCTAAACAGGCAATATGACTGCCGTGATGTTACATTCTCTATTCATTTGTGATGACTTTTTACAATAGGAAAATGTTACCACTGATAAAAGGGCAAAAAGAGCAAGGCTGCCATGGCCTAGCCCATGGTATCTCTCAGAAAATCCTTCTATTATATAACAATTCTTTTCACTTAAATAAGATTAGGAAAAGCAGGTTCTGCTTAAAAAACCCTGCCTACATATTTCACCTGAAATGACAACAACAAGTACAGACAAAGGTGAAAATATATATTTCTAAATGGGACTATAACACTATATTGCAAATACGATAGAGATAATATAATTCTTAAGATTGATTTTAACATTTTAGTTTTATCCCATACTATTTCTCCAAATTGTATTAATTACATGATTAATTATCACTGGGATCTAATATCTAAAATGTAAACCTATCAGGACCAGAAACAACTGTGAGTTAACCATGAATAAAGTTGGTATTCTTTTTTTTTTATTATTTCAAAATGACACTGCACAAGTACATACAAAGACATGCAAACAATAAAAAAGGGAAAGGAGTGATCTGCCCAAGAGAATCTAGAATAGAGTATAAAAGACACCAATGTTTAAGTTTGTCTTAAAAACATTTTGTTCAGTGAGCCTGATTCAGAGTTGTACGTAGTAGCGTCACTGGGATTGGTGTGGGTTCCAGTCAATGTCTAGACCACATGTTCTCAAACTTGGTCCTCAGGACCCCAAACAGTGCATGTTTTCCAGGTCTCCTCGCAGAACCACTAGTGAAATAATGAGCTCCACCTGTGGATCTCTTAAAATGTGTCAGTGAGTAATTAATACACCTTTGGACCTGCCAGGAGACCTAGAAAAAGCGAACTGTGTGGGGTCCTGAGGACCGAGTTTGAGAACCACTGGTCTAGACAGACAACAGATGTTAGACAGACAATAGGTTGACATGGCCAAAAGGTCGACATGGATGAAAGTTGTACAAAGGGTCAACACAAAAATGACTGACACTTTTTTGGGGGGTTTTTAGGGTTAGGGCTACGCACTTACTGGAGGGTTAGGGTTAGGCACTAGAAGGGACGTTAGGGTTAGGCACTTACACCGACAGTTAGGGTTAAGGCAACCAGTTTGTTGTCCATTTTTGTTTCAACCTTTTGACCATGTCGGCCTTCATCCATGTTGACCACTTCTGTGTTGACCTTTTGTTCTTGTCGACCTATTGCCTGTCTAACATCTGTTGTCCATCTAGACATTGTCTATCTAATTCCTGTCTATCTTTTATACCAAACCCGGTTGGTGTCACCCAGTGCACCACTGTGGATTTCATGCACACACTGAATGCACATATGACATTTCGGGGGCATAACTGCGTGTCATGCCCTGCTCTTGTAATGCTGGGGGCTTGCCCAGTGCTTCATGCTTAAGTCATGGCAGACCTGAGAAGTAATTGTGAGTTTTAGACGAGGACTAAATTAATTTCTGTAGACAGACCAGGTAAAGTAGTTGTTTTTTTATTAACTCTGTGTCAGATTCATGTCACGCAGTGAGTGCTTATCCTGACAAAGTTAGGAACAGTGGTGAGAGATTGTAGTATCTTGGAACCAGGTCCATGACAAGGGGGCCTCTAGCCTGGGATATAGACATAAGTGGGGGCTCTGGGCAGGAATATAGACATAAGGAGGCTCTGGGCTGGCATACTGATATAAATGAGCTCTGGGCTAGCGTAAGGGGGCTATGGGCTGGCATAAAGACATAAGTTGGACTCTGTGCAGGCATATAGACATAAGGGGGCTCTGTGCTGACACAGACATAAGGGGGGGTCTGGACTGGCATACAGACATAAGGGGTGCTCTGGGCTGGCATGTAGACATAAGGGAGTGCTCTGGGCTGGTATGTAGACATAATGGGAGTTCTGTGCTGGGTTATAGCCATTAGGAGGGTGCACTGGCTGGGATATAGACATAAGTGGTGCTTTATGCAGGCACAGAGACATAACTGGGGGGTGCTCTTTGAAGGCATTTAAACATAAGGAGGGCTCTGGGCTGACAGAGGCATAATGGGGGGCTCTGGGCTGACATATATACATAAGGGGGGTTCTGGGCTGACATATAAGCCGGGTACACACTTTACAATATGTAGACATAAGGGGGCTCTGGGCTAGCATACAGACATAAGGGGGATTTGGGCTAGCATACAGATATAGGGGGGCTCTGTGCAGACATATAGACATAAGGTGGGCTCTGGGCTGACAGATGCTCCTCACTTAATGACTGAGTTCCGTTCCTATGACTAGGCCACTAAATGAATTGGCCACTAAATGAGGAGCCGCATATACATGTAATTGTTTTTATTTATTCTGAATAAAAAAAAAGGTCTAAAAGTAAACTCAAACTTCATGCTGTAACTGTTTTACCTTGCATAAAGCTGACATACTGTATAGTACAATTAAAGTTATAAAAAAAAAAGACATTTAAAGTAATATTTTAGTCATAGTACTATGGGTTCCAGCTTGTCAGAGCGTTGGTCGTAAGTCCGAGCGGTTGTTAAACAGGTAGGTTGTTAAGTGAGGAACATTTGTATAGACATTAGGAGGGGTCTCTGAGCTGACATACATAATAAGGGGGACTTTGAGCTGACATATAAACATAAGGGGACTCAAGGGTTGGATAAAGACATTAGGGGGCTTTGGGCTAGCATACAGACATAAGGGGGCTCTGGGCTAGCATACAGACATAAGGGGGCTCTGGGCTAGAATAAAGTCATAAGGAGACTGAGCAAGCATAAAGACAAAGTGTCTCTGGGCTAACATAAAGACATAAGGGTACTCTGGGCTAGCATATAGACATAAATAGGGGGCTCTGGGCTGCATTCAGACATAAGGAGCGCTCTAGGCTGGGAAATGGACATAAGGGGAAGCTTTGGGTTGGCATACAAGTATATAAGGGAGGATCTTGGGTGGTATATAGACATGCAATAAGGGGAGCTCCAGGCTGACATATAGACATAAGGGGGTGCTCCAGGCTTGTAAACAAGGTACAGATGTGTCAACGTACATCTATCCTCCATGACCTACAAGTCACGTTACACATAACGCATGAGTGCCGTGCAACTCGGTAGCGCTGAGCGCCTTTCCATGCGACTTTTTACCTTCAAATGTGACTTATTTGCACATCGATGCAAATAGGATGCACAAACAGCTTCTGCTGATTAAAATGACATGCAGCATGCATATATTCTGTGTTCAACTGCGGGTGTATCTGCATGCGAATGCTACTGTACAGTGTCAGTGGCTATGTATATGGTGCCCTCCAGAGTGAATAAAATCTATATTTTTTCTCTGTTGGAGCGGCTGTGGAGAGATGAACACCTTCATACATATCTGGTGGTCATGACCACAGATCGCAGTCGTCTATTATAGAGGCCCTTTTAGGTAGGGTAACTAATGCAGCAATCACTAAGGATCCATGGTCTTTCCTCGCGCTCCCCATTGATTCCTTAGATAAAATATTGAGTAAATTGGAAACGCCCTGACCCTCCTTCCCTCCAAACGGTTATCAACAAAATTTGGTTCATAGCCGCCAAGGAAAGGACAACAGCTTGTCATAATAATAAGTCACAAACAAAAAAAACAAAAAAAAATGGCAGCTGCATTTGCAAATACATGGGAAGCTGCTAGGCCACGTCACGGCTTCTCTGTCACTAGCAGTCCATAACAATAAGGGGTTCACATCCGGGGCACAGAGCACCCCAAAAAACATCCAGCCCAGGACCCCCCAATGGCATCACACGAAAATGGAAAAAGAGTAACAGTGCAGTGTTAGTAACAGAGAAGCCGTAACGTGGCCTAGCAGCTTCCCATGTATTTGCAAATGCATGCAACCAATATCTCTGAAGTTCTATTACCATATAGTGTTCATATATTGTTGCAAGTATAATTCAGTGTGCTGAGGAACAATAGGGGGTTAAACCCCCCCTCCCTTTTCTACATAATAGTAAGTCACCCAGATATATTGAAATATGGAGTCCTTGGTTTGCCTTCAGCCAATCTTCCTCTATTGGTGCTGCTACCCAGAACCTTTCGGATCTCTTATTCTAATTGTACTCAGCCTCTATGGACCTAACTTGGTGCACACCTTTACAACTGGATAGAGCTCTGCCCCCACTCCCCTTTTAATACCTAGTGTTTTTCATCTCTGGCGACACCCCCTTACCATCCTCACCCCTTTGTTTCCTCTTCTACATTAGCATTCTTCTCTACCTAAACATGCTTTATTTGTTTTATTCTTAGTACTTTACATATTTACTATTATCTTTGTCATCAGAGGATGTCTTTTGCATATATCTGTATTTGCATCTATTTCTCAATGTATATATTTTTTTGTTTCTCCCCCTCTGTAATGATGACTCTGTTCTGCTGAAAATTTAAACAAAAAAATATATATCCTTAAAAAAAAAATTATATAATTTTATTTCAAGATATTTGTATAAGTTTTAGTGTTTCTTAGAATAATATTTTA
Organism: Taudactylus pleione; assembly: GCA_031769625.1. Classification (NCBI taxonomy): domain Eukaryota; kingdom Metazoa; phylum Chordata; class Amphibia; order Anura; family Myobatrachidae; genus Taudactylus; species Taudactylus pleione. The sequence goes on along the minus strand of JAUIMM010000368.1, from coordinate 7,761,612 downwards.
TCAGCAAAGAACCCTTACCTAACTGCGGGGAGGCAAACTGGAGTCAATATTTTGTGGCCCTCTGTTCAGTAATTTTTTTCATATGGCACTACAAGAAAAAGGTTTGGATGTCCCTGGATTAAAAAATTCAATATTTAGATGAAGTTGAATAGTGTTACTGGAATGGGGTGACCATACTATACTTCACTTGGTTCCCCGAAGAATAAGTACTGTGCCTACTGTGATCAATATTGTATGGAAAACAGCAGCACATCTGCAATATATTTAATGCATCTTTAAATGCAGTCTCTATAATAGTGCATAAACCCAAACAGAAAACTACAAGGAAACTCAGAGGAGCGGATTAGGAAAAGTAATGGTAAAAGAGACTCTTCTATAACTGCTAAAAGTTTCTGGTTGTGAATAGGATTTACTATTCCTACAAAGGTACTATCATGATTTAAAGTTGGCCAGAACAGGGGGGAGCTGCAGTTTGAGTAGGATGGATACGGACCTGCATGGACTCTGCTTGTAGCCAAATGAGTCATAGACCAGTAGACAAAGCAGACTCAAGCACAATGAAATCTACTCAAATGGCTATGCCTACATCAATCAAATAAATAAATAAATGGTGGAGTACAATGGGGGTGGGGAGGGGTGGGGCAAAACCGCTGGATCAGTGGCTGGGGTGACCAATTAAGTAGAAAATAGTTAACAATTGTGTCTCAGGGGGATGAGGCTGGAAAGACACAGGGAGGATGAGGCTAGACTATTCACCCTTGGCAGAATTGGAAGGAAAAGGCTGGGGAAGAGTAATCTTCATTAAGGCAACAATTCCGAAGAAACCATATAAGTGATATAAATGGTATACCAAATGAAAAAGTATTTTACACTATCACAGTCCCTAAAGCCTCTGGGGTCTAAGTGGTCCCCAGACCTCTGGCTATTCACTTTCAATTTTCCTATACACAACAGTGCGTGTGTGCGAGTGTGTGTGTCTACCACTTCTCTAATTTGTGTTTCCAGCGTGTTGTACAGTACAGCTTTTCTGACAGCGCACATTTTTTATCTACCATCGCAGAGTAGCTCTGCCTTAAGTCAGGGGTGCAGCGGTGGAGAGGGGTTCCATCGCCTCTCTGAGATCACTTTAAGCCCTAGGTACTATAAAACAGATTTAATTGCTATATATAGTTTTACTCAATATACAAACATTGACTATTCTTTACTTTTTTCATATATCCCCAAGTTTTTAAGATGACCTTTGTGATGTAGTTAATATTATGATTAATATTGTGTTAAATTTGTCAAATTTAAAAACAGAGGGCCTTTTCAGAAATGGACGGATTTACACAGCTGTACACAAGGGGCTGTGCAAATCCATCCATCTCAGATGCAAATGCAGAAGGAGATGTCAGACACTTCCTGCAGTTGCGATCTCCAAGCACTGCGACTGACGATGGCTGAAGCTCCCCGCAGCCTGGCCGGTGCCTGGTCACGCAAGAGGCCAGGATTCTGCGTCTGCCGACACAGACCCTGGCCTCGTCCCTCCCGGAAAATGGAGGCGACACATCTCTGTTTCCGGGAATGGCAACCAGGCACGCCCCCCCCCAAAAGCAGCAGACTGTCAATCCTGTGCAGATGCAGTCCCCTAAACATTGGAGATGTGCATTTATCCTAGGATGAACGTCCATCTCTGAATCAGGCCCAGAGTATAAAGCTGTTGAAAACTTATATTTACTCTCCCAATAACAATCATTTTAGATACTACTTATATACCTTACCTTGTACATTTCCCTTTATTTCCGGATAACAGGAAAGGAACAGGATTTCAGAAGTTGCATTCTCTACCTCTTCTTCAAGCCATAAAAAAAGCTTGATGAATTTGGACAAGGATTTCACTTGATCCAGCTGTAAGGGTGCATCACTACCTTTCCTTTGATGATCCTCAGTATTCATGGCTAAAATAAAATAAACAGTAAAGCATAACACAGAGATGAGTAAAAAACGTTTTTTTTAATAAATTACTGTTTAGAGACAATACTGTAGTCTGCATACTGTAAGTGAAACTTTACACAAAGCTAAATTAAACAGCACAAATTCTAAGAGGGTAATTTGCTTTTAGAGGTTATATTAGTGGCTCCAGTACTGTATGCCGTGGAACCCTGAGCCCCCACAGCACACCCTCAGTGGTGCCGCGGACGGGAGGCTGCTCTGGTCACAAATCTACAGATCCAGACATTTATAAAGTCTGTACTACTTAAGTAAAGTGCTTCTGAAAGTAGAGATGTGCGTGTTCGGTTTCCTGAAAACCAAGCACCCCCGGACTTAGGGGTTCCAAGTGATTCTTCTCGCCAATTTTGTATCCAAAAACATAATCTTCCCGGTATCGGATATTGCATTTTTTGGATTGCATATAAAAGTCCCTCACTTGTATAGGCGGATGCAGGGGTGGGGTACCCAGGCACATGCCCTAACTCCCATAATTTTATATTGCAACTGCTGCACTGGCACCAGTCCGCAACCTCTGATTGATCGCCAGTCAAAGAGGCCCCAGGCCACATTAACTAGAACATGCGCTGCCGCTGACAGAGCTCAGCTCAGTCAGTAACAGCAGCTGCAATAGTGCAGTCCGGACACACTTCTAGAAGATGCAGGAGGTGCTACAATCTGTCAGCCTGCCCTACCTTCCTCTTCTCCTCTTGTGGTGGGAACCAACGAGAAGCTGAAGGGATGAGGAGCCATATGGAGCAACTTGTCAGGCCAGAAGAGAGAAGGTAAGGAGTGGAGGGAAATAGGACATGAGGTAAGGATTGTTGCACTGGAGGGAAATGGCATGAGAGCAGGATGGTGGCGCTGGAGGGAGACAGAGCAGGATGGTGGCACTGGAGGGAGACAGGGTAGGATAGTGGCATTGGAGGGAGACAGGGCAGGATGATGGTATTGGAAGGACGCAGTGGGTGAGGCTGGAGAGACACGGTGTGGAGACGTTTGAGAGTCACATGGTGGACGGACTTGGGGAGATGCAGGGGGATGCAGTTGCCGAGAAGCAGGGGGATGGTGCTCCGGAGAAACAGAGGGGTATGAGGCTGGAGACCCAGGTAGATGGAGGTGACACAGGAAGCATGAGTCTGGTTGAAGCTCTGTTGTATGATGATGACATTGAATATATTTCTACACAAATAGAGGCATCTTCCAGACCATGTAACCTCCTAAATGAATATCAAATACCATTTGAAAACACTGTCTACCCAGGGAGGATCAATTTCAGCAGAGGCTCCTCATTGCAGAGAAACTACCATATAGGTAAGGTGTATTTTTATTTAGCACATACAAAAAAAAAATCTATACAGTGTTTTTGTAAGGTGAATACCAACGGGACTTTTCTCCCTGGGCTCATTTGGTCTAGAATCTGCAAGTTGTGACGCACTTGTATGACAAGCAGCCCACTGGCGCCTGTCATAGCAAGTAAAGCAGCTTGTGGAGGATATCTTAGCATCGAGAGATGAAGCCATCCTTGTCTTGTGAGACAAAGCTTTCACCTCGGTGGGGGATTGGGAGGCCCCCTTTCACTCACAGCTCTGCTCAGCAGAGCAAGCTGTGAATAGATGCCGTGTACATGCACTCTATGACTATTCACTGGAGAGAGGGACTGGGGGCATGCCCAGCAGTTCCTGAAGCGCTGGAAATACCCTCAGCATGCCGAAAATGTAGGATGTGACTCACAAACATGGCCTTTTATGCAAGGTTGTCACAAGGCCACAGCCCCTTTTACTTAGGAGCATGCAAGTCCCAATCTCCAATGCTAAAAAACCTACATACTGTAGGGCCACTTTAGGAAATTTTCCAATGTCACTTTAAATTTCCAATCCGCCCCTGAGTCAGCGTCAGCATGTTTGGGCGAGATTAAACTCAAACAGGTTCCCACAAACACACGCGAGTTTTCACAGACCAAACTTGCAAATTTACAAAGAAGTGAGTTTTGCTAAATCGTGGTTTTCGATGGTGAATGCAAACGTGCTTTGTCATGTGAGTTTTAGGCAAAACATGTGCGTGAATGGATGTGTTTATAAAACACACAGGAGAATGGATGGGTTTATAAAACACATACGAGAATGCATGCATTATCCTAGAAACATGTTCTGATTGAAGCAGTCACATCATGTACACACTGCCTAAGCATATAAAAACACAACAGCCTGACCTTTGAGGGTTTTGTTGGTTGGATGTTGCCGAGGGCGTGAGGAGTATGTTTAGTGGTGTAGGAGAGTTTTTGGCTACTGGAATAGATTGCTGCTTGGTATGTGGAAATTGTTTTGTGCTTATTTATTGTCTATCTTTTTGTCTAATTTTTCTGTCTTTCTTGATTGTTTTTTTCTTTTGTGCGGTCAGTGGATTTTTTTGTGTGTGGATAGTATGAGAGGAGGTCTTAGTTTGTCTTTTTTTTCCTGTGTGTTTCGCTTGTATAGGGAGGGGAACAGTAATATGTCCAGGGCAGAGGAGAGGCAGGGAGAGTGAGGAGAATGCCTCTCAAGATGCCCTATTGAGCAGTACAGGCAGTAGTGATGAGGCACCCAGGAAGAGGGGCAAGACCAAGATGGGGCGCAATATGAATTTTTCTGTGGAGAACATGGTCCTTGTGCAGGAGGTCATGAAATCCCACCACGTGCTATTTGGATGAGAGGCTGCCAGCATCTTGACCCGGTGCAAGAATGCCATATCACCCAAGACATTAGGCATGGCCGCAATGCTAAAAAAAAAAAATCTACCCTAACAGCATGCCACTGTAACTCCTGGCTAGGGAAGCAGATGCAGGTATTTATTAGTGGCTGACATGCCACCATTACCAGAGTTATTGTCGGTATCGTGAGAATGTTGACTGGGATATCACGAGAACGTCATAGGTCACAGACTAAAAATTACCAGCAGCCAGAAAGTGAAACACAGCCAGAAGCTTATGCAGGCCTTAGACAGAGTGGGAACGTACTGTGTCAGGGTCTAGGTCCAGTTTGACTTGGTCATACAAGTGGAATATGTTGTTACAGTTCATCCAGAACATCGGTTTGACTTCGCCATCAGCCAATGCATTCAGGGTCAAACACCTTCAAAAAAATGTGGCCTGAGCAGCCTTTGTGATACCTGTATTACCTCATTTTCTGCTCAGTTTCTTGCTTCTGGGTCCTTCCAGCCTGGTGATAGAGTTTCATAAGTCCCAGCCACATGCAATGAATATCAATAGTATATTCTGCCATTTTTGCTTCACACAACTCAATGCAGCTCATTTGGCTACTTTCATAGGTATCATCGTTTTCCCACTAATTGCAACTTGAAACACCTGTGAATACATGCAAAAACATCCAAACTCACGCAAATACTCACCTCAGGAGGTAGTCTATTTGAAAAGACTATTTTGTTGAGATTTTGGCCATTTCTCATTAAAGTTTCAAAACTTGATTCTTGGTAAAATTGCGTGTTGTATGGTTTCCTATAGAAAGTACTTGGCCGATGCTGTATTTGGTTGTGTTTTGTAAACTCATGCGAGTTTTAATGTCTCTTTCCTGCAAGTTCACACGTGTTTGCCCTTAGTAAATTTGCGAGTCGGAAAAACATGCTAAACTCGCACGAGATTGCAATCTCGACCAAACATGATCCTTAGTAAATTTTTCCCTGAGAGTCTTAAGGAGGTGAGGTAGAAAGACTAAAGGAGCAGAGGTGAGGTAAAAAGATTAAAGGAGAGGTGAGGTGCAATGGAAAAAAGAGCAGAGGTAAGGTGCAATGACTAAGGAGGTGAGATGGATTGACTAAGGAGGAGAGGTGAGGTGGAATGACTAAAGGAGGAGAGGGGAGGATGACAGTAGAGATTATGGGATCTTTTTTGTTTTGGCTTTGAATTATACTGCAGTTTATCATGGCACATCGCAATGCGGCCATCACCATATTTATATGAATTGTTATGCCGAGACCTTGCGCTAATGGTGTAGATTTGCCTGATATCCGAAGGACATGACTTTTATAGGCATTGTTCAGTTTATGTGCATTTTATTTTCTGATTATATGGTGGTTCTACTTTTTTAGTTAATGCTTTATTGCAGTGTTTCTCTTTACCGCAGTGCAAATACCCCCACCAGGTCATGTTTTGAGAATTTGTGTCTTTGGAAGCATGTGGAATAATTACTGACCCAGCCAAATAGAACTCTCCTGTACATGATTAAAGACATCCACAAAACATGACCAGTTGGTGGTACTTGAGTTTTGGCATTGAGAACTCATGGTTTATGGTGAAATCCAGCATTTGGAAATCCCCCCTATTATATATCCGTCATTTACTTACTGCATAAGAGTGACTAGGATGGGTTGTTTTGTATGGCGTAATCTACTATGCGCTCTGTATGATATTGCGGTCACTAAAATGTTCTCTGCATTGTATGGAGGTCACTACAATGTACTGTATATTAAGTAATTGCCTAGCAAAGTAATGTATATACTACAATTCTGTATGTTCTTAAAGATGCACTATTACAGGAGTGACATTCTTAATTTAATAAACTTTTACTGCTTATTCTACAATGGGAATAGTATATCTCAGCTCAGGTGGCTCTGCACTGTTTACCCTTTACTTCCCTTGGCTGTTTGGTCAGATTTTCCTATTTGCTCTGCAGGATGGAGAATAACTTGTCCTTGTACACAGTATCAGCCGGTCCCCAGACCCCCGGCCATCTACTTTAAATTTACATACCAGCACTTCTACTTACTAACGTCAATCCGTGAGCTAAATAGTCTGATGTTAATTTGCTATAACATTTGGCACAACAACTTTAGGCGGACAATATGGGGGGCAATTCAATTAAACACGGAATAGCGCCGGGAAGTTGGTCCCAGAACTATTCAAATCACCTCTCTATTTAATCCGACTAAAACAACTTAAGTTGGAGAATGCCGTTTCTCGCAACTTAACCTGGGTGTTTAGTCGTGATAATCGGCATTATCCGACTAAAGTGCCGGCCGCGAGGGTGCAAGAAGAAATCCTTTAGTTGGCCTAAGCGCGTTGAATCGAATAGCTCTGGGAAGTCCTTCCTGGTGCTATCAACAGCGAGCTTAACTGAATCGCTCCCTATGTACTCACAGACGCGTGAGGCCACATCCGACTCAATCTACCCCCACCTGGCTAAACCCCGCAACCATGATCCCTCAAAATCACAGTGCCCGCCCTGTTATTTTTCCTGGATCCGCCCCTGCTCATTTGTGATCGGACACCATTTCATACAGGAGAGCGGAGGAAGAGGGTGCAGGACTGTGGGCTGAAGCGCTGTGTTGAAAAAATAAAAATGCTCTAGCACACCATCAGGGCATCATTAGGGTGTCATAAGCATTGTTAGGAGGAGTTAGGTTTAGGCGTTTAATAAATAGATATGGAGACAGGAGTAGGTGTCTTGGAAGTGTGACTGCAGTCATCATTGTCACTTATAAAATGATAAACAGAGCGCTATTAAACTAAAATGTGTATGTAAAAAAAGTTTTAATGTATATAAATAATGAAATGCAATGCCATAAAATAAATGAAAACAAGCCTCAATGTTTATAGTCTTTTGAATATATGCGGTTCCGGTGTGCTAGTTTATGCAGGATTCCAATTCTATGCCTGATGGAGATGGACATCTGTTGGGAGCTAGCTAACTATCCCCAACCCCTACCTTCTGGTGTTCAAACTACTCTCGGCTGGTCTCCTTGCACTCGGGCATACACTTCCGGTCCGGCGTTTCCGAACTTCTGGTTCCCGCTTGACGCTGACCAACGCGTTTCGTGCTGAAGCACTTTTTCAAGGTAGCTGGTATTGGTATTAGGTCCTCCTTTTATACTTAAAAACTTCAAACAACTTTATTTACATCCATTTTAAAAACGGAAGTCCTATCCCGGATATGGTAAAAACTGGAGGCAACCTTGTGGTTTCTTTACTGCTCCCTCCTGTAGCTTAGAAGGTATTAGAAGTCGGTAGGTGTCCTCTACTAATTGGACATCATTGTCACTTGTCAGTTTATGTGTGTTTGTCACAAACACTGCACACTGCAGTGCAAACAAACAGGCTAGCTACTGTCTGTTTTGCTGTTGATTGTTTTTTGTTTCTTAAAGTGAACCTGCACCATTATTTTCTGCAGTATATGTATTATTTATCTGTCCAAAAAATACTCTACAGTACTGTGTGAAGAAGACCGCTTTGTTTTGAAGGTTTTTTTCCCCCCAGTTATATATAAAAACAATTGCAAAAAAACCCAAAAACATTTTATTTCCTGTTTAAAACAAAAAAACCTGCAGACTTTTCTAATTTGAATTTAAAAATTCTATTGTGTGTTTCATGAAGTGTGTGTTCATTTCAGACGAGTGACACAGTGTAAATTACTTCTGTGTGCATTGTCCCACCCTTAATCTGTACCCCAAAGCAATTCTGAAAAATACCTATTCTTCCAAGTCCGTGCAAACAATTGACAGTGGTATTTTTTGTGCTAAAGACAAACCAATTAGTGCAAAAAAATGCATAGTGTGTTATCCTTCCAGTGTAAGTGATTGTGTGTGCGGTGGTTTCCCAACCTTAATCTGCATCCCCAAAACAATTTTTACAAAGAGCTATTCTTCCAACTGAGTGAAAACAATTGGCAGTTATTTTTGTGTAACAAAAGCAAAGCCATCAGTGCAAAACAATTTGCATAGTGTTAGTATGTTTTCCTTACAGTGTAACAGATGGTGTGTGTGTGGTGGTGTCTCACCCTTAAACTACACCCCAAAACAATACTCAAGTGTATATATTTCTTGTCTGGTGTCAAATTTAAAACCAATCATGGATAAGAGCAGGAGCAGCGACCCACTAATAGTGCTGCGGCTGTTGTCAGTCAAGATATAGCTTCAACATCTACTAAAGGTTGTCAAGGGGAAAGAAGGTTTAAGAAAGGGCACCTGCAATCTAAACAATATTTCACAATGTTAAAGAAAAAATTATCCCCTCTAACAATAATGGGAAAATTTACTGCCAAAAAAATGTAAATTGCCAGCATGCATGGTCCTGCTACTGCTGTTTCATGCACTAGAATGCCTATTGCGGAGGCCGGTGCCAAACACAATCAGGCATCTTCTGTAACCTCACATGCAAAACCTTCTTGCTCTAAGTCTGTTAAGGCTTTTAAATAAAAGCAAATAAGTGAAAAAAATCCCCCACTAAGGTTGAAGAATAAACTGTGTTTATAAACGTCACAAATCCCTGAGGAGACGCTAAGGGTGTCCACGAGTACTATGTGTGAATCTGACATTTCAGACACTGTAATCCTAGAAAATCCTCCTTCCACCATTTCTGCACCCTCTGCAAATGTGAGGATGAGTAGCAGTAAAAGTCTAAAAAATCCTATAAAAAATAGTAACAAGCAGTCCTGCATAAACTGCCAGCAGCATGCAATCTCCACTGGCAACACCTCCATCATCAATCTCATTAATAATCACAGGTAGTCCTCCTACATCCTATTTGTGAAGGCAAACTGTCTCCTCCCCTATCCAGGATTCCCCAGAAGAATCTTTGCGTGCTAGGGCTGCTGCCGAACACGAGCATTACAACTAGGTGAATTTGAACACACAACAAATTTGAAGGTTCAGAATGTTTTAACAAATGACAGGTGTGTGCAGGAGATGCTGTCTGTGGCCCATAAAATTTCTGGGCATTTTCAGCATTCAGTAACTGCATGTACACGATTACAGCAGCTGCAAGAACAGTTCAATTTGCTATTCCACTAACTGAAGCAAGAGGTAGTAACCAGGTACAGTTCCACCCTTTATATGTTTCAGCGACTGGAGGAACAGCAAAAAGACATCCAAGCCTACACTACAAGCCATGACATAGGGAGAGGATGGGGAATGTACCTTACTCCAGCACAGTGGAGAATACTTTCCGTTTTATGCAAGATACTAAAACCATTTGAAATAGTGACTAATGAAATGAGTTCAGACACTGCCAATCTGAGTCAGGTGATTCCTTTAGTTAAACTACTGGAAAAGCAACTAGAGAAACTTAAGGTGGAGATGAAACAAATCTATTCACTTAGCCAAGACCAAAGTGTTGTCAACATCTTGCAATTGAAGCACTATATTTTGGCAACCATGCTTGATCATAGGTTTAAATTTTGCGAGAAAGTTGTCAGCTTAAGTAACAAATGACACATTGACATCTCCTGCTCAGTTTCTCCTACAAACTGCTGTCAGAAACAAATTGAGCTTCTCCAAATGACCCACTGGTGACGAGGATAAGTAAACTCAGAGCACCAGAATGAAACAACATTATGACATCTGGTCAGGCTTAAAAGAGTTACCCAAAATTATTCACACCTCTACTGTGACTCAATCTGATACACTCTGCATCAATAAAATGGTGGAGCATTATTTTAATGACAATGTACAAATACTCATGTCACACAGTCCCTTTGAATACTGGGGAAAAAAGAAATTTGGAGCCCCTTGTACAATCTAGCTTTGCTTTACTTAAGCTGCCCACCCTCCAGTGTGTACCCAGAAATAGTTTTTAGCAAAGCCAGGAACCTTGTGAGTGATCGGTGTAGGAGGCCACTTCCTCAAAATGTGGAAAAACTGATGTTCATAAAAACGATCTACAAATTTTACGAGGAAGGCCTTTGCCACCAATTACAACAAGGTACAGGGGGCCTGATTCACTACAGATCGCCATTGCGATCCAAGCTGCAATTACGTACGGAGGTCTACTGCAAAAATATTGTAATGTATGCAATCGCAAAGCCATCGTACAGCCAGCAGAGAGACGCCCACTACCGTTATCTCACATCTGTAATACCTTGCAGTCCTGCATATACATCGGCAACATCGGCCCCTAACGCAGAATTACAGCAGCCCTGACCTTACTCAGAAATTACTAACCTCATTGTACGCAGTGAGTACTCAAGCTGCATATGCTGTTGCAGCAGCTAATTTATGCATGCCCATTCAACGGCGTTCAGACGGAGAGGCGCGCCTGTGCTTCACCGACCACTCCCACGTCACCACCCCCAAATGCTGACCTCCCGTTACTTACTCTGTGATGGCTTTCTTTCTGTGTGAATGATCGCAGTGTGATCACAATGCTAACTCACGCATGTGCACTAAGGTGCATGCGCAGTACGCACCATCTACCGTTCTGCGTACACTGTTGCAGTTGCAATCCCTGATGAATCAGGCCCACAGACTTCTGTAATGGTGGATTCTAGTGGGGATAAGCTAATATAGTGTGATGATGATAACAGTGATGAGGATGACACCATACAACTTTAGAGATGATTAACAATACTGTTAGCAGCTTTAAGCCCATTGGTAGTTGTTTTGTGGGGGCCCACACAAACCAAGCACTTCAGCCATAAAAGTACCAGTCCCTGTCGCTGAAGTGCTTGTTTTGTAAAACTGTGCATGTCCTTTTAATATACAACATAAGGCTGGGAGGTAGGGCCCAAGGACAATTCCATTGTGCACCACTTTTATTTTCATTGTACTTTACTGGGCTGTACTTTACTAGGGCATTGTTGATGGTCTTCTGATTTGCAAGGCCCATTTCTCTGTTTTTCTTTTCTTTATAGTTGTAACTGCTTCTCTGTTTGTATAATCATTAATCAATGAAAATAAATGCTTTACCTGGCTTCCACACTACATGTTTGCCAGGCCCACATCTCTGTTTTTCTTTTATTTATAGTTATAACTGCTTGTATGTTCATATAATCATTAATCACTCACATCAATTAATGGCATGCTTTACCTGGCTTCCACACAACATGTTTGCAAGGCCAATGTCTCAGTTTTTCTTTTCTTTATATTTATAACGGCTTCTCTGTTCATATAATCAATCCAGTTTTACCTGAACTCCACTTCATAAATAGTATTAAATACTCTACCTGCAACATACAGTAAGCACCAAGCAAGCAAAAAAAAGGTTTTTCAATTGGATTGAGATCTGGGGAGTTTGGAGGCACACCTTGTACTCTTTGTCATGTTCCTCAAACCATTCTTGAACATTTTTTTGCAGTGTGGCAGGGCACATTATCCTGCTGAAAGAGGTCACTGCTGTCAGGGAATATTGCTGCCACAAAGAGATGTACTTGGTCTGCAACAATGTTTATGTAGGTGGTCCGTGTCAATGTAACATCCACATGAATGCCAGGATCCAAGGTTTCCCATCTGAACATTGACCAGAGTAATACAGTAGGTCCTAAGATCTTTTCATCAAGACTATTACAGAAACAAAAATTTTTTTCTGTAATAGTCCTGATGAAAAGATCTTACCTTATCTTGTGTGGCTGCCATGCCACACTATAGGAATACACTGCATATTCTCATTTAGGAGGGCACCCTGCTGTACTACATCATTCAGAGTGCCGAGCAACAAAGTTTGTATGTATATATATATTTTTTTTTTACAAATACACTCGAAAGGTTGTCAAGGGGTGATATATACAGTGTGTACCAGGTTTTTAGCTTCTATCTAGTAGACAGAAGCATATTAGCAGACTTGATTGTCAGACCACCTCTGAACGGCTTATACACGGTGTGTCAGTTTCTGTAGTCAGTCCTTCACCGCCTGGGGAACAGGTCAGAGGCCTGTTGGGAGACACTGTAATTAATGAATGTAAGTGATTTGATAAAGACTTTTGTATTGTGAGAGGGACATTAGGTCTCTTACAATGAGGGAATCTTTTGGTTTAGTTCGAGCCAGACAGGCCAGGATTAACTTTTGTGTTTTGTTTATTTTTGTGTTGCTAATAAAACTAGCTGCCTTGGTCTGGTGTACTCATGCTTGGCTACTGCATGCCAAGTGCAATTGTTTACCTCAGGAGATGACACCCTTACCCTGATCTTGCCACACAATATACACTAAATATATTAGAGATGTGTGCAGAGCGAAGGAGAGAAAAAAAATGGGTCTAACATATGGGACTTTTTTTTGTAGTAGCCATTTTTAAAATTACTATTAATCATAATCAGAGATCAAGATACGCTTGTGTTCCAGTCCATGTTTTAGGTTAATCCTATCACCTAGCTGCAGAAAATAGCCATTTCAATGTTCCTTTTTTTTCCCTCACATTTACTTTAGAACCATTATTTACTGAAAAAGTTTTATGTCTATCCTTCAGTAAACATTACTTCATGCTTGTAGGGCTTAGAATCTTTACTTTGCACCATGAGGCACTAGGAAATTAAGTGACTTGCCTAAGGTCATAATAATGAACCAAAAGATTACAGCTTATGTTTCATACATTATTGTTACAGTTTGGGAACTGAATGCAATAACCATTCTTAGTGTTATACAAACATAGTTTAAACATATGTGAGGAAACAGACAGGTCTAAAAGGGATCCATTAAGAATACTGTACTTATCTCTATGGAACGGGTATGATATGTCTGTGGATCAATTGCCGGCCGTTCAAATCCCAACGCTGGAATCCTGATTGTTCAGAATCCCGACAGGGGCTGGTAAGTACCCTAACCCTCCCCCTCCCCTGGTGGTGCCTAACCCTAACCTCCCCTCGGGTGGTGCCTAACCCTAACCTCCCCCGGAGGTGCCTAACCCTAATCCCCCCTCCCCGGTCAATGCCTAACCCATGCCGGGAGATCCCTAAACTTAACCTCCCTCATCCCCGGGCTAAGTGTCATATTTACCCGCATACTTACCTTTGGGATGCTGGCAGTTGGGATGTTGGCATTGGTGTACTGATATCTTCAGGATGGCGGTGTCGACATATTGACGGGCGTCGGTATATTGACATCCAGGATCCCGTCCACCGGCATTTTGAACATATATTATCTCTATGACAGCAGGCAGATTGCTGTATGTCCACGTACGACACATGCTCTGGAGGAGTGACAGAAGCAGCTCCATATTGTCCCAGTTTCTCAACAAAACAATAGGTAGCTGATATTGAAGCAGTGCGAATGACATTGCAAGCTTCTGACCAGGGCTGCCATTAGAAATTGCCAGGCCCAGTAGAAACATACAGCAGCGGCCCCATTAAACCTCTCTGTCCCCAACCTGCCCCTTGCCCAGTGGCGTAACTAGGGCAGGGCAAGCGGGGTTCGTGCCCTGGGCGCCGTTGGACCGGCGGCGCTGGGGGGCGCCGCCGGCCATGGTACCGGCCCGCCCTAGTTAGCCGGTGTAGCGCCGACCGCAATGAGTGCGGTCAGCGCTACACATTTGCACAGGACTGGCGCTAGGCTTCCAGCGCCGGTCCTGTGCTGCACGCCTGAGCCCGTCCAGCTCCTGCAGTGGGTAATGGGACTGACATCATGACGTCTGTCCCATAATGCTGAGCGCGCCAGCCCGGGCGGACTGGCGGGCGGGAGCGGCATCGCGGACAGGAGCAGGAGCAGCGTGGAATCAGGTAAGTATATTTTTTATATATATATATATATATTTTTTTTTTAACCTATCTACGGGGGAGGGGGGTGGCTACTACTGAGGGGACCTCTACTGGGGGAGTTGTGGCTACTACTGGGGGTGCCATTGGGAGGACCTATACTGGGGGGGGCTACTCTACTGGGGACTACTACTTGGGGAGGGGGAACTACCACTGGGGGCATTCTAAAAGGGCCCTATTACTAGAGGCACTGCACTCGGGGGACCACTACTGGGGGCAATAATAGGAAGGGCCACTACAGGGACCACTGGATAGGGGGGCTCACTACTCGGAGCCTGCATCAGGGGGACCACTACTGGGGGCACTGCATGGGAGGGATGGGGGACTACTGCTGGGGGCACTATATAAGGGGCTTACTGCTAGGGGCACTGCGGGGGGCACTAGATAGGGGGGATCACTACAGGATGCCTGCATAAGGGGACCAATACTGGGAAAACTGCATGGGGGGGACTACTGCTGGGGGCACTATATAAAAGAGCACTGCATAGGGGGGGGACTACTACTGGGGGCACCATATAAAGGGCACTGCATAAGGGGATACCGCTACTGGGCGCACTGCATAAGGGGGAACACTACGTGGGGCACTGCATTTGGGGGGGCCACTACTGGGGGTACTGAGTAAGGGGAACTAATTGGGGGCTGTATAAGAGGGACCACTACTGGGGATACTGTATAAGGGGCACTACTATGGGCCTGCATGAGAGGGACCACAACTGCGTACTGGGGGTACTGTATAAGGGGTACTACTGGGGTTAAGGTGCATATGGATAGGAATGTTCAGTTTGAAAATAAAGGGGTGTGTCATGTTGACACGCCCCATTTTTAAGTGACCACGCCCATTTTTTTTACACGCGCGCGCGTACATGGGGGGGGGGGGGGGTTTGAGGGCTCCCTTTTCAAATTTGCCCTGGGCTCCTAATACCCTAGTTACACCACTGCCCTTGCCACAAATAAACTTGGGACTGACACTGTCAGACAAACATGCTGTAGAACAGAGGCTGAGCATAATACCCAGTATGCAGGAATATGGCTCTATCAATACACATGGAGAGAGATGGAGACAATCTTTATGCATCAGATTAAGAGCAGCCTCATACCATTCTCTGCTGTTGAGGGATTCTGCTCACTCCATTATCTAACTTGCGGCCTGCCGTTTCCTGCTTCAATCACATTATGTCACTGTCACTTTTACAGTTATCAAAGTCTTTACGGAATGACTGAAGTGGACAAGATCAGTGCATCTAGCATCTGAAATACTTTGTGCTGCTGGGAACAAAGCATGTGATGATCTAATTTGCCAAAGGTTGCTCTGTCCCCACCAATTTCAAAACAGGTTACACATGATTGTACAGGACATAAAGGATTATAACATAAACGTATTTAAAACACAACAACATTAAAAACTAGATCCATTTTGTAGCTGAAATTTACAAAGTTAACAAATTGTCTTCCATTTTGGAAAATGCATTCATTTGACCCAGTCTCTCTTGAAGATAGATAGCACTTACCGTTATCATTTATGTGAGAAAAGTTCCTGCATCAGAGGTGTCATGTACAGGTACTGCATTTTTCTTTGGGAAACACTGCCATAATCAAAAGGCTTCTGTATCCTTTAAGGAATCCAATTTAAGATTAAATTCTCTGAGTACATTTGTAGACACTGCTTCATCTTGAAGCAAATTCCAAAGTCTGATTACTTTTTTGGGAGAGGGAAGGATTTCTTGTTAGAAAGTTGAACCTTTGCATGACCCACAATATGTTAGATATCTTCTTTTTCTTAGAATTCAGTTCCACACTAACAAGACCTCATTTGTTTCCCTATATTCACAATTTATATATTTTTTTCTCTCTAAAAACATGTCCTATCTCAGCATTTTAAAAAAAATGAAAACTGGTTATTCAAGTTAAAAACAATTCAGGGGTCATCTGTTCCATGGACCTATACAATTATAATTTATCTAGGACGGTGTCCAGTATAATTTGCGTTGTGGTTATTGCGAACTGCAAAACCATCAAATACATTTTCTAAAAAAAATAAAATAACCTAATACTGGAATTTAGCCCATCTGCTTTTTCTTTTTTTGCTGGAACCAGACGTAAACAAGCTATACGGTAGCCGTTGTTGAAATATCCCCAACAATGCTTGCATGGTCTACTGGGAGTTGCAGTTCTACAGCTAGCTAGCAGGCTGCATTTTATTGTCCATAAAAAAATCTACGTAATATTGGGTCACAAGTACAAATGTTATTTTACTATGTGTAGGATTATTACAAGGTGTGTACTGTAGTGTAGTTTTGCCAAGTTATGGACTTATAATGCAGTAACTACAAATGTACAAATGATGGCTCTGACTTTGGAACTCGCTGAAAACTAAGAAAAATTTCTGAGTGGAATACTTGCTCTATATTCAATAGCGCTGATTAATGTTACTCCCACAGATAAGGATAACATTCAAACCTGTACAGTAGCCAGGATCACATCCGTCAGAATGCCGACGGTCACAATACTGACAGCGATAGGTTAGGTTTATAGTTAGGCAGTAGGGGAGAGTTAGGCTGATGGAGGGGAGGATTAGGCTACGGGACAGGACAGTTAGGATTAGGTTAAGGAAGGGGGCGGTTAGGATTATGCTACGGGACAGGACGGTTAGGGTTGGGCTTCGGTAGATGTGCGTTAGGGGGAGGGTTAGGGTAAGGATTAAAATACTTATCAAAATCTATCGAGATTTTGACAGTCGGCATTCTGACCTTCGGGATCCCGTATACAACCCTGCGACAGGAATGTCCACTGTCACCCCATGATCTCACTCTGGTCATTAAATCCCTAGCTCCAGTCATTAGAGCCTCACAAGACAGATGGAGGACTATAATCTGGAAATGTCACTATTTGCGGACAATATCCTGGTAACTCTCACACTGCATACAACCCCCCGCCCTAACCTGTACAATATCATGCAGAGATAAAGGGGTTGATTTAGAGGTGGACGGAGATGCAGCTGTGTCTATTGACGGTCGCCAGTATGTGACTTTATGCAAATGCTGCTACATAGCCATACCCTGGTGTACATCCGTGCGTCTCAATGTGCAAGGACCAAGATGCCCACTGTCAGCGCCCGTAGGAGCTGAAATATCAATTGGTGGATCTTTAGACCATCGGACGCACCAGCAAAACTTGCAGCAGCCCTATGGCAGGTGCAGTTTCTGTGTCTGAGTATGGCCTATGTGAGTGGTTGTGAGTCTATGACCGCAGCCTCTTACAGCGACTCGCCCGCATCTGCTTAGTCATCCCGTTACCTCCTAGTAACACCCACTGGATGCCACATACCGTGTATCCAATTCTGTTGCTAACATACAGGAGACAAGCGCAGACTGAAAACATCAGCCAACTGAGTGCAGCATGGACACTGCGTGCGACTCAAGGTCAGGCCCCTACTGAGAAAGCAGATGAGGTCAACAGAACACCAAAAGCAGCAATCTTAATAATACCAATTGCAGCAGAGGTGAAGGCGTTCTTTACTACAATGAGCGTTCTTAACTACAATGAGCACAGGTTCAGGTTGTTGTGCACAAATGAACTGTCAGGACTGGTAGATTCACACACAATAACAGGGCCAGTGATGCAACAGCAACATAGCTACAGTAATTAAACTGCATTAAAACACTAATGTGGGATGAAAAAATTAATCTGGACCTTGCGGCATGCAAATGCATATTATTTGGAAAAGTTACAAAGATGTTCATGTCACTCACGTGCATTGTTCATAATCTGTAAAATAATAGCATGGCCTAGATACAAGCAAATCTAAACAAAAAGAAACGGAACATGATAACTCTTTTCTACGTCTTGGGTATGGAATCCCAGCGGTCGGGATGCCGACAGCGGCATCCCGACAGTGAGAATCCCAACAGCACTAGGTAAGAGAACCTAACACTAACCTTTACCCCTAACCCTCCACTTTTCTACATAGTAATTTTTTTTCCATCAAGTCCAATCGCTTTTGCTTCACTGAAAAGTAGCAATATGTCTAGAAACAGTGACTGTTGTAAAACTACCACTTATTTACATCATCTTTCTAAAGCTCAGCAGGTTACAGTTGTAATGTAAACATTTATTTTGTTGGACCTCCTCCCTATATTGTGCAATGCAAAATATGATTACCATCAATTGCCATTTTCTTTGGAAAATCTATATAATAAGCGAGATAGCAAGTCAGTCTGCCCGTTTGTCCTGTATGCACATCCAGAGTTTTGGACCAGCACCACCAAATCTGGCATGGTTGTATAGCTTGACCAGGATTAGGTTTTTGCCTAGGTTTGAACTTCTTCAGGGCTACACACTGTCACACAATCCCTATAAATGGGGAAACTCTTAAATTACACAGGTTCTGGGGCTGGCTCAAGTGGAAATTGGAAGTCTGACAAAAAAAAACCTGTGCGGAAGCTAAAACTTTATCCTTTAAACCTCACAGTCTGAGCCAGTGTAAAACTTTATGGCCTCTATTTACTACAATCTGCATTTCAAATGAGATTGTAGTGTGATAATTTCACCTAAACTCACACTGCAAATTTAAAAATTTAGGAATTATTATGAGAGTGTATCAACATTCTCAAGTAGGGACAGAGCTTGCGACTCCCCCCTCCCCCAGCTGACACTTTCCGCGGTGATTGGTGAGCTCTGTACTCTAGTCAGCTGGTCGCCAGGGCTCCTGGTATGTGACCCTGGTCAGCTGTGCTGTAAAGTGAGATGTTGGTTTACAGCACAGTTGACCGGCGTCACAGTGCAGGAGTTTCGGTGACCAGCTGACCAAAGGAGAGAGATCACCGACCAGCGGACCCCCAGCTACAGGTGTTTTCTTTGTTTTTTTACAGTAATCAACTTGTGGTCTATTTAGACGACAAAGCTGATCTCAGGGGGGTGGCTCCCAGCTCTGCCTGTCAGACCGGAGCAGGAGTTGGGGAACCCTGCTTATAGACATCTCTAGATCACATTGTTATAGCAGAGCCCCCACCCTGTATATTTTCACAATTCCCCCTTAGTAGATTTCCAGCAGATCATATTTTCCATTACAAGTAGGGGAAATATGAACTGCTTGCTAAAGAAATGCAAATAAAAGGGCTTGGAGTAGTTTTTCGCGAAAACTACTCCTATTGCCCTTTAATACATTTCAATGACTCTAAAATAATGTGAAAAGCGTGTGAAAATAACATTTTTTACGTTATATTAGTAAAAAAAAAGCTTGATAAATAAAGCCCAATGACTCATGCAAGTTCACATTAAATCCAGAGTTAGTCCTTTTAAAAATGACCATATAAATTAGTCAGCCCTATGTATTTGCATGCAAGGGCGTAACTAGAACTTTGTGGGCCCCATACATTTGCCCCCGCACAGAGGGCCTGATTCAGAGCCGGACGCTATTTGCGCTCGCTCGTTCAGAAAAAGGGGCCTACTATTTAAATTGAGCGCTCGCTCTTTGCGGTCTGTTGACGCCTCTATGTCTGAGCGAGCGAACGAAACATGCGCTCGCTATTTTGTAAAGACGCCCCCCTGGCCGCTCGCATCCTACGTCATCTCCGCTATTTATTTGATTAATCGAGTACATCGAAAGGCGTCTGAACTGCTCGCAGTGCTTGTGGTTGGATTTTCCTACCGCAATCATGCGAACAGTTCAGGCTAAGAAACAACCAAGTGACGTGGTCGATCACGCTGCTTTGTTAATTATGCACACCCTTAAAACGCCTGTTTTGACCGTTTGGCACGCCTGCATTCGGATCTAAACTCCCCGTTTTCAAGCACCTTCCCCTGTTACCACCCACAAACGCCTCATCCTGTCACTCAAATTAGCAGGCACTCGCAATTTTGCGAACACACGTTTTCCGACCGCACTGACTGGTTGGCGCATGCGCATTACAACCCATATGCATGCGCAGATGTGCGAACATCGCTCGGAGCGAACGAGCGGCCGCTTACGAGCGGCTCTGAATCAGGCCCAGAGCCCATTCATGCTATGTCACACAGAAGCCATTCAGGTTATGCCACTCACAATAAGCAGCAGGGAGTTAGCAGTCAAGTGTTAGGTGCCCTTGTGGGGAGTAAGTTGGAGAGGATTTGGTGAGGGCTTTGTAGGCAAGTGTAAGAACCTTGAATAGGCATCTGAAGGGGAAGGGGAGCCAGTGTAGAGCTTGAAGGAGAGGGGAAGCAGATGTAGAACGTCTGGAGAGGAAGATGAGCCAAGCAGCAGTATTGAGGATCTCTTGTAGTGGAGAGAGGTGGGAGACTGGGAGGCTAGTTAGGAGAAGGTTACAGTAGTCTAATCTGGAAATGACCAGCAAGTGGATGAGGGTTTTAGTAGCATCCTGGGTGAGGAAGGGTCTAATCCTGGAAATATTTTTTAGGTGGAAACGGCAGGACTGCATGAGGTGTTGAATGTGCGGTTTAAAGAAGAGAGAGGAGTCTAGGATAACTCCAAGACAGCACACCTTGGGACTAGAGGAGATAGTTGTGTCATCAATAGATAATGAAATTGTGGTAAGTGAGGTAATGGAAGAGGGTTGGAAGATGATCAGCTCAGTCTTAGACATGTTAAGTTTAAGAAAGTGCTGGGACATCCATGAAGAGATAGCAGAGAGACAGTTGGAGATACAGGTAAGAGTCAGAGCTGTCATCTACAGAGAGACGTGGAGCTTGCATCCCTGTGTTGACCTAGGTGAAAACTTATTAAGGTCGACCTTTAGCAAATTTACCTTCTAGAGAAGGATGCTACAAGTGGAAAAGCCACTCATGTCCTTTCACTGTTTAGTAATATTGCTCTAAGGGGGCTGTTTCTGAGTAGGGAGCAAAGCAAAAAAAAAAAAAGAAAGCATCTGGAACAATCCATGTTACAATGCAAGGAGTGCAACTTTATAATTTATTTTTTTGTATGTATGGTAAATAATGTCTGTTTTTGCATGTAGCCCACAAATATTAAACAGTTTTATTTTTATATTGTAATTTATATTTGTGATTGGACAACACTATCTCGAATTTAAATTTCACTACGTGTTAAATCTCCTCCATCTGCAGTGCAACATGGCTTTAACAGAGTGCACAGTTACTTGCTCTTTTTTGCTTTACCAAGTAGTGTTACTGACAGACACCTTTAGCGTGAGTACTGTACCAAATGTTTTAAATGGGGTGTGTATCCTACAGCTCAGAAGAATTGGAGTAGGAATAGGAATTGTAGATGCCTTAGGAAGCAGTCAGTTGCACCGGGCAACACGTGAGTACGATTTGCATCTTTTATTTTTTATTTATTTTATGGCTTATTTTTACAAGTGCTTTTTAAATTGTCTATGTTAGTTTTAGGTTGTTGATTCAGTGTTGCTACATATGTTTTATTGGTTCAGAAATATTTTAACTTTTATATTTATTATTATAAATCTTTACTTGAAAGTTATTTATTGACAAATATTATTCATATTATGAGAATGAAGAAATTAACACTCTGTTCCTGTTGTAACCTATATACTAGGGGTGAATGATTGAACACCTCACTTACTGTATAAAGAGATACTTTATTCAAAGTAAAATATTATTTTACTATTGGATGATCTCTATTATTTGATATCTCAGTGGACCTCTAATAGAATTACCCTGAAATTAAAACATTCACATATTTAGAGTTCTATTGTATCACTTTGTGGGGGTTGTACCGGTAGTAGTAGTGCCCCTTACACAATATGCCACATAGTAATGCCCAATACATATTATGCCCCCCCCAGCAACTCACCTCCCCGTGTGCCTCCAGCTGCCTCTCGCCTCCCCGTGTGCCATCAGCAGACAGCAGGTGTGAATTTGGTGCCGGGCCACCAGCTAATTACAGCTGGCGCTCCAGTAGCCAGCGGTAGACATTGACAGACAGCACAATTTGAATCTGGCACTGGTCGCAAGTCAAGTGCAGCTTGTGGACTGGCAGCCAATCAGGAGTCACCACTGCTCATTGGCTGCTGGTCCGCGAGCTCTGATAGCTTCGCAACCGGAGGCGCTGTCTCTCCATGTCTGCCTGCCGATGCTGGTCGGCCAGCACCAAATCAACACCGTTGACACCCGGGAACCCCTCGGCAGCCCTGACTGGACCGGCTCACCTTGTGTGCGTAACTGGATTCAGGAGGAGCGATGGGCCACAGAGGCAGCTCGGTCACCATAGCAGCAGCACCCCTTGCACCCACGGTAGTTTCGCCACTGTTTGCATGCAGTTACACCACTGTTTTCAGGATCAATGAAATGGGGTTATAGGTGAGGACACTGTAAACAAATGAAGGCTGCAGGTGTACTTCAGGGTCCAGTCTTCAACCCGGGCAACGCCGGGTATCCCAGCTAGTACTTAATAATTAAGTGACAATATAGTATTCCATAGCAAATAATATTACAGCACCTTTCATTTCTGAGGGGCTGCAGTATGTTATGTCGGCATCCATTAGATTAACATCAGGGGCCAAATGTAATAGGGTGAGAATTTAGAAAATGTGAGAAAACTGTCACATTTTTAAACTCAGCCAATGTAATAAAGTCACAGAACATGGAAACTCGCATGTTTTTCAGACTCAAAAAACTCTCAAGATTTAAACTCTCATCCAGATGTTTCCTGTATTAAAAATACAACTCGATCAATGTATTCGTGTGAGAGCTTTACTGCTAAGCTCTCACATTTTCTAAACTCTCACCCTATTACATTTGGCCGCAGAATGTTGACATTTACCATGTTGACATTATGAATGTTGACAGTCATATTTTAGCCTAACCCTAATAGCAGCCAAACCTTAATTCCATGTGTTGACGTTCGTAATGTCGACATTTTGAACATGTTGACATTTCTTATTCAACTTGTTAAATGTTGACATTTTGAACATGTCGGCATTATAAATGTCAACATGCTGAATACGTCTTTTCTCAAGCACTTCAGTCAAGGCTAGTATTAATGCTGCAAGCTTGAGAATGCAAATCATATTAACCACTTAGCCAAGTCTCCTTTTTAGTGCAATTAAGACTCAAGAATGTGTGTTTCCATGGAGAATGGTCCATTTTTCAGACTGTACACTCAGCAAATAAGGTGTTAACGATGTAATATGTTTGACCCCTTCAGAACAGCAGTGGGCTGCAAAGCATTACCCCAGTATTCAAGTGGATAATGGAACAGCACAAGACGCACAGCAGCAGCAGAAAGCAAACTAGTTAATCTGAGCAGTACATGAATCCCCCACTCCACCATTGCCATTTGTAATATTCTATACTTCATATGCAAGTTGGCAGTATCTGAGAACACCATTGTGCATGGAGATGTACTTGGGGGAATGGAAGAAAAAAAAAAGAAATAAAGGTTAATTAATCGAATAAAAACAACTATAAATGCCAAGTTGCGAACAATAAAATGTTACGGAAAAAATGTAACTTCAGTTGGACTGCAAATGAAAAGGAGGCTGTTTAATAAAAGAAAAGCAATTTAACTGGCCTATTTTGAATTTCAAGACATTAAGGGGTACATTTTCCAAGCAGTGCATGGGGAGTTACGTGCACAAATCCCATTAACATTAATGTGTTCCTTTGCTCTCAATGATATTAAGTTTTAAGCGCTGCTATAACTATTATAACAATCCTTTGTGACAGCATTCATCTGTACAGTGTATATCCTGAATATGCCTGGTTACACAAAATACTATCTCACATCAAATGATACTTTGTATTCTACAGGAGATAATAACTAACAGACTCACACTGTGGCAAGCAAATCGCAATACCATCCCCCATTCAAATCCTGTATTTCAAATAATATGCATAGCTTGGTATAATCACAAATTTCCCAAAAACTATAAAAAGCAATCTTAATATTTCAGTATACCAGCTGCAATACCACAAACTAAATTATTACCGAAGGTGCCAGCAGTTTTCTATACACAGTACTTAAGATAATTATAAAAAATCATCTTCATTACTGCATGCTAGCAATTTTTTTAACAGTTTCATTTGGATAGGTTACAAAATACATTCCAATTGCGTTGATATAATTACTGCGAGTCTTTGAAGCAATAAAATCTTACCAACCAAATCCCTTTGACCCTGTTAATGTCTGCTCCTTGTTAATCTAAGGCAAACATTTTTCGTAGCGCGCATTTTTTATAGAATATGATAAAAAGAAAAGAATTCCCTTAGCTGTTGTTATTGATTCCAGCGTTTACCGGCTGAGAGTTAAGTGCCATTTACAAAACAGAACAGATGTAGATGCTGACAGAAAGGTAAACAATTGTTGTGTGGCTTGCTGCCAGACACGGAGGCGATATATTAAACTCCAAGTGAAGCACATTTCCCCTATGGATTACACTTACTGCCACTTCATTTCCTATGTGCTCCGTCTCTCTACTACTGTGCCTTGCGCTAAGCTATTTCCAGTCCTTTGCTGACCCCCGAGGCCTGGTGCTACCTCACACAGCCATTAGTAAAGGGAATTGCATGTGTCTGACATGGGCTGAAACCAATTATTAGATATTTTCTTCAGAATGATGCCCAACTCTGTTGGGAATGAGCAATCATGAAATAATTTACCTCCTGATTTAATTTTTTCCTGCACAAATTAGTTGTAGTCTGAGACATGGCTGTACACAGATGCTTGTGACACAGTGTATCTCTGTTTTATCTAGATAATAAGTCACAGCAAAAAAAATGGGTATGGGTGGAGGTTTGGAGGAAGAGAGAGGGACTGACGAAGATGGGAAATCCTGATTTAAAAAAAAAAAATCTGGTGAAGTGTATCAGATATACTGATCACAAGTGCTCTTGGCTGATTGAAAATGACAAGGCCATAAAGAAGTATGGGAAGGGGGGGAGGGAAGCCTTTTCCAGGATCCCATGTTTTATACACCTTTCTCCTTTCCAATTAACTTCTGCTGTGTGAGCCTTTTAATGCAATAAGTGTTCTGAGAAAAGAAGAGCTACTTAGAGAATATGTGCGACTTTCACTTTTGGGAAAGCCAATATTGCTGAGCTCTTCAATGGCTTATGGTAAGTTGTTTAAATATGAGAATCATATCAAAAAGCACATCATTAACTCAAATGTAAGGGGGGAAAGTAGCTTAGAAGTAGGGTTTAACTCAGGTGGCTCTAAAACAAACATTATACAGCCATGGCCAAAAGTTTTGAGAATGACACAAGTATTGGTTTTCACAAAGTTTGCTGCTTCAGTGTTTTTAGACCTTTTTGTCAGATGTTACTATGGTATACTGAAGTAATTACAAGCATTTCATAAGTGTCAAAGGCTTTTATTGACCATTACATTAAGTTTATGCAAAGAGTCAATATTTGCAGTGTTGACCCTTCTTTTTCAAGACACCTGCAATTCTCCCTGGCATGCTGTCACTCAACTTCTGGGCCACATACTGACTGATGGCCGCCCATTCTTGCCTAATCAATGCTTGGAGTTTGTCAGAATTTGTAGGTTTTTGTTTGTCCACCCGCCTCTTGAGGATTGACCACAAGTTCTCAATGCGATTAAGGTCTGGGGAGTTTCCTGGCCATGGACCCAAAATTTTGATGTTTTGTTCCCCGAGTCACTTAGTTAATCACTTTGCCTTATGGCAAGGTGCTCCAACATGCTGGAAAATGCATTGTTCGTCACTAAACGGTTCTTGGATGGTGGGGAGAAGTTGCTCTTGGAGGATGTTTTGGTACCATTCTTTATTCATGGCTGTGGTCTTAGGCAAAATTGTGAGTGAGCCCACTCCCTTGGCTGAGAAGCAACGCCACACATGGTCTCAGGATGCTTTACTGTTGGCATGATACAGGACTGATGGTAGCGCTCACCTTTCCTTCTCCGGACAAGCATATTTCCAGATGCCTCAAACAATATGAAAAGGGATTCATCAGAGAAAACAACTTTACCCCAGTTCTCAGCAGTCCAATCCCTGTACCTTTTGAAGAAAATCAGTCTGTCCCTTATGTTTTTTCTGGAGAAGTGGCTTCTTTGCTGCCCTTCTTCACACCAGGCCATCCTCCAAAAGTCTTAGTCCTGTGTCACGCCAAGTGTGACCTATGTTTCCGATCAGGGGCGGACCTATCGTGGATGCAGGGGTTGCGGTAGCTATGGGGCCCGTATCCCCCCTGCACCCACTTTTGGTGGAGTGAGTACTGGATGAGAGGAGGGACAGGGCTGATAAGTCTGACAAGGGCCCGCAGCACTGATGATTCCTCCTGGAGGCTGCTTCTTAGTCACATGCACACTTAGCCTATCATTAGAAAGCAGTTTGCTGCAGGTGATCAGCAGTGCTTCAGGACCCTCTCAGACTTATCAGCCCTGTCCTTCCTCTCATACGACTCTCCTCACGAGCATCGATGAGGAGAGATACTGCTATGGGGGCCCCCACAGCAAAATTTCTACCCCCACCCTCTTTTGCAACCAACATACCCCCAAACCCACTCCCCGAAAAACCCTCCTCCCTCCCTGTAGACATTTTGGTACTGAAAATGGGTCTGCATAGCAGGCAGTGGACATCTCTTACAAAAGACGGAGGATGCAACATTTGTATTACATCTCAGATCCGCTGCATAAGATGGCACAGCACCGACGGCATTTGTTTCCACCTTTCATCAGGCCCTTAATCTCCAAAGAGCTGACCACTCACTGAGTCTACTAAGACTATACACAAACATAATACACCCATCAGCCATAACATTAAAACCACTGACAGGTGAAGTAAATAACATTGATTATCTCATTACAATGGCACCTGTTAATATATTAGCAGCAAGTGGACAGCCAGTTCTTGGAACTGATGTGTAGGAAGCTGGAAAAATGGGCAAGTGTAAGGATCTGAGCGACTCTGACAAAGGCTAAATTGTGATGGCTAGACGACTGGTTCAGAGCATCTCCAAAGTGGCAGATCTTGTGGGGTGTTACCTACCAAAGTAATTCAAAGAAGAACAACCAGTGAACAGTTGACAGGGTCATAGGCTCATTGATGAGCATGGGGAGCGAAGACTAGCGTGTCTGCTCCGATCCCACAGAAAAGCTACTGTAGCACATACTGCTGGAAAAGTTAATGCTGGCTATGATAGAAAGCCGCAGTTTCATCAGATTGCCTATGCTGATCCCTGACCACCGCCAAAAGCTCCAGGCAATGTTTTGCTGGGAAACCTTGGTTTCTGGTATTCATGTGGACGATACTTTGACATGTACCACCTACCTAAACATTGTTGCAGACCAAGTACATCCCTTCATGACAACGGTATTTCCTGATGGCAGTTGTCTCTTTCAGCAGGATAATGCGCCCTGCCACACTACACAAATAGTTCAGGGATGGTTTGAGGAAAATGACAAAGAGTTCAAGATGTTGCCTAAAAATTTCACAAATCTCAATCCAACTGAGTATCTGTTGGATGTTCTGGAAAAACAAGTCTGAGCCATTGAGGCCCCACCTCACAACTTACAGGACTTAAAAGGATCTGTTGCTAATATATTGGTGCCAGATAACACAGGACACTTTTAGAGGTCTTGTGGAGTCCATGCCTCAATATATCAGAGCTGTTTTGGCAGCATGAGGGGGACCTACACAATATTAGGCAGGTGATTTTAATGTTATGGCTGATGGGTGTACATAATAGTTAACTACTGTACTGGATGACACTCACCAAGGGTGCGGTCAAGGAGGTGAGGGCACCCAGCTCAGTTGCGGAAGGCTCTTGGGAAATTACCCCAGCCTTGCCTTTTGGTCTGACCTCTTGTCTCTGTGCTCCATCACAGAGTCTCCAAGAAGTTGTGGCCCAGAAGTGCAGCCCATGCGACGTCACAAACTCGCATAGCAGCTGAGCAAGTCTTACAATTTGCCAGGGCGCCCAGACTCTCGGCTACACAATTGACTATAGATTCAGATTATAAATGGAATAGG
Organism: Taudactylus pleione; assembly: GCA_031769625.1. NCBI lineage: Eukaryota > Metazoa > Chordata > Amphibia > Anura > Myobatrachidae > Taudactylus > Taudactylus pleione. The sequence goes on along the minus strand of JAUIMM010000368.1, from coordinate 7,733,290 downwards.
TGCTTAAACTCTTAAGTATTATTGACGCAAACAATTATGGTGCAAGTTCATCTTATATAATAATTTATTGCTAGACTAACCAACTGCAAAGTCCTTCAGGCTGGCACTACTGTCTGGCCTATCAATTGTAGGTCATAAAATACCGCCAGCAGTTTCATATTTCTGTAATTTATTATCTCCAGTAATTTGAATATTTTTTTTTTTAAGTAAATATCCTAGTTTGGTTTGCGATCTTAAGGAAGAAGACAGTACATTTTCTGACTGTTAGGTTCACCTTGCACAATAATGCATTTTTATTTGATAGGACTCAGATCTGCTACAGAATGGAATAAATATTATGTGACATGAGGACTGCGAAACCTATTAGTTCCTCCAGTGAAGAAAAAATAATAATAACAATAATTTGCTGCTGCTACTGCATTCAATATAGATTGAGTTGTACAATGAATTACTTGGAAATTATTTTGTCAGGTGGTTCACTGACATTATAAAACATAAAAGTGATGCTCAAGTGGTTTGAGTGCTGTCAAAAAAAACAAACAGGATGGAATTATTTCCTGCCAATCCACTTGTGTCCTATTTATTATTCGGAATGATATACAGTATGTTTGCTAATCCTGATTTTTTATTAACTCATTTCTATTTTTCTTTCCAGCTTGTATTTCAGACTAATTGGGTTCATATAAAAAGTCAAATAAAAGAAGGTTTCCAGCTAACAGGAAAGCGGAGTGAAACTTGCAGAGAGAGAGAAATATTTCTACAAGTGTGGATTATGAAGTAACGTTATCACCCCAGGGCAAAAGGATTGATAACTTGAGCATCTCTGAGAAATAAGAATATTGTAATAAGGTCATTTATTTTCTGTATTCCTAAATAAGTCTATCTGCAAAAAATATACATCAATAGAATGGATTAGAAACAAAATAAATTACCTATTGCTGTCTCCCTGTTTTCCACTTGCATCAAAATCTTGGCTTAAAATTGACTGTCTTGAAAAACGCAAGCAGGTGGTCAGTGTGCACACCCAAGACCACTACCCAGCCTCAAAACTAAATGCAACTGTAATCAGACTTGGAAAACATTTTAAGCAAACTTGCATATATTATGCTTACAGACCCAGGTTCTTCCACACATAGGGTTTGATTCTGAGTAGGGAGCAAAGGAAACTATGCACCTGGACAAACCATGCTGCACTGCAAGCGGTGCAAATACTGGCTGCTTATACAAACCTTCTTTTATTGCTCCATGTTCCTGTTCTGACACTCACGTGCCCAATTGTAGACGCTTTTGGAGGTGGATAGGAGTCAGAATAGGCAATTGGCTACGCAGCCCCATACACAGTAAGCTGCAATGCACTGTGTGTTCCGACAACTTTTTTCATAGCCAGCATTAACTTATTCAGCAATTTGTGCTACGGTAGCTCTTCTGTGGGATTGGACCAGACAGGCTAGCCTTCACTCCCCATGCGCATCAAAGAGCCTAACCACTGCATGCCGGTAACAACCCAAAAAGAGCTGCCATATTGGAGATGATCTGGACCCAGCCGTCTAACCATCAAAATTTGCCCCTTGTCAAAGTTGCTCAGATCCTTACACTTGCCCATTTTGTCAACGTCCAACACATCAAATTCAAGAACTGAGTGTTTACTTGCTGCTAATATCCTACCCCTTGGCAGGTGTAATTGTAATGAGATTATTCAATGTTACTTACTTCACCTGTCAGTGGTTTCAAAGAAAAAAAAAAAAAAAATTTTTTTTATATATATAATATATATATATATATATATATATATATATATATATATATACATACATATATATATACATATATATATATATACATAAAAAAAGCACATGGCTGCCCGTCTGGAGTTTGCCAAAATGCATCTGAAGAACTCTCAGACCATGAGAGACAAAGATTGAACTCTTTGGCCTGAATGCCAGGCGTTATGTTTGGAGGAAACCATGCACCGCAGATCACAAGGCCAATACCATCCCTACAGTGAAGCATGGTGGTGGCAGCATCATGCTGTGGGGATGTTTTTCAGCAGCAGGAATTGGGAGACTAGTCAGGATAGAAGGAAAGGTGAATGCAGCAATGTACAGAGACATCCTGGATGAAAACCTGCTCCAGAGCGCTCTTGACCTCAGACTGGGGCAACGGTTCATCTTTCAGCAGGACAACAACCCTAAGCACACAGCCATTATATCAAAGGAGTGGCTTCAGGACAATTTTGTGAATGTCCTTGAGTGGCCCAGCCAGAGCCCAGACTTGAATCCAATTGAACATCTCTGGAGAGATCTGAAAATGGCTGTGCACCGACGCTTCCCATCCAACCTGATGGGAGGTGCTGCAAAGAGGAATGGGCAAAACTGCCCAAAGATAGGTATGTGAAGCTTGTAGCATCATATTCAAAAAGACTTGAGGTTGTAATTGCTGCCAAAGGTGTATCAACAAAGTATTGAGCAAAGGTTGTGAATACTTATGTACATGTGATTACTTTGTTTTTTTTAATTACATTTGCAAAAATCTCAAAAAAATGATGCCATTATGGGGTACTGTGTGTAGAATTTTGAGGACTAAAATTAATTTATTCCATTTTGGAATAAGGCTGTAACTTAACAAAATGTGGAAAAAGTGAAGCGTAGAGAATAGTCTCCGGATGCACTATATATATATATATATATATATATATATATATATATAGCGTGTGTGTGTGTCATGTGGGAAGGGGCATTGTACAGTAGCATGTGCTTGTTTGTAAGAAAGCGTCAATATATGTGCAGCTAACTATTGCAGTGAGCTGAGACCTGTCTTGGCTACAGCGAGGTCTTGGTCACAAAGGGGAAGTGAGAAAGACTGAGCGGACTGTAGTGTTTTGTGGGATCACAGTATATGTCTGGGGAATGGAAAGAGGTTTAGAGCTGTGCATGAACTACAACACTAGCCAGTGGTTGAGGAAAATTCATGTCTGTATGTTTGGGGGGGAAGCTTGTGTTGTGATTGGAGGTGTTTGGATTGGGTGCGGTCATTAAGTGTAGAGGGAGAAGAATATAGTATAAAGTTGACTATGCCAGTTATTGGTATGTTTTTGTATAAAGCTATTAAAATAAATAAATAAAACTAAAATAAATTGTTTAACTAACTACAAGGATCATACTAAAACTTAAGCTGCATACACACGTAAAGATTTTCTGTCCAACCATCCAACTAGCTGATTGGTTGGAATGAAAATCTGGTAAGGTATGAAAGCAAATGACAATCATTTTCCTCCCAAACGCCGGAGAATGGACAAAAACTGTTGTTTGAACAAATTGTTTAGATCAAACATTTAACAAACTTGTCTGAACGACCATTTTCATCTTTTTTCTTGCAATTAGGAGCAAATTGCTGATCATCATTTACTCCCATACGTTACCAGATTTTCATTCCAACCAATCAACTAGTTGGATGGTTGGACAGAAAATCTTTACGTGTGTACCCAGCTTTAGAATAGTAAAAAGTAGTTCCTTGTAGTTGGTAAGAGACTACTATAAGGTTTGCTTGATGAATATGCTTTTGTGTCCAGAAAGCTATGGCATTAGTTATTCATAAAAGAGATAGTGACAAACCTCTCCCTCTAGGAATAGTAATAATGTGGGGTTCCAGTGCTAAAAACCTGTCTCCTCACCACTCTTGTAAAAGTTCAATAAACAGATCAAGCAATATAGATAATTAGTAAATAAAAATATGAACACTGACATAACTACCTTCCTCTGCTGGTGTTCTAAAATAAAAACTTGGCAATTCATGAAAAAATACAAAATCACTGTGATGTTGGGTACACACTACAACGGCGGATTGGTCAGTTGACCGATATGCCATCTGAGCAATCAATTGGTAAGCTATACACACTTACCAAACGGCCATTCAATGTTTCTGGCCTGACATCACAACTGGACAGGCATTTAAATTTGCCCATCCAGTTGAGATGTCAGTGTCGGCAGTCCCTACAGCTAGTGTACAGGTAGTCAGCGGGTCGCATGTACACACATGCAGATACACCAATATATCTGCATGATATATCGGCATCGGCTGTGCTGCAGGTCCAACCTGATATGTCTGTGAAATACGATGTTCTAGGCTACAATAGATGATGGAAGTTGTGCTAGGGAATAATACTTAAAGGTGTAATGCCATATGGGTAAAGAAGAACAATATTATTGCGTGTGATTGGACTAGAATTGGTTAAATTGATGTTTTGGAAAAAGTAGGGACAAGAATGGAGTCTACATCTATGATTGTCCATATTTTATCTAGTGGGCAAGTTGAGCACCTAAATAGTTCACTACAACAAGGTTTTCCACCCTGTGGGTGTCACTGTGGTATATTGAGATTTATCAAGGACATCACACTGCCCAGAAAACAAGCATGATGTAATAATGAATGCACTAGGACGAACCCAAACAAAATACATGTTAAATGAATATAGAAGCCTAGGCAGCACATTCATTTTTAAAGAACTGACTTGTCCAATCCAGAAGACCAGCAGCCGATCAAATTAGGTAGGGTCAGCTTAATTAGCTTTACAAAGCTTATTGCAGTGTTTTGTGATATATTCCTAAATATTTATGTAAAAGAGTATAGAGCTGTTCTGTGCTACAATTTATGTCTTTGGGAATATAAAAGTCCAGCATCTCCATTTTCCTGGGTTAACTTTATAACCAGATATTGGGGCATAGGCATTTTATTCATTCTACACTATCAGAAGAGATGACTGAAGATTTGCAATTGAAAGCAGTACGTCATTAGCATAAAGAGAAATTTTATGTTCTGTGCAGCCTGAGCTATTTCCCGTTATACTTAGGTTATCGCTAATTTTAATAGCAAGAAGCTCAATAATTAAAAGGAGAAAGTGGGCAATCTTGTCCCGTGCCATTAATGATCTTAAATGGAGCAGAAACAATGCCATTCACAGAGCCCATAATGGAGGGTTTCTAGTATATGGTGGATATTGCAGGCATAAAGTTACCCAAGAGGTCAAGGTGTGGAATATGAATGGCCATGCGATGCATGAAACGCATTTAAAAATTATTTTGTTCGTTTAAATAGAATCGTAATGTAAATAATAATCAAATATACAATTATTTCACACTCCCTTTAAAAAAAAAAATATTGTTTTTTCTTCTCTCTTTTTCTTCATTTTTTGTAATCTCTAATGAAACCTCAATAAACACACACACACACATATATATATATATATATATATATATATATATATAATTTTCTTACTTTACACAAATGTTCAAAGTCACACTGAATCACAAAGTAAAGTAAAAGTAGCCGTAATGACATTATTAAAATAAATGAAATTCTCACTTGCCCTAAGATGCTTCTTTAAAGTAAATGTGTCCTGGGTTCCTTTCCCTGCTGCCCACCACTAGTTCCGCCTCTGCTGCCCTATATCTGCTGTAAAATTTCCAACAGAACAGCTGTGCGGAAAGTCTCACACTACATACTGCTCTGCTGCAGTTCTGTCTGCTAGGCTATAAACAACCAATTGACGCAGAGTAATAATGTGAAGGTTAAAATATTGTATATCATGATTATCTGCTACATCTTCAACTGTGATGATGCAACAGAACACGACTGCAGCTCTGACAGAATTACAGCTTCAATGAATTATGTTATAGCTTCAATATGTCTAATAAATATCTTGGAGCGTATGTTCTGCCTTAGCTGCAGCATCTAGACAGCAGCCATACATCTGTATTAAATTTACATGGGTCAGTGTTAGATTACTCAGTTTTATTCATCCACCAGGATCAATTACTCTGGTTGCATTTCTCTATGCACTGCTTAGTAAAACAAACATCAAGACAGCCTCCTCCTCCTTTATAGGGTGAATACTTTCCTCTCTTATTATAAACTCTAAGTTTAAATCCATTTTTAATATTAAAAGATATGGACATACACCCCTGAACACCCATGTATCACACAATCAATTTCCATAATACATACTATAAGTTTGATTAAAAAGATTTAGAAAACATCTTAAGTGATAATTTACAGAGTCAGATTTAAATTAATATTAACTTAACAATAGAGTAACTCATTGAACACTTAGGGGTTTAATTACGAAGCGTCGGTTTGTAAAACCTGGCATTTAAAAAGTCAATGATTTTACTAGCCGTGTTTTGCTAGTAAAAGCATTGCCCTTTTGTATAATAGGATTTTGGTACTTACCAATAAATCCCTTTCTCCAAATCCATAGGGAACACTGGAGTACACACAATGGGGTATAGATGGGTGATGAGTGGAGCCTGGCACTTTAAATTTCTTCAGAAGAGTAGCTGGCTCCTCCCCCTCTATACCCCACCCGAACTCAGTTATGGTTAACCAAGCCGAGCGGAGATGGAGAGCAGACCACTAGAAGAGGAGAAATGAGGAGAAGGAGAAACCAACTACTAAGGTCCAAGACCGAGACAAAAACTGCCAAGCTGCAGACAATCAAAATGCAGCTGAACAAAAACTCTCCAAGAATATAACAACAAGGAAACCGCATTGGGAGGGTGTCCAGTGTCCCTATGGATTCTGAGAAAGGGGTTTATCGGCAAGTCCCAAAATCCTATTTTATCCTTCACCCACTAGGGCACACTGGAGTATACACAATAGGGATGTCCCAAAGCTGACCTCCCGGGTGGGAAAGCGTGGAGAAACTGCAGAACCCTGCGACAAACAGTGGTCGCCAGAGAGTAAACAGTAAAATATAACAGAAAGTAACTGTGGACCCAATAGGCACAAGCCAACCAGCTGAAGAACTCTGGCCAACTACCTTGGAAAACCCCACTGAACACAGTGTGGCAACAGTACCACCAAATCTGTTGTAGCATGGTATCATGGCATGAACTCATTTTGTTTATTATATACTATTGTAGTTGTGCCCTTTTATCTGATTTTTTGACATCTTAACTGTACTCTTCCTGTATTTCACTCTCATCACTACTACTGCTGTTTCTCTCCCAATTCCTTCATCTACACTATGTCTCTCTCTTCTTCTGCTCCCATCACTCAGAAACTACATAATTCTTTCCTCTACCACCAGTTCCCATCTCTTTCCTCCCTCCATAGTCTCATCTTTCTCCTTCCTCTCCTCTGTCTCTCTTCATCCCATCTAGTACTTTCCACTGCACTCCCATAACTTCTAAGTACTGCTCCCTCCCTTTTCCCAAAGTTACACCTCTTCTCAACCCTCACCACACTAAATCTCCACCTTGCCCACCACCTGCTGTCACCCTTCCTCATTCAGAAGCACACCACATACCCATACTATCTTTATCCCCCTGCACTAAACCAAACTCAACCCCACACTACAGCAACCCTCCTTCTCCCTCCTCCCAACTTTGTCCCTCTCTCCTTTCTCCTCTGGAAAGCAAGTTCTATCTATAATCAACTGGTCCCCATCCATGACAGCTTCATCTCCAACTCCTTGAATCTCCCAGCCATCACCAATTCATGGATTTACCCATCTGACACCACTTCTCCTGTAGCTATCTCCTTTGGGGGCCTTACATTCTTTCACACTCCCTGGACTGGAGGTTACCACAGTCTTGGTGTTGGGTTACTTCTATTGTTTTGTCACTCCAACCAACTCTTACCTTCTAAACTCTCCATTTTATTCTTTCCATTCAATGCTCATAATATTCGCCTTTTCCAACTTCCTCGAGTAGCTGCCTTTCTTCATCCCCCTGGACTTAGCTCAAAATTCTCTAATAAATTTGCTTCTTGACTCCTAATTTTCAAATGGGCTAATTTTAAAACCGGAACAGTGATCGCATGTGCACCAATCAAGGATGATTGACAACTATCAAATAGGATCACATAAGTGCACCCCCAGCCCAGATGAAACTGAGGAGTAGATAAAGGGACCAACAAGGCTAAACAACAACTGGACAGGAAGCCATAAGACATGCCAAAGGGTGAAAAGTATATAACGCAGAGCCGGTCAGATTATTTAAGCAGAAACAGGAATCCTTAATTCTCTTTGCTATCTGGAAAACAAACCTGGTAAGAAAGAGGACGTATACAGCAAGTCACGGGTGAGAACTGAACGACCTAGAAAGTAATAATAAAAAGATTACCGACACCAATAGTGGTGAGCTTGAATAAATAACTGCTCCAACCCTATAGGAATAGGCATAAGGAAACAAATGGCAGGAACCTAAAAAGAACTTTCTGATCTTACGTCACTGAGAAGCGATAAGTACTGTCCTTCCACAAGGTTGAAAAGATTAGGCACCCTGATCCCATCAACAAGGATAACGAAGATAATTGACAGACAACACTTGATCCTATAGGATGGATTAATAGCGCCTCCAAAGGAAGACACGACTATATAGGGATACAATTATGTGAGACCGGAACTGCCAGCATGGCTGGCACAGACTCCATGCACAACATGAGCCCTAACAGTGAGTCTATCACTGATAAATAAGACAGAATTATCAAGCCCCAACAGTGTAATCAGACAACACGAGGTGTTCTAGGAAGAAGAATACAAACAAACACAGAAACAGAATATCCGTATATTGTTTGACCAGTCCATCCAACATAGGTGGATAAACCTCGAAGACACTAGCACAGTTGTTAGTGAAAACATGCATGTTCCCACCAAGAGACCAAGGTCTATAACTCACGGGATCGCAACAGTGCAAAGATTCTCAATACTCCAAGAAGGAGAAGAACTCTGTGGTTAAAGGAAATGGATCAGGGAGAAACCGACAATGCAGTCCAGTAATCAGAGAGTGCTCCGTAGAGATGTATATATACAAACATATACATATATAACAGAACATATTTTTTTTTAAGCAAACTGTGTGGAGAAGCTAGAGTGTGCTCTCTCGTCTACATATATATATATATATATATATATATATATTATATACATACACACACACACACATATATATATATATATATATATATACACACACACACACACACACACATATATATACAGTCAAGTGCATAAATATTGGGACATTGACAGAATTTTCATATTTTGGCCTCTATTCACCACCACAATGGCTTTTAAATGAAACACACAAGATGTGCTTTAACTGCAGACTTTCAGATTTAATTTGAGGGTAATTACATCCAAATCAGGTGAACGGTGTAGGAATTACAATGGTTTCTATATGTGCCTCCCACTTTTTAAGGGGCCAAAAGTAATGGGACAAAATAAACAATCCTAAATCTAACTTTCACTTTTTAATACTTTGTTGCAAATCCTTTGCAGGCAATTACAGCCTGAAGTCTGGAACGCATAGACATCACCAGACGCTGGGTTTCATCCCTGGTGATGCTCTGCCAGGCCTCTACTGCAAATGTCTTCAGTTCCTGCTTGTTCTTGGGGCAGTTTCCCTTCAGTTTTGTCTTCATCAAGTGAAATGCATGCTGAATCAGATTCAGGTCAGGGGATTGACTTGGCCATTGCATAACATTCCACTTTTTAGCCTTAAAAAACGCAGTATGCTTCGGGTCATTGTCCATCTGCACTGTGAAGCGCCGTCCAATGAGTTATGAAGCATTTGACTGAATATGAGCATATAATATTGCCCAAAACACTTCAGAATTCATTCTGCTGCTTTTGTCAGCAGTCACATCATCAATAAATACAAGGGAACCAGTTCCATTGGCAGCCATACATGCCCACGCCATGACACTACCACCAACATGCTTCACTGATGAGGTGGTATGTTTTGGATCATGAGCAGTTCCATTTCTTCTCCATACTCTTCTCTTCCCATCACTCTGGTACAAGTTGATCTTTGTCTCATCTGTCCATAGGATGTTGTTCCAGAACTGTAATGCCTTTTTTAGATGTTGTTTGGCAAACTCTAATCTGGTCTTCCTGTTTTTGTGGCTCACCAATGGTTTACATCTTGTGGTGAACTCTCTATATTCACTCTTGTGAAGTCTTCTCTTGATTGTTCATTTTGACAAAATATACACCTACCTCCTGGAGAGTGTTCTTGATTTGGCCAACTGTTGTGAAGGGGTTTTTCTTCACCAGGGAAATAATTCTTATGTCATCCACCACAGTTGTTTTCCGTGGTCTTCAGGATCTTTTGGTGTTGCTGAGCTCTCCGATGCGTTCTTTCTTTTTAAGAATGTTCCAAACAGTTGATTTGGCCACACCTAATGTTTTTGCTTTCTCTCTGATGGGTTTGTTTTGATTATTCAGCCTAATGATGGCTTGTTTCACTGATAGTGACAGCTCTTTGGATCTCATATTGAGAGTCGACAGCAACTGATTCCAAATACAAATGTCACACCTAGAATCAACTCCAGACCTTTTACCTGCTTGATAATGAAATAACAAGGTAATAGCCCACACCTGTCCATGAAATAGCTTTTGAGTTGATAGTCACATTACTTTTGGCCCCTTAAAAAGTGGGAGGCACATATAGAAACCGTTGTAATTCCTACACCGTTCATCTGATTTGGATGTAATTACCCTCAAATTAAATCTGAAAGTCTGCAGTTAAAGCACATCTTGTTTGTTTCATTTCAAAGCCATTGTGGTGGTGAATAGAGGCCAAAATATGAAAATTCTGTCAATGTCCCAATATTTATGTACTTGACTATATATATATATATATATATATATATATATATATATATATATATACACATACATTCAAACATGACTTCGGTTTCAAATATGCCAAGAACATCTGTATGTATGTGGTGCACCAGGCCTGGAAGTACTGTAATAACAGGTCAATGTGTGGAGTGGAAAGACCAAGCTCTTACCTTGTTCTAAAAAATTCCTTTCAAATATTGCCCCCAGATAGGGGCAAATCAGATATTAAACTGAAAGGAACACATAGCACTATATTCACAAGTTTGTATATAATGCCCCCTGTATTATTCAACTAGACAAGACGCTGTCTAATTTCTCAGTCCATATATTATAGGCATGTATGCTGCCCCAGAGAAACCCACGCAATGCCATAGCGGGAGTAACCACAATATCAGCAATGTAACTCACAAATGCTAACCACTACATCGTCTGCGAATACATACTGCTTAATAGTATTAGACTAAGGGATCTTTGTACCCATATACGCCGCTCTCCATGTAAGAGTACTCCAGGGCCCGTTAGAATAGTCAACCTAGTGTGAGCTAATGAGCGATATGGATGCTAAGATAGGCTGTTCCATTAAAAGCATATTAGGTGGGATTTGAACTGACAGTCTTGAAAGGAGTATACCGAGTAAACCCTAACAAGCACAGGGAAAACGTACAACCTCCACACAGATCGGGCCATAGTGGAAATTGAACCCATGACCTGAGTGCAGTGAGGCAGTAATGCTAACCATTACACTGTATGTGCTGCATCTGTGACTGGAGTGCTGCATTAGCCCGCTGCACTCGAGTTCGGGCTGTGGAACGTGTAGTTTTAATATGGAACAGTTCGCCATTTAAGATGACATTCTTGTTTAGTATATGTGCTGCCGAAGCGAGCACTAACGCAGCACAACTGAATAAAAGGGATTCAAACAGTATATACCATATAATCTAATATAACCCCTAACACTTTATAAGAAAAGGAAGGTTATAACTTGTAGCATAGAGGTTCTCTGAAGATGCCGCTGGACTTGAGGACTGTGCTGCAGGGACAAACAACACTTTTCCCTCTTATATATTGCAGTTCCCACTGGTTTTTACTGGAATCTGAAGAGGCGGGCGTCTGTGTACAGCGTGCTGTAATGGTCGTCTGGGAGCCGGGCACTGTGCTGGGCTCATGGGACACTAGTGACCTGGGTGTCAGCGGCCTCCCGTGCTGACAGAAGGCACGGACCACTCAGAGAGGCAGGGGTCCGGGGCGAGCATGTCTCTGCATACAGATCGCGGGCAAGTGCTGTGGCTGCATTAGCCTGCAGAGCCACTGAAGCTTAAATTTTCCTCTTGATGGCAGGGCTATGGGGAGTTGCAACCATTGCAGTTACCGTTGCAGATGAAGCCCCCAACCCGGTACTCTTAAGAGGGAAAACCGCGGCACATTTAAGCTCCTTCCCCAGCCCGCGATGAGCCGCCATCGCTCCCACTGAGCCTACAGTATGCCGAATAATATAAGCGGCATTATGTTATGGAGAGTCCCTTGGCAGAGAGAAAAGGACTTGACAGCATGCACACGACAGCATGTACTGCTGTTCTATGTCCAGGGAGCTGTGAATAAGCCTACCGCAAGATGCCACTATGTTGGGCTGGGGGATCCGCGACTTTTAGCATCCCCACCCCCCTTCTCAAGGGGGGTTGGGAATACTCACCACTGCGTGGCCGGCCGGTGAGCGGTGGGCATGTGGGGACCCGAACACAAGCCGCAGGCAGCTGTGGCGGATCTACCCAGGGTCCATTAACTCTGTGGCCCCAGACACTAGTCGCAAGCAGCTGTGGCGGGGTCTACCGGAGGCTCCCACGCTGCAAGCAGACTGGCGCAGCCAGCAGTCTGCCTGCTGAAGTGAAATAATATAAAAGTAAAAATAAATAAGAAAAAATGGCTGAGGACAGCCCTGTAATTGCCTCCGGCTCCCTCGGCACTTAAACTAAACTGATTTCGGGTGGGGTGTAGAGGGGGAGGAGCCAGCTACTCTTCTGAAGAAATTTAAAGTGCCAGGCTCCACTCATCACCCGTCTATACCCCATTGTGTATACTCCAGTGTCCCCTAGTGGATGAAGGAGAAATTGAGCATATACAAGATCAAAAGTGCTGGGTTGCTTCGTAAGTAACCCACCTTAGCTCTGAACCACTGTGCATATTCTATGCTGCCTGGGAATCACCAGCTGCAGGCCTCTATGTTATGCTTAGTCCATACAACATTACACACTGGAGTTAAAAGCATATATACAGGAAAATAACGCTATTATTAGGCTGATCAATACTTATTTGAGCAACATTGCAAAACGCAAGGATGCACCTTGGAAGGCGATGGGGGGACTTTAGGCTATATCCCTCTTTTCTAATGTGCCACCGCAACTTCCTAATAGCGTGTCATTATTTTGCATTAGAGATGGAGGACACAGATTCATCAGTGACTAATTTTAGTATGTGATTATAGGAGAGGTCGATGAAATCTTCTAAAGAAGACAAGTGGAGAAGTTGCTCATAGCAACCAATCAGCTTATACTGTAGCTATCATTTATCTTATACATTCTATAAAATAGGTACAATCTGATTGGCTGCTAAGGGCTGTCGTGGAAAGATACCTTTGCATCAGCATGGGCATAACTGCACATGATATTGCGTTAATAGAAACCTGTAACTTTCCCTTATTAATTGGTGTGTTGCATCTTTTGTATATGAAAAGGTGACAAAACCCTGTGTTGGTATAACGTTCCCTTGTAAATTGTTGTGTAGCATTCTTTGTATGTCTATAGGTGACAAGACTCCTCTGAACTAATTCCCTTTTGAAATTGAGCCAGAGAGATTCCTGCGTCAGCCATAAATGTGTTCAATTGTATGTGGTTCATATGAGAGATATCCAGGTAAATTACAGGACATCTCAGTTTAGGGTCAGAGATCAAAGAATGGTTGTTTATACCAACAGACAGTCAGTCTACAGAAGTGTATGTTTGCTCACCTAATCAGTGTGCACTTTTATTGACTTAGCCCACTTCTCAACTTCTAAAAAGAGCTGAACATATAATTACAAGAACCCCTGAGGCTTCAGCCAGCTGAACAATACACACTGAGCTGACAAGGGTTAAAATCACCCAGAGAGGGGGGTGAGGGGGTGTGCCTGGACAGGTATAAACATGTGATTCAACTGTGGTTCAGTGTTCATTCTGCGTGGGACTATCGAAAGGTACAGATGATCCAGAATTCTCCATTGGGACGGTCCCATCCCAGAACCACTTAAGTCGACGAAGTCCGAGTTGTTTGTTTCTTCCATTTTATTTTATTTCTGAACTTGCAAGTAATTGTGATTCCTTGTTAACATTGTTATCATTGTAACTTTTGTGACTAAGCTTTGAAGATATTCTTGAATGAAAACATTAATTCTAGTTCTGGACCTGTGTTTTTATGACCAAAGGCCTCTTATGGCTCATGTTACCTATTTTTGTAAGTATTCATAATTGCGTGTGCAGGTGAGAGCAGAATCCTACCTCATGCTTTAGCATTACAGTTTTGTTCTGCTGGTGGCAGTAACCCAGTTTACACGTACGGAGGTAACCTGTAAAAGTCACGGGCGGCGATTCTCAGATTGGCGTATCTGGAGGGTCGGTCCGCAGGATCCGTGACAAGGGCACCTTCTCCACGCTTTAGAAGTGTTGATACATCTCCCCCCTTTTAGTGTTACGAATTCAGATGAATAAAATACTTGGAAAGAGGATTAACATTAATTATTACAGTAGTTTTTGCCACCTGTAGCCGAAAAGGAGACCTTAGAGAAAAAAGTTTGTCTATAATACATTAAACACTGTTGCTCAGGTCACGGCAAATAGCCACTCTCAGCATGCCAGGTCCCGGGCGACTCTGTTTGTGACAGAGTCTTTTCTGTCTCTTTTTTTTACCAAAAATGCACCTTAGTTGCAATAAGAAGTGACTAGGACGCATCCAGAGGATGTGCTGATTAATTTGACAAATCCCAGGGGCCAGGTCGCCATGGCTACCAGATTTTGCTGCCTGGCTACTAGATTTTGCAATGAGGGAGGAAGCAGATCCTCGTCAGCTCCGTCGGATTCATGCCTGTAGTATTGCGGTGTTCATATCATGCACAGGAGTGCATGAGCTGAGTATCGCCTGTGGTGACTGCTGTGCCTGTGTCCGTCCCAGCCTGCACTAACTACTCCTCTCCTTCCTGGCCTGCTCTGATCACTGCTGTCTGTCCCAGTCTATGCCGATCCTCCTGTATGTCCCGGCTGTCTACTATCTCCAGCTCAATAGAGCTCTCCGGTAGTAGAGTCTATGGTGTGACCACGAGGGGAGGGGGGTTTTGTTGTACTCTTTGGCACCATTATTTTATGTGAAATGTGGTCCGTTATTACTGGAGGGTGGGGGTGAAGCAGGGGAGCTGTGCAGAGCAGTGAGAGGGCCTCCATTTTACTGTATCAATTCAACTGTGACCATTTTGTGGACTAGTATAGTGTGTATAAAGGCTGCATAACACACAGAGCTTGCTCCTCACTCCTGTAATTTTTTGGGGGGGACGGTGGTCTGGCTCCTACACTTTCATCCTGGCTCCTAGATTTTAGAAAAATTTGTCAAGCCCTGAATTATATACACGACACTTGTATATCAGAGTCTATGAATCTGTATACAAAGTGCTGCGATGAAGTGGCAGCAGCTTTTTTCCACAGCAAGTTCTGTTGTGCTTCATTTACAGACTCAGTCGCACACAGCTAATATATCAAATTAATTAGTGCAACTCCTGGTGTGTCTTAGCCACATCGCATTGCATTTTTGGCCAAAAAAGAGGCAAAAGATACGCTCAGCGCAAGTAGAGTCATGCGCAGAGTCACTCGCGCCAGGCGTCTCATGCCGTTTGGCTATTAAGGATAGGTCTATAAGGTCACATCTGTAAATGTTGAAAAGCCTTTATCCATTAAAAAAATTAATGAATCAACAATAAAAATAAATTATGTTTCAAAAACACCATGTAGTTGGGGCTTGAAGAAGTCAGAGCTCTTTTGAAATGTTTGCATTCCAATCACATAGAAAACCAGAAAAATGTCAGGAACTCTGCTAACATTGCAACTAAAAAATAGATACAAGAAGAACAAAATGTCACCAGTATAGGTTCTAGTGTTGTGTATGATAAAAATGTAACCACTTACCAAGGGCATGAACCTTCTGCTTGTGCTTCTTCTTGTTTAGTCTTGCTGGCTGGAGATGCTTCTCCTTATTGTTGGATTCATAAAGTATTTCAAAGAATGTTTTCATCTCTTCAGTGATGGCTTCAAAGAAAGTCTCATTGCTAAACTTAATTATTAATGAAGAGTCTATAACGCGGCTTAACACAAACAAATCCTCTTTTATCATCATGAACACCTTGGGAATAGCCCTCTGGTATGCCCCAAGTACACTTTCAATGTGCCTCTCGTTACAATTGTGCAGAAGCTCAACAACAAAATTCTGCTGGATATTCTGATATTTAGCCAGAACATCAGATTCAGGATAGAGAAAAAGAAGGCGCTGTAAGCATCGGGCTTTAAAGTGAATATGTGAGTAATTGTTATAGGTGTCAAAGCGGGCTTGCAATTTACCAACTAGATGGCGACGTAAATGAAGTCTTATATCGTCCCACACAGCCTGCAAATCCATCGTAGAGTCATCTTCAATGGCGTGTAGTGAGGTCTGGGATGTGCAATGAAATGAGCTTCCACTGGGAAAGGAAGGAAAAATGATGGCACACTCACTGGAAAGATCCATAAGAAATTGAAGAACCGTGTCCTCCCGATTTTCATGGTTCTTCAGAAAATGTTGCTAAACAAAACAAGAAAGACAACTTTAAATCACTAATGTTTTCAGAGATCACACAATGAAGCTTTGTTTTTAGAATTTCACATCTATGCATTTGTATTAATCAATAAAATATTTAAATAGTGTGTTTAATATATAATTTTAACAGAAACAACAGTCTATTGCAGTGATTCCCAACCTCGGTCCTCAAGGCACAGTAACAGTCCTGGTTTTAGTTATATCCATGTTTCAGCACAGGTGGTTAAGTCAAAGTAACTGAGGTACTAATTAAGTCACCTGTGCTCAAGTAGGCTATCCTTAAAACATGGACTGTTAGTGTGCCTTGAGGACCGTGCTTGTGAACCCCTGTTCTATTGTCTCAGATCGGCCAGACACCTTAGCAATGTTATTGCAAATTACAAGTAAGGTACCTGTGTAATTCTACCTCATAGGTAACATGACGTTATTGATTTAGGGGTGCTAAGGGAAAGGAGAAGCCCCACTATGGTGGACAGAGGCAGGGGCGCAGAGCGTGGTTACAAATTACTGGGGCTTGTTGGAGGGGCCCTGCCCAGGTCAGCTGCCGCTATGGGGAACATTGCCCTCCTTTGCAGCACTGAGGGGAACACATGTCCTCCTGTGCAGCCACCGGCACGGGTTTGCGGGTCTGGGAAAATATTTTAACTTTTTCTTTTTAGAGGACCTGGCCACTCCTAACCGGATTTGGTCACACCCCCTCTCAGTTGCCAGGCCCGTGACCTCTCTCGGCGGCCCTGAACAGAGGGGGTGGATATCCATTTAAGCAATTGGGCTATGGTGGCGTCAACAAATCTGGCGGAATAGAAATACATAAATAAATAATTATGCTGGTAAAATGTAATATAAACACCCCTCAATCTAATTTACATACTTTCTAATCCTGCTGAAAAGTGTTTTTGGAATTTAATATTTTACCTACATTTTTTGTCAGAAAAGGTACCTGCGCGATCGTTATGTTTGTTGCAACAGATCATCAGCTTATTCTTTTATTTTATGTACTCTGCAGCGCAATTATGAAATGCACCCAAGGTGCACTAAGGCCCCGATTCAGACCCGCTCACTAGGATGCGTTCGCACGCAGCCTGCTGATGTTTGCAATGTGCGCATGCGATCCAAGCGATCTTCATAACCTCCACTAGTAGATATAAAAATTTGTGTTATACCACAGTCTTTAGGAACACCATCACTTCAGAGGGAGGCGCATCAGACAGTCTGCGGGTAATAGTGCGATTATGCAGCCACCTGAGATAGTCCACTTTATTCTGGAGGATCTCACCAGAACAACCTTCACTCGCTTCTTGATTAAGGTTTTCCAGACACTTTTCAATACTAGATGAAAGCACAAAATATACAATATATTAAGAAACTAATTAAAGTGTGTGTGGGTGTGTATGTGTGTGTGGTAGAAGTCTGCTTGTTCGGGCTAATCTCGAGAACCACTGGACTGATTCTGATGCAGTTTTCACTATTCTGTAGAGCATTTGTTGAGGAAGGTAACGTATGACAAAAGGGAGCCAAACAGTGACGATTTTAGTGAAACAAGTCAATGAAAAAACATTTGTCCGAACGCATTCTTGGCTTACGCTACCTAAATCGTTATTATACCATGAAGAAATTGATACAGGTTATCCGATCTCTCCAGAAAAATTGATGTAAGCCTGTTTACTGATACAAAATGTAAGTTTTCCCCTTTTTTATTTTTACTGTTCCTATTTCATTTATGTGAAAAGTTATTCTTGAATTTCAACAGAGATCACTTCCCGGAAAGAGTCTGTTTTGGCATGACAATAGATAAAGCACAGAGACAGACACTTAGGGGTATATTTAGGGCATACATGCCTACCCTCCTGGAATTCACGGGAGGCTTCCATATTTTTCGGGTAACCCCCTACCTCCGGAGGGGTAGGCACTTCTCCCGCATTCTGCCCACTTCTTCACGAATCGCGTCATTTAGCCCATCCCCTATTTAAATGTCAGTCAATCGCGTCAATTTACCGCGATGGGGCGGGGCTGAATGATGCTGACCATCAGGCCCTGCCCCACCGCAACCCACCTGCTTCTCCTCCCCGGGCTTCTCCCGGGGAGGAGAAAAGAAAGGTAGGCAAATATGATTATACCAAAGTGAGAGTTTTTAGAAGTGGAGATTTTGCCCATAGCAACCAATCAGATTCTAGCTATTATCTTCTAGAAGGTGTTACATAAATGTTAAGTAGAATCTGATTGGAGTGGAGACTGTTTTTCTCATGGACAACTTTCCGTGTCCCTTTTTTAATTTCAGGTCAAAACAACAAATCTTTTTGTGTTGCCATCAGGAGAAAAACAAGGAAATCTTAGAAGGTCTCTGTTAATAAAGACTATCGCCATAAATTCAAAATGATATTATATACAGTATATATAATGGCGGTGGATTTCAACACAGGTGAGTCTCCCCAGCTGATTATTTCACTTGGCAGCTCTTGCTCTCTTATAGTGGCCTCTTTGTCAGTGTGGACTAGGGGCCTGATTCAGAGCCGCTCGTAAGCGGCCGCTCGTTCGCTCCGAGCGATGTTTGCCCAACTGCGCATGCGTACGGATCGTTATACGCATGCGCGAACCAGGGAGTGCGGCCGAAAATCGTTTGTTCGCTAAATAGCAAATGCCCGCTAATATGAGTGACAGGAGGAGGCGTATGTGGGTGGTAACAGGGGAAGGTGCTTGAAAACGGGGAGTGGAAATCAGAACGCAGGCGTGCTTAAAGGTCAAAACGGGCGTTTTAAGGGTGTGCATAATTACTACTGGAGTGTCATTGACCACGTCACTGGGTTATTTTATAGCCAGAACTGTTCGCAAATTTGTGGTAGCAAACACCAGCCCCAAGAATAGCGAGCTGTTCGATGTACTCGATTAATCTAATAAATAGCGGACATGACGTATGGTGCGAGCGGCCAGGGGGTGTCTTTTTCAAAATTACAACCGCAAGTTTTGTTCGCTCGTTCAGACATAGAGGCGTGAACAGACCACAAAGAGCGAACGGTTCATTTGAATAGCCACCCCTTTTTTTTGAACGAACGACCGCAAATAGCGACCGGCTCTGAATCAGGCCCTAGGTCCTTGAGAAAGGTGGTTGTACCACTAAAACAGCTGTTGGATCATGCTGCTTTTTTCATCTGAATTGAGCATGGGGCACTTTGATAAGTATTAACACTTGCGTGAAATATATGCTGCTGCTGTATTTTATTGTCAACATTCGGCTTTATGCTGTTTTAAGGCTGCTATGATATAAAGTAAGAAAATCACACTTTATTAAGGTGGAGTGCTGGTCTCTGTTGGTTCTTTGGGACTGAAGCATTGTGGGTGCATTTTTGCTATGTGACTACAGCACCCAGATTTACTGTAAGAGAAGTGTGTGCGGTTTTCTATATACTGTGTGTGTATATAATATATATATATATATATATATATATATATATATATATATTCACATACACACTATTTATTTTCAATCAATAAACTTCACAAGCCTTGAGAAATTAGGCATATTGATTTAAATTTAATGGAATCAAAGTTTAATGTATCACCTCCTCTGCATATAATGTCACTACTTTATAAGAGTAAAGTAAAAGGTAAATAGGTAAACTATGCACAAACAAGGAAAAGGGAAATATGAGTTATGACAGGCAAAACCAATATAGGGTGAGATACAATATAGGATATTAACAACCACTATTCCTCTGATATATCAACATAAAATGGGGAAAGTAACCTGAGTAATGCGGTAGTGGCGGTGCTTGCGAGAGTTGAAATAGAATATATGGAAAAAACAAGCAAAAGAAACTTTATTTGGCGAGCACTCCTTAAACAGAAAATTAATCTAAAACATTACTTCTAGACTCATCTTATTAAAAGTTATCGGATGTCATGGATCATCCAGCTGACACCTACACACAAGAAAACATTAAAAAATTAGATCTATACCCCGACCTTCCTTGTTATTTCAATATTTCCCCACTTGTGGGATTTAATTATAAGATATTAAGGTATTCATGTCTATTGCCACCTATAGATTCCATTTGCTTTACTTCAGGATATTGGTATCTGAAGATTTGATCTACACCTTTGTATTTACACACTGCCTATATATTCGCCTACAAGAGATGATCTATTTTATTTGATCTGTATTACCCTTCATTGATTAAATTTAGTATCGAATCAGATGATTCAGAAATACGATGTGTTAGTTTGTGTTTACACATATCTTTTGTTGTTTTGTCTCATTTTTTTAATGTGTTTTCATGTGTGTATGTGTGAGCTGGATGATCCATGAGATCTGATTACATTTAGACTCATCTTATTAAAAGTTACGTTTTAGATTAATTTTCTGTTTAAGGAGTGCTTGCCAAATAAAGTTTCTTTTGCTTGTTTTTTCCAAATAGGTAAACTAGTCAGACACTTTTGGTCCAATAATTAGCATAAAAACATAACATGGGTGTAATATAATGTTGAATAAAATGTTCATTATATTTAAAATGGATACACAGATCCATTTTAAGCAAAAAGTCAAATCTATACATAAATACTTTTTATTTATTCTATTGTACGATTTAGTGATACAAGTGCTACATGACAAATATGTTATTGAGTTGGTTTTAACATATATTTCATTTCAATACTTAGGACTAAAGTAAAAGTACATTTGATAGTTGACCACATATTATTAGGATATTAGTAGATATTAATGCCAATTTAGGATGTCTTGCCAACATAAAATTACAAGACTGTAGACCATATACTTTTACAAAACATCAAGTTGACTAGAGCAGGGCAGCCGAAATCAGCAGGGGAGAAGGCAGCGGCAGGCATCCTTATGCTCGGGTAAGCTTTGGAACTATTAGCATATTGTCGCAGCAGCGTTCTGTGTGAAATCGCAGCTGTGATTGCATTAGGGTCCATCTCTGAATCAGGCCCTCAGTCAAGAAATAAGTCACTACACACGTGAGAAAGTTACACGTGCAATTAATTAAACCTAATTTCTAGTATGCAACCAATGCTAGCGTTCCCGCTAAGCTGTTTTAGTGGGGCGCGGCGCCCTGCCCTCCTTCTGGAGGGCAAAAAGCACCCTGCCCTCCAGGAGGAGGGCAAAAAGCGCCCGGCCCTCACAGCCTGCGGGAGCCGTTCTCACCCGCGGGATGCAGTGTCCCGCGGGTGGAGAAACATGCGGTGACCCGGTCACCGCATGCGCCCGGCATCTATTCTCCCTGTCTGCAGGGCTTGGGGGCTGCCCGGCGTGTCCGTAACTGCCGGGCACGCCCCCAAGAGTGACGAAAAGGGGACGCGTCTTATAGACACGCCCCCTTTTCAGATGACCACGCCCCCTTCTCGGTCGCACACGCGCCTTCGGCGCGCGCACGGGCATGCCCTCTCTAGCTCCGGTGCCCTGCCTCCCGCTGGAGCTAGAGGGAACACTACAATGCGTTGCAATGAGGGAGAGGTTTTGTGAGCAAATAGCTTAATTTGTATCCCATGCAAATTGAATAGGTGGAAAAAGTAAACTTATCAATCTTATACAGAAAAACTGTGGAAATTCATAGGCGCTGACGAAATTGCATACATGCAAACAAGTTGTACACAGCAGATGTGCGAAAATATGCAAATATCAGTACCACCGGGATATGTATGGGGACGCCCACTGGTGGTTTTGCAAATCCAAACAACTGCTACAAAGAAGCAGCACTGATCACCGATCAGTCGATTAGTATCGGAGTTCTGAGTAAACCTATTGTTACTCAGAATGGCAGCGGAAACAGAGATGCCGAAGCCAGTTTTACTACTACATAATCACAGGTTGAGACACGCCTGCGTTTGAGTCACCACCCTCCAATCATTGTCGCCCACATTCCCTGCCTGTCAATCCAGTTGCGAATAAATCTCACTGAAAGCGACAATTTTAATGAAGCCTGACACATGCGCAGTGCAACTCGTAGATCACGATAATTGTTCAACTGCATACACATCGGCAATGCGCCCATCTCTGAATCAGGCCCTATGTTAGGCATGTTCTGCAAATGGATACATGTTGTATGGTCCATTTTCAATCCGTTTTTAAAAAAATAAATAAATGATTATGTGATTCTAACACTAAAGCTGGCCATACACCTGGCAACTTGTCATACAACTAGCCAACTAAGCTATCATCTGACCAAATAAGATGGCTCCATGGCGGCAATTGTGCAGATGGTTTGGCAATAGTGCAGATGGTGCGGCAATGGCCATTAGTATTAGTTTCGACAATGGTTTGGGAGCCGATGGTGTGGCAATTGTGCCGATGGTGCGGCAATAGCCGTTAGAATACTGTTTGGTTTTGACAGCGGTTTGGGAGCCGATGGTGCGGCAATTATGCTGATGGTGTGGCAATAGTGCCGATGGTGTGGCAATTGCCGTTAGGAAGCTGATGAACTGATGGCAGCATGGGAGCTGCTTGGTGCGACTCAAAAGCAGTGTGGAGGTTTGATGAACAGATGGCAGCACGGGGGCTGCTTGGTGCGGCTGGGAAGCCGAATGGAAGAAGTATCATGAAGAAAAAACAGGAACAACCTGACTATACAGCCAAGCCGAGGGAACTCACAGATACTCTATAGTCGACACAGCTGCAATAGTCCAGTGAGTATAAATATGCTGAAGTCCCAATAAGGTTTGAACTTGTAGAATACATCACTTCCTGTGACGTGCCGATTGCCTAGCAACAGGAACAACTGAAGTAACCTGGGGCCTGATTCAGAGCCGGATGCAATTAGCGCTCGCTCGTCCCGAAAATAGGGGTGGCTATTCAAATCAACCGTTCGCTCTTTGCGGTCTGTCCACGCCTTTAGGTCTGAACGAGTGAACCAAACTTGCGGTCGTTTTTGGAAAAAATACGCCCCCTGGCCGCTCGCATCCTACGTCATGTCCGCTATTTATTAGATTAATCGAGTACATCGACCAGGGTATGAACTGCTCGCTATTCTTGGGGTTGGTTTTTCCTACCACAATTTTGCGAGCAGTTCTGACTATAAAATAACCCAGTGACGTGGTCAATGACGCTGCTGTTTTAATTATGCACACCCATAAAACACCCATTTTGACCTTTAAGCATGCCTGCGTTCGGATCTCCACTCCCCGTTTTCAAGCACCTTCCCCCGTTACCACCCACATACGCCTCTTTCTGTCACTCAAATTATCAGGCATTCGCTATTTTACGAGCACATGAATTTCGACCGCACTGACTGGTTCGCGCATGCGTATAAAGATCCGTACGCATGCGCAGTTGGGCAAACATCGCTCGGAGCGAACGAGCGGCCGCTTACGAGCGGCTCTGAATGAGGCCCCTGGTCCGGTCAGGGCAACCTGCTAGAAGGATTCAAGTTGTGACCGTGACTTGTAACACCCCTTGATTCAGGGCTGGATGTTCCATGGCCTTATGGTACATGGTGTAGTTGCTTCATCTTTCTGGGTTGGGATGTTAGTTAGTTTAGTGTAGTTGGGGTAGGATTTTGTTTGAGGATCCAGGTATGCCATAAGTTGGGGGCATGGTCACAGGGTGGAGGGTGGTTGTTAACTGCTGTATTTTGTTGTCCATGCTTTGGAGATCATGACTGGAATATATTGGGGCCAATGCAGAGTTAAACGCAGGTATGTTCTGCAAACGTATCTTGTAGATTTTCACACTGTACATGTTCCATAGCCGAGCATACACAACTATGGGCTACGCAGAGTCATTAGCAAATCAGTCACATCTCTACTTGCGGATGAAGGGACATACGTTGGTGGCAGTGGGGCATTTACAAGCAGGATATGTTTACCAAGGCAAGGAATTGCGGGTTCAACAGAGTTGTACACTAGGGATAGGGGTAGTGCAAGGCGCAAGTGCTTTCTGGTGGCACCTGAAATCAAGCGTATAGCCATAGATACATACTACTCTCTACATGAGCGAATATATGCATTTAGGCCCTGATTCAGAGCCGGACGTTCTGACAGAGCACTCGCTCTGAATCAGGGCCGGGCTATTTTTTTTTAGAGCGGCCTCCTGGCCGCTCACATAGCTGTGGGTGACCACCTACAGCTATAGGGAGCGGCCAGGAAGATGGTTGCGATGGTGAAGACCATCGCAACCATCGGGCTTGCGACGAGACCCTTGTGGTAGGGTCTCATTGCCGCAAGCCCCAGAGAGCTTTCGGCTCTAACAGAGCCGAAAGCTCTCTCAGTGGGGCCGCCCCCAGACGGTAGGCGTTCTCATGGGAACGCCTCCGTCTGGCCAGCCACCCCCCCGGCCCGCCCACCAAAGGGGGCGTGCTGTCACTCAACATCGACAGCACGCCCCCTTTGGTACGAGACCCGGAGCGACGGATTACCCATCGCTATCCGGGTCTCGCGCATGCGCACGACGGAGCCGGCTCCGTCGTACGCATGCGCTCTGGGCCACCATCGACCCGGTTGCGAGCGTTCAGCGCTTGCGACCGGGTCTGAATCAGGCCCTTAGTTCAATGCACACAATGCTGGAGAAATTAAAGGTGTCCCTCCATAGGTAATGTAGCAAGTAAACTATAGTTTGATATATCACACTAGAACTCCCTATTTTGGTGTACAGCATTACATATGGTATATAGGGCCTGATTCAGACACACTCGCTAGGCTGCGTTCGCACGCAGCCAACCGATGTTTGCAATTTGCACCTCCGTACGCATCGCAGTGCGCATGCGCGAACTAGTCCATGCGATCGGGAAGTGTTCGCTCGCTGTGCATAGACAACTCGCTACAATGAGTGACAGGAAATGCCATTTATGGGTGGTGATGTGGATTGGTCGATAGAAATGGGAGAGTGGTGGTGCGAACGCAGGCGTGCCTGAGCGTATTAACGCCGTTTAAGAGGCGTGCATATTTAAGACACAGCGTCACATTGTTGAAATTCACTCGCAGTGCTTGTGGAAGGGTATGGTCAGCCACAAGTGCTACGATCGCTGCTGATGGTACTCGATGTTACCGATGGTTGCATACACATCCTGCAGATGAGGTGCATAAGTGGGCATCTTAAGACAGGCTGGTGGGCGTCTGCATACACACCGCGATTGCACGCCAAGACATAGTGGGTGTGCTAATGCCATGCCATGCGATCGCGGATTTGCATTCTTTCGCTGCGTGCGAACGCATCTAGCAAGCAGGTCTGAATCGAGCCCATAGTTCCTTTCTGCTTGCCAGAGCAGGCTATATTATGGATTTATGACAAAGAGACATTGATATAATGCAGATGAAATAAAAAAAAGTATAAAGGCAGAGAAACAAGCTGCAATCTGAGTTTTCAGGTTCTTTTGCTAGTAGTAATTTAAAAATAAAAATAGTCAACGATATACTGGCGAGTGTTAGTAGTCATTACTAAATTCATTGCAAGATAGTAAGTTGGAAACTATGAAAGACGACTACCTATTTTTACTGTGGGTAAAAGATGTGCAGCAATAGATTTGTAAAAAAGGAGAGTTGAGCACGTCTTACATTACATATAATGTTACTGCTTATCAATTACTGATTTAGTAAAATGGACTAAATAAACTAATTAGATGGATAGTGGAGAAGGCATTCAATTACAATGTGAGGATTTAACACAGAAAATAAAATAAACAACACACAAAAAAAAAAAAACTGAAATTTTATTGACTATAACCAATTTTAACATGAAGTGAAGGCCTCTTCAAAATGAATTAAGGGTGGGTGGGCTGGAAAACACTATAGAAAAAGGTGAAGAAAAGACCTTTTCAGGAAAACTCCAAGCATGAGCGAGTTCAAAATGAAGTGCAGTGAAACGAATATCTTCTCATTATCAAACAGTCTTTTCATGAACGCTGAGCACTTTCATGAAAAAGAATACCTCACTGCCTGTGGCCCATTCAAATGACTGACGGGACAACCCCAATTGTGAACACTGGTTCTAAGTATGACAAAAGATTGGCATGTATCTTCTTAACTTGCGTAAACTCTTCTCGGGACTGCGAAATGTGATGCTCCCTCTGTACACCTTAGCTCTAGGGACTCTCTATAAAAAAAAAACTTTTATTGTGGTATCCTGAAGTGTCCCATTCAGCAAAACCTAACAGATTACAGTGCAATAGATTGTACAGGCCTTACTGGTGGTAGCCTACATAAATCGGATTCAATTAGGAATAGTCTTGAAAACTAATCTCGGACATCAAAATCTGGGTGCTTGCCAAAAACTACAAGCAATGATTTGGATAAAGTTTTCAAGGGACAGCTTACTTTAATAATATGTCTCAATAATAAAAAAATAGACTAGTATGGGAAATAAATACTGACATACTTGCTTCTCAGATTGCCAGAACAACTAATTGATTTGTAGTTTGTATGCTTGATTAACAGAGCATTCTTTGGCAGTTGCTACCTATACGGCAACATAAGGAAATTCTTAAATGCTCATGCATTTATCTCAGATTCATGGATTTATTATTATTATTTATGGATTTGTTCATTTAAGTAAATTATTTCATCCTTTCATAGAGATCTTCCTTGAGTCAAGATGTCTGCCTGGTAATTTTGAGGTGACTAGATGTTATATTTTGTAGTAAAGAATATAGACACCCTAAGATCAGAGGCTTAGCAGTTATGATGTGAAAATGAAAAATATTAATATTACCATTCTGAAATTTAAAGAATGTATTTAGTATTGTACTGCACATACTACTGTATAGTACTTTAGAAGTCTATTTATGAACCGGTGATGGCCTTGCAAAAATATGTTTGCAGTGGGGAATTCCCACACTCTGACCTGAGTGCATTCTCACTGTAGAAATATTGCTGCAAGCCGGTCTGCCGGTCATTTACAAGAGGTCACTACACACTTTAGAAAATAGATGAGAAATAAAATGGTAAATAAAAGCCGTATGTGTGGGGCTTTTTATTAATAAAAGGTATTGTTTACACTATACGGTCAATCCTATTAAGTGCGAAGGATGCGAGTTGCCATTTCAACGGTGTTAAAACGCTGGCAGCGGACCAGCACCTTGCACTCTTTGCAGCCCTCTCAGAGCCCAAATTCGCTGAATTTTGCTCAGAGCCCTATGGGGCTGCGAGCAAAAGTCATCGAATCCAGGCTGTCGTAAAGTGTGGCCGTTTCCGTAATGACTCGCACAGGCAAGATCATCGTGGCTAATAGTATTGACCCCTATGTATGTTTTTCAGCACTTTGCTGTGGTGCACTGCAGGTCCCAGCTGGCTCTCTCAATGCCAGGGCACGCTGGCTCTTGTAGTTCTTGCACCACACATAATGACCGGGATAATTGGTTTAGTTTCCCAACATGTTTTGATGAGTTATCAAACACTGCTGTCGAAACTGGATTATTGGCTGAGACAAGATCAGTTTAAAATTGAATCGCAGCGACACCATCTTGCGACTGGCCGCAAGACGCCATTTTGCAAAATGGCCGGGTAAGCGCCATTTTAGATAAACTCACACTTTAGTACATGTGGCGATAATACTATTAGCATCATGCGAATGCATCTGTGACCATCGCCATAAGTTACGGCGATTCACCAGAAGCCTATTTCATGACTTTACGTATTATTAAGGATATATTTCAGAAATGGCTACGTGACAACTAGCTTGTGTAGATAAGCTTCCTGGACAGTGTCTGCCCTCACTACAGGTGGTCTGGCTCGAATACACACCTACATTAGCAGGCTACCTGCAAGGACATGATTTCAAAGACTAGAGTGTCATCTTAGGTCTGTCTCTTGTAGCTGGGCTATTTGCATTTCACACAAGAGACTGGGAGAATAAAGAGTTTTTCTTTTAAAGCCTGGGACAGGTGGGGGGGACTGCTGACAGAGTGGGCATGTGAACTATCTGGCTCAGCATGTCACACTGCTAAGATGTTCACTTAGTGAGAGTTAAGTGCACCCTTCCTCATACACACATTAATACGTCTTTATATCAAACCCCGAATACTCACACATTACATATTCACACATAAGGTTTAATAAGTTTTAAAGTATATGATTTAATTTGGTTCAGTTAGTTTAAATTCGAGAAATAAAGATATTTGATAACTAAGGTTTTATACATGTTAAGACAGCCGTGTTTGGTTTCGAACTGATGCGTACTCTTTCAACAGAATTCCGGTACTATCGGTGTGGAGATCGCATCATGCATTCCCAACTTATGGACAGCAGAGACTACAAGCAACAAAATGTATATTTTAGGAACAACTGTTAGGATGCAGCATGGGGAGGCAGGAGGGAAAAGACCCTCAGTTGTTAGAGGCTGGGCGAGTCTATTTGAACCAGCCTGTTAAATGCACTGTAACATATGCTTCTCCCCTGGGAACCAATGGCATAAGCAAGAAACTTCTCTATTGTCCTGTCTATTCTGGGGGGGTATAAACATGTGTGCTCAAACACTGGGTCTTTAGTCTTCTTGCTGAATGCTGATTGACAGAGGTTTTCTTTCTGAAGGCCGGGATCTGGTCCAGAGGCGCTGCGTATGTATACTATACTTGGGTCTGTATAATTCCTTTGTGCTAAATTGTACACAGATCATAGCGTGTAACTGACTGTACTTTTACTTGAATAATACTTTGTGCTTCGGAACCACATGTTCTGAGTCTGGAGTCTCTATTTATTGTATGACTGCGTACGCAAATTAGCGTCATCCTTAGAGGTTTATAGGAAGGATTTTAGAAGGTACAGGCAGGGGTATATAGAGGTTCATTTTAATATCGTCAGATGGGGGCTCATCGAGTGAAGTCACTTACCTACTCACACGGCACATACGGCTATCAATATCTCAGCAAAGGGTGGAGTGGCCACATGCAGGGTTTTCCTGCAACCGCTTTGTGCTAAAAAATCGCTATCCGTTTTCGTGTGAGCAAAGGAAGCTGACTAGAATCCAGGGACAAGAAAGGAAAAAGTTTGTTTTCCTTTGTTGATAGAACCTAACGTTTAAAAGGGGTGCCGCAGTTTTAAATACGCGGCTGAGTCGCAGCTTCGAGCACAGCAAAGACGCACTTTTGCGTACGCAGTTAAAAAGTCATTATACAGTTGTGTGGTAGTCGCAATATTGTGTATGCGGCTGGTCTCACAATAGTGTATACGTACTTCCGGTTCTACTGACACGTGTTTAAACAAAGCCGTCGAGGTTTACCTTTTTCAATTGTTATCAATATCTGGGTTAAGGTGTATTTTTCTACGCAGGAAAAAGTGTGTAACAGTGAGTATTTGTTGGACAGTTAAGGATATCGTATGATCCTTAAGGGCTAGGTACAAGGGTTAGTCTAGCCGCTCGGTAAGTAGCTTTACCGTTCTATACACAGTAGCAGGTGTACATGTTGTCTTTGTTGTAGAGAGGTGCGTGGGAGCGGCCGACATATAAACTCCCATAGGTGTGGAAGTTGCCTTACTAAATCTTATCCGGGTGTGGAAGTTGCCTTTTTCAAATCTTAGCCAGGTGTGTGGGCGCTGCCGACTTAAATCGTCCACAGGTAAGTGAAGGTATCTTGGTTGTCTTTCACCAGTTTAAATCTTTATTGAAAAGCGTAGGATTTTGTCTCAGAATGGGAGCCATGCAAACAGTAGAGATGGTTAACAATGATGTGCTGCTAATGAAAGCTCCGATTGGATCGGCACGTCGTATTATGCATACTAAGTACAGTACTTATGCAATAAGGTATTGTGATGTATGGTTTAAAATGACGATGAAGAGTGTTAGACTGTTTCCCAGAATTGGTAGTTTTGATAAGGATGTATTAAATAATGTCCGGGATCACATCAATCTGATGCGCTCCCGAGAGAAAAAGGTTAAATATTTTGAATGTTTAAAACTGTGGCAGCATGAAGGGGATGCGTGGCTTAAAAATGTGCAAACGACGCAAACTAGCGTCGTGAGCACATTGCCTGAAAATACATCCGCGGGGCTAAATTGCAATACGGGCGAGCCGCAAAATGGCGCGCCTGTGCGGCAAGGTAGTGTCGTGGAGAGTATTGCCAGCAGTTCACGTTCACCTCCCCCACCTTATGTGGATGGAGGTGCAAGTACAGTTACCAAAAATACCCATAAAAATGTAACAAGCAACTTGTACCCTCTCTTAAGCAACTATAAAGAACATGTTCATGATGTGGATGATGAGCCTATTGTAATGTCTGCCATTTCCCATGCTGTACAAATGATACATGAGGCATCACCACAATCACGAGTGGTGCCTCCATCTCCATCGGTAACAGCAAGGGAAGTGTTAATGCCCTCTGCACCCATAGAGTAAGTTGTTCATACCATACGTAGCAGCAGCAGACTAAACCCCCAGCCAGGTAATCAGATCAAAAGGTAGCAGCACTACCGGTCTGCATCCCATTCGGACAATAACTGTTCCAAATGGAAATGCAGATGCAAACGGTATAGTGCCCACGAGGGACGTAGTATGCATTGTCCTTGGACAAGAGCAGAACTAAATTCCATCATAAATGATTTCCCCGATCCCAAAAAGGAACTAGCCAAATGTCAAAGATTTTTGAGAAATTTGGGTAGTTCACATGAGCCAACTAATAAAGATTGGCGTGTGGTGTTAAGGGCCTGTCTGCCGCGCAATACCGACGTGACAAAATTTATCACGGATTGTGTATTGGATGGTGACGTTCCCTTAACAGACAAAGTAAACCAAGGTTCCCGCATTGTAAC
Source organism: Taudactylus pleione (assembly GCA_031769625.1). NCBI lineage: Eukaryota > Metazoa > Chordata > Amphibia > Anura > Myobatrachidae > Taudactylus > Taudactylus pleione. The sequence goes on along the minus strand of JAUIMM010000368.1, from coordinate 7,702,118 downwards.
CCAATTGGGTATATATTTTCCAGTAGTAGTTAACTGGAACAAAATTTTCACAATCAAGCAAAAGGAGAGTGAAACTGCAAAAGACTATTGCAACCGGGCTCTGCAGGCTATTACCCAGTACACTGGGATAGAAAATATTAAAGATAGCACTCACCACAGGGGAATGATAGTCACGGTACTCATGGATGGTCTGAGAGACGACTTAAAGACTCGGGCTCAGACCTCACAGCCTGGCTGGAGGGGACATACAATAGATAACCTCATAGAGTCTGCCATAGAACATGATAAAAATATCACAAAGAAGAGAGAGACTCAGAGCAAAAACTAATGGCTGTCAGTATCCAAGCTCTGGAAGGAATGATAATAACATCATAGCCAACCGACACACCTACACCCACACACCTGAACAATTACACATCCTCACCAATCCCACACCACAGCAAACACATCCTTACCCCACATATCATACACAACCACAGGTCCCATACTCATATCCCCCACAATATCCTTACCCTCCCTATCCTTACCCATACACACCACCTTTCCCTCTTGCTCAAATCCCACAACAATCTTTTCATCCACCCAGTTCAAAATTATGTTTTAACTGTCACCAAGTGGGACACGTAAGTAAGAACTGCAAAGTGAAGAACACCACACAGGAACACGAGTTTCCCATGGGTTCATAGGTAACCCCAGTATCTTCTCCCAGGCCTTATACAGTCAGGTCCATAAATATTGGGACATTGACAGAATTTTCAGATTTTGGCTTCTATTCACCACCACAATGGTTTTCAAATGAAACAAACAAGATGTGCTTTAACTGCAGACTTTCAGATTTAATATGAGGGTAATTACATCCAAATCGGGTGAACGGTGTAGGAATTACAACGGTTTCAATATGTGCCTCCCACTTTTTAAGGGGCCAAAAGTAATGGGACTATCAACTCAGAAGCTATTTCAAGGACAGGTGTGGGCTATTCCTTCGTTATTTCATTATCAATTAAGCAGGTAAAAGGTCTGGAGTTGATTCTAGGTGTGACATTTGCATTTGGAATCAGTTGATGTCAACTCTCAATATGAGATCCAAAGAGCTGTCACTATCAGTAAAGCAAGCCATCATTAGGCTGAAAAATCAAAATAAACCCATCAGAGAGATTGCAAAAACATTATGTGTGGCCAAATCAACTGTTTGGAACATTCTTAAAAAGAAAGAACGCACCGGAGAGCTCAGCAATACCAAAAGACCCGGAAGACCACGGAAAACAACTGTGGTGGAGGACAGAAGAATTATTTCCCTGTTGAAGAAAAACCCCTTCACAACAGTTGGCCAAATCAAGAACACTCTCCAGGAGGTAGATGTATATGTGTCAAAGTCAATAATCAAGAGAAAACTTCACAAGAGTGAATATAGAGAGTTCACCACAAGATATAAACCACTGGTGAGCCAGAAAAACAGGAAGACCAGATTAGAGTTTGCCAAACAACATCTAAAAAAGCCATTAGAGTTCTGGAACAACATCCTATGGACAGATGAGACAAAGATCAACTTGTACCAGAGTGATGGGAAGAGAAGAGTACGGAGAAGGAAAGGAACTGCTCATGATCCAAAACATAACACCTCATCAGTGAAGCATGGTGGTGGTAGTGTCATGGCGTGGGCATGTATGGCTGCCAATGGAACTGGTTCCCTTGTATTTATTGATGATGTGACTGCTGACAAAAGCAGCAGAATGAATTCTGAAGTGTTTCGGGCAATATTATATGCTCATATTCAGTCAAATGCTTCAAAACTCATTTGACAGCGCTTCACTGTGCCAATGGACAATGACACGAAGCATACTGCAAAAGCAACCAAATAGTTTTTTAAGGCTAAAAAGTGGAATGTTATGCAATGGCCAAGTCAATCCCCTGACCTGAATCCGATTAAGCATGCATTTCACTTGATGAAGACAAAACTGAAGGGAAAATGCCCCAAGAACAAGCAGGAACTGAAGACATTTGCAGTAGAGGCCTGGCAGAGCATCACCAGGGATGAAACCCAGCGTCTGGTGATGTCTATGCGTTCCAGACTTCAGGCTGTAATTGCCTGCAAAGGATTTGCAACAAAGTATTAAAAAGTGAAAGTTAATTTTAGGATTGTTTAGCTTGTCCCATTACTTTTGGCCCCTTAAAAAGTGGGAGGCACATATAGAAACTGTTGTAATTCCTACACCGTTCACCTGATTTGGATGTAATTACCCTCAAATTAAATCTGAAAGTCTGCAGTTAAATCACATCTTGTTTGATTCATTTCAAAGCCATTGTGGTGGTGAATAGAGGCCAAAATATGAAAATTCTGTCAATGTCCCAATATTTATGGACCTGGCTGTATGACTGTTTACAATCTTTTCCAATGTATCTGTTCTAATGTAAAATGTGGACCATTTATTGTTGTATTTTAGGTCATGTTTAAATGATATTAAACTGTTGTGCTTTATCTCCCACTCATAGGACACAAGGTTGCTAAGGATAAACGGCAGCCATGCCAGGCTGAGGTCGACTACTCGGAATACTATCCAACCCAGTGGCCCAGACATTATTTAGAGCAGTAGCTATTAATAACAAGATTTAATTGCAGGAACCTGTATGCAGATACTATATCCCTAGAATTATAAAAAAAAAATGATAGGGGGACTTATTTTACAGGTGACGTTTCCAAGAACATGTGTAAGGTGATGGGTATCAACACTAAGATTATCCCAGACTGTCTTTTCCTTTATTTGCCCCCCTTTGAGATACTGTTCAAACAGGTAGCCTCATGTGAAAATATGATAATGAGGTTACTGTGCAGGGTCTCACGAAGATGAATGCGAATAACAGAAATTGAAAGTGTTATTAACCAACATATTTAATGCAAGCTGTCATGATGTCAAACCTGGAGAATTTGTTATGATCCAAATTTTTTTTTTAGCTCAGATTGTTTGACTGATCGGTGGAAAGGTCCGTATCTGACGATACAACATCCTCAAAGGGTGGCCGAGGAAGATATTGTGGGTCCATTCCACTCACTATAGGGAGGTTAACCAACCGGTGGAGAAACAAGGCGGAGACAAGGCCGATAACGTGGACATGTCGATTGCGAGCTTGTGCCGGAAAGATTACAAAGGTGACGGTGAGATATCTGAGCTAAAGAAATGTGTAGATCAGTGCTTCCAGCAATGGAGTGGTCTGCTGTGGTCATCCTAGTTCTTCTTTTTTCCAGAGTTTTTGTCGTGATGATCTGTTTGGGGATACTCAGTGTCTGTGATGGGGGACCGATTGAGGAAATGGGAGCTGATGGAGTGGAGTCAGGAGGAGTGCAATGCCAATCAGGGGAGTGTCTGACCAATTTTAGTATTGTAATTGTTATGTTATTTGGGAAGAATACTTCCAGAAGTTATGACCCTCACACATGTTGAAATGCATGGTATACATAAAAACACACCATCAACATATCTTCACACGCAATATGAACACAGAGGCAAGAGAAATAGGATACATGGTGACGTGCATAAAGCCACTCAGTTAATTAGTGAGACAAGTGGCTTTCAAATTTTAGTCGCACTGGATCCCACCAGAATTGCTCGGGGTACATTCAAATTTAGATATATTCAGGAACTTGCTAAATTGATAGATAATATCACCGAGATGTACGATGACACATTCAGGTATACAGGGAGAGAATTGCAAGCGTACAAGAAAGAACTGGTGCAACACAGGCCAGTGTTGAATTATTTAACTGCTGTTACTGGAGGGTATTGCGTAATGTTAGCCACCCAATTTGGAGTAAAATGTTGCACCTATGTCACCAATGATACCAGCGACCTTAAGGAGGTGTTAGACCGGAAGATGGATGAAATTCTGCAGCTAAAGTGGGAATTTCGTAAGAACCATAACGCTTCAGTGGCTGAAGTAGGGGAGAAGATAGAAGGTTGGGTTTCATGGCTGAACCCAGTGAAAAGGTTCCCAGGTCTAGGGGAATGGGTCCAGGAAGTGATCGCCAGCATAGGCAAATTCTTAATCCTTATACTGATTGTCATCATAATTGGCATATGCGTCCGGTGTGTTCCTATTGTGTTGAAGTGTGAAAAATGTAAAAATAGAATAAAACGAAAGAATGAAATTATGATAGTGGCCAGTATGAATACCGAGGTAAATACAGAATTGCATTACAACCCTGAGCTAGGAAATACGATCATTTAATGTATTATATTTAGCCATGCATAAAAATTTATTATTTAAATGTAATTTTTAAAACATCTCAGATAATGTAAAGTCTCAATTCCCCTTCAAGACTACTTTTATAAGACTGGTGCATCCCCACACCTTTCACATGATCTTCCAAGATCCGCAGTGTGCGTATAATAGTAGTTTTATGTCCCCAACCAGAGACACATTATTGATGGATTAAGAACCACCTTGTGCCATCCCATAATAACACTAAATAATATATAAATGTAAGTCTAAATTAAATTTTAAGATCAGATTGTGATAGCATGTTGTTCACTATCAAAGGGTGGACTGTCGAAACTGGATTATTGGCTGAGATCAGTTTAAAATTGAATCGCAGCGACACCATCTTGCGACTGGTCGCAAGACGCCATTTTGCGAAATGGCCGCCTAAGCGCCATTTTAGATAAACTCACACTTTAGTACATGTGGCGATAATACTACTAGCATCATGCGAATGCATCTGTGACCATCGCCATAAGTTACAGCGATTCACCAGAAGCCTATTTCATGACTTTACGTATTATTAAGGATATATTTCAGAAATGGCTACGTGACAACTAGCTTGTGTAGATAAGCTTCCTGGACAGTGTCTGCCCTCACTACAGGTGGTCTGGCTCGAATACACACCTACATTTGCAGGCTTCCTGCAAGGACATGATTTCAAAGACTAGAGTGTCATCTTAGGTCTGTCTCTTGTAGCTGGGCTATTTGCATTTCACACAAGAGACTGGGAGAATAAAGAGTTTTTCTTTTGAAGCCTGGGACAGGTGGGGGGGGGACTGCTGACAGAGTGGGCATGTGAACTATCTGGCTCAGCATGTCACACTGCTAAGATGTTCACTTAGTGAGAGTTAAGTGCACCCTTCCTCATACACACATTAATACGTCTTTATATTAAACCCCGAATACTCACACATTACATATTCACACATAAGGTTTAATAAGCTTCAAAGTATATGATTTAAGTTGGTTCAGTTAGTTTAAATGCTGAGAAATAAAGATATTTGATAACTAAGGTTCTATACATGTTAAGACAGCCGTGTTTGGTTTCGAACTGATGCGTACTCCTTCAACAGAATTCCGGTACTATCAGTGTGGAGATCGCATCATGCATTCCCAACTTATGGACCGCAGAGACTACAAGCAACAAAATGTATATTTTAGGAACAACTGTTAGGATGCAGCATGGGGAGGCGGGAGGGAAAAGACCCTCAGTTGTTAGAGGCTGGGCGAGTCTATTTGAACCAGCCTGTTAAATGCACTGTAACATATGCTTCTCCCCTGGGAACCAATGGCATAAGCAAGAAACTTCTCTATTGTCCTGTCTATTCTGGGGGGGTATAAACATGTGTGCTCAAACACTGGGTCTTTAGTCTTCTTGCTGAATGCTGATTGACGGAGGTTTTCTTTCTGAAGGCCGGGATCTGGTCCAGAGGTGCTGCGTATGTATACTGTACTTGGGTCTGTATAATTCCTTTGCGCTAAATTGTACACAGATCATAGCGTGTAACTGATTGTACTTTTACTTGAATAATACTTTGTGCTTCGGAACCACATGTTCTGAGTCTGGAGTCTCTATTTATTGTATGACTGCGTACGCAAATTAGCGTCATCCTTAGAGGTTTATCGGAAGGATTTTAGAAGATACAGGCAGGGGTATATAGAGGTTCATTTTAATATCGTCACTGCTAATGGTATTAAAGTGCTGTACACCCAACCCCTGCCTCATCTTCTGCACAGACAGAAAAGGCCCTTATTTAGGGTCAGTGCTTTGTTTCATATTGTAGAATATCCCCAGAATGCTCCACTATGACATCACCATAAAGTAGTAACATGATCTTTTACTTTGAGGTTTCTGCATTGTACAGGTAGCATTCAGTATGGCCATTGGACCTCATTCAGAGGCGGTCGTTAGTTGCAAGTGGTCGCACTGAGGGCCTGATTCAGAGCCGCTCGCTCTGACAGAGCGCTCGCTCTGAATCAGGGCCGGGCTTTTTTTTTTTTTGGAGCGGCCTCTTGGCCACTGCCAGGATGGAGTGGCCAAGCGGTCTCTTGGCAAATGGCCAGGATGATGGTCGCGATGGTCAAGACCATCGCGACCATCGGGCTTGCGACGAGACCCTTGTGGTAGGGTCTCGCCCATCGCAAGCCCCAGAGAGCTTTCGGCTCTAACAGAGCCGGAAGCTCTCCACTGACATCACTTGTGATGTCAGTGGAGAGCTTGTGATGTCAGTGGGGCCGCCCCCAAATGGTAGGCGTTCTCATGGGAACGCCTCCGTTTGGGCAGCCACCCCCCCCGGCCCACCCACCAAACGGGGCGAGCTGTCACTCAGCATCGACAGCTCGCCCCCTTTGGTGTGAGACCCGGAGTGACGGAGTGCCCGTCGCTAGCCGGGTCTCGCACATGCGCACAACGGAGCCAGCTCCGTCGTGCGCATGCGCTGTGGGCCACCATCGACCCGGTTGCGAGCGCTCAGCGCTTGCGACCGGGTCTGAATCAGGCCCTGAATCAGGATGGCCGCTTGCATCCTGAATGACCGCCTCCTTGTCGATCGCTAAGCTGTGGGTCAACACCCACAGCTCTAGCGATGGTCGCGATGTCGCCATCTAGTGACCATCGGGGCTTACAACCAGATGCTAAGGTTGGGTCTGGGCACTCGTAAGCCCCAGGGAGCTTCCTGCTGTGATCGAGCAGGAAGCTGCCCACTGACATCAGCAATGATGTCAGTGGGGCCACCCCCAAACGGCAAGCGTTCCGGCGGGAGCGCCTCAGTTTGGGCAGGCACGCCCCCTGCCCGCCTCCCAAACGGGGCGAGCGGTCACTCACCATCGACGGCTCGCCCTGTCTGCTGCGAGACCCCTAGCGACAGAGCGTCCGTTGCAAGCCGGGTCTCGCGCAAGCGCACAACGGACCTGGGTCCACCGTGCGCATCCCAGTGGGGCAACATCGAGTTGGTTGCAAGCGCTCAGCGCTTGCGATCGACTCTGAATGACCCCCATTGCGTGTACTGGCGTTAAGGTTAGAATCCAGTCTGAATAGCACCTACATATGACTCCAAGGTTGCCACTTGTCCTATGGGACACACAACTGCAGCACTTAGCAGTATAAACATGAGACGCTTTGGTCAACCCAAGTGCAGTATTAAGTAGAGAAAACATTACATTACCACAGGGAATTTTCTTTTAGCCTCTCATCAATGTCATTAAGGACCAGTTGACATTCTGTAAGTCCTGGAAACATGTCCAAAACACTATCGAGTAAGGCACAGCTTGATTGGTCTTCACCTGCGCACTCCATTTTGGCTTCTGCAAAAATAAATAAAAATCGGCATTGGGTAAAACCAGCTAACATTGTCACTATTTTACCAAACATTTTATTTGCTTAATGCTTGTTAAGTGGACCTGTCTGAAACAGCAATAAAAGCTAAAAACAAAAGAAATTACACAATATTTGATTAGAATATCTTCATTTTGAGTTTGCAATAATATTTGTGCCGGAATTGAGCCAGTTTCACCAGGGGACGGCTGGCAGGTAAAACACAAAATAAGCGGCCTAGGCTTTTCTACCAGTGCACCGCAGCAGGAATTTTGTTTAAAAGTAAAATATTTGAAAAAATGTCAGAGCACCCACTTAGCATTCAATATGTGACAAGGGACTATACTAACGACCTGCTATAAAAAACAGAGAGCATCTTAATGTGCATATCATAACCTCATTTACCTTTTCCTTGTCAGACATGTGCCTCCCCAACCCTCCCCTTGTCACATATTGTACCTCCCCTTGTCACACAATGTGCCTCCCCAACCCTCCCCTTGTCACGTACTGTACCTCCCCAACCCTCCCCTTGTCACATATTGTACCTCCCCTTGTCACACAATGTGCCTCCCCAACCCTCCCCTTGTCACATATTGTACCTCCCCTTGTCACACAATGTGCCTCCCCAACCCTCCCCTTGTCACGTATTGTACCACCCCTTGTCACACAATGTGCCTCCCCAACCCTCCCCTTGTCACACATTGTACTCCCAACCTCACCTTGTCACATATTGTACCTCCCCTTGTCACACAATGTGCCTCCCCAACCCTCCCCTTGTCACATATTGTACCTCCCCTTGTCACACAATGTGCCTCCCCAACCCTCCCCTTGTCACACAATGTGGCTCCCCAACCCACCCCTTGTCACATGTTGTACCTCCCCTTGTCACACATGTGCCTCCCCAATCCTCCCCTTGTCACACAATGTGCCTTCCCAACCCTCCCCATGTCACATACTGTACCTCCCCAACCCTCCCCTTGTCACATATTGTACCACCCCTTGTCACACAGTGTGCCTCCCAACCCACTCCTTGTCATACAATGTGCCTCCCCAACCCTCCCCATGTCACATACTGTACCTCCCCAACCTTCCCCTTGTCACATATTGTACCACCCCTTGTCACACAATGTGCCTCCCAACCCACTCCTTGTCACACAATGTGCCTCCCCAACCCTCCCCTTGTCACATATTGTACCTACCCTTGTCACACAATGTGCCTTCCCAACACACCCCTTGTCACATTTTGTACCTCCCCAACCCACCCCATGTCACATATTGTACCTCCCCTTGTCACACAACGTGCCTCCCAAACCCACTCCTTGTCACACAATGTGCCTCTCCAACCCACCCCATGTCACATATTGTACCTCCCCAAGTCACATATTGTACCACCCCTTGTCACACAATGTGCCTCCCCAACCCACTCCTTGTCACACAATGTGCCTCCCAATCCACTCCTTGTCACACAATGTGCCTCCCCAACCCACCCCTTATCACATATTGTACCTCCCCTTGTCACACAATGTGCCTCCCCAACCCTCCCCTTGTCACATTTTGTACCTCCCCTTGTCACACAATGTGCCTCCCCAACCTTCCCCTTGTCACATATTGTACCTCCCCTTGTCACACAATGTGCCTCCCCAACCCACCCCTTGTCACATATTGTACCTCCCCTTGTCACACAATGTGCCTCCCAACCCACTCCTTGTCACACAATGTGCCTCCCAACCCACTCCTTGTTACACAATGTGCCTCCCAATCCACTCCTTGTCACACAATGTGCCTCCCCAACCCACCCCTTATCACATATTGTACCTCCCCTTGTCACACAATATGCCTCCCCAACCCTCCCCTTGTCACATATTGTACCACCCCTTGTCACACAATGTGCCTCCCAACCCACTCCTTGTCACACAATGTGCCTCCCCAACCCTCCCCTTGTCACACATTGTGCTCCCAACCTCACCTTGCAACACATTGTGTTGCCCCTTTATTTTTTTTTTTAAGATATATTTATTAAAGATCCATACAAAATACAGCAAAGAATGTCTACAAAGAGACAAAGAGTATTCACTGACAATATCAGTAAAAATACACAAAAATACAAAATTTCAGTGGTATAAATAAAACTATTGGATACAATTTTAAATAATAAGAAAGAAGAAAAAAAAAACAGAAAAAAGAGTATAAGATAAAGGAGAAATTAGGGAGACAGCGTGGCTAGGACTGTCAAAGAAGAAAAATAAAGGGGAAAATTAGAAAAGATTAAATGAATGGGGAACTAGCATTGAAGAAAGACAACCAGGGAGCCCAAACCTTATCAAAAGATTTGGAAGAGTGGTTAAGGATACTGGTCATATATTCCATTCTCTGAACCGACCAGATCCTATTGATAACTGAATGAAGGGAAGGAAGCGATAGCTGTCTACAGTCAGCAGCAAGCTGACAGGTAGCAAGCTGAGAGAATGTGCCTGACTAATTTGTTTTGGTGGTAGGTGGCAGCCAGAAAAGGTAGAGTTAAAAGAAAAAATTTTGTATCCAAAGGGATCGGGATTTGAATGAGAGAAATAATTAAATTCTTAATACCCAGCCAAAAGCCAGATAGTTTTGGGCAGCTCCACCAAATATGGTAAAATGTACCTTCTGAGAGGCAACCACGCCAACATCGATCGGACGCGTCAGGAAACATCTTTTTAAGTCGGGAGGGGACCAAATACAACCTATAAAGAATTTTATAGACGTTCTCTTTTATTCTCACACAGATGGAACTGGAGGCAGCTCTCTCCCTAATCTCCTCCCAATCATCAGGGTCCAGGGTTTCACCCAGATCCCGCTCCCAGGCTAACTCATGTGGATCGCGCGTGAAATCTAAGGCAGTAGAAAGCTTTGAATATAGAGTCGATATCGGGCCAGTAGTAGAGGAGTGGATTAAACACAACATCTCAGTAGAAGTCAGAGGACGGTGAACAAGGCGGTGTTTGCGTTGCCCCTTTAACCCTTCCCTCGTTACACATCGTGTCCCCAACCATCCCTTCATCATGCACCCCCAACGCTCCCCTCATCACAAATTGTGCTCCCCAATATCCACCATCACAAATTCTGCCTCTCCAACCTTCTCACGCAGTGACACCCCTCAATTCACCCCTTGTTACATACTGTCTACCCCAATTCTCCTTGTCACACAATATGCACCCCCTACATTCCTATTGTAAGACAAAATCCCCCCAACAAAGCCCTTGCAAGACATTTTAACTACCAGCCTAACACCCTAACCTATCTCTTGCCACATACTGGGTCCCACCTCCCCGAAGCTTCAGGGGGACATGGTGCAGGTTCATCTCTCACCAAGCAGCATTGCAATTTGTGACATGGTGCAGCAAAGATAAGGCCAATTCACTGGGGATGCAGCAGGTTGGACTACTCTCATGGGAGTCTGGGAGAGCTCCCCAAAGTTGTGGAGTCTCCAGACATTCCTGGAGAGTAGGCAAGTATGATACATTTCAGGTGTGTATCACTGATCTTAGGGCCTGATTCAGAGATATACACAATGTAAATATTTATGCAGTTGAGCAATTATCAGTAAACTGAGCATGTGTATAAGTCGCACTGTGCATGCATCAAGGGACACTTCCATAGTAGTAGCTGACAGCGACTTTTACTTGCAATATGATTGACAGTCAGGGAGTGTTTGGGGGAGGAAACGGGGAGGGCGGCAAAAAATGCAGGGTTGTCGCGACCATTTTCAGTGCTACACAGTGTCACTAAAACATTATTATGGTTTCAACCTTATTATTTCATAGAACTAAATCAATTTTTTTTGCTCTTAATCTGTGTCTCTGGTGCAAAAAAGTTACAAACCTCTGAAATACAAAAGTAGGATCCTAATAAAGGGCCTGATTCAGAGCCACTCGTAAGCGGCCGCTCGTTCGCTCCAAGCGATGTTTGCCCAACTGCGCATGCGTACGGATCGTTATACGCATGCGCGAACCAGTCAGTGCGGCCGAAATTCATGTGCTCGCAAAATAGCGAATGCCTGATAATTTGAGTGACAGAAAGAGGCGTATGTGGGTGGTAACAGGGGAAGGTGCTTGAAAACGGGGAGAGGAGATCCGATCGCAGGCGTGCTTAAAGGTCAATACAGGCGTTTTATGGGTGTGCATAATTAAAACAGCAGCGTCATTGTGCACGTCACTGGGTTATTTTATAGCCAGAACTGCTCGCAAAATTGTGGTAGCAAAAACCAACCACAAGAATAGCGAGCAGCTCATACCCTGGTCGATGTACTCGAATAATCTAATAAATAGCGGACATGACGTAGGATGCGAGCGGCCAGGGGGCGTAGTTTCCCAAAAAACGACCGCAAGTTTTGTTCGCTCGTTCAGACCTAGAGGCGTGAACAGACCGCAAAGAGCGAATGGTTCATTTGAATAGCCACCCCTTTTTTTTGAACGAACGACCGCAAATAGCGACCGGCTCTGAATCAGGCCCAAAGTTCCGAAGCTGTCTGAGATGCGATCGAAATTGCACACAGATAGATTGATTTTCAGAGGGCATTGCTAGGAAGTAACAGGGGGTGGCTAGCCATATGCGGGCGTGACGCTGACAGTGACTGCATCTAAAGACAAAGTAGTGCTAACACAGGATGCCAGGCTCAGATGGCAAAATTGTACCTGCCATAGGGCTGGAACAATCTTCAATGTTGCGACCAGTGGTGCTTCTAAGAAGCCGAGAAGGAATAGTGCTGCTGCCAGTGTGTGTCTCAATAGGCTGAGAATCAATCGCGGTATTAACATAAAGTCCTAGGTACTGTTGCGGAAAAAGAAGCGGCCGCGTCTGCATGCACCTCTGATTCAGGCCCAATGTGTACTGTATTAATGTAAGGCTCTAGCATATAGGGAGGAAAGCTAACCTGCATTTATGTTATACAAATAAAATACACTGGATACATAGGATATTATCTACACTCACTCCACAATGTTTATACAGAGATCTTAAGTTTAGTAACCATGATTAAAAGCACAATTCAACGTTACAGTCTCAGATAAATGTTCTTGTCTTCTATAAGTGTATGTCCCTGAAACTAAATGATTAAATTGTAGATTTATATTTTTTCCTAATAGACAGTACAGAGGTAATTTATATTCTGAGGCACTGTAGCTTTAACAAATAAAGTACTTCCACCGTTATCCCGCATTCATATTCAAGTATATGGCAAAATGTAAAAATAGCAACATTTCCAGCACACAGCTACTGTACATATGTCAAGTCGACTTTTTTTTAAGCATAGAACTACGATTACATCATACAGACTGTGTTTTCTGCTTAGCACTCTCCTCTAGCAAAGGGGAAAAAACATTTTGTAAACATGACAGCTTAGTTTGCATATATGTATTCCTTTTAGACATCTATGTCATTTTTTCAGTTAACTTGTCAAAACAATTTATTTGCTTCCCTCAGATTTGCATGATCTAGTTAGCCTATGAAAATCAAACTGTATTCATTCTGTTTGGCAAATCATCACTTCAAATAGCCAATAATCGTACTTGCTGAATCCCAACTAGATTCTCTGTGTGCCTGGTATATAAAGCAGTTAGAAAAGGATTGCATACAGGCATGGGATATAAATACTCATGCTAAAAAGACTATCACATTGTTTGCATTGGATTAGCTAATGAATATGTGGACATTTAGGCGCTGATGCAGAGTTCAACGCAAGTGAGTTTTGTGAACATATTTTCACACTGCACAGAGTAAAACGTAGGCAATTACAGATGATGAGCACAACTCAGCAGCAACTTTGGTTTTGGTGTAAGGGCTATGCAGAGTTGTGTATACACGTAATTACGCCTGTTTTCGGACAGACCCTTTGCACCAGGGATAGGGCTGATAGAAATGCTCACTAATGGGGACTGCTATGAAACCTAGAGTACAACTAGGGAAGATGCAGTCACAGCTCTGCTTAAATCCGCATTTAGGGGAACATTCAATTAGGCTGCGAAAAGCAGTGACGTCATTATCGCATGTTTCAATTATCCCCGTATTCAATTTCAAATACTTTTTTGTTAAAAAAAAATGGGGATAACTTTTCACCATGTTTTACATGGCGAAAAAAACTGCAGAATTGGTGTTTAGGGGAGCAGGCTTAAAAAAAATAGCCTGCACCCATGGGAGACTCCCCTAAAAGTATTCTGTGTCAAAAACATTTTAAAAAAGGCTCCAGGACCCCCTTTAAAAACATACTTTAATTTTGGGGTAAAAAAAAATTGGGGGGAACAAACTTCTAAACTAGCAAAATTAATTCAGGGAGGGTACCCAAGTATGTGGCAGGTTTTCTTCATTGCGGGTGGTTGCGACAGGTGCATTTTTGAACTTTAGGGACTTAAACATATGCTTGCACCCATTTTCAAGTACCCCAAATTTGATGGGACATTATTTCCTCCCCCCAAAAAAACCTAAGTACTATTCTTCACCCCTTCTTCCAAAGCCGCATTTATGCACCTGCCACGCTATTACAAAACCCGACTACCTTCAGCAGCCCAAATCGGGGGTACCCATAGTGATCCCCCATGTCTGGACATCTTTAGGGGGGTGCCAGGGACATTTCCCAAAAATTCCCAGGATTTTTCAATACTTATCTTTCCACCAGCTCCCGTTTTCGCTGATTCCTAATTGAATACGGGGATAAGTGGGTACGTGCCTTTGTCCCCGTCAAAAGCTCAGATGATGGCGAAAAGTCCGAGCTCTGACTTTTCGCCTCAAATTGAATACCCCTTAGGGCCGATATTTACACATTTGAGCGATTATTGGTGAACTGCGAATGTGTCTAAGTCGCACTAAACATGCGTCTAGGCATCTTACTGTCGTTGCTCGCAGTGACTATTTAACTGCAGTATGACTGACAGTCAGGGAGCGTTTGGGGGAGGTAACGGGGAGTAGTGGCAAAAAACGCAGGCACATCAAGACCGTTTTCAGGACGAGTCGCAGCTAGCGCCTGCGATCCAATATGCAATGAAAATGGCTCCGGCGTCTCATTACACATGGCCATTCTGAACAACTGCAAGATTACTCAGAAAGTTGACTCTCGAAGGATCAGCGACTAATGCTGCATCTTTGTACGCAGACGATTGGATTTGCGAAGGCGCTAGTGGATGTCTTAATACAGATCTAGCCTTTTGTGACAATTACATATTTTCGCACAGCCACTGAGTAGAAATTTGCAGTTGTGGTAGCGTCTATCTCTGTATCAGGCCCTTGGTACCATACAATGTGGGTGTAATTACATCCAACTTGCACTGAACTTTGGATCGGCAACTTAGGGGTAGATTCACTAAAGCTTCTAAAACAGAGAAGTGGAGACATTGCCCATAGCAACCATTCAGCTACTAACGATCATTTCTCAATTGCAGTGGTTCTCAAACTCGGTGTCACACTTCTCGGATGGATTATGGATGTGGCCCGTATTTAGGGAGTTGGCTAGACCTATGCCTGAGGTGCGGAGTCTAATGTGCCGGCGGTATTCACCAGGGACCCTCACAAGAAGGTATGGCTGCGTCCGACACACAGGTCGCGGCCCTCAGGATAGGTTCCCTTATACAGGTGCTGGTAAACTCTGGATGCAGTGGAGGAGACGTATAGCTTAGTCGACAGGCCGGGTCAGAACCAAACGGACTAGACGGTACCAGGGAGCAGGCATAAACAGGTCACAGGGAATAGCCAAAGTCAAAACCAGATATCAGATGCAGTACCAGGGGTCAGGCGAAATCAGAGTCACAAACAAATAATGGAATATCAGAGGCACTGAGTATGGTAAATGAGCCTATACTCTGGCACAGGAATGCTCTCATAGACTTCCTTAAATAGGCAGGGCTTGATTTTGGCGCCTTCTGTGGCTACACTAAATTGTGTGCATGTCCCTTTAAATCCCATACAGAGCAGAGCGCGCGCTCCTATGGACGCAGCGGCCACCTGCACACAGCCGCCGGAGGAGGGAGAGGACAGCTGACAGGGAGCGCCGGGGATCTCCCGCCTGCTGTCCCACGCCAGCCTGAAGTTCAGTGTCGCCGGACCAGGTAAGAGGGACCTGGATTCGGCGGCGATGTGACACTCGGTCCTCATTTCCTCACATAGTTCACGTTTTCCAGCAGGTGCACAGGTGTATTCATTACTCACTTACACATTTTAAAAGATCCACAGGTAGAGATAATTATTTCACTTGCGATTCTGTGAGGAGACCTGGAAAACATGCACTGTTTGGGGTGCTGAGGACCGAGTTTGAGAACCTGTGCTCTATTGCATTCTAGAAAATGATAGACAGACACTGATTAGTTGGTATAGGCAACAACTCAACTTCTCTGTTTTAGAGGCTTTAGTAAAGCAGGCCACACATCTAAAGATTATCTGTCCAACCAGCCAACTAGTTGATTGGTTGGAATGAAAATCTGGTAACGTATGGGAGTAAATGATGATCAGCAATTTGCTCCCAAGTGCCGGAAAATGGACAAAAACTGTTGTTTGAACAAATTGTTTGGATCAAACATTTAACAAACTTGTCCGATGTCCATTTTCATCTGTTTTCTGGCATTTAGGAGCAAATTGCTGATCATCATTTACTCCCATACGTTACCAGATTTTCATTCCAACCAATCAACTAGTTGGCTGGTTGGACAGATAATCTTTAGGTGTGTGGCCAGTTTACGTCTACCTGTTTCCCAACTTCATTCCTCAGGGACCCCTAACCGTGCATGTTTTACAGATCTCCTAGCTGGTGCACAGGTGTAATCATTATTGGCTAACACATTTAAAAAAATCCAAAGGGGGAGCTCATTAGTTGAACTGTGATACTGAGGAGATCTGTAAAACATGCACTGTTAGGGGTCCCTGAGGACTGGACTTGGGAAACACTGGTCTAGTGCACACATACGTTTAGGAATTGCCCTGTAATATGGGAATGGGACAACAGTACTTGTGCAAGATTTTAAAAAAAGCCTCCTAAGAATGTGCACAGCGAAAATGCATAAAGACTAATCAGATTTTTCCTTCAGATATGAACGATAACGATTTAAAAATCGTTCAGTCGTTCATATCTGAAGGAAAATCGTTCATATCTGACATGCCTGAACGATGGACGATCAACGATGCGCGTTCCCGTTTGTCAGATAACGATATCTGACATCTGATGGGTTTGCAGTCAGACTTGGACGATTCCATTCATTTTAATGCAGTCAAAAATCGTTCAATCGTTCAAATCGTTCAAAACTTTGTTAAAATCGTTCAAATCGTTTAATCGTTCAATCGTTCATCTGACAAATCTGACAAGTCTGACAAATCTGACCGTGTGTACGCTCCATAATGGTGCATACACACGATCAGATTTTTTCTTCAGATATGGACGATAACGATTTAAAAATCGTTCAGTCGTTCATATCTGAAGGAAAATCGTTCATATCTGACATGCCTGAACGATGGACGATCAACGATGCGCGTTCCCGTTTGTCAGATAACGATATCTGACATCTGATGGGTTTGCAGTCAGACTTGGACGATTCCATTCATTTTAATGCAGTCAAAAATCGTTCAATCGTTCAAATCGTTCAAATCGTTCAAAACTTTGGTAAAATCGTTCAAATCGTTCAAATCGTTTAATCGTTCATCTGACAAATCTGACAAGTCTGACAAATCTGACCGTGTGTACGCTCCATAATGGTGCATACAAATGGTCAGACTTGCTAGATCAACGATGAACGATTCTACCAACGATCTCATGAACGATTTCTGACAGTATTTAAATGAATGATATCGTCCAAATCTGGCTGCAAACACAGTCGATTTCATATATCGATATCTGACATGCGGGCACGCGCATCGTTCGTCGATGCATGCCAAACATGTCAACGATATGAACGATGTAACTATTTTTACAATCATTAATGTTCATATCTTCCAGAGAATCTGACCGCGTGTACCCTCCATAAAGCTGGGCACACATCTAAAGATTATCTGTCCAACCAGCCAACTAGTTGATTGGGTGGAATGAAAATCTGGTAACGTATGGGAGTAAATGATGATCAGCAATTTGCTCCTAAATGCCAGAAAACAGATGAAAATGGTCATTCAGACAAGTTTGTTAAAAGTTTGATCTAAACAATTTGTTCAAACAACAGTTTTGTCCATTTTCTGGCATTTGGGTGCAAATTGCAGATTGTCATTTGCTTCCATACCTTACCAGATTTTCATTCCAACCAATCAGCTAGTTGGCTAGTTGGACAGATAATCTTTAGATGTGTGGCCAGCTTTAAGCTGGCCATACACTAGACCAATTTACATCGAACTAGTTGGTTGGTTATGCTGGGTATACACTATACAATTATCTGTCAGATATCTGTCCAATCTGGCTGGTTGCAATGAAAACCTGGTAATATATGGGAGCAAATGACAATCGACCATTTTCTCACAAACACTGGAAACAGACAAAAATGGTCGTTGAAATTGGTTAAAAACACACAAATTTAACCAATTTGAACAATTGTTTTTCGTCTGTTTTCCAGTGTTTAAGACCATATGATCGACTGTCATTTGCTCCCATACATTACCAGGTTTTCATTCCAATCAGCCAGATTGGACAGGTATCTGACAGATAATTGTATACTGCATGCCCAGCATAGAATGGAAATCTGATAAGGTATGGAAGCAACTGACAATCAACCATTTGCTCCTAAACCCCAGAAAACAGAAACAAAAACTGTTTAAACAAATTGTTTACATCAAACATTTAACCAACTTGTCTGAACGACCATTTTCGTCTGTTTTCCGGCATTTGGGAGCAATAGGCTGATTATCATTTGCCCCCATACATTACCAGATTTTCATTCCAACCAGCCAACTAGTTGGATGGTTGGATGAAAGTTGGTCTAGTGCATAGCCAGCTTAAAGCTGGCCACACATCTAAAGATTATCTGTCCAACCAGCCAACTAGTTGATTGGTTGGAATGAAAATCTGGTAAGGTATGAAAGCAAATGACAATCAGCAATTTGCTCCCAAATGCCAGAAAATGGACAAAAACTGTTGTTTGAACAAATTGTTTAGATCAAACATTTGAATAACTTGTGTGACGACCATTTTCATCTGTTTTCTGGCTCTTAGGAGCAAATTGCTGATCATCATTTACTCCCATACGTTACCAGATTTTCATTCCAACCAATCAACTAGTTGGCTGGTTGGACAGATAATCTTTAGATGTGTGGCCAGCAGTACATAATACATTATTTACACTTTTACATACACTGCCAACATTTCCCTATTAAATTATGATTGCCATCACCTGTGTTGAACTAGTTAATTGATAAGAAATGTGTTTTACACAGGTGATGGCAATCGTATATTAACAGACAAGTCCAGGAACAGGGCATTTTGTCCCTCCTGGAATGGGTCATGTTAGGAGGTATGACAGCCTGGAGGCATCAATACTGTCTCTATGTCATATTTGTTGGATGGGGTGCGCTGTGACACTGCCTCAATCCACAGGCAAGCAGACAAGCTGATCTGGTGGTCTTTAGCACCCAGCAAGACCAACCTCTGAAATGCGCTACTGTGCACGCATGCACGTCTTTCTCGCTGGCGTCCACACCAAGACTCTACTACAGTTACTAGCGTTATCAGCATCCAAGGCTGCAACAAGCACAGTATTCTATCACTGCAGTATTAGGGGGCATTAATGTTACCACCCGCCGGCATCCATTACACCCAGATGCCCAGCAATATCCCAAAGGGTTCCAGGCTGCTTCCACTCTATTGCAACTGTACCTGTTAAATCACTGTGTTATTTGCGATCTTCTGTTTCTAACAGGTTTAATAATCCTGAGAACTGGTTAAGTTATATCACGTGTGAACTAACTGCCACCAGCATCAAACAACTGTGCAACACATATTGTAACAAATACTCTGACCAAGTGTATTACCACCCTGGTTTACCAAGCTATCTGGGACAAACAATTATCCACTATTGTCTGTTGCACACTCCGCTAATAAGTTATGGGTCCAGTGCACTTTACCCCCAGCATCATGTTAATTATATACTCTGCTAATAATAGTTAACATTTTCTATTTCAGAATTTTCTTATTTATGGTTTTACTGAATACATTTCTGCACCTGTGCAAAAATAGTCTAATGAAATCCAAAAAATGACATATGCACTGAGGGGGGTAAATCTTTGCACATTTGTAAATGACAAAAACCAGAGAAAAGACTCACTTTTGTGGGGCATTTTATATTGGCACTATGGGTCTGATTCAGAGACGAATACAATGCCGATATTCTGACAGAATGAGCGATTGTTTGCGCATGCACGAACGCCTCACTGCGCACGCGATGCGATTGCATTGAGATTACTCTTGTACATAAGAACCACTTGCAAATTGAGTGAAGGTAGTCAGCGTTTGTGTGTGGTAACGGGGGTGGTGGTTAGAAAACGCAGGTGTGTCTGACCGTTAAAACGCTGTTTCATGGTCGTGTATAAATTAGCCATTGCGATTGCCATTGGAGTATGAGAGCTGGTCATGCTTGACTTACATGTTGTGTGACTCCCTATTGTACATTGATAGTACTAATGTTTGCGCTGTTGTACGTCGTCAGACGGATATGAGAGCGCGGCATGTCCATATACTCGGCTATGCTTTGGAAGGCATGCAGTGGCGATACTACATCTACCGACTTAATGTGTAATCCTGCAACTGGATCGGAAATGCCGACCGGCAGCCATCGATGTCCTCTGATCCGTCAGAGGATCTTTGAATCTATACATGTTTAATTTCACCGATTTGCCAATCACGATCATATTTTGATCTCTCTGGATCGCAACATTGCGGCAATCAGTCGCTGGTGTATGGGGGCTTTAAATCTCTGAATCAGGCCCTATGTATCATTATGAGCAATATGAAACATTAGTAATATTAATTTGCAAGTAACATATACTACTGTAGTTTTACTATGGAATAAATATCCTGCAAACCTCACGTCTCCCATCACCCTCCAAATCAATAAATGTGCCTTATAAAATTCACACTTGATCACAACTTATTATTTTACATCTGAACATTTCTTTACAATAACTACTTTCACCAATTTCTACATTTACCTGAGACCGCTGGTTCACACGTTAACCAAACTCTCTAAATAGCCCTTCATGAAGTGGCTTCAGCTACCCGTCAGACTTCATGTAAACTGAAATAACAACCATGGCTTTCCACAGACACCTACATATACTGCCTCTTAAAGTAGAATGTCAGTGGCGTAAATCTTAATTCAAATGACTTCCACACATACTGTAAAATAGGAATCCAGCCATCTGTCAGCCTAACCCTCTGTCCCATGCTCACTGTCTACCCCATCTGTGTCACCCCTGTCTGTTTGCCCATCCCCTCTAGAATGTAAGCTCTCACGAGCAGGGCCCTCTTTCCTCTTGTGCTTATCCTTTCTTTACTTAGATTATCTGCTCTATACTCAAAAGCACCTAACCCGTGACTTTTGCCATCCTGCTTCTGTTGCAGCAGTGTTTATATACCATGTACTTGTATTGCATTGTCTTAAACTGTATGACACTGTTTTCTTGTTCTGCTCAACTGTTTATGTACTATGTTTGTGCACTATGTTTATGTACTATGTAAGGCGCTGCGGAACCCTTGTGGCGCCATATAAATAAAGGATAATAATAATAATAATAATAATAATAATAATAGAAAACATCTGAAGACACTTAGGTATTCGGATCTATCAAGATGATTTCTAGAAATGTATATTTTTATATTTAAAATTGACTAGCAAGGTGCTAGGAATAGAAGTTAGTGAAATGTGATTCAGATGTGATTTAGATGTAGAAGAGATATTGGGAATAAATCCCCCAAAGTGGCTAAAATATAGAGATGTCTAGAGACAAATAAGGGTGAAGCAGAGTCACCGAGAATAAAAACTCCATGGTTTCTTAATGATACAAAAATAAGTAAGTCAAAGGGGCTAGCAATAGAGATAATTTTTCACAAAGAATAAATAACAGGGGTGGGGAATTATTTCAGCTGGGGGTCGAGTGAACAAGTTTTAGTGACCTGTCAGGGGCGCACACAGGGTCTGATTCAGCATTATCGGGAATCTGCGCATGCTCAGGACCCACTCTGTGAGTGTGCAGAAGGGGTTCCTTCGTATTCGCCCGCAGCCCCTTCGATGCATCTGCATGATTGACAGGCAGAGACACTTTCAGGGGCGGTGCGTGGGCAGCCGGTATTTGCGGAAACGGGGACATGTACGTCCAGTTTTCGGGGAGTGACAAGTCCAGGGACTGCGTCAACGCAGTTTTCTGGTCTCGCAAGCCGACCAGCCTGAGTAAGCTGACACACCCTTTCCCTTTCCCCCAAGCGAATGAAAAGTATATGTACAGTATCTATGTGATTGCTCTGCCCCTATCCAGGATCTTTAAAAGATGTAAAATTATTTGACATCAATAGAAATGACTACCAAAAGCTAGGCAGCAGCAGTAATTTTTTAGGCACATCAACTAACTGGCTCCTGGGATTTGTCCAGTCCTGCTGATATGTTAGTTTTATTATAGAGCAGTAGCTGCATTTTCAGAACTCTGCTCAAGGGTTATGCTGTGTGTGCGCATCACATGATGACAAATCACCTATCTGAGACTGTGACCAATGGCTGCCTTATGGGACCAGGTACATAAGCTACTTTTAGACTATGTAGCTGGCCCAAAGGAATCCATGCTACAGATCATGTGCTTGGTCCCATGTGATAAATCATAAACTCAAGCCGATATTGTTGCAATTTAATCTACAAACATAGAAACTATGTATCATAAAGTATACTAAGGTTTAAACCTACTTTTATGTTAACTACACTTTAATAGAGACTAGAATATATGTTTGAAAAAATATATGAAACATCTAAACTAATATGCACAATAAAGTTTAGACAATACAGCCAATATACCCCTCCAATGTTATTCTTATACAAGAGAATATTATGTAAAAACTTGCTTCCAATCATCTCTGTGCAGCGCATTCATTGATTCCCTGTTGCAATTTTAGCCTAGCCCCTGAAAACCGTTGGTGGTGATCAGATCCATTTCCATTGTTTCACTGGGAATACTGTTTAATTTCCCAATCAAAGCAAGAAAATTTTATAAATTTATATTTTTTTCAGGACATACCGTATATACTCGAGTATAAATCGACCCGAATTTAAGCCGAGGTACCTTTTACCACAAAAAACTGGGAAAACTTATTGACTCGAGTATAAGCCTATGGTGGGAAATGGCAGCAGCTGGTAGTGCCCCCAGTAGTAATTCCCCCTGGTTATGCCCCCAGTAGTAATACCTCCTGGTAGTGCCCCCAGTGCTAATCCCCCCTTTCAGTGCCTCCAGTAGTAATCCCCCCCTGGTAGTGCACCCAGTAATAATCCCTCCCTTTTAGTGCCCCCAGTAGTAATCCCCCCCTGGTAGTACCCCCAGTGGTAATCCCCCCTTTTAGTGCCCCCTGTAGTAATCCCCCCTTTTAGTGCCCCCTGTAGTAATCCCCCCCTGGTAGTACCCCCAGTGGTAATCCCCCCTTTTAGTGCCCCCTGTAGTAATCGCCCCCTGGTAGTGCCCCCTGTAGTATCCGCCCCCTGGTAGTGCCCCCTGTAGAGAGACGTAATAAGAATTAAAAAAAAAAAAAAAACACTTACCTGAAACCCCCGCTCCTGTCCCACCGCTAACCGCTCCTCCGGCCGCTTTGCATTATGGGAGAGACGTCATGACGACGTCTCACCCATTACCCACTGCAGGAGCCCCGGAAGATGGCTCCCGCAGTGGGAGCAGCTGCCGGTTGATTACAGCAAACACACAGCTGCCGGCTCCGGCGGCTGTGTGTTTGTGCTGTGTAGCGCTGACCGAACTCCGTCCGGTCAGTGCTACACTTCACTCGAGTATAAGCCGAGGGGGTACTTTTTCAGCACAAAAAAATTTGCTGAAAAACTCGGCTTATACTCGAGTATATACGGTAATCATATAATTTTGGGGGGGGGGCGTTGTTGCTTTTATTTTTGTAACAAATTGAAATAGATTTTATTGTAAGTACATAAGCTAAGGCAGGGCTCGACAAATCCCGGGAGCTAGGTCGCCATGGTGACTAAAATTTTAGTCCTGGCGACCAGATTTTAGAGCTAGGTACTGTGAAAAATAAAGCTAACTGAAAAAAAAAAAAAAAGTTACTGGAATGGACGGGATGCTGCAGGCCTGTTACATAGAGGAATGGATACCCGCCACAATTAATCACTGTGGCTCCTCCCTTCAGCCCACAGAGAGGTGCATCACTACCGGTGTGGAGAAGACTGTGGAAATCTGCAACACTGCCATTGCAGAGGAGTGTGATGTGACCACCAGGAACTGAATTATTACTGGCACTTTGGAGGAAACTTACTGCGGATAGCTGCAGCACTGCCAGCGGGGAGAAGAGTAACCGCGGGGAGCTGCAGTTCTGCCAGCAGCAGTGAAAGACATTGACCACCATGGCACTGACACAATACCGATTGGGGAGTAGAGTGACATTAGGGGAACAGCATCACTACCGGCGAAAGGGTGGAGAGTTACCACAGGGAACGGCAACACTGCCCGTGAGGAGGAGTGTGACATTATTGGAGCTGAATCATTACCAGCGCTGAGGAGGAGAGTGACTTTGGGAAAGAATCACTACCGGTATAGAGGAGGAGAGTGACCGCTGGGAGGTGCATCACTACCTGCATGGAGAAGAAGAGTGATCGTCTAGTAGCTGCAGCACTGCCTGCTATTCACCACCACAATGGCTTTGAAATGAAACAAACAAGATGTGCTTTAACTGCAGACTTTCAGATTTAGGGGGTCATTCAGACCCACTCGCGAGCGGCAGTACGCTCGCAAGTGGGTCGATGTTCCCCACTGCGCATGCACACGACGGAGGGAGCTCCGTCGTGTGCATGCGCGAGACCCGGCGAGCGACGGGCTTCCCATCACTCCGGGTCTCGCACCAAAGGGGGCGTGCTGTCGATGTTGATTGACCGCACGCCCCCTTTGGTGGGCGTGCCTGCCTGACGGAGGTGTTCCCATGGGAACGCCTACCGTCTGAAGCCGGCCCCACTGACATCACTAGTTATGTCAGTGGGAGTGATTTTGGCTCTGATAGAGCCAAAATCACTCCTGGGCTTGCGGCTGGGAAACCCGACCGCAGGGTTTCCCTCGCAAGTCCGATGGTCGCGATGGTCAAGACCATCGCGACCATTTTTTTGGACGCTCGTATATGCTGTGGGTGGTGACCCACAGCTATACGAGCGTCCATGAGGACGCTCCATTTTAATGGAGGAGGGCCCTGATTCAGAGCAAGCGCTCTGGTCAGAGCGTCCGGCTCTGAATCAGGGCCTTAATTTGAGGGTAAGTACATCCAAATCAGGTGAACGGTGTAGGAACTACAACGGTTTCTATATGTGCCTCCCACTTTTTAAGGGGCCAAAAGTAATGGGACAAACTAAACAATCCTAAATCTAACTTTCACTTTTTAATACTTTGTTGCAAATCCTTTGCAGGCAATTACAGCCTGAAGTCTGGAACGCATAGACATCACCAGACGCTGGGTTTCATCCCTTGTGATGCTCTGCCAGGCCTCTACTGCAAATGTCTTCAGTTCCTGCTTGTTCTTGGGGCATTTTCCCTTCAGTTTTGTCTTCATCAAGTTAAATGCATGCTCAATCGGATTCAGGTAAGGGAATTGATTTGGCCATTGCATAACATTCCACTTTTTAGCCTTAAAAAACTCTTTGGTTGTTTTTGAAGCATGCTTCAGGTCATTGTCCATCTGCACTGTGAAGCGCCGTCCAATGAGTTCTAGCGTTCCCGCTAGGCTGTTCTACCGGGGCGCGGCGCCCTGCCCTCCTTCTGGAAGGCAAAAAGCGCCCTGCCCAAACAGCCTGAGGGAGCAGTCTTCACCCGCGGGTCGCAGGGTCCCGCGGGTGAAGAAATGTGCGGTGACCCGGTCACCGCCGGAGAATAGACGCCGGGCGCATGCGCCCGGCATCTATTCTCCCTGTCTGCAGGACTTGGGGCTGCCCGGCACGCCCCCAAGAGTGACGAAAAGGGGACGCTTCTTATAGACACGCCCCCTTTTCGATGACCACACCCCCTTCTCGGTCACGCGCGCACGAACGTGCCCTCTCTAGCTCCGGCGCCCTGCCTCACGCCGGAGCTAGAGTGAACACTAGAGTTCTGAAGCATTTGACTGAATATGAGCATATAATATTGCCCGAAACACTTCAGAATTCATTCTGCTGCTTTTGTCAGCAGTCACATCATCAATAAATACAAGGGAACCAGTTCCATTGGCAGCCATACATGCCCACGCCATGACACTACCACCACTATGCTTCACTGATGAGGTGGTATGTTTTGGATCATGAGCAGTTCCTTTCCTTCTCCATACTCTTCTCTTCCCATCACTCTGGTACAAGTTGATCTTTGTCTCATCTGTCCATAGGATGTTGTTCCAGAACTGTAATGGCTTTTTTAGATGTTTGGAAAACTCTAATCTGGTCTTCCTGTTTTTGAGGTTCACCAATGGTTTACATCTTGTGGTGAACCCTCTATATTCACTCTTGTGAAGTCTTCTCTTGATTGTTGACTTTGACACATATACACCTACCTTCTGGAGAGTGTTCTTGATTTGGCCAACTGTTGTGAAGGGGTTTTTCTTCACCAGGGAAATAATTCTTCTGTCATCCACCACAGTAGTTTTCCGTGGTCTTCAGGGTCTTTTGGTGTTGCTGAGCTCTCTGGTGCGTTCTTTCTTTTTAAGAATGTTCCAAACAGTTGATTTGGCCACACCTAATATTTTTGCTCTCTCTCTGATGGGTTTGTTTTGATTTTTCAGCCTAATGATGGCTTGCTTCACTGATAGTGATAGCTCTTTGGATCTCATATTGAGAGTCGACAGCAACTGATTCCAAATGCAAATGTCACACCTAGAATCAACTCCAGACCTTTTACCTGCTTAATTGATAATGAAATAACAAGGGAATAGCCCATACCTGTCCATGAAATGGCTTTTGAGTTGATAGTCCCATTACTTTTGGCCCCTTAAAAAGTGGGAGGCACATATAGAAACCGTTGTGATTCCCACACAGTTCACCTGAATTGGATGTAATTACCCTCAAATTAAATCTGAAAGTCTGCAGTTAAAGCACATTTTGTTTGTTTCATTTCAAAGCCATTGTGGTGGTGAATAGAGGCCAAAATATGAAAATTCTGTCAATGTCCCAATATTTATGAATCTGACTGTGCATACACACACATGCATGTATGTATATATATACACACACAAATGCGCATATATATATATATATATTTATTTATTTTAGAGATATGTGCTGGATATATAACTGAAACACAAACACACCTCTCCCCCCCCAGATGATTCCTCCCAACGTGTGCTTCGGTGAAGCAGGTGCCTTACCTGCAGCTGGAGGAGTGCAGTATATATATATATATATATATATATATATATAGTGTGTGCATATATATGTATATATACAGTATTGGAGTAACTGCTTCACTTATGGGCACTTAAATGCAAGAATTCAAACAACAGTGTCTTTGTCCAAAGTTTCAGTCCATGTGGACTTTTAGCAAGAATGTTCTTAATGAAAGTCCGGATGGACTGAAACGGTGAACACAGACACTGTCATTTGATGTCTTACATGATAGTACTGTACCTCGTGAGTGTCGCCATTTCGCCAATACTGCATTGATATTTGTATATTGAGGATGGCACCAGAGCAGGATTTTGTAATTTGTGGTGGTGAGACGGTAGTACTTGCAGATATATATTATATATATATTGCAAAACATGCATTTGCCCCTGCAATCCCACTGCCTGCCCACCCAGATCCCCGCTCTTCACACCACTCCCCTGAAAGCGAAACACCCGCATCGCATGGGGAGTAGGTCTCAGAACAACAATAACAGGTAAGTGTGGGGACTGTCGGGGCTGGTGAGACAGAAACACAGGGGGGGCCCTGTCTATTTTGTCAGTCCCGGGCCCCACAATTTCTGATGGCAGCCCTGGATGGGGATATGGGTATCAGATGGAAGAACTCAAGATAAAGCAATCTAATAACAACTGCAAGAGAGACAAGTTAATAATAGCATTGGAGGATATAGAGCCGTATTCAATTTGAGCCGAGCAGCGATACTTTTTCGCGGCCCGGACTTTTCACCTGTTTTATAAGCGGAAAAGTATCGCGCACGTGGTACGTGAAAACGGGACACGGAGAAACTTGAACAGGCGGAAAGTCCTGTCAGATTTGGGGAAATCAGTCTGACACCCCCCAAAAGATGCTCTGACATGGGGGATCACTATGGTATCCCCTGATTTGGCTTGCTGAAGGTATTTGGTGTTTTTAAACGGCCTCAATAGCTGCTAAATAGCGTTTTTCCATACGTAGTAAAGAATAGTATTCATGAATATTTTTTCCAGAAAATAACTTATCCCAGCAAATTTGGGGAACTGGAAAATATGGGGTCAGCATATTTAAAAGTTGCTAAAGTGAAGTTGAAAAATATCGTAAAAAATCCATCTGCCGCAAACACCTGCAATCAAAAAAACACTTGGGGCATACTTGGGGACACCCAGAGTCAAGTTTGCTAGTTTTTAACTTTGTACCCCAACTTTTTTTTTGCCCCCTTTTTCAAAGTAATTTTTTGGGGTGTCGACTGTTTTTTTTTTTCAAATTTGACACAGTTTACCTTTGGAGGACTGTCTGAAGGCAGCACGGGGGTTCCTGCAACGTGGCACCCCAAAACCCCAATTCTGCAATTTTTTCCATCTGCTATTCATAGGCGAAACTTTTTCACCTAGTACATTGCACTGACTGTATGCCTAGGCGGAAAGTCTTTCAAATTGAATACGGGGTAAAAGCAAAAAAGGCAAAAAGTACGGCATCTGCGAAAAAGTATCGCGGATCCAGACTTTTTGCCTCAAATAATCTTAAACACAGCTTGACAAGGCTCTGGGTTAAAGTACAGTTCCCAAGGACATAACTATAGTTGGTGCATGGCGTGCAGTTACTATGGGGCCCAGAGGCATGAGATGCCCCTAAGTTCCTCTTCAAAATGTTGCTATGGGGCCCACAAACTTCTAGTTACAACGTTGGCAGTTACATTGTGATATTGATTCTACAATGTTGCTAAGAGACAGCCTTTTATATTTCCCAGTGTAAGATATTACATTTTCTATATCCCACACATCATGTATCTATGTAACACTACAGGTCTTAGTTCTGCAATGCTAAGTGATATCAACGAGTTACACTTGTTATACCAGCATGGGACATGCCCCCGGCTAACCCATGACTGTAGGAAGCAGTAGCTGACACCTCTCTGTCACTGGCTAGTGGCTACAGTACTCTGGAATCTCACGTGTCACGCCCCCGGTCCAGGACACGCCCCCTTGTGTTTCCCGCCGTCAGATTAAACTGCCGGAAAGTGTCGCGCTGTGTGTATCATCCTGTGCGCGCGCTGGGACTGGGAGGACCGGACGAGACGTTACCTGCAAACCCCCGTTTGTCCCGTTATCTGTCGGTTACCAGCGCGCTGTGTTCGCGCTCATCGGGACCATGTAAGCAGGTTTTCCAGCTGACGGCATCAGTGTTCCGGCGCAGCTCAGGTAAGACCTGACTGTCAGGGCGTCCATCAGCTGTCAGGTGACGTCTCCGGTTGCCTGGCTAATGACGTCATCGCGTAGCTAGCGCCGAACGTCAGGGGGAGTGACGGGATTGTCAATGAGTTTTACTATGGAGAAGGGACTCAGGGGAGCATATGGCAGGAGCTGTGGGGGAGCATATGGCAGGAGCTGTGGAGGCACAGGGGGTAATGCAAGTACTGCAAACCGGGTTTCCCGCTGTGATGGAACTACAAGTACCAGCATACCCATTATCCTAGATAACCAGTGCACCCCATTGCCTGTAGCTAATCTTAAAGCTGTCAACAGATCCAGATTCTTTGAATATGAATGTGTAATAATAACGGTGTAGTGTAATATATAAGGGAGGTGCATCATTACATTTCTGCATGGTCTGTGGTAGACGAGGCTGAAGTTGGCTTCTTATTCGGCCAGCTTCTTATTCATTTCTTATTCACTTATTCAAGCTCCAGCTTCTTATTCAGAAAATGTTACATTAAAACATTTAAATAAATTTAGATCACTAAACTAACACTATGTAAACAAAGAATTGTGTCCCTCACACAGTTTACAATTATTATTTTCCTGGCACAATAAGGATTTTGGCATGAATAGGGCAGTAAAGCGGGCATAGGCACCACATTTTGTCATTTTGAATAAGAAGCTGTAGTTGTGCAGGGGTTAACTAGCTTCGGTCATCAAATGTTACACTTGAAACCCACAGAGGGTGGTCTGGTACATATGACCCACTTGTCATTTCACTTGACCAACAAGGATTTTGGCATGAATAGGGCAGTAAAGTGGGCACAGGCACCAGATTTTGTCATTTTAAATAAGAAGATGTAGTTGTGCAGGGGTTAACTAGCTTCGGTCATCAAATGTTACACTTGAAACCCACAGAGGGTGGTCTGGTATATATGACCCACTTGCCATTTCACTTGACCAACAAGGATTTTGGCATGAATAGGGCAGTAAAGTGGGCACAGGCACCAAATTTTGTCATTTTGAATAAGATGCTGTAGTTGTGCAGGGGTTAACTAGCTTCGGTCATCAAATGTTACACTTGAAACCCACAGAGGGTGGTCTGGTACATATGACCCACTTGTCATTTGCCTTGACCAACAAGGATTTTGGCATGAATAGGGCAGTAAAGCGGGCACATCCTCCATAATTTGTCATTTTGAATAAGAAGCTGTAGTTGTGCAGGGGTTAACTAGCTTCGGTCATCAAATGTTACACTTGAAACCCACAGAGGGTGGTCTGGTACATATGACCCACTTGCCATTTCCCTTGACCAACAAGGATTTTGGCATGAATAGGGCAGTAAAGTGGGCACAGGCTCCATATTTTGTCATTTTGAATAAGAAGCTGTAGTTGTGCAGGGGTTAACTAGCTTCGGTCATCAAATGTTACACTTGAAACCCACAGAGGGTGGTCAGGTACATATGACCCACTTGTCATTTGCCTTGACCAACAAGGATTTTGGCATAAATAGGGCAGTAATGTGGGCACATGCACCAGATTTCTTAATTTTGAATAATTACCTGTAGTTTTTCAAGGATTAAATATCCTTGGTCAACAAATTTGACAATTGGGGTCTTTCCCTAAATTAGTAAAAACCCCACACCTCTGAGCATGGTCTGGTATTGGAATACA
Source organism: Taudactylus pleione (assembly GCA_031769625.1). Taxonomy (NCBI): domain Eukaryota; kingdom Metazoa; phylum Chordata; class Amphibia; order Anura; family Myobatrachidae; genus Taudactylus; species Taudactylus pleione. The sequence continues at coordinate 7,671,165 of JAUIMM010000368.1, read as the reverse complement.
GGAAAAAAAAATCTGTGTGTGGTTCTAGGCTGGTTATAGGGAGAAGGGGGTAACACTATAGCAGGGAGATACACTTACCGTGGTGCCCTCCTGCCATCACTTTATTCAGCACTAGGCTGGTTATAGCACTAGGCTGGTTATAGGGAGGATGGGGTAACACTTAGCATGGTGCCCTCCTGCCATCACATTATCCAGCACTAGGCTGGTTATAGGGAGGAGGGGGTAACACTATAGCAGGGAGATACACTTAGCGTGGTGCCCTCCTGCCATCACTTTATTCAGCACTAGGCTGGTTATAGGGAGGAGGGGGTAACACTATAGCAGGGAGACACACTTGGCGTGGTGCCCTCCTGCCATCACATTATCCAGCACTAGGCTGGTTATAGGGAGGAGGGGGTAACACTATAGCAGGGAGATACACTTAGCGTGGTGCCCTCCTGCCATCACTTTATTCAGCACTAGGCTGGTTATAGGGAGGAGGGGGTAACACTATAGCAGGGAGACACACTTGGCGTGGTGCCCTCCTGCCATCACATTATCCAGCACTAGGCTGGTTATAGGGAGGAGGGGGTAACACTATAGCAGGGAGATACACTTAGCGTGGTGTTCTCCTGCCATCACATTATCCAGCACTAGGCTGGTTATAAGGAGGAGGGGGTAACACTATAGCAGGGAGACACACTTAGCGTGGTGCCCTCCTGCCATCGCATTATCCAGCACTAGGCTGGTTATAGGGAGGAGGGGGTAACACTATAGCAGGGAGATACTTAGCGTGGTGCCCTCCTGCCATCACATTATCCAGCACTAGGCTGGTTATAGGGAGGAAGGGGTAACACTATAGCAGGGAGATACACTTAGCGTGGTGTCCTCCTGCCATCACATTATCCAGCACTAGGCTGGTTATAGGGAGGAGGGGGTAACACTATAGCAGGGAGACACACTTAGCGTGGTGCCCTCCTGCCATTACATTATCCAGCACTAGGCTGGTTATAGGGAGGAGGGGGTAACACTTAGCGTGGTGTCCTCCTGCCATCACATTATCCAGCACTAGGCTGGTTATAGGGAGAAAGAGGTAACACTACAGCAGGGAGATACACTTAGCGTGGTGCCCTTATGCCATCACATTATCCAGCACTAGTCTGGTTATAGGGAGAAGGGGGTAACACTATAGCAGGGAGACACACTTAGCCTGGTGTCCTCCTGCCATTACATTATCCAGCAGTAGGCTGGTTATAGGGAGGAGGGGGTAACACTTAGCGTGGTGTCCTCCTGCCATCACATTATCCAGCACTAGGCTGGTTATAGGGAGAAAGAGGTAACACTATAGCAGGGAGATACACTTAGCGTGGTGCCCTCCTGCCATCACATCCAGCACTAGCCTGGTTATAGGGAGAAAGGGGGTAAGAATACAGCAGGGAGACACACTTAGCGTGGTGTCCTCCTGCCATCACATTAACCAGCCCCAGACTATTCAGCACATCTCGGAAAGCTGGTACACCGGCAGTGGCGTAATAAGGGAGGTGTGTGTGGGGCACCTTGCCCTGGGCACCATCTGACAGGCCCAGCAGAGGGGGGAGCTGATGTCCAGTGCTCAGTGGCGTAACTAGGGCAGGGCCGCCGCGGCCGGTGACGCCCCCACACCGCCGGCCACGGTACTGGCCCATCCTAGTTAAACAGTGTAGTGCCGACCGCAGTGAGAAGCTCATTCAGAGTCGGTCGCTGCTGGTGGCTGCTCACTCTGCATGTGGGCAGGTGTTTTTTTTTTTAATCTCCGGCCGCTCGCAAAGCTGTGGGTGACCATCCACAGCTTGTGCGAGCAGGCTGGAGACAGTCATAATTATCGCGACCAATGGGCTTGCGACGAGACCCTGGGGTAGGGTCTAGCTTCCGCAAGCCCGAGTGTACTTCCTGCTCTAATAGAGCAGGAAGTCCACTACTGTGATGTCAGCAACCCCTCCTAAAAACGCCAGACGTTCCTAAGGGAACGCATGCTGTCAATCAACATCGACAGCCGTCCTGTCTTGTTGTGAGCCCCGTAGCGACTGACCTTCAGTCGCTCAGCTGGTCTCGCACATGCACCTGCTTTACGCGGCGCATACTCAAACATTGAGCCGCTTGTGAGCACTGTGCGCTCGCGACTGGCTCTGAGTGAGCTCCTGAGTGCGGTCAGCATTTACTCAGGACCTGCGCTAGGCTTCCCTGCGCCCAGCACTGTCCTGTGCTGCACAGCCGCGCCCCTTCTCTCCCCCTGAGCGCTTACCTAATAGCGCCAGGCGAAGGGTGGGAGGCGGGCTCAGGATAGCCCATAGAGCCGCCAGTGCATTTACAGCAGCCAATGAGAGTCAGACAGACTCTCATTGTCTGCTGCTGCTGGGCCCACTGCAAGAGCTGGGCTGGAGCTCACTCATGAGCTCCGCCTTCCAGCTCCTGTAGTGGGTTATGGGAGAGATGTCATGATGTCTCTCCCATAATGCAGAGTGCGCCAGCCCGGGAGGACTGCGGTGGTGCGGACGGCGGCGTGAGCAGGAGCGGGGATTCAAGTTAGTTTTTATTTTTTTACTTGTGTGTTTGTCTAATGGGGGTATTGCATCAGGGGGGGAGATGACCTCTACTAGGGACTACTACTAACGTATGGAGGTAACTACTATTGGGGGCACTGCATCTGGGGGGCTCTACTGGGGACTACTACTGGATAGGGGATCACTACTGGGGGCCTGCATAAGTGGGACCACTACTGCGATCTGCATAAGGGGGACCACTACTGGGGGCACCGTATAAGGGGAACTAATGGCGGGCTGCATAAGAAGGACTACGACAGGGGGAACTGTGTAAGGGGCACTGCATATGGGGGATCACTACTGGGGGCACCGTATAAGGGGAACTAATGGGTGACTGCATAAGGGGGACCACTACTAGGGGTACTGTATAAGGAGCACTACTAAGGGCCTGCATAAGAGGGATCACTACTGGGGACATTGTATACTAGGGGTACTGTATAAGGGGTACTACTGGGGGCCTGCATAAGAGGGACCATTACTGGGGGCACTGCATTAAGGTGCATATGGAATGGAAAGGAATGTTCAGAGTGACGAGATAGGGATGTGTGTCATGTTGACACGCCCCATTTTTAAGTGTCCTCACCCATTTTTTGTCACACGCACATAGGGGGGGGCCCATTTTTAAACTTGTCCTGGGCTCCATATACCCTAGTTACGCCACTGCCAGTGCTGTGACCAAATGCTTGATCCCAGCGCCTTAGTCCTGCAGTCCGGTGAGATGTATCCCCAGCAGGACACATAAGTGTCCGATGCTGGGACAGTATGTCTGTTTTCAGTGCTGGTCAAGGCCCAGCAGTGGCTGACATGTGGCGCCAGCTAATAGCTGAGTGCAGCTCATTGACCGCCGGCCATTGAAGAGGGGTGACCATTTGAATTTGAGCCAATCACAGTGGTGACAATTTTGACAATCTGAGCCAATCACGGCGTGCATCGGCAGCCAATAGAAATCGGCCACAGTGAGCCATTCGCTGTAAGCCGCATCATGGCAGGCTACGCCCGTGGCGTCTAGCGTCAGATGTCTCCGGGAGGAAGAGTCAATTTGGCGGTAATCGGTGAAGAGCTCCAGCGGCCGTGGAAGAGTCCAGAAGACACCGGGCTCAAAATAGAAGAGCTTCGGCGGCTGCAGAAGACGTTAGGAGACACCGGGCTCAATAAAGAAGAGCTCTGGCAGCGCCGCTACTGGCCAGAATGGGCCAGCAACAGAAGAATGTGGCTGAGGACCGGAGAGTACTGCGGTGGTTGGGAAGTAAAAGAGCAAATGAAGATCCTCACTGCATCCTCTCCCACCCGACAGGTAGACCCTCTTTGAGGCCTTACCATCATTAACCCCTCCCTAGACCATCAGATTGTTAGGCAGTAGGCACGTAGGGGTCATGTGGCCTTAAGCCTGTGGCACAAATAGGCGGGCATTAGGCCCGTGCTCCTAAGGCTATTATTGACCCTGGGCAATAGGCCCAGGTCACATAAATAAGCGAGGTGCCAACTTCTCATCTTGCCCTGGGCGCCAAACACCATAGTTCTGCCCCTGGACCTTGGTCACTGCTACCTGGGTGAAGACTGCTGTGGCAGTGGGAGTTTGCCAGCTCAAGGTGAAGACTACAGGAAGCACTGAGATCGTGGGAGTTGGCCCACCTCGGGTGAAGAACACATAGTAATTGTGGATGAACTAGGCTTAGTTCAGCCAAAGACTACTGGACTGGTAAATCTAATTGCATTGTATTTTCATTCAATTGCATGCTATTTTAATTGTCAGGCATTAGGCCCGTGGCCACTGTGGGCGTTAAGCCCTAATCAGCAGGGATGGCCTTTGTTAGGCGGACAATAAGCCTGAGCCAGAGAGGGCACTAGTCCCACAAGGTATAAGGGGCATTAGGCCCTATAGGGTTAATTTGGGATCCACATCATTAACCCATTGTTAGGTGGGCAATAGGCCCTACATAGTGTCATTGATCCCCTAGAAGGCAGGCACTAGGCCTGAGGCAGCAGAGGATCATTAAGCCCTGTAGTACTGTTGTTCTGATTTGATAATAATGTATTGAGGTTTGTAACCTTGTTACCTCGTCATCTCAGCTACTACAATCAGACCTCCATTAAAAGGTAGGCTGTAGTAAGGTACCTGTTTGTGATTATTGTAATGTTTTGTAACTGTATTATTCCCTTGTCCTGTAACAATTATTGCATTATTGGTGTAGATGCATTGTTGGGGAGCATAGGGGTAGCATGGTGATATGGAGTGCACTACATCCACCCTGTATTGCTGTTGGCAGGGTGCTGATGTATGTATGAGTAGTCAAGTTGGTGTGTGTGGTCAGAGGCGTCACCTACCTTGGTGTCACCTGGTGCAGATGCTCTGAGTCCTCCTGCGCGCCATAGGCGTGCGCTCCCTGAAGGGGCATGGCTTTGCAGGAAGGGGCGTGACCTCGCCTGTGAAGCAACACCCCTTATGTGAGCCGATCTTGGGTGCGTTACCGCCTCCCATTCTCGTCACACAGTGGGCTTCCCCAGTCCTCCTGCAGCTGTTGGGGCAGCCCACAGTCTCTCCCTGCCTCTCTCCGCGTCCTGGCATCACGGTGACACCATCCGACCATGGTGACGCCAAAATAGCAGAGCAGCTCTGCTATTTTGGTGTCAAACCCTTCGGATGGTGTCACCCAGTGCGGCCCGCCCCCATTGGCGGTTCTAGGGGTGGGCAAACAGGGCAGTCGCCCATAGCGTCGGCCCCTAGAGGGCGCCACTGATTCCCCAGGAGGGCAAAAATAAAAATCCCATAAGAAAGAAAAAAAAAACCCAGCGCCAGTCCCCCCCCCCCCGCATTGATATTTGTTATCAGCGGGCACCCGGCTCCCTCTCTGCAGCGGCAGTCGAAGCTCACTCCAGTGCTCCGGCTCCCGCATAGAGCACTATGGGAGGGACGTCCTGACGTCATGAAGTCTCTCCCAGAGAACCGTGGAACCGGAGCTTACTCCTGAGCTCCGGCTCCAGCAGAGAGCACTATGGGAGGGATGTCATGACATCTCTCCCATAGATCCATGGTGGAGCCGCGGTCGGATCAGACGGCAGCAGTCGCAGGAGCGCGGCCTAAGGTAATTATTGTGTTTGTAATTTTTATTTTTCAGAAGGGAGACATGGGGCATTACTACTGGGGGCATGTCTATAAGGGGGCATTACTACTGGGGGCACTACTATAGGGGGCACTAATGGAAGCATTCCTACTGTGGGCACTACTATAGGGGGCATTCCTACTGTGGGCACTACTATAGGGGCATTATTACTGGGGGCACTACTAATGTGGGCACTACTATAGGGAGCACCACTATTGGGGGCATTACCAATGGAGACACTACTATAGGGTACTTTATCAATGGGGGCATTAACACTGTGGGTACTACTGAGGGCACTGCATGGGGGGCACCAATACTGGGGCCATTGTGTAAGAGACACCACTGCTGTGAGCATTCTATAAGGGGCACCACTACTGTGGGCATTGTATTAGGGGCACTACTACTCAGTACTGTGGACCTTGTGTATAAGGTGCACTAATTTGAGCATTGTGTAAAAGGGGCACCACTGTGTGTCATAACATGAATAAGGGACTAATGTGTGGCGTAATTTGAATTGGGGATACTGTATTATAGAGGGCATTAATGTGTGTGGAACAATGTATTATACAGGGCATTACTGCGTGTGAAGACATGTATTATACAGGGCATTACTGCGTGTGGCATAATGTGTTATACAAATTCTTACTGCGTGTGGCATAATGTGTTATACAGGGCATTACTGCATGTGGCATAATGTGTTTATGAAGGGCATTACTGCATGTGGCATAATGTGTTTATACAGGGCATTACTGCATGTGGCATAATGTGTTTATACAGGGCATTACTGCATGTGGCATAATGTGTTTATGAAGGGCATTACTGCATGTGGCATAATGTGTTATACAGGGCATTACTGCATGTGGCATAATGTGTTTATACAGGGCATTACTGCATGTGGCATAATGTGTTTATAAAGGGCATTACTGCATGTGGCATAATGTGTTTATAAAGGGCATTACTGTGTAAGGTGCATTACTGCACATGGCAATTAATCGCCACGAGGGGAGAGCTTAAGGGGAAGCCCAGCACCTTCGTAAGTGCTGGGCACGCCCTACAGTGTAATGAATTGGGGGTGTTCCGCAAGGACACACCCCCTTTCCGGAAGTGCGTGCGCTTTCAGCGCAAGCACAGGAACATCTTCTAAAAAAAGTTGGCAACTGTGAACTTTCGCCCTAAGCTCCACAATGTCTAGAACCGGCCCTGCCCGTACCCCCCTTGTGATGCCAGTGTGTGTGGTAAACACTAAAGAAAGAAGTCAGTATAGTGAAGCCGTGTAGGTGGCGGTTGTTTTGTGTTTATGCGCAGGTACCAAGATACGGATCATTTGTCCATTGCCCAAATTATTTATTCCAAAATCCTTGTTGGTCAAGGGAAATAGCAAGTGGGTCATATGTACCTGACCACCCTCTGTGGGTTCCAAGAGTCAAATTTGTTGACCAAAGATATTTACCCCTTGTACAACTACACCTACTTAGTCAAAATGACAAAATATGGTGCCTGTGCCCGCTTTACTGCCCTATTCATGCCAAAATCCTTGTTGGCCAAGGCAAATGACAAGTGGGTCATATGTACCAGACCACCCTCTGTGGGTTTCAAGTGTAACATTTGATGACCGAAGCTAGTTAACCCCTGCACAACTACAGCTTCTTATTCAAAATGACAAAATTTAGTGCCTGTGCCCATGTTTACTGCCCTATTCATGCCAAAATCCTTGTTACGCCAGGAAAATAATAATTGTAAACTGTGTGAGGGACACAATTCTTTGTTTACATAGTGTTAGTTTAGTGATCTAACTTTATTCAAATGTTTTAATGTAACTTTTTCTGAATAAGAAGCTGGAGCTTGAATAAGAAGTGAATAAGAAATGAATAAGTGAATAAGAAGCTGGCCGAATAAGAAGCCAACTTCAGCCTCGTCTGTGGTAGCTTGTACACACGCTGAATAACACTACTAAGCATGTTTTTATAAATGTTCAACATTTATAAAAACATGCTTAGTAGTGTTATTCAGCAGGGGGAACTTCGCTCTCGTTGACCTGCTCTGATACCCTTACAATCCATAACTCAGAATTTAAAGAGGGGATATGACTGAGGCATGAGCCGTATTGGCATTTGAACAGCTGTGATAAGTTATTGCCAACTATATACTTTTCTTGACAACACTGTTAGCACAGTGGTCAGTTTCAGCACTGAGGTCATGAGTTCAATTGGCGGCCATGGTCCTATCTGTATGGAATTTGCATGTTCTCCCTGTGTTTGCGTGGGTTTCATCTAATGATCCAAAAAATATTGGTAGGTTAATGGGATTCTGACAAATTATCGTGCGTGTGTTACGGAATGTGGATTGTAAGCTTCTCTGGGGCAGGGATTGATGTGAATGATGGTAATTTTCTCTGTAAAGTGCAGTGGAATATGTGTACTATATAAATAACTTCATAAATTCATAATTTTTTTTTTTTTTTTTTTCCATTAACCATATTTTGATAAATCAAACCTCAATTCAAGATCAGAACATGGGGTCCTCTGGTTTAGCATAACTAATAGAACGTTTCTGAGATAATCATGTCTTATATTCATCTGTTTTTAGTGTTACATTTATTGTGTCTCTGCTGCTGCTGGAGAGGAGACATGTCTGCACAAGACCCAGACAGCAGACATGCTCCCATAGTGATGACACTGCTCCCACCGCCTCACGCACATCCCACCCCCACTGGAGGAGAGATTACAGTCAATCACCTCTCAAGCGGAGGTGAGTACTGTGTGGGAAGCGGTGGCGGTGCCGCTGGCTGTTAGCATTATCATGGGAGCATGTCTATGTCCTCTGCAGACATGTCTCCTCTCTAGCGGCATTGTTGGGTACTGTGTGGGAGGCTCCATTTGGCTCAGCAGTTGTCGCAGCAGCGATGTATAAAGGCAGGGAAAAACAGTTGGGGCTGGACTCTCAGGTCAGCCAGTCAGGGAGGAATGAGCAGGCATGGAAGTACAAATGTGTCTTTATACATCTTTGCCTCAGTCGCGCTAAAAAGCCCCTTTCGACGCGCCAGGTCCCGTGAGACTCTGCTAGTGCTGGGCGTCTTTTTGGCCCGAAAATAAGACTCAATGCGATGCAACTTGGACGCACCAGCAGACTGTGCTGAATAATTTGGTTTGCAACACTTATACTGTATATGTGAGTGCGACTGAGTCTCTAAATCTGTATATGAATTATGAAGTGCTACAATGTAGCAGTTGCATTTTTTATTAATTTTTAAGTTCCATTGTGGTTCATATACAGACTGTGGTCCACACAGATATACAAGTGTCACATATCAAATGAATCTGTACAGCCTGCTGGTGCATCCTAGTCACATCGCAGACAGTAGCAGAATAGCACGGGACCTGGCGGCTCACTCACGCCAGGCAAGTTGCACTGCTTGCTGTATTGAGGCTAGATGTATGAGGACACATCTGTACTCTCTGTCCTCTAGACCAGTGCTTGAAGTGTGCCGATATACAACTGTATGGTATAACGGCACTTCAAGCACTGAGCCCTGCTGTGCCGCCCGCTCGAAGATCTGCTGCTCACTGTCAATGTTTGTGACATCGGTCGGCACCCTGTGCTGTGGTGCTGGCTGGTGCAGGATTGTTTACCCGGCTGTTGAGTCTGTGGCCACCCAGAGTCCTGGTGTTAAGCTCTGGGTGTTCCCTGCTGGAGCTGGGGCCGTACAGGGCCTCGCGGGAGCTGCCAATGTTGCGATGGCTGCTGGACTCTGTCGGCGTCATCAGAGCCATGGTTGCCTCTGTAGTTACTAGGGCTGCAGGAGGCAACTAGACTGGAGCTAAGGTTCGAGCCAGAGTGAGAGTACTGAGCCTGCTGGAGCAGTTAGGGCTGTGGCTGTGAGCAGTGTGTCGAAAGTGGTACTCCCTGGAGGTGAACGCTGTTACTGGAGTGCCGGAGGAGTGGAGTCCCTGGAGATGTGGCTGGAAATGGTGTGGACTTGCTGAAAGGTCTGAGGCCTCAGTGTTGAAAACCAAATTTAATGTGGGGCATAATGTCTAACGGTCATTAATACTGGGTGGCATCGTTTATACTACAAAATTTCTTCAGGGTTCATAAGGATCCACAAGGATACCATGGGGTAATGTGGTTGGAGAGATCCTGGCACCAAACCTTTTAAAGCTTTTAGCTCCCAGGTTACCTCTGGTCCTCCTCCATATATCCCCCAGCCACAGGCCATCAGTTGTTCGCTTGGTGTGGCAGAATTCAGACTCTCCTTTGTAACGGGACTGCTCAGGCAGTCCTAAGCTTTTATTTTGTTTTATTGTCTATGTTTTTGGGTTGGCAGTACTGAGCGTCTGAATTAAGACGCATGTACTGCGACTCCATCTACCTCTGCCGGGCCGCAACACCAGTAACGGCTGGTGATTTCATCAGGTCTTGGCTGAGCTTGCTAGTAATGATGCTGGGACCCGGACTGCAATGCACAGAGATGTCAGGTAAGGCGATTCCTCATCTACGGGGAATCTTGAGCAGCAGTCCTTGCTTCTGGCGCAGGGGTTGCACCGGAAGCCGCTGCAGTCGGGGCCCGGAGCGCCCGCGTCCTCAATAGACTATCGTTGCCTTATCGTCTGATGCCGGGGATCGGCGGCAGATGCTTCTGCTGCTACGATGCCAGCATACCCGGCCGGTTGATGCAGCTTAGGGGTGGTAGGCACTCCCTCGGCAGCTCCTCACCCGACCCAGATGCAGTCCCTTTCAAAGGTTTTCGCGCGTCTGGGTTGCTCCTACACGCCTCACGTATATGAGACGCTCATAGTCCACTATCGGTGCGCTGCTGTAGCTGTCAGCCTCCCTGTATTGCTCTCCCATGGGTCAGGTATATAGTGCTCTATATCCTACCAAGCATTGTGTTTTGAGTAGTTTGATTCAGAGCCCAGTGCAACAAAATGTGCATATGCATTGTATGTGAATGTTTGCTAGCTGCTCTGTTAATGCTGCTTTTTATAACTATCACTGTTTTTCTCCTTATCCCTCTGTTGCAGGTGTGTGGGTTTTTTCTTTATACTTTGCATTGTTATCAATTATAAACAAATGTTATGTAAAGTTACAACCTTCACAAATAACAAAGGTATGTCAAAAAGTAAAGGGAATATGGAGGGGGAGGCCCCTGTGCTGGTTTCATGTAAAGCCTGTTTGACAGGCTTGTCCTCTCAGGACTTTATAAAGGATGGTTTGTGTGCTGTCTGTTATAAAGAGCCACCTCACCACTCCAGTTTACCAGTCCCTGTACAAGAGCCATCTTGGGTGCCCTCCTTGCTTCAGGTTATGAAGCAGTTTGGATCGTATGGCTACTCCCATTCTGCCTCCTTGCATGGGGTATCCACAGCATGCTATATTTTTACCTCCTATACATCCTTCCTGCATGGATGCTTATGCCCACTCAAGTCAGAGTATGGCTCAGTCAGCTGTTGCAAGCAGACCGGTAGTTACTAAGGCGCTGTTAGTTCTCACACGGAGATGAGACCACAGGACTGCTGACCAAGGACAAGATTGGGTAGAGGTGTGGCAGTCCTTCCACAACTGGAGCTGGCTGGAGTGAGGCTGCAGAAAGATGGCACAGCACAGAGAAAACACAGTGTACTAGCAGCGGCAGGTCACTATGGTCTGAGGAATGTCTAGGACTGTAGTCCAGCTAGGACACTAGACAAGGACTGACAAGACACGGTATAAGCTGCAGGGCCGGAGCGACCAGGACTATGGTATGCAGGATTTCAGACAAGACAGGCAAGGACCAGACAGACAGGACTGGCAAAGACCAGACAAGGCACAATGATGTGGCAAGAATACTGAAAGGAGTTCAGACGCAGATCAAGTTGCGGTTAATAAGCCGAGATGGTTGCAGACTATGATATGGCCAAGCAGCCAGAGACAAGATTTGAATAGAGTTGCCTTGAGGGCCATGAGCAACTGTGATTACTGAGCCGCCAGGGTATGGACAGAGTTCGATGTGGCCTTGCGGGCCGTGATGCGGCTTAGACAGCCGGGGTGCGGCTAGTGAGCCGTGATAGTATTGACAGTGTTCAATGCGGCCTAACAGGCGGTGACGCGGCTTAGATGCAGCGTTGTGAGCTGTGATTTACTCGGCAAAGGTGCGGCCTAGTTGCCGACGTGCAGCTTTGAGAGCTGTAATATACTTGGCAAGGGTGCAGCCTAGCGGCCGAGATGCAGCTTGGAGAGGTGTGATATACTTGGCAAGGGTGCGGCCTAGGAGCCGTGATAGTATTCACACAGTTCGAGGCCTAGCAGACCATAATGCAGGAATCAGACGGCAGACAGGAGTACTCAGACGCGGCAGGGGCAAATAAACCGGAGGCAGCAAAGTAGAACACACTGCTGTCAGAATAGCTAGGAATTAACTGACACGGCTAGATGTGGCCTAGCAGGCCGAGGTGCATGAACCAAACAGCAGACAGGTGTACTCAGACGTGGCAGGAACACAAACTGGAAGCGGCGAGGTGGAGGTAACACTGCAGGTAACAGCTGAATGCAGAGTAACACGACTAGACACAACTGTGGTATTAATACAGCAGAGCTGAATACTGACAGGATCAGGATACAAGAACAATTGAACTTGGTAGACCGGCAAGTACTCGAGTAACTGAACAGAGCAACATACACTGATGGACAGTATAATTGGTACTGAGTGCAGGGTTGGCTGTAATTTAGATCCAATCAGTCATTCCCTGCAGAGAGCCTTTCCTAATGACAGGCTAGTGTGCACAGGGTTTGCAAAATACACGCTGTAACGCGTTTTTACACGCTATAGGCAGTTGGGGACCGAATTTTAAAAACTAAGCAAGTCCTGTGGGACCCGCTGTGTGTGGCTTTGCTAGCGCCACAGCAGCCAATCGCCGCTGCCGTGGTCTATTCAACCAATAGCCGGTGGCGACGTCTGCTTTACCAGTCCCCACTGAGCGGCGTCTCCTCACCAAATCAGCAGGCAGCTTCCTTACAGACAGACGCCGGCCCACCATGCTCCGTCCCGGGACTGCCAGCCCCCGCCCAGTGAACGGGAGCTCCCCAGTTGGACTCCGAGCGACGTCTGCACGCAGATACTCACCGTTGGAACAGGTTGGAATTTCCTGAAGATAATACTTAATGTACTGAAACATTGATTTATATGTCACAGTTGTCTTGTGTATTTATTTTGGAGAGTGCTGCACCTTAGGCTGCTGTACTTCGGCTATGTGAGGGGACCTCCACAAGTTGGATGGAGGTTTTTTGGAGTGCCGGACCTCGTGAATGATATAAAATATATCCTGCATGTAGGTCCAGTGGGGGGATATTGTCAGTGGGGGCAATGCTGCCGAATGCAGCATGGGCCCCGCTGTCGTTCCGTCGCTGCTGGCATTGATATCGCGCTGAGCCTCCTTGCCCGCTGTACTGTCCCAGCTGCTATCTACCTTAGCCCACTCCATACCACCAATACTGAATGCCCCTAAAGCCCCTCAGTACTGCGCCAGCTGCTTTCGCCCCTAGCCCCCTTTTTGCCCCCCAGCACTGTCTGCCCTTAATCTCCCTATACCCAAACTTCTCCCTGCCTATACCCCCAGCTGTACCCCAACTGCTACCTGCCCCCCAGCATTGTCCCAACTGCTGCCTGCCCTCACCCCCTATAATATATGATGGGACCCAGAAACTGGAGTAGGACTCCAGTTTTTTTTAAAGTGAGGGGCCCCACAATTTTTTACGCTCAGCGTGATCACTGGTGCAACTGGTTACGCACACAGAGAGACAATTAATTTGTGTGCAGCTGAAGTCTGCACACAAATAGACGGGAAAGATTACAGCTTAGAGCTGAAAACAGACTAGACAGAATTTCCAGCTGCCTGCAAAAGCCAGGACAAGACTTGATGCAGTGTCCCAGTAGCAACTATGACTGGAAACTGCCACCAAGATGATCTGCTAACCGCAGATCCTAACAGGCGCCTAAGCGAAAGTTATCTTTTTATCTATCTGTTCAGAATATGGATTCAGATGCATCATCAGGGGAATCAGATGATGCGCAGAGTTCTTCTCCAGGGTCTAGCTCGGGAGAGGAGGACCATCTGTCCACAGTGGATGTTTTTTCTTTGGTGAGGGTGGTTAAATCGTTCTTAGATTTTCAGGATGATGATCCAGCCCCTAGTAAGAAGGCTCCAGTGGACAAAACGGAGTTTCCTAAATCCAAGCTGCTCACTGAGTTTATGGAAGAGGCATGGGGTAACCCGGATTAACATCGTTGTATCCATTCCCAGCTTCTGAATGTACTTAGTGGGAGGTACCTTCTCTACTGTGGATGGTCACGTGACGCACTTAGTCAGAAATGCTACTTTGCCATTTCGTCAGCATCTTCTCTTAAGGATTCTACAGATGTCTTAAGGCAATATTTTCACCATCAGGAGCTTTTACTCGTCCAGCTATGGCTGGAGCCTGGTTAGCCAAAACTGTTGAAGAATGGACGTGGGCTTTGGAAGACTCTCTACTACTTGCTACCAGAGAACTGGTGATGTATATTTCCCACATACGGAAAGCGGCCTTCTATTTGGGAGGAGCTGCAGTAGATGCTGGAATTTTAGCTTCTAAAGCATCAGCTGCTTCAGTAGAGGAGCGCAGGGTCCTTTGCTTAAGATCCTGAAAAGCTGATACAGGATCAAAGAAGGCTCTGGAAACCTTACCTTTCTATGGAAATATACTTCTTGGAGCAGAGTTAGATAAGATAATAGCTACTCTGGTAGCTTCAAAGTCTGCATATCTGCCATCTACTGGTGCAATAAAATCTAGGCAGTTTTTTCTTTTGGTCCTTTCGTCCTCAAGGATGATAAAAGGAACAATCCTCTTCCAAGCCGTCTAGTGTTCGCAGGACATCCAGGCGACAAACTAAGAGGTCTGGGCAGGCAAGACGTCCAGCTTCTAAGCCAGATGACAAACCCTCGGCTTGATGGGGCGGGCCTCCTCCTTGGGGGGGTCCCAGGGTGGGAGGCTGACTTCTTCAGTTTGATTACTGGTATCAAACAACAGATGCCTGGGTCCGAGAAGTGGTCTCTCAGGGGTATGCCATCACTTTCCGGAGGCATCCTCCCCAGAAGTTATTTTGGCACAGATCCTGCATCAGGTGCGGTCAAGGCCTTGGCTGTTCAGGAGGCCATTCACTCCCTGCTGCAGGCAGGGGTAATAATCCCGCTTTCTGTGTTGCAACAAAGAAGAGGTGATTGTTCCAATTTATTTTTGGAACAATCACCGCCCTATTCTAAATCTAAAAGCCATCAACCGGTTTATCCATGTACCCAAGCTCCGTATGGAAACTCCCCGGTCAATTATTTTGGCAATGGAGCCTAGGGATTTTATGGTTTCCCTGGACATTCAGGATGTGTATCTGCATGTTCCTATTATGCCATCCCACCAACAAATTCTACGGTTTTCTGTCCTACAACAACATTACCAATTTCAGTCACTGCCCTTTAACAGCCCCCCAGGTATTTACCTACATCATGGCAGTGATGACTGCCTATGTCAGATGTCAGGGAATCAGAATACTACCATATCTGGACTATCTTCTGATTAGAGATGTGCGGGTTCGGATTTTCTCTGTTCTTTTCCCCAAAATTATCGCAAGTTCGGATTTATTTTATTGGCTATCCAAAACACGAGATAGCTGATAGCTAATAAAATTCAGTTTTTGCGATCTGAACATATCCGAGTAAAACCGAACCCACACATCTCTACTTCTGATATTGGCACAAACTCCAGTTGTTTTACAACACCATCTTCAACTGACTGTAGCCCGTCTACAAAAGCACGGCTGGATCATCAATTTGAAGAAATCCTCTTTCTCCAACACAGTAGATGATGCATCTGGGAGCACTTCTGGATTCTCAGCTACAAAGGGTGTTTCTACCAGAGGACAAGATTGTGGCCCTATCATTGCGAGTATGCAAACTGCTACTCAAGCGAAGGATATCCATTCTATCAGCGATGCAGGTCCTGGGATCAATGGTATCCACCTTCGACATGGTATGCGTAGTTTCATTACAGGCCTCTGCAAAGATTGGTTCTCTCCAGGTGGAACGGACAGTATCAGCTAATAAGGTCACAGAGGATCCTTCTCACTCCAGAGGTTCGTTTATCCCTCCTGGGGTGGCTGAAAAAGGATTATCTGGACAAAGGGCGCCCATTCTGGATTCCGAATTAGGTGCTTCTAACCATGGACGTCAGTCTTCGTGGATGGGGGGGGCAGTGACAGGTCATCACAGCTTTCAGGGAAGATGGACAAATAAGGAAAGTCATCTGCCAATAAATATTCTGGAATTGCGAGCAGTATACAAAGCACTTATCATGGCACAGGACCTGCTCCAAGGCAAGCCGGTCCAGATCCAGTCCGACAACGTGACTGCAGTGGCCTATCTCAATCATCAGGGAAGTACGCGAGGTTATGCAGCCATGAACGAAGTGACAAAGGTTCTGATTTGGGAAGAACTTCATCTTCTGCCCATCTCTGCAATATTAATACCAGGAGTCCACAATTGGGAAGCAGACTTCCTAAATCGTCAAAACATATACGCCGGAGAGTGGTCTCTCCACCCAGAAGTGTTTCAGATCTTGGTGAAAAAATGGGGTCTACCAGACATAGAGCACATGGCATCATGTCACAACCATGGGGTCCCCAGGTCCAGAGACCCATCAACAGCATTCGTGGATGCATTGGCAGTAAGATGGGACTTCGAGCTGGGGTATCTCTCTCCTCCAATTTCCCTCCTCCCAAGAGTTCTCAGGAAATTCAAGCAGGAAGGTGGAACAGTAATACTAGTGGCTCCAACTTGGCCCAGACGTCATTTGGTTCACCGACATACATAATCTATCCATAGACAGTCCGTATCCTCTTCCTCTATGGCAGGATTTGTTAATGCAGGGTCCCTGCCTGCATCCGGATTTACCTCATCTGGCTTTGATGGCGTGGCTCTAGAAACGTTCGTCTTAAGAGCCAAAGGTTTCTCCAGCTCTGTGATTCAAACAATGTTTAGCACACGGAAGCCTGTCTCTGCCTGCATCTATTACTGGGTTTGGCATTCTTTTGATCAGTGGTGTTCCCACAGAAAGTATGACCCTAAGGTGTTTAGGGATTCCCGGCTACTGACTTTTTTTTTTTTTTTTCTTTCTCCAGGCTAGGTTAGACCTTTGGTCTCCGCCTGGCCGCTTTGAGAGTGCAGGTTTCTGCATTGTCAGTTTGGTTCCAGAGCTTGCTTTATTACCAGATGTTGGAATTTATTTTCAGGGAGTTCTGCGAGTTCAGCCTCCTTTTGTCCCACCAGCAATTGTGGGATCTTTCTTTGGTTCTTAAGGGGCTACAAGCTCCCCCATTTGAACCTCTGGACTCTGTAGACTTGAAATGGTTGACAGCAACACTTTTTCTCCTCGCTATCTCTTTTGCACGTGGAGTCTGATAAGGCAGCTCTTTCTTGTCGCTCCCCATTTTTTTTTTTTTTTTCACCAGGATAGAGCTGTTCTTCGTACAAGGGAGGGTTAACCTCCTAATGCAGTCTCCCATTTACATGTAAATGAAATTGTAGTTCCAGCTTTTCAAGCTCCAGACCTCTCGGTAGGTGAAGCCTCCCTGGATGTGTTTCGCTCTCCATATCTATGTGCAGCGTACAAACTCGGTTACAAAATCAGATGCTCTTTTTGTATTATATGGTTTTCACAAACGAGGATGGCCAACTAACAAGCAGACCTTGGCTCGATGGCTACGGATGACTATCTTAAATGTGTACACACAGGCTGATCTCCCTGTCCCAAACACGGTGACGGCACATTCTACTCAGTCTGTAGTGCCATCATGGGCATTTAGTCGTGGTGCCTCTGCTGAACAATTGTGTAAGGCAGCCACGTGGTCTTCTGTCCAAACTTTTCTTAGGTTCTGCCCTTTGATACTTTTGCCTCTCAGGATGCTTCCTTTGGGCGACAAGTTCTCCTTTCTGAAAGCTTTAACTATTTAGTGCCTGGATCTCTCAACCACATTTACCCCATGGTATCCCTGTGGACCCTTTGGACTTCGAAGAAAAAGAGTTATCAATGGTAAGTCTACCATAACTCTTATTTTTGTAGAGGGCATTACTGTGTGTGTCATAATGTAGAAGGGGCATTACTGTGTGTAGCATAATGTGTTAAGGGCCACTACTACGGCATGGCACACTACGTTGTGGTACACGATACTAATTAAAAGGGGCGCCTCTTAAGGGCACGCCCTCTTTTGAGTGGGCACTCCTCTGGCATGCACATAAATACAACCTTAGACTTTCCATACCCCCACTACAAATTGCACACTTCCACTGCTCCAGACACTGAGGTCACTGAAAAGTGTTACTGTACATTAGGAAGGAATGATAAGATACTTACTAATAGAACACTTTTCAGTAACAGTTTGCTAAAGCATTACATTAGTAAGAAGATGCAGTTTAATGTTAGCAAGTGTGACATGTTTAAGAAGTAGTAGATTAAGGGGTCTATGTACTTATGGAGAGATTTATCAAAGTTTGTAAAGCGATAAAGCTGAGAAAGTACCAACCAATCAGCTCCTAACTATCACTTTAGAGGCAGTGGGGTCTATTTACTAAGCTTTGGATGGAGATAAAGTGAACCGAGAAAGTACCAGCCAACCAGCTTCTAACTGCCGTCTTAGAGGCTGTGTTTGAAAAATGGCAAGAGCTGGTTGGCTGGTACTTTAACTGTCATTTTTCAAACACAGCCTCTAACACGGCAGTTAGGAGCAACTGGTACTTTATCTCCGTTCCCTTTATCTCCATCCAAGACTTAGTTAATAGACCCCTGTATTTGAAAATGATAGTTAGGAGCTGATTGGAAAGAGACCAACAAAACTTTGATACATCTCCCCTTAAGTCTTGGATAAAGATAAAGTAGATGGACATACAGTACAGACCAATTGGCTCCTAACTGTTATTTTTCAAACACAGCATGTAAAGTGACTGTTAGGAGCTGATTGGTTGGTACTTTATCTCCATCCTGTCACAATTATAGAGTTTTTTATGTTCCCTGACTGGTATCTGAAGTTGGAGATGGGTTAGAACCTGGATGCTGAAAGTGGTCTGATAAAGTTTCTACTTATGTATAGGAACTACAGAAACAAGTGTAACGGAGCAGTCTTTTAGAAACTATTACCGGAGATGCAGAATTACTGGAAACTGGGCTGGAATCTAATTTGCAGTATAGATTCTAGGTCTCCCAATGGCATACACTGAATATATGCACTGAGGAGCACAGAGTCTTTGGACCCAGTGTACACTGTTGACAACATTGTATTGGCATCTTCTGATTCCCCAAAGAGTCCTTTTTATAGTAGTGGATGGCTGAGGATTGGCTGTCAGCATCAGGTGAGCAAGTCCTGACTTGCCATTGGTGGTGCAGCGGTCACCTTATCCAGGTCAGAATGGCTGTGCCCAGCAGCCGGCGCCAGGGGCAGCCGCTGTACTTGGTATGCCAGAGACACTCTGACAGCGGTGAGGAGCAGGGATATCGCGGCAGGGAGCATATGACAGGACGACCAAGGAACTCTCTATATAGGCGGGACAACATGTGGAGAGGCCAGTAACTTGGTCTGCGGCTGTGAGGTTTGGTGCTTTTTGTGACACATCTACTTTATCTTTCTGCAAAACTTAGTACATAGACCAATAAGTGTTTAAATTAGTTTACTTAATTTTCTTAACAAGTTTACTGATGTTTTCAAGCTGTTTAGTTATGCTAACCCAGGGGGCTCCAGTTACTGAACTTGAACCTCACACCTCTTGACTTTTAGACTGAAAGGAGAAACGGGATGTTGCCAGTAGTTAAATCACTGAACAAAATGTGATTTGTTTGGTTTCATTCTTGAACCACTTCTCTCTCATTTTATGCTAAAATGCCATTCACGATCTTAAAATTGATTATGTAGATTGGTGTCTGGAGTATGCTGCTGCATTATTAAACGTTTAAAGTATATCTTGATGCACTGTAAAGGTATTTTCATGCAGATGCATTTGTGTTTATTTGAATTGAGCGAACCAAGATAATCTTGAGTCTTTTTTTTTTTGCAGCAGCATGTGTTTGCATTTGATGCAAATATGTCCAACTCTGAATGAGCCTCATACACACTGGACTCATACACACTGGACGATGTGTTGTATGAGCGACATTGGCAGCGGCGGGCCCGATAGGGGTGCCGGCATCGGTAAGTGCATACACACTTGCCGATGCCGGCAACCACAGCGGGGTGGATGGGGGAACGGGGCAGCATGGCATCATTAACTATATCCCCAGATTGAGCTGCATGTACAGATGACTGGGGATATTAACGACCTACGGGAGCGCGCATCGTTCATCGTTAAGTTCATTAACACTGAACGATTTATCGTTCAACGTTATCATTTATGTCATTCCTAACAATCATCCAGTGTGTACGGAGCTTAAGTCACTGACGGCAAGTCTGATCTACTAAGTGATATGTGTCATACTCTGCACTCCATATGGCGTAGAGGTACACACAGAGTTGAATACAGGGGCCCCTGTTATGGCCTGGGCTACATAGCAGATCCATGGCTGCTATGCTGACAGTTATTCCATTGCCATCATTCTAATCAAGAATAATTAAAAATGTGTTGAATATGTTGCAATAGGATAGATACAGTGATCTCTACCAGTGGTGCAAGTAGGGCGGGGCAAGTGTCCTGGGCAGGGTGGGAGTTGTCTAAGGAGGGCAACTCCCACTTTCAGTTGAGGATAATAGCAATGTCAGGTGTCTTGGTCGTGAGACATTTATAAAAAAAAAAAAAAACAACCACAAGTGATCCGGGTAGGTATATGGTGTAGGGGTGAAGAAGTTGTGGGTTGCCTTCCATGATGAAACACATTAAGCTACTACATTTGTTGGACACTTTGGGGCCACCTGCCTACTCCATATCTGCACTAGTAGTTTTTCTCCGGCTGGAAATCACTGCCAGTCATCCACCATCTTGTCAGACATACTCACTAATGCTGATTGTACGGATTTAACACATATTTGTATTACACACAAATTTGTATTTGTACGTATTTGGACAGCCACCGATTGTGCAAGTTGTTGCACTGTAAAAGATGAGAGAGATCTGTAATTTCCATCATAGGTACACTTCAACTGTGAGACAGAATCAGAACAAAAAATTCGGAAATCACATTGTATGACTTTTAAACAATTTATTTGTATATTCTTTCTGAAAAAAATCTTTGGACAATCAAAAAGTTTAACTCAATACTTTGTAAAGTAACCTCGGTCAAACATTTCCTGTAGTTCTTGACCAGGTTTGCACACACTGCAGCAGGTATTTTGGCCCACTCTTCAGTGCTGATCTTCTCTATATGTGTCATGTTTTGGGGCTGTCGCCAGGCAACACGGACTTTCAACTCCCTCCACAGATTTTCTGTTGGGTTGAGGTTTGGTGACTGGCTAGGCCAATCCAGGACCTTTGAAATGCTTCTTACGGAGCCACTCCTTAGTTGCCCGGGCGGTGTGTTTGGGGTCATTGTCATGCTGGAAGACCCAGCCACGTTGAATCTTCAATGCTCTTACTGAGGGAAGGAGATTTTTCCCCAAAATGTCACGATACATGGCCCCATTCATCCTCTCCATAATACAGATCAGTCGTCCTGTCCCCTTTGCAGAAAAGCATTCCCAAAGCATGTTTCCACCCCCATGCTTCACAGTGGGTATGGTGTTTTCAGGATGCCACTCATCATTCTTCTCCCTCCAAACACTGCGTGTGGAGTTTATACCAAAAAGTCCTATTTTGGTCTCATCTGAGCACATGACATTCTCCAAATCCTCCTCTGGATCATCCAGATGGTCACGGGCAAACTTTAGATGGGCCTGGACATGTGCTGGCTTAAGCAGGGGGACCTTTCGGACGCTGCAGGATTTTAATCCATGACGACGTAATGTGTTACTAATGGTAACCTTTGTGATGTGGTCCCAGCTCTCTTGAGGTCATTGACCAGGTCCCCCCCATGTAGATCTGGGCTGATCCCTCACCATTCTCAAGATCATTTATACCCCATGAGGTGAGATCTTGCATGGAGCGCCTGGTCGAGGGAGATTGTCAGAGATCTTGTATTTCTTCCATTTTTTTAATAATTGCGCCAACAGTTGATCTCTTCTCACCAAGCTGCTTGCCTATTTTTGAGTAGCTCATCCCAGCCTTGTGCAGGTCTACAATTTTGTCCCTGGTGTCCTTTAGACAGCTCTCTGGTCTTGGCCATGGTGGAGAGGTTGCAGTCTGACTGTTTGAGGGGGTGGACAGGTGTCTTTTTATACAGTTAACCAGTTCAAACAGGTGCCATTAATACAGGTAACGAGTGGAGGACAGATGAGCTTCCTAAAGAAGAGGTAACAGGTCTGTGAAAGCCAGATTTCTTGCTGGTTGGTAGGTGTCCAAATATTTATTTTCCACAAGAATATACAAATTGTTTAAAAATCATACAATGTGATTTCCGGAATTTTTTGTTCTGATTCTGTCTCACAGCTAAAGTGTACCTATGATGGAAATTACAGACCTCTCATCTTTTAAAGTGCAACAACTTGCACAATCGGTGGCTGTCCAAATACTTTATTGATTGAGTGCATTACTTATTGTTTTCTTTGAAACAATCGTACCTGCTAATTCCAGGTCTTTCTGAAGCTCTCCACAAGTGGTCCTTGGCTCTTGGACAACTCTTCTGATAATTCTTTTCACTCCTCTGTCAGAAATCTTGCGAGGAGCACCTGGTCGTGGCTGGTTTATGGTGAAATGATGATCTTTCCACTTCCAGATTATGGCTCCAACAGCGCTCATTGGAACATTCTGAAGTTTAGAAATCTTTCTGTAACCAATGCCATCAGTATGGCATTGGCAATATGGTTGCGCAAGTCTTGAGAGCTCTTTGCTTTTACCCACCATGAGATGTTTCTTGTGTGACACCTAGGTAATGAGACACCCTTTTATAGGCTATCAGTTGGGACTGAACCAGTTTATATTAATTTGCACTGACAAGGGGCAGGAATGCTTTATAATTACTGATAGATTTCAGCTGGTGTCTTGGCTTTCCATGCCTTTTTCACCTCCCTTTCTTCATGTGTTCAATACTTTTTATTTTTCCTGTGTCATTTCACATTATTACACACAAATTAATACATGGACATCTATGGTTTGATTTCTTTGCATGTGTGGATTGCATGGGCTGTTGCTGACATTTGGTGAAAATGTAATTACAATAGCCCCATTACAAATATATTTACCGAGAAAAATGTTGGGGTGTGTGTATGTATGTATGTGTGTGTATATATATATATATATATATATATATATATATATATATATATATATATATGTATATGTATGTTGAGTCTCCCATATCCAAATATTCCGAAATACGGAATATTTTTAGCGTGACTGAGATAGTGAAAACTTTGATTTTTGATGGCTCATTGCACATAAACTTTAGTTTTAATAATTTTGTGCCTTAAACAAAGTATAAAATGACCTATAGGCTGTGTGTATTAGGTGTATATGACACATAAATGAATTTCATGTATGTACACACACTTTGTTTGAGGCACAAAATTACTGAAAATATTGTATAAATTCACCTTCAGGCTGTGTGTATAAGGTGTATATAAATCATAAGTGCATTCTGTGTTTAGATTTGGGCCCTATACCTAAGACATTTCAATATTGTATGCAATTATTCAAAAATACTGAATATTCCGATATCCAAAACACCTAGTCCCAAGCATTTTGGATATGGGAGACTCAACCTGTGTATGTATATATGTATATATATATATATATATGTGTGTGTGTGTGTGTGTATGTATGTGTGTATATGTGTGTATATATATATATATATATAATATATAATAATGTTCCTGGCACTCCTCGGTATAGATTAATTCCTTGCGCTGTTGGATTAAAGGCTTTTCTTCTTACCAAGACTGTGTGAGTGTAAAATTAGTGCATCCGGAAAGTATTCACAACGCTTTTACCACATTTTGTTATGTTACAGCCTTATTCAAAAATGGAATAAATTCATTTTTGTCCTCAAAATTCTACACACAATACCCCATAATGACAACGTGTAAAGTTTTTTGAGATTTTTGCAAATTTAATAAAAAAAACTAAGATCACATGTAATAAGTATTCACAACCTTTGCTCAATAATTTGTTGATGCACCTTTGGCAGCAATTACAGCCTCAAGTCTTTTGAATATGATGCCACAAGCTTGGCACACCTATCTTTGGGTAGTTTCGCCCGTTCCTCTTTGTAGCACCTCTCATCAGGTTGGATTTGAAGTGGCGGTGCACAGCTATTTTCAGATCTCTGAAGAGATGTTCAATTGGATTCAAGTCTGGGCTCTGGCTGGGCCACTCAGACATTCAGAGTTGTCCTGAAGCCACTCCTTTGATATCTTGGCTGTGTGCTTAGGGTCATTGTCCTGCTGAAAGATGAACCGTTGCACCAGTCTGAGGTCAAGAGCGCTCTGGAGCAGGTTTTCATCCAGGATGTCTCTGTACATTGCTGCATTCATCTTTCCCTCTATCCTGACTAGTCTCCCAGTTCCTGCCGCTGAAAAACATCCCCACAGCATGATGCTGCCACCACCATGCTTCACTGTAGGAATGGTATTGGCCTGGTGATGAGCGGTGCCTGGTTTCCTCCAAGCTTAATGCCTGGCATTCACGCCAAAGAGTTCAATATTGGTGTCATCAGACCAGGGAATTTTGTTTCTCATGGTCTGAGAGTCCTTCAGGTGCATTTTGGCAAACTCCAGGTGAGCTGCCATGTGCTTTTTTACTAAGGAGCTGCTTCTGTCTGGCCACTCTACCATACAGGCCTGATTGGTGGATTGCTGCAGAGATGGTTGTCCTTCTGGAATGTACATGTACATGTCATACTGTTTTTTTTTTTTTTTATTAAATTTGCATGAAAACTCCGTACATGTCATTGTGTGTGTGTAAAATTTTGAGGCAAAAAATGAATTTATTCCATTCTGGAATAAGGCTGTAACATAACAAATGTGGAAAATGTGAAGTGTTGCGAATACTTTCCGGATGCACTGTGTGTGTGTATATGTATGTATGTGTGTGTATATATATATATATATATATATATATATATATATATATATATAATATTATTTATACTGTGTATATTATTATCCTTTATATGGCGCCACAAGGGTTCTGCAGAGCCTTACACAGTACATAATATCTGTTTTCTTGTGTTCTTATTTGTTTAACAGTACAAACAATGCAGGACAGATACATGATTTATACATTGCTGCATAACACTAAAGCTGGGCATACACTATGCAATTATCTGTCAAATTTGGCTGGTTGGAATGAAAATCTGGTAATGTATAGGAGCAAATAACAATAGAAATTTGCTCCCAAACACCTGAAAACGGACCACGTTTTCCTTCCCACCAGACAGATTGGACAGATATCTGACAGATAATTGTAGAGTGTATGCCCAGCATTAGATAAGCAGCATGGTGTCTGTAACCAAGGGTTGGGTGCTGTTATAAATTAGAGTATAATTAAGTGAAGGAGAAGCACATGAGGGAAGAGGGCCCTACTCGTGAGAGCTTACATTCTAAAGGGGAGGGGGCAAACAAACATGGGTGACACAGATGGGCTGGATACAAGGGTCACAGTAATCTAACATCTATGGAAAGGTTAGTCTAAACTTAAGAGGAAAAAAAAACCAATGAGTTCAGCAAAATTGCACCAAGCCTCATGATTTGGGGGCCACAGCCAAGGACCATTTGAGAGGTCATCTTGCTGCGTCGTTTGGCAAGGTATAGTTGGAGTGGATAAGCAGATTGCATGGGGAGATCAGGAGGGATGTGGGTAGCATTGGAGATCCAGGTGCAGGCACAATCCATAGGCATGATGGAAATGTGTGTGGTAGATAAAAGCAGTCCTTAATAGCAGAAATTGCTGATCTGTTAAATTCTCCTTATGTTCTCCAGTTTAACTCCTGAATAACTCCAGCTTTAACTTAAATGTTCTATTGACACTTTAAACTAAGCACTTCAAATCTAGGCACTGATGTTGGACCAGCCCTGGCTATGACAGCCTAATAGTGACAAATAAGTATGACTCAAACCAGGTGTCCACACTGATTCCACCCCCACCCCTAACACCCTCCTCACACAACAAAGGGTCAGCAGTAAAATAAACACATGGTGAGAGGAAACACAGATACAGAGTAATTTCCTGCCTTGATACAGATTATAAAATAATATGAAATACTGTTTAATCAGTATGTTGGATGCAGTAGTTAATTAACTAGCAGACTTAAAGGCTGTGCAAATAAGAACCAAGCAACAATATGTTTTTTGGGGTTTTTTTTGGGGGGGGGAGGTGTGTGTGTGTGTGTGTGTGTGTGTGTGTATATATGTTTATATATATATATATATATGTGTGTGTGTGTGTGTGTGTTTTTAAACAATACAGATTAAAAAATAGGGAATTTGAGGTATAGAAAAGAACATTTACAAGAGAGTATATGAAAGATGCTTAGCTTAGAGATTTCTCCGGAACAGCTTAGCCAAATTAGCAAGGAGTTCTTGTAACACTTAATAGTATTCTATTAGTGCAATGTTGCATTTCAGTAACAAAGTTTCAAATGTCCATAAGGTAAATACACATTCAGTAGGAGGTTGGTATCATCCACTAGGGGACTTCATTAGAGGTATGGAATAGAAGTTCACTAGTCCATTTAAATACCATCTTATTGAGGAATCAAAACCAGAAATGGGAACCACGTGTATGACCAGAAGTGCACAAACTGGAAGTTCAACAAGGGGATGAATATTTACATTGCACAATGAAATGTTGATTTATCTTAGCCTCTGAGTTCTGTCATTATTTACCTGAGTGCCACCAATTTGTTAATATGAAGACTGCTTTGGAAATAGTTAATCTAGCAATCCTGACACAAGGTGATACATTAACCAAGTGATTCAAAAACTGGGCTGTCACTGGGGTGCAGCTGCGCTGTCACTGGAGTGTCGAGAGACACGGAAGCGGGCAAAGGGAGAGACAGAGGGGGCATTGGGTAAAAATAGCATTTTTTTTTCACTTTTCTTTTTTTAATACTTATTACAGATGTGTTCTCACTGGTCTTTGCTGCACTCACGACAAACAATGTGCTAGAGCCGGGCATCTTTTTTAACACAATGTGATGTGACTATGACGCACCAGGATACTGTACTGATTAATTTGATATGTGACCCTTGTATATCTGTGTGCAACTTAGTCTCTCAGCATGCTACGATGCAGTGGCTACAGATTTTTTTTCCACTGCAAGTACTGTTTACACTCTGTCGCACACAGATATATACTGTAAGTGTCACATATCAAATTAATCAGCAGTCTTCTGGTCGCATTGCGACTTAGAGACATTTTCGGCAAACTGATGTCCAACGCTACCAGAGTTGCACGGGACCTTCAGCTCACTCACACCAACATATGGCGCTGTATGGCGTATTGAAGCTAGATATACAGTAGTAGGACACATCTGTATGTTATTTTGACCCAACTACTTAAAAAACAGGACTGCTCAGTAATTATTTTGACTAAGGGGTGCCTTGAAAAAATATAGAGCCCTTAAGGGTGCCTCTACCTGAGAGTTTGGGAACCACTGCATTAACCTTTTCTGAAACTGAAAACCTTTTATATAAAGGGAAATTGGCTAATGAAGCTGAGGCTCTACCACTGGGTAATATCTATAGAGATTGGCTTAGTTTAAAAAGAAGGAAATTAACTATTTTTATCATGGTGTCACACTTGGGGGTATATTTACTAAAGTGAGAGTTTTTCGAAGTTGAGTTGTTGCCCATAGCAATCAATCAGTTTGTACTTATTATCTAGCACCTTCTAGAAGATAATAGCTAGAATCTGGTTGTTTTGGGCAGCAGGTCAACTTCTAAAAACTCTCACTTTACTAAATATACCCCTTAGTGACTATTACAAAGTGAAATGTATACTAAGAGATTTCATGATGGGTAATAAATCCACTATTGTTTGACCCAAAATGATCTTTTGTAAAAAAAAAAAAATGGATTACTAGCCTAAATATGTGCATTTTAGATTTTATGTTTTTGGTAATCGAAGGTGCAATTCAATTATTTTATTGGACGCCTTAACTAACGGGCACCCAACGAAGCAAATCAATTGCCCATACCATGTGTGCACACCAGACAGTATCTGGTTTAGCTGCACAAAGCGGCTAAACCCGTCTAAAGTACAGGGTCATTCCATGTGACTCACGTTACATTTATATTAATTTTTAGAAGTTTAAATGCACCACACAGAAAGTGAAGCTGAAAAATATGACAATAATATATGGGGTAGGTAGTCATATTTTATTGCTTAGAAGCAGAAGAAAATGTTCACTCTTAGTAGTTAAGTCAGGCATATAAACAATAACATTTATGTTACAACAGAATAGACATAGGAACTAAGGGGACTTATATATTTATTTAAACCTGCCCTCCTAATTATTTTTACAATGATTGTTATGCTATACACTTCTAAAGGTGGGTACACACAGAACAATGTAGGTAACGATACGATCTCGTTAACTATTTCCCTAGAACTTTTGAACACTCCCGGACAAACAATATTGTGCATACACATGGAACAATTGTACAAACTGTTATCATCATTATTCTCATTTATATGGCGCCACAAGTGTTCCGCAGCGCCTTACAAAGTACACAAACAAATAAGTGACCAGCGACTTACAATACAAAGCAGGACACGGACATGGATAATAAACATGGCTATATTAGCTACTTGTACAACCACATAAGCAGCTAAGTGTTAGTTGCCCTAGTGGGGAGTAAGAGATAAATGATAATACAGTAGGGAGAAGCACAAGAGGGTAGAGGGCCCTGCTCGAAAGAGCTTGCATATATAGATGGGTCGTTAACAACTGCAAATTGTTAACGATATATCGTTTGGCAGCAAACAACCTCACAATGCATCTTTTGTTAATTTAAATAAAGGGTGTTCTTAACTAGGGGCTATATAAAGCAGGTGCCATTTTATCTCTGTGCACTTCTGCTCTGTGACTAGTGAGGCTTGGTGTATACCTTCTGAATGCTGTACATTGCTATTGTGCTCTGCTATGTTTTGCCTGGCTTAACAAAGTGTGTTTTTCCTGCATTCTGTGGTGATGGATTCCTATCGCTATTCGCTTCTGCTAGCCTATGTCTATGTGAAGCTGAGAGGCATCCGGAAAGGAGGAGTGTGAGGTCCTGCTGGACGGAGTGGCTGATGAAGAGGGACACTCTCTCCCATATGCCACTGTTGATGGAGATTAGGGAGAACAATCCTGATGACTACCGCAACTACCAGTGCATGGATGACGCCACCTTCCAGCAGTTGCTTGGCCAGGTGACTCCCTACATCCAGAGGCAGAATACTAATATGCGGAGGGCCATCCCTGCTGAGGAGCGGCTGATTGCTACCCTGAGGTTCTTGGCTACCGGAAGGTCACTGGAAGACCTAAAGTTTGGGAACCTCATCTCCTCTCAAGTTTTGGGGAACATCAGTCCTAAGAACTGCAAAGCCATTGTGAATGTGTTGAAGTACCAGTATTGTAAGGTAAGTAAAAACACAAGTTTTTCTTGTGCAAGAATTTTTTTTTTTTCACACAATGTAAAAAATGTACAACCAACATGGCGGCATTTTTTTAAATGAGGCAACCAACATGGCTGCTTGTTTTACTGTATAAATGTGCTACATAAAAATAGCAAATGTAATATTTTTTGAACCATTGTAATAAGAATATTAAAACTGCATTATCAAAAAGGTTTATAAGTCCAAATAGCTATGCTGCTTTGATATATGGTGGGTCTGACGCCGAATTGAATAGGTCAAGAATCACATGGTGCAAATCCAGATTGTGGCCCCAGCTTCCAACAATCTGCCCTTACGCCATGTGTTTATGGTATATGGCGGTAAAGATGCTGATTGGACAAGGACACTAGAGTAGCTATTGGGAAAGCTAAAACATGTTAGTACTTAAGGGATGAACATCAATAAAACACTTTTTTAATTCATATCTGGATTAATATGTAGTAACAAATTTAAAAGGCATTTATCAACAAGTTTTTTTCAGTCCCAATAGCTAGACTGCTCTGATATATGGTGGGTCTGACGTTGAATTGAATAGGCCAAGAAACACATGGTGCAAGTCCAGATTGTGGCCCCGGCTTCCAACAATCTGTCCTTACGCTATGTGTTTAGTGACCATGTCCAATCAGTGTCATTACCACTATATACCATAGAGTAACTATTGGGAAAGCTAAAACTTGTTGATAACTGGGGTAGAAAATAAAAATTTTGGGTAGCTTTTCAAAGATTAAAAATTGAGGCAGCTCCTCGTCTGCCTCCAGCATGGCTCTGAAATGGCTCCCGATGATGTGCGAGAGTAAGGTATGTGGCTTGGAGAGTAGGATATGTGGCTTGGGGAGTAGGGTGGAATGGGATTGGACCCATCACTGGAGTGGGCTGGGAGGTTAAAGTGTGATGGAGAGGGACCAATCACCTGAACGGTCTGACCAGTTGTCTGGGGCAGAGGCTCCATCCGTAAGCCATGTGGTAGAGGCCAGCTGATTGGTTTTCCTCGTATCCCCATGTCGTAGAGCAGGCTTTCAAAGTGGATCTGCTGATCTGGATCCATTATTCTAATGGAACTTGCAATATGGGTGTCTAATTGGTCATAATGATCCAGCGGTTTCTGTAGCGCCTGCTGAAGTATTGTAGATGAGTGTGTCTGGCATCTTGGTGGCCTTGTGGCAATATCATCTTTTGGTGGGCGGGTTACTCAATTCACCCTCACTTTCTGTGACCTGTAGCAATTTCAGGTTTTGTGACGACGTCCGGGTCAGGTGTAGAAGACTGTTGGGGGGGGTCAAAAAAAAAGTTGCAGAAATATCATGTTGGTTTTTTTTTTTTTTTTTATTGTAGTTCCTGTCAACTGTGGAGGAGTGGAAAGCCATTGCTGATGAATTTGTTAGGCATTGGAATCTTCCAAACTGTCGGGGTGCCATTGATGGAAAGCATATTTGCATAACCCCGCCTGCCAACAGCGGCTCTTATTGCTACAATTATAATGTTTTTTTTTAGTATTGTTCTCATGACGGTGGTGAATGCCATCTACGACTCCATCTTTGTTGATGTTGGAAAGAATGGCCGTGCTTCGGATGGTGGGTCCTTGAAAAAGAAACCCTATTCTACGATAGACTCACCTCTAATACCCTAAAATTGGCAACTGTGGAGGAAACGAAACACGGGCTCAATTTTGTGTTTGTGGCTGACAAGGCGTTTGCAGTACACGAACACATAATGAAGCCAATTGTGTAATGTGGTCTGACCAAAAAGAGCAGGTCGTAGTACCATAAGGAAGGCTTATATACATCCTCTGCCTCTATTCCAGAAGCCCACAAGTCCTACATCTTTTTGTATTCTTTTAAATATATTGTGTCTACATTCTGGATCTTGGCCCGGACCCATTTAGGGCACACTGCCTTGTGGTATGGCGTGCTGTAATGAACAAGCTCCTGAATGGCTGCTGCCTCCTTTTTCTTGTTGCTGTAGTCTCTGGACTTGACCTTCCACAGACACTCGTGGTCATGGTAAATTTCCAGAAACCCTGTAATAAACTCCAGCTCAATTTGACTGGCCATAATTCTGTTAAAAAAAAAAAAATGCAAAAAAATGTTTTAGAT
Source organism: Taudactylus pleione (assembly GCA_031769625.1). Classification (NCBI taxonomy): domain Eukaryota; kingdom Metazoa; phylum Chordata; class Amphibia; order Anura; family Myobatrachidae; genus Taudactylus; species Taudactylus pleione. The sequence goes on along the minus strand of JAUIMM010000368.1, from coordinate 7,639,684 downwards.
ACACTTGTTGTTTTACTGTTATAATGTTTTAAAATGTTGACCTATTTATTATTTGATTTTTTTAATACATTAAAATTGAATTATTTGTGTCAACTTTTTGCATTGCATTTTAATGCCAAATTCATTCACACAAACCTCATTGTTTAAGCTCACTAACAAAATTAACTGTAAAAAAAATGTAATAAAACATTGACCTTTGTGTGAATTAAATAAACATTGGTGGGCACTGTAAACATTGGTGGCCAGCATTGGTGGTCGTTGAAAAATAAAAACATTGGTGGACAGTGGCATAACATTGGTGGCCCAGAGGAATACTTTGGCTTGTGTACACTCACATAAACAATTCCAGGAAGCCAAGATGATGCAACGCTGCTGCCTCTCTCCGTCGTCGGCTGGCACAAAATGGAGGGAAGTGGCCAGGAAAAGTGACGACAAATCAGTCGTCATCCTTGAAATCTGTCATCGTGCGTACACACGGAACGATGTGTGTCATATCGTGAAAGACAGGCCGTGATCTTTCTGCATGTTCAAGAGATCACAGACCACTACCAATGACCAGCGCATCGGCTTAGTTATCGTACCTACACACGGCACTTTTTAAACAATTTGTCGTTCCAATCAGTGAAAAATTGCAATAGCATACCGTGTGTAGGGGCATTAAGACCCTAAATTTATGATTGACAAACAAAAAAACACAATGTTAACCAAACTATGTTTAAAATCAATTATGACATGTTACTCATGTTACATTTAAATGTGACTCACATTACTTTTCTGTCCCCAGTCAAAGGGCTCTGGTATAAATTACTCAAACCGGTAGAATAGATGTGAATTAATCAATGTAGGCCTGTTTATCTTCCTGATTATTTGTGAAGATGTATGAAATATTTAATCTGGTGATGATGGCCATTTCCAGTTGCTGCCAGCTTGTTCCATTGTTTTTACTAAGTATTCACCATCTCTGATGTCCTTGATCTCACTTGGGTAACTTTCTATCATATTCAACATAGTCACCAAAGTTACGTCATCTGAAGTCGCTGTGACGGTTACATTAAGTTCATCAGTAGAAAGAAATTAAGTCAAAAATGTCTTGGCATCTGCTGTGATACAATTTAATTTTCGTGTAGTGTGTCCTACATTTCATGGAATGACCCTACTGCTTTGGGTGCTCAAACTTCTGTTTGGGTGCCCAAAGTGCTGACTTCTCACACATTTCTGCTCGCCACCTCAGGAGGCGGCGAGCGGAAATGTGTCTACTTGCGTTTATGTGCGTTGTGCTATTGTTGCTTTGTCGGGCACCCATTATTTAAGGCACCTGATCTAAGAATTTAATATCACCCCCAAAGAGTCCAGTAGAGAGTTGAATATGCTTAATGAGAAAATTGCCACATTTGAGACACAATTTAAACTTGGTCTGAGCAGATTCTGCTATTGATTGGAATACCAATTTGACTACACAGCTGACTGTTTATGAACTAGAATTTATACAATTCAAGAAGCAGAAACTCAGCAAGGTCAATACTGACTACGAACAAAACAGTGTGTACCAGAGGCTCAGTGGGCTACCACAAAGAGCGGTCTCACTTTGACCCTCCCTCTAATAATCCAGCAATTAAAACATTTATGAGAATGCTGGAACATGATACTACCAATATATTATAACGTAGTAATTCGCCCTGCTGATAAGGGAGGTGCTATAGTTATTTATCTCTACAGTGTTAAGAAATAAATGTCAAAACAGCTTTCTGATTATAATGTTTAAAAATTATTGCAGCAGGATCCCAACCATATCTTCCGGAAACAAATGGCTGATTGTCTTACCAGAACTGTACAAAAAATGTAATTAATTAATCCTTAATCAAGGCAGTCCTTCCACATCACCCTATTACACCTCTTTTGTAGACCTGCCTGGTTGTCCCATCATTTCAGCACGCAGGTCCCTATTTCAAATAACTTCTGTTTTCCTCCACACACTTTTGTAACCTTGTATTATGAGCCATAAAAACTTATTGGACAAAACAACAATAATAATAAGCTGAATAAGCTCATACAGTTACCCCCTATTCCTCCTGACAGTTTTGTATGCAGTCTAGATGTATCTATCTTCTACATTATACTGTCATTCCTAATCATGAAGGCTTGCAATTAGTTAAGATACTTATTTAATCATCCTCTTTATTGTGGTCCTGATATAAAACTATTTATTGAGCTCCTAGAAATTTTGTTGCTGATTTTTTTTTTTTTTCTTCTATTAAGACTGATTTTTTTTTTTTCACAATATCTGGTTGTGCAATGGGGTCCAGTGTGGCCCCCTATGTTTTTTTGCTGAACAGGATATTTTTTTTCACAAATCCCAATGTATCTGGTGTCATATGTTTTTTACACCAGATACACTGACTGTCTGTTCATCATCTGGTCTGGTATCAAGGAGGCATTTTAGTCTCTTATAGACAGATACAAGTCATCTATTCCAATTAAATTTTCTTGTTGTGTTGATGACCAATCAGTTAATTCTCTAAAAGTTAAAATTTATTTTGATGGATCTAGGATAGTTATATACCTGTACGCTAAAGCTGCCAACCAAAATACAATTTTGTATGCTAAATGTTTCCATCTGAGTCCATTAGAATTAGGACCTTGTTCTCAGTTTATCATAGCCAGGAGGATATGTAGCGATCTAGCTACAGCCAAACTTCATATTGATACTATGTTTAATAAATTTCTTGCTAGAGGTTATAATTAAGATACCCTTATTTGAAACCAAAAATAAAGTGTTATTGTTATCTTGTGAGTCTCCCATATCCAAAATGCTTGGGACCAGGGGACTATTTTGAATATCGGAATATTCTGTATTTTGGAATAATTGCATACCATATTGAAATGTCTTGGGAATAGGGCCCAAATCTAAACAGATAATGCATTTATGTATTATATACACCTTTATATACACAGATTGAAAGTAATTTCATACAATATTTACAATAATTTGTGGCTCAAACAAAGTTTGTGTACATGCATGAAATTCATTTAAGTTTCATATACACCTTATACACACAGCCTATAGGTAATTTTATACTTTTATTTTTAATAATTTTGTGCCTTAAACAAAGTTTGTGTACATTGAACCAGCAAAAAGCAAAGGTTTCACTATCTCAGTTATGCTAAAATATTTTGTGTTTCGGAATATTTTGATATGGGATACTCAACCTGTATTTACTTTCTCACAACATTAACCACTTAACTGACATGGTCATATGGGTTGTGAAAGCAGCCAGCTGTGCTTCAGCTGACAAGGTGTGACCACACCGCCCACTTTTTTTTTTTGAAGAGGAAAAGTGTTCTACACATGTGCTGAACGGATCTCCTCTGACTCCCCGGACTTTCCTGCGGACCCGGCACTGTCTAACCGATTTTGCCGAAATAATCGTCAGTTAATTGGTTAAGGCATCCAAGTCCAAATGTCTACCATGAGTTAATTTATTTAATACATCAAGTAGACGCATCAATGCTACTGTACAACAACAAAAACAATGCCTCATTGTAAAACATGACCCTGACTTGAATTTAGAGAATACTAAAATCATGTCCTGTTATTCAAAAAGTTGCAACCTCAGAGACGCCAGACATTAATTTAGGAGATGACAAACCATTTCATTTTCTTACACCAAGGAAGGGATGTTTTCAATGTCTTAATTGAATTATGAGCACATATTTAACTTCAGGGAACAGCTTAAATCACCCTTTTAGTGGTAAAATTTTTTTTATATAAACTAACATCTTACATGAATGAACCATAACATGTAATTTATTACTTGTAAGTGTAATAGTGCAGACTATATACTTTTTGCACACCTAAAAATTGTATAGTCTGCACTGCACTGGTTTTAACTGGCTCTTCTCCCAGTTCATTACCCAGCTGTGAAACTGAAGGAATTTTATTGTTCCTTCCTCCCACACTTACCATTTTTTCTGACTTCCCCAGAATTTGTAAGTCGTCCAAATACAGCCATATTGCTATTGTCTTTTCAGATGGGATATAAGAGTTATAAGAACGTTTGTAAAAGTTCTTGGAGAGGTTTCCAGACCGAAAGGAAGACAAGTAATTTGGAAATGTCTTCCTTTGATGCAGAATCTCAGGAATTTTCTGTATTCCTTGTTGACTGGCCCATAAAGATCTGTGTTCTTTAGGTCTATCGAGACCAGAAAATCTTCTCTTCATATGTCTGCCAGAATAATCTTCAAGGTCTCCGTATGGAATTTTTTTATGTTTTGCAAACTTGTAAAATTGAGTCTTTTGTTGAGTAGGGAAGGGGGAGAGGGGAAGGCAATACACCGCACAGAGGAGGTATAGGCAACTCTCAAGATCACACACATAAATAAATGCTAATAAAAAGATAGTAGATTCCTGATAAAGAAGTTGCTGTTATGAGGGTGCTCCCAAGGAGCAATATAGAGCTATAAAAAAAAAAAGGGAAAAAAAGAGCTATGTATAGGGGCACACCTCAATAAAATATAACTTTTAATAGGAAAGTCAATTAAAATATAGAAATCACTTAATTAGTAAAAATAGAAAACACGTGAGATCAAACACAAGATCTCAAAATTTCACATAGTAATCCATGCTCAACAGACAATACACAAGTACATACAGTAATGAAGTAACATTAATCAAAGAATAAAGGGGAAAGATTTGAGCATTCGTGCATAGAGTGTAAAGTGAATTGGTGTAGTTAGTCACCATTTGGTGATGGCGAAAATAAATCAAAACATATATAAATCACATGTATAAAACACATCCATATTAAAAAACAACATGACCACTTGTATGCTCAAAATTATTAATTCATACACATTAATTGAGGAGTCCCTCTAATAAATGGGATTGTGGAGTATGCTTAACACCAGTACAATGTACAATGATTCAAGTGTAGTAACTAATAGAAGAAAAAATAGACTGAGCATTTACATACACTGGGATCTGCTTTTCCCAGTCCTGCCAAGCATCAGACTGGGAAGGAGAGTCCCGTGCAACAGCACAGTGGAAGAACAATAGGCCCGCTTCTGCTGCCAGCATTGGACTATGAGTGCCCCCTGTTGCAAAGCATTGCAGGATGCAAATCAGTCGCAGATGGTGAGAGAACAGAGAAAGTAAGTGAAGTACCTGTCAGTGATTAGCAGAAAGATTCCCTGTGGGATAGTGGTCAATGATGCAGGGGTCCTCTGTGCGCACAGGGGTACCCCTCGAGCGGTGCCGACATACGTTTCGCCAGGGGCTTTTTCAAGGAAGGTATCTTTTAGTGAAGTAATCCTGCCACATCTCTGGACAATCAGTTTTCGACAATATCTTCAGATTGGCCTGCATGTACGGACGACAAAAGATATAGTTATCGTACAGCGGGACCGCGCATTGTTGGTTGGTTGTTCACTGCATACATACTGAACGATATATCGTTGAATGATATTATCATCCATATCCTTCATAAAAATAGTACAGTGTGTATGCACCTTTACTCTCATAGAGACATCTGCTTTATGAGGACTTGCTTCGTCTGGGCACTTGCTGGCTTTTGGGTAGAAGGCTATTTATTCACGCTGAGTCCGGTTGGTAGTGCAGCGAATCCTAACCATTCCCTGTATCGAGCGGAGGGCACCAAAGCTGCTCCATATGCTCCTTTCTCTGGTGTGCTGCTCCATCTTTAAAAGCCCTTAGCCTCTGCTCCGGCTGGGTGCATGCGCAGACTGTCTTGCACTGCCTGCTGAGATGGCCGTGTCACTGGCACTTCTGACCAGCGTTTCCCGCACACTAGCTCCACAGATAATGATGACCAGATACTTGGGTGGTGAGTGTCCAGCAACTGACCGCCAGCTCACCGCCGGAAACACTACCTCCAGCAGCAAATGCCACCGCGCACCAGCCTCTACACAGGACGCCACCCTGCCACAAATCGCGGCTCTAAGCATTGCATATGCTGGGCATAAAGACTGAGGTAAGTCCTATTGAAAAAAAGAAAACAAACTTCCTTACTCTGTCTAATTTGGAGACAGGAAATAAAGACAAGGAGGAATGGAAGGGGCAAGTTTATATACACTAGGTGGGTGCTCCCTGGGGAAAAAAACTACTTGTCTATACTAGGGGAATGAGATATAATCCCAGAGTATTGGCTGCCATGAAGTAGCATAGAAGTGATAAAATTAAACCAACATTTTTATTTTTGTTCTTTTGAACCTAGTCAGATCTTACATAAACCCCCACATACTGTACTTGGGGCACAGGGGACACGTGCATCAGGCTCCTCTCTCATGGTGCCCCCAGGCTTTGACTTCAGATGCAGAGTAAGACTGCATTGAGGGGGAGGGGGAGTCCAAGCAAGGGATGGTGCTACACAGCAATGACTTTACAGTCGGAGGCAGCAGCATGTAGGGATGAACATCAGAAGCCCACCATGATGGCTGGGTTTCCGCTAACGAAACTAAAAATGTAATCATGTTTGCTTATGCACAATAGCAACCAGTGGCCATTCTCGATGGTAACTAGGTGAATTCAGCTGTATTCTAAAATTGCATGGTACCAATTCCACCCATTCGATGGCAGCTTCCATCGGAAAGCCGCCATTGAATGATGAAAACACTACCAGCAAAAGGAAAACATCAATGGTGTTAAATCATCAGAAACTCATGTCCACCTATAGTAGCATTGGAGAGAGGGGAGTAGCAGCTTCAGACAGTGTGCATCACCCTGAGCGGTGAGGACTATTCTCCAGCAGCCTAGTCTACAAGGTAAGAGGGACTTAGGGAGGAGGGATACTGGGGAGGCGATATACATGCCCCCAGTGTGACATGAAATGGGGGCATGATGTGAGACCACGTTCCCTTCCCTTCTCATGTTCGCGCTGAAGGCTTGCGAACAATGATCCGATCCCCTCATTCCATATGTTTTTCTCTAGGGCTCCACAGTTTTAAGTGCCCTGGGACCCCAAGCCCTCAATCCAGCTCTGCCTGCCAGACTTAATTTTACACCCCTTTTTATCATCCTCACAATAGGCCACTAATTCCAGCATTCAATAACCAGGGGCTAAACCTATATGAAAAGAATCGTATAATACATAGCGCCTAATCTGCTTCTATGAAATCAGAAAGTACATTACTGGAGAATAAATTTGACTTTGTTTGCTGGTTAACATATCTTAACAGGAAATCTAACATTTAAAACCCATCCTATCAACACAGTCATCATGATCCTAGCTGCAAATAATAGAGTGTCACTGTCAATTTTGTTTTCTCACATTTGCTTCCTTTCACTTCATCTGATTTTAATAATCCCTGTCAACCCACAAACAGTCCACATTACTCTCCTGACACAGGAGCTTTCAAGAAGACGAAATCTCAACATTCATTTAGCCACTACAAAAGAAAGCTGTCCGGCTGGACAAATATTATTTCCACACTTGACAGTCTCTACAGCTAAGTATGTCTTTTAATTTTAACTGAAGCTGCCACGGGGTTGATATGAGATTCTTGTTCACTGCAGATTGACTTGCAGGATTAACAGAGCAATAACTGTAATTGTAGTAGACAAACCCAACATATTTTTTTGTTATTTCATTTTTATTTTTTTTATATGCTGTTTTTAAAAAAAAAAAAATGTAATCTTGCTTATCTACCATGTGTCTGGGGTGAGCAGTGCGCATTGTGACAACCCCTTGACTTGTGAGCCCCCTGTACAGTACAATGAGTGACACATTCAAGTAATAATACTTTGTAAGTCCTACTCTTGCTAGTTAGATATAGGTTACTTTGTGTGTGCTCTCTGCTGTGTCACCAGTGAAATCATTATGGCATCATACCATGTTGCCACTTTTATGGTCTTTTTTTTTTTTTTTTTTTTTTTAGGGGCTGGGGGGATTATTCTAGCACACAAGCCCACAGCATTAAATGTCCCTGATGTGTTGTCTAAATTCTATTACATCAAATATACTTGTGCCCATGATACACAGTCATATTGAGTTATAGTCATCTAGCAATATGTTAATTGGATATTGATTCTAATGCTTTTTAGAATAAAATATTTAAGAAATAATGTGTTCATGACACTTGGGACCGATTTCAATTAAATGCTATTTACCAACAAAAATATCATGTTTGACTGCGACCAATTATGCTTTGTCTGGTAAGCATCATCACAAGTTTTCTTGTGCCATACCGGAATGGCAACATGGCTGAGCCACTAATTGAATAGCCCCTTTAGTATTTGATTTACTAAATTCATTTCAATTGCAATCGTTTTGTCCTCTTCGTATGATCTGTTTTATATATTAACCTGGTTGGGCATTGGCAGCAAACACAGAACAAAGTTGGGGTAAATTTCCCAACTTTACTAAAACACCCCTATAATGAGTACAATATAACTACAGTATTGTACTTTCTCAATTTGTCTGTAGTGAGGACTTATGGTAAATATGTGAAACCCCCATCATGCCAAATTTTGAATTCTTTTGTCAGAGAAAAGTTTCCTGTTGATAGACAAGTTGTGGGCAATTGATATTATTTTGGAGCAGTCGGTTCAACCAAGAGGCCACACAAGACCTTTGTGGAGCAGGATCAGAACATTTATGAGATTGGAGACTCAGCACAAAAGTTTTTATGCAGCACAAACTACGTTACCTTGTGTCTGGATAGTCAAATTGTTTAGAAGACCTCCAAACCTAGCAATGGTCTTTATTATTAATTAACAAATGTTTATATAGGCCACACATATCTCCCATCTCATCTCATTCCAGTATATAAAACTGGTACTAAATTGACTGTACCCCTAATCTGTCCAAACGTCCCGAACCATATGGGCAAGGCCACATTCCCAAAATGTAAATCCTCTTTAGGAACTACTGTATGGTATGCTAACCTGCTGCATACACTGTATGTATTAATATTGCAAGAATGAGAGGCAAAAAAAAGAGACATGACTCTAGTCAGTAGAGCCCAAAGAGACCATTTGAGAGTTTGAGAGCCCCCATAACAACACTGCTGTAGTCTGCCTGAACGATATGACCATTAGGTGATGTCACCTTTATAATGATGAATATTTATTTTGATACAGACTTAATCCAGTGTGTCCATATAATCGAAACAGCAGAGGCTTGAAGTTGACAGTATTTTTTTTTTTTTTTTCCGATAGCCATGATTCGCCATTAATCATACTGATCTGATAACCAAGATGTAAATCCAGACAAAATAAGGTTCTATTGTTATTACTAAACCAATTTTAACAGAACATACATTATTTTTCCATTGAGCACTCCAATAAAGCAGATTATATCTGATCTCTAATAGGCTGGTGTTTAAAAGCTTTATTCTCATTTTTCCTTTTTTATCCGCAATGTCGTCTTCAAAGTGAACTTTCTAGCACAGTTCAGTTTCACATAAATCACTTTAAAAGTAATTGATTTTTCTGATGAACTTGACAGTAGTTGAATAATTAGTACTTTATTTAAAGCTTGCACGTGTCAATCAAAATTCTTTATGTTGCTTAAAATAGGAAGCTGTTAACCCGTTCAGCTGTTATATTTTTTTTCATAACAGCAGCAGTCTCTTCTAATTCAGTTTTGCGTTCACAATTATTCTTTATTAATTTATTAAAAATGCAATTTTGATTAATGAAGATAAATTATACTAAAGTGAAATGTATTACATATAGAAACCTAGAATAGGAGCCTAGAATGTTGATGGCAGATAAAGTAAAATTTGACAACGTAGCCAGCGTATTTTATATTTTCATTGTTTATTCTAGGATTTACCTTTGTTTTTGTTTACTGCTAAACATGCTGAGAGCAACCCATGATTTTATTATAAACCCACTATCCACCTAGTAAATAGTAAGTTAGTTACAGATGCTGACCCAACTCTTAATTGGGGTAGTATAAATTGTGTTTTCTCATCATACACAGTATGATCGTTGATGCATTGGACCAGCTCTCAGCCAGACAGCCTGTAGGAAAAGGGCTGAAAACTATTTTATCTGTTACAATCTATAGTGACTGGTTTTTGGATGGTACCACTTTAGTGCTACTAAAGCGATACCAAATTAATTTGTAATGTGTTCTGATTTTAGCCAATGGCATTCAAGAGCAAAATAAAAACAAGTAGTAGCCCTAAACCGTGATGGTTCAATATCTCTGACAGTAAAGGTGGGTACACACCTAGCAGATATATCTGCAGATCGAGTGATCTGCAGATATATCTGTAGATTATGGTCGTTCATATACACTAAACGACCATCTTCAAGGCAGACGTGGGACCCGCTGGCCGGGGGGTGGGTCTGCCCCCTCCCCGCGGCTGCCACTGCATGTGTACGGACGATCGGCTATAGCTGTCCATGGGCTGTGCAGCACAGCCGACGAGATATGTCTGTGAACGACGTCTTTCACAGACATATTGCTGGTGCACACTGGCCGACAGGCACCAGATATATTGGTACGATCAATTGATCAGCCAATATATCAGTCAGTGTGTACCCAGCTTTACACACAGGTAATTATTTGGTAATGATTGTCCTGTTCTGTAGAATACTTAAATATATAGTGACTTTAGGCTTTTAATGCTGATAAATACTTTTAAATAGCATTTAATCAGAAGAAATCTGAAAGGAGTGAGCATTCAGTGCTCTAGATGGTGAAATATGTTATCTAGAAATCACATTGTGGCCTGCACAAAACTGTACACCCCTTTCAGGCTACTGAACTTTTTGCCTGTGTGCTTTTGAAATGAATGATATTACAAACAGCGGGGATGTACAACCAGTATTAGTTCCAGAATGGTACACAGTAGAAGTGAGATCTAACAGAACGTCTGTATGTCACACACAACTTCGTCACAAATTTTGCTGCCCATTCATTGGCGTATCTATAATGGATTCACACAGAACCCTGGGTCCTGGGTGGCCCACAACGCAGACCCTGCACCAACATGATTATTATACTTACCTCTACAGAGTCCATTGTAAGCCGGTTCTGCAGACTGAAATCACCGGGAAAATGGTGCGGCGACCATTTCCCCAGTGATTCGCGCATGCATAGTAGAGATGTCACCGGGAATAAAGTGTGGGCGCCATGTTCCCGGAGACCTGCGCATGCGTAGTAGACTCTGGTACAAAGCCAGAGTATACTGCCCTGTCAGAAAGGAGACTGCACACATTCCTCCTCCTCTCTTTAAATGCTCCTGTGCCCATGTGTATGCACATAGGCAGAGAATGCACCAAAACTGGTTGTGATTGGCTTGCAGTCTGCGAAGTAACAAATGTTCTATACAAATACAGTTGCCTGTTACAGGAATAATGCCATTGATGTCATTGTTTATGCCGGTGATATGTGGTGAGGTGAGGTAGAACCTTTCCTGTCATACTTGGGTATACTCCAAAGTTTGGACCATAAAAATAATAAGAAAAATTATAAAATATTATAAATGTATTATTCTAATATTTTTGTAGTCAAAACTCTGGAGTAAAAAGTGTATGACAGGTGAGGCACTGCCTTCCCTGTCTACCTTTATATGTGTGTGTACATGTGATAGGGAATATAGATTGTAAACTCCACTAGGGTCAAGACTAGTGTGAATGACTGAAATTTTCTCCCTGGTGCGCTGCATATTATGTATGTGCTATATATAAATAAATACCGTAAGCAATAAAAAGTAGTTACTATTTATCTTCAACAAAGAAGCTTGTCAGGTCGAGTTCAGATGACCTATATGAAAATCTCAATTTAAGAATTTCCTTGTACTGTAATTTAGTCTGTTAATCTTATAGCAATTTTCCTTTTTCATACATTTAATTTATTTTTAGGTATTTGGCTTCAATAGCATTTACAAAACAATGATGGCTATCACATCTCAATGAATATACTGTTTTATGTTTACCTCTATTGCTGGCCATACACTAGTACGACCAGCATAAGATAAGATTCATCTTACGATTTCCCTTGAACTCCCCGGCAGCTCCCTGACAGTCTCGAACGCACTTTGGACCCACGATGTACATACGATCTCACATTACGATCATGTGCCTGCTGAAAAAGTGATCATCAGTCTTCAAAATGTCACTGAAATGACAGCGGTCGGACACACAATGCTTCGCATGGTGAAAAACACGGCACGATCAGCATACGAATACGACGGATCATATGGGCTGCACATCTGATCATATGATATGTTTTAAGAGCTGCGGCAGCGTGCATTGGATCGTATCCTACTTAAAAAATTACACGATTTCTACGCGATTCATCTTAGGACGCGTCGAAAATCGGGCAATCGGCCCAAAATCGTGCTAGTGTATGGCCAGCATATGAAAACATTGCCATAGTTTACAGTACAAATGAGGAGTATAACATAAAAATCTTATGGTAAAGCTACAGCATTTAATTTAAATTGTGAGATCCTGATATGTCACCTTGTTTGTTTCTTGATTAAGCTGTACTAATTCAATTTCCACTAGCTAGGCAGATTAGGGGGAGAATTTCCGAAGCAGCGGCTTCCCGGCGGATTGCAGATGAATATTTTAAACAGCACTCAGTCGGTGTAAAGCCTGGCGTGTTTTACACTGACTCCGTGTGCTGTTTTAAATATGTACCTGCAATCCGCCGGGAAGCAGCAGCTTCTGTAAGCCGCTGCTTTGGAAATTCTCCCCTTGGTGTCAATCCACTGATGGCTAGCTAGACTATCACAAACCTACAGTAATATGAAATTACGAAACATGGCTGCTAAAAAGAATTTATGAAAACTGTGGATGATTTTCAAAAGTGGTGTTTAAATGGTGATGTGAAATCTTGTCTTATTGTTGCTCTGTTTTCACAGCACAGCTCTGCTTGTTCCCTAAATGTTCTAAATACAGAGTACTTAACATATGTGTTTTGATTTGATGTGCAGATGTTAGATATGCACTTAAATTATTCAGAAAAAAAATAATTCACAAAAATGTTTCTATCTTTCATAAGAGAAGGAAGACATAATTACATCAGTAAGCTGTACCCATGATGACTTAATAAAGCACTACCCATTCCACGAACATTTACAGAGCCAGGAAATAGGGGAGATAACATTTAAAATGATATGAGAAGTGTGTGATCATGTGTGTGCACCCCTCGACTGCACAAACCATGGGATGGGGGAATATCTCTCCGACTCGGGCTTCTATATAATCGGGAGCACCCTTATGTAAAAGAGCAAAATGCCCTCTTTCAAATGAAGTTTTGGTCACCAGACATTAACACCCTATGCTATGAAAATGTTTTAAGAAGTACAGAGATGGAGGGGTCTAAGGCCCAGATCTCCCCCTTCCTGCTATCAAGTAACACAGTGATCCTGATTCAGAGTTGGACGCTATGCCAGTGTTTGTGCAGTTGGATACTGGTTTTTGTACTATGCATGCGTCTGAGTCACACTGCACATGTCACAATGGTTCCTAATGGCGGCTGTAATGAGTACTTGGACGTAGAGTGTATGACAGTCAGGGCGGATATATGGGAGGTAACGGGGGGGATAGTCAAAAGCAGGCGTGTCGCTAGCATTTTGTGGCCGTGACACAGCCTGTGACTGTGAGGTCTATTTACTTAGCTCTGGATGGAGATAAATTGAACGAAGATTAAGTACCAGCTAATCAGCTCCTAACTGCCATGTCACAGGCTGTGTTTGAAAAATGACAGAAGCTGGATGGCTGGGAATTTATCTCTGTCCACTCGATCTCCATCCAAGGCTTAGTAAATAGACCCCTGTTCTTTGTACACAGTTTCACTGGCTTTGGTGACCTACATCCAATGGACATTCTGGGCAGCCATAGTGTTGCTCAGAAATTTGATTGTACGACCGATGGTACTGTCTTTGTACACAAGCAGAAGATTAAAGTTGCAGCCGGACATCTGTGTACAAACTACAGCAGCTGCGGCATTAGCATAAATTCCCAGTACCACTGCGTACAAAGGTCTTGCGTCCACCTCTCAATCATGCCCAGGGTTCCCTTCATTTGATGCAGTGGGTTGTCTATATTTCAAAATGGTATGTCTTGTTGAGCTACAATATTACTCCTACACATTTTATGGGTTTCATTCAAACACCTAAAACAAAAAATACGTAATATTCAGGTGTTGAATGTGGAATTCCGCATTTTGCTGTTTTGGAGAGGTGTGTTACAAAAAAACACATATACTTTTAGTTTATTTTCTTGCAATTTCAATAAAAAGCACTTTTTTTATTGTCATTTTACATAATTATCTTTGAATAAGTGGGGTAATAAACTTAAACTGTGATGTGAACAGGGAAGAGCAGAGGATCGGATGTGATGGCCCTGATTGAGGGGGCAGAACATTAGAAGATGAAGAGCTGCGCCCCCTATTGGAATACAGGAACCGCATGCTGCCTCTGGCAATTGGCAGCATGTGGATGTGCACTGGGCACTTTTGTTGGTGGTCACCTTAGCACTGTTTTACTGCCGGGAACAGAGTTGGTGACCCTTATGGAACAATAAAATTATGAGTAAAATGGCATATGAGAAGCTGATGATATTGATAGAGGAGGTAAATGTGCTGCTCAATAACAAGATAGCAGTTAAAGATGCACAAATTCTGTGTACATTCTTTATGCATCCTCCAGGATCCAAGCCTGCGGCCTCCACTTTGTCCCACCGCTTTGGCAGATGGTGTCAGGATCCCTCCAGATGTGGGTCCACCGCCACGCCCGGGACCTCCCCAGGACCCTGTTACACGGCTGCAGCCAGGCAGTGACGTTGATGCTGGCATGTGCCCAGCTGCCAGCTGCTGCCAATGGTGTGCTGAGCCGCCGGAGATTGGTCGCCAACTCCAGTCTCAAAAGTCTACACACTTTCATATTGGTCGATGGTCGGGTCTCCTGATTTTTAAGCATGTTTAAAAATCATTTGAGCTGACCAGGATCGTCTGAAAGCTTCGGTCGGGTCAGGGTACAATGTCTGACCAACTGCTCGGTTGGGGTCAGATTGACTGCAGATTGTATAAGTGTGTACCCATCTTAAGACTAATACACCATAATGCAAATGCACCTGTGAGAGCGCGCTCTCATTTGCATATAATGGCAGCAAAATATTGGAGATTGATGCAAAGAAACAAAGAGCACAATTAGATATTCTGGAACTAACAGCTGGTAGTATACAGTACCATTTACATAGCTTGTACTATAAATACATGATACTGCAGCATTATTGAACATTAACAGTAACAAGCTATTCTGCGATCCTCAGCTGACGTAGAGCCAATCTGTCTAATCTTTACTAATTATTTGGTTGGATTGTAACGTGGGTCAGGGGGCTTTGGTTACCTAGATCCATTTGCATAATATATGAGTTCCATGTTGCCTGTCAAAGGGAGTAACTCTGAAATGCATAGCAGAGATACAGATTGTGGCAGTAACATCACCACATTTTGAAATGAGAGGTAGCCATAGGTGGCAAGATAGGTGCTCAATGTCTTCTCCATCTGTATCACCCCTGTCTGCCCCTCCCCTTTAAAATGTAAGCTCTCACGAGCAGGGCCCTCTTCCCTCATGTGCTTCTTCCCTTACTCATACTATCATCTACTCCATACTCCCTATAACAGCACCTAAACCTTGATGTCTGCCACCCTGTTGTTAATTTAAGGGGTTACGACTGCTGATGCAGCATTGTTTATAAACTTGTCATTCTTTGTCTTGTACTGTAAGTCACTGTTTTCTTTATTTTTTGGGGCGCTACGGAACCCTTGTGCCATATACATAAATGGTGATATAATAACTGTGTAGCAATATGTGCTATCAAATGGCAAAGGTCTATTGTGTGTGTTCACACCACTTTATAGCCCACTGGTGGCCAGTCAGAGATCGCGCGGTTCAGATTCATATACATAGGTACAGTGTACCAGCTAACCGACAGGATACTCCAGGCTCTCAAAACTTAATATAGGCAGGAGCAGTCATTGGCCAGGACCCAGATATGCTGGAAGCTGCTGTTCTTTATACTGTTGTCCTCTGTACTGAAAGTTCTCTAAGTCAGATAATTAGGAAGGCGCCATGTAGGCCAAGATTCATGTTAAGGGTAGCATTCGCCCTGGATCATAGTTAGCCTGATCCGTGTTGCCTTGGTAGCAATTCCTCAGTATCTAATTTTGGAAGAGCAACTTGATTTACATTTGACATTAATAATAACATGATTCTACTGATTACTTTTTTCACATATCCTCTTCAAAGAACTGACCGACTGTGTTTCTGTCTCTGGTTATAAAGTTAACAATCACAAATCCAAGTTCTTTTCTTTTTTATCCTTGAAGCCAAATCAAGAAAAAATAAGAAGTTTATTTGCGGTATTCAAAGGAAACTAAATTTGATGAAACAGCTGGGCATGTCCATAAACAAAACTGATGACCAAAGTTTCTAGGTCAATTTTTCTCTTTTACTAAACAATACTGACAAACATGTTGCTAACTCAGTGTAACCTGGAATGGAGCAATCATCCTAAACGATTATAGTCACCTACAAATCCAATAAACAATATTAAAATAGTCCTAAATGTATTATTTAATTGACATCAATAATCCTATGTGTGGAATAATATAATTCATATTTAATACCTTTATTTAAACAATTCTAATTTATACAGTAATCTTGCAAGTTAAAGATAATTAATAAAGATGTACATACATTAAAAATATTTATTCACTCTCTATATGAAATTGCACATGTTTCCAATGGTCTTAGCTGCTTGTATAATGGAACTTTATAACCTCTTAATATGAAGAAAGTTTCTTAGCAGCCTCTCACTGCATTAGTATGGATATCGCAGTAGTCCCTTTCTATTGATGGACATGATGTCTATTCCAAGTCCATACAGTAATTCATAAAAAAGTGTATTTACCAGCTACTATTCTACATGTAATTGATAAGCAATGCTCCCTACTCCGTGTACTTGATATGGGTTGTGATGTTGAGTGCTTGGATGCAGAATATGTACATAAATCCCTCACATTCTTGGATAATGCTAGAAATGTTGGTGATGTAACAAGTCATTTATTCTAGGGTCACCCGTATAGTCAACCATAAATACTCTGACCTGACAATCTGATCTTCTCCAGGTATTCCCTCAGTTTAGGGTAATGTGTTCTTCCTAGGATCCCATATACAGAATACTTGGATCTTCTCAAAAATAATTTCATATATATTGTAGTTCTCTAGTTTACACCTTCTAACGAAGTGAGGTACAGAGACTGTAGTAACTAATAGTTCCCAAACGCGGTCCTCGAGGCTCCCCACCAGTTCAGGTTTTAGAGATTTCCATAGTTAAGCACAGGTGGCTTAATTAGTGCCTCAGTCAATTTGATTTAACCATCTGTTCTCAACCATGGATATCTCTTAAACCTGAACGGTCGGGAGGCGTTGAGGACCATGTTTGGGGACCTCTGGTATACACCTAATGATCCACAATTGCACAGTTCGCTCCCACATATTTAACATCCCTCTGAATACATTCCAAAGCTTTAAAGTCTATTAACTCTTATTGTAGAGAAATCCTTCCTCTAAGACAGGGGTGGGGAACCTTTTTTCTGCCATGGGCCATTTGGATTTTTAGAAAATCATTCGAGGGCCATACAAAATTATTAACTAAATTTGCCACCTATATTAAGTTAAAAACTTTATTAACTCACCCTTAATGCGATGGCTGGAACTGCTTCTCTTTGGTATGTTGCCAGGCAGAGTCTGGAGGGGCAGTCCCTATGGATGTGTGACAGGCAGATTGATAAGGCAGCCCTGGGGTCCTCTCAGTCCTAACCAGCCTGATGACAGCACTGACTGTACACACCCCCTGCTGTGCCATCACTGCCTGCTTGCCCGTGCTGTTAGGGTGAGACCCTGCACGCCCCTGCACTAACCACCTCAATGGCAGCCAGATGAGAGCCCTGATTTCCCCTCCCCCCCCATGCGCTGCCTGTCACCGCTGATGGGGAGAGAGCCCTGCATTCCACTCAATGACAGCCCTAACCCACCCCCCTCCCCTGTGCTACCTGCCGCGGCTGATAGGGAGAGAGCCCCTGCACTAATCCGCCCGATGACAGCCCTGACACCCGCCACCGCAGCGTTACCTTCCGCCGCTGATAGTCGATGACAGCCCTGACACACACACCCTCCCCCCGCTGTTCTACCTGCCGCCGCTGATAAAAGCTCTGACCCCTTCCCCCCGCTGCGCTATCTGTTACTTGCCGCCGATGACAATCCTGACATCCCATCTCCCCCACGTCGCTACCTGACACCACTGACAGAAGAGCCCTGGATGCAGCTACACTACGCTGACTCTGCTGCTGCCGCTGACAGCCGGCGGGGCCGGATGATTTGACCTTGCGGGCCGAAGGTTCCCCACCCCTGCTCTAAGACAGTGAATCCCAACCTCTGTCCTCAAGGCACACTAACAGTCCTGGTTTTAGTGTTATCCATGCTAAAGCACAGATGGTTAAATCAAAATAACTGAGGTACTACTTAAATCACCTGTGCTCAAGTATGGCTATACTTAAATCCTGGACTGTTAGTGTGCCTTGAGGACCGTGGTTGGGAACCCCTGCTCTAAGAGATTCCAATGTCATCAGAAAGAAATTGTAAGCATATAGAAAATTGTTATTGTTCTCCTGCTTCGTTCAATCCGTCTGGATGTAACAAATTTAGATTAAAGATCCAAATTGGTGCCTACAGAGTAGAAATCTGTCCCCTCCTCGTCTAGTGGCAGCAAATTTGTTCAACACTTACGGAATAAACTGGAGATTGTTGTAGTCACTCTGATATTTACAAAAAAAAATTAAGATACTGTCAAGACCTTCATTATATTTCTAAAATCAGAGCCGTAACTGGACACATCAGCGCCCTGTGCCGGCCCCGCACACTGAGCGTGAGACGTCATGACGTCACGCAACGGGGGCATGCCCGGCAGCTCCGGTAAGTGCAGCACTAACCAGACATCCTCAGGACGCCCGATCGGCTGCATATAGTCCTTGGAGTTCCCGTCTGGAGGGTCCACAGGATGCTCCGCGGGTACTGCAGCAGCAATCCTGGCTGCAGGGTGCTGTTGGGCAGCGACGGTCGCTCATAGCTAGTTATGGGCCTGTCTACAATGTTATGCGAATCAACAGGAAAGTTTATGTAAGGGAGGAAAAATAACCATCTCCTAACTATTATTTTATTTCCTAATTTTAAACTTTTAGATGGAGTTGACTTCGAAAGATCGAATTGTTCAGTTTACGGGTTTCAGGGATACAGAGAAAGAAGAACTGATCAAACAGACCTACAAACTCCAATGTGTATCTATTGATTCTGAGGTGAGGTTTTTTTTTTTTTCAGTATATAGTATTCTGAGCAGCGCCCCCAAGCCCTACATTATTATTATTATTATTATTATTATTATTATTATCATTTATTTATATGGTGCTACAAGTGTTCCGCAGCGCATTACAAAGTACACAAACAAATAAGTGACCAGCGACTTACAATACAATACAAAGCAGGGCACAGATAATAAACATTGTTTTATTAGCGACCTTTACACCCACATAAGCAGCCAAGTGTTAGTTGTCCTAGTGGGGAGTAAGAGATAAATGAAATTACAGCAGGAAGAAGCACAAGAGGGTACAGGGCCCTGCTCCAAAAAAATTACATTTTTTAAGGGAGGGGTAGATAAACAGGAGTGACACAGATGGGGTAGGCGGGGAGGAAGGAAGATGTAGCAGCAAGTTAGGATGCGAGCTGGAAGGCTTTAATGAAGTAGTGGGTCTTAAGCGCTCGTTTGAATGATTGTAGAGAGGTGCAGACTCTGATGGGGAGATTGAGGGAGTTCCAAAGGTGGGGAGCAGCACTGGCTAAATCTTGGAGGCAGGAGTGGGAGGAAGTAATCAATTGGTATGAAAGGCGGCGTGTATTAAGTGAAGGAAGAGGGTGGACAGAAGAGTGAAGGGAGATGAGATCAGAGATGTAAATGGGAGATGAATGGGTGAGGGCTTTGTAAGTGAGTGTGAGAACGTTGAACTGGGTTCTGAAAGGGAAGGGGAGCCAGTGGAGGGCTTGTAGGAGAGGGGAGGCAGATGTCGAGCATTTGGAGAGTAAGATGAGCCGAGCAGCAGCATTGAGCACAGACTGGAGAGGAGAGAAGGGATTTGGGGAGGCCAGATAGGAGGAGGTTACAGTAGTCCAATCTGGAGATGACCAGTGAATGTATGAGGGTTTTGGTGGCATCCTGGATGAGAAAGGGTCTGATCTTGGAAATATTCCTGAGATGGAAATGACAGGACTGAGAGGTACGGAATATGTGGTTTGAAGGAGAGGGCAGAGTCCAGGATGACTCCAAGATAATGCACTTTGGGACTAGATGAGATAGTTATGCCATCTATTGATAAAGAAATGAGGTTATGTGAGAGGGTGGGAAGACGATCAGCTAAGTCTTGGACATATTAAGTTTGAGAAATTGCTGGGATATCCAGGAAGAGATAGCAAAGAGACAGTTGGAGATACGAGTCTGTAGAGAGGGGGAGAGGTCAGGTGAGGAAAGGTAGATCTGAGTATCATCGGCATAGAGATGATAATTGAGGTCAAAAGAGCGGATGAGTTTACCTAGAGAGGATGTTTAGAGAGAGAATAGGAGAGGTCCAAGAACAGAACCTTGGGGAAGACCTACTGTAAGAGGCTGAGGGGGGAGGAGGGGTCGTGAGAGGAAACAGAAAGCAATGGTCAGAGAGGTAGGAGGACAGCCAGGAGAGAGCAGTGTCATGTAGACCAAGGGAGTGAAGGATATGCAGCAGTAGAGGGTGGTTCACAGTGTCAAAATCAGCAGAGAGGTCAAGGAGAATGAGCAAGGAGGTCGTTGCTGACTTTAGTGAGGGCAGTTTCAGTGGAGTGGAGAGAACGGAAGCCAGACTGAAAAGGGTCAAGGAGGGAGTGGGAGGAAAGAAATGTGGTGATGTGGTTGTAAACAACACGCTTGCATAGTTTGGAGGCAAAAGGGAGGAGAGAGATGGGTTGGTAGTTGGAGAGAATGTTAGGAGCAAGGATAGGTTTTTTAAGAATGGGGGAGACAAGGGATGCTTGAATGCAGAAGGGACAGTGCCAGAAGAGCGGGAGAGATTAAGGAGGTGGGCAAGATGGGAGCAGGCAGAAGGAGAGAGGTAGCGGAGGAGGCGGGAGGGGATGGGGTCGAGGGGAGAGGTGGAAGGGGGGGGAGGACTGGATGAGAGTGCCTTTACTTCCGCTCCAGTTACAGGGGAGAAGGATGTCAGAGTCGGTAAAATGGATGGGGAGGGGTGATCTGGGAAAGGAGGAGCTTGGGGGACTGGTTGGATATGATGTCCTGACGTATGGAATCAATTTTAGATGTAGAATAGGTAGTAAAGTCAATGGCAGAGAGCAAGGAGGGAAGACAAGGAGGGGGTGGGCAGAGGAGGGAGTTGAAGGTGGAAAAGAGACGCTGGGGATTTGAGGACTGGGAGGAGATGAGATTCTTTAAATATGACTGTTTAGAGAGGGAAAGGGCAGCACTGTATGATGACAGCAGGAATTTTAAATGGAGAAAATCTGCCTGAGAGCGTGATTTTCTCCACTGTCGCTCGGTGGTTCGTGAACATTTTTGCAGGTATCTGGTGCATTTGGAATGCCAGGGTTGAGGTGCGGATTTGCGAGGGTGAGTAGTGATCACCGGAGCAGCAGAGTCAAGAGCAGAAGTAAAGGAGGTGTTGTATAGGGGAAGCAGCTTGTTCAGGGCAGGAGAATGAGAGGATAGGGGAGAGAAGTGAGTCAAGTAGGGAAGAAAAGAAAGCAGTGTTGATATCTTCAATGTTACACTTAGTGATGGTGGGTTTCGGAGGTAGATGAGGGGAAGGAGAGAGGGATAGGTTAAAAGACAGAAGGTGATTGTCAGAGAGGGTGAGTGGGGAATTGGAGTAAGGAGAAATTTCACAACGGTGAGTGAATACCAGATCAAGCAAATGCCCACTCGCATGGGAGGGTGAGGAGGTCCAATGGGAGAGGCCAAATAAGGAAGTGAGGGTGAGTAGTTTGGAGGCAGATGATTCTGTGGGGATATCAATTGGAATATTAAAGTCACCTAGGATAATAGAGGGAAGGTCTGAGGAGAGAAAGTGAGTGAGCCATGAAGTAAAGTTGTCAACTCGGAGGGAGGGCCAGGTGGCGATAAATGACAGCTACTCGGAGGTGTACTGGTTGGAAGAGGCGTATAGCATGAACTTCAAATGTAGAGAATGTAAGGGATGGTTCTGAGGGTATTAGTTGGTATGAGTAACCAGGGGATAGAAGGACTCCAACACCACCCCCATGGCGACCCCCAGGCTGGGGGTTGTGGGAGAAGGTGAGGCCCCATAGAAGAGAGCTGCAGGAGAAGTGGTGTCAGAGGGTAAAATCCAGGTTTCAGTAATGGCAAGGAGATTCAGGGAGTTGGAGATGAAAAGGTCATGGGTGGGGGCCAGTTTGTTACAGACTGATCTGGCATTCCAGAGGGCACAGGATAGAGTAACAGAGTTGATAAGAGATATGTCAATGAGATTACCAGGTTTGCTATAGCGTGGAGATGAGATTACTTTGGGAGAACTAGATGAATAGAGTGTAGGGAACATGCGGGCCCATGTGCTAGGAGGGTAGGAGGTGGGCATGGATGGAAATTAAGAAGACTTGAATGGAGGTGGGGTGAAGTGACAGAGAAGTAAGGGTGGAGAGATTAGTAGTGGGGTAGTAGGATCCTGGGGGGTATAAGAGGAAGAAGATGGATTGATGGCAGAAGAGGGGGAGAAAGGCAGAGAGAGGAGGGGAGATAGGAGGAGGTGGAGGAGACCAGGGGAAAAGGATAGAGGTGGAATCAGAGGGCAGAACAAAAGATTAGGTAGAAACTGAGGGAGGAGTTGAAGATAACATGGTCATGGTAAGGATGAGGTAAATAGGGGAAGGAAGCTTTGAAAGTATGAATGAAGAAAGAATGTAAGAGAACGTGGAGATTGACAGAAATGTCAGCACAACAAAAATATATTATTGAGTATAGTAAAAGTGGAGATTAGATGGGAGCAGAAACTGAATATTAGAGTAGAGAGTAGACAGTGGTAGTAGCTAGATGATGTAAGACTAGGCAAAAGAGTTAAGGTAAAAAGACATTATTAGAGGAGTAATCTGACATTAACCGTATTCATTAAGATTATCTGTTAAGCACAGAGGCAGCACAAATAGTAACAAGTGATGCACAAAGTTTTTGTAGCAACCAAACACAGGGGCTGATTCAGACCCGCTCGCAAGCGGGTCGATGGTGCCCTAGTGCGCATGCGCACGACGGAGGGAGTTCCGTCGTGCGCATGCGCGAGACCCAGATAGCGACAGCCAAGCTGTCGCTCCGGGTCTCGCAAAAAAGGGGGCGTGCTGTCGATGTTGAGTGACAGCACGCCCCCTTTGGTGGGCGTGCCGGGGGCGCCTACCGTCTGGATCCGGCCCCACTGACATCACTAGTGATGTCAGTGGGAGTGATTTTGGCTCTGATAGAGCCATAATCACTCCAGGGCTTGCGGTCACCGAGACCCTACCGCAGGGTCTCGTCGCAAGCCCGATGGTCGCGATGGTCTTGACCATCGCGACCATCATCATGGACGCTCGCATAAGCTGTGGGTGGTAACCCACAGCTATGCGAGTGTCCAGGAGGACGCCCCAAAAAAAAGCCCTGTTTCAGAGCGTCCGGCTCTGAATCAGGCCCACAGTCCAGTGATGAAAGTCCTGGTTATGCAGTCAGCAAGATCCTGTAGCAGTGAGAATGTGGAATCACCTTTTGTTGATGTTATTTAGTCCAAATCTAGATTAGGTTGTTGAAAGTGTAGATAGGTAGTTTCCCTTCCATTTTACTTCGGTTCAACGCCGCTATATCGCCAGTATTATTATTAAAATGTAAGTGCACTTTTGAATTGGGCACTTATGATATAGAGAACCTCCAGCCTACTAATGACACATACATAGGAGACCTGGCATGTGAAAGTACATCTTACCTTGCTTTGGCAAGCGGGTCTTCCTCCGCAGCAGTGATGTCTGGGAAGATGGAGCATGCACACAAGAGAACAAAGGCTCCGGCACTGAGCCGGAGAGTCAGAGTCTTTGCTTCACTGCGCAGTGCTATCATCCAGAAGATATCACTGGGAAGATGGCACTGTGGGAAAGGCTGGACCAGTTTTTCTGAGTAAGATAGGTATACTGTAGATTCAGGGTGTGCGGAGCGGGGTCCTCAGGGGCACCATACACTCTACACCCATTATAAAAATGCCTATGATAGTACTGTATTATTTGTGGAAGAGTGTTTTCATGTCTACCAAGACCATTCAAGGGGCACATCTACAGTCTTTGGAAATATGACCATACACTTGTGGGTTTACATAGTGGAAACAGTGAAAACATCATTGTTAAGTCCCGCCAAACTGTCAGTTTTGCTGTGTATTAAAATGCATAACTGGTTAATGTTTCCAGGATCATTTTATCACATTAAAAGAAAGTTAAGTTTATTAGTATGCATTTTACGTTTCATTGCAATTTATTTTGGATCAGATATTAAAGCTGGCCACACACATAGCAATATTCCGACACATCGGAACGACGGATCGTGTAAAATATGGCCAAATTGAGAGTAAATCGTGAGTCCCCACTCACGTTCACGATGCGATGCGCCTCCCCGCTCGTCGCACATCGCATCATCAGATCTGCCATGCAGTAGGGCAGATCTGACAATCTAGAATACGATGCACTGTGAAAGTCTGACTGCAGGAGAGATCGTTTGAAGATTGGACACCAAATTGTGTGCAGAGCTGCCGGGGAGTGTTTCAAGGGAAATCGTACACATCGGCTGATCGTGTGCAGATCGCCATGTGTGTGGCCAGCTTAACTTCATGCAGAAAGGTTAAACAGTAACTGCTGCTATAATATTTTTCTGCTTAACAAAATCCTTTTCAATTTGTTTTTCAGAAGTTTGAAAACTGTACACATCTAATTGCAAAGAAACCTTGTAGAAGTGAGAAGTGGCTAGCAGCCTGTGCAGCAGGTTAGTGCCTGACTACCACAACTTCAATAAACTCTTTGGACCAGATCCAATTACGCATGGTACTTACTGCTGGCTTTTAGGTGCTGGGTTAAGTGCTTGGGGCAATTGAATAGCAGGCCCTCCTGAGGTTGTGAACAGAAATCCACATAAGTAGGGATTTTAACCCTTACTGCGGCCACCGCAAGCACATTAAACCCATAGCTCCGGAATATTGAATGACGCGTCTTAGCCATGGGCTTATTGCACGAGCAAATTGGCTTGTAATTTAATAGCCCCGGGCTTTAAAGCCTGGAGCTACATGCCCACAGTAAGCTATTTTAATCTGGCCCACTGTTTTTGCCAATTATCTTTGTGTATATTTTAAAATACTGTAGCTTTGGACAGCAACCTCTGTCTGACTTGTCCCCCATGTAGCAGTGAAGAGAAAATGAGGTTATCTTAGGTAAAGAGGCTGTCACGTTGCATTTGCGTTCCAAAAGAACAATTTATCAATGTACATTTCTAATCCATAATAAGGTCTAGAACACATTAGCATTATGGGGAAAATTAAGTAAAGGTCAGATTTGGGTTTATCGGTGACTTCCTGGCGGGTTTGCAATCCACTGATTTACTAAAGCAAAATCCAACGGAAATCCCTGAAAATGCCGACTTGAGAGCACAATAGTACATCGGCTCATTATCACTGTATTTTTAGATAGTAAATCTACGGTTTCTATTCTTCTATGTGGCGAGTTTAGAACTCATTGTAAAGCCAGCGTTACATGATCTGTGCAGACTTCTAATTTTGTGGTCTACCCCAAATCATTAACCAGCCTGGGACCTCTAAGCCTAGGACTGATATTGAAAAATAGGGGGAAAACAGTGTGAGGTACCCCCTATTTTCCAATAAGCATAACTAAGATGAACCAGCCTGGGCGGGATGTAGTCAGATTACCGGCGACCGGGATGCCGGCTGTCGGAAGCCCGACCCGGGACTAAAGAAAGGCGTCTATCTTTAGCCCCAAGCCGAA
This sequence comes from Taudactylus pleione, assembly GCA_031769625.1. Classification (NCBI taxonomy): domain Eukaryota; kingdom Metazoa; phylum Chordata; class Amphibia; order Anura; family Myobatrachidae; genus Taudactylus; species Taudactylus pleione. The sequence goes on along the minus strand of JAUIMM010000368.1, from coordinate 7,613,596 downwards.
ATCCCGACAGCCGGCAACCCAAATGAAGGTAAGCGGGGACAGGTTAGGTGATAGCCTCGGGGGGGGTTAGGTTTAGGCTAGGTGGAGGGGGAGTTAGGGTTAGGCACCCCCCAGGAGTGTTAGGTTTAGGGTGCGGGATGGTGGGGTTACGGTTAGGCATCACTGGGGGGGAGGTTAGGGTTAGGCGCCACTAACGGAGTGTTAGAGGCGTAGGGGGGATGGTATACTTACCACCCATGTCGGGATTTTCACTTATCGGGATGCCGCTCTCTGTATTTCAGCCGGCAGCTATTGAGCCGCCGGTATTTCATACCGATTCCGCTTGGGCAGCTGATGCTATATCAGGAGTCAGGACACATAGCACCGGGTCCTCCTGCCATAAAGGCAACCAGGCTTCTACAAATTTATTTTAATGCAGCAGCCATGCATTTTCCAGACGGTACAGTAAATGACGCTTTTAATGGAAGTGAGCCATATTTTTAATAGTTTTGTTTTGTACAGTAAATATGCTGATATAATTTTCACCTCTCTATGTAGCCAAAACAATGCAAATAACTTTTTGGCACTATTTTATTATTATTAATAATCATTATTGTCTTAACACTTTTTACATTTACCGATTAAAAAAAACCACATGATTTCTTATGCAAATTATCATTATTTAATAAGTAAATGTTCATGCTTGTACAAGATAGATAGATAAATTGTCAAGAATAAAAAAGCCTTTGTGAAGATTTTCAAGGGCACGTGCTTTGTAATTGCATAAGAGAGGTTGGCATTTAATTGGTGCTCTAATCATCCTTTTATTTACCATTTGTACCCACAATCTTTTTTTGGCTCGCAATTCATTTACTTTCCAGGAAAGTGGGTACTGACTAAAGAGTACGTAATTAACAGTGCAGAAAGCGGCAGATGGCTTGATGAAACGACTTTCGAATGGGGATATAAAATGGAAAGAGACGCCCATTATTCACCTCAAATGCAATCTGCACCAAAAAGATGGCGCGAGCACCTGACACACACTGGTGCTCTAGGGGCCTTCAGCAGATGGAAAGTGACCCTTCTCATTGAAAGAACTGATAAAGAAAGGGAGGCTTTTTTAAGGTAGGATGTGATGAGCCCTCCTTTAAAGCCAGGAGATAAAAGGCCTCTAAAGTCCATTCATTTGGTTAGGCTCAGTTCTTCCTTTAGGGTGCATGTTGTGTGGAAATATTACATAAAGGTTCTGGGTCCTACAGTTTTAGCCACAGATCACCCTCCGGTCTACAAATTGACATGTTTGATGGACATTAAATGCCATGCCAGATAAAATACTGATTGAAGTATACTTTGAAATATATACAAACAAAAGATTACCTATTTGCCAGATTGTTTAAATTGTTTAAGTGCAATTTAAGAAGACTATTCTAATGGTCTTTTTAATAAACAAAACTTGCTTAACCACTTATTTTATCTATACGAATAATCTCTAATTCAGTGATACTGTATGCAGTTAAAAAATGAGGAAACCGCTGAATAAATACTAAACACTGGTTTGCTAAGTAAAACCCATGTTTTTAAATTAATAACTTTTTTCTTCTGTAATTATCGTGCTACTGTATGGACATGAAGAACATTATTATAGTAGGGTCTAGCAATAGAGAATTGTGTAAAATCCTAATAATATAAATATTAGCATTGCTGGATTCACTTCCAACCCGGGCCATATCTGTGTGGAGTTTGTATGTCCCCCTTGTTTGTGCGTTTTTTTTCCCAATACTAAAAACAAACTGGTTTGAAAGCTCTACCAGTGCAGGGACTGATTTAAAAGATTAGATATTCCCTATACAGTACTAATCATAATAAAAAGAGTAAGTAATTAGGTAAGAATTGCAGGAAAGGTGGCTTTATTTAATTTTCTAAATTACTGAGAGTTTAATGCCTCTTTACTATTACTGCATTGATTTTTATTTTTTTACGCTAGATCAGTGGTTTTCAATCTCAGGGCCTGATTCAGACCCGCTCGCAAGCGGGTTGATGGTGGGGCACTGTGCACGCGCAGTGTGCGCAAGCCAAGGAGGAATGAGAAATTCACTCACTCCGGGACTCGCTACAAATGGGGCGGCTGTCGATGTTGATCGACAGCTCGCCCCGTTTTGTAGGCGGGGAGGGGAGGTGGCTGGCCAAACAGAGGCATTCCTGAAGGAACGCCTGCCGTTTGAGGGCGGCCCTACTGACATCATTCGTGGTGTCAGTAGTTGAGCTTCCTGCTCTATTAGAGCAGGAAGCTCACTGGGGCTTGCGGGAACGAGACCCTACCACAAGGGTCTCGTCGCAAGCCCAATGGTCGCGACCATCGCCTGGCCTCTCGCAAAAGCTGTGGGTGGTCACCCACAGGATTGATTAAAATAAAACAGGCTGCCCTGATTCAGAGCGAGCGCTCACAAAGAGCGTCCGGCTCTGAATCAGGGCCTCAGTCCTCAGGACCCCAAAGAGTTCACATTTTCCAGGTCACCGATCAGGTGCACAGGTGTATTCATTACTCTGTGACACATTTTAAAAGATTCACAGGTGGAGCTAATTATTTCACTTGTGATTCTGTGAGGAGACCTGGAAAAAATGCACTGTTAGGGGTCCTGAGGACCGAGTTTGAGAACCTGTGAACTAGATAATTCATACAGGTCGTCTCCCACATATCCAAAATGTTTGGGACCAGGGGTATTTTGGATATCGGAATATTCCGTATTTTGGAATATTTGCATATCAAAATCCTGGGAATGGGACCCAAATCTAAACACAGAATGCATTTATGTTTCATATACACCTTATACACACAGCCTGCAGGTCATTTTATACAATATTTTCAATAATTTTGTGCTTCAAACAAAGTTTGTGTACATTGAACCATCAAAAAGCAAAGGTTTCACTATCTGAGTCATGCTAAAAAATATTCCAGATTTCGGAATATTTGGGTATGGGAGACTCAACCTGTATTGCTTTACTTGGTCTTTAAAACACATCTGTAGTCGTAACAATACTTTTGATGACCACAATCCTCAGAGGTTTGCTTTTACATTGGAGTGACATATTCATTAATTTTGCCATGCAGATGCCTCTTCTCACTGGATCATCATGCTGTAGTTTAAATATATGGGACAAAAACACTACATTTTTTGTTATTGTTTAAATGCCTATTTTATTAGGATAGCTAATCCCAAAATGTAAATCACAGATGTAGATATAATTCATGGTTCACTGTTTACAAGCTCTGTTAAAAAGTACATTTTCTGTTGGAGTATGGTAACAGCTAGAGGCTGCTGAAGCTGGTCAGTAGGTGGTGCTGTGTCTTAGGCTGTCACTGTGTTGTCTCCCTTTATTGTTCTATCGTACTCTCTTCTCCCTTCTTTCAGTTTATCCTGCATATTATAAAGTTTTACATGTACTGTTCACAGTAAAGTTTATCCCTAAAACTTTTCCTTGCATGTTCAATGCTTGAACATAGAAGTATATTCTTCAATAGTTTGAATGAGTGCAGCCAAAAGGTTGCTTATATACAGTAGGTCAATCAATACAAATGGCAAAGCCTTTGTAGCAATTTATTTTCCATCATACATATAAAATGTACAGTGCAAACTTTTTTTTCTTTACAGAGTTCTTACAGCTGGACATGCAGTGTTGTACAATCCCAAAACTTCAGATGAAGAAATAACACATGTTTTCACAAACAATAGATTACTTTTGCAAGATCGAGAAAGAAGAGGCTATAACGCTCCATGTTACTCTGTGCTGTACCTTGGAAAATATCTTTTAGAGGTAATGTTAGTCCTATTTGTGTCTCTAAAATACATCTCAATGTTCTTATTGCAGCTTGTTTAGACCGTAAAACAGCTTTTATCTCTACACTGGAAATTGGAAGTTAGTTGACTAGACTGCTGATGTAATGCAAACTGCAACATTCTAAAATATTTTGGAGTATTTTTTTTCTATTTGCTGAAAGTACGACCTAAGAAAATGCAGGTTGTCCAGGGTGTCATTGCTAATTCACTTTTGGATTTTAGTCCCTATTTACCAGGCTGCAGAGAAGTCATGTTCAGGCTCTACATTAAGTACAGTTAAGCCCAGGTCCAAATCTTCAGCTGCAATATCACCTGCTGATTCAGCTGTGCCTGTGTGAGACTCTTCACCGTCATCATCTATATTAGGCACAGTTACATGATGATGATTATCATTGTTGACGTCGTCTATAAAAGAGAAGGACGAATCGGCCATGGTTATGGGCTTTGTTTTATATAGTGAATGTTCAGTAGCGCCTTTTTTTTGTTTTAGAGAACATCACATACTGCAAGATGTGCACTAGACAACCCAACTGGTGTTCAGCAGCTTTTCCAACTTGTGCCATTACATTTGGACCATCGGTGACAATTTCAACAATGTATTTTTCAGTCGTCACATTTTACTAATTTAAACGTGTATTCAAAATTTAAAGACATTTTTCTGCAGTCATCGATCTCTAGAATTTGTTTTGGCCATGTAAGATAATATTCATAGATTTTCTATTAGCACTAGAGGTTCATTCATCAAGTGCAGCAGAACCCCCCACCCCCCCATCATTTTAAAAAGTATGTATTTTCTGGATGACTCTTGATTTGATTTTCAGGGCATAATTCATAACCTTATTTTGGCAGTCAGGGTAGAAGGTAAACCAGCATACCCTTTAGTCATCGATAACTGCCTTAAATCCAGTGATATACAGTACCTGTGATATACTGTAGAAAAAATGTTTGATGCTAGTCTAAAGCTGTCATTTATCTACTGTAGTGATGTATTTTCTGAAGATCCAAAAGAATAGGACATTTTTAGTATCATAGGTGAACCTTCATCAATTTTCATTTGACTTGAATTTTGGTATGACCATGGCAAGGGGCTTATTAAGAGAGGAGGGGACCCGTGTTCATTCCCCGTCCTGGGCCCCCTCCTCTCTCCCCGGTGGTAGGCAGCAGACTGACGCGTCTGACCGCCGACCGCAGAATCAGTAGACTCTGGGCACTAGAGTGTGCGCAGGTCGCCAGGGAAATGGTGCGGCCGCCATCTTCCCGGCGATTTCCTCACTGCTCAGGCGCAAAACGCCGGAAAAATGGCAGCATCAGCCAATTTCTGGTGTTTTGTGCAGGGCTGAGACAGACACCAACTTGGGACCTCGGGGAAGGCAAGTATTAGATAATATGGGTGCAGGGTATGCGGTGCGGGGCCCCCCCTGGACCAGGGGCCCGTGTGCACGGCCTCTGACCATGGCCTCTTGTACTTTTTGTTTAGGAGTTAAATGTGTATGCAAACCTTTGTAGAACCACCCAGGAATTTTAAAATAGCACTGCAAGTTTTGCATTTTGCTGTTTGATCATCACAGCTGTCAAAAAAAATTAAAGCCAAATCTTTTGTTATGAGTAACGAACAAAGTTGGGCTTTTTTGTGCTGTTGCCATAATATGAAATTCCAAAGTGGCACTTTGAAATGCAAGAATATAGCTTGTGTGTCTTTTACACTAACACACCTTTATTTAAATTAGATCACAAGTTCAGATGCTATGGTAATGGTACCGTAACCAGAGGCAGTTTAAGGGGGGAATTCAATTAGAGGTGAAAGGGATAAGTTTACACACGTGAAAACCTATCATGCATATCGCCCAATAATTTCACTTAACGTACCCCCAAAAAAGATACTAATCTCCTGTTATCCAATATTAGTTTATTAGTGGCCATAAAATAGTATTTAGGATTCTTAAATTGTGTCAAATGGCTGTTATAAGCATTTTTCTCAAGAGTTATTCTGTATAATAATGCTCTACTTAAATTAGGGGTGCCCAAAATATATGTCTGTATATTATATATTTATCATTTTAGGCCACTTTAAAAAAAAAAAATTCAAAATACATCTCTTGAACCCACTTACAATCTTAAAAACACCTGTCCCATTTATACAGCACCCACATATACCTGTCCCATATTAATTAACCTATTTACCTGCACTTTGCACATTTTCACCCCAAAAATGACATGTCATTATTATCCAAATGAAGCTAATTAAAAAGTAAATTTTGCTAAGTCATTAAGGGGGGTGTCCCAGAAGGGTGTCCCAGGGTGAACCAAGTACTGACTTTTTTACCTTTAAAATAAGGACTTTTCCAACTTTTCACCTGCCAAGGAGGAGACAGACACTAGAGGCCCTACAGGACCTCTAGTGTCTGTTAGGCCAGCTCAAGTGTCGGGAGAAGATGCTGAAAGCTGCATCTTCTCCCGTGAAACCCCCTGGCAATGAGCATGAAACCCCATGGCAACGAGCATGAAACCCCCTGACAACGAGCATGGAACCCCTGACAACGAGCAGGTAATTTTAAAGTAAATTAGAAGCCTTACTGTGGGGCATAAAATGGTGTCAGGCAAATATGTAAGTGGCACTTTGGTAATAGGCATTACCGTGTGTGGCATAAAGTGTAATGGGCATTCTGGTGTGTGGCATAATGTGTAATGGGCATTCCGGTGTGTGGAATAATGTAAGTCACTATACCAGGGACATCTGACTAGTGCACTACCTTAAGGAGGAGCAAGAACAAAATCCAGGTACGGGAAGGGAGGGGGCGCAAAATTGCTGCCTTGCACCGGGTGATAGATATCCTAGTTTCGGCCCTGGAGATAGGCGGGCTCGGGTCTGTGCTGTATTATCAATATAGATCTGTCAACTGCTTGCTATCTGATTTATCCCATTTCAGTGGCCATAGTGTGTGGCTATGATGTCCTCTGTATTTTTCTAGTGGTCGTTGTTCTCTGTATTATATGGCACTCATTGCAATGATCTTTATAGTGTATGGCGGCCACTTGGATGCTTACTATATGGCGGGCACTGCTGTTTTGTATTATATGGCACTCACTCGCGCACGCAGGGGGGGCTTCTGAGTACCCAGAAACCCCCCCCCACTGACCTACCAATTTTTTTTTCAGAAGCCATAACCAGGGTGGCCACACAGAGCAGAGAATGCTCTGTTGCGGACCCGGCCGCTGCTGCAATTTCTATTTGCCGGGCGCCCGCTGCTCTGGTGCGCACTCAGCTGTCCTGACTGCTATGAGGGTTTTGTATCTACGGAAGGGGATCTATCCACAACCCTGCTGTGAGCCTGTGAGCTCCGCCTCCTCCGGCGCTCCCGCGTGGCGTACTGGCTCTATGGAGAGACGGCATGTCTCTCCAGTGACAACTCCCACAGTACATACAAGGGAGGGATCGAGGAGCTGTTTGGCGCGGTGCAGCGTGGGAAAGCAGCACGGCACTGAGAGGCTAACTGCTGAATCATGCCAGGTCAGTCTCTTGTTATTGTTGGCCGTGTAGGGGTGTGTGTGTGTGATGTATTTGTATGTGTGTGTGTGTATGTGTGTTGAATGTGTGTGACATTGAAGTCCGAGGGACGAAGGGGGGAGGGTGTTTGGTATGTGTGAGACATAGAGGGCTGTTTGGTGCCACCATGATTATATACAATAAAGCTATATCTACACAGACATTGCTGGTGTCAGTGTGGTCCAATTGGCAAGGTTGGTGCTGTGCAGCTGCATCGGGAAAGTCCCTGGAGGGAATATAGTAATATGAAATTCTAACAGCTCCGGCGTTTTTTTTTTTTTGTAAATGAACTCTATTACTATTCCATATTTTCCTATTTGTTTAATGCAAATATTAATTGGTAAAAATGACGGGGGAACGTGTATGCATGATGTGTGAGTGTTTGTAAGTATGTTTTGGGTGTATGTATACTCTGTGCGTGACACACACACACACACACACACACACACACACACACACACACACACACACACACACACACACACACACACACACACACACACACACACACACACACACACACACACACACACACACACACACACACACACACATATATCATAGTATAGGGGTGCACTCACCAGACTTCAGCCGATTCATAAATAGATAACTTTATTTATCCATGATGGCATAAAGTTATCTATTTATGAATCGGCTGAAGTCTGGTGAGTGCACCCCTATACTATGTCATACATTTTTGTCTGTGGTAAAATGCCCAGACTGAAAATTGATGCTGCACCCCAGCAACTATACTATGAACGAAGAGTGTGTGGATTGCTTTAAGATATATATATATATATATATATATATATATATATATTATGGAAACCCCCCCTTAAAAATCCTGTGTTTGTCCCTGGCACTCACTGCAACGCTCTCTGTATTGCTCTCCATATTATATGGTGGAGATTGCGATGCTCTCTGTATTATATGGTGGTCACTGCAATGTTTTTTGCATTATGTGATGGTCACTATGATGTTCTCTGTGTTATATGGAATGCCCTCAGCATTATGTGGTAGTCCCTGTATTGCCCTCCATAATATATGGTGGTCACTGTAATGCTATCTGTATATATATACATATTTGATTGAAATGTCCAGAAATTATCTGTTCCGGTATATATGTAGCGCAGCTGCATGCCAGCTCCAAGCCACGGAGCGATAGATTATAAAGGTAAGCAAGTTGAAAGGAGAGGGCACACGTGATTATGCGAAAAAAATAACAATTTTACTTATAACATTTGCTCACGTACATCAAAGTTTAAAACATTCATCTCCACCATGGACGGTCCTCCAGATCCTGGTGTAATGGACAGGCCACTCTGCAGACACCAATATAGAGGAATCTACAAGGACATCTAATAAAATAGATCACATAACTGCTACTGCATGAATGTGTGTAATTGACTTTGAATTTCTTGACAGAGTGGTGTTGTACATAAATGTCCCCTCTCTCCAAATAGCCACACATTGTGCATCCGAGACACCTCACACACACTTTGCTGCATTATAGAAATGTATTATTTTCCACCACTTACCAGGAAAGATCTTTTTATGGACCACCACAACACCAATATTTTGACCATGTCTGTAACAAGGTATCAACTTTGAATCTACCAGGTTGTTACCTTGTTACAGACGTGGTCAAAGTTAACCCTTACTGCCCTGGTCAAGTATTGCCATTATTTTCTTTTTAAAAAAAAGCAACACCTAAGAAGGCAGTTAATTTATTAATTTACTGCAGTGGCTAGGGATCTGAAATTAAAACGTATAGAAATATGCCAAAATCAGTGAATACTTATTCTAGCAGTCAAGGAAAGGCAGACCATACAGTTCTCAACCTTTTCACAAAAATAACACAAAAGTTTTCTTGTTATAGCTTAAAGTGGTTGAAGGTAGGTGCCAGATATGTCCCCCATGGAGATAGCCACACCTCCTGTGTAGACCACACCCATGCACTCACCATGCCTCCATATCACTAGTCACACAGACACAGCACTTGGCACACACCCCTGTGGCGGCACACCATAGGCCCTTCATACATTTCAGCTCCAGGCCCATGTGGACCTTAATCTGGCACTGGGTCCTGCAGCCGGCCGCCACAGTTTAGAGGAAGAGGCCAGGAAATCTCCGCCAGACGACGAAGATCCTGGCTTCTTCCCTCCCCCGCAACGGCGGTGACACGCCTCAGTTTCGAGAAACAGAGGGCATCGCCGCCCCCAGATTCCCAAACATCGGGAATCTGCGTTCAGCAGTGCACTAACGTCCACTGCTAAATCAGGCCCCAAGTCCACAAATTCAATTCCACAATGGTACTGTGGCTACTGACACTTTGAAGTGCAGTCCGCAAGAACAAATACCTTATTTTTTGCTACTCCTCCAGCCTGACTGTTACTGTCGTGTTTGGATATGTCTGTGTGGACGGACTTGAGTGGGTTCTGGAGTGGATGTCTGGAAAGTAGAAACTGGCTGGTCTGATGTAGTTTCTGCTCATAGAACTTGGTTGGAACTGGCTGGAGTATAACCAGAAGGCGAATTACGGCTGCTGATGAGTAAGGATGCTGGAATTACAGCTGGGTTAGCACTGGACTGTAATGGATGCTGAAGCATCGGAATAAAACCAGAATGCGTCCGGATAGCTGGATCACCGGGATGGAACTGATGGTGCTGGTTATCGGACTGGAACCGATGATAAAGAATATCTGAATGGAACCAATGGTATTGGTTATCAGACTGGAACCAGTGGTACAGGATATCGGAATAGAACCGATGGTACAGGATATCGGACTGGAACCGATGGTACAGGTTCTCCAGGATGGAACCGGATACTGGAGTCAGGGGTGCAGCGAGATGGAATTCTGCACAGGAGTCACTGAGTAGGATAGAATATATGCAGGAGCTCTCAATAATGCTTCTACAGCCGGGCTGAAGACAACAAGAGTGATGCAACAGGAAGACCATAAAGAAACCTTTTGCAACGGGGAGACCATAAAGAAACCTTTTAATGAACGTATCTTATTTTATCTGGGTGAGTCCAAAGGTTTCTTCAATCCACATGAAAAATTGTCCATTCTCTGTGATTGATGAGATTTCTTCTTGATTTTCTGGAGAATATAGGACTTCTTCACAGAAACTCCCAGTGTGATAAGAGAATACCACACAGACTGTACATGTATCAGCACTTGTGGACTGCTCTATACATTTAACTATCTTTGGAAAAATAATCTGTACCATACTATTGATTATATGTACAGGTTAAATAAATATAAGCAATGAGAGGTCTTGTTACCTTACTTATTGAACCACCCTCATATTTGGCAACTTTTCCAAGCCACCACATAGTAAATAGACCCCACAGTAATTGTAGTGACTGTAGGCTGCCGTGCTTTCTGGAGACAATTTGTCTGTTACCAACTGGTTTTCTATCCACTGGTTTTACTGTACAGCATTTTTTATTTTGATTCTCACAGTATAGACATTGACAAATGTCATGGGAGCATTAGAGAGGCTGCTTCTGGAGGCCAAAATAAATCGAGCTGAAAATAAAGATTGTTAATATGCTTGTAAAATCTTCTGAATATATATGAACTACATTTAGGCTCATTACACATGTTACAATCTAGACATGTGGCCTGCTAACTAAAGGGTAGATGTATTATATGTTGATATGGGGAAGAAGTGGTATCAGCGCACATTTTGTACCCATGTATTATTGAGGGGTGGGGCGGTAAATTACAGGGGAACTATGCATATAGCAGCACCGATAAGCTGGGCAATGTATGAATGGTCAGTGGCACTGACCATTCCGACAGCTGCAGCTATCGTTGCCCTATCACCATAGCAGGGACAGCACTGTCCCTGATGCAGTGGCTGCTGGCTCCAGGGGCTGTACGTGGGATCTCGCGATGCTTGCGAGATCCCATGCATGCCCAGTGCAGTGGCGTAACTAGGGTATTTGGAGCCCAGGGCAAATTTAAAAATGGAGCCCCTCCCCCTCTATGTGTGCACGCTAAAAAAATGGACGTGGTCACTTAAAAATGGGGCGTGTCAAAATGACACACCCCCCTTTATCATCACTCTGAACATTGCATATGCACCTTAACCCCAGTAGTGCTCCTTATACAGTACCCCCCAGTAGTGGTCCCCCTTATGAAGTACTTCCCAGTAGTGGTCCCCCTTTATGCAGTACCCCCCAGTAGTGGTCCCCCTTATGCAGCCCCCCATAAGTTCCCCTTAGTCAGTGCCCCCAGTAGTGGTCCCCCTTATGCAGTGCCCCATGTAGTGGTCCCCCCTATGAAGTGCCCCATGTAGTGGCCCCCCTTATATAGTGCCCCCAGTAGCAGTCCCCCCAATGCAGTGCCCTTTATATAGTGCCCCCAGTAGTAGTCACCCCTATACAGTGCCCCCGTAGTGGTACCCCCTATGCAGTGCCCTTTATATAGTGCCCTCAGCGCTAGTCCCCCCCCCATGCAGTGACCCCAGTAGTGCTCCCCCTTATGCAGGCCCCCAGCAGTGATCCCCCCCTATCCAGTGCCCCTTATACAGTGCCTCCTGTAATGGTCCTCCCTATTTAGTGACCCCAGTAGTGGTCCCCCCAGTGCAGTGCCCCATGTCCCATTATATAGTGCCCCCAGCATTAGTCCCCGACCCCATGCAGTGCCCCCAGTAGTGGTACCCCCTATGCAGTGCCCTTTATATAGTGCCCCCAGCATTAGTCCCTACCCCATGCAGTGCCCCCTGTAGTGATCCCCCCTATCCAGTACCCTTATACAGTGCCCCCTTTAGTGGTCCTCCCTATTTAGTGCCCCCAGTAGTGGGTCCCCTAGTAGAAAGTCCCTTATACAGTGCCCCCAGTAGTAGCTTCCCCCTCAGTAGTAGTCCCCAGTAGAGGTTCCCCCTCCCGATGCAGTGTCCCCAGTAGTATCCCCCCCCAGTTGTAGTCCCCAATAGAGGTCCCCCCCAGTAATGGTGTCCCCAGTAGTAGTAGCTCCCCCCAATAATGGTGCCCCCATTAGTAGTAGTATTGCCCCCAGTAGTAGTAGTAGTAGCTCCCCCCCAATAATGGTTCCCTCGGCTCTGCTTCAACTGCACGCAGCCGCAAGCTCAGTGTGTGTGTGTTGACACACTGGCAGCAGTGCACACGGTATGGAAGGAGATGGGAGTGAAGTATGAAGGAGATAGCAGGGCTGCATCTAGGGGGGAACTAGAGGTGCACGTGCATCGTGTGCCGGAATGCAGGGGGTGAAAATAGGCTGACTCACGGTAGCTTGGCTGCAGATTAAGATAAAGCCATCCAAAAATGGCCGCTGCCTAGGAGAAGACAGATGCTAGAGGTCCTTACTGGACCTCTAGTGTCTGTCTCCTCCTTGGCTGCGGACCAATTCCATGCGGACTAGCCGTCCGCATGGACTCTGCTGAAAACGGCCATCCAAAAATGGCCGACGCCAAGGAGGAGACAGACACTAGAGGCCCTACAGGACCTCTAGTGTCTGTTAGGCCAGCTCAAGTGTCGGGAGAAGATGCTGAAAGCTGCATCTTCTCCCGTGAAACCCCCTGGCAACGAGCATAAACCCCATGGCAATGAGCATGAAACCCCCTGACAACGAGCATGGAACCCCTGACAACGAGCAGGTAATTTTAAAGTAAATTAGAAGCCTTACTGTGGGGCATAAAATGGTGTCAGGCAAATATGTAAGTGGCACTTTGGTAATAGGCATTACCGTGTGTGGCATAAAGTGTAATGGGCATTCTGGTGTGTGGCATAATGTGTAATGGGCATTCCGGTGTGTGGAATAATGTAAGTCACTATACCAGGGACATCTGACTAGTGCACTACCTTAAGGAGGAGCAAGAACAAAATCCAGGTACGGGAAGGGAGGGGGCGCAAAATTGCTGCCTTGCACCGGGTGATAGATATCCTAGTTTCGGCCCTGGAGATAGGCGGGCTCGGGTCTGTGCTGTATTATCAATATAGATCTGTCAACTGCTTGCTATCTGATTTATCCCATTTCAGTGGCCATAGTGTGTGGCTATGATGTCCTCTGTATTTTTCTAGTGGTCGTTGTTCTCTGTATTATATGGCACTCATTGCAATGATCTTTATAGTGTATGGCGGCCACTTGGATGCTTACTATATGGCGGGCACTGCTGTTTTGTTTTATACGGCACTCACTCGCACACGCAGGGGGGGCTTCTGAGTACCCAGAAACCCCCCCCCCCCCCCCCCACTGACCTACCAATTTTTTTTTCAGAAGCCATAACCAGGGTGGCCACACAGAGCAGAGAATGCTCTGTTGCGGAGACGGCCGCTGCTGCAATTTCTATTTGCCGGGCGCCCGCTGCTCTGGTGCGCACTCGGCTGTCCCCAGTAGTAGTAGTAGTATTGCCCCCAGTAGTAGTAGTAGCTCCCCCCCAATACTGGTTCCCCCAGTAGTAGTAGTATCTCCCCCCCCCCCCCCAGTAATGGTGCCCCCAGTAGTAGTAGTATTCCCCCCGTAATAATGGTGCCCCCAGTAGTAGTAGTAGTTTCTCCCCCCATTCCCCCTAGTGCAGACACACAAGTTACACAAAAAAAACAAAACATTTACCTGAATCCACGGTCCAGCTCCGGCCACTGCTCCCGCCGCACGTCAGTCCTCCCGGACTGGCGCGCTTTGCATTATGGGAGAGACGTCATGACGTCTCTCCCATTACCTAAAGCAGGAGCCGGAAGGAAGCCGGCTCTTGCAGTGGGCCTGCAGCAGTCTATGAGAGTCTGTCTGACTCTCATTGGCTGCTGTTTAACACACACATCGCTGCCAGAGCTGGCGGTGATGTGTGTGCAGCAGCAGCCAATGAGAGTCTGTCTGACCTCATTGGCTGCTGATTCACACACACATCGCTGTCGCTCGGCAGTGATGTGTGTGTTATACACAGCATGAGCCCGCCTACCACCCTCCTCATGCGGCTATTGGGCAAGCGCTCAGGGGGAGGGAAGGGGCTCGGCTGTGCAGCACAGGACCGGCGCAGGGAAGCCTAGGGCTGGTCCTGTATAAATGTGTAGCGCTGACCGCACTCACTGCGGTTGACGCTACACTGGCTAACTAGCGGTATCGTGGCCGGCGGTAATGATCACCGTTTGACAGGTCTGTTATCTGGGAACAATTGAAATTTGATGAGATTTTAATTAAGTCATTATTGTCAGTCAAGGTGATTTCAGATCAATTTGGTCTATAGTTGCCACATCAAGGAATCGCCATGTGAAGCCAGCTTTAGTGAGTTTTCAACACAGAGTACAACACTCTAAATTAACATAAAACAAATTTATTTTTGCTTATTAGATTCCCCCTCCCCCTGAACCGTGCTTTCTCTGTTTTATCAGAATGATATGGTAGATATAATCTGATACTTCTATTTCAAACACTTTAGTTGCCACCGTCAACTTGTACAAGCAAACCTAATGCTATTTAATGTTTCCCTATTTTAGATGAAGTCCTCTGAGTTTTAATCATGTTGTTTAAAGCAGGGGTGTGATGAACCGTAACTATTGAAGGTGTGATTCTTTGCTCCTGTAAGTGACAAAGACTAGACAACCTTAGCATTTTGCATGTTTTTATAATTATATTGTATGTGTTTAGTTTCCTTGTCAGTTAATTTGGGTTGTTTGTTTTTTTTCTACCTGTCTGAAAAGCCCATAAGGTGACAAGTTGTGGATTCGAGACAGTCTGTATAATTTCTAATTGTAGACTAGTGCTTTCTGATTTCAATTTTTAATTATATAAAACACTTGCTATATGTTGTTTGCAATATGTGTGTTGGATGTTTTAAAGATTTAATCCACCCCTCCTAAAGTATCTGCACAATTTTCTTTTTCGTTTTTTGAGGGTAGGGTATTGGCCTGTTTTTGATTTTTCTTATTTTTTTCCCCCTGAATTCTGTTTCCAGTGCTGTAAGTTGAAGATGAAGTGACACAGGGGAGGATGGAGCTGAAGACACGGTGCTGGGTAGACAATAGGGTGATGTGCTGGAGAGTCAAAAGTTGATGGGGCTGAGAGACTGGGGGGTGATATTCAAAAACACAAGGGGGGGCAAGGTTGAAAGAGACGGGGGGGATAAAGAAAAGAAATGAGGACAGATTAATTATTTGTCGATATGGGGAAGAAGTGGTATCAGCGCACGTTATATGCGCTGATACTGCTTCTCCCTATGTATTACTGAGGGGTTGGGCAGTAATGCGCCCCTGTTATTATCGGTGCTGCCATCTACAAGATAGCAGCGCCGATATGAAGGGAAACGTATTAACGGCAGCTGCAGTTATCGATAAAGATCGCCGGAGGGGGGAGGTTTCACTCTCCAACACCGGCAGATGAGATGTTAATACATCTCATCGGAAGTGCTTCCTGTTTCACCTTGGTAAGCAGGAACAGGTATAGCAGCGCGATGCATGCCGCTATAATACATCCGCTCCATAGGATGGGGATGAGGCTAAGAGACACATGATAGACGAGCCGATGGCTGCAGATGGAGAGAAACGGGTGATTAGGCTGGAGACACTGGGATGGTGCTGGAGAGACACAGCAGGGATGGTACTGGAGCGGCACAGGCGAGGATGAGGCAGGAGAGCTGGGGGATGAGGCTGGAGCAACACAGACGAGGATGAAGCTGGAGAGACATATTGGGGTGAGGCTGGAGACACAGGTGGGCATGAACCTGGAGAGACATGAGCCAATTGCCGACCGGCCTGTACCTACCAGGGAGGGGGCGTCCCAAATATAGGAGTGTGCCATGTCCCAAGATTCCTGTTGCTGGCCCTGAGGATTATAACAAGTCTATGCTCAGTAACCTGCCATGTTGAGTATTGTAGTGTTTACTTTTTACATGTGGTTCTCAGGGAACACCCAAAATAGTAACATAGTACATTTAATTAACCAGTATTAGACTGACCAATTTCCCTTCGACATGCTGACCAATGTCCCCAGCTTACAGCCCAGCAGAACAGGTGCTCCATACAAACTGTCTAAGTCTGGAAATTCAGTGTGGGAACTTCGAGCATAGAATTATCTGAACCTAATTCCATTCCTTTCCCTTGCTGCCATCACGTAGCTTATATTGTAAATGTACTGAAGGGTTTATAGGTTGGCTACATATAGCTGTATCTACTTTACTTCTGTATTCTAGGTCTATTCCTGGTATCACACTGATAAAAATATTCATCTGTGTAAGTCCTAGAAAGCCCAGTTTCCATTGTGACTCTGCTTTTTGTGTAATTATTATTATTATTATTATCTGAAAGGCTTTGTATTGTATCTCATCTATTATGCTGGGTACAGACTGGCAGATATATTGGGTGATCAATAAATCGGCCAGTCTATCTTGTGTGCGTTGACCAGTGTGTACCAGCGATATGTCTGTGAATGACGTCGTTCACAGACATATCACGTCAGCTGTGCTGCACAGCCGATGTCCAATATATCTGCAGATATATTGGGGCATCGCGCTGTGACCGCCCGTAACTTGCAGCAGAGGCCGCAGGGGGGAGGGGGGGATGTGACACGCCCCCCGGCCAGTGAGACCCGTAGCCAGATGACAGATGATGGCTGTTCAATGTGTACGAACAACCATCATCTGCAGATCTATCTGTTAGGTGTGTACCCTGCTTAAGTCACTCTAATGTTGGGTAGGGGAAGGCGAGGCTAGTTGTTACAAAAATACAGAAATTAAAATATCTCAAAAATCTTTGATTACAACCAAACAGAAAAGTTTACAAACAAAACGGTATTCTTTCTTCTATTTATATTGTGTGTAATTTACGTCCAATAATTATTATTAACAATGAAACACATGTTTTTCGGAACAAAAATAATCATAACAATCTGCCCCCGACAGGGGTAAATTGTTATGGGAATGCCAGAAATTGTTACCATTAAAATAATCTATAAAAAATCTTACTATAAAAAGTTTCATTTTCTGCATATACTCGGATTAATTGTCCCTATCATTAGCCTACCTACATCCTGAAGATTAGGGAACTGACTTTGCCCAATCTAAACCAGATAGGAAGACCTCCAGATAACTAAGCACGGGAGATTTTAACTCGAACTGGGAATGATCTATATTCTGCATATCAGCCAATTTAGATACATTTATGCCAGAGACTAGATAGGATAATGATTTTATAATGAATTACCAACTGTTTGCATCAAGTGTAACACTGCTATACCAGTTACACAATGGTTAATTATTGTACTTTGCTAATGTTAGATAGAGGACAATATATAGGGTGAATAGATTGTTCCCGTCTCTTTTTTACATATATTATTTTGATTATATATTATTGTGTGTGTGTATGTATGTGTGTGTGTATATATATATATATATATATATATATATATATGTGTGTGTGTATGTATGTGTGTGTGTATATATATATATATATATATATATATATATATATGTGTGTGTGTGTGTGTGTGTATGTGTATATATATATATATATATATATATATATATATATATATAAAATTTTATTTTTCCTCTGTTTCTTCCCCGCCCCTTGTTTACTGTTTTAAGATACTGTTTGTCGGCTCTAATGTAGAGCAGAATGTTTTTTCTGAAAGAATAACATTAGCATTGCTTAACACACAAGATTACCTAACAAGCATGAGTCATTGGGATAGACATTGACTTTGGGCCAATCACACTTAAGTGACATCACACTTGTTGGGCATCTAATGCCCACATCCAAGATGGCCACCACTGACCCCTGACGGGCTGATACGCGTAGGAGCACAAATCACTGGACAACAACAGATTACACTTCAGCAGAGTCGGATTACAGCAAGCATTATTACACGTTGCCGACCGGCATTGCGCTCGCGATCATGTGACCGCATCCACGGGACCCAGAAGTACCAGCGGCTGTACAGCAAATGCAACAAGCAGCAGACGGTGCTTGTTGTGCAAACGGAGATCGGGACGGCCGTGCTGGACTCAGGTAAGACTCTGTAGGAGCAGGTGCCTGGTAGATAACCCAGTATGGTTAAACACCAGAGTCATCCCCCCGAAGACTGACACTGAGGCACACCACTGAATGGGAGTGACAGTGAGTAAAAACTTGCCTCCGATATTGTGTAACAACTTGCCCCAAGTGACGTCAGATAACCAAGATGGCCATAGTTTGATTTCCGTGCTTCAATTCACGATTATAACAATGATAATAAATACACTAATGGTCTGTGATTCTATCCTAACCCTTACCTTTAGCAGTCCAGCCTAGATACGACTTCAAATCTAGGTGAAAAATATTACTTTGGAACAAGAAAAACGAGTTTGTTTAGGTACCTATTACATAAACACGACTGCGTTAGCTTGTTTCGCTGAGCACTGACGGTAACGTTGAAATTTGTTCCCAGTCACACGAGCCGCGGCACGACGTGGGTGTGGTTTTAGATTCATTGTAACAACTTGCCTCTGTAACAACTAGCCCTGCCTTCCCCTTCACACTGGCCGACTAATTGGGCGTTCAAGTGGACGGCCGATATATATTGTGTGTCAGCCAGTGTGTACAGACGATATGTCTGTGAACGACATTGTTCGCAGACCTATCTCGACGGCTGTACAGCACAGCCGCTGGCAGATATATCTGTACATCATGCTGTGTGTACAGGTTGTCAGACGAGTGCCCATACACTTGCTGCACAGGCTACATTTCGCATTACTTCCGGCCACCGGGATCCCCCGGGCCAGTTGGCAGTGATGGTTGCTCAGTGTGTATGAACAACCATCATCTTCAGATATATCTGAAGATCAGTCAATCTGCAGATATATCTTTCATCTTAACAAAGTGCATTAATATATAGAAGTTAAGTTTGGTCTTCATCAAAATGTCTGCCAGCACATAACTAGATAATTGGGGACATTATATAAAGCTGAGTTTTCACCCTGGTTATTACATGTAAATTAGAAGTGAAACACAGTGAGTAGAAAGATTTCACAGAGCACAGCTGAACAAGCAGCTTTTCCCAGCCTACAATACTCAGATGATCTGAATCTAGTTTAATGTATGTACATATTTGGAATTATTGTTTGTTTTCCTTTGAAAGTAGTATATGAGGGACAGAACTGATTGCTTTCCAGACTGCTGTACTGGGGCAATTCCTTATTTAAAAAAAAAAAACATGCTCTGTATGATTACACAATGTGATATCAGTGCTTTATTGACCTATATAGCAACTGATGTCACTAGAATATTACTTTAGCATTTATTTTCCAAGTTATCTTCATCTGACAACTAATAGGTGCCCTAAAGAGAAACTAATTTTTTTGTGTATTGGGCATATCTTTTACTTAACAGAATATGATCATGTAAAAGTACTGTACATCTTGTCTATGTTATGTAGAAAATGATTATTTAAGTGCCTGTCTCAGCAGCATGAGTTGATAAAATGGATATGTGTATACTGCTTCTTTTGTTGAATCTTGATGCTTGCCTTGGTCCAACTATATTTCCACAAGTTTCC
The DNA here is from genome assembly GCA_031769625.1 of Taudactylus pleione. NCBI lineage: Eukaryota > Metazoa > Chordata > Amphibia > Anura > Myobatrachidae > Taudactylus > Taudactylus pleione. Next base: position 7,593,740 of record JAUIMM010000368.1, on the reverse strand, counting down.
TGTGCCTGTGTCCTGTAGCCATGTGCTCTGCTGCACATGGCTACAGGACACAGGCTGCTGTCCCTTAAGGGGCATGCACTCTAGAAGATATGAACGATAACTATATAGTTTCACGATATATCGTTTGTATCGTCTAGTATGTATGGTCTGAACAACCAACGATGCGCGCTCCCACAGGTCGTTAACGATATCCCCAGTTGGCTGTACATGCATGCAGCCCAAAGTTGGAGATCTCATGAGTGATGCCGTGCTGAATGCAGCAAGCCCCGCTCCCCACTCCCACCGTCATTCGTCCCTGGTCGGCATCGACAAGTGTGTATACACTTGCCGATGCTGGCACCCCCGCCGAGTTCGCCGCATACACACATAGTCTAGTGTGTATGTGGCTTTAGGGCTATGTTCCTATCCTGTATTGCCATTTGTTTCCAGGGCTGTCTCACACACTGTAACCATTATTCAGCAGGTTCTCAATATCTTACATTTGTAGGTGAGTGTGGGGTATTGGTGTCTCTGAGTTATTATTCTTTTCTTCAGGGTCCATAGGGCTCCACAGGGGAGACAATGGGGTGTAGGTAGGACTTGGAGGACCGGACACCAACAGCAAAGCTTTTCAATCCCAGGTTGCTCCGGTCCTTCCCCCTATACTCCGGCCACAGCCTGAGGGCATCTCTGTTTCGTTGGTGTCTGGCAGGAGCTAGATCACTGTTTTAACAGTGGGGTTGCTATTAAGCAGCCCAAGATTATTTTTATGATTTCATTTTATTTTCATTTATTCTACTAATGAGCAACAGCACGAGACAGTCCTTTTGACGTCTGCACTGCTGCTCCATCACACCTCCGCAGCGCCGTGACACCAGTCCCTCAGCTAGGTACTCTCGGCGGGGCTCTGAGGGGGACCTAGCTAGCTAGGCTCTCCAGACTGCAGCCGGGACTCAAGGGGACAGGTAAGGTGGATCCCCGCTCGCAGTCCGGAGGCGCTGATGTGGACAACGGTTCGTCCGGGACTCCACTAGACTGCCATGGCATTACAAGAACTGGCGCAGGGCATATGTAAGGCCAGGGGACCCGGTGGTTAAAGTTAGCACAGGGGAGAAGGCGCTCTCCCTGCGACCCCTCTACCAGCTCAGGGCACCATTCCACTGCGGTCTTGCTGCTCCCTGAGCTGCATCTCCCTTACCTTCCTCCCCCTGAGACTCACTGCAGCAATTTTCTGCATTCAGGTCTCTGGGAACGCTGGGTCCAGTTTCCATGTATAACTCTCCCAAGGGCCAGGTTATACAGCGCTATAGCCTACCAGTTACTGTGGTATGTGTTCTTTTTCATATACTTATTCTACTATAACCCTGGCATACTAAGGTATAGGGGGTTCATTGTAACTCACATCTCCATATATTTGTAAGGGCTATCACATACTATATATCGCTTTTGCGCACTACACTGCCATTTTACACATACATCTGGGTTGTTCACTGCACTGTGTCAGATTGTGTGTTACATTATTCTTGCAGCTATGTCTGGCAGAAGCAAGAATGACAAGCAGGACCCACCCTGGGCTACTTTTTCGAAGGTGCTGGCAAAATTTGCGGACCATCTAACGGTCCCTGTGGTAGCTCCCCCTATGGGATGGCCACAACCTTTGCCTCCCCATGGGTAGACATACTTTCTACCTCAGTGCAGAGTCTGGCGGATACCTCTACAGTCTTTCAGCAAATGCTGCAAAAAGGGAAGCCCTTACATAGAAAACCTATTAAGCTTGCTGTCTTATCTTCCCAGTCCACCCAGCTATCCTGATTTATCATCTGGGCAAGCAGAAGATGCAGACCTTCTCACTCTGACTCCCCCTTGGGTGACGAGGAATCCCCCTCTAAATTGAATATACCTGCACTTGGGAGAGCTCTAAAATCTATTCTTCAAATAGAAGAGACAGAACCTGCTCCTAAGGCAAAACAGCCATCCTTTAAATGACAAAAGATAATTTTACCAGAATTTCCTCACTCTGATCAGCTATCTGATCATATGAGTGAGGCATGGAATATGCCCAGTAAGATTTAGTAAGTAAGATTTCAGCTGCCTAAACGTTAAAGTTCCTTTTACCCTCTTCCCGCTACTGTAAAAAATGCTACCTTACCTATCCATACTACAACCTCCTTGAAGGACACTACAGATAGAAGGATTGAAGCTTGTCTAAAATCTACATACTCTTACAGGAGCTAATACTCGTCCTGCTAGGGCTACGGCCTGGGTGGCTAAGGCCATTGAGAGTTGGGCCCTAGAAGAGATATTTCCCTCTGATGCTTTGAGGGAACAGCTGTCCGACATATCTCACATTAGAGATGCAGCCTCCTATTTGGGCTAAGCAGCTTTGGATACTGCTCTCCAAGGCATCTGCCACTTCTGTAGTAGCCCGCCATATTGTTTGGCTCTGCTCATGGCAGGCAGATGCGGATATCCTGTTTGGCCCAGAATTGGACAAAATTGTGACTACCTTGGCAGCTTCCATGACTGCGTTCCTGCCCTCTGCATATAATGCAAAGCCTCAGACGTCATCCTTTCGGTCCTTTTGTCCTCAAGGAAAAGCTAAAGGTAAGTCCTTTTCAAGGCATCAACTAAAGCTTCTAAGCCTAGGACCAAACAGACCTGGGCTACTAGACTTCCACCTACCAAATCTGAGGAGCCTTCAGCCTCAGTGGGAGGCCAACTTCTTCAATTCGCCCAGTTCTGGTGTCAGATCACAACAGACGTCTGGGTAAGAGACGTGGTCTCCCACAGATATGCCCTCTCCTTCCTGAGGCGACTCCCCCCCAGCAGTTCTTTTGCACAAACCCTCCATCGGACCCAAGAAAGGCCATGCTGCTATAAAAGGCCATTCAGCCTTTACTGCGCTCAGGAGTACTAATTCTGGTCCCCTCCACACAGCGAGGGAAGGGTTATTCTACCCTTTTCTTAGTTCAGAAGCCCAGTGGGTCTCATCGGACTATCCTCAACCTCAAGTCTCTGAACAAGTTTATCAGGGTGCCCAGGTTTCGTATGGAAACTCTCCACTCTATTATACTGGGTATGGGGCCTGGGGATGTTATGGCGCCTTCTCATCAACAATATCTCCGTTTTGCTACAGGAACATTACCAATTTCAGGCTCTGCCGTTTGGCCTTTCAACTGCTCCTCTGGTCTTTACTAAGTTCATGGCAGTTATGGCGGCCTATCTTCATCATTAAGGGATCAGACTGCTCCCATATTTAGACAATCTCTTGCTGTTGGCCAGCTCCCCAGAAATTCTTCACCATCATCTACAGATAACCATTGCCTTTCTATAAAAGCACGGTTGGCTGATCAACTGGAAAAAGTCTTCCTTGACACCTCCACAAAGAATGGTACATCTGGGAGCTCTCCTGGGCTCTCCAGTTCAGAGGATCTTCCTAACGGCAAACAAAATCTCAGTATTACAGCACTGGGTGAGCAAACTACTACACAGTCGCCGAGTGTCTATTCACTCTTCAATGCAGACCCTGGGATCCATGGTGTCCACCTTTTGACATGTTGGAATTCGCTCAGTTTCACTCCAGACCCCTACAACACCAGATCCTCTCCAAGTGGAACGGGCTGCCTCATCTGCTCAGATACCAGATGATGAGCCTCTCCACGGAGGTTCACCTGTCCCTGGCCTGGTGACTACAGACGTGCCCCTTGTTGAAGAAGTGGGATCCCTTTTGGATCCCTGACTGGGTACTCCTAACCACGGACGCAAGCCTCCGCGTGTGTCGCGCGGTGACCAGCCAGCACTCCTTCCAGGGCCGCTGGGCTCCAGCCAAGGCAGTCTTACCAATCAACGTCCTAGAACTCCGAGCCATCTACAGAGCTCTCACTCAGGATATCCTTCAGAGCAGGCCAGTACAAGTACAGTCCGACAATGCCATGGCAGTTGCCTACCTCACTCACCAAGGAGGCACTCTAAGTTGGGCAGCAATGGCAGACGTGTCCCGCATTTTCACATGGACCGAATGCCATCTCCCTGCCATTTCTGCAGTATTCATCCCAGGAATGCTCAATGGGGAATCGGATTTCCTAAGCCATCACGACGTGCATGCAGGAGAGTGGTCTCTACATCTAGAAGTCTTTCAGCTTCTGGTTGAAAAATGGGCTCTACCAAATGTGGATCTCATGACACAACCACAAACTTCCACTGTATGGAGTCAGGACAAGGGACCCCAACGCGGCCTTCATGGATGCATTACCTGTGAGGTGGACCTTCCATTTCGCGTACCTCTTCCCTCTGACAGATCTATTAATAGAATATAATAGAATATGAATACCGTATATACTCGAGTATAAGTCGACCCGTATATAAGCCGAGGTACCTAATTGTACCACAAAAAACTGGGAAAACTTATTGATTCGAGTATAAGCCTAGGGTGGGAAATGCAGCAGCTACTGGTAGTAATCCCCCTCCTGGTACTGCCCCCAGTAGTAATATTCCCCCTTTGGTAGTGCTCCCAGTAGTAATACCCCCCTGGTAGTGCCCCCAGTAGTAATACCCTCCCCTGGTAGTGCCCCCAGTAGCAATATCCCTCTCTGGTAGTGCCCCCAGTATTAATCCCCCCCTGGTACTGCCCCCAGTAGTAATCCCCCCCTGGTACTGCCCCCAGTAGTAATCCCCCCCTGGTAGTGCCCCCAGTAGTAATACCCCCCTGGTAGTGCCCCCAGTAGTAATACCCCCCTGGTTGTGCCCCCAGTAGTAATACCCCCCCACTGGTAGTGCCCCCAGTATTAATACCCCCTGGTAGTGCCCCCAGTAGTAATACCCCCCTGGTAGTGCTCCCAGTAGTATTAATCCCCCCCTGGTAGTGCCCCCAGTAGTAATCCCCCCCCCCTGGTACTGCCCCCAGTAGAGAGATGTAATATAAAAAAAAAACACTTACCTGAAACCCCGCTCCTGGTCCCGACACTGCTACTGGCTCCTCCGCCGCTTTGCGTTATGGGAGAGACGTCATCATGACGACGTCTCTCCCATTACCCACTGCGGGAACCGGAAGATGGCTCCTGCAGTGGGAGCAGCCGATGAAAGTCTGATCGTCTGAACTCCGTCCGGTCAGCGCTACACACGTGGTGCAGCTGTGTCACAGAGACAGTCTGCACCGCGGCCGGCATGGTACGCTACTCAGCTGTGTACCATGCGGGCATCACTCGAGTATAAGCCGAGGGGGTGCTTTTTCAGCACAAAAAATGTGCTGAAAAACTCGGCTTATACTCGAGTATATACGGTAACTCTTGAAGGCATACACCATCCTGTTACAAAATGGAGTCTCATGTGGATAGTTTAAGATCAACTTTCTCAATTCCCATCTTTTATTCTTAACTTATCCTATACTATCTACCTAATCAGGATCGTGCTCTTGCTAAATTAAGAACTGGTGCATATACATATAAGCTCATCTACAGAAACTTATACATAGGATTACCCCCCCTCCTGGGAGCATTGAGCCATCCCCTGTAGGGCAAGTCCACGGTCCTCAGTCTCTAATTGTCTTTTATCCTGTTCATCTTGTCATGAATATTCAGGGAAATGATGATAGTCTTGCACTGTCCTCATGTCTGATTGTCATACTCAGTTAGGCTTTTCCCACAGATGGTGCAGCTTGGAATGTCATCTCGGGCATCGATGTGATCATAAACTCGAGTTATCATCAAGGCCTTTGGTGTAGCTTCCTTGGAAAAACAACAGTTAAGTGTAAATAACTTCTTAATCAGAAAAATAGCTAATTTTACTGCAATATAAATGATTACAAACAAAGCTAAGTCTTTAGCAATAAGTGAAAGGATTCCTGATCTATATCTCTCAGATCTCTTAAACCATTTAGCTGGATTTAATCAGGAAAACTAACCATTACCATAAAGATTATACTCTGGATCATTATGCGTTTTTCTAAACTGATCTCTCAATTCCTTGATTTTTCATCTGTTCATGCATCAGGTCGGAAAAGTTATCAGCTATATAATTACAGCAAGCTAGTCCACTATGTGACACATACCTCTCTCAGCAGTTGTGAGATAGTCGAGGACCAGTCTAAACTGTCCCCAGGGTCGCAACTAGGGGGGGCTAGAGGTGCACGTGCACTGGGTGCCGGAATGCAGGGGGTGAAAAAGGGATGACTCACGGTGGCTTGAGGGCTGCAGAGTTAGAAAATGGCCATCCAAAAATGGCCGCCGCCAAGGAGGAGACAGATGCCAGAGGTCCTGACTGGTCCTCTAGTGTCTGTCTCCTCCTTGGCGGCGGCCATTTTTGGATGGTCATTTTCAGCAGATTCTATGTGGACTAGCCATCCACATGGACTCTGCTGAAAACGGCCATCCAAAAGTGGCCGCCGCCGAGGAGGAGACAGACACTAGAGGTCTTACTGGACCTTTAGTGTCTGTTAGGCCAGCGCAAGTGCCGGGAGAAGATGCTGAAAGCTGCATCTTCTCCCATGAAACCCCATGGCAACGAGCATGAATCCCCCTGGCAACGAGCATGAATCCCCCTGGCAACGAGCATGAAACCCCCTGGTAACGAGCATAAAACCCCTGACAACGAGCGGGTAATTTTAAAGTAATTAGAAGCCTTACTGTGAGGCATAAAATGGTGTCGGGCAAATATGTAAGTGGCACTTTGGTAATAGGCATTATAGTGTGTGGCATAATGTGTAATGGGCATTATTGTGTGTGGAATAATGGAAGTCACTATACCAGGGACGTTTGACTAGTGCACTGCCTTATGGAGGAGCAAGGTACAGGAAGGGAGGGGGCGCAAAATTGCTACCTTGCATCGGGTGACAGATATCCTAGTTTTGGCCCTGCTGTCCCATAAACTTTACTTTAAATTGCAGTTCATTAGAGATTATTTCAATCACATCAAATATTTCATCTATAACATTATCAAACAATTTGGCAAAAGCTTCTAGATTGTGAACATTCTATACACTGAGTCTAGATATGGTTACTGCCTCCTGTCTCTTGATATACTACTATTTGTGCAGTTACTCAGCTTAATGCTTGTGATAAAATTAAAGCTAAAGCAAGATCAAAGCAAAGTATAAACACCCCACAAGCCTTTGCCTGGCTTTGGGCTTAGCAACATATTTTGGGAGGAGTATATCCAGGTGTCCTTTCCCTGAAGTTTCACTGAAATAGGTGTAGTCAGCAGGATTTGGAATGGACCTGCAAATCTGGGCTCAATAGCCTTTCTGGTATGTTTCCAAATTATCAGTCTCCTGGTTGTTAATGGTGGGTACTTGTATCAAGATAAGGGACTGGAAAAGAAGAAAACACCTAACTATGTATTTTAGTTAATTGTTTCTGTAGGATTGATACATAGGGCCTGATTCAGACCCACTCGCGAGCGGCTGTCCGCTCGCAAGTGGGTCGATGTTCTGCACTGAGCATGCGCACGACGGAGGGAGCTCCGTCGTGCGCATGCGCCAGACGCGACGAGCGAAGGATTTTCCTTCGCTCGTAGTGTATCTTCAAAGGGGGCGTGCTGTCGATGTTGACTGACAGCACGCCCCCTTTGGTGGGCGTGCCGGGGGCGTGCCTCCCGTCAGAAGCCGTCCCACTGACATCACTAGTGATGTCAGTGGGAGTGATTTTGGCTCTGATAGAGCCAAAATCACTCCGGAGCTTGTGGTTGAAAACCTCAACCGCAGGCTCCGGCTCGCAGTTTCGATGGTCGCGATGGTCACGACCATCGCGCCATCAAAATGCACGCTCGTATAGGCTGTGGGTGGTGACCCACAGCTATACGAGCGTCCAGGAGGACGCTCCATTTTTATGGAGGGCGGCCCTCATTCAGAGCGTGCGCTCTGCTCAGAGCGTACGGCTCTGAATGAGGGCCATAGTGCACAATATCTGCAGATGACCTCAGTCATGATTTTCTTGATTTTGTTAGCCACAATCTTTGCATCTGTCCTCCGACATTCCCATCCTTAGGGCCAGTGACTGAAGAGGCTCGTACAAGAGGACATAATATCCGAAACATTTGGGCAGTGGTGTAAAATCAATTTGTATCCTCTGTAAGGAATACTGAGTCTGGGGAGTACTCTTCAAAGGGGTTGGGACAGACTTACCCGGATTGTTCAATGCACATACAGGTTGAGTCTCCCATATCCGAAATGCTCGGGACCACGAGCATTTCGGATTTTGGATTATTCCGGTTTTCGGAATACCTGGGGGGGGCCCGGCGGGTGTCACGGGATGCCCCGGCGTATGCTGCGGGTGGGTCCGGTATGTGTTGCGGTGGTCCGGCGGGTGATACAGGTGTCCGGCGGGGGGGTCGCGCGGGTGTTGTGGTGGTCCGGGGGGTGCTACAGGGATCCGGCGGGTGTCGTGAGGGGTCCGGCGACTGAGGCGGAAGGGTCCGGCAGGTAAGGCAGAAGGGTCCGGTGGGTGCTGCGGCTGTTACGAGGGGTCCGGCGGGTGCTGCGGCTGTCACGAGGGGTCCGGCGGCTGCCGCTGAGGGTCCGGCGGGTGATGCGGGGGGTGGCCTGGCGTGTGGACCACGCCCACGCCGCTAGTCATTGGCCGCTGATACTAGTGACGTCAGGTGACGTCACATATGCACCGAAATATTCAATTTTTTGGAATATTTCAGTTTTTGGAATAACGGATATGGGAGACTCAACCTGTATTAGACACCTTGTTACAAAGGCCTGTGCTATCCGTGCAAATCCCGGAGCTATCCAATTAGTATCTTTCCCCAAGTGCACCTTACCATGTATTATCTGGTCCATAACTCTGTAAAGTGCTTTTGGTAGACACAAACGTTGACCTCCCCCCACTCACCATTTGTTTCTTTAGCTCCTAGCTTTGACCATGCTTTTTTTTCTCTCAGCCTCTGGAGCTTGTGTCTGGAGTTTTATGAGGCTACTTAAGTCAATCTTGGGGGTGGGATATACCACTTAAGTGGGCTCACCGTGGGAGTAGTGACTTATGGCAGCAGCACGTGCGGCCTGGTCTACCAGTCTATTGCCTTCAGCTTCGGGTGTAGTTTTGAGTGTGTATCTTTATTACTGTAAGCCTTTAGGGCAACTAGAATGCAGTAGACAGTGCTCTGACGTGGAAAAAAGAAAATTGCCCCCCAGCACACTGCAGATAAATCAAAAATACTTGAATCCTACATGATAATAGAAATTCAGAGGTATTGGTTTACATACATTTGCAAATATATGAATAAGCGCTGGGCCGACGTCAAGGCTCCTCTATACCAGCGTCCCTAACATTAAGGGGTTCACATCCGAGAAGCAAGGCACCCCAAAAAATTACAGCCAAGGACCATCCCCAGGGCATCACACGAAAAGGAGAAAAAAGGTGATAGTGAAGTGTTAAAGGATAGGTGTGTAAAGATAAATCAATATGTGTTGATGAGATGTAAAAGAATTAAAATGACATAAATAATACACAAACGAATAGAAAAGTGAAAAAATATTCTATGTGAATTAAGTGGTGATGCCATGAGCAAGGTCCAGCCAAAACAACCCCGGGGGCCCCACTCCCAAACGCTCACCCCCAAATAATTATTGCTACATAATAGCAGCACCCACTCTGGGTCATATAATAACAAATTGATGTACTGCATGATAACATGTACTGCAGTGTGCTGGGGGGCAATTTTCTTTTTTCTGTGTTCAGTGTAAACCCCGCCCTTTACAAGCACCTGTAGTGTATTAAACTGATTGAGCAACTACCATATTTTTTGTTTTGAGTGCTCTGACGTGGCCAACATATCCTGTGTGTGTAACTCCATTTACATAGTATCTGGAACCATCTACAAAGAGAGGAAGGTCTGCATCTACAAAAAGAACATCCCAAAAGTTATATAATGAAATTGATTTTTGCTTCATAAATTCAACACAACACAATTGAAAAAGAATGTATATTTTCAGTGTCCTCCTTGACACTCACAATTACTATTGTTTGTACTTGTACAAGGGGAAATTCTCTCCCATCTTTTGACTCCTGTGGGAGCAATGACACAGGATTCAACACTATACACATTTTAAGAGTGATATTTGGTGTCAGGAAAATTACCTCATATTTCATAAGCCTAGTAGCAGACAAATGTTTTGTTTGAGCCTGGTGGGGTGTCTGAACACTGTCAGTGCTTTTTTCTAACATGAGGGCTATTGTTACCATTGTCTTTATGCAAGTGACTGTTGCCCTGATTACAGGGTCTAGCTGACAAGAGTAATATGCCAAAGGCTTTTGCTTGTTTCCATGTGATTGTGTAAGGACCACCTAAATATGTGAGTTAGACTTATGGCAAAACAGTATAAATGGCTTATTAGAATCAGGTAAAACTTCATGCTGATGCATTAACGATGTCTTGTTTTAAAACATGACAGACTTCAATTGATTCAAGTGTTAATGCAAGGAGACCCTCTTGTATAGGTCCCTTGAATGCATCATACGAAAGTTGCAGTTTATTTATCCATTCTCTGCAATATGTAAGTAAGCCCAAAAAGGCTCTAAGCTGTTTGTATGTGTGTGGGACATCTTCTTTTTGAATCACACTCTTTCTTTCTTCTGTAAGATGTTTAGCTTGGTGGGATATGCAATGTCCTAGAAACTCAACTCTTGTCTGTATGGGTTGCAATTTCTCTTTAGATACCTTACAATTTTTACTGTGCCGAAAATTCAGTATCCATTTGGATTTGTGGTCTTCTTTTTTAATAGGAAAAAGAGCTAGTTCCGACTGTAACGGTATTCCCTAAGAACCCCTGCTTTCAGGTAATCTTCTACCTGTTTGGGCACTGCAGCCACTTGAACTGGTCTTAAAGGTTATTATTTAACTTTAACTGGCTGCACATGTAGCTTTAAGTTTAATTTTCATAGGCTGGATGGGCAGTAGCCTTACATCCATTTTACCCATTGCCCATAGTGTATCAGGGACTTTAGCAAATATCTAATTTAGGTGCGGGCTTTCAGTGTTAACAACGTTAATGAGACCTATTAGTACATTTCTTGTATCAAAGTCTATTCTTCTAATAAGTCCTGGTTTGGAAGTTATTCACTTCCCCATCTCTGTATACTATTGTGGCATTCAATACTGAAAATAAATCTGCCCTTAAAAGATTAAGTGGGCAGTTATCTGAGGCTAAAAACTGTTTCTAATGTGTCACCATTATTTACAGTAATCTGCAATGGCCCTTACTGAAGACTGTTGCAACAAGGGTAAAGACCTGAGTCAAAGCAGCGGAGCCGCTGGAAGGGAAGAACGGAGCTCAGCACAGGCGTGTACTGCTCTTGGCTGCTCTGAGCTCATGGTAAGGTGGCTGGTCCGGGGGAGGGGCCAGCCACCAGGAAGTATAGCTAGCTACAGTCAGTGGCAGTGACACAGGCAGCTGCTGCCCAGCTAAGCAGATCCTCACTGATGGCATGCACTGGGACCCCAGCCGCCGCTGGCCCATTACTCCGCGGGCCCCACTCTCTGTCTCTCTGGGCCTGATTCAGCGCTTGCAAGCGGGCTGATGGTCCCCCACTGCGCACGCCGTAGCTGGCTCCAGCGTGCGCATGCACAAGCCCCAACGAGCGACTGCAGTTCCGTCGCTCCTCGGCTCAATACTATAGGGGGCGGCTGTCGTTATTGATTGACAGCTCGCTGCGTTTTGTAGGCGGGGAGGGGGGTGGCTGTGCAAACGGAAGCGTTCCCGAAGGAACGCCTGCCACTTGGGGGCGGCCCCACTGACATCACGAGTGATGTCAGTGGTAAGCTTCCGGCTCTATTAGAGCTTAGCTTAGCTAGCGACCAGGAGGCCGCACTTAAAAATAGAAGCGGCTGTCCTCATTCAGAACGAGCGCTCGCTTCTTGCGAGCACCTCTGAATGAGGGCCATAGTCCGCTGTTCTGGTCACTCCCATCGTGTCCGTCCATGGATCAGCGAAGGACATCTCGGTAAGGACCTCCAGTTGACAGATTCTAAATAAAATCTTCTGTGGACGATCACCGGGCCTGAGCTCTTTGTGTGTCAGAACACTCTGGAGAGAAAATCAACACATGACCACCAGTTTCTGTGTTCTAAGATTTCTCTGGCTATAATTGCATGTCATATAATCTTATAAGCATGGTAATCTCACATTGCAAAATGAGCAGTTTTCCCAGTACACCTCAGCATAAGAACTCATTGTTAGTATTCATTATATTATTATCTATACTTGTAGGAGTATAGGACCTATTGTTAGGGAGTCAAGAGAGAAAGCATGGGAGCAGACATACATTATTATCTTCAGTACATTCCAGTCTCTCTAGTCTATGAACGTCACTAGAACTTGTCTCTAACTGAATACAGAATACATTTATGAATAACTCTTGAAGGCATACACCATCCTATTACAAAATGGAGTCTCATGTGGATAGTTTAAGATCAACTTTCTCACCTCCAATATCCCTTCTTCCTCAAGTTCAAACAGGAAGGGGACACAGTCCTGTTAGTAGCTCCGGCTTGGCCCAGATACCATTGGTACTCCGACCTTCATAGACGTTCCTCTTCAACTTCCTCTACGATTAGACCTGTTGTCTCAAGGTCCCTGTCTACATCCGGCCTGTCTTTAACAGCTTGGCTCTTGAGACATCCCTCCTAAGGTCTAAGGGATTTTCTAGCTTTGTGCCCCAGACCATGATCAGAGCTCGTAAACCAGCCTTTTCCAGGATTTATTACCGGGTATGGCATACATATTTCCAGTGGTGTGCCGCTAGAAACTGACCCTCAAGTTTTTAAGGTATCTAGAATTTTTGCCTTTCTTCAGGCTGGATTGGATCTTGTACTCCGCCTAGCATCTCTGAAGGTGCACGTTTCTGCTCTGTCCATCTGGTTCCAGTGCAGAATTGCTCCTCTACCGGATGTTCACACCTTCCTGCAGGGTGTTCTACGTATACAACCTCCCTTTGTTCTTCCTGTGGCTCCGTGGGATTTGTCAGTGATTCTCCCCGCACTTCAGGAACCTCCATTCGAACCCTTGGAATCAGTGGATGTCAAGTGGCTCACTGCGAAGACTCTGTTTCTACTGGCTATAGCATCTGCCCGTAGGGTATCGGATTTAGGGGTGCTTTCATGTCGCTCCCCCTTTTTAATCTTTCATCAGGCAGGGCTGTTCTTTGAACGCACAGTGGTTTCTCGTTTCCACATTGAGGAAATTGTGCTTCCAGCCTCTCGGCAAGTGAGGCCTCTTTTAAATGTGGTCTGTGATCTGAAGATCTACGTGGACCGCACTAGTTCCATCAGGAAATCAGACTCCTTCTCCATCTTATATGGATTCCATAAGAAGTGATGGCCAGCTAACAAACAGACTAGCCAGATAGACTATCTCACAGGCTTCCACGCAGACTGGCCTTCCTGTGCCAGCTACAGTATCTGCTCATTCTACTCGCTCTGTGTCATGGCGCCTCTGTTGAACAGCTATGCAAGGCGGCTACGTGGTTTTCTGTCCACACTTTTCTTAGGTTTCTTAGGTTCTATGCCTTTGATACATTTTCCTCTCAGGATGCCTCCTTCGGGCACAGGGTTCTCTTCTCGGCTCAGGAGCGTCCCCACCCTTGAAAAACTGCTTTGAGACATCCCCATTGTCTCCCCTGTGAAGCCCTATGGACACTGAAGAAGAAAATGAGTGTCCTCTCCTTGGTGCAGGGCACTCTGGGACTGAACTGAGAGAGATGTCACGTCATGACATTTCTCCCAGTCTTTGAAGCCACTATTGCAGACGGGGGAGGGGCAGAGTTTAGGGGGCGGGCAGCTGCAGCGCTGCCCGCTATTTTGTGCTTGTGTGATACTAGTGGTGTGCCCAGCAGAGAAGGAGCCGGGCACACAGTTACTGGCCACTGTAGTAAAGGGGTGATCGCGGTTCCGCTCACAGGACATGTGCACTCTGTGCGGGCGCACCGACCGCACCACCTTAGTTACGGCACTGATCACTGTACCTTGTTACATAATGAGTATACAGCAGTTTTGTACGATTTATTGTGATTGATGGCATGATGTTATAGTAGTATACTTTAAAAAAAAAAGTTTGCAAATATGGTGTGCTGGTTCTTTTTTGGACATTCTGGAATATGACACACACACAATTTATTTTTTCGTCAAATCATCTCCGCCACATTTACTCCACCTAAGATATACTACCGTACCTATTTTAAATCCTCATTACTTGTAATAGACAATAAAATGCTTTTCTGCTTTTCTGTTATGTTCCAGAAGCCATTGTGCTCTTAATGATTTTTTTTTCTCTTTATCTCTAAAGCAGACTGCTTTGTTTAAGGTAGATTCATATTGTGCTAATAAAATAAGGAAATGTCTGTTCATTTTGGAAATTCCTATTGCTTCACCTGAAGATGAGATGATTTCGTAAGATCTAATAATTTTTATGTGATACTTTATAGGACCCAATTGAAGACACACCATTAGATATGACTGATGAGCAGATTGTGGACTTGAAGGCTGCCATATGGAAGCACGTTTGTGTGGCACAGGTAGGCAATGCGACTGCATAATGTACACGTTTTACCTACTTGCAATGTGGAAGAAAATATGAGGCTTAGAACGTAATAGTCTGTGAATTTGTAAAAACAATAAAATTAAAAGTAAAAATGCAAACTCATTGATCAGTACCATAGAAATGACTCTGGCAGGGTAGCGGTAATTGCAGTCATTTTGCCTGAACCATTGAGGGAAGAAGATTAGTAAAATACTAGGGCTCTGGTTGCAGTCGGACCCTTGACCCCTGTACTGCGGGTCAGCAATGCTAAACACTGTGCCATTACATTGCCCCCCATTTTTATATTTTTTGTTTAAATATGACATCACGTACACTTTTCTGCATTCAGGACATTATCCAGGTACCCCTGTAACTACTGCCGTGTTTCTTTTTGTAAAAATGATCACAGCAAACCTAATATGAATTACCCAACCATGTTAAAAGGAAAACCTTGTTTCTGAAAATAGCTTGAAATCTAAAGATTTACTAATACACAATACTGTTCAGCAACAAGGTCTATAGCTCACAGTATGAGTATTTTGAGGGTAATATTTATTACATTAAATTGTGATGATTCTTGTTATCTAACATAATATCTAGATCATCGTAAACCAGTGTGTTCTCTTCCAGGCCTGCCACCATAGATGTAGGGAGAAGCACAATGGGCGTTATGACAAGTGTAAGGTAAGGTTTCTTGTGTAGTGTAGAGAAATCGCATAAAGTACAGGAGACCTTTCCCCAGAAAATGTTTATTAAGCAATACATAAAAACCTGCTGTACCTATGTGTTATGTTAGCAGTTTCTAATATATTTTAGTTGTATACTTTCTAATTAGAATTTTCCTTCTATTTTTGCCCTCATGTTTGCATTTATGTTGTCTACTTTGTATATCCCTGGTTTCCCCACTGCCTGTGCTACAGAGCCCAGTGACACCTTACAGATCATCAGTAATAATATTAATATGAGGTGCCGGTGACAATCATGGCAAAGGGATATTCAGAGCGCATTCAAGTACTGTCGTTTATAAAATAAGTAAGTGTAGACACACGCAGTGTGTAAAGGCCATCCAGGAATAGTTTATTGCATAGACAGATACTTACATTACATTTCTAAGGGTTTGACCTTGGTGTGTCTGTGCTCTACCAGCAAATTTCAGTTATAATTCTCTTTTAATATAATCTGTTCCCATATATAAGTCTAATCCTGTCCTTGTGCAAGTGAATCAACCAGGAACTCTATTTACTCATTTATTATTTCTCTTTCACAAACTCTAACTCTTGTGACGGGATTCTGGATCTGTGTTGCACTAGTCCACATCAATGACGTCATTAATGTATTGGTTACCTTGCGGCGTTGCTTGCAATATATGTTGTTGCTGTGGGCTGCATGCTCACTCTGCTTTCCTCATGTATAGGCCCCATGCCCATGCACCTCATCCCAAATTTTATCCAACAGTTGGCCACTTACACAGTAGCTGTGAAACAAGGTTGCAAAGTCATTTCAAATGCAGTGCTTAAAATGGTTCTAGAGATGTGTTGGAACTCTCCCACCCCCCATCCTCGGCACTAACTTAATTAAAGGGACAGCGAGTCACAAAAAAGGGGTGTGGCCTCGGAAGAAAGGGGCGTGGTCACACAATAGTATCCCCAATTCAAATTACGCCTCACAGTAGCACAATGTTATTCACATTACATCGCACATAGTGCCCCTGATTCATATTACACCACATAGTAGTGTCCCTTATTCATGTTATTGCACACAGTAGTGCCCCTTTTACACAGTTTCCACATTAGTTCCTCTTATACACAATGCCCTCAGTAGTAGTGCCCCTAATACACATAATGCCCACAGTAGTAGTGCCCCTAATACACATGATGCTTACAGTAGTATTGAACCTTATACAATGCCCACAGCAGTAGTACCCCTTATGCACATCCCCCTGTAGTGGTGCCCATTATGCAGTGCCCCCAGGAGTGGTGGCCCTTATGCAGTGCCCCAGTGGTAATGCCTCTGGTAGTAGTGCCCCCTGTAGTAATGCACCCAGTAGTAGTGCCCCTTACACACAAAAAAACCCAGTAACACACAATACTTACCTTAAGCCCCGCTCCTGCGTCCGCTGCCATCCGCCGCTCCTCGGAACTATCGGCGACATACATCATGGCGCCTCTCCCATAGTGCACACTGCGGAAACCGGTGTTCAGGAGTGAACTGCCACTGTAGGGAAGGAGCTGGACGCCCGGCGCAGGGCTGACAGGCCGAGTTAGGTCTGCTGGAGGGCCCGAACTAGTTCCGTCTCCAAATAGAGCTGACGGAACGCAGTTCCGCCCCATTCTGGCCCACTTTAACCCATACTAAAGTTTATTTAACTTATTTTATATTTCCAGGAACAAATAAATCCACTATTTGACTTTAATGGTATTGGGCCTGATTCATGCTAATAGCTACGCAGCAGCAATGCTAAAATAAGTTGACGCCGCAGGAGGCGGCTGAAAAAAAACAACTTCTTCTGTCGGCATCGCAGATTTAAGTGCTGCATCTGAAGATACAGCACCAGATCACCATCGCAACCAACAGATCCTCATCAAAACTATCGGTCACGATGGCCACAATCATCGCCCATCTGAGTAAGTCTAAGCTTACTCAGAATGAGCAACTTTACTCCTCAAATCCGAAGACGCAGGCCCTGGCCTCGGCACTTCCACAAAAGAGGTGACACGCCTCCATTTTGGGGAACTGTCACAGCCCATTCCCCACCCTCACTGCGGCGTTGCACATGCGCAGTGTGGCCCCTAGCGCATACACAGTCCACCCGCCATCGAATTTGTATGCAAACCATCCGGTTTGCATACAAGTCTTAATCAGGCACATTGTACTAAATGCTGAATTCAGTTAAGATTGGTCAAATTGAACTACAATAAAATTATCTGGTTCATCCAAAATTAAAGCCGATCTGTTACTGAACTAGATAATGTTTGTTAAGAGACCTAATGGGGCCTTATGTAATAGCCAGCGAGATGCAGACATGGGCTCTATCATGGTGAGTCGTATTTTTAAAGTGTCAATAATTTAAAAGGCAAAACCAGGTGGGTTTTGCCTTTTAAATTATTGGCACTTTAATACTACAAGCTAACGCACCAAAATTATGCCTTTGCTTTTATTTCACAGGCTATTGCATAAGGCCCAAACTCTAGTATGTCTTGGTGTCTCAGACCTGGTTTCAAAATACAGTACACCAATCTCTAATAGCTGTCTGTAACATTCAGCTCTCACTTGAGTCTGCGTGACGTGGGTCTGACACAAAGTTAATAAAAAAACAACCATCTGGTCTGTCTACAGAAATACTTACTATTAATTCTCAGGTTCTGCCACCCCTTAAGGTTGATACATAATCACAAAGAGAGGAAAGAATACACTTTTATTTGTTTTTTGGGCAAATTCGAAAAAATATATATAAATATGGGAAAATGTTAATGTATTACAATTTACCATTCGATAATTGCCTATATGAGTAACCCTATGGTCTGAACTGAGATGTCGGAACAATTTTATTTGCGCATGGGATCGCAGTAATTAAGGGCTGAGACTCGACTTGAAAACTGTTGTGACACACCTGCGTTTTTGCCGCCACTCTCTGTCACCTTGCATTTCATGTTTCATTGCAGTGAGATATTGGAAGAGTAGAGAGATGCCAAGGCAGGAGTCAGCTTGGGAGTCAGCTTTGGAACAGTCTCATACCATTTTGTTATATAACTGTAATAGGCAATATTTGGCTTTTGGTTGACACTTTAAATATATTTGCTGTTTGGGTAATTTTTTAATGCAAAACATGCAAACATTAATAAAATAGGTAAAGCTAAAATTAACAAAGTAAAATTAATCAATAAGAAGATAAAGTAGGAGGGAGAAGCACAAGGAAATGCTATTTGTCAATAGAAGCCACATGATTATCGCAGTGGATATAAGAGGCGCCTCTTCAGCTACGGTACACACCTTACAGATATATCTGCAGATGATGGTTGTACATACACATTGAACAACCATTATCTGTTGTCGTCTTGCCCTGGGTCATGCTGGCCGGGGGACTTATAGCGCCCCCTCCCCGCGTCCTCCGCTGCAAGTGTCCCCACAGCACGACCGCTGACCACCCGTACACAGGCACGATACCCCAATATATCTGCTGATAAGTTTGTGGATTACATTGTTCACAAATATGTCGCTGGTACACGCTAGCAGCCACACACAAGATATAAGATCGGCCAATATATCTGCCAGTGTGTACCCAGCACTCCTCAATGACAGAGAAATGCTTTTATGATTACCGTTAGCTGATCACTTTTGAACAGAGTCAAGGATGTGTTTGGACAAATTTTGCAGACTGTTCTTCCAGTGACAAGTCTTTTTTTTAATATATATATATATATATATATATATATATACTGTAACCATTAAAATTAATTACAGTACTCAATGTTCAGTTACCTGCTCCCCTCTGCAGCGTGGCCTAGAAACACTGTATCTCCGCACAGATTTGCTCTCTCTTTCAGATATTGTATGCTAGGATCAGATCAATAACCGGGTTGGAATGTGCGCCAAAGACTGTCTATGTACTTAAAGTCATGTTTAATTATTTCAAGTGAAATGCACATGTTCTGTGACATGAAACAATGCAAGAATAATAGAATATATAACTGAAAGCCACCACCAAGCTAACCTACTCACTATGTAAATCACCAAAACAAAAGATTATTGCTCCTTACTTTGGAGACTCTGCCAGAAGCTCATAAACACCTCACAGGAACATCAAAGGGTTTGTGTGAACAAAAACTAAATATCAAAGGAATGAGTCCCAAATAGGCTGCTACTCTTATATTCACGCATAGTATACATCAGCTGTAAGTAACAGGATTTCATGGGAACCATCCCAGCTATGATGAGAAACATTGATTATATTCTCAGACTTGCTTTGAGGGGAGATAACAGATGTTCATATGAGCACACATACAAGGTTTTGTCTGTGTTTAAATCTATAGTTTGAGTATATTATTACGTACATAACCAGTAATTGACACCCAAATAATGCTTTTACTGTTTACTTAGAAGTCAGGCCTGTAACCCGAATGTTTCAGCACACAACACCTTACAAATATTAATCCCATGGGATGATTGATTTTTTTTTTTTTCTATTTTTGTTTTCTTCTTCGGGGGATCCATAGGGATCCACCAGAAGCCGCCGCTGTAAGGACCAGGGATTGTCCGCATCCTTACTAGACCAGCTGGGGCCCTATCGTCTGATACCGAGGATCGGCAGCAGATGCATATCTGCTGCCACGAGGCCAGCGTACCCGGTTGGTTAATGCAGCTTAGGGGAGGTAGGCGCTCCCCCAGCAGCCCCTCTGCCGACCCAGAAGCAGTTCCTACGAAGGGTTTCACACGTCTGGGTTGCTCCGCCTACCCTCCACATGTATGAAATGCTCACGGCCCACGCTCAGTGCGCCCTGTAGCTGTTGGTCTCAGGAGGGTCTGGGTCAGTCTCCCTGTATACCTCTCCCTTGGTTAAGGTATATGGCGCTCTATGTCCTACCATTCCTTTTGCGTTGCTGGAGTTGATTTAGAGCTGATTGTAATTATATTACAAATGCATTGTATGTGACTGTTAGCTGCTGTATTGACACTGTCTTTAATTTCTGTTTGTCAATTATAACTATCACTGTTTTCTCTCCATTTCTCTTGTGGTGGGAGTACTTCACATTCATTAAGATATTTGTGAAGGTGGTCACATTGCATTGTTACCTTTATACGTATATATGCTAAAGGGAATCAAGTGTTCAGGCAGGTTTTATTTATGACTGTCAGTTACAACTATCACTGCTATTGCTCCATTTGACCCTCAACTACCAGGGTGTGTAGGGGTTAAATTGTACTTCACATTTACTTGTGAAGACTGAGCTGCCATCCCCCTCTCTAATAATTAATTGGAGACGCACAGTTGCAATTGATCATGGAAATGTGTGCTGAGGGGAGATTTGGGCTCTCTCTGAGTATACCTTTCTCCGTGGACCAAGGTATATAGCACTGGAATCCTACCAACTTTTGTGTTTGTATAAGTTGATTTGGTGCCGACTTGTAAGTATATTTGTATGCATTGCACTTATATCCTACCAATGTGATTGCGGTTTAGTGCACATTTGCAAATACATTTATATGCATGTAGAACCTACCAAACTTACAGTGCATCCGGAAAGTATTCACAGCGCGTCACTTTTTCCACATTTTGTTATGTTACAGCCTTATTCCAAAATGGAATAAATTCATTTTTCTCCTCAAAATTCTACACCAAATACCCCATAATGACAACGTGTAAAAAGTTTTTCTTGAGATTTGTTCAAATTTAATTAAAAAAAAAAACTAAGAAAGCACATGTATATAAGTATTCACAGCCTTTGCTCAATACTTTGTTGATGCACTTTTGGGAGCAATTACAGCCTCAAGTCTTTTTGAATATGATGCCACAAGCTTGGCACACCTATCTTTGGGCAGTTTCGCCCATTCCTCTTTGCAGCACCTCTCAAGCTCCATCAGGTTGGATGGGAAGCGTTGATGCACAGCCATTTTCAGATCTCTCCACAGAGATGTTCAATCGGATTCAAGTCTGGGCTCTGGCTGGGCCACTCAAGGACATTCACAGAGTTGTCCTGAAGCCACTCCTTTGATATCTTGGCTGTGTGCTTAGGGTCGTTGTCCTGCTAAAAGATTAACCGTCGCCGCAGTCTGAGGTCAAGAATGCTCTGGAGCAGGTTTTCATCCAGGATGTCTCTGTACACTGCTGCATTCAACTTTCCCTCTATCCTGACTAGTCTCCCAGTTCCTGCCGCTGAAAAACATCCCCACAGCATGATGCTGCCACCACCATGCTTCACTGTAGGGATGGTATTGGCCTGTTGATGAGCGGTGCCTGGTTTCTGCCAAATAGAACGCCTGGCATTCACGCCAAAGAGTTCAATCTTTGTCTCTCATGGTCTGAAAGTCCTTCAGGTGCATTTTGGCAAATTCCAGGCGGGCTGCCATGTGCTTTTTACTAAGGAGTGGCTTCCGTCTGGCCACTCTACCATACAGGCCTGATTGGTGGATTGCTGCAGAGATGGTTGTCTTTCTGGAAGGTTCTCCTCTCTCTGTAGCTTTGATAGAGTGACCATCGGGTTCTTGTTCACCTCCCTGACTAGGGCCCTTCTCCCCCGATCGCTCAGTTTAGACGGACGGCCAACTCTAGGAGGAGTCCTGGTGGTTCCGAACTTCTTCCATTTACGAATGATGGAGGCCACTGTGCTCATTGGGACCTTCTAAGCAGCAGATATTTTTCTGTACCCTTCACCAGATTTGTGCCTCGAGACAATCCTGTCTCGGAGGTCTACAGACAATTCCTTGGACTTCATGCTTGTTTTGTGCTCTGACATGCACTGTCAAGTGTGGGACCTTATATAGACAGGTGTATGCCTTTCAAAATCATGTCCAATCAACTGAATTTACCACAGGTGGACTCCAATTAAGCTGTACCCCCAACTACCTGGTGTATAGGGGTTAGAGAGTACTTCACATTTATTTTTATCTGTGAAAAGGGTCACATTGTATTGTTAACCCTACACTGGTTGTAGGTTACTTGCAAGTAATTCCCATATCTCAGGACAAAGTGTAAATGTGAGACTATTGTCCCTGTGCTGATTTCATGTAAATCCTGAGCAGTTGGCCTCTCATGATTTCATACAGGATGGACTGTGTGTTGATTGTTATACATCACAACAGTCCACCTCGCCAGCACCTGTTTAGAGGTCACCTTGAATGTCCTCCTTGTTTCAGGTTATGACCTAGTTAGTGGACTGCTTATCAGCCCCCACAGTGCCTCCCACTTGGATTTTCCACAGTGGTTACAGCCTGCTATGTTTCCTCTTCCTGGATAGAGGGTTTTGTCCACTCAGTTCAGAATCTGGCTTTTAGCATCTACAGTACCTATCTGCAGATGTTACAGGCGAATATGGCATCATCCATCTAAGAAATGGACTGCACCATCCTCTCAGTCCACGCTGCTTTCAGATTCCGATATATCATATAAGGTGGCAGAGGATACGCAGGTTTCTCCCTCTGTACCTATCTCAGAGCGGAGGAGCGTCAATCATCGGTGGATGTTCCTCTCTAACAGGGGCGGTTAATTCAATCATTAAAGAAGATGAAGTACCTGCTACTAAAGCCTAATAAACTTGGTGTTAAAACACCAGAAGGTGATTTAGGCTGAATTACCTTAATCTGAACAGCTCATTGATTTTATGGGGAAAGCATGGAACACTCCAGTTAACTGTTCCAGATTCCAAAAAAGTCTAGTGTCTTTTTACCCTCTTTCATAGGCAGAGTGCATTAGGTGGGGAATCCCACTCCCTACTGGGGATTCTTACATGATGCTTTCCTAAAGGGTTACTCCCCAGAAGGTTGTTTGCAAATCCCCATCAGATTCTATCTAGGCCTTTGCCCTTTAGTAGACCATGCTAAATTTAAGGGTGATAATCCTGGTTGCTTAAGCTAACAAGGAAGGAGTTATTACTCAAATTTGTTTTTGATTCAGAAGCTAAATCAGTCTCATTGCTCTATTCTGAATCGGAAATCTGTCAACAGGTTCATTCATGTGCCCAGGTTCCTTAGGTCAGTTATTCTGGCAATGGAACCTGGGGATTTCATGGTTCCTTGGACATCCAGGATGCATATATGCACTATTCCACCAGGGGTTTTTGAGTTTTGCTGTTCGTCAGTAACATTACCATTGCCCTTTGGTCTGTCCACAGCCCCTCGGGTGTTTACCAAGATAATGGCAGTCATGACTGCTCATCTCAGAAGAAGTCCGAATATTGCCATACTTGGACGACCTCCTGATATTGGCAGTCTACAAAGGTTTTACAACATCTTCTCCAGCTGACCACTGCCTGTCTACAGGAGCAAGGCTGGATAATCAATTGGAAAAAAGTCTTTCCTTTCTCCAATACAGCAGAGGGTACATCTGGGGGCGCTACGGGATTCCCTGGCACAAAGGCTCTTTCTACCAGTGGACAAGATTTTGGCTCTACAATTGCGGGTGTGCAAATGGCTCCGCAATCAGAAGGTATCCATTCACTCAGCAATGCAGGTCCTGGGGTCCGTGGTATCCACTTTTGACATGGTGGAATATGCCCAGGACCATTCCAGGCCGCTGCAATGACTGATTCTCTCCCGGTGGAATGGGCAGTATCATCTGATATGGTCCCAGGCAATCCTCCCCTTTTGGGAAGTTCTGTTTTCCCTACCATGGTGGCTGAAAACGTCTCGGCTGAACAAGAGTCGCCCCCTTTTGGATTCCAAGGTGGGTGCTCCTCACCGCGCATGCTGACTTTTGCGGTTGGGGCGCGTTGACATGCCATCATACCTTTGAGGGAGGATGGACTACTCAGGATAGTCGACTATTCATAAACATCCTGGAACTTTGAGCAGTGTACAAAGCACTCATTCAAGCACAGGATATCCTAAAGGGCAGGCCTGTGCAAATCCAGTCCGACAATGCCACCACAGTTGCCTACCTCAATCATCAGGGAGGCACGCAAAGGCAATCAGCAATGAAGGAAGTTGCAAACATTCTGCTTTGGGCAGAACCTCATCTTCCGGCAATATTCATCCCCGAGGTCCTAAACGGAGAAGCAGACTTCCTAACTTGTCAGGACATGCCAGGGAATAGGCTCTTCATCCGGATGTCTTTCAGATCCTAGTGAACAAATGGGGACTACCAGAAGTATACCTGATGGTTTCATGTCACAATCACAAGGTCCCCAGGTATGGATCCAGAAGTAGAGACCCCTCATCCGCCTTCGTGGATGCTCTGGCAGTAAGATGGTTCAATCTGGCATACCTATTTCCTCCAATCTCTCTCCTCCTGTGAGTCATCAGGAAATTCCAGCAAGAGGGCGGCACAGTAATACTGATAGCTCCTGCTTGGCCCAGACGCCTTTGGTCCACCGACCTTCAGAGTCTCTACATAGACACTCCGTCCCCTCTTCCTCTAGGGCCGGACCTGTTAGCTCAGGGTCCCTATCTGCATCCAGACCTTCCTCGTGTGTCTTGGATGGCGTGGCTCTTGGGTCTTCCATCTTAAGAGCCAAAGGATTTTACTAGCTCTGTAATTCAGACGATGCTTAGGGCACGAAATCCTTCCCCGGCCCGCATCTATTACAGAGTTTGGCACTCCTATTTTCAATGGTGTTCCCATAGAAAATATGACCCTACAGTTTTTAGGGTCTCCCGAGTGCTAGCTTTTCTCCAGGCTGGGTTAGACCTCTGTCTAAGCTTGGCCACTCTGAGAGTTCAAGTTAAAAATCTGCACTATCAGTTTGGATTCAGTGAAGGATCGCCCCGCTGCCTGATGTTAGAACATTTTTGCAGGGTGTTCTGAGGGTTCAGCCTCCCTTTGTCCTTCCGGTAGCTCCGTGGGATTTGTCTTTGGTTGTCAGGGCTCTACAGGCTCCTCCATTTGAACCCCTGAACTCAGTAGACCTCAAGTGGTGGACAGCGAAGACAGTTTTTCTTCTCGCTATCTCCTATGCCCGCAGGGTCTCTGATTTGGCAGCGCTTCCTTGTCGCTCCCCCTTTTTGATTTTTCACCAGGATAGAGCTGTTCTTCTTACAAAGGTGGGTTACCTTCCTAGGGCAGTATCCTGTTTTCATGTAAATGAAGAAATTGTGGTTCCAGTCTTCAGACCTCTTTGTAGGTGAAGCTTCTCTGGATGTTGTACACCCCCTTCGTATCTACGTGGATCGTACCTACTCCTTTAGGAAATCAGACTCTTTTTGTGTTGTATGGCTTTCACAAGCAAGGCTGGCCAGCTAACAAATAGACTCTGGCTAGATGGCTTCGTATGATGATTTCTCAGGCTTACACGCAAGCTGAACGCCCTGTTCCAAACACATTCTACTCGATCTGTGGGACCAACGAGGGCGTTTCGACGTGGTTGAACAATTGTGGCTGAACAATTGTGCAAGGCAGCCATGTGCTCTTCCGTCCACATTTTTCTCAGGTTTTACGTCTGTGATACTTTTCGCCTCTCGGGATGCTTCCTTTGGGCGCCGGATCCTCCTTTTCTGATCAGGAGCGTCCCCATACTTAAGGAATCTGCTTTGGGACATCCCCAAGGTAATTCCTGTGGACCCTATGGAACCTGAAAAAGAATATAAGAGTTATGGTATAACATACCTTTGTTAACTCTTTTTCTTCTAGGTACATAGGGTCCACAGGACACCCACCCTAATGCACCTGGTTGTTATTGGGTAATCATTTTTATTTTTTTTTGTATTTCAATGATTCCCTCTTAGAGACAGTGTTTCTGGTGTACAGTACAGTGTCCTTCCTTCTCCTCTTTCCTTCTCCTGCCTTGGGCTTGGTTACAAACTGAGTGCCTGTAGCCAGGGGCGCATCCTGGGAGCTAAAGCTTGTAACTGTTTGGTGCCTGGATCACTCCAACCATATGCGCCAAGGTAATTCCTGTGGACCCTATGGACCTCGAAGAAAAAGAGTTAACAAAGGTCTGTTATACCATAACTCTTATTTTTTTTTTGTG
The DNA here is from genome assembly GCA_031769625.1 of Taudactylus pleione. NCBI lineage: Eukaryota > Metazoa > Chordata > Amphibia > Anura > Myobatrachidae > Taudactylus > Taudactylus pleione. The sequence continues at coordinate 7,567,631 of JAUIMM010000368.1, read as the reverse complement.
CCCTGTGCCAGAGAGAGCATTGGCGCCCACCCATTTTTTAAATAGGGACATAAGATAGTGCACCTGAAAAAGGGCCATGGCCTCATGCGGAAGGGCCAGGAAGAAGGTAGGGGAGGCTAGGAGATGCTGGGGATAAAAGAAGAGGAAGCTACAAGTAAGAATGATAATAAACAGGCAAAAAGTATAATTACAGCAGATTGTGCAGGCAGTATATATGAATACATGTCACAATGTGTGCTCACCACCACAGAGTGATGTAAACAAAATTATAATGACTCTAGATGGCCAATAATTCACTGCCCAATCCTAACATTTTTTAGGAGAAACACCACAGAAGATTGCATTCCCAGCTAATAACCAGCTGTGACAATTTCAATGGGCACTAAAACATACATCAAGATTACATAGGTTCAAGATGACGAAATAAAACAGTTACACGTTCACACAGAAATATACATATTTGCAGTGTGTTTATGTGTGTATGTATATATATATATATATATATATATATATATATATATATCTATCCAGAGTATTTCCCAATATAGGAAAAAACAGAGGGCACTCACCAAAGTAGTAATGCTTTTTCATGTAATCATGTAGATGTAATTTATAGTGTTATATTGACAGTCAATTCAAAGAAGTACGTAAATTCAGTATATACATACATTTACGATGTTTGCAGATCGCGCATGTACAGGAGCTTGCACGGCGCATGTACTGATCTGTTTCTGTGATGTCACTCACAGTTACTCAGATGTCCGATGTTCACGCAGTTGTCTTCGGATGCAGCAGCAGATCATAGAAGCCTGCAGTGGGCATCTTTGTACACAAGGCGCCTATTGCGGCTTGTGCATATGTTAGCGCACCCGCTGTGTAGAAAGACGCAGCGGCTGTTGTTATACATCTTTGAAAAAGGACCTCTATTGACAATTGTGAACAAAATAGGAATTCAAAGGTCAATGGCAACTGAGTGAAGCAAGCAATGAGGGAGAAAAGTTACATCACAAGTGAAGTGAAATCACTTCTGCCGACAATTATTTTATTGGAGGTGTTCTAGTTGTATTTCTTTGCATGGGGCCCTGTTGCGGAGTGGCCCATGTGACCAGCAGCGCTATACAGACTGGTGGCAGCAGCGCCATCACCTACCACTCACACCAATGTTACTGTGTGCTCTGTGCACAGACTGCTATATAGCCTGTCCTATTCATGTGAACGTGGGCCCAAAGCACCTCTCCCCCCACCACTTACCGGCCGCGCGCATGGTGCCTCACCAAGCTCTTGCATTGATGATGTCAATATATTTTGTTTTTGTTATTGCTAGTCTGTAACTTGATGGATCAAGATGAAACAAAGTGCAGGTTATTTCTAGGTGTTTCCTCTACAAAATGATGGTTTTCATGAAAATCGGTTCAGTAGTTTTTGCGCCAACTTGGAACAGACAGACAGGCACAACATTCTTATTATATTAGTATAGATAATCATGTACCATGTTTGAAGGTACAACCCTTTTCCAGGTTCCTCCCACAAAATGTTCTGCAGACTTTTTATTTAACAATAGAATTAGGAAAGTCTCCCTGTGTGTATTTATTCCTAACCACATATTTCCTTGCACAGTAAGTAGAACCGCATGAAAACATGTTTTCCCTTTAGAAATGTGTGAGACAGTGCATTATTATTCTTTGTGAATGAGTAGACTAAATGCAAAGCAGCTTTTGACATGGCATTAAAACAGCTCTGTTTAATCTTTGTGTCGCTCTCCAAACCTCTTTATGCTTTTAGGTGAAAAGTGTTGAAATTGGTCGAGCGAGTTTGAACAGAATTGAAGAATTGATTGAAGGACAGTTCTTCACAGAGGCATTCTGGGAGATTGAGCACTTTCTGTCCTCTGTCTTTCCTCAGCAGTTTTTTGTGTTGTTACTGAAGCACTTCATACAGGTAAAGTGTCTTCTGATTCATTTATTCATGCAGTGACCACACGCTCAGCAGCATTACAAGTGGGAAGAGGCAGTGTAATAAAGCCAGGATGGATATTCTAAGACAGAGTGGTAAGAGGGCCTACTCGCAAGCTTACGGTCTGGTTATGTAGAGTTCAGTGTGGTCTCCACTGAGCACATGCTCTCTGTAATACCTGAAGAGAGTTATGTTATGAATACATAACTGTAAATGATATAGTGTTCTTTTAATTTATTTTTGAAGAGAAAATACCAGACATATGCTGCTAGCTAGGGGGGGAGCTGAAACGTTTTAGCCCATTTTCACAAAGCAGTAGATGTACTGTTTAAATAACCCTGTCCCGCAGATGATGCAATTTACATGGCTGTGTAAAGTGTTTGCAATCTCATTTTGAGTTTTAATGCTAGCAACATGTACGGTAAGATGAACTTTTGAGCTTGTAGAATGTTCTATATGAATAATACATTAAAGTCTTGATGACAGAAGAGGAATAAGATCCATAGAACCATTATGGTACCTCCTTTAGCACCAATGGCTTTAACTAAACATTTCCTGCGCCAGTTGATCAGCCCCACACATCAGCTTGGAGGTATACTGGCTCATGTTTCTTTGTACAACCACCTCATCCTGTGTGTTTGGGCTGCCATGGATGATCTGTGTCATGTCACAGTACTTCAGTTGGCTCACATGAGTACACCAGCTACACAAATATTAGCAGAAAGAGTCTAGCACACCCCACCCCATTTGTTGTTTAACCACAGATATGTCTGCCCCAGTACCCACATGCATGCCCTCTGTGTGGTACCATCTTCCCCCACCCCACAGATTGTCCAGGCAGAAATCACTGAAATCTGACAACCTGCCCTTATCACATTCAAAATACTCCTGGCCACTATGCCTGGAACAGGTGATTAGCTACGGTGGTAACAGGTGAGCTACTTCTGAAGGTGCAGCTACCGGGAGTGGAAACCACACAGTTTATGTGTTTAGGGGAAAAACCATGATCTGAGACTTGGGACCTTTATCCACTGTTTCCCTTTGATGGTTCTTTCCTCCTAACGACTAGTAATATTTACTGTTTTCTTACAATAAAAAGTAAGCTTTGGTCACTTATATCCCTGTACTTACAGGGTGTTATTTTAAGATCAGGGTTACAGCAAGTTACAAATGCAATCATTAAAATGAATAACTGTCTATAATAAAGTTAAGGAAAGTGGTTTATTCACTCTTTTTAATGATGTAATGTAGAATTTAATTCCTAAAATGTGTACCCCACACTTGTACAATATATTTTATTTGCAGATGGAACTTTCTTTTTTCTTGAGCTGATGCGTTCCTATTTACAGCATTGTGTGGTACCTGTGGCTATTCAAATAATTACTCCTAAACCATACAGCATGAAAGTATCTGGATTTTCATTGTACATACACACGTAAAATTGTACTTTTTATGATACCATACCATCTATTCAACTCAAATGTTTTAGTTTAAGCCATATAATTGATACTTTAGTAGTAATTGCTTAATTATGTTTAAATTAATTTTGAACTTTTGGGATTCAAATTGAGAAGAATGTAAGTTGACCTACTGTACAGTAAGTACATTGTTTACATTGCTACTTAGGGAAACCTTTGATCTATCGCAATCTTCTCAATCACAACTTTAGTTCTCTTACAGAACTTCAGTCATCTGTACAATTAGGGACATATTCAATTGCAAGCGAAATAATAATTTTTCCCGCAGCCACAAGGTTTTCTTATTAATTTGGCTGAGAGAAAATCAGCCGCGGTATTTTCTATAGGAGTTAATGCAGCTTTTTTCTCGCAGCTTCAGAGCAGGTGTTAAGTTGGGAAAAATACCCATTTTAGTGAAAATTGTTTGGAACTTGGTCAAAACCTCTGGGATGTGCTCCTAATGATTAATTAGGCAATTGGAAGTATTCAATTAGCTTAATTGGGCCAATAATTACATGTCATTATTGGAGTAAAAAAGGGGCCTCAAATTACCCCAAAATCAACTTTTTAGGTTTTTTTTACGCTTCCCAAATTTAACCACTTGCCTGGCACGGTCGCATCAGATACGACCACACCAGGCTGGGCTTTCCCTGACGTGGTCGCATCTGGTGCGACCATTCAGAAATGCCCACTGTGCGGCTGTAGGAAGTTGATCTTCCTGCAGCAGCCAATCTCAAAGGGACCTCCCAACCCCTCTGCATCCAACCCCAGTGTATCCCGATCACTGTGGCCAGCAGTGATCGGGCAGCCCGGGGCACCCTCCTTCCGATGGCTGCAAAGAGGAGCAGCCGTCGAGGAAGCCAGCGCTTCCCCCGTCCCCCCCCATATATACCGCGGCGGCTAGAAAGAGCCTAGCTGTCAGGTAAGTCAGCGCTGTCCTCCCCGTTTATACCCAGCAGCTGCAGAGAACAGCAGCTGCCGAGGAAGCTAGCGCCACCCTTCCCCCATGGGGCAGCACAGACGGTGTAATGGTTAGCATTACTGCCTCACAGCACTGAGGTCGTGGGTTCGACTCCCATTATGGCCCCAACTGTGTGGAGTTTGTATATTCTCCCTGTGCTTGCGTGAGTTTTCTCTGGGTACTCCGGTTTCCTCCCACATTCCAAAAATATACTGGTAGGTTAATTGGCTCCCAACAAAAATTAACTGTAGTGTGCAGGTGTGTGCACATGTGATAGGGAACATAGATTGTAAGCTCCACTGGGGCAGGGACTGATGTGAATGGCCAAATATACTGTACTCTGTAAAGCGCTGTGGAATATGTGTGCGCTATATAAATAACTGGTAATAATAATGTATATGCCACCGGCTCCAGAGAACAGCAGCTGCTGAGGAAGCTAGCTCCACCCTTCCCCTGTGTATATGCCAGAGAGCCGAGCTGCCGGGTAAGTCAGCGCTGCCTTTCCCCTATTTATACCCGGCGGCTGCAGAGACAAGCTGGCGCCGGGGCAGCTGGCGCCGCCCCCTTCCTTTGTAGACTCCGGCAGCTCCAGAGAGCCAAGCCATCCGGGAAGCCACTGCTGCCCTCCCCCTGTTTATACCCGGCGGCTACAGAGACAAGCAGCCGCCGGAGAAGCTAGCACTTTGCATGAGGGTGAAGGGAGGGAGGGGTAGTTCCGTGCAGTGTTAAGGACGGATAAAATCTGGGGGGGGAGGGGGCTAATCTAATAATAAAAAATGACACTAGTGATGGGGGAGGAGGAGGGTGTAAAAAACAGGGGGGAGGGGTGCAAAGTGACTTTATAATATGGGCCTATGGGCACAGGGGTGGTGCGAGACACCTCCCTAGGCATATATTTTTTTCAATAAAATGTTTAAATACATTTTTAAAAATACTTTTAAACGTCAGGGTCCATAGAAGGTCCACAGGAAACCTTTGGGCATAAGTGATGGCGAAGACATCGTGGCACCACGCAGTTAAATTTTTCTCTCCGGATGCAATGGGGCCTCCCTCTATACCGCGCCCCCGGGCTGGAGGCTCCTCAGTTTCGTTTGGTCGGAGTGGGGTCACTGTATAGCAGTGGGACTATTGCTAACAGCCCCTGAAACATTTGAAGTTTTTTTTATAAGTGTGGTCAGCGCGAACAGTCCAATGGAAGTTCGCACTGCTGCATCATCACCCTGCTGGTGCTGAGACGCCGGTACTGATCCATGCCTCCTGGTGGGCCTCAGGGGTCTTGGTTAGCAGGGACTCCGGAGGATCCCTAGACTATGGCCGGACGCTACGGGGTGCAGGTAAGCGCCACACGCCACGGTGGTGCGTGCCGAGTCGCAGTCTTTTTCCTCCAGGGTTGGGGAACACCCTGGGGATGACAGCAAGTGTGGCCAGGCACTGAGGACCTTATTCAGAGGCGGCCGTACGGTCTACGACCGCACGGCCGCCTCGATGTTTGGCCATTGTGCATGTGCACGAGGGAGCCGGCTCCCTTGTGCGCATGCGTGAGACCTGCTACGACCGACAGCGCTGGTCGTAGCGGGTCTCTTTCCAAAGGGGGCGAGCTGTCGATGTTGATTGACAGCTCGCCCCATTTGGAAGGCGGGCCCGGGGAGGTGGCAGCCCAAACGGGGGCATTCCCATGGGAACGCCTACCGTTTGGGGGAGGCCCCACTGCCATCACTAGTGATGTCAGTGGAGAGCTTCCGGCTCTGACAGAGCCAGAAGCTCTCCGGGGCTTACGACAAGTGAGACCCTACCCTAGGGTCTCGTCGTAAGCCCCGATGGTCGCGATGATCTCTGACCATCGCGACCAGCACCCTAGCGGTCGTTAGAGCTGTGGGTGTAAACCCACAGCCTAACGACCGCAACAGAGGCAGGCGGTCAGGATGCAAGTGGCCACCCAGTTTCTGAGCGACCGCTTGCATCCTCCGACCACCTCTGAATGAGGTCCTGAGTCCTCCGTCCACACTATGCCACCTGGGACTGTGGACTGGAGTTTTGTGGAACACTCCAGGGTCCCAGGAGTTAAACACTGGCCAGGGGAGGCAGCCTTCCCTGTTTAACAGCCGACTCCTCCCCGCTGCTCAGCGTGCCTTTCCACTGCCGTCTGGCTTGAACTGTGACAGCTTCTGGCTCCACCTCCCCATGAGTTCTTTGACGGTTATTCTCCTGGCTGTGTGTCGCTGATCTTGACAGGCGGTGCGGAGTATCGGTCCCCCTACATACCTCTCTTCTGGTTGGTAGTCAATGTATGTAGCACTTTTGTCCTACTAGACGTTAAGGGCGGGATGTAATAGAGATCGAGTCTGCCGGAGGTGCAGGATGCAGACTGATCTCGATAGTTTTTTTTAAAGTTGCAGTCATTTACAAGGCAAAGCCAGAGCAGACTCGATCTTTATTACATCCCGCCCTATGTATCTGTAGTTGACGCAAGGAAGTGCCATTAAGTGCAGGTATTGTCGTTTTCTGCATTTGTTTGCGACTGTATGCTAGCGCTGTCTGTCTGTTTTCTTTGCTAAAAACTGTCATTCTTTTTTTGCTATCCCTGTACCTATTCTGCTATTCATAACAGGTGTTGTGCGGGTGTGGCATAAGTCGCAAGCTGAGAAGCAGTTTCTGACGCAGTCTCAGTTATTAAGTGATGATCTTCACTATGTCTGGCAGTGAGAGTGGTATGACTAATTTAGCCCCTATTAAACTGCTCTGTAAAAAATGTACGGTGTTGGGGGCAGGGGACATAGGCCCTCATTCAGAGCCGCTCGCTATTTGCGGTCGTTCGTTCTAAAACAAGGGGTGGCTATTCAAATGAACCGTTCGCTAATTGCGGTCTGTTCACGCCACTAAGTCTGAACGAGCGAGCAAAACTTGCGGTTGTAATTTTGAAAAATACGCCCCCTTGCCGCTCGCACCATACGTCATGTCCGCTATTTATTAGATTAATCGAGTACATCGAACAGCGTATGAACTGCTCGCTATTCTTGTGGCTGGTTTTTTCAACCGCTATTTTGCGAGCAGTTCGGAGTAAAAAAAAACCAAGTGACGTGGTCAATGACGCTGCTGTATTAATTATGCACTCCCTTAAAACGCCCGTTTTGACCTTTAAGCACGCCTGCGATCTAATTCCACACCCCCGTTTTCAAGCACCTTCCCCTGTTACCACCCACATACGCCTCCTTCTGTCATTCAAAATAGCAGGCATTCGCTATATAGCGAACAAACGATTATCGGCCGCACTGACTGGTTCGCGCATGCGTATTAAAATCCGTACGCATGCGCAGATGTGCGAACATCGGTCAGAACGAACGAGCGGCCGCTTACGAGCGGCTCTGAATCAGGGCCATAGCCTCTGAGGAGTTATGTTTCCAGTGTTACACTGCCCCGGGTCCGTCTGAGGCTTCTGCCGCTCAGCAGGAGCCGCCATGGGAGTGCTTTGCAAAAGCACTAACAACCATTGCATGGCGTTTAGCAGCCCCTCCTTTGTGTCCACAGTTCAGTTTCCAACAACAGCACCTTTTGCCAGCGCAAAACCTGCTGCATCCACCTACAACTTCAAAGGTGTTGCCCCATCGGTGGGTTAATACAGTTTCTGCTGTATTGCAGGGTGCAACTGAGGTACGTCAGAATGACGCACATATCAGCGGACCAGCTAAAAGGGTCTTGCTATCGTCGCAATCTACTGTATGGGATGATGATGAAGTGTCATCTGATGATGGACTGCTTCTGGATGAGTCTCACTCTGAGCCACCTCCTCTGGAGGTAGGTGTCAAGTCTAAAATATATATTCCAGGGCTAATACAAGCTGTAAAGGTAGCCCTGATCATTGAGGAGGATGAGCCTCCTGCGCCTAAAGCTAGGAATGCATATTTCATGGAAGAAAAGATGACTAAGGCTACATTCCCATTGTCTGACCAATTGGTGAATCACTTGGAAGTAGCTTGGAAAATGCCTGGAAAGCGGTATCAACCGCAGAAGCGTCTAGTCTCTGCTTACCCTTTCGCTGAGAATTTTTTTTCCAAATAGGAGACTCCACCGGTGGTGGATTCCCATGTTACGCGTTTGGTAAGAAGCTCAACACTTCCTATGCCTTCCGTGTCGTCCCTGAAGGATGTTACAGATAGGAAGGTAGAGGTATGCCTTAAATCTATTTATTCCCTTTCGGGGGCTGCGTGCAGATCAGCTTTGGCCATTTGCTGGGTGGCTTGGGCCATGGACTGTTGGGCTAACAGCCTTGAAACATCCTTAGCCTCTAATGCTACTAGGGAACAGCTGAATCTGGTGGGAAATCTCTGAGATTCTGCTACCTACTGTATATAAATGAGGCAGCTTTGAGTATTGGCCTACTAAATGCCAGGGTTTCTTCGGCAGCCATTGTGACTCGCCACTCCGTTCTTGGTGAGCTGATGCGGAATCCAAGAAGGGGTTGATGGTACCTTATGATGGTAAAGTCTTGTTTGGCCCTGATTTGGACAAGATTGTGAATACCTTAACAGCAGCTAAGTCGGCTTGTCTGCCTTCGGCTCCAGCTTCTTCAGGGTCTCGGACTCCGTCCTTTCGGACCTATCGGGCCCCTGGTACGGCTAGAACTCAGTCCTTTCCCATGCCATCCACCGCCAAGAAATCTGCCAGGCCTAAAAAGCAGCCTTGGCGTCTCAGACGTCCGGCGGCCAAACATGATGACAACCCTCCGCTTGATGGGACGGGCTTCCTCCCGGGGGACCTCAGGGTGGGATGCCGACTTCTTCAGTTCGCCCAGCACTGGTGTCGGATTACCACGGATTTCAGGCTGAGGGAAGTGCTCGCTTGGGGGTACGCCCTCTCCTTCCGCAGAAGACCTCCCCATCAATTCTTTTGCACAGGGCTTCCGAGAAACGCGGACGAGGCTTTGGATATTCAACAGGTGGTACAATCCATGCTGCAGGCAGGAGTCATTGTACCGGTCCCAATGTCCAGCCTTTTTATAGTCCAGAAGCCAAATGTTTCTTACCGTCCTATTCTTAATCTCTAGTCCTTGAACAAATTTCTCAGGGTACCCAGGTTCAGGATGGAAACCCTGCGCTCAGGTATACTGGCTATGGAACCTGGGGATTTTATGGTGTCTCTGGATATCCAGGATGCATACCTGCATATTCCAATTACTTCAACTCACCAATGTTTTATCAGGTTTGCTGTGTCACAACAGCATTTCCAGTTTCAGGCACTACCGTTTGGCCTTGCAACTGCACCTCGGGTATTTACAAAGGTCATGGCGGTAATGGCAGCCTATCTGCGGCTGCAGGGAACCCGCCTGTTACCATACCTAGACGACCTCTTACTGCTAGCAGGGTTTCCAGAGGTCCTTCACCACCACTACCTGCAGCTAACAATATTTGTGCTCCAGGTACACGGGAGGTTGGTCAACTGGAAGAAGTCCTCACTGATTCCGTCTGAAAGGATGCTCCATCTGGGAGCGCTGTTGGATTCACAACAGCAAAGGATTTTTCTGACATCCGAAAAGATCTCCACTTTGCAGATGGGAGTACGCAGATGCCTTCACAGTCGCCGAGTGTCGGTCCACTCAGCGATGCAATTACTGGGATCTATGGTGTCAGTGTTCGACATGGTAGAGTATGCCCAGTTTCATTCCCAGCCTCTGCAGAAATCGATCCTCTCTAAGTGGGATGAATTACCCCATCATATACGAACTCAATTGATGGTGACCTCTCTGGAGGTGCACCTGTCGTTGCCTTGGTGGCCACAGATGGCCCACCTCAACAAGGGGCGTCCCTTTTGGATCTCGGACTGGGTCCTTCTGACGACGTATGCCAGTCTTCGGGGTTGGGGCGCAGTGACGGGTCCACACTCTTTTCAGGGAAGGTGGACCGCAGAGGAATCTGCACTTCCAATCAATATATTGGAACTGTGGGCAGGTTTCAGTGTCTTGCAGCAAGCAAGACTTGGACCTCATGGCCTCTTGGCTAAATCACAAGCTGCCACAGTACGGGTCTAGGAAAAGAGACGCCGAAGCTCTCTTGGTGGACACTCTGTCAGTCAGGTGGACCTTCCAGTTTGTGTACCGGTTTCCTCCAGTCTCCCTTCTTCCTCGTGTTCTTTGTAAATTCAAACAAGAGGGAGGAACTTTCCTGCTGGTGGCTCCAGCGTGGCCCTGACGTCCACGGTACTCAGATCTTCGGAGTCTCTCCATCGACACTGCGTGGCTGTTGCCTCAACGTCCGGACCTGTTGTCTCAGGGACCTTGCTTTGGCCCAGATCTGGGTCGGCTGTCTTTGACGGCGTGGCTCTTGAGACATTCCTCCTAAGGTCCAAGGGCTTTTCTGGCTCTGTGGTTAACACTATGCTCAGAGCAGCAAGAAAACCTGCCTCTGCTAGGATTTACCACAGGGTGTGGCATACCTATTTTGATTGGTGTCATCCAAAAAGTTATGACCCCCAGGTGTTCAGGATATCCATAGTGTTGGCTTTCTTGCAGGCGGGTTTGGACCTTGGTCTCCGCCTTGCTACACTGAAGGTCCATATCTCGGCCCTTTCAGTGTGGTTTCAGCGAAGGATTGCTCCTCTTCCTGACATCTACACTTTCTTGCAGGGGGTCCTGTGTATCCAACCTCCCTTTGTCCCTCCTGTAGCGCCTTGGGATTTGGCTGTTGTCCTTAGGGCTCTTCAGAGACCTCCCATTGAACAACTAGGCTCAGTGAACCTCAAATGGCTTACTGCCAAGATTGTGTTTCTTCTGGCCATTGCTTCTGCCAGAAGAGTTTCTGATTTGGGGGCTCTCTCCTGTCGTTCCCCATTTCTAATTTTTCACAGGGACAGGGCAGTGCTTCGAACTCGCCATAGGTTCCTTCCTAAAGTGGTCTCTAGTTTTCACATTAATGAAGAAATTATTGTTCCGGCCTTTAGTTCCCCAGACCTCTCGGTCGGTGAGGCCTCTTTGGATGTGGTACGTGCCCTCAGGATCTCCTTGTTTGTACTTTATGGTTTCCACAAGAGGGGATAGCCAGCCAATAAACAAACTTTGGCTAGATGGCTTCACATGACCATCTCTGAGGCTTACACTCAGGAGGGCCTGCCTGTGCCACACCCGGTCACTGCTCATTCTACTCGGTCTGTGGATTCTTCGTGGGCAGCTAGCCGTGGTGCCTCGGCTGTGCAGCTTTGTAAGGCGGCCACATGGTCTTCTGTCCAGACCTTTTTGAAGTATTATGTTTTTGATACCTTTGCCACTCAGGATGCTTCCTTTGGGCGGCGGATTCTCCTTTCTGCACAGGAGCATCCCCACCCTTTAGGGTACTGCTTTGGGAATCCCCAAGGTTTCCTGTGGACCTTCTATGGATCCTAAAGTAGAAAAGTAGAGAGATGGTAAGAACTTACCTTTGTTATCTTTTTCTACGAGGTCCATAGGGTCCACAGGCTGCTCGCCCTGACACACCTGTGCTTCAGATGGGTTTAGCTCTGGTCACCGGTTTTCCATCTCCTTCTGTGTGAGAATGTGATTCTTGAGTGTTCCAGACTGTCTTCTCTCTCTTTCATCCTCCTCCGGCCTTTGGCTTGCTACATAACTGAGGAGCCTCTGGTCCGGGGACTGGGTATAGAGGGAGGCCCCGTTGCATCCTGGGAGAAAAATTTAACTGCGTGGTGCCCGGATGTCTTCCCCAGCACCTATACCCCAAGGCTTTCTGTGGACCCTATGGATCTCGTAGAAAAATAGATAACAAAGATAAGTTTTTACCATATCTCTACTTTTTTAAAGTAATAAAAAACACGAACATTTCTGACTGGTTTTGCCGGTACAAAAATTGTCAGTTAAGTAAAGTAATTATTTAAATGAAGAAAAAGAATAGCCTTTTATAATTGTTGATCATTTAAAAAAAAATTTTTTTTAAGTGACCTCAGATTACCACAAAATCAACTTTTTTTTTTTTTTTAATTCCACTTACAGATGTGACCACATACATCTAGCCTCCTTGCGCATTAAACAACCCTTTATCTGCATGCGAAATGCTATGTTAGTGTCACAGCCACTGACACTGTAACGTAGCATTTTGCATGCAGCTGCACCCGCAGTCACACACAGAATTTAGGCCTGCTGCATATCATTTTAATCAGCAGAAACTGATTGTGCGTCCTATTCACATCACCGTGTGAATAAAACTCATTCGAAGGTAAGTAAAAATTTAAAAGAAAAGACGCTTGGCGCTACAGAGTCACGCGGCTTTCACGCGTTGTGTAACACGAATTGTTGCGCCTGGAGGAAAGATGTATGTGGATACATCTGTAAACGAAAAAAGTTTTTTTGCATTTGTTTACTGTTTTTTTTATTTTTAAATGAGTAACATTGGCAACATTTTAAAAGGGCAAAATATTTTTCTTTAGGACAGTAATACACATCTATACGGTTACCCAAAAATGTATTTGGCTGTTCCCAAAATGTTTTTTTACATTTACCCATGAGGTTTTGCTGGAAAAAATAACCACAAACATTTTTTTTTCAATTAATTAGCATGGGAATTGGGAGCATTCATGCACGCATTAATGAAAAATTGGTTTCGATAGCTGCAGTAATTTTTCCTCATTCCAAAAACGTAATTGATTCCTTTTGTTTTGTTTTTTATTGCTTTTTCGGTGTGTATAAGCTTTTTGGTGCATGCTTTTATTTTGCTTTATATTTTCTAACAGGGAAATGTAGACATCAACCATTTTGGTCAAGTTTTTGGTATATTGTGCAACTTTCTGCATTATCATCCTCCATGGGAATCTAGTTATATGTCGCAGTACTACCTCAATGTTCTGCAGTGTCCCATTTGCAAGAAGGGAACATGGGCCTTCATTGAAACTATAATACGGTAATTATCATTATATATAATCAAATATAGCATTTTTAAAGATGTGTATGAAACAGACGTATCAATATATATTGCAAGAATATTATATACTTTGTAGACTGCAGTAGATAAAGTAATATACAGTACTGCATATTATACTGTATACAGAACGAACCCCAAATGCCCTATACTGTATACAAACCACATTGGTGGTAATATTTCACAAGATCTGAAATTCAGATATTGGATGTCCATTGGGTGGAATGGGTGGCTTACTGCTAGAAAATATGCCTAGTGATGGGTTAATGTATTATAACCTGAAAGTAAATGCCATCTTACAAACGCATTAGGCCTGATTCAGAATGTAGTCAGCATCCCGGCACACAGGATGTCGGCGGTCACAATACCGTCAGCGACATCCCGACTGTCAGAATTCCGAGATATTGCGGAGGTAAGTATTATGCTGGGTACACACTAGGGTATATGTTGTCCGACCCGACGGATCGCAGTGACATATCGGGCACATCTAGTGCTCCCGCACACTGTCAGCGACATCCTCAGTCGGCCCTGCAGTCGTGGTCCGACGGGGGATATCGCTGCCGGCATCGGCAAGTGTGCATGCACTTGCCAATGCAGGGTCCCGTCACTGTAGATGTCGGACACACTCGGCTTTAGTGTCACGACGGGCGTTTCTAGAGAGGAGGGGACCCGTGTGCAGTCTCTGTCTGAAGCCCCCTCCTCTCTCTTCGGAGACTCGCAGCACTCACCGCTCAGCGCCACACCAGGAGGCTTAGGGATATTCTGCGGGAGGGGAGTGATAGGGTTAGGCTGCGGGAGGAGAGTGATAGGGTTAGGCTGCGGGAGGGGAGTGGTAGGGTTAGGCTGTGAGATGGGTGAGTTAGGTTTAGGGGGAGAGTTAGGGTAAGGGTTATAATACGTACAAAAATCTGTCGGTATTCTGACCGTCAGGATCCCGTATTCAACCCCCTGATTCATAGTTGTATGCAAACCCAATGGTTTATGTACAATTCCAATGTTTTGCGTTCTGCGCATGCACAGGGTCTGTACTGCGCATTTGCAGAGCAGTGTCTGCGATAACGACTGCAGTGCCCCCTAAACCACAGCATAATTGACATTCTGCTGCCATTTGGGGGTGGGGATAGGGCAGCATCGGGCTGCATTCTTGAAAATGACGGCTCCGTTTTCAAGGCATGCTGAGGCCAGGGTCTGCGCCTTCCAACGTAGATTTCCTGGCCTCTGCAGCATGATTACACTGGACATCCTGAGTAACCTAAGGGCACAGCAGTGGATCACAGAAGCCGACAGGAGGTGTCTATTTACTCCTTCAGCTTTTGCATGTTGTAGCACAGCCGCTGTGTACGAGGAAGCAGCAGCTGTGCTATAGTGTACATCTCTGAATCAGGCCCATGGTTACTATAGGGCCGTGCACTTTAGTGCTTAACAAGGGCCTTTATCAGTAACTGTTGAAAAGTTTGTGATGCCATGACACAGGCTAAATACACTTTTAATTACGTTTTCTTTAAAATTGTTGTCTATTTGTTGATGGTACGCTTGCTGTTATCATTGTGAGTTGCCGTCTGTATTCAAGGTGTTACATTGATGACGGATTCTGCTTATGCCATGAAACCTCTGATCTGCAAATTGATACTAATAAAAGAAGAAAAATCGTCGCCACTATCCTAAAATTTGTCACAAATGTGATGCAAGAAGAAACCAGCGCACTGAGCAGAAGGTGAGATTTGCTTTCTGTTTGTTTAAGGAGAGCTAAAATATTTGTGTTTGTGTTTTTGTTTTCTGCTAAGTGCAAAGGATAAGGGGAATGCATGTACTGCCTCAAAGTGGAGCTAAACCTCAAAATTATTTTAGTTACCGTTTTAAAGCCTACACTTGAGGTTCCCTGTACTGTATGTAAAGGAAGGATGCTGCTTGTATTTTATGACACTGCGTAAGAGCTGATGGAAGGTGTAATAATCAGTGAACTCTAAATAACACAAGAAAGAAAGAACTGCGCTGTCTGTTTCACCTAAAGACGTGACAATGGAAAATATTGTGTGTTCACAAATACTGTTGAAATGCAGCAATCATAAAAATCAGAACTCACCTGATATATATAGAGTAAAGAACAATGTGGAAGGTAGCACAATCTACATAGCATTGGAAGTGAACATCAACAATCTCACACAGTGGCAGATGTAAATATAATAGTGAATTTATTCACATAATACACAAAAAAAGGGGGTCTCATGAAGAAACCATGATTAAAATAATAATATATAATGAATGAAAAATAATAATAAAAAATGGGTCTTCCAATAATCAATAACTCCAAGCGATAAAATATAAGGTGTACATGTGTCCCGGGATTTAGTTTGATTGAAAAAAACACACTGGAAAAAAAAAATATTTTGTAGCCTAACCTGCAGGTAGGTGAATGCCGTGTATGGTGTCCAATAGGTTGCAAAGCCCTTTTAACAGGTGGTATCCTACTACATACTACTGATTACTCGGTCTGGAAAAATAAGCAATGAAAAAATACATAAAACATATACTGTATCTGAAAATGAGTGCCTAGAAAGATGGTGGTACATGATGAATATTGATCTAAAAGAATGCTCTCTCAATAATGATATACAGAATACACAATACAATGAAAGTAAATAATGAATAGATAATAAGGATGTCAATATAATAATATAATAGTTATGTACTGTATATAGAGTATGAGTTAAAAAAAATATATATATACCTAAATGGGGTATGAGAATGATGTTTCAGAAAGTAATATAGGTAATCAGTTGACCTACAGTGAGGGATATATGTAGAGGAGGTGAGGGCTTTGCAACGTATTGGACACCATACACGGCATTCACCTACCTGCAGGTTAGGCTACAAAATCCTTTTTTATTCCAGTGTTTTTTTTTTTCAATCCAACCAAATCCTGGGAGACATGTACACCTTATATTTTATCTCTTGGACTTATTGATTATTGGAAGACCCATTTTTTATTATTATTTTTTATTGTCGGGACATTGTTCACTTTTTTTGCATTCATTATATATTTTTATTTTAATCATGGTTTTTTCATGAGACCCCCTTTTTTATTGTGTATTATGTGAATAAATTCACCATTCTGTTTACATCTGCCACTGTGTGAGATTGCATATTTGCACCATAATAATCAATGAAATACATGTGTATAAGAGGTTCATGTCATACAAGCTATTATCGTTCCTCATCAATAGCTTTGAGTAAGGAATAATATTTAATTGCTATAGAATAAACCTGTATATAAGCACCGAGGCTGCAGACGCCCACCCCACCCCCCTCTTTTTATCTCTTCTCATCTCCTTCATTCCTTGTTCTCTCTCTCTCTCTCTCTCTCTCTCTCTCTCTCTCTCTCTCTCTCTCTATGTTGGTGCTAGAGAGGGCACTCTTACAATTATCCATACTCTGAAAGGAATGCACACCATCTTCCTACCTCCTTCTCACGGACAGTGCTTACTTTTACACCCCTTTAATGTACTATGTTTCATTTGTTACTAAGCTATAATAGGGAGAGTGTCACATTTAGGGTTTTCAGATTCGAGTCATAACCTGTGGTTTGGGCTGACGAGTAACAGTGGAATAGTGGTGTTTGAATCAGAGGTCTACTCATGGGTGAGACCCATGTGGTGAATGCTTGGTGCCTTCAGAGAGGTCAGTGACTCCTGGAAGGCTCCCGGTCTGTCCCTGGTACCAATTGAGTAGACTCAACCCCTTACCCTGAATATAGGGATAAGGGGCCGGAACCAGTGTTTGAGAATTCTGGGAACAGAGCAGTGTGTAATACAGGTAATCTGTAGCTCGCCTGGAATCTGCTAACATATGATGCAAGCTGATTACCAGAGCTAGGTTACTGGAGCCTATACCCTCATACAGGAGTCTAGGTCCAGTCCCCAGCAACCGGAGTGAATGCTGAAGCACAAACCCCAACACTCTAAGAAAAGACACGCAGGGCAACAACCACCAATGATAGTGGTACCGATGATATAGTAAGTAGAGAGTATCAGAGTAGGTCAAGAGCTGTGATGCTGAGTATAAACAATGCAATGGCAGAGCAGAAGGTTAATATGAAGTACAGTGAAAGGAAAGTCCACTTCAACCCGCAATAAGCAGGAAAATTGTACTCAGGGGACTTGATTGTAGTCAAGATCTCTGTAGGCTGAAGATTTGGCACTTGGAAGTGCTAGGAAAGTCTATATAACACACACAGGAGACTTCAAACTACTATGCAGGCTGGACATAAAGGATAGCTCACAGGCTTGGACCGCACTGGAACAGGATAGGAACCAGAGGTTGCAGAAGTAGAACAGGACTGGAACCATAGACTTGAACCGTACTGGGACCAGAGATAACAGCAGCATAACCAGAGTGGAACCCGAGACTTGAAATTGGAATGGGACAGAAGAAAACAGCAGCTGAGCAGGAGTGAAACTGGGGGCTTGAGCCGTAAAGAACAGCAGCTGAGCTGGAGGATGGAACTGGAATGGGACCGGAGAGGACAGCAGCTAAGCCGGACTGGAACCAGTGTTTGAACCCAAGCTGGTAGGGTGCAAACTGGAAGCAGGACACAACACAATCCTGCAGAGTGGATGGAGCAGACTCGGATGCAGTGGCTTGCAGGAATCCAGTAGGAAGCAGTGCAGATTCAGGCAGTGTATCAGAGGTAGTACCTACTCAATACTGAGTGAGATCACAGGGAGGTAAAACAATAACCAAAGGAGTATTGAACCATATTGTTCTGACAATGTACTAGTGGCAAGTGCTAGCTTAAATAGAGCGCTTTTGTCATGGATAGGAGGAGGCAGTCATGTGAGCGCAGCAGACAGGTGTAGACTGGATACTAATGCTCATATTATCAAAGTCAACATGGCTGAGCCCATGACTCTCAGGAATGGAGTGACAGCATTCTGGGACAGTGTGACCCACTTTAATAAAGCACAGCTGGACAAGGTAAGCCTGATTCAGAGCCGGACGCTATTTGCTCTCGCTCGTTCAGAAAAAAGGGGTGGCTATTCAAATGAACCGTTCGTTCTTTGCGGTCTGTTCACGCCTCTATGTCTGAACGAGCGAACAAAACTTGCGGTCGTAATTTTGAAAAATACGCCCCCTGGCCGCTCGCATCATACGTCATGTCCGCTATTTAATAGATTAATCGAGTACATCGAACAGCGTATGAACTGCTCGCTATTCTTGTGGCTGGTTTTTTCAACCGCTATTTTGCGAGCAGTTCGGAGTAAAAAAAAACCAAGTGACGTGGTCAATGACGCTGCTGTATTAATTATGCACTCCCTTAAAACGCCCGTTTTGTCCTTTAAGCACACCTGCGTTCTGATCTCCTCTCCCCGTTTTCAAGCACCTTCCCCTGTTACCACCCACATACGCCTCATTCTGTCACTCAAAATAGCAGGCATTCGCTATTTAGCGAACAAACGATTTTCGGCCGCACTGACTGGTTCGCGCATGCGTATTACAAACCGTACGCATGCGCAGATGTGCGAACATCGCTCGGAACGAGCGAACGGCCACTTACGAGCGACTCTGAATGAGACCCTAAGTCCTCGTTTTGTGAAAGAGAGCATGGAACTTACCCCATTTGCAAAACATTCAGTGATGCTGTCCTCTGGCTTTAATGAAATTAGAAGATTTTATATAATGCTCAATGTTTTCAGCATTATATAAAAAACAGAAACCGAATAACATGCTGGACTTTGTCAATTAACTCATGCAGGTTTCTTGTTGAGTAGACGTATACTTTAATTAGATTTCCTGTGGTTGGTGGGGGTAGTGGAAGTGACATTCTTACAGGTCTGCAGACCTGACACATGGTTGTTCAGTTCTTTTAGTGCCAAATGACCAGGGATAGGTGATGAAGGACATGGTTTTGTGTTGAAGCAGTTCAGGTGACTCCTGGTGAAGCTTAATATAGATGGCTGAGGAAAAATCTTACTGGTTAAACTTCTTCTGTTTTATACATGAGAAGGTGTGATCCCTTTTGTTCCTCATCTCCCTCAGCATACAGTATGTTGTCTTTTCTGAATATCCTCTGATCACCTACAGCAAGGGTGGGGAACATTTTTTCTGCTGAGGGCCATTTTGATATACAGTATATAACATATTCGCGGGCCGGTACAGGACATGACCCCTCCGTGTGACTTCACACGAGGGTGGGGTCACAATCGCCGGTGATTACAAAGGATGCTCCTGGGAGCTGTAAGGGCAGCAGTGTGACCATCTGCAGCGTCCTGCGTAGATTCTGGCTACAGGGTGCCATTCTAGGCACTCTGCTAGCCAGATGAGGCTAGCAGAAAAAAGTTCAGAGGGCTGGACCAAATGATTCCGCGGGCATTATACGGCCCCCGGGCCTGAGGTTCCCCATCCCTGACTACAGTATGGTGGGATAATTTTAGATTAAATTGTCATATGTGATGGCAATTCAAGCAAGCCATTACACCCGACATGACTTTGCAGCAGAGTTTATGTGATTGATTTTTTGGCTATATTATATATTATGCTTCACTGACAATATACTGGATGCTGTGTATGCTTAAGACCATAACATAAGGGTGTTTTTGCTGTTTAATATTGGAAACTGTATTGCTTGTGGATAGTAGTCATGCCATGATGATCAATAAAACAAAATTTGTAATAGTGGGGTGACTCCACTATTACTATTCCAATGCTATTCAGCACACTAAATAATAAATTGTCATAAAGTACCCACAGCAGGTGAAAGAAGTGATACTGCAGCTTTCCAACTATAATAAATGAACCATAATATACAATAGTATATGAAATCACTGCGCTGGTGTACTTAATTCAAATAAATTTATAATACATTTTACAGTGTTAGCGTGCTCCCGATTAATGGAGTAAGGCTCAATTATAAAATAATAGTACACTGCTAAACACAGCTTATATTTGACCATCAAATATTTTTCACATAAATCCGTCAATACTAGGTAGTTGTGCTGCATTTGGTTAATACATACTTCACTGGAAGTAGTATACTGTAATTGAGCACACAGTTAATCAGGGACGTACTGGGGCTGTAGTTCAGCCGTGGCAGTATGCGCCTTAGACGCGAGCGCTCAGGAAGAGGGTGTTCCGCGAGTACGGGGGCTTGGCCTCGCGGCACACCCCCATCTCTTCCCGGCCCATCACTGCCGTGACGGCCCTTCCATCCCCCTGAGCAGCGCGCATAACCTGTATCCGGCGCAGTGGAGGGCGTTGACACTTCCTCCCTCCTCGAGCTGACTCTGAGGCCATCGGCCCTTCTGGCATTTACCAGAAGTGCTCGATGGCCATTCCAGCCCTGCAGTTAATGTATGGTGACTTGGACTATACACTTCTACCCTCTGTTGCTGTTTGCCGGATCATGTATCACTGAATGGAAACAATTGTGGTTGTATTGATGCTGTGATTACTGTGTATACAGTGGGGGCAAATAACATTTCACTTATCGCATCTCCCTCTTTTTTGCTGTTATTATTTTAGACTTTGTGAACATGCAGATTTTTCCAACAAAATTTTGCTTCCATCCTTTATTGTTGGACTCTTTTGGCCTGAAACCAGGACTATGACACTATTAACCAAGAATATGAGTGTGTTGACAGATCTTGTAATAATGTGTCAAAAGAAGAGAGATCATACAGATAGTGTAAGTAATATAATCATTCTACTATTTGAAAATCTGAACTTTTCTTGTTTTGTCATTGGCCAGAAGGCTATAACCCTTTAAAAATCTGATATGTATCTTACTCACCTCATTGGCTGATGTTTAGATATTGGCCAAGGGACTCTAATGTCAGATTTGGGCAACCTTTGACTCTCGAGCTGCTGTGGAACTTCAAGTCCCACAATGCTAGAGGCTGGCAGAGCCTGTTGGAACAGATAGATCCAACTGGTTCTGCCAGATACATTGTTCATGTGTGAAGTTTCTGAGAACATTTTGTCTGAATCTGAGTTAAGAGCAAATAAAGAAAAAAATGGAACAAACAAGGAGCAGTTTGCTGAAAACAAAAAAAGGGGGGACAGGTTCCAAAGGCACAAAAAAAAAAAAACAAGCATTGCTAAGGATTACAAAAAACAGCAGTTTGTAAATAGTCGGCGCTCAGATTGTCCAATAATGTGTGTGTGTGTGTATAATATATATAATTTATTTTTATTTATTTTTTAAATTTCACCAAAGTCTGGTGAAGTAATAGGTACACTGGATTTTTCAATATGCAGACCTTTTGCAGGAAATGCCAGTTTCCAGTTACTGAGAAGGTTATATCCCAATATGTCCTCAGGGATCATGAAAAAAAAATACAAAAAAAATGGCGTAAAGTTGAAGTGAATTTCCACTCTCTGTGCACATATAAAGTAAAAAAAACTTTTTTTCCTTAAAGTTGCCCAAATTCCAGAAAGGAATTTGTTTATTGCTTCCCCAATAAACCGAAACAGCCAAAATGGGTGAAGTAAATTAGCCACTTGGATGCTTACACAAATGCTTACATCAGACTGTTTGGAAACATCATATAAAGGTATCTATCCACCTGTCTGAAAACTCGTGTAGTTAGTGATTCCCTCAGGCAAGAGAGAAATAAAGATCTGATTTTACAGAATGTCAAAAACTCCAAACTCTTTATAGTGAAACTAAAAAACATATTAGGATTTTCAATACCCGACAGAAATGTAAAGTCACATATTAGTGGGAGAGAAGGAACCCGGGTAATCCCTTCAGTGGGCTGGAACGGACTCCTGGACAGATTAGGAAACCTCCTTGCCGTTAGACCGACATGATACTACAATAAAGTTTAAATCTTATTCTAAAACACTGGAAGTTGCCAACTTCCTGATTTTGGTCACTTTGTACATGTCAAATACAGTTATTGAGGTCCATTTGCTACTGGAACAAACCATGTTGCAATGCAAGGAGTGCAAATGCATTTATGTTTTTTACATGCAGGGAAAGTACTGACTGCTTTTGCTAGCAGCGAACAGTTACTTGGCAGCTTTGTTTTTATATGGAAAGTTCGAAGTAAGCTTGGACACACTACTTACTAATTTTTTTTTTCACATTTTGGATCTGCTCCACCTGCATTGCTAATGTGCAAATTGCTCCTTTATTTGCTTCTAACTCAGAATCGGGCTGTTATGATGGTAGTAAAAGAGCAAATGAAATCTCCTTCTCACTCTTTGTTTCAGAAGGTACAATCCTGTTAACCTTTTATATATGGGTAGTAACATGGCATGAATGGGTAGCAATGACTAATGCATACAAACAATAATGACAAGGGGTGAGAAAAGCATTTAAGCAAAGGTAACATACAAGAGTCTAGGTGGGAAAGCCTCCAGAAATGGGCAAGCAGTGTGAACAAATACCTCATGTCCTTAAGGCAGGTAATATTAATGGTTGGGAAATATTGGGGCTCTCTCAATCCTATTTTGCATCTGTCACTCTGTACAGTAAAATAAACAGGCATATCGGTACTTGTGTACTTTACAGACTCATTCCCAATGAATGTTTTAAATGGTACTTGTGTACTTTACGTACACATACCGAAAGTTGTCCCCACCTAAAGAAGAAAGTTGTCCCCTCGCAGGCTCGTTGCGCTCGCCACACTTCAGGCTCAGTGGCTCGCTACGCTCGCCACATGGTTATATTGCCCCTCTATGCCCACTTGGATGGTAGGGAATGACGCTGGACACTGGGAATGACGCTGGATGACGTCAGGGTCCTCTCCGTGAAGGGGATTTAGACATTACCATGATTGATAATAATAATGAGTGTAGGACACTTGGGTTCTCTCAGCAATGAGTCCGTAAAGTACACAAGTACCGGCATATCATATTCCTATTACTGTTTGTTGTGACTTCATTGTCTTATTTTATCTTTGTAAAAGGCATTGTCCCAAGAGATGTCAGCGTATTTGAATGGGATGCTTGCTGCTGCTGTGGAATATTGGATACTCCTTGGCTTCTATCTAAATAAAAATTTGCTACATCATGTAGCCAATGATTATGTATTCTACATCTGTGTTTCATGTGCAGGTATTGTAATGTTGTAAATATTATTCAAAAGAGTATAGTGATAAAATGTTCACCCAATTACAAATTGTTTAAAACAGCAATCCCATGAAGAAAAAAATATTTTTGTTTTCTTTTTAAAATAACTTATATCATTGTGGCAGACTAAAAGTAGAATATTGGTATTTACCATTTTCCTTATGTTTCTTTTTTCTTTAATCTGGTAATAATGACTGATAATTATGCACAATGTCATGTAACAACCATGGTAGCCACAGTCACAAGGAACTTCATGTAGTAGAGAGGCTTTTGAACACAAATCTGAGCTCAGTCTGTGCTGTGCAGTCATCCTCCTTTCATTTTCTCCCACATCTGCCTCATGCTGGGAGTCTGTGAACATTTGTGTGACTGGCAACCATGCTCACCTACCCTCCCGAGAGATCTTGAAAAGGAGATAATTATTTGTAGGAGGGAAACTAAGATTATCAGTGTACATTTTAAGTTGCTAATTAAAGAAAAGAAAAAACAAAGTGGGATTGCTACTTAAAAATGGATGATTTCTGTGTTTTCAAAGTTTTACAGCTGAATTATAGTGTGTTCACAGTACAGAACTGGAGAAGAGCCTTTCATATCAGTACTGTGATAATACCTTGATTTTAAGACTTAGCCCGGATTCTCTTTTACCCATTAGCCACGCAACTGCCATGGTTGCATGGGACAAGACCGCAGCCAGCTGTGGTTCAACTGACACTGTCGCATCCCATGTCCGCAACGTCCTACGGCTTTTAAGGAGGAAATCTATTTTACACATTTGCAGAACAGATTTCCTCCTGCTCGTCTGTTCCCCCTGCATCACTGATTCCCATTACTGCCAGAGTTACACCCCAGAATGCTGTGCAAATGGCATTCTGGAGCGCATGGGGCGGGGAAAAATGTGCAGAAATTAGTTCCTCCCTGAACATTATTTGGTTGATCCTCTGCAAGTGATCAGCTTTAACAGGGGAAACTGATTATCAGTCCCCCCTGATCTACGCTCCACTGCGCTCTACATGTGGGGGAGGGTTAATGCCTCATGGTGTTAGGGGCAATACAAACGTTGTGGGGGGTCTATTGGCACTAAGGGTTGGAGCTGGGTGGCATGGAGGGTTTTTAAAATTGTTAAAAAATAACGCTGTCACTGAGGGTGGAGGGAGGAGGTGTGCAAGAACATAGATCTTTTTAGCTGGCTTTGAAAGCAGTTACACAAATGGGGAACTATTACCACTAGGGGGCGTGGGGGTTAATGCTAATGGAGAGCAATTGTAACTGGCGGGGGTTCTATTGCCAATAGGAGTGGGAGGTAATTTTACAATGGGGGCCTCTGAACATAGGTGGTGCGAGACACCACCTAGGTTTATTTTATTTTTCAATAAAATATTAAAATATATTTGAAAAAATTATTTCAAAACTTTATTAAATAAATGGAAAGAAAACTATTTCTGACCAGTTTTGGGGGGAAAAATGGTTTACTGCCAAGGGTGAGTGTAAGTTGAGGTCAAGTGCAGTTAACGGGAAAATAACTCTTTCATAAAAAGGTGCGTCTGTTTAGTTATTGACTGATGATCATTTAAGCTGATTTTCTTCTTCAGGGTCCATGTGAAGACCTTGGGGTGTAGGTGATGGAACTGAATCCGGGCACCACGCAGTTAAAAGCTTTCAGTTCCTAGGATGCACTGGTCCACTCTCCCTATGCCCCTGAGCCAGAGGCACCTCAGTTTCGTTGGTGACCGGCTGGAGTCGGGTCACCATTACACGGGCTGCTTAGGCCGCCCTTAAGCTTGTTATTTTTATCATTTATTTTGTTTGACTTCTGCTAGAGCGCGCAGCAGCAGACTGTCTGTGGGACGTCTGCGCTGCCGCTCCGTCACCCCTCCGGAGCCGTCACGCCAGTACTGATCTGGGGATCTCGGCGGGCATTCTGGGGGTCAGCGCTAGCCAAGGCCCCCGCGGAGGACCCAGACTGCAGCCGGACATAAGGGGACAGGTAAAGCGGGTCACCGCGAGCAAAGGCAGTCTATATCTCCGGTCTCAGGGGACAGACCGGAGGTCGCTCGGTGTGGACACAGGCTCTAGTCACCACGATCCACTAGACCACCAGGGACATTATGTGCGGCAACCAGCATCCTAGGGGTTAACAACAGCTTCTCCGTCTTAGCGGCTCCTGCCCTCAGCTGAGCTCTCTGAGCTGCTTTCCTTCTCTGACCACTCCCCCTCTGAGGTCTCCTGCGGCCATTTTCTTCAGTGGTGCAGTCACAGCTCACTCAGGACAGCGTGTGGTCAGGTCCCCCTACATACCTCTCCCTTGGGTTAGTGTATGTAGCATTATAGCCTACCAGACATTGAGTCTGTGTAGTTGATGGTAGTGCCAATTTCCAGTGTGAATTCTGCATTGTATGTGACTTATGCTAGCGCTGCCTGTCTGTGTCTTTTTTTCCTAACTGTCAGCATATAGATCTATACCTTTCCTCTCATCTGCCCTAATTCAGGTTTAGTTAGGCTTGTTCCTATACCTCACCTATATTAAAAGATAATATTTGTGAGGTCTGTCACATACTGTTGTGTGCTGAACTGTGCCATATTTAGGCAAAGGTTCCTGCAGCTTACCCAGGTATTAGACAGGACCAGTGGTTAGTATATCTAGGCAGTGGGCTTCTGCAGCTTATCCAAGCATCAGTGAGGACCAGGGTTGTGTTCTCAGACTAGTATTCTATATACTGATTGCACTATACCCAGTGCCATATTGTGTGTCAGACATGTCTGACAAGGGTAACAAACACACTTCTGCACCCATTCTGCTATCTTGCAAGTTACGTGCTGCAGGTTTAAGTGAGGAGGATTTGGTTCGGGAGGGATTATGTGTGAAGTGTTATAACCCTCCAGTCACTTCATACCCCTCAACAACGGTACAGGAACCACCTTGGGCTGTCTTTTCTCAGGTCCTGGCCTCCATTGCGGGACGCCTGACGGTCCCTGTTGTTTTTCCCAGATGGGGTTACCTCAGCAGACCATTATGCCCTCTCAGGGTCTGTCTCAGATTATGCAAACTACTCCTGTACCTCAGCAGTCTGTCATTCCTTTACAGGGATTACCACAGGCTATGCATCCACCATGGGTAGATGCTTTCTCTACTTCAGTACAGAACCTGGCAACTTCCTCTACTGCCCTTCAGTCTATATTGTAGCTAAGGGTCCTGTGGTGTCATCTCAGTCCACTCAATCCTGAGTCTGAGATGTCATCTGACGATGGAGAGATTGCTGATGCCTCTAACCCCGACTCACCTCTACAAGAGGCGGAGACTAGGTCAAATATTAATATTCCTGCCTTGGTGCGTGATGTCAGATCCATATTGGTAATAGAGGATGACGAGCCAGCCCCTCAGTCCAAACACCCTCAGTTTCAACAGGTCAAGGTGACTTCGGCAGTATTCCCTCTATCAGATCAACTAGTGGATCACATGGCTGCTGCCTGGCAATCACCAGGTAAGAGGTATCAGCCTCAAACGCGTTTGGCCTCATGTTACCCAATTCCTGAGGCTCATTGTAAAAAATGGGAATCACTCCCGGCGATGGTTTCTCATGTTACACGTTTAATAAAAAGTGTTACACTGCCTATGCCTTCCATTTCTTCCTTAAAAGATCCTACGGATAGGAAGGTGGAAACTTGCCTCAAATCGATATACTTTCTTTCAGGAGCTGTTGCCCATCTGTCCATGGCCATCCCATGGATAGCTAAAGCTATAGAGAGCTGGGCCCGAGCTGCACTTGAGGACTCATTCCGCCCCGAAGCTCCTGAGAATCGGTGTCATTGGTTGGCCACATTAGGGATGCAGCTGCATATATTGGTGAGGCTGCTCTGGATGCTAGTCTGCTGACCTCCAAAGCCCTGTGGCTGTGCTCTTGAAGGGCGGATGCTGATTCTAAGACAGGCCTGGAAGCCTTACTGTATTCAGGACGCATACCTACATGTCCCTATAACGCTTTCTTCACCAGCGTTATCTCCGGTTTGCTATACTACAGCAACACTTCCAGTTCAGGGCGCTACCCTTTGGCCTGTCCACAGCTCCAAGGGTGTTTACTAAAGATGGCTATCATGGCGGCCCATCTGCGGAATCAGGGTATCCGGATACTACCATACCTGGACGACCTCCTCCTGTTGGCGGGTTCTCCAGAAGTGCTTCGCCACCACCTGCAACTGACAATTGCCTTTCTACAAGCACACGGGTGGTTAATCAATTGGAAAACGTCCCTGAATCCCTCACGGAGGATGATTCATCTGGAGGCCCTACTGGATTCTCAACAGCAGAGAATCTTTCTGACTTCGGACAAGATCTGCGTATTACAACTACGAGTACGTAGAAGCCTCCACACTCGCCGGGTGTCAATACACTCAGCGATGCAGGTTCTGGGATCCATGGTGTCCACCTTCGACATGTTGGAATACTGTATGCTCAATTTTGTTCCAGGCCACTGCAGGGGCTGATCCTCTCCAGATGGAATGGATTGCCCCACCGGATCAAAGCTCAGACAATAGTGCTCACTCTGGAGGTGCGTCTGTCTCTGTCTTGGTGGCTACTGATGTCTCATCTAACCAAGGGTTGCCCCTTTTGGATCCTGGACTGGGTACTCCTAACAACGGACGCCAGTCTCCGGGGCTGGGGCGCAGTGACCGTTCCGCACTCTTTTCAGGGTCGTTGGACAGCAGTCGAGGCAACCCTTCCAATCAACATATAGGAACTTCAGGCTGTGTACAGGGCCATCCAGTTGGCCAAACACATAGAGGAATGGTCTCTTCACCAAGAGGTGTTTAAATTCCTAGTGAACAAATGGGGCCTCCCAGAGATCGACCTCATGGCCTGCCGACACAATCACAAATTACCAGTGTACGGGTCCAGAACTAGAGATGCTGAGGCAACCTTGGTGGACACTCTGTCAGTGAAGTGGACCTTCCAGTTTGCGTACCTTCTTCCTCCAGTCTCCCTTCTTCCTCGAGGTCTTTGGAAGTTCAAACAAGACGGAGGCGCTGTCCTGCTGGTGGCTCCATCTTGGCCCAGACATCATTTGTACTCAGATCTTCGGAGTCTCTCCATCGACACTCCGTTCCTGCTGCCTCAACGTCTGGACGTGTTGTCTCAGGGTCCTTGCCTTTACCCGGACCTGGATCGTCGTCTTTGACGGCGTGGCTCTTGAGACATCCCTCCTAAAGTCCAAAGAATTCTCTAGCTCTGTCATCAACACGATGCTTAGAGTGCGTAAGCCGGCTTCTGCTAGGATCTACCATATGTGGCATACATATTTCCAGTGTTGTCGTCCCAGGAATTACGACCCCCCAGGTGTTTCGCATCTCCAGAGTCCTGACCTTCCTTCAAGCTGGATTGGACCTCGGACTCCGCCTGGCCTCGCTGAAAGTGCATATCTCTGCACTGTCAGTATGGTTCCAAAGTAGAATTGCTCCGCTTCCGGATATCCACACCTTCCTCCAGGGTGTCGTCCGGATTCAACCTCCCTTTGTCCCTCCAGTGGCTCCTTGGGATTTGGCAGTAGTTCTTCAGGGTCCTCCATTTGTACCACTAGTTCGATAGAACTTAAGTGGTTAATAGCTAAGACTCTTTCATCTGGCGATTGCATCTGCCAGGAGAGTGTCAGAATTGGGGGCGCTCTCCTGTCTCTCCCCCTTCCTGATATTTAACCGGGATAGGGCTGTGCTTCGCACTCGCCCTGAGTTCCTTCCTAAAGTTGTTTCTAGTTTCCACGTTAATGAGGAAATTATAGTCCCGGCCTTTCAATCGGCAGGTAAGGCCTCTTTGGATGTGGTCCATGCCCTCAGGATTTATGTGGACAATACTAGTTCCCTCCATAAATCTGATTACTTATTTGTGCTCTATGGATTTCACAAGGATGGCCATCCAATAACAAACATTGGCTAGATGGCTTCATATGACTATCTCAGAGGCCTACACGCAGGAAGGCCTTCCTGTTCCTGCTTCTGTTAATGCTCATTCCACTCGGTCTGGGGGTCCCTCATGGGCAGCTCGCCGTGGCGCCTCGACTGTTAAGCTGTGTTAGGCGGCCACATGGTCTTCTGTCCAGACCTTTCTAAGTTTCTATGCCTTTGATACCTTCGTCTCTCAGGATGCTTCCTTTGGGCACCGGATTCTCCTCTCAGCGCAGGAGCGTCCCCACCCGTAAAAGGACTGCTTTGGGACAGCCCCAAGGTCTCCCTGTGGAGCCTATGAACCCTGAAGAAGAAAATGAGAGTTATGGTAAGAACTTACCTTTGTTAACTCTTTCTTCGAAGTCCATAGGGTCCACATGGCACCCGCCCTGACGCACCTGGCTTCATATGGGCTATGTTGCTGGTCACCGGTTTTCCGTCTCCTTCTTTGTGAGAATGTGCTTCTTGTGTGTACCAGCCTTCCTTCTCTCTTATCTTCCTCCAGCCTTTGGCTTATTACCAACTGAGGTGCCCCTGGCTCGGGGGTGGGCTATAGGCCCGGATTCAGTTCCATCACCTACACCCCAAGATCTCCCTGTGGACCCTATGGACTTCGAAGAAAGAGAGTTAACAAAGGTAAGTTCTTACCATAACTCTCATTTTACAGATAGTACTTTGCATTCTAGCCTTGGGTTATAAAGAAACTCATGGCAATTTCTGAAAAATGTCAAAAAGTGCAAATGTTGTGGGCACTGTACATAAACATCACAGATGTTGAAATAAGAATGTGATGAGGCCAAAATTAGCAACATAGGCTCTGCTCAACTGTAAAAATATCTTAGCAGTGCAGGGGTTATGTATTGTAACTTTTTAATGTATTTACTTATGTTACAGAATTTTCAGTGGAAGAGAAAAAACGTTTTGTGTCTTCTATTACCTCTAACTGGCTTCAGATGTTGGTCGCAGAGGTGATTTTTAAGAACCTTTACATAGGTAACAATATAAAAATGTCATCTGACCCATTATCTTTACAGAAACTGGTAAGTGCAGTTATTTTTATTTATTTTTTTACTTTTATGTTCTCTGAGTTCTAGTCTTATCAAGACCATGTAGGGAAATAGAATATTAATCCAAAAACAAACATTGATTTCTATTGTCAGTAGTGAAGGTAATAATTGTAGGCAGGGAAGCCAGATGTTTCAGCCCCTAGGTGTATTACTGTGTTTATTAATGTAATATTTAATGGAAAATATAAAAATTTTACATTTAGTTCAAAGAAATGTCTCTGTTTATATTGCAGTATAGTTTAATTGAAAGAATTTTGTGATGCAAAAAAAGGTCCAAGGATTTGTGGCATTTAGGGGTCCACCCAACAGGAAATAATTGCTTGGCCTAAATGAAAACATTTACAATCCTTGATTTGGTGTGAATACGTATAAACAGCTGTGAAATATATCTTTATATTGTTCATGGTCTGTTCTCACTAGTTGCAGTATCTAGCACTATAATTTACATTTTCTCACATAATTCACCCATGCTAGAGAATGATAAAGATAGAATATAGTTCAGTTGTTCATACACCCTGGACTTGCCCTAGTCCCAACCCCTCACCCATGCAACAATTTGTCAAAGTGAATCCTGTACAAAACACAGGTAAGTGACAGGTTAATGGCTTTTCTCTCACTTTAAAAAACAAGCTGACAAAACAAAAAAAAACATATACAGATTTGGACAATTTTGTTGATACCCTTACACGAAAAAAGTAGAACCCATAATTTTCTCTGAAATAACTTGAAAGTGACGAAAGTAATTGGCATCCATCAGTGTTTATCAAATATTTAATAGAAATCAGAGTTTGCATTTGATTTTTGATTCAGCAGAATATTTAAAATAATAAAACAAATGTAAATAGCATGGACAAAAATGATGGGACCCTTAGCCTAATACTTGAAGAACATGTAGAGGCAATCGCTATAATCAAGCAATTTCTGTAGCTTTCAGTGAGACTTCTGCACCCTTCAGCAGGTAGTTTGGCCCACTCTTCCAGAGCAAACTGCTGGGTGCCTTCTCCAGACTGCATGTTTCAGCTCTTTCCATAGATGTTTGATATGATACAGATCAGGGTTAATAGAAAGTTGTAATTGTAACCTGCACAGATTCAAGGCACCCAGCGCCTGTCATAGCAAAGCAGCCCCCAAACATGACCTCCTCTATGTTTCACAGTAGGTATGGTGTTCTTGTCTTTTGAAAGCTTCATTTTTCATATGTGAACATAGAACTGATGTGACTTGCCAAAAAGCTCCAATTTTCATTGATATGTCTAAAGGACATTCTCCCATTCTGGCTTTTTTATGTTGTTTTTTTCAAAAGTGGAGTCCTCCTGGGTCGTCTTCCATGAAGCCCATGGCCGCTCAAAAAGTGTCGATTTGTGCGATCAGACACTGACGTACCCTGACCTTGGAGTTCTGCGTCTCTTTGGAAGTTTTCTTTGGTTCTTTTTATACCATTCCCCTTATCCTTCTGTTTAATCTGGGGTCAGTTTTCCTCTTGCAGTTGCATCCAGGGAGCCTGGCTACAGTCACATGGACTTGAAACTTCTTAATAATATTTGCAACTGTAGTCACAGGAGCATCAAGCTGCTTAGAGATGGTCTTTACCTTTAGCATGCTTGTCTATAAATTTCTTTCTGATCTCAGTGTGGTGCACACAGTGATACAGATGTGCCCTGTTGCACCTAGCCTCAATACGCCATGCGAGACACCCAGTGCGAGTGAGCCGAGCAGTGTAGAATATTTTTCCCCTGAAAATGCGTCTTAGTCACAAAAAGATGCGTCAAGCGGCTTCACAAGACTGCACTGATTAATTTGATATGCGACACTTGTATATCTGTGTACCACTGAGTCTGAATCTGTATCTGAAGAACTTGGCATGGAACTTGGTACTTGGTGTGGAAAAAAATTTGTGGCCGCTGCATCGTAGCACTTTGTATACAGATTCAGACTCAGTTGCACACATTTCTTCTTCGGGGTCCATGGGGTCCATAGCCATTACGTTGCGGGGAAGGGGGGGCATGTGGTTGGAGTGATCCAGGCACCAAACAGTTAAAACAGGCTCTCAGCTCCCATGATGCACTGGGTCTTCCCTACATATACCCCGCCCCCGGCTACAGGCAGTCAGTTGTTCAGTTTGGTGTGAGAAGGCACCTTATGGACAGTGGGACTGCAGGAGCAGTCCCAAAGACAAGTTTTAATTTTTTTATTTTGAGCAAGCGGCGCGTGCTGTGGATGGGGAACCTGAAGCAGCTAAGCATCTGATAGGAGACACCCGGGTCGCTGCTCCATCTACCCCCGCCGGCGCCGCAACACTGGTGTAAAGCCAGTGATTTCAGCAGGGGCTCAGGGCCCTGGACTGTAATCGGGATACAGGGTAAGGGTGGTTTCGGTGGCCGCTGACACCAGAGCCACGTGGCGGTCCGTCCTCCGGTGGTAGAGACTGGCTGGCGGAACGCCAGGTAGATTGCCTCCCACACTAGACCACTGGGACTTGACGGATTCCTGACAGCCGGGGGGGGGTCAGTGGCGGCGGCTATGTCAGTGAGCCGGGTGGATCCATACAGCATATGGGAGGTTCGCTCTCCACTGGTGGCCCCTCCCCCAACCCTCACGCCGGCCCTTCTAGGTGTCCGCATCTGGGTTACTCCTCCCAGCCTCCCTCTATATCAGTCTCCCTGTATGCCTCTCCCATGGTGACTGGTCATAGAGAGCTCTATATCCTACTAGGCCTGAGGCTGTTCGTAGTGAACTAAGAGCTTAAGATGCATATGCTCATATAAGGGGGTATATTATGCACTGCATGTGACTTTGAAAGCTGCTGTGTGTGGTATGTCTTTTATGTCTATATATAACTGTCAGTCTGTTAACCTATCACTGTTGTTTCTCCTTATAACCCTCTACTACAGGTGTGTGGGGTAGTTGGGGTGAAACATTGTCACATGTGTGCTCAGAACTTTGCATAAAGTATCATTATGTATAAAGTGTCTGAAAGACAGGTGGCGGAGGTCCCTGTACTGGTGTCATGAGTGGCCTGCACAGCGGGGTTATCCCCACAGGATTTCTTACAAAATGGATTATATGGTCACTGTTTTAAGGAGTCCCCACCTCAGTCAAACTTACCAACCTCTGGACAAGAGTCCCCTTGGGCTTCTTTTTCCCAGATCATGGCACAGGTTGCAGAACGATTGACAGCCCCAGTGGCCCCAGTGAAGAGATATCCTCAGCAGCTGCAACCTGCTATGTTTATGCCCCCTATGCTTCCATCTTGGATGGACATGTATGCGCACTCTGGTCAGGGTATGGCTTCATCTTCAGCAGCTTTCAGCAACTGCTACAAGCAGTTAGAATAGTGCAACCAAAGACCAGAAGGCATTCGGCCTCGCACGCAGGCCAGGCCACAGACTCCGGTACGTTCTCTGATGAGGGTGAGGAGGCGCATGATTCCTCTCAAGAATATTTTGGGAGAGGATGGGGGATCATTTTACAGCAGCAGATGTCCCTTTTTTAATTACAGCAGTCAAAGCTGTGTTGAGCATAGATGAGGGAGAGCCACTGCAAAGAAAGGCGCCTGTATTTAAGCGCCAGAGAGTGGTGAAGGCTAAATTTCCCAAATCTGACTACTTGTCGGAACTTATGGGGGAAGCATGGACTACTCCGGATAAGAAGTTCCATCATACTAAAAAGGTTGCGGCCTTATACCCTTTTCCGTTGGAGCAGTGTGCTGAATGGGAAATTCCGCAGTCAGTAGATGCATATGTAGCACATCTGATAAGGAGTGTCACATGGCCCATACCATCCGCATCCTCTCTTAAAAATTCCACGAATAGGAGGATGGAAGCCTGTCTCAAGGCCATCTCCTCGCCCTCAGGAGCGGCCACTCGCCCAGCTATGGCTACGGCTTGGGTTTCCAAAGCCTTTGAAGAATGGATGAGGACATTGGCGGAATCTCTGCCAGAAATATCCAAGGAACAGCTGGAGATTATTTCCTATGTCAAGGAGGCTGCATCCTATTTGGGAGAGGCAGCATTGGATGCTGGTATGGTATATTATCTTCTAAAGCATTGGCTGTCTCGATTGTGGCCCGCAGAGCCCTGTGATTAAGGGATTGAAAGGCGGATGCAGGGTCCAGGAAGGCCTTAGAATCCCTTCCGTTTACGGGAGGTATTCTGTTTGGCATGGAACTGGACAAGATTGTGGCTACGGTGGCAGCGTCTAAAATGGCTGGTCTACCCTCAGCATCTGTTGCCAGACCTAAAAGGTCGTCCTTTCGGCCGCAGGGGAAGGTTAGAGGTCAGTCCTCATCTAGAACCAGTTCTAGCACAAAACCACTATCTAAGAAACCCTGGCCGAACAATCGTCCGGCTTCCAGGTCCCAGGATAAACCTGTGGCCTGATGGGGCGGGCCTTCCCCTGGTGGATCCCAGGTTAGGAGGCCGACTTCTTCAGTTTTCAGACACCTGGCATCTCACGACAACAAAAGCCTGGGTTCAGGAAGTAGTCTCCCGGGGATACGCCCTGACATTCTGGAGAAGTCCTCCCAAGAGGTTCTTTTGCATAACTCAGGCAGTAGGTTCTGCAAAGGCCTTGGCCCTCCAACAGGCTATACAATCCCTGCTAATGTCAGACATGATTATCCAGGTTCCAGGGAATCATTTACGGAAAAGTTATTATTCCAACCTATTCTTGATTCAGAAACCAAATGGGTACTACCGGCCTATTTTGAACCTAAAGAGGGCTCAACACATTTATTCGGGTGCCCAGGTTTTGTATGTAAACACTGCGGTCGATTGTGTTGGCAATGGAGCCGGGGGATTTCTTGGTATCCTTGGATATCCAGGATGCTTATCTGCATATACCAATTACACCATCCCACCAGCAGTTTCTGCGGTTTGCTGTGGGGCAGAAACTCTTCCAGTTTCAGGCACTGCCTTTTGGATTATCAACAGCCCCTCGGGTGTTTACCAAGGTTATGGTGGTGATGAAGGCATGTCTCAGGCGCCAGGGCATCAGAATTCTGCCATACCTGGTCGATCTCCTGTTATTGGGACAGTCTCCACAGGAGTTGCAGTATCATCTCGGACTGACAGTTTCCTGTCTACACAGTCACGGCTGGATTATAAATTGGAAGAAGTCATCACTTCTTCCAGTGCAGCAGATGGTACATTTGGGGGCACGCCTGGACTCCTTGGCGCAGAGAATATATCTGCCGGAGGACAAGATTGCGGCCCTTCAGTTGCGGATACGCAAATTGTTTCACAACAGGCTGGTGTCTGTGCAGTCAGCAATGCGGGTGCTGGGGTCGATGGTGTCCACCTTCAGCATGGTGGAATATGCCCAATTTCACTCCAGACCATTGCAGCAGTTGATCCTCTTGCTCTGGAACGGGGAGTACCGCTCAATAAAATCTCAAATGATACATCGCTCACCAGAGGTTCGGTTGTCCCTGTCGTGGTTGCAGACGTGCCGTCTCAATCAGGGTCACCCATTTTGGATTCCATATTGGGCACTCCTTACGACCGATGCCAGTCATCACGGCTGGGGGGCGGTGACAGGTCAACACACTTTTCAAGAAAGATGGACAAAGGCAGAGAGTCATCTGTCTATAAATATCCTACAACTGAGGGCAGTATTCAGAGCGTTGGTGCAGGCTCGGGGAATACTGAAGGGCAGGCCTGTACAGGTACAATCCGACAATGTCACCACGGTATCTTACCTCAAACATCAGGGTGGCACACAGAGTCGGGGGGCCATGGCAGAAGTATCAAACATTCCTGTCTGGGCAGAACGTCACCTTCCAGCAATATCAGCCGTGTTCATACCAGGGGTCCTAAATTGGGAAGCGGACTTCCTGAGTCAGCAGAATATAAACGCCGGAGAGTGGGCTCTGCATCCACAGGTATTTCAGAGCCTGGTGGACAGATGGGGTCTTCCAGAAATAGACCTCATGGCCTCAAGGCACAGCCACAGGGTTCCAGGTACGGATCCAGGACCAGGGATCCGATGGCCGAATTTGTAGATGCTCTGGTAGTGAGGTGGAATTTCAGACAAGCGTATCTTTTTCCGCCTTTGGCTCTTCTTCCCAGGGTCATCAGGAAGGTCAAGCAGGAAAGCGGTACGGTAATACTGATAGCTCCTGCTTGGCCCAGACGCCATTGGTACACTGATCTACAGAGTCTCTCCATAGACACTCCGTGGCCTCTTCCTCTAAGGCCGGAGCTATTAATACAGGGTCCCTGCTTGTACCCGAATCTTCCTCGTCTGTCTTTGACAGCATGGCTCTTGAGGCCTCCGTCCTAAAGACAAAGGCTTTTTCTGATTCTGTAATACGAACAATGTTGAGGGCACGAAAATCTTCCTCTGCCTGCATTTATTATTATAGAATTTGGCACTAATTTTTTCAGTGGTGTGAACTGAGAAGTGTTCAGGGTCTCTCGAGTGCTTTCTTTTCTTCAGACTGGTTTAGAGTGGGTCTCTGTCTGGCCTCCCTAAGAGTTCTGGTTTCTGCACTTTCAGTTTGGGTTCAGCGGAAGATTGCCCCGCTGCCTGATGTAAGGACATTTTTTCAGGGTGTTCTAAGGGTTTAGCCTCCCTTTGATCCCCCCGTAGCCCCGTGGGATTTGACATTAGTTTTCAGGGCTTTACAGGCTCCCCCATTTGAACCCCTGAAATCAGTAGACCTCACGTGGTTGACTGCAAAGACAGTTTTTCTTCTTGCTATCGCCTCTGCCTGTAGGGTCTCTGATTTGGCCGCTCTTTCTGTCCCCTCCCCCTTTTTGATATTCCATCAGGATAGAACGGTGCTGCGTACTAAAGCGGGATACCTTCCTAAGGTGGTATTGCGTTTTCATATAAATGATGAAATTGTGGTCCCAGCTTTTCAGACTTCAGGCCTCTCTGTAGGTGAGGCTTCTCTGGATGTTGCCCGTGCGCTACGTATTTATGTGGATCGCACCAACAACTTGAGGAAATCCGATTCTCTCTTTGTGCTATATGGCTGTCATAAGCGTGGCTGGCCAGCCAATAAGCAGACTCTGGCCAGATGGCTTCGTATGGCAATTTCTCAGACATACACTCAGGCCGGTCTGGTGGTGCCAGACTCGGTAACTGTGCATTCTACACGGTCAGTGGGACCTTCGTGGGCGGCTCCCTGGGGTGCCTCTGCGGAACAATTGTGCAAGGCAGCCACATGGTCTTCCATCCACACCTTTGTCAAGTTCTATGCATTTGACACCTTTGCCCCTCAGGATGCTTCCTTCGGGCATAGGATTCTCCTTTCTACTAAGACACAGGAGCGTCCCCGCCCTTAGGGGAACTGCTTTGGGACATTCCCAACGAAATGGCTGTAGACCCCATGGACCCCAAAGAAGAAAATAAGAGTTATGGTATGACCTTTGTTTACTCTTTTTCTTCGAGGTCCATGGGGTCCACAGGACACCCACCCTAATGCACCTGGTGTTATTGGGTAATCTTTTTGTATCTCTGTGATTTCCCTCTTCTGTGAGAGAATGGTCTAGAGAACAAGGGTTTTTCCTTCTTATTCTTTGCCTTCTCCTGCTTGGGCTTTTGTAACAAACTGGGGTATATGTGGGGAGGACCCAGTGAATCCTGGGAGCTGAGAACTTGTTTTAACTGTTTGGTGCCTGGATCACTCCAACCACATACCCCCCTATTCCCCGCAATGTAATGGCTGTGGACCCCATGGACCTCGAAGAAAAAGAGTTAACAAAGGTATGTCATACCATAACTCTTATTATATACAAGTGTCACATATCAAATTAATCAGTGCAGTCTTGTGAAGCGGTTTTGTTGCATCACATTGCGACTAAGACTCATTTTCAGGCAACAAAGACACAAGAAAATTGCTTGGCCCAAGCCGAATCGCACAGTACCTGGCGCGCCGAGAAGGGCTGTTTGGTGTGACTGCAGTAATAATGTATAGGGACGCATCTGTACCAAATAGAAGAGTGACTAACTGTCTCCATTTATATAGGCTGAATGAATGACTGGGTGTGCTACTTCAAGAAAGCAATTAGTTTGAAATATCACTATAATCCAATTATTTATTATATTTTCAAAGGGGCACCCACAAATCTGTCCAGGCCATTTTAGAATATCTTTGGAGAATAAGCAATAATTTGTCTCTTTTCACAGTTTCTTTGCTTTATTCTATGACATAGCAAAGGCATACAGGTATACATGAGACAATAGCTTTTCATTTCATAACTTTTCAGGGGAAATGAAGCATTGTTTCAATTGAATGAGCTGTAAAGCTGGGTGTACACTACATGATGTGTGTACCCATCGCCGGCTCGATGCGTCGGTATGATACATAGCACCATCCTTACACACTGTGCAGTTGCAGTGGAGGACGGCGCAATGTGAAGTTCCATGCTGCATTTAGCAGCATGGTGTTATTCATAGCATCGTCCCATGCGCTGTGCTGTACAGCAGATGGACCGATGCGATGAAAGACCTGCGGGCACAGGCGATCGGGCGTACATATTATGCGATCCGCACAATACATTATTTCGATTACCTTCGTAACGGTATATCGTGCAATGGATCGCGTAGTGTGGCCTAAGCTTTAGGGTACCAACAAATTTGTCCATGTCTGTATGTTGAAATAAATAATGCACCCCCTTGTATAAAAGTTAATATCTGGTGTTTTATATCACATGGCTCTTTTGATAGTGTTGTTCAGCCTTGTGGTGTATTTTTAATCTTCTATTGTGTTTTGGGTGCATTCTGCCAGCTGTACGAAAATCCTTCCTACTGTGTAGCTCAGTGAATAAATGGATGCGGATCTACACCACAAAATGAGCCTTAATGGTGGGACTCTGCACCACGTTTGCTAACAAAATGAGTGCATGCCAAAATAAAAGTAGAAGCATGTAATTAAGTTTCTCATCCTTTGCCATTGTCTTGCTCAACAGGTTGCTCAGGAAACATTTTATACACTGTTAGTGCATATTTGAGATAAATGGAGCATTTTTGCTTGTAACTTTCTTGTTAAGTCGAAGCAATCACAATGTGTACAGTATGTTGTTTAATAATATTCTGTAATACATAGAGCCATAGTCATGTCATCAGATTACATGCAATATATTTACGTTCTGAATACAAAACTTAATTAACAATTCGAATGTAATTCTGAATCAAATCTTCAATTGGGTCATTGGACTTTTTGTCAAAATAAAAGGTGACAGATGAACACTTCAGGCCGTAGGTAGCAATGAGTCTTTCTAATGCCCTGCGGGTTGCCCTTGCTCATATTCCTTACCATGAGACCATTATAGAGCTGTTTTCTGTAGTGAAACTCCCAGTACTCCCAGGCATCCATTAAAAGGGATGTTTCAGGTTTTCCATGATTGTAGGTGTAGATATAAATGATTAATAATAGGCAAGTATACCTTTAGGCTTTTTTGATGTGTATGACACTCCATATACTGATTGAGTTCTTTAGACTAGCTTTTCAGTCTAAAAACAATACATTTTCCTTTTGTCTTAATACAATATTTCTGCCATCAGATCTATACATACATCCCAGCTTCATGGAAAGCTGGAACATGTGGCAAGGATGAAGTCCAGAAACTCAGAGCTAAAAGGAAAATAGGGCGGCCTTGCCTGGAGTCTCAAAGGGCTTTACTGATGCTAAATGGTGAAAATCCAAACCAAGGCGATGTGCTGCTTGATCTACCGTAAGTAATACCTATAACATCACCATTTGTCTGCTTAGGGGGACAGCTTCTGACCTGACACATATCTTGAACTTGGAGTGACCTTTGTTGTTGTCTAGAAATGAATCTGACTGTCAGAAAGCCTTTTTGTGTTTAACCTACAACACGTCTGAGTGCACTGTGATGAATTGCTCCGGAAGAGCCTGCAGACCTAGCCAGGGCATACTGCAGTGTGCGCTTACCGCAGCGTACCCTGCTAATTATTACATCTTTCCAGAAAGTGCCACCTTCTTGACTAATTACAAATTACATTCTTTTAATCTTTAAATATATTTCCTGTGCACACAGTCTATTGTCATTAAATGATGTTATTACATTGCACATTCATGGGAACCCACTATAATAGGAATGAGCAATTAAACATTTTAAAGCACAAATCTACTGTAAGTATAATTATGATAAAATCTGCTGGTTTGTGGCCTGACCCAATATTTTTCAGAATAGCCTTCAATATGACCGCCTCCAGGTGTCAGGTGCCCTTTTATTTAACTGAATGACTTAAATGCTTATTTCTAGTCCCTTCAACATGCTGCATGCAGAGAATTACAGGTGAACAGCGATATCTGGAAACAGTGTAGGTTTTTGTATGTGTTTCTACTTCATGCCCTGTAATAAATGAAGCTAGCTCCTTGTTTATTGCTATGCCTTGTTAAATATCCTGTTCTGCTTTAAGGAAAGCCTATATGGTTTAAGTTGAAGGTCTGCAGCTGTGTTTCACGTGTTGGCATTCTTACCTTACTAAGTTCTTCAGGCAAGACGTGTAATAGAATCGGTAATTATCCATCAGACAGGAGGCAGGTTGTAAGGTGGTGTCATGGTTTACAGGTGTGGGTCTATTCAGATGTAAAAATTATACTCCGGGAAAAGAATATTCTTGATACTTCCCAGGATGAATGACCTGTCTCAGAACCGGAGATGACCCCAAATTGATATCCATGTCTGCAGGTGTGTTTTTGTGTGAGAACAATCCTTGAACAAATTACAGAGCTTTCAGTAGTGAAGTGTCTGTCTCGGTCCAGGTTATGTGTTCAACATGCACATTTATTGTTTGAATGCAGTCTCCAAGCTGTAGGCCTTTAATCTTGGTCATTTCTTTAAACTACAGTCTTGCACAAAAAAAAAACCACACACACAATTAGAAGTGTAAATGCAGGACAAAATATTGAAGGTGCCTCCTACATAATTTTTGCAGCTGTCATTTATTTGTAGGGTGTCATAGTGCTCCACAGCGTCACACAGTGGAGAAACCAGATCTTGCATAAAACAGGAACGCACAATCTGTACACAGGGTTGTAACTAGCAGGGCTTGCAGGATGCCTGCATTACAGTATGTAGAAGTTGAGTGGGCATTTCAGTAATTTTCACCTCCCATCATTGCAGGGGCATATTAAAAGAGGGGGCCCGTGTGCAGTTTCGGTCCGGGACCCCTCCTCTCCACCCGGCAGCACAGTAGACTCCGAGCACTAGTAGATTCTAGCGCTGTGCCACATGCGTAAAATACAGGGGAATGTTTTCTGCAGTGTTTCTCAAATGTCTTAAAGGCTTCAAATTCTACATGTACGTTATTTCTTGTCTGTACTTAATATAACGTTATTAAACACTGCAGACATTCGGTTTATCAATAATAATAATAAACCTAATGTTTGGATAATGAGATGGCTGGTATCTGCAGGTTTATAAAATGCCAGATACAAACTTATGCTACTTTTATTTTCCTGCATTCTTGCTTTGTTTTTGTTTGTTTTTTAGCCAAGGTTCTCATTCCCATATAATTGTATTGAGTAATAAATATAATTGCTGTAATTTTCCAATAAGTCACTAGACAAGGTATTGATTAAGATTTTTGTTTGAGCAGAGTCTCCTCAAAGTTAAGAAGCAAAACAGGAGGAGGATCAATTTGCAGCACGGATAATAAGATGCAGCATGCTCGTAGACTACCATCCAGATGCCAGAAGACAACAGGTAAGGTATTTAATTCTAAATGTATTTTCTGTTATGGCTTTTTATATATGTTGCCTATATTATTTGTAAAGTGGATTTGTGGTTGTTATCTTTTGTAAACATGGGGCTGATGGATAGTGAGTGCTATTTGCGTAGACTACCTTTTGTGATGCCACTATTTGTATGCTCAAAGCAAACGCACGCTTATACTTGCCTGCAGACCTGTATGCAATTGCCCTATCTTTCTGTGTTTTTGAGCCATTTACACCCATTTTTCCAAGAACTCTATATAACAGCGCCAGACAGTTTATATAAAGTTGTATGATTAGATTTAAAAGTTGATTTAAACTACAATATTGTGTTAGCTCAACAGTTTTCCAATCCTGCCATGATAAGGTCCCTTTAAATGGCTGGTACTCTATCTATCGCACTCAAAGGTAATGAAAGATCAAGACAGCAATGTTAACAGCAACATTTCAGTAAACAAAGGATGGGTTTGCTTTGTTCTAATTGCCTATTTAGAAAATGATACCAAAATGTACCTGTAAAAGGAGGGTTCAACATGTCACATTTTCTGGATTTCTTTACTCATGTAGAGGTCAGTTAAGCTATTTTTCTGGGTCAGTAATTATCCTACCCATTTCCACAGACAAAAATCCAGAAAACATGACCTGTTGGGGGTACTTGTGGACTGGCGTTGTGAACCACTGTGATAGACTTTAGAAGAAATCTGGCAGCATGAATTAAACATATACTGTAGTGAAATTGGGGATGGGTACGGGATCTCGGCAGTCAGAATCCCAACGCTGACATCCCGACAGGGTTAGAATACCGGCACTTGTCGGTCAGTATTCTAACCCTCACCCTTCCTCCCCATTGCCTGACCATAACCCCCCCCCCACACAGTGCTTTATCTTAACCTCCCCCTCCCCGCACCCTAAACCTAACCCTCCCCCTTTAGTACCTAACCCTCCCCCTAGTAGTGCCTAACCCCTAACACTAGCCCTCCCCCCAACCCCACTTCGGGATTCTGGCAGTCGGGTTGTTATTGCAGTTCCTGATTGTTCAGTCTGACTCCTTGTATACGAAATCGGTATGAAATACGATTCCCAGCAGCGGCAGCCCGACAGATGGACAGATCCCGGCAGCGGCAGACCGATAGCGCTGGAAATCCCGATCGTCCTCAGGTAAGTATATACTAACCTAACCCTCCTTAGGGGTGCCTAACCCTAACCTACCCCCCCCAAGTGCCTAACCCTAATCCTCCCTGTAAACCTAAGTCCTCCGGGGGGGTGCCTAACCCTAAGTCCCCCCCGGGGGTGCCTAACCCTCCCTCCTCCTAGCCTAACCCTAACCATCCCGGGGGGGTGCCTAACCCTAAGTTTCCCCTGGGAGCCCTAAACCTAGCCCCCCCCGTGGCTGTCTGCTCGCGGTGCCCGGCATCCCTTCGATCGGGATGCCGGGCGCCTGTCTCCCGGCGTCGGGAAAATGACAGGCGTCTAGATATAGACGCCTGTCATTTAACCCATGCCAGGATAAAGCAATCGGGAAGCCGGCTGTCAGGATCACATCAGCCGGTTTCCCGTTTGCATCCTTTTGTATACTGACCTACTGTATCATCTTCGAACCCAGTGTGCTTGCTAAATCCCTGATCTTCTCTTGTCTGTGCTATTCTGGGCTACCTGCTCCGACCTCAGACCTGTGTACTGACTTCTACAGTCTCACCAACCCAAACTTCATATCTCCTGTGAAGGGGAAGGGAGGGGGGTTTGGGGTCACTAGGGAAAACTCTGCCTCTCCAGTTAGTCAGCACAGTAGTGTAGAGTGTTTGTTTCTTAAGGTGCATACACACTAGACGATATGCTCCCTGAGCGATCTAGTCTAGTGTGTACCTGGCAGGGTGTGCTCATGACATTGAGCACACCCACTGAACTATATCATTAACGATATTGTTCAGCGACGGGCTCTCTCCCCCATTCCCCAACATGCAGCAACCTGACAATATCAGCAGATTGTCCTGCATGTTTGCCAGATGAACGATAAAGACGAACGACCTGCGGGAACGCGCATCGTTGGTCGTTCGTCGTTATTGTTCATCGTTTTGGTAAAAAAATGGACGATAAAGTGAACGACTGAACGATAACAATATCGTTATCTTTCAATCATCCACTTTAATTGCCCAATGTGTACGCACCTTTACACTTTATGGCAGTGATTTTCAACCTTTTTTAACTCGCGGCACACTACACAAGATTTTAAAATTGCCAAGGCACACTATCCGGCGATGCGGTGTGCGCGGACTATGAAAAAACACACTACATTAGTTCCCACGGGAACAAAACACACTACATTAGTTCCCACGGGAACAAAACACACTACATTGGCCCCCAGAAGAATAAAAAACACACTACATTGGCCCCCACAAGAATAAAACAATCCCATTGGCTGGCCTAACAGAAAAAAAAAACCACATTGCTCCCCACAAAAAAAACAACCATACCACATTGCGCCCCACAGAATTGCTCCCCACAGAAAAAGAAACCTATGGCTGGCCCCACAGAAACAAAAAACAAAACAAAACACATTGTTCCCCACTAAATAGGCAAATATATGGCTGGATAACATATGGCTGGTTCTCACTAAAAAAATGACATGACTGGTTCCCACGAAAAAATAAACTATGGCTGGTACCCACGAAGAAGAAAAAAATGTCTGGTCCCCACAAAACCCACATTTCTTCCCCCCTTGTCACTCACACTGCAGCAGGATCGCGTGCAGGCGGGCTTCCAGGCAGGCTGCAGAGCCTGCCTGGACAGAGCGCGGGCTGGCTGATTGGCGTAGGGCGTTGGCTGGCAGAGCGGGCTGGAGGGCAGTGGACAACGCGGCGTGCGTGACCTGTGATGTCACGCCGCCGCATCTTTGCAGGTCACTACCCGGTCGCGCCTGAGTCTCCCAGAGGAGCTCAGCG
This sequence comes from Taudactylus pleione, assembly GCA_031769625.1. Taxonomy (NCBI): domain Eukaryota; kingdom Metazoa; phylum Chordata; class Amphibia; order Anura; family Myobatrachidae; genus Taudactylus; species Taudactylus pleione. Next base: position 7,522,666 of record JAUIMM010000368.1, on the reverse strand, counting down.
GCCCGGGATGCTGAAGTACAGTAAAATGTGCCCGGTGGCTCTGACAGCCCCGCGGCACACTTCACAACCGGCCACGGCACACTAGTGTGCCGCGGCACACCGGTTGAAAACCGCTGCTTTATGGTATCTAAATTAAGTGTTTATTTGGGGAATGCGATAGCCCTTGAGCTTACAAAACTGACGCCATTTGGTTACTCCAGCATCAACCCTGCCCCCTTTTTTAACATTTATTGTTAAGCCAGAAACCTGCTGGAAACACCCCGTAACGCCGGCGCTGTTGAGCTTTCTAACCCGCCACACATTGCCGGCAAGTTGGAGTATTGGAGCCAAGGTCACCACAATTTTCTGTTACATTCTCCTTATATATGCAATATTGGAACAAGAGTATTGTAGGTTCATAGATTATTTTTTCAATATATGATTCAGCTCACACCACATGCAATAGATACAAAAGATATAAATAGTATAATACAATAAAGTTTGGATAACCCTCGTGAATAAGTCCACAATTTAAAAGTGTTAGTATGAGATCCCTTTAATCCAATGGTGAGATTCCACCACCAGCAATCCCCCAAACATGATCTGCTTACTGAATAGTAGATTATTATTATTATTACTATCAGTTATTTATATAGCGCACACATATTCCGCAGCGTTTTACAGAAAATATTTTGGCCATTCACATCAGTCCCTGCCCCAAAGAAGCTTACAATCTATATTCCCTCTCACATGCACACATACACACTAGGGTTAATTTTTGTTGGGAGGCAATTCACCTACCTGTATATTTTTGGAATGTGGGAGGAAACCGGAGCACCCGGAGGAAACCCACGCAAGCACAGGGAGAATATACAAACTCCACACAGGTAGGGCCGTATTGGGAATCGAACCCACGACCTCAATGCTGTGTGGCAGTAATGCTAACCATTACCGTCTGTGCTGCCCAAAAAGATAAACATTGTCTCTAAGACGGGTCTTTATAATTATTCCAAATACTTATATTATATTATTGAAGGATTTTCATTGTAGTTCTACATTTGCCCAATAAATATGTAGTGTTAATTCTAGCACCCTGCACCTATCACAACTCATGCTGTTCCTCTTTCCTGCCTGGGGTGTCGCTCTCTGCTCTGTTGCTTGTAGCACACTCAGCTGATGCAACAAACTGCTAAGACAGAACCCCAGGCCGGAAAGATGAGCTGCACGGGTTGTGACAGGTGCAGGGTGCTATAATGAACACTAAGGGCAGTATTCAATTTGAAGCGAAAACTCGTAATTTTCGCCTATTGTCATTATCCCCATATTCAATTACAATTTGTAAGAAAACTGGGATAAGTTTTCTCCAGTGTTTAGCTGGCGAAAAAAAGTGCAGAATTGGGATTTAGGGATGCAGGCTTACAAAAAATAGCCTGCACCCCTGGGAATATCCCCTAAAATTAATGTATGTCAAAAAAGTGAGAAAAAAAAAACTGGACACCCCAAAAAAATATTTTACATTTTGGGGTTTAAGCAAAAAAAAAAAAAAAAAATAGGGAAAAGACTTCTTAAATAGCTAATTTAAACCAGAGGGGTTCCAAAGTATGCAGCAGGTGTTTTCTTCAATGCAGGTAATAGGGGCAGGTGTATTTTTGCAGAATTTAAAAAAATAATTTTAGGGACTTAAAAATATGCTTGCACCCATATCAAGTACCCCAAATTTGATGGGCATAGTTATTTTCCCCCCAAAAAATTGGTAAATGCTTTTCTGCATCACCTTCTTCAAAGCCGCATTTATGCACCTGCCGCGGCTATTTAAAACGGGGGGTACCCATAGTGATCCCCCATGTCTGGACATTTTAGGGGGGTCCAAGGATGATTCCCCGAAAATTGCCACATTTTTTCGCCGCTTCCAGTTTTTCGCCAGGTCCCGATTTCGGAGGATGTAATAGAGTCCAAGAATATGCAAACTCGCATGTTTTTAGACTCAAAAAACTCTCACGATTTAAACTCATACATATGTTTTCCCATTTTGTAGATAAAACTCAATCAATGTGAGAGTTAACTGCTAAACTCTCACCCTATTACATTTGACCAATAAATATGATTATACCATTATTAGGTATAATATTGTCCTAAAGTTAGTATTCCTCTAGAGCAGTGATTCCCAACCTCGATCCTCAAGGCACACTAACTGTCCTGGTTTTGGTGATATCCATGATTGTGCACAGATGGTTAAATCAATATAACTGAGGTACTAATTAAGGGGCGTATTCAATTTGTGGCGAAAACTGCAGTTTTTTCGCCACAGGCGAAAACGGACGTTTTTCGACAAAAAAACGGTGATATTTTCGCCAAAATATAGGCGAAAATGCAATTGGAGAAAAAAACTGGAGAAAAGTTTTCTCCATACCAGATCAGGCGAAAAAAAAATGCAAAATCCCTATTTTTGGCTAAAAATGTGGGGATTTCTTTCAGAACCCTTTGGACTGCCCCCCCTAATGATACTTTAGCGGAAAAAAAAATCGTAAGTTGCGCACTTTGGCGAAAAACAACCACTGAAATTTAGGTCAAAATTATTTTTTTTTCGTGATCCGTTTAACGTATTGGGGCTGGTATTTCGGAGTACCGTAGATGTCAAGTATTCTAAACATCGTACGTGGCTGGCGCAGGCATTTTTTTTAGCGATAATAAAAAACTACCTACGCCAGCCACGTGCGATGTTTAAAACAATTGGCGCATCTATATGGCCCTCTGAAATACCAGCCCCAATACGTTAAACGCATTTTTCGTGGAAAAAAAAAAATTAGACCGAAATTTCAGCGGTCGTTTTTCGCCAAAGTGCACAACTTACGATTTTTTTTTCCACTAAAGTATCATTAGGGGGGCTGTCCAAAGTGTTCTGTAAGAAATCCCCACATTTTTACCCAAAAATAGGGATTTTGCTTATTTTTTCGCCTGCCCTAGGCTGGAGAAAAGTTTTCTCCAGTTTTAGGCGAAAAACTGCCGTTTTTCGCCGTCTTTGGCGAAATCGGCAGCTCAGACAGCTGATTTCGCCAACGACGGTGAAAACGGACGATTTCGCCTGTAATTGAATACCCCCATAAGTCACTTGTGCTCAAGTATGGCTATCCCTAAAACCTGGACTGTTAGTGTGCCTTGAAGACCGTGGTTGGGAACCCCTGCTCTAGAGGTTAGAGAGCATCACATTGTTAGCAAGAAGAGCAAATGCAGCTTTAATGCAAAAGATTAAAACAACAAAAAATGGCCTTTAAACAGTCACAGAACTTCTGCTTTAGGACAAGAAACTATTATTTTACAGTCACATTAACAGCTATGATGTAAAATCAGTGACAGTTTGCGTTCATACATATTCTGTTGCAGTTATCATAAATTTAGTCTATCATTTAATAAAAAAATATGCAATGAGGTTTCTTAGCCCCTAAAATAACATATCATGTATTCCAATAGTGTATGAGCATTTCCCCAAACATTACTGCACCTGAGTCACCAGGAAACTGGCACTTCGAGAAGAGCTGTTTGGTGCGACTGACCCAATAGTGTATGAGGACACATTTGCAGCTTTTAAAATAAATAAACAATATAAAGTTTTTAGGGATATCCTCTGTAGAAGTGCATGCATGTGTTCCGCTGGTGGTGCATCCGCCATGTGAGTTGGTAGTATCATTCTGCCTGCCTGTCTGTCTGTTTCAGGCTTAGATGTTTTGTGCACAAAGGCTGTGTCTTGTTAGGTTGCAGAGATTACAGCATATGGACTGTTTTACTCCAGGCAGTGAGCCCAGACTACATCACCCTTGGCTTCATTTAATTCACTATTTAAGCATAAGTATTTTAGAATAAAGTACTGCATTTCCCTCATCTCCCACATACACAAGTTAGTAAAATATGTGCTTTGAGGCACTGTTTTATAGAACTTGTTTTTCGATTTGATAATGAATCAATGCAATTAGACCTAAAACGATCCAATAAATGCAGCTCTATATACTTCAGCCCATAGTTTTCAACATTCACACTGGGATATTTAAGGGAGACTTGCACAGGAAAAAAGATCGTTACCTGTAGAAACCTATCAGCTATTTGTATTTTATTTTTTAACCTATACTAGTGAAATCGGAACTAGAGCCTGTTTGCTATGGGTTACAGAATACCAGTGATGGGCAACCTTCTGCACTTCACAAGTTATATGTATGTGCCCCTTTTATCCTCAAAAGGGCCACAAACGACCCTTAATCTTAGTAATAATTTTATTTATTTATTAACAGTTATTTATATAGTGCACATATATTCTGCAGCGCTTTACAGAGAATAGTTGGCCATTCACATTAGTCCCTGCCCCAGTGGAGCTTACAATCTATATTCCCTACCACATGCGCACACACCTACACACTGGGGTTAATGTTTGTTGGGAGCCAATTAACCTATCAGTATATTTTTGGGGTGTGGGAGGAAACCAGGGTACCCGGAGGAAACCCACGCAAGCACAGGGAGAATATACAAACTCCACACAGGTAGTACCGTGGTTGAATCAAACCCACAACCTCAGTGCTGTGAGGCAGTAATGCTAACCATTACACCATTTGTGTATAAAACTACATTAAATCAACAAAATATACCATATGTAATAACATGTTAGCAGGATTTTTAGTATGAGATAAACAAGTATTACAAATCGGACAAATTCAGCATGACATCTAGGTGACCAGAATTTCTACCGGGCTTTTAAGGGTAAAAGTGGCACAACGTAACCTGCAGAGAGGCTTCCATTCATCAACCTGTTACACTTGTTTAGAACAGGAGTAGCAACCTGTGGCGCTCCAGCTACTGTGGAACTATTTATCCCATCATGCCCCACCACAGTTTTGCTGTTAGGCCATGTAATACGGTGGCAGGATATCCTGGAATGTGTGGTGTCACAGCAGCTGGGGTGCCATGGCGTGCCTAAACCTGGTTTATCATTTCTGGTCACACATGAAAGTGGAACCACAAGTAGCCAACATCTTTGCTGCACACAGTACATAACTGGACCTGCCTAAACATTAATTAACTTGCTGTAATGAAGGAAACTGGAATCGCTCATCTCTTTCCAGTGGAGGAAGATCACCTGGTGCAGACGCACATCCTTCCTCCTGATCTTCACATTGTGCGGAGGAGACCTTGCTATGTGGATACTCTGGTGCTTCCTGCAAAGAATAGGCACATATTCAGTATTTTTCTCTGCTTGGTCCAGCGAAGCCTAGTGTGCTGATAGATAGAAGAAGTATAAAGTAGATGATCCCCTCCCAGTTGACCTTTTGGTTTGACATTGCAGCATTCCAATTGTGCTTTTAGGGGAGGGAAACAAGACGGGGACGGGGGTCAGTGCATCAGAAGTGCTGGACACAAGCCCGGAGACATATATTCTTCTTTCTGCATGATAACTTCTCTTTGCTGATCGTGTTGAAAAAGGATGAAAATGACCATACTAGTAAATCCTATGTGCTTCATCCAATGACATTTCAGCAGGTATATCATATGCACATATATCACACACATTTTTACTTTTTATTAAACAACTCTTCGCTTCGGGGGTTTAGGTAAAGTAGCAAGGGCTGCAATACACAACACAGTGATTTTATTTCTCTGGTGCCAGCTGCTGTGTATACAATGGAAATCATAGATTCAGTTGTGAAATGTGACATTAATTTACCGTTGGGCCTATCACGAATGCAGCTTGGTTTAGTGGATAATAGTGCATCTGTAAGCTAGGCCAGTAACATCTATCCATACATAATGCTCTGGTTATGAGGGTTACAGGCAGAAATTGTGAAGCAGTTGTAAAATCTACTGTTTGTCATTTAGATTTCACTTTAACGTATAGATTTATGTTGTCCCCCTGCACATTATTCTCTGTGCGTCTCTGTAGCCGGGGCAGCTTAGCGAGGAGCAGCAAACCATCTGCTAAAGGATTTGAAATTGTGAATTATCCTTAACTGTGTGGAGGCACTCGTGCTTGGCCAGAAACATTCATTTGAATTAAGCTATAAATGCTGTGTAAAAGGATGACTCGTGTAATGGCGGTTCATGAATAATTTTAAGGGAAGGGCAACTGCACACTCTAAACTTTTATGGTTTCAAAACCGAGTGTTTTCGGAGTTCACTGTCATTTTGAGCTTTTATTGTGTCATAGAAGCTTTCAAAGCGAAAAGAGGAGGTTTAGAGGAGATAATTCGGCGGCGAAGCCCTGGGCAGCACAACCTCGCTGCTCACTTTGCAATACATCACTAGGTTTAGGGTTCTTTCCCACCCACCCCTAATTTAGAACCGGTGTTCCTCTCTGGCGAGCGAGTCTGTGCCATTATAAAGTGCCTTGGCACGCAGCCTGAGATGCCATTGAAGGACTTTATAATGTTTCTAATTTGAAATCTGACATCCTCTATTGTTTTCCTGCATTCTGTCTGGCAGGAGAGTCTGCCCTGCATGCTGCTTGCCGAAATAACAACATGAAGAAACTGAGACTGCACCTTCATGAAACTGACATTAACGTAAAAGGTGACTTTATCTGTCTTATACATTTTATTTTATTTTTTTTCTGTGTAAATCTCTGAAATAACCATCTTGCTGTAGTTTCCCGTCTCAGAACAGAATTCATGCTGGCAGCAGTGATTCTAGTTTTTAAAGCACATACCATGTGTTAAGATGATAATATTGATTTTTTTTTTCCCCCTCTCTCCCTTGATCTCTCTCATGATTGTTTAACACAGACAGTGCACACAGAGCTGTTCTGTGTCTTCTCCTTCCCATAATGTGGGATGTGTACAGTGTTCTAGCTGGATTCTCTTTTAATTGTTGCTGATTTATAACGCAGACAATGCTGGCTGGACGCCTTTGCATGAAGCCTGTAACCATGGCAGCGCAGAATGTGTCCGTGAAATTCTGCAGTGCTGCCCAGAAGTAGACCTGCTCAGTCATGTGGATGGTGTGACTCCCTTACATGATGCTCTACAAAACGGACACATTGAAATTGGCAAAATACTACTTCAACATGGGGGTAAGCAGACCCTTACTAAGTGCTGCTGTTTTCCCTGTACACTTTTTTTATTATTATTTTATTTGTGTTTTGTTTTTGTTTTTTTACAATTCTCAAAAACTTGTTTGTTTGCTAAACTTACTAGTTTTTACTACTATTTAAAACCTGACCCAGTATTACCTATATCTTATATCTAGCTTTGAATAATATACAGGTATTTTAATATATTTATTATGTGCGCTCATTAGAATTTTTTTTCTCCAATGTAAAAAAAATCTTATCACATTGACTATTAAAATGGTACTTTAGTTATGTTTCTTTACTATGCTACTGATTTTAGTTTAAGTAGGAATTATTGGTAAGTGCGCTAACTTCTCATCTTTATGACACATTATAGCCAGAATATAAAGTTACAAAGGGATTGGTCAACAGTGGGAGCGTAGGTAGACAATTGTTGGACTGTTGTTAATTTTTTTTATGTTTCAGCTTATAAACAATACTTTAATTGTGTTTGTTAACCTATTGTATCACTGTATAGTATGGGTCAAAATCACCCATAGGCTACAATTCAACACATTGTAATACATTTAAATCATCAAAGTGGAGCCTAGCCTAGCTTTCTGCAGGCTTATCCTGCCCTCTAAAGGCCACTCTGTGTTTATATAATAGATAAATCAGTGTCTATAACCCTCATGATCGCTCCTCACGCCTGGTATTTATAGAAGTGTGTTTGTCTGTCTCCTAGGTGTTTTATATATCAACAGAGGCATACGAAGCCAATACCTGGCTGCACTTCAATCAGTCTCAGTGATGCAGCCGCCAATACTAAATTAGACTTCACTCCTCTGCAGGAAATGGCTCTGCAGAAGTGTTGCTGTGTTTTTTTTACAGTGTTTATGTGAAGAATTAATAGTGGATAGTTTTCTTGTCTAATGGGAGGAGGGCTAGACGAGCTGGTTATTCATCAGGTTCACACACCAGTGCTGGCATTATCCAGACCAATTGCTGGCTGTGTCACAAGTCCAGTCATCTGCTGGTTGATAAACCATTGTGGATATGTGAAGTTCTTATCAAATAAATGTGGTGCTATATTTTGTATGTGCAGTGATGAGAACAAGTTTGGACAGAGCATGTAACCTTTGCAGAAGAATGCATAATGTAGAATGCTTTAGCACTTGGTATGCTGGACCAGTATTAATAAGCGACTTGCAAATTATAATACACTATTCTATTCTAATAATTAGGTGATTAGACAGGTTTGCAAAATGAATAATATAACATGTTTGCCGCCTTATAAATATGAAGAAATATTAATGGCTGGATTAAAGTATATTGTAAGTCAGTGGGGTTTTTGTAGGAATTCAGAAAAGTTTCCTGTGACACAGGAGAGAGGGATGTAGTCAGCATGCCGGCTGACGGGATCCCGGCTCCAGAATGCCGACCGTCGGCATCCCGAAGGTAAGTATCGGGGGTTAGAGGGTGGGGGAGGGTTAGGCACTAAGGGGGGAGGGTTAAGTTTAGGGGGAGGGGTGGGTTAGGTTCAGGCACTAGGGGGGGAGGGTTAGGGTAGGGAGAGAGGGAGGGTTAGCATACCGACCAACAAGTGTCGGTATGTTAACCCTGCGTCGGGATTCTGACCGCCGGGATCCCGACTGCCTGCAAATCATACCCAACCCCAGGAGAGATAGTAGTACAATAGTACAATAGGAATGTAGGTGTTTTTGTTTCTCCAGAGTTGTACTAAACTATAAATGAAGAAGAGTATACTATGAACTGCACAATATGTAGGGTCAGTTATCACAAATATAAATAACATGAAAGCTGAAAAGCACTTTCACAAATCCAGTGATTCATAATTCTCTGTGAATACATTGATACTTAGAATTTATGACGGTTCACTCCCACCACTGACTCTGAGGCGTATATTTACTAATGTACGGGTTTTTAGAAGTGTAGATGTTGCCCATAGCAACCGATCAGATTCTACTTATCATTTATCTAGCACCTTCTAGAAGATTTTAGCTAGAATCTGATTGGTTGCTATGGGCAACATCTCCACTTCTAAAAACCGGCACATTAATATACCCCTCCATCTCCTTTTTCTGTCAGGCTCTGTCTGCACTCATGATAGGTGTTTTCGGAGCTCTGCAACTAGTAGTAATGTTGTGTATGGTAGTGATAGGCTTATGTTTTTTTAGGTGAGGAATACAGATGTTTGCAATTCTACCTAGGTAAAATTAGAGAAACAAACAGCCTACAGTATATTCAGCTGATGCTGTACACTTGAGTTGCATATATGTAATGAGGTGCACCAGGCCCCCCTGAGTCATGGAAGCCTTTGCCATTTTCCCTACCCCCCTTCCATTACAATATTCTGCCCATGCCATACAACAGATGTGCCCACATACATCTATCCTCCGTGCGCTACAAGTCACACCACACATAACGCGGGAGCTGAATGTGACTTGGTTGAGCTGAGCATCTTTTCATGCATCTTTTTGCCTTCAAATGCGTCTTGTTCGCATAACGATGCTTCCGCTGATTAAAATGATATGCAGCATGCCTGTGTTCTCTGAGTGACTGCCGGTGTATCTGAATGTGATATGCTATGTTACAGTGTCAGCGGCTGTAACACTGTAACATAGCGTTTAGCATGCAGATACACCGGCAGTCACACACAGAGAACACAGGCATGCTCCATATCATTTTAATCAACGGAAGCTGCCTGTGCTATCTATTCGCACCCATTAGCCGTGATCGCCGTTTAGCTGCTGATCCGACATTTGTATTAATGTAATTAACGGCGGCCCATTCAGGAGCGGGCAATGCAGTCCGGTTAACGCGTTCCTGACCGGGCAGCTGTTGATTACATTAATAGAAAATGTAGAATCGGACCATTTGTTTCCTAGCGCCGCCTCCCATGCATACACCAATGGGATCCAGCAGATGTAGGAGTGGGCACCATGTGACGTCACTTGCTCTTCTCATGCATTGCTGTGAAGAGGAGCTGTGCAATGCAGCAACACCTGGGGCAGGAGTTGAGGATTGGATGCCTCACCCAGCCACCCACCACACCACCGATGCAGACTGTATGTCAGTGACAGTCTGACAGCAGAAGAGGAGAGGGGGGCAGATGTCAGAGAGCTTGATTAAAGCAATTTATAGTGCTTTGCTTTCCCCAGGTAAGGCAATTTTTTGGCTGCAGCTTGCTGGAGAAGGGATGCTTTGCAATTAGCCTGTAATGGCAGGAACCTCTATTTTTGATAATTTTTTAATTTCTATTTTTTTTCACTATCGTAAAAGGGTCAAATTGAGTTTATTTTTTTTATAACCAATCCAAATATTTTTGTCTACTCCTTAAAGGCTGCTGGAGGGACAGGAGGGGGATGGCATAATGTGTAATGGGCATTACTGTGTGTGGCATATTGTGTAAGGGGCATTACTGTGTGTGGCATAATGCAGGGCTTGACAACTTTTTCTAAAACCTAGGAGCCAGGAAAATGTAGGAGCCAGACCCCCACTTTCCCCGGGGCAACATTATTGTGCACCTATGCCCCGGGCAACCAACCCCCATGGCCACACCACTAATGGGGTACCCCAGGTAAACCACCCTCCTTCAGCCACATTACTTATCAGCTAACCCCCCACTCCAGGCAACCAACCCCCAGAAAGACCACCCCTCCGCTGCTAAAAAACCCTGGGCAAGCAAAGCCATCGCCGACAGTGGCCACACTAGAGAGTGGTGGGCCCAGGTGCAAGAATATGCTTTGGGCACCCCTATACAGTGCCCCAGTAGTGGTCTGCCTGCGCAGTGCCCACAGTAGTGTCCCATATACAGTGCCCCCAGTAGTGCGCCATTAACAGTGCTCCTTATACAGTGCCCCAGAAGTGATTCCCTATGCATTGCCTCCCAGTAGTAGTCCCCCCTATGCATTACTCCCAATAGTAGTGCCCCCCGTAGTAGCCCCCCTATGCAGTGCCCCCAGTAGTGGTCCCCCTATGTAGTGCCCCTTTAATCAGTGCTCCTCCCCCTATGTAGTGCCCATTTTAGTCAGTGCCCCCAGTAGTTGTCCCCCCAGTAGTAGTCCCCCCTATACAGTGCCCTCAGTAGTAGTCCCCCTATGCAGTGCCCCCAGTAGGTGTCCCCACATATAGTGCCCCAGTAGTGGTCCCCCTATGTAGAGCCCCTTTAATCAGTGCCCCCATAAGTGGTCCCTCCAGTAGTAGTCCCCCCTATGCAGTGACCCCAGTAGTAGTCCCCACTATGCATTGCCCCAAATAGCGGCACCACCATGTACAGTGCCCCAGTAGTAGCCCCCCCATACAGTGTCCCCAGTAGCTGCCACCCCCACCTATGCAGTGACCCCAGTAGCGGCCACCACCCTCCCATGCAGTGCCCCTTACACACACAAAAAAAACCCACAACTTACCTGATTCCCACTCCTGCCGACGACCGCCGCTGTCCGCTCCTCCAGGCCCGCTCTGCACTATGGGAGTGACGTCATGACATCTCTCCCATCACTTGCTGCGGGGTGGGCCGGAAGGCAGAGCTCATGAGTGAGCTCCAGCTCACTCACTCCGTGGAAGTCGAACCAGCCAATGAGAGTCTGTCTGACTCTCATCGGCTGCTATAACAAACATACAGCTGCCGCCGGCTGTGTGTTTGTTACTGTGTAATATGGACCGTGCTTGTGGTCTACAATAGCGGCGGCCCAAGGGTTGCTGATAATCTGGTTGCCAGGCAGCCAAATCTGGTCGCCATGACGACCTGGCCCCCGGATTTTGTCGAGCCCCGGCATAATGTGTAAGGGGCATTACTGCATGGCATAAATTCATTAGAAGCATTACTACATGGCATAATGTGATGAGGGGATTTACTCCGTGGCATAATGTGTAAAGGGCATAATTGCATGGCATAATGTGTAAAGGGCATTAATGTGTAAAGAGCTTTATTGCGTGGCATAATGTGTAATGGGTATTACTGCATGGCATAATGTGTAAATGGCATAATTGCATGGCATAATTTATAAAGGGCATTATTGCGTGGCATGTGTAAAGGGCATTACTGCGTGGCATGTGTAAAGGGCATTAATGTGTGGCATAATGTGTAAAGAGCTTTGCGTGGCATAATGTGTAAAGGGCATTACTGCTTGGCATAATTTGTAAAGGGCATAATTGCGTAGCATAATGTATAAAGGGCATTATTGCATGGCATAATGTGTAAAGGGCATTACTGTGTGGCATACTGTGTAAAGGGCATTACTGTGTGGCATAGTGTGTAAAGGGCATTATTGCATGGCATAATGTATAAAGGGAATTATTGCGTGGCATAATGTGTAAAGGGCATTATTGCGTGGCATAATGTGTAAAGGGCATTACTGCGTGGCATAATGTGTAAAGGGCATTACTGTGTGGCATAATGTGTAAAGGGCATTACTGCGTGGCATAATGTGTAAAGGGCATTACTACATGGCATAGTGTGTAAAAGGCATTACTGCGTGGCATAATATGTAAAAGGCCTTACTGTGTGGAGTAATGTATAAGGGATATTACTACTGCATGGCCTGATGTGTTATAAGGGAAACTACTACTGTGTAGCATGTGAATAAGGAGTAACGTATAAGTGTGAAAGGTCGTAACATGAATAAGAAACATTACTGTGTGACGTAATTTGAATTGGGGGTACTGTCGTGTAGTCATATTCTTTCCCAGTGAGACCACACCTGTTTTTATCGACACACACTCTCCCTGCTTCAATTGTGGATGGGGGCATCAATGCTCTTTATGTACTTATATCATATATAGGATTCCCCTCAGTGACCCTGCTCTCAACCACCTTGTAACTCCTCCTCAGTGTCTCTGCCCTCACCCTCCCTATAACTCTCCCTCAGTGTCCCTGCCCTCGCCCTCTCTGTAACTCTCTCTCAGTGTCCCTACCTTCACCCTCCCTGTAACTTCACCTTAGTGTCCCTGCTTCACCCTCCCTGTAACTACCCCACAATGTCCCTACCTTCAACCTCCCTGTAACTACCCCAAAATGTCCCTACCTTCAACCTCCCTGTAACTACCCCACAATGTCCCTACCTTCACCCTCCCTGTAAGTACACCTCACCCTCCCTGTAACTCCCCTACAGTTTCCCTGTCCTCAACCACCCTGTAACTCTCCCTCAGTGTTCCTGCTCTCACTGTCCCTGAAACTTCGCCTCAGTGTCTTCACCCTTCTTGTAACTCTTCCTCAGTTACCCTACCTTCCTCCCCGGTTGACTACGCCCTTCTTTCAGAAACGCGCGCGCCAAGGACGCGCGCATGAAATCCCTTTCTGCACCTCAGTGACCTGCCCTGCCCCTGGTGTGGCGTGAACATTAATAGGGATAAGGTTATACATCTTTGCTGCCTAAATAATTATCACAAAATACAGTGGCAAACATAAGTTCTGCCAAAGAGTTGGAACTGGGACCACCCATTACCAAATGTCTAGTTTCGCCTACGTGTACCAGTGATTTCTTTGGAAATATGGCATCAGTGCCCCCTCATGTCTTGAAGCGCCCTTGCAGGTGGTGATACTGACCTTGATCATTCTTTTAGTGGTTCTATATTATACACTAGCAGTGCCATATAAACTATTTTACTGGGTTACTGGGGTCTATAATAGCCACTTCTCTCCACTTACTTCATGGGGCACTCCAGCAGTAGTACAAATAAATATTTCATGGCTGTTGCTACAACAACGTTACTATTTATTCAGATGAAAATATCCAACAGTAAGTGCACACGCCTAGAATAGTAGCCAGTTAGGCCCCAGCAAGAATGTCCACCCCGATTTCATCAACCTATTCAACCCTATTCAATACATGCATTACAATAAAGCCAGTCACCACAGATATTGCATTTATGAATTGTGGATATAAGTATAGACTGAATAGTTGGATCATGCGGGTCTAGTCAGCCACTATTATAAGCTTCTGCACCTATTGTAGTAACTCTGATGTTGAAATTTGGCATACAAAAAAATTACACTTACATTTTGCTTTATTTTGAATATTCCTTATTTGTCAGTACCTTTTGATTGTCCTGGACTCCCACGCCTACTCCCCTAATTTTCTTGAGTACTTTAATTGTAAAGATGTTCAATTATCACAGAGACTGGTATACCCACCTCAATATGCAGGTTTAGTAATTAACACAACACCAAGGGTTTCAGGAATTTGATCAAACTGTCGATATTCATGATGTCAACATTGAACATAACATTGTGAGAATGGGTATGAAGTCACGGCGCCGGCAGCCCAAAGGGAGAAGATCCTCGACAGGGCAGGTAAGTACCCTATACCTACCCCTCACCCCCCTCTAACCCTAACTCTCCCTTAGTGGTGCCTAACCCAAACCTCCCCCCAAGTGCCAAAACCCCCCTCGGGGCTGCCTAAACCTAACCCACCCTTATCACACCCTAAACCTAACCCTCCTGGTGGGGGGTGTCTAACCATAACCTCCCCCCAGGGGTGCCTAACCCTAACAATCCCCCTAGAGGTGTTTAACTCTAAACTCTGGCCCCCTCCCCCCCTGCGCAGCTAACGCTAAGGGTGCCCTGGACTTACCTCGTTCGGGCTGGCGTCCTTCAGCGTTCCAGCGTTGGGATTAAGATAGGTGTTGAAATACAGGACGCCTATCTTAAGTCCCTTGCGGCTCCAGTTTCATAACTCCATCCTGTCATTGTGTGCACAATGTCAGCTAGTTCACTATGTCAACATGTGAAATGCCGACATTCTGCACAGACTGGCAGCAGAAGGTTATGGGTAGGTTGCAGGGAAGGGTTAGGGTTAGGCTGTGGGAGGGGAGTGTTATGGATAGGCTGCAGGGGAGGGTTAGGCTGTGGGAGTGGAGAGTTGGGTTAGCCACAAGGGCTAATCACAGCTGGGTCCGCAGGAAGTCGTCATCAGCTGACTGCTGGACCAGCTATACCAGGTATTGAGGACATCGCTCGGGTCGCCGAGCCTACTATACCAGGGAAGTCACCGCTAGACTATCAGATGTTTTGTCGACATGATAAGAATGATGAATGTCAACCCGGTCAGTGTTGACATTGCAAGCATGTTGACATTTTCATGACAACATTATGAATGTCGACAAAATATATCACCCCTGGGTTTCAAGGAGGCGTATTGTCATATTGGGCTAGCACAGAGGGATTGTTTGCAGCAGTAATATTGTCAGACATTTATATTATGGCTTTATATGTTATGGATACTTTGTAGTGTTATTTAAGTATCTATCATACTGTGGTTGGCCTTCAAATCTCTTTAAGATCAGTGGAAAGCAGGATCATACGGTATGAGTGACTGATCCTTCATATTAGTTGTTTTCATATCAAAACTGTTTTCTGATTTTTTTTATTTATTTATTTTTTTTTATTTTCATTTTCTCTTGACATTGCGTGCAGGTGTTTTAATATAAAGTACAGTATTGTTTCCATCAAATAGATGTCGCTTTACCTAAAATCTTTCTTTGTTTTTAGGACCAGTCCTTTTACAGCAAAAAGATTCTGCAGGGAAATTTCCGCTGGATCATATATCTTCTCCACAGTTGAAAAATGAACTATTTCAGATCGTCCATGTGAAAGAAACCATTGAGGAGTTTCACAAACGTACTGTTCAAGTGTCCGACGGCCATAAACTAGAATTTGGTGCATTTCTTCTCTCCAGAATGCTGATAAATCTAATTTCTCTATATGGTTTGCCTTCAGATACGCGTACTGCCAAAACACTTTGCCCAAATGCTGCTTTTTTAGTTAATCATGCTAAAAAGACACAAACTTCCTTCAGGAATTCAATAGTGGAATCGTACATAGACGCCGTAGCTGTAATGCATGAGCTCAGTGACTTTTTGCAAACGATTCCAAAGTCAGTTGTCCACAGCCCTGGATTTAATATGCAGGTTCTACTCTCAGTCCTTCATACCATGGCCTCTTCCTCACTAGTTCCTGAACACAAGGAATAGGACCATTTATTAAGTACAGGTCAATCATCAGTGAGTTACACAATCCGCATTTAAGGATTTTAGTTTTTTGTTTTTTTTTATTGTTATTTGGACACGACCGATGTCCCACTTGCAATCAGTCACTTTTGTTAGGCTTTTTTTTTTGGTGGTTTGTTTTTGTGATTTGTTAAACTAAAGATTCATTATACAACACTATTCTGCTATCATGGAACATTTTATGATGTACATGGCATGTGGTTACAGAACAAATGCATGTGCGCTAATCCCAATGTAATTTCAAGTCTGAAGCCAGGTAAACAACATTCCAGTCTGGTTTGTAAACCATTACCGAAGTTACGCAGACCTGAAGACTACAGTAAGATCAGATACAGTATTCCGTTGCTAAGAGAGAGGACGGCGCGTAAATGTGCCAAAGAAAAACAAAAGCAAGCTCCTGGAGTGGGATTACGCCGAAACACCGGTGGTCCCTGCCAAAGTCGCAGGAATATACTAAATCTCACACATTTACAATAACATCTCAAAATGTATTATAGTACAACTCCTGCTTACGGAGTCTGTAATCAGAACGTTTTCCTATGTTTTGGGATTATTAGTTATGTTATTTAGTGAAATGAATAAGCATAACAGTGCATACACATCAGTGTTCCTTTTAGTATGTTGTTTACTTCCTTTGTTTGTAGTGTTTGGAAGTACAGTGTACTGTAGGAATGTCTAAAGTCCTGGATAGCAGGAAGCTCAAAATAAATAGGGGTGTTTACATGGCGCATTATAATATTCTTCATAAGTCTTGTAACCTTAAATATTGTGTAACTTTATGCCCTAATGATTAATCTGCTTTTCGTTTTTCCAGATTGCCACGACACCCAATTAATGCCAGTAAAACACATTTGGGTTTTATATCTTGAAAGCCTTAGAGTGTGTTCTGTAATACTGCACCAAATATTCTTCCACAACAGAAGCCCACTCGAGCATCTGTGCAGCAGAATGTCTGAGAGGGTGGCTGGATTGTTCTTGATGAGCAGGATGTCTGACACAGATTCTTCTGAGAAAAGAGTTTCCTGTGAACGACTGACAGTGGAGTCATCTGAATGTCATAATACTCTGCAACAGCTTACATGTGCTAACTCATCTAGGTTTTCCTTTAAATCTCATGCTGGACCAACAGATGATGTAAATCTGTGGTTCCACAGTGCAATATATACAAAACATAATGGGTCATGATTTAAGGCAGTTCTCCACCTGACTACTAAAGTAACCTTATGCTGGCTATGAGCATATGGAATTAATGGTGCTTTTACAATGCATAAAAAAACAGCCCAGGTTCCTGTTGGCTCTATGATAGCACATGCCTGCCATTTTTTTTCATTTGCTCCCAGCTCAGGTTAACTTTGATTTGCCATTTTGCCCGCTGTGGCTAAGACTGTATTACCTAGGCCACATTGAAACATTGAAGGGAGGTAACATAGCAATAGCCTGCAATGAGCTTTCGGGAACCTGAACAGGCACCAAGTATTTATTTTTACCAGATTGTGGCGGGGACAGCAGGCTTTGAGTACCACTACTTCCATAGGCTGTGAGTACCACTTCTATTGGCATCATTCAGTACATCATTACTTTATATATTTAGGTGCAGAACTCCTCAAATTACAACTTTGCCTTTCTTTTTTAAGGGACATTCACCCACAATATTGTTTGAAAGTCATATACTGCATACATTGCTCCTATTTAGTGGCAATAAGTAATTGAATAAAGATGCTTTTAGTGCATCGATTTGTTTGTTGGAAAATTTATTAAAGTGGCGGTTTACCAAAGTTGAGATGTTGCCCACAGCAATCAGATTGTGGCTCTCATTTATTTACTTCTATAAAATGAAAGCTAGAATTCTTATTGGTTGCTATGGACAACACTTTCACTTCTGTTAAACCGAGTAATAATAAATTCCCCCCTTTGATATGTAAAACAAACACACTTTATTAGTAACCTGGGTGTCCAATGTTTGTTTATTGTATTGCCATTTGTTTTAAATGTTTTTGAATGTTTATTAAACAATAGGTTAATAACTTTATTCATAGATCTGGACTTTCCAATTATTGCGTTTAAGGGACAATATTATAGTAGCCAGCTTCCGCAAGAACCATTTCTGTACTGATCACTACATCTTGTAGTCAAACTGATTTACAACCACACTTAATGTAGCAAGGTCATGTGTGATCTCTGAGTCGAGAGAATGTAGGACACTGTGCCCATTGTCCAATAAGATTTATTTATATTTTTAACCATGAGAAATGTTTTTACCTGGATTACAATTTCATTTATAATATAATTTAGTAAATGTTTTCAGGCTGGTATCCTTTATTTTGCCTCGAACAATCAGAACAAAATATTTAACTGCAGTGCAAAATATATCAAGATATGACAGAAGTATGCACAACCATTATTTAATGACATTACTGTATTTACAACAGATAAGTGTTATATTAAATACAATTCTTAATTTAAGAACCCCAATAACATGATTTAAAGTCTAGCCAAGGGACTGTCAAAAAAGCAGACTCTTATTCTGCATAGATGTGAGAGGCCTGGCCCCCTAGCCATCACTAGATGCTGGTATAATATGTCGTCTTGTAAATCACCCACATCAAAACAGAACGGAATGTCTTTGAGTAATAACTATGTTATGTTCTGTTGTGGAGAGTAAATGTCCATTACTTAAAAATTCCCTTTTTAAGCCTGTTTATATACCTAGAGCATCTCAAGGCTGGTAATACATAATACTGGATCTTCATAAGTAATCAAAGGTTTATTAGCAGCGATGGCCTGGGGCAGGGGTGGACAATACGGGTCCCTCCAGCTGCTGTTGAACTACGCATCACTTATTGCCCTCCCCTGGCTTGGGGTGTGGAGAGTACACTCATTCAAAGTCCAGCACCTGGGATGCATAGAGATCACTCTAAACTTTGCCAAATGGGAGGACGGGAGGCATTCAAGATTAACCACCCCATCCCCTTTTATGCTATCTGTGTGATTACATGCATGCAGTGGTTAAATTAATATTCACTTAGCATTTTACTCCGCTATAAACCAAACTGGTTTACATTTGCATGAATTGGTTTTAAGACCAGGTAAAATAACTTTTGTTACATTGAGGTTCTACGTCTGTTATTTATTACATGGGCTGTGTCTAGAAATTATAGGGTGATAATAATAGTTTGAGCACGACTTGGCCACAGCAAGTAATATTATGTATGAGGTTTTAAAATGCCCGAGGTGTTTGTAAGTGCAAGTGCAGGAATGCTGGAGGCTGTGCCCAAGGTGCTTTGACCACTGTGCCCAAGGTGCATTGCAAAGTAGTACACGCAGTATGGCAGGCATTACAAACACCAGCGATGACTGTAAAGTGATCTAATGGATTCATGTTAATATTTGAGAAAATGTCTCATTCAGGTCTATGTGTCATCTGTGTTAGTTATAACTGGTAAAATCATTCATAATAATGGCTTCCCTTCCATATCAATGTGATGGGACTGTAGGATATACACTACAATGAATTTAACTGCACATAAATCTAAGAGACCCATATATGCACAATACAGGTCTATGCTACAATCTATAATTACTTAAAGCAAAGCATGCTGCTCTTATGAGAACTATTACTAAAAAGTTAAAAACATAACATGGGTCCAGTTACTAATAATACAAGAAGTGGCAACATTTGTACTGAGTCACAGCAACCAATCAATACTTAGCTTTTGTCTGTCTAGCTAGCACAAGTTAGGCAATAAAAGTAAGAGTCTTATTGGTTGCTATGGTTCAGAGCAAATTTTACCCCTGATCATGCATGTTAGTAAATTACATTTATACTATTAGTCTTTATTAAATGTGATATTCTAACTTTATTGTGTAAACTAATGTCACTTTATCTTCCTGGGTACTATTCTAACTGCTTTAGCTATGGGAAGTAATATGTCCCTGATAAGTGTGGTTTATGTAATGTCTCTTTTACAGAGTGTTCTGCGTTATTGTACAATGTTACACATACTGGGAAAAGAACAGAAGGTCAAGCTAATCTCTTTTTAATGTGAACATTTCTCCAAAGACCCTTATGTCAGTACATAGTCAGTTGCTGATTCATTAACATTGGGCTTGATACTGAGTTGGACTTGCTCCAATTTGCGAATCAGCAAATTTAGCGAGTGGCTAAATGCATGAGCAGATTTACATGAATTTGAACTGGAGAGGTGGAATGGGGGAGGGACAGATGTTCTATCATAGGACGAGAATAGCGTCACATACGCTCCTGTTATCAGTTGGAGGTGCTAAAGTTCTGGTTCAAATGATGATGATTTCTGAAGCTTATCGGAGCTTTTGTTGAACTGTGCATATATTCTGTTTTTTGTACTTTTTGCTGCACAGTTTTTTTCTTTTTCATGTTTCAGTGAAACCTAAAAGCAAAACAAATGGCTAATAACCTGGATGTAAGTGTATGGGGGGGATATATATATCTGACATGAACTGGGCACAAATTCTATTTATGCATTCCTCCCAACAATTCGTATTTCAAAGTAGGGACTCCTTGGAGTGTGTCCAAAAATGTGTGTGGTCTATTGGGGGAAGGACGTGGCCCCATGGCACATCCCCGTTTTCATAACTCTGGGGATGTGTGCAGCACTCCTGGAGATGCTGAGCTGCTTCCAGGGCTCTCCCTGCACAGTAAAGAGACAGTGCTCTCCCCAACTCCGCCCCCCTGCGGCCTGTGGGTGGGACAGCGGGACAGTCCCCAAAATTCGGGACTGTCCCACCCAAAGCAATTGGGAGGTATGTCGTGTGATATTTATTCCTCAGCATGTGGGAGAAAATATGCTGTTTTTCCTTGCAAATTTTTTTTTTTATTATTAAACATGTATTTTATTGATTCAGAAGAATCTTTTGACAAGAAAAAACAAAAATCAATACAATGTAAAGTATCATAGAAATACGAGCAGGAATAGAAGTATCATAGAATAGATAATACAAATGACAGACTATATCAATAAATCAATCAAACATAAATCTAAAATAAAACAATGTAGAAATAAACTAACACAAAATCATAATACGTAGGATATAATAGTGCCATGCGGACTAGGCTTCCCCAATTAATGTTACATGAGGGTCATTATCTATTAAGCGCCTCAGATACCACGAGGTCGATGAAAAGCATTTGACAATCAACCGTTGGGTTTGCAAATGGAGTGTAGCTATATAACTTTCCCAAATGTTAAAAAATGTAGACACCCTAGATTCTTTACACAAAGAAACCTCCACCCAATCCATTCTAAACAAAATAGTTTTTCCTTAACTAAAGAAAAGGGCGGCATCCCTGGTTGAATCCATACCTGTAATATGGGTTTTTCTTAGCAGCTGCACTCAAAACAAGCTAGAGTTTACGACTCCCAGGAGACACTCTTTGGCCTAGAGGGAGGATCCCTAATATGACCCATTCAGGGTCAAAGGGAACAAAATTGACCAAATGCCCCAGAGCAAATCGAATTTGAAGCCAAAAGGCTCTAACCAAAGGGCAAGCCAATGGGCAATGGTACAAATATGTATTGTTGTCCCCGCAACAAGGGCAATTGTTTGTGTGAGAAGAACCCATCAGGAAGCCCCTTTTTGGACTAATATATGTTCTATGATAAACATTCAAAAATAATTCTCTATAAGAACTCATTGGAAGGAGATGACCGGAATCATCGAGGGCCTTGAGCAAATGATCAATTTTTAAATGTGAGAATTGTTGTAACCACCGAGGTAGGCCAGATTGAGATTTGGTATAGTGTATATTATCACGTAGAAAAGCATAGTGAAGAGAGATAGCTCTACTACTAGGTGTGGGACATGACAAAAACTAATCTAAAGGATTATCCCAATCCTCATCAGAAAAATTGGGGATCACTTGGCTAATATAATGGTGGGCCTGGAAATATGCAAAAGGGTAAGAAGCCAAAAAAATCTAATTTATCAACTGTCTGGCGGAATGTCAGGGGTCTTTTAATTTAGTTTATCCACCAACCATCCAATAGATGTGATACCCTTTTCTGACCATGATAAAATAAGGATTAGAGGCCAAACCACGCTGAAAATCCTGGTTGCCTAGAAATGGCAGGAAAAGCGTATAATATGCATTTAACCCCTTTTTATGTCTCAAAATATTGCACTTTTTTTTTTTATCATTAATTACTCTATTATAAATGTCCAACTCCTCATGAGGCCCTTTGTGTTTAGGCGACATTTGCTTTCTTCGGGTTCCATAGGGTCCACAGGATCTACCTTGGGTTATGTAATTGGATAGCATCAAATGCACCAAATAGGAAAGCTTTGGAGCTCCCAGCATGCACTGGTCCTCCTCACTATATACCCCAGCCACAGGCATTCAGTTTTTTTGTTTGGTGCGCGGCAAGACGCACCTGTGCTAAGCAGTCCTAGGCATTTTCTTTTATGTTTTACCTTGTTTTACCGCTGGCACCACGACTCCTACCTCCGCCGAAACACCAGCACCGCTATATGCCCTGAGGTTCTCGGCAGGCCTCAGCGTGGCTTAGCTGGTGGCTTGACGCTGAGGTCCGGGACTGCGGTCGGGTTACAGAGATGTCAGGTAAGCGATTCCTCTCAGGGAATCGTGCGCATAGCAGTCCCCCACCTCTGGTGTTAAGACGCATTGGAGGTGGCTACGGCTGAAGGCCTCGTCTAACATGTCCTCACTAAGGCAGCCGGGGCCATATCATCTGTCACCGGAGAATTGGAACTTGGTCATCAGGTGAGCAGTCTATTTGTTCACACTCCCCACATTGAGCTAATAAGTGGGCTATAAAAGGACATGACATTCTGTCCTCACCATCCATAATATAAAGCCTACATGGGGAGACGCCACGTTCATTGACCTCATTAAATTTAATTCAGACCCACTCGCGAGCGCTCGCAAGCGGGTCCATGTTGGCCAAGTGCGCATGCGCACGACGGAGGTGGCTCTGTCGTGCGCATGCGCGAGACCCGAATAACAACGGCCAAGCCATCGCTATGGGTCTCGCACCAAAGGGGGCGTGCTGTCGATGGTGATTGACAGCACGCCCCCTTTGGTGGGCGTGCTGGGGGCGTGGCTGCCCAGACGGGAACGCCTACCGTCTGGGGCAGGCCCCACTGACATCACTAGTGATGTCAGTGGGAGTGCTTTTGGCTCTGATCGAGCCAAAAGCACTCCAGGGCTTGCGGCAACGAGACCCTACCGCAAGGGTCTCGTCACAAGCCCGATTGTCTTGACCATTGTGACCATCATTTTGGCAGTTTGCTATAGCTGTGGGTGGTCACCCACAGCTATGCGAGCGGCCAGGAGGCCGCTCTTAAATTCAGAGGGACGGCCCTGATTCAGAGCGAGCGCTCTGTCAGAGCGTCCGGCTCTGAATCAGGGCCTCAGATCTAATGTGGATCAGTAGCTGTATTGACATTCAATTACTCAGGTATCTGGACTAAAAAAAGGATTGGTTACACATTGGTACCATACGAATATTGCACAGTTACGGAAAGGATACTTTTTCATATGCATATGCAACCTTGGCCCTCATTCAGAGCCGCTTGCTATTTGCGGTCGTTTGTTCTAAAACAAGGGGTGGCTATTCAAATGAACCGTTCGCTAATTGCGGTCTGTTCACGCCTCTAAGTCTGAACGAGCGAGCAAAACTTGCGGTTGTAATTTTGAAAAATACGCCCCCTTGCCGCTCGCACCATACGTCATGTCCGCTATTTATTAGATTAATCGAGTACATCGAACAGCATATAAACTGCTCGCTATTCTTGTGGCTGGTATTTTCAACCGCTATTTTGCGAGCAGTTCTGAGTAAAAAAAAAACAAGTGACGTGGTCAATGACGCTGCTGTATTAATTATGCACTCCCTTAAAACGCCCGTTTTGACCTTTAAGCACGCCTGCGTTCGAATTCCACGCCCCCGTTTTCAAGCACCTTCCCCTGTTACCACCCACATACGCCTCCTTCTGTCACTCAAAATAGCAGGCATTCGCTATATAGCGAACAAACGATTTTCGGCCGCACTGACTGGTTCGCGCATGCGTATTAAAATCCGTACGCATGCGCAGATGTGCGAACATCGGTCAGAACGAACGAGCGGCCGCTTACGAGCGGCTCTGAATCAGGGCCCTTGTTTCTTATCCAATTTTTAAACAAATGGATACACAATAATATATTACTGGTGCTCTTTATTAATCAAGTTTTTATAGGTGTGAGTTGAGGGTATTAATCCTTTCATATGTGCAGATCATTTTATATTGAATTGCTTCTGCACTATTCATTGTTACAATTTTACATGTACTGTAAATGATCATTTTATAATGTATATCTCAAGATTCAGTAACATAAAATACCATTGTAATTATTTGGATTGTGTGTCTTTTTGGTCTGGGACAGACACTGTGGCACTATCCTTTATCTATTTACAAATCCCTCTCTAGTAAGAGCGGTGAAATCTGTCCTCAATATAGAGGAAGAAGAGGTTGCTTTGGCATCTAAGGAGGTAATTGTTAGACGTCAGGCGGTGACTAAGGATTATTTCCCTCAGGGCAGTTGACAAATCTCATGTCTGAAGCATGGGATACTCCTAGTGATCATTTTCATGCCACAAGGAATGTAACCTCTCGGTATCCATTTGCACCAGGAGCGTGTAATAAATGGGAGGTTCCCCCAACGATAGATGCTCACGTGATAAGATTAATCAGGAGTGCTACATTACCTATTCCTGCAGCATCCTCTTTAAAAGAGGTTACGCATAGAAAGCTTGATAATCACTTGAAATAAATGTTTTCACTATCTGAGGCTATTACCAGACCAGGTACAGCTGTAGCCTGGGTGGCCAAGGGTGTGGAGGATTCGACGAGGTCCAACAAATGAGCAGCAGTCTCTTCTCTGTCGGGTGCAGGAATCGGCTATTTGGGGGAAGTAGGGATTGACGCGGGTATTCTGGCTTCTAGGGTTTCTGCTAACTCAGTGGCAGTCCTAAGAACCCTTAGGCTAAAGACCTGGAAAGCTGGTCCAGGGTCTAAAAAGGCTCTGGAATCTGCCTTTCACAGGGAAGGTACTGTTTGGACCAGGGTTGGATGACATAATGACCTCGTTGGCAACACCGAAGTCTGCTGAATTGCCATCTACGTCTACTTCTAGAAGGCAGTCGTCATCTCGGTCCTTTCGTCCACAGAGTAGGACAAAGAAACAGTCCTCAGCCAGACAGGGTCAGTCTCACAGGAAACTGCAGGCCAAGAAATCTTGGTCAACCAAGTGCCCGGCCTTCAAGCCAGACGGTAAGCCTACTGCCTGATGGGGAGGGCCTCCCTCTGGAGGATGTCTGGGTTGGAGGCCAACTGTTACAGTTCTCCCAGGCTTGGCAGTGGACAACTACGGATGCCTGGGTGCGAGAGCTGGTCTCTGGGTTATACCATTACATTCCTAAGGCATCCCCCTCAGAGGTTTGTTCTTACAAACCTTCCTGCAGACCCGGTCAGAGTTTCGGCCTACTGGGAGTCTGTTGGGGCCCTCCTGGAGGCATGAGTCATAGTCTCCGTCCCTGTGATGCAACAGGGAAAGGGTTATTACTCAAATTTATTTTTGATTCTAAAACCCAATGGGTCGCACTGCCCTATCCTGAATCTAAAATCTCTCAACAGATTCATCAAGGTGTCAAAATTCCGTATGGAAACTCTACGGTCAATTATGCTGCTTACTGCCATAACCTAATGTGCATATTCACCTGTCTATGCCGAGTATCCGTCCATCATCATGCAGAAGGTCGGGCCGCCCTCTGTATTTGCGCTAGTAGCTGCCATCATTAGTATTGGCACTTACACCCACCCCTTGCTGTCTATAACAGGTGTCTTATCCCTGTCCACACACCACAAGCGAGTGCAGAAGTCTGCCTACACAGCCACGGATCAGCTCCGTGCGATCGCATGGTACCTGCGCAGAAGTGCCCATTTCACGGAAAGAGTGGTTCATCAACAAACGGATCAGTCTGCCCACACTTACATACTCCATCTCAGCGCGGATGCATGGTACGGCGCATGCGCAGAAAGCAACAGCTTTCTAAGGCACGGGATGCAGTCAGGAACCCAACAGTTGAAATGCTGACCACCGGCTCCCCGACTGTTTAATCCCAACAGGGGACTAATGATAGGCGTCGTAATCCCAATGCCTATCATTATCCCTACGCCGGGAGGCCGACGCCCTGCATACCGAACGAAGGTAAGGCGGGTGCGGATAGCCACGGGGAGAGCGGGTTAGGTTTCAGGGCTCCCGGGGGGCTTAGGGTTAGGCACCCCCTCGGGAGGGTTCGGCTAGGGGAAGGGGTGTTAGGCACCCCCGGGGGGAGGTTAGGGTTAGGCACACACCCCGGGAGACTTAGGTTTAGGCTGCGGGGATGGGGGGGTTAGGTTTAGTCTTCTGCTGTCAGGAGTTGTCCGGCGGTCATTCATACCGATCACCTATGGCACGTGCAGTTTGCAGATATTTGTGGGACCTGTCCACATTTGGACTCAGAATCAGCCCCTTAATGCTCATTTTCATTCTCGATACTAATGTAATGCCACATGGGAAGAACTACTGTACCACTGTTTATCAATTACAAGTGCCAATTTACAGCAGTTGATGGTTTTAGATTCTTGCCGTAGGTGATAATTTTCCTGGAGCCCGGTACAGCTCTCCTTATAACCCCTCTGCACTGCTGTGGCAAGAGATTCATTTGGATAAATCCAAATGGGGGCCACCCATAAAGCTGATCAACCATTGGGTCACCTGGCATCTAGTTATACTTATCTGATAATTAATTGTTTATTTACACTATCACAATATTTGGTGCAATATGAAGTAACAGAACAATTAAGGGCAAATGCGGGCATTTAATGCAGATTTACATTCGATATTGGTTTCATTATACTGTACTGACCATTACATATGCCAGTGGTTCTCAAACTCGGTCCTCAGAACCCCACACAGGTCACATTTTCCAGGTCACCCAGCAGGTGCACAGGTGTACTCATTACTCACTGACAGTTTAAAAGATCCACAGTTGGAGCAAATTATTTCACTTGTGATTCTGTGAGGAGACCTGGAAAACTTGCACTGTTTGGGGCTTGAGGACCGAGTTTGAGAACCTGTGACATAGAGCATGGCCAAATAAACTAATAGAGTATTTCAAGTTTGGACAGTAGTGTATCTGGACTATAACTAGACAGATAAAAGGTCGACAATGTCTAGATAGACACCGGATGTTAGGCAGTAGGTCGACAGGGACAAAAGTTTGACACAGTAAAGATCAACATAGAATAAAGTTGACAGGTAAAATTGTCGCCCTTTTTGTTAGGGTTTGGTACTTACCCCGATGATTATGGTTAGACACCCAGAGGAACAGTTAAGGTTAGTACTTACTGGAGGGTTAGGCACTAGAGGTTAGGGTCAGGCACCTGCCCTGAAGATTAGGGTTAGAAAAAAGGTGTTGACCTTTTGACCCTGTCGACTATTTGTGCATGTCGACCTTCTTCCATGTTGACCTATTGCCTGTCTAACACCTGGTGTCTATCTAGTCATTGTTGACCTTTTAACTGTCTATCTTTTATACCATAACTGGACAGTAGGTAAGCAATTGAGCCTGATAGTGACAATAAGCTGGAATGTGGTACAATATAGTTTACTGACAATTAAAAGTTATTGTTAGCACTACAGCCATAACCCAGGAGCACTGACAACTCGTCATTTGTCCAGCTTGTGAGTGATGACTGCAAGGGCATTAATAAATTATATCATTCTTGAGAGGTGCAGATATGGATGTTTCACCTTTGAAACATATTAACTTTTTATATTGTTTAGGAGATCTATACAATGAGGTCAAACTTGATCCTACCGAATGTAAAACCATAGCATATAATAAGTGACTGAAGAAATAGTATCACTGTAACTGTCCATAGTAGATCTATATCTGAATTGTGAAGATGGACTTTATCAAGTACAAGACGTCACTTTTAATCAGATTTCTTGCAAAAGTCGCCAAATTTATCAAAAATTGTACAAAAATCATAGCAAAACTGCCATTTTCAAATGCAACACTCTGGAAACCGACATAGGGTTTTTTTCCAGAAAAAAATAAAGTAGAAAAACCCCTTACTGCACAGACTGCGCTACCTAGCATCGTATGTTCAAACCCTCCACTCCTAGAGATGCCCTTTCCTCATAATCCTATAGTTATATAAAATGTATGTGTGCCCCCTCCATAAATAACAGCTGTATCTGAGCCCCTTTCCTAATAAAAAGCCACATTTTGGGCACCTTATAATTAAAATCAATAACTTCTGCTGAGAATTTCTTATATACTTTAGCATGTGTTCATTTTTTTATATAAATTCTTTATTTCCAAAAGAAAAATGTGAACAATTTTCAACATTAAAACCAGTAGAAAGTAACAGACAATTCACTACAATAAATACATCAGCACAAAGTGAACGTGCAGAATTGACTATAAAAATATGTATATTGAATATATACAGTCAGGTGCATAAATATTTGGACATTGACAGAATTTTCATATTTTGGCCTCTATTCACCACCACAATGGCTTTGAAATGAAAGAAACAAGATGTGCTTTAACTGCAGACTTTCAGATTTAATTTGAGGGTAATTACATCCAAATCAGGTGAACGGTGTAGGAATTACAACGGTTTCTATATGTGCCTCCCACTTATTAAAGGGCCAAAAGTAATGGGACTATCAACTCAAAAGCTATTTCATGGACAGGTGTGGGCTATTCCCTTGTTATTTCATTATCAATTAAGCAGGTAAAAGATCTGGAGTTGATTCTAGGTGTGACATTTGCATTTGGAATCAGTTGCTGTCGACTCTCAATATGAGATCCAAAGAGCTGTCACTATCAGTGAAGCAAGCCGTCATTAGGCTGAAAAATCAAAACAAACCCATCAGAGAGATAGCAAAAACATTAGGTGTGGCCAAATCAACTGTTTGGGACATTCTTAAAAAGAAAGAATGCATCGGAGAGCTCAGCAACACCAAAAGACCTGAAAGACCATGGAAAACAACTGTGGTGGATGACAGAAGAATTATTTCCCTGGTGAAGAAAAACCCCTTCACAACAGTTGGCCAAATCAAGAACACTCTCCAGGAGGTAGGTGTATATATGTGACAAAGTCAACAATCAAGAGAAGACTTCACAAGTGTGAATATAGAGGGTTCACCACAAGATGTAAACCATTGGTGAGCCTCAAAAACAGGAAGACCAGATTAGAGTTTGCCAAACAACATCTAAAAAAGCCATTACAGTTCTGGAACAACATCCTATGGACAGATGAGACAAAGATCAACTTGTACCAGAGTGATGGGAAGAGAAGAGTATGGAGAAGGAAAGGAACTGCTCATGATCCAAAATATTACCACCTCATCAGTGAAGCATGATGGTGGTAGTGTCATGGCATGGGCATGTATGGCTGCAATGGAACTGGTTCCCTTGTATTTATTGACAAAAGCACCAGAATGAATTCTGAAGTGTTTCGGGCAATATTATATGCTCATATTCAGTCAAATGCTTCAGAACTCATTGGACGGCGCTTTACAGTGCAGATGGACAATGACCCGAAGCATACTGCAAAAGCAACCAAAGAGTTTTTTTAAGGCTAAAAAGAGGAATGTTATGCAATGGCCAAGTCAATCCCCTGACCTGAATCCAATTGAGCATGCATTTCACTTGATGAAGGCAAAACTGAAGGGAAAATGCCCCAAGAACAAGCAGGAACTGAAGACATTTGCAGTAGTGGCCTGGCAGAGCATCACCAGGGATGAGACCCAGCGTCTGGTGATGTCTATGCGTTCCAGACTTCAGGCTGTAATTGCCTGCAAAGGATTTGCAACAAAGTATTAAAAAGTGAAAGTTAGATTTAGGCTTGTTTAGTTTGTCCCATTACTTTTGGCCCCTTAAAAAGTGGGAGGCACATATAGAAACCGTTGTAATTCCTACACCGTTCACCTGATTTGGATGTAATTACCCTCAAATTAAATCTGAAAGTCTGCAGTTATAGCACATCTTATTTGTTTCATTTCACAACCATTGTGGTGGTGAATAGAGGCCAAAATAGGAAAATTCTATCAATGTCCCAATATTTATGCACCTGACTGTAAGTGAAAAAGAAGCAGAAAATGAGAGTAGGTAAAGAAAAGACAAAAAAGTAGGGTGAAAGGGGGGAAGGATGAATACAATGCAGGAATGTACAGTAGTTAATGGAGGGAGATCAGTGTGTCTGATGGAGATCCCACCATATGTGCCTACGTATATATCCTTATGGCACTTCCATCAAGGAGGGGACACAGTGGGGAAAAAATATATGCAGGGTAGTTGGGCAACAATACTACCGGGCCAGCACCTTGTATTGAATTTCCAAAACCTCCATACTAGAGGAACAAACATTTATGACCTGGTAAATTTCTTCCCAATCAATCTGTATACCCCTAGACATGAGATCTCTATCCCACACCACAGTAAAGTGAGTATTCGTATGGCTCATATTACTCAGCTATTTTATAAATACCTAAAATTGTATGGGTAGGAGCAGTTTGGTGGGAACACATGGATTCAGAAGGTGTAAATTTTCTAGCAAATGTGGGAAGCCCCCCAAGAGAAGAGGCAAAGTGACAAATCTGTAAAAAGACCCAATAATCTTTGTCAGCAAGAGGGGTATTAGCACAAAGCTCCTGAAAGGAAACGAGTTAATAGCACATGCTGCTGTATTCAGAAAATACAACACAGACTTTACCTGCACACAAGAGCTTAAAAAATGTTTTCAGGACTTTTTGCAAAGAAAGAACACTGGCATTCCAGAGTGAGGGTTTCATTCAGACCCGGTCGCAAGGGCCGATGCGCTCGCAACCAGGTCAATGGTTAGCCCTGCGCACGTGCAGCGGCCGCACTGCGCGTGCGCAAGCCCCGGAGTGAGATAGAAACTCTCTCACTCCGGAACTCTCTACAAAAGGGGCGGCTGTCGATGTTGATCGACTGCTCGCCCTGTTTTGTACGCGGGGCAGGGGGGTGATTTCACAAATGGAGGCGTTCCTTAAGGAACGCCTGCCGTTTTGTGGGCGGCCGCACTGACATCAGCAGTGATGTCAGTGGGGAGCTTCCTGCTCGATCAGGAAGCCACCTGTTTGCCGAGACCCAACCTTAGGGTCTCGTCGCAAGCCCCGCTTGTCGCCATGGTGTTCACCATGGCGACCATCAACTTGGTCGGTCACTAAGCTGTGGGTGGTAACCTGGTAGATGGCATCCTGGTAGATGGCAGCAGATTTTTCTCAAGAATGTCTCAGCACATTTTTCCATTCCTTCAACCATATGAAGTATGCCAGTACCGTATGCTGAAAAACAGCCCAAGCCATGATGATCCCCCCCCACCTGGAAAAATCCTGCGTTTGCCCCTGGTAATACCCCAATAGATAATATGCCACACTGTAATTACCCCATCTGGTAATATGCCACACAGAGACCATTCAGTCATGCCCCTTTATATGCCAGTTTCAGACCCCTTCAGTCATCAGAGCCCCTTCATGTCCTTAAATGGCAGTTCAGAGCCCCCTCTTGCCCTTAAATGCCATCTCAGAGCCTCACCATGTCCTTAAATGCCAGCTCAGAGCCCCCCTCATTTCCTTATAGGCCAGCCCATAGATCCTTCTCTTATGTGCCAGCCCAGAGTTCCCTATCCCTTATGTGCCAGACCAGAGTCATCCCCCCCCTTAGGTGCTAGCCCAGAGTCATCCACCTATAGATGCCAGCCCAGAGTTCTCACCCCTTATGTGCCAGCCCAGAGATCCTGCCCCTTACGTACCAGCTCAGACTTCCCTCCTACTTAGGTACCAGCCCACAGTCCCCCCTTAGGTGCTAACCTAGAGACCCTCCCCCATTAAGTGCCAATCCAGAGTTCTCTCCCCTTTGAGGCAATAATATTAGATCCATAACACTCCTGGTTTTGCATTTAATATTATTGCCCTTTTAATCCCCGCAGCCAGAACCACTGGAAATACCCTGTCAATTGAAGCTGGTTCCATGAACATGACAATGACTTCAGAGTTTTTCAATGGCCTCCACAGTCAACAAATCTTGAATCATTACAGCATCTTTGGAATGGGAGATTTGCAGCATGAACTTGCAGGTGACAATTCAGCAACTGTGTGATGCCATCATGTCACCATGGACCATAATCTGTAATGAATGTTTCCAACATCTTGTTGAATTCACATCATAAATAATTTATCCTGTTCTTGGGGCAAAGAGAAAACCTACCCAGCACTAGAATTGTGTACCGAATAAAGTGGCCACTGAGTGGATGTAAACTAGTATTGGACATACTCTGGACATGGATCTCATCAACACTGGAATATTGCCCTGGACTTCTTTGGATGGGATCAGACCAGTGGCAGCTCCAGAGGTGGGATTGCAGCACAGTCCAAAATTCAAATAGGGGAGTCACTTCAACTGCCACCCCAAATGCTGCCAAACATCATCAGTCGGGACTCACTGCCAGTTGGTGTGGTTCCCCTATTTGAATTTTGGTCTGCACTGCAGTCCCACCTCTGGAGCCGCCACTGGATCAGACCACTCTACTCCACCTTTTCCACACTGCTCTTATTTACTTTGCTTCTCTGGTTCCTGGATTATTTCCTTGAGTGCTCAGCACCATCTTTGTAGCAGGTTCCTTCACCTCTCCTTCCTTCCCCCTGCTCCAGGCACTCTGGGGGTATTTATTTAGAATGATCCAGGGCCAGTCAGCATGGTCTTTCAGGTTTGTCACCTCTTCAAAGGGGCAATCCCCCCAAAATCGGCACTATTAGAAGGTGAGTGTTAAGTATAGTACCTGGCAGGACAATGCTCATATTGTTCCTCTGAAACTTTCAGCAATATTACCAGTCTTTGAATAATTTTAGCTTTCAGGACAGGCTTCCTATTGGCTCTGAAAAGTCACATGGGATTAAATTAGTTGCATAATAAACAATAAATTTAAAAGAATCCCAAAGAGCGAGGGGTATAGTTATATTGCTGACCTTCTATATTATGTAGTCTAATATATACAGTGCAATAAGACTTTTCTCAGGTGGGACTGTTGAAGGGATATTTTTCAAAACTGTCTGACTGGTACACTTTATAACAGAGGAAATCTGAATATGTTATAGAGTCGTTGTTTAATCTACATGGGAATGACATATAGCTTTCACTGGCAGGTTACGCAATATGTTTTATGTTTCCAGGTATGACCTGAAATTAAAGGTACTCTGTACAAAAGGTATTACAATATAGATACAAGTAATCTGATGTCATGAGAACTGAATCATTTCCCCTTTATTCTGGATTAAAATATATGGCAGGAAAAAATGCTTTTGAAAAACACTGCTGGATGCCGCTTGCACTAGAAAGGTCTTTAAACTGATAAAATAATATAAAAACTTCATGTCAAGAACGAGGAATCTGTCAAGTACCTATATCACATTCCATCAACTTTATACACAGGATAAAGGAGGTGGGTGCATATGTCACTCCATTTGATGGCCCTGATAAAAGTTATTAATCCAAACACTCTCAGTAATCCGCTTTTACATTATAATTCTCATAAAAGACAAGAGCTACTGTATAACTCAAAAGAAATGTGGCATTTATAATGCATCCTTTGATAGTCTAGTAATTGCACGCATCTACGCATGACATAAATCTGCTGGGTAATATTCTGCTGTACGATGTCTTCTGGTGATCAGGCAAACTGTGTGCCATATAACTGTAATATAAAAAATAGCTAGAAAGTGTCTCTTTGTCACTAATGTTAATATAAATAGACATACTGTAGGTGCAAGGTGCCCTCAATAGCATCTGGACTTTTACATATATAATATGACCTTGTGGGTGCACAATTTGGAAATTTTGTGTTATTGAGAAAATAGCATTTGACAAAATTAAGTACCTATTAATTAAGTCAAGTAACTATTAAGTTAAGCTGCCAATCTTGAATTGCCTCCCTGAAATGGGGTCCTGTCACGGGTTAAAGTTCTGTGGTTTAAGATGGTTATCATTCAGCCATGTAGAAACACTCTGTGTTATGTGATCCTCTATTCAATTAATACAATTATATAATTTGCAGTTAAATGATATTTATATGGTCCCTTTATCTCCGTTGTCAATTTTTTGGGTCCAGGGTGGTTTCCCCACTTTTTCATGCTCATCTCCCAGGTCGCATTGTATAGAAAGTCGCACACTCTCTCCGTGAGTCCCTCAAATTGGCATTTCTAATTGGATCTGGCTTTTCTCGGGTGCTCGCATTCGTGCAATGTATACAAGTTTCATGAAACAAACTTGCTTTTGCAAACGTATTCCTAATTGGATTAAACCTTTAATGTTACAAATTTAATCTACCTCTCAGAGATATACAGTAACTATATGGATTATGGGACCAGAACCTACAGGATAAAAATTAGAGAAAAATCCTGGTTCCTGTCTGGTCCACCACTAGAAGGACCTTTATCTATGTCATTAAAAAGGAACAATTATATAAAATGGTACATATTTTTTTTTACCTTACTTCTACCAGATCTGCTCATCTCTCCTCTTATTTAAACACCTGTCATGATTTGGGGAATATGGCAAGTAGTTGCGGGACTGTTGATGGTCCTATTCTGTGGCAGGTTCACTGGTGCCTGAGATGCTCTTGTACATTCTTTCTGCTTCCTGAAAAAGTTCTGCTTGTATAGAACCAAACTGGCTGACCTATCATTGATCCTGTGTATCACAGATCGGGGACGCCCAACTTACTGCACCCGTTGCTGAAACATTGCGGTATTCTACACCCCCCTCTGCACCTCAGCAACAACCACACTCTCTGCAGCGTTCATGTAAACTGTGAGGTTCTGGTTTTGTTGTGGACCCGGAGTGGTAATAGGAGCAGACACTGAAGCAGGTTTAAAAGTAAATGTGGAGTTTTTAATGAGTGGCTTAACAGACTGAATGTGGTAAAACAGAAAGTCCAGGTATAGCACTAAAGTGCACTTGGGAGCTGTAGTGAGGCAAATAGGAAAAAATCCAGTTAGTGACAGGAAATGGAAAATGTCCAGGTAGTGACTGGTTAATAGAAAATATCCAGGTGGTGACTGATTAATGAAGAATGCAGACTGAGGAAGAAATATCCAGCAGAGTGTCAGTGGAGGCAAGGTGCAGGGTTAACAGCAGGACTCAGGTACTCAGGCAAGGGGAAGGTAATGGAGAATGGAGGGTAGTCCAGCGGGGTTGGAGCAGACAAGCAGGCAGGCAGGTAGCGTTTCACAGGTAACTGGTGGTGAGCACAGGGAACTCTCTCTCAGCTATGCTGAGAAATACGTTGCACTGGCAATGAAGTGAGGCTCTGAACCTCCATAAATACCAAGTGCTGTGCCGTGACTGGCCAGAGAGAGCATGTGACAAACGAGGATTGGGCAAGCAAATCATATGGCCGGAGGCAAGATGGCGGCACCCATGCCAAACGGAATGGAAGAACTGCCAGGCCTCACCAGCCCAACGTGACAGCATGCCCGCGCAGAGCCACGCATAGCCAATGCCCCTCGCCACACACCAGCACCACCATCAGACGCCCCCCGCCACAGTGAAATCACAGGTAATACCCGTCGACCACCATGCCGAGAAACCCTGGTCGTGACACAAACTGACCGGGTGCTGGGTGTGGCCATCTTGGTTCTCATCGTGTGACTGCCTAGTCCTATCCTTGCACTGCACTGAAGCTCACATGGCTCTTTCACAACGGCCTATTTAAACTTGCCAGCGCAATGCCTTCCTTCTGGAATAGGTCATGGTCCCCAGGCTTCAGTCATTCCTGTGCTGTTCCTGTTACTGTACTCCGGTGTTGGACTTTCTTACCAGACAGCCTTACCTGTGCTCCATCTCTGAAAGCATCAGTTTACCTGCCAGCCTTACCTGTGCTCAGTTTCAACAAGCATCAGTACATTTGCTGGCCGTACTTGGGTGCTGTCTCAGCAAGTATCATGTCATCTGCCAGCCTCACCAGTTTCCTGCGCAGAGGGCTTCTACACACCTCCCAGCACCCGCTGGCTTCTATCTACTGCAGTTATCTCCAAGAGTGTGTGTGTCCGGCATCTAGTGCTTATCTGGACTTTTACTCTGTCCCACTGACAAATCTCCATAGGCTTTTAATGTATCTGGTTTCTCCTGTTCTGAGTGTCTATACTGAGTGTCTGTTCCTGAGTTTCAAGGGGCTTTTTCCAGGGCTGTGGTGGGTTGCGATTTCCTTGTTCCTTTGACTGGTTCAGTTGGGGGTCCAGTGTATCTTACCTTCATTCTCCACCCTGAGTTCCGGACTCTGATTCCAGTTCCAGGCTGTAGTGTGGGTTCCAGGGCTACCCAGCCTCTGTGATTGCTTGTTCTAAGGCCTGATTCAGAGCCGGACGCTATTTGCGCTCGCTCATCCAGAAAATAGGGGCCGGCTATTTAAATTGACCGTTCGCTCTTTGCGGTCTGTTGACGCCTCTATGTCTGAACGAGCGAACAAAACATGCGGACGTTTTTTTGTAAAAAACGCCCCTGGCCGCTCGCATCATACGTCATCTCCGCTATTTATTAGATTAATCGAGTACATCGAAAGGCGAATGAATTGCTCGCTATTCTTGTGGTTGCATTTTCCTACCGCAATCATGTGAGCAGTTCTGGCTAAAAGACACCCGAGTGACGTGGTCGATGACGCTTTGTTAATTATGCACATCCTTAAAACGCCCGTTTTGACCCTTTGGCAAGCCTGCGTTCGGATCTCCACTCCCCGTTTTCAAGCACCTTCCCCTGTTACCAGCCACAAACGCCTCACCCTGTCACTCAAATTAGCAGGCATTCGCTATTTTGTGAGCACATGAATTTCGACCGCACTGACTGGTTCGTACATGCGTACTAAAACCCATACGCATTCACAGATGTGCGAACATCGCTCGGAGCGAATGAGCGGCCGCTTACGAGCGGCTCCGAATCAGGCCCTAAGTTCCCAATTCCTGATACTGGTTCTGAGTTTCTCATTTCCAGGTTTGGTACTATGCAGCTCTGTTTCTCATCAGCAGTGTTCATCTGAGTTCTCAGTAGATGGCTCCAGCCTTGAGTCCCTGTCATCCGGTACCAGGGCTGAGTTCTGTATGGTTGGTTCCAGGTCTTCAGGACTGGGATTCCAGTTCTGTATCTTGGTATAGATCCCAGGCCTGAGTTTCTGTCTTGTACTGCCAACTAGCAAAGGACACTCTAGCATTCCTATTCTACCCAGTCCTGCTCCATGAGCAGGTAACTTATCATGTCTCCCAGTTTCATCCACACTCCTACTTCCGGGTGGTCCCATGACGAATGTGATTTTATCGCACTACTACATGCTTGGGACTCACCTGCATACATAGTGCATTCGCAGCTATCAGTATCTGCACAGTGAATTTGCGCAACTAGGAACTTACTTGCTGGGTTTGTGTTCTCCAACACTTTAAACTTCTCCATCTGAGGCTGCTAAGGCAATGACCACCACAAGTATTATAGTGACTGAATGCTCTCCGACTGTGATCCTACTATGAGGCTGCATTGTTTTGAAGGACTTTACCTGTTAACCAGACCATAAGGTTTTCACCAGCTCAGTCTATACAGAACTGTGCAACCACTCTGTACTAAAGACTACCACACAGAATGTGTATTTCTTACAGGTGTTATAGTCCCAGCACCAATTACAATTTATACAACGTGATTTTGACCCAATTATTACAGGATTCATGATGATACCATTCTATGGGGCATATTCAATAGGCTGTGAGAATAGCAAAAATCCCGCACCTGCAAGGTTTTTCCTGCAGGTGCGGGTTTTTTGCTATTCTATTAGGTGCGTGGTTTTTTTTAAACATGCTTCGGGAGGTTTTTTCTTCACACACCTC
The DNA here is from genome assembly GCA_031769625.1 of Taudactylus pleione. Taxonomy (NCBI): domain Eukaryota; kingdom Metazoa; phylum Chordata; class Amphibia; order Anura; family Myobatrachidae; genus Taudactylus; species Taudactylus pleione. The sequence continues at coordinate 7,484,660 of JAUIMM010000368.1, read as the reverse complement.
CTGAGCAAGCGTGATTTTTCCTAAAATCAATAATTTTAGGTAAAATCACCGGGACTTGCTCTGACACCCCAGCGGCATCTACCCCTGAGGACTAATTAAGCAATTGGAAGTATCCAATTAGATTAATTAGTCCTTAGGATTTACCTCCTGCAGCCTGTCTTCTGCATCCTGCGTCGGGAGCCGGCTCTTCTGCAGCAGTGATGAGTATGTCAGTGTGTGTGGTGTATGTAAGTGTGTGTGTGTGTCCCACTGTCGTGTGGCCCCCGGAATGGGCGCTGGGAGAACTACAGCTCCCAGCAGCCCTTGCCCCTCCCACCAGCCCCTGGAGCCTCCCAGGAGCCCCTGGGACTCCCAGCAGCCCCCTCTCCAGTAAGAAGAGAGAGGGGGGGCCACTGGAGCTGCGGAGACCACTGGAGACCCCCGGCCATGTAAGTGCAGATTTAAAAAAAAAAAATTAATTATGCGTCGCAGGGTTTTCAGAACTGAAAACCCCGCGACCAGTATTTTTGGAATAGAATACCGCGGGTATCGAGAGTGCGCATACCTGTGGTATTTCTAAATTGGATGCGAGGGGCGCGAGTTTTTACATCGCTAAACCTCGTACCCAATTGTATATGCCCCTACATTTTACTAATTTTAGTACAATTTCATTTCTGTATTCTGTTTTGTTTGTGTAATAAATGTTATGTATTTTAAGAAGCCTGTTGGTTGATTTTATGACTCGAGCTTGATAACTGTACCAACAATGATTTCTGTACTATATGTCAGCGCAGTGATTGTACTAACAATGATTTCTGTACTATATGTCAGCGCAGTGATTGTACCAACAATGATTTCTGTACTATATGTCAGCGCAGTGATTTTACCAACAATTATTTCTGTACTATATATCAGCGCAGTGATTTTCATTGTTTCTGCTTCTATCTACTCTGTACCAACTATTTTTTGAGGGGCAAGAGAATTTGCTCCTTCATCTGTTTTTTCCCCCCATGCATATTAATGGCCCATGTCTGTACAGCAGCAATATCCTCTTTTGCAGCTCACTGGTGGTAGCTTGTTCTTACCTTGATTCATCCCCTAATTCTGTAAAAATGATTCCGAAGGGTTTATGACATACAGTATGTAGGACAGATCTCCTTATCAGTAGTCTGAGCAATTCCACTGAAACATTTAGCTAAATATAAGAGAGTAGGTGGCTAAGTATTTTCCTAATCCCTACCCTAACCCTAACCCTCCCTTCCCTGTTGCCTAAGCCTAACCTCCCCATACCCTAAACCTAAGACCCCCTCTCCGGTGCCTAAACCTAACCTCCCCCCTAGTGCCTAAACCTAACCTCTCCCTCCCCACACCCTAATCCTAACACTCCCACCCCGTGCCTAACCCTAACCCTTTCCCTAATGCCTAACCCTAACCCCACTACCTAACCCTAACCTCCCTCTAACACCCCAATACTTGCCTTTGGGATGCTGGTGGTTGGGATACTGGTGCCGGGATCCCGACCTGTTGAGATTTCGTCGCCGGTATACAGACCGTCGCCATCCCGCATGCCGTATGTGTAATGTGTATGTACTGTATATTATTAGGTGTTAACTAATGTTAATTTTTTAATTAGTAAATACTGTGGTGAGAGGGATTGTCTCTCACCTGAATTACTCACATTCTGGTGGAATCAGCTCCCTTTAAGTGAGGCTGGAGGGAAACCTGTGCATTCTGCAATAGCAGTGGAGGTGTGGAATTCCAGGTTTTCACATTTACATAGACCCAGCTGGAATGATCACTGGAGCACAGGAAGGGTTTAAAACTCTCACACATCTGATGCTCGTTGCCCTGATGCTGAGTAGCAGCCAAGAAGTAGGGGCAGTGTTGTATTGCCAGGGTCCAAGGGCTATGCTGGGAGAGCATGCCCAAATTGTGGCTGACTGATTAGCACAAGGAGTGCTGAGATTTTTATATTTGTTTCTTTATTTTATGTTATGCACCTGTATGTGTGCAAGCCTAAACTCTCGTATGCCAAGGTGCAGTGTTTGCTGCTATCAAAAAGCCACTGCTTTACCAAAAATACCTGCCTGTCTGGAATCCTCATTTTGTTAGCCCATGTTACATGTGGTGACCTGTACAGGGACCTCTGCATGGCTTTGTCACAGCGCATACGCCAGCCGCTTCCAGTGTGGCAAAGGAACAGACAAGGCAGAACGTTCAGTATATGTGAGTATGGTTGGCGAACCAGAAAAAACACTGTTATATTAAGGGCACTGTAACTTGCTATGCATTGTGCAAAAGCTGTTTATGTGTACTGAGAAAAAAAAAGTTACTTTGCTTTGTTTTTACTAAGCTGCTTGAGGTATAACAAATGCTGATTAGTATCTTCACCAGCTAGTATGCTGTCTAATTAAGTTCATCTGTTGACTGAACAAGAGCAAGACACACATATTACTGAGGTCTAATTAAGCACTGCAGTGCTAGAAGAGAAAAAGCCATTTTTCCCTGTGTTCTGTTTAACCCCTGCATTGTTGGAGAAAAAAAAACATTTTTACTTTTCCGTGTTAAATGTGAATTACAATTGCTTTGCTGAAAGAAAGAGATATATTTATTTGTGTAAACTGGCTTGTTATCTAAAAGCACCTATACTTGTACATACCCCTCCCACTATGAAAATGGAGGAAGTTTTTCGCACTATAGTAAATTTGTTGGCCTCTCACCAAAAGACAAAGGAACAAATGTTACAGTTAGTGGCCCAGTCAATGGGCACAACAGATGCTTGGCATCTGAAGAAAATATCTGCCTCAGATGACCAAGAGGCATATTTGCTGATATTTGAGAGGATGGCACAGTGTTTAAAATGGCCAGCAGATACTTGGGCTGATAGACTTGCCCCCTATCTCACTGGTGAGGCTCATAAAGCCTATGCTCATTTGTCCTCTGCTGATGCAGAGAAATATGACCTAGTCGAAAATGCTATCCTGGCCAGGTCAGGTCTTACTCCTTCTGGGAAAGCGCAGCGCTTCCACGAATGGGCCCTATTAACAGGGGTCCCAATTCAGAAGCAGGTTGCAGAACTCGCCAGACAGCGGTGGAGTTGGCTCCAACCAGAAGACCGCACTGCCACTCAGATTGTACAGACGGTGGTTGTTGACCAGTGTATAAGAACCCTAGAGCAGAATATGCAGTGCTTGGCCATACATGTTGATCCTCAAAATCTAGGGGAATTAAGTACAGTGTTGGAGCAGTATGAGACCACAGGAAATATGACAAAAATGCCATAAAAGAAACCTGGGAATGATCGGCCTGTTAAGATGGCACCCCATTGGCCTGTGACCCTGACTGTCACCCCTCTTCAATGAAACGTCACCGAAGATGCCAGGGTCATTTGTTATGAGTGCAGAGAGTCAGGTCATATAAGGCGGGACTGTCCCAGAAAAGCAGTGTGGGGTTGCTAGTATGGGTGCTACATACCCCTCTTTTTGCACAATGGTACCCCTGGATTCCAGATCCCCGTTAATGTGGGAAACTGTGTTACGGAATTGCCGAGAACTCCCACCTATTATAGACTCAGGCAGTGAGCTAACCCTGATCTCAAAGGCTGTCCTGCCCAGGGCAGTAGAAAAGGTGCCAGGGTTAGTTGAAGTACTCTGCATTCATGGATCCACAGAAAACTTTTCCCAAGTGCGAGTGAGTCTCACCATAAAGGGGCGCATTTATGAGGTGGTCACCATGGTTGGTCCTAAGCTCCCCTAACCTATCATATTGGAACACAATTTCCCAGGATTTGTTGAGCTCGTAAAGGAACCACAGAGACAACACCAATGTAAAGTCTCCAAGGCCCTACCTCGGAATAGGGAGAAGAGTGGAAAAGCACGGCCAATCCTATTTAGAGAGTGAATCTCTGCACAATTAATGTCTGAGGAAAGAAATCCACAACACTTTGCCTGGTTATGGCCAGACAGAAATATTTGCAGATGTGTCATACCCATTACGAATGTTGCCATGGATGTGCTGGGTGCCGCTCTAGTTCGCTTTGCCGTACAGAAATTCCGCTGGCGGACACCTTGTCAGCAAAGCAGCAAAAAAAAGTGGAAACCTTAGTTCACAATGATCTGGATGTGTTTTCTTCCCTGCCAGGGCACACTACTTTAGTAGAGCATGAGATAAATATGCCTGAAGGAGTGGTTGTAAAGCAGTGACTGTATCACATCCCAGAGGCGTGGTGGCAAGCAGTCCAGCAAGAGGTGAAAGAGATGCTCCAACTAGGAGTCATTGAGGAGTCCAGCAGTAACTGGTCAAGTCTTATTCTGTTGGTCCCTAAGCCAACAGGTGCTATACATATTTGCAACGACTTTAGGCGGCTGAATCAGGTTTCCAGGTTTGACGCATACCCGCTACCACGAGTGGACGAATTAGTAGAAATTTTGTCAAGTAGCTGGTATCTTACGACCCTGGACCTCACAAAGGGATATTGGCAAATTCCCCTAAGTGAGACCGCCAAGAAGAAGACTGCCTTCTCAACCCCTGATGGCCTGTTTCAATATAAAATGCTCCCTTTTGGCCTTCATGGAGCATAAGCGACATTTCAGTGTGCCATGGATCACCTGCTGAGGCTACACCAGGGGTATGCTAGAGCGTATCTAGATGACATTGTCATCTATACAGAAAATTGGGAAGAACACTTGCCCAAAGTCCAAGAAGTGCTAAACAGCTTACGACAGCACGGATTTATGGCTAATCCAGCCAAGTGTACCATTGGACTTTCAGAGGCCAATTACCTCAGGTATGTGTGGCAATGGGCAAGTGAAACCCCAACTGTGGTAAGAGGAGGCGATTCAGTCCTGGCCAAGATCATCTGTCAAGAAACAAATGACAACTTTCCTTGGGCTGCTTGGCTATTACCGCCGTTTCATTCCAAATTTTGTATCCAGAGCCTTACCCCTGAGACCCTTAAGAAAGCTCAACCGGAAAAGATTATCTGGACCAAAGCAATTGAAGCAGCCTGGGAAGATATGAGGACAGCTCTGTGTACCAAACCGGTTCTGCAGGCACTGGATTTCAGAAAACCCATTGCCTTGCAAACTGACGCCTCCACGACAGGCTTAGGAGCTGATTTGTCACAGTCTATAGCAGGTGAAGAAAAAACGATCCTCTACTTTAGAAAGCTGTTACCACGAGAGGCAAGATACATCATAGTTGATAAAGTGGGCAGCAGAAGCCCTGAAGTATTTTCTCCTGGGAAGAGAATTTGTCTTGGTCACGGATCACACACCTCTGAGGTGGATGCACCTCAACAAAGAAGTTAAGCCCAGAGTGACGCGCTGGTTCTTGACCATTCAGCAGTACAAGTTTGTCGTACAACATCGGCCGGGAGCTCAACATAGAAACGCGGATGTATTGTCTCGGAAGTTGAGTAAGCTGCAGAGAAACAAGATGTGCACTTCCCCTAGCTTGTAAAAGCGAAAGGGGGGGGATGTGTGGTGAGAGGGATTGTCTCTCACCTGAATTACCCACATTCTGCTGAAAACGGCTACTTTCAAGGGAAGCTGGAGTGAAACCGGTGCGTTCTGCATTAGCAGTGGAGGTGTGGAATTCCAGGTTTTCACATTTACACAGACCCAGCTGGAATAATCATGGAGCACAGTAAGGGTTTAAAATTCTCACACACCTGATGCTCGTTGCCCTGATGCTGAACAGCAGCCAGAAAGTAGTGACACAGTGTTGTAGTGCCAGGGTCCAAGGGCTATGCTGGGAGAGCATGCCCAAATTGTGGCTGCAAGCCACTGCTGACTTATTAGCACAAGGAGTGCTGAGACTGTCTGTTTGTTTATTTTGTTATGTACCTGTATGTGGGCAGGCCTAAACTCACATATGCCAAGGGTCAGTGTTTGCTGCTATTAAAAAGCCACTGCTTTACCAAAAATACCTGCCTGTCTGGAATCCTCATTTCAATACCCCCATGTTACAATACATTTTATTATTTTTATCATATGGTTTTTAGTACATATTAATTTGCGCTCCTATTGGTGGTATAATAATCATTTTTGTTTGTTTATTGGTAATCCAGATTTATCTATTTAGGAGCAGCATTTACCAAATTTATCATTATGAATGTATTACATATTGTTACGAGTTCCTGTGCCTGGTATTTGGGTTTCACCTTTGGTAATTAATGTGGCTGCAATTAATGATCCGTGTGACACGATACATTCTCGCTCTGAATGAGGGCGGCCGCTTCTTCTTTAAAAGCCGGCCTCCTGGCCACTCGCTCAGCTGTGGGTGACCACTGACCACCGGGATTCTGACTGTTGGGGTGCCATAAACAACCCTTTGTGTTGTGCTATTGCTAGGGTAAGTGCCACATGTTACGTACACTAAGTTAAACAAGTCAAGGTTACTGCTGCAAGTGCACTGACTGATTATTTGATTTGAACATTATACATTTTATTGGTATGTATTAAAATTCTGATAAACACTGTGGCTTCACATAATATTATAGATTGCCTGGGATCTTCACTAAGTATACCAAAAATTATTCTACAATATATTATATATGCTCACCGTTCACGCATTATTAAGCAGAAATAGAGTCAGTGCCAACATAATGACTTAATAGATTGATTGCTGTAAAATAATGGAGTTACACAATGAATCCCCAGTAAACTTCACATCGATATCAATCTGTGACATAAACTGGATCACAGTACTTACATCCTAATAATAATACATACATTATGGTCCTGAGGTAGTAATTGGGTTACGGCGTATGTGCAATATTTCAAGCTACTGTAGGTATTAAGATAATACTGTCCTTCCCTCTCTCTTCTCTGGATTGGCCTAATGCCTTCGACATATTCCTACAATATTTAAGGAAAGCTATATTGCAGCACTATAGTTTGTTATTATCATTATTATTATTATTATTATTACATTTTGTTATAGGGCGCCACAAGTGGTCCGTAGCGCCGAACACAGAACATTACATTACAATACAGTAACCAAAATATAAAAAGAGCACAAGTAACAATTAGCAACACAATTCTCCATACACAATACAGCTGGGAAGGTGAAGGCTGTCATTGAAGTGCTTGAGAAGAGGACTGTGAGACAGTAGGCAGGGAGACCCTGCTCCTAGGAGCTTACAATCTAGGGGAGAGGGGAGATGGACAGATGACATGAGGCATGAGTGTGTAGAAGGGGAATCTGCGCATGCGTATGAGTCGCAATGCGCGTGCGCGAACCAGTCATTGTGATGGGAACAGGATGACTGTTTGAATGCTCAATATTCTTTATTAGTTGCTCAGACAGCCCCTGGAAATACACCCCTGCAGGATTTACTTACTGGTAGAGAGCGTCGGTAGGACTCTCCTTGGTCACGCAGGCCATTACAATTTGGGTTATAGTCACCAAAATGGTACACTTTCAGGGTTTTAATCACAATGTAAGAAAAAACTTGGATGGATGGATTCCTAATGATTGCGCAAAGCTGCATTTTTTGCTGTACACCCAAAAGAATGTCACCACATTCAAACAAATGTAAAACAGAAATAAAGGTTTACTTAGTTACAGGCGCTGGTGTTCAAAATCTTCAAAATTATGCACAATGTAACAATAATGTTTCTACCAAAAGCTCTAACATTTCTTAGGCAGAGATCTGGATGTCTTCACTAGTCCTTCGCTAATGATAGAGACCAGACAATTAGTTATTAATATTAATAATCCTGACTAAAAAGAAACCTTTATATATACACATTAGCTTTTCTATTATAGTGAGTGCTGTACAGTACATACCATATATTTTTCTGACTTCGGCATCACATATGGTGTGGGGATATACATTGAAGACACAAAACCTTTATAAATAGGTTACAATGTGTTGACTTGTAAGTAGGGTACGCTCTTTTTATACTTACTAGTCAGACGTCAACAGTTCAAGTTTGAGGGTTCTATCTCTCCATCACTACCCCTTTTATACCTCTCATGAGGTGGAGTTCAATTTAAGAAGACTTGAGAGTCTGATGTGGGTTCCCTGTGTGATGACACGTGGACTCCATATATCCACCACTTCCATTAGATTTCAGCAAGTAAATATTTGTATTGCTAGAACTTATCTTAACCCTACAAAGTTAAAGAAAGGTTGGGCTACTGATGTGTGTACTAAATGCCAGGATTCCTGGGGCACCTTCTGGCATATCTTATGGGACTGCCCCTTGGTTTATGTTGTTTGGTGTAAAGTTATACGAGCATTTTCCTCTAATGGCATTTTCCCTTCTATTCTTACACCTGTGGTGCGTTCTCTTAGGGCTTTAGCTGTAGATATCCTAAATAAATACACTAGACCAGGGGTCTTCAACCTTGGCCCCCAGCTTCTGTGGAACTACACATCCCAGCATGCACTGCCACCTTTTTGGTATAACAGCATCCTAAAACTATGGCAGTGCATGCTGGGATGTGTAGTTCCACAGCAGCTGGAGGGCCAAGGTTGAAGACCCCTGCACTAGACAATGTATTCTTAAGCTTTGCATGCTGGCTAAGGTGTGTGTGGCTCACTCCTGGATGGCCTCCTTGGATCCTGAATTTAATGCTTGGGTCTCCCTGGTCAATGCTGCCCTCACCCATGAAAATTCTTATACATTACTCAGAATACTGAATGCAAATTTGACTGCATCTGGAATAACTGGCAGCAGTCTAGGTGCCTAATTCAGAAATGTAAGCTAATGTATTCGCAGCTGCAATCCCACACACAATTGCTGTGCAAAAATATGCTACTGCTGTGGCCGGTTGGAAATGTTTTGAGAAACCCACCACAGCTTTGCAGATACAAGCAAGCGCGTTCAAATACACAGCTCATGCAGGTCATGGAGAATGGCCACCTGAACTGAGACATCGGTATGACTTTATCTGCATAAGGAATTGCAGATGCAGGCTACGACAAGCCCCGAAAATAACTGGGACACATCTGCATTATTTGCCAGCACTCCCCATTACACCCTCCAAACTAGAGATGAGCAGGTCCAGTTCTCTGAGAACCGGACCCACCCAAACTTTAAGATCCAAGACGAGAACTGAGCTAGGCTCGGGTTTTCTCGCCCGACTCAGATCTGAAAACTAGGCAAAATGTGCCGTCCTCCCTCTGTCTGATTCTCGCGGGTTTTGGATTATATAAAGGTTCTCGCGATCGGCGCCATTTTTACTCCGGCTGTAGAGAGAGAAGCTAGCAGACGTAGTCAGTCACTCAGTGTGTGTGTCCAGTCGGGGTCTTGGCCTGAAGGCTGCTGCTGTGTTGTCCATAAAGGGGCTTAGGCTGCAGTATATAAAGGGGGGCTTCCTTCAGTGGGTGCTGCAGCTGCTGTGTCACTTGTCCTGGCAATTAACTGTGGCTGCTGCTGTGTTATTGTCCTGTCCATCAGGCTGTCCAGGGAGGGTGCTCTGTCAATTAGGGGTGCTCTTCCCCATTGTAAAAAAAACTAAAAGTACTTTTTTTTGTGTGTGTGTGTGCATTAGCTGCGCTATTATTTTTCGGTTGCACTGCCGCAGTTTATAATCCACATATTTGTGACTCTGCAGGTGGTCTGACTGCACTTGGCAGGGGTGCTTTATTGTCCAAAAAAAGGGGTGCCGTCTGTGTTGTTCATCAAAGGGCTGCTGCCTCATTAAGGGGTGCGCTTCCACAGTGTCCAAAACAATAAAAGTGCTTTTTTTGTGTGTGTGTGTGCGTTAGCAACTTAGCTGCGCTATTATTGTTTGGTGACACTGCCGGCCAGACCGCAGTTTATCGTCCATGTATTGTGACACTATAAGTTGTAGCACAGTGTGTTATTCTTATTCATAAATAATTAATCTTGTGACACTGAGCGGTAGCGCAGTCTAATATTCATCTTTTCACTTCTTTCCTCAATTGTAAATAAATTATTAGTCTACATGCTGACTACAAGACCACAACAAAGTGCTAAACAACATGCATTATATAAAACATAATGACATCACTGTAAGTGGCAGCGCATTGTGTTATTCTTATTCATATATAATTAATCTTGTGACACTAAGTGGTAGCACAGTGTGTTATTCTTATTCATATATAATTAATCTTGTGACACTAAGTGGTAGCACAGTGTGTTATTCTTATTCATAAATAATTAATCTTGTGACACTAAGTGGTAGCGCAGTCTAATATTCATCTTTTCACTTCTTTCCTCAATTGTAAATAAATTATTAGTCTACATGCTGACTACAAGACCACAACAAAGTGCTAAACAACATGCATTATATAAAACATAATGACATCACTGTAAGTGGCAGCGCATTGTGTTATTCTTATTCATAAATAAGTAATCTTGTGACACCAAGTGGCAGCACAGTGTGTTATTCTTATTCATATATAATTAATCTTGTGACACTAAGTGGTAGCACAATGTGTTATTCTTATTCATATATAATTAATCTTGTGACACTAAGTGGTAGCACAGTGTGTTATTCTTATTCATAAATAATGAGTCTTGCGACACTGTAAGTGGTAGCACAGTGTGTTATTCTTATTCATAAATAATGAATCTTGTGACACTGTAAGTGGTAGCACAGTGTGTTATTCTTATTCATAAATAATTAATCTTGTGACACTAAGTGGTAGCGCAGTCTAATATTCATCTTTTCACTTCTTTCCTCAATTGTAAATAAATTATTAGTCTACATGCTGACTACAAGACCACAACAAAGTGCTAAACAACATGCATTATATAAAACATAATGACATCACTGTAAGTGGCAGCGCATTGTGTTATTCTTATTCATAAATAAGTAATCTTGTGACACCAAGTGGCAGCACAGTGTGTTATTCTTATTCATATATAATTAATCTTGTGACACTAAGTGGTAGCACAGTGTGTTATTCTTATTCATAAATAATGAGTCTTGCGACACTGTAAGTGGTAGCACAGTGTGTTATTCTTATTCATAAATAATGAATCTTGTGACACTGTAAGTGGTAGCACAGTGTGTTATTCTTATTCATAAATAATGAATCTTGTGACACTGTAAGTGGTAGCATAGTGTGTTTTTATTCATAAATAATCTTGTGACACTAAGTGGCAGCGCAGTGTGTTATTCTTTTCTTTGTAAATAATCTTGTGACACTGCAGGTCACTGATACCGCAGCATAATATTTAAAATTGGTACATATTGACATGTGTGCTGTACCCCGCATCATTCGTGTTTGTTGATATGGAGAACGATCAGTTGAGACTTGAAAGGAGAGCAGGAACCACATACTAGTGCTGGAGCTGCTGCCAGTGCCAACAGTCATGACGAAATTAGTCCATCTACATCATCTACTAAAGCCGATGCTCAAGGGCATACAGGGTTTAAGTCAGGGCATCTAAAATCAAGAACCAATCTTTTACAGTGTTAAAGAAGAAAACATCAAAGGGAAAGTTAGCTGCAGAAAGATATAAAATAAGCAAAATGCCAGTTTCACCACATGAAGTGGCAAGGAAAGGCTAAGGCCTTTATTTATGACTGGTGGTTCTGCCTCTCATGATGATGTAAGCACAAGTGAAAATGCTGATATGGAAATCAAGTATGCTTCTGTGGAAGTGCACCAGGATGAGCAGGATATTTGTGTAGCTGACGCTAATATGGATGTTGATGATGAGGATGTTGTTGATGAGGATGTTGTTTGTGTAAATTCAGCTCTAGTGGATGAAACAGTTGTTGCCCATAATAAGGAAAAGCCCATTGTCATGCCTAGGCACAAGACAAAAAAACTTGGTTGTGTTCACTTATCTGCATCACCAGTGGTTTTTTTGGGGGAAATTTTAGTATTTCTCGGCAGATGCACTTCCTGGAAAAACTGAAGGAGAATCCACCGCTGCATCACATGCCACTTGAGTTGACAATTTGCTTACCAACTGCTCTTTGCATCTCTTCAGATCTGTGTCCATTGGGAAGAAAGACACAACGTCTTCATCCCTTCTGGGATGAAAATCTACTCCCAGCCGCAGCAGGCATAGTGCTCAAGGATTATCAAGAAAGACACAATGTAAGACTTAAACCTTAAATCTTGTGTTTGCTCTGTTCAGCTTGTCCACATATCTGTGGTTATGTGGACAGTGGGTACAAAGGCATTTTGGAGGCCACATTTTAAGTTTTTTTAATGTCCCTGTACAGGTTGGGAATTGCTTTTCTAGTGAAGTGGAATCTTTGCAAAGGATTGTTTAACAAGTCAATTGTTTTTTAAAGCACTACTAGTAGTCTTCCTGGTCCCTTCCTAGGATGAAAAGCCACTCGCAGCAGCAGGCATAGTGCTCAATGATTCTTTTGGGGCAAGGACTAATGTGAATGAGTAAAATATTTTTTGTAAATCTCCCCTCCTCCCTCATAAATTTGCTTCGGAATAAATTTTTTTAATTAAAATTACTACTAATCAAATATTTCTTTCCCTGACTTCAACTACATACATACTCCAACTCCCTCAGGCCTCTTGAATAATAGAAACATTTGTTTCCTGATGTGCCATGTTGGAAGTTGAACTCCCACTACTGCTGTAATCTTTGCCATGTGGTTGCTGAATGCCAAAAATGTCCAGAAATGTTTATGGGCACAGAAGGCAACTCCTGCATGTCCCTTTAATTTTAAAAAAATATTCTGAACCACCAAGTTGATTTTGTGGGCAAAACATGGGACAAATTGTTCACCCATGCTCTCCCCTCCACCCTCATAAATTTGCTTTGGAATCAAAAAATTAAATTACATTTACTACCAATCAACATTTCCTGTCCCTGCTTGTCCGTCTTGTCAGCCATGGAGTTGTAATCTTCGCTCATTCACTCCACCAGACTTTTAGAGCGCTCCCTCCAGAGGCAGCCTGCCAAGCGGTCTTAGCACTCTCCTCAACGGCAGCCATATATAATAAAATAAATATATTTAAATATATATATATATATACTGTATATGTACATAGCCACTCGTTTGACAACACTACTGTGGACTGTCATAATATTATTTACTAGTGACCCGCTCTGGCTGCGTATGGGAGCAATTTTGAGTTTCTGGCGATAGTTTTTTTTTTAACCAGGGTCTTACGATGACCTTGTAGGCATTAGTCGTTTTTGCTGCTGACATCATCATGAAAAAACAGTCTCCACTTAGATCAACTCCAGCCACATTAAGTGTCTGTCCCTCTGCTTTATTTATTCTCATGCCAAAGCAGAGTCTTACCAGGAATTGGACTCATGTGAAATTAATGAATCATTTTTCATAAAAATAAAATAGGAAACAAAAGGGAAAACCATGGACTTCTATAAGCGCGGGTCTTGGTGTTACATGCTCCACTAAGGTATAGTGGTATAGTTCACAAATGGCTCAGCCCCTGTGAGCCCCAGATCCTATATGAGCCTGTATACCAATATCATTGCTAAACAAAAGACCAGACAGGATCCTGAGATGACTTGGCTAAAATATACCTAGTTTGACTATTTTCTCTCCTTATTGGTAACACTGAATGATTTACTTCCCAATGTGTAGTAAACAGTCGCAGGGTCACCTGAGCTATTCACCTGTGGATACCTCTAATTGTCATTTTGTAGTCTGAACATTCATCAGTTTGCAGGTGGGAGTTCCCACTCTCAGGTCTCCGGACTGCAATTTACAAACAGACCAGGAGTACATATAGGGCCATATTCAATCAGCCGCGGGAGTTCACCCGCAACTAACTGCCAGCTCAAAGTCACGCGGCGCAGGGATTAGCTATTCAATTAAATAGCTTTTTCCCCACGTCGGAAAGTCGGGACCCGTGCGCGTAAACACACTGATTCCGCGAAAACTGCGAAATCAGTGTTTTTCCCTCGCGCGCGAGGCCGATTTTACACGGTTTTTACCTCGCACCTCCATGAGGTGCGTGGTAAAGTCCGACTGCGGGGACTCCGGCACGAGGAAACCCCCTAATTGAATTGGATCAGCGCGACAATTAGTCACAGGTGAACTCATGCGGCTAATTGAATACGGCCTATTGCTTCCAATTTTCAGTATACCTCAGTCAACATTATTGATGATTCAATGCTACTACCTCGTTGTATACAAGATTTATGTGTATTCGCTGTTTTCAGTGCCACGTCCTCATGGTTCGTATGATGTGTACATTGTGGATGTCTCTGTCAGTTTACACCTTAGGGCAGGGGTCTTCAACCCGTGGCCTGCGGAGCCGTTCCCTGTGGCCCACCGATGGTTACTGTAGTGCAGACCGCAGTGAGTGCCATCTGCACTACACACAGAAACAAGCACACTGCCACCGCCGCCAGCAGTGCGTTTGCTTTGGTAGCCAGCCAGCCAATGAGGGTCAGACAGACTCTCACTGGCTGCTGCGCCCACTGCAGGAGCCGGGCTGTGAGTTACGTATTCCGGTGCCCGCAGTGGGTGATGGGAGGAGCAGACAGCGGCGGGAGCAAGAGCCAAAGCAGGGATTCAGGTAGGTGTTTTATTTTTCATTTTTTTACGTATGTGTCTTTGTCTGTACTGCTGGGGGCACTGCATCAGGGGGGGGTCTACTACTTGGGCACTACTGGGGGGGAAGACTGCTACTGGGGGCACTGCATTGGGGGACCACTACTGGGGGCACTGCATAGGGGGGACTACTGCTGGGGCACTATATAAAGACTACTACTGGTGGCACTGCAGGGGGGGACTACTGAGGTGCACTATATAAAGGGCACTACTGGGGGCACTGCATAGAGGGGGCCACTACTGGGGGCACTGCATAGGGGGGGACTACTACTGGGGACACTATATAAAGGGCACTGCATAGGGGGGACCACTACTGGGGGCACTGCTTGGGGGGGACTACTACTGGGGACACTATATAAAGGGCACTGCATAGGGGGGACCACTACTGGGGGCACTGCTTAGGGGGGACCACTACTGGGGGTACTGCATAGGGGAGGACCACTACTGGGGGCACTGCATAAGGGGGACCACTACTAGGGGCATTACTGAGGGCACTGCAGAGGTGGGTAGTTATGGGACATAATTAAAGTTGTAGAAGGGGGCAGTTATGGGTTATAATTGTGTGCGGAGGGGACAGTGTCTAAATACCGCAGTATAGCTTAGTGGCCCTCGGTTTCATTTAATTTTTTAATGTGGCCCAGACTGCCTTAAAGGTTTGTGAGGATACGGGGTCCTCTCAATCACCCAGACACCGAGCAGATGAAACCAACGTGATGGTTTATTTTTCCACAGCACACAGCACCAGATAATGTGTATGGACAAGCGGTAAATACAGTGAACAGGCAATAAACAGGTAGCAGTCCAGACAGAGGCAGTCCCAGTAGAGTATAACGTCCCCAGAACAATTCCACGAAATAGCTAGAGACCCTCAGTCCCCACAGTAGAAACTATCACTGATCACACTTGCAGTGAATAGCACATAAGTCCACTCAATCACTTCCAGGACCCCACACGTAGAAACTATCAGAGATCACACAGCAGTGATAGTCCCTGGGTCCAACCAAGCGTTTCCAGGATCCCATACAGTAGAAGCTAATCACAGAAAACACAGCAATGAATAGCATATAGATCCTTGCAGAATTTCCAAAGTATAAATCCACAGAAGTGGTGATGCGTTCCACTAGCACCTTGGCAGAGCGAGGCCTCTTAGCCAAAGTCAGCGACTAACATGTGGAGTTGCTTCGATGACCTATTTTGAAATCTTCCAATTTCCCACGATATTGTGACCACCCAGGGGGGTTGCACCATTTCCTGATTGATGCGAGTCCCTTATGCTGTCACTTTCTCCTACCTCCTCGGGGTATTACTTCCCTGACGAACACTTGCTGTGATGGTTCCGTTCAGTCTACCAGATTCACGTGAGACACAAAACAGGCAAATGGAAGGAGGAGTAAATCCTGAGCGTCCCCTGGGGAGGTGGGAATTAACTTAGAGGGTCTTTTGTTCTGGGAGGTGCCACCTTGCTCTAGTGGTTATGAATAACACAGACATATGGACCAGGCTAACATCAAGGCTTATCCAGTATTAAACATTACAATTACTTACATTATTACAGTACATAATATACATGCTAATGGAATTGTGTGTCCTGAGAATGATCACACATACACTAGGAGACGGGAAGGGGAACACAAAAGGACTAAAAAGTAAATTGATCTCTGCAAGGACTGAGATGCTGCCAGTACATTTGTAACACACATCTCATGTCCTCACAAGGTTGAAGACCCCTGCCTTAGGGAATATACCACATTTTGTGTGTAATCTCTTTTTTACGTGTCCTCCCCCTGAAGGGTGACTGTGGTCAGCTGCTCTGTGCAGACTATTATCACATCTGTCTAATATTACAGGTACTATATCCTGTACTCAACAGAGGTCAAGTGCATGGCACATACGGATTTTACATTTACTTATCTTATAGCATGATCTGTGGTTCCCTAATATCTTTAATGCCAGTATTTATGGATTGTTTGGAGTTATTCTGGAGTATTATATTTACCTGAAGCAATTTCAGGCTTGCCAAAGCCACATTTATCCTGAAATTCAACTTTGGCAGAAATATGCTGTACATCTTCTTGCATTAGAGGCTCCACGTTTTCTTCGGTTTCATTTTTTTACAGGATATATGTCTGCCGGCACTAATCACACTGGTTGATGTGTCCTCAGCTATATTTTTCTAAGTTCAGGTTAGTGATATTGTGTCGCCTGGAATGCTTCTTTCTACTGAGTATGGTGGTAGACTACAGGTTGTGGTAATGGACTATCTTCTTTAAGATGAGTTCTTCTTTATATACGTTTACTAGGTCTGGAATTGAGATTTCTCCCTCTAGCGTCTCTATCTGGAGAACACTGCAATCTATTATCTACAATATCATATTTGACGGAGTCTGGCTAGATGTTCAAAGGCTGGCTCTACCCTGTGGGTCCTTGGTGTAGAGATCAGTGTCCGTTCCCAACCAAGTACAGTCTCTGGGTCTTAGACCAGGCTATGGTCCATGCTGTTTGAGTTAGCATCTTTACGCTCACAAGGTCAGTGAGTTTTATACCTTTCTCTAGGTGTGATACCATTCCCAAAGTTTTCCAACATGAATGATCTCTGGCATGAGGTCTTCATGATCCGGTTTATGTACCATTTACTATCCCTCGGTCTATTGATGCGGGGCCTGTCTGGGTTCAAGCTTTCTCAACCTCTCTTTAGTGTCATGTTTAAGATTTTGTGAGGGGGTTTTATGTCTTAACAGTACTCTATTATTCTCCTTGTTGAATGTAGGGATTTGCTATTCCTGAAATCTGCACAACTCTAGACATCTCCCTAACTTTTACGCTCTCCCACTCAGGGTGTGAATATATGGAAGTCAGCTATTCAACTAATGGTTTCCTCCCTGAGCTACGGTGTGGTCCTGTACCACTACAGGGCAAAATCTCTGTGCGCAGTCTGGTTGGTAGATTGCATGTTCTGGTGACGCCAGATAACTTAAGTGTTTGGTCCCTGGGCTTACTTGCTGTGTGTGTTTTCCCTACCATCTCCAACCCAGACTGGACTTCTCAGTCTGGATCCATTCTGTCTTTTTGGACCGCCCTGGTCTGTTTTTGATAGGGTAGCTAGCAGGACCACCCTCCTGAGGATTAGCGTTTTCTCTGATGCCATGAAGTATTAGGTGCTCTGTGCAGGTCACTTAATTTTGGCAGACAGAGCGTGTCTACTCTTACTAGTGTTCCATTAGAAAATTGGATTCTATTTTAATCCTCTGAGTTTCTAACTTTCAAGGAAGCAGTTTTTGACCAGGACCTTTCATCAATTTCCCCTTGACACTGTGGACCTTATTCTTCTCAATCCCTGTCCACTAGCATGTAAGTCTGTTTTAGGGTCCAGTCCTTTTGGGACGTGCTCCATAGCCATCCCTCCCTTGTTGCCTTTGTGGCATCTTCGGAACCTGGTTCTGGTTCTACAAGTTCTTCAGCACCTTCCCTTTCAACGTTGGCCCTCAGTGGGCCCCTTTACAAAGCTTATTCCCCCTGACTGTGTTTTTTTACCTGGGGGGATTCTAAGTTCGCCTACCTGTTTCCAGGATAATTATTCTGGATGATGCGTCCTGTCTGTGCTCTACTGTGACTCTCCTTGGCTTCAGTCATGGTATTCTTGGCTGTTTTCGGCAGGGAAATAGTGGTCCCAGTTCTTCTTGTGGTGCTTCAGCAGTATCCTTAGATGTCCTTCAGATCTTTAGACATAGAGCGGGTCTCTGTACATCTCATTGACAGCTCACATTTTTAGTGGCACAGACTGTTGTCTGTTCTCTACACAGTCTACAAACAGCTTGGGCCTGGTCCTGCACCGAGGTTGTCCTGTCAGCTTAGTATTCTGTCAGTATTCCGTCAGACAATTCTTTTTATGTCTGTTTTGAGTTCGCTGATGGGCCACTAGTCCTGCTCACTCGGTTCCCTGGTTTGCCATGGAACCTCAACACACCAGTTGTTTTCCATGTGCATTTCATTCACTTCTGGCAATTGCCCCCTTCACCTTTGGTTCAGCTAGTTTGCAGCAAAGGGTCCTACATGCTACACAGGAGCATTCACTCCCTTCAAGGAACAGCTTTGGGATGATCCAGCGTCTTCCAGTGTCCCACATGGATGGAAGAGAAATGGGATTTTGGTTCTAACCTAATAAATCATTTTCTCCCTTCAAGGAACAGCTTTGGGATGATCCAGCGTCTTCCAGTGTCCCCCATGGATGGAAGAGAAATGTGATTTTGGTTCTAACCTAATAAATCATTTTCTCTGAGTCCATGGGAGATACTGGACGTCCATCTTACATTCCTGGCTTTGCTCTGGGTTATTTTTGGGTGTTGGTAATCCAGGCCTCTACACTCCCCTTATAAAGCGGGTGTTTGATGGGCCTTGCTTTTTCCTCCTCTTTCTCTCCTACTCCCTAACCTTTGGACTTTTTTTTAGTGATAACTGAGGCTGCAGGCAGGAGGTGGGGTATAGAGGAGGAGGAGCCAGGGCTGTGCAAAGCGGAACCTGTTGGTGCCCAGATTTCTCCCTGCTCCATCTATACCCACCATCTTCCAGTGTCCCCCATGGACTCAGAGAAAATTATCTATCAGGTAATAACCAACATCTCATTATCTCTCTCCACTTTATCTCTCTCCACTTTATCTCTCTCCAAGCTTTGATACATCTTCCGCTTAGCAATTTTGTCTGTTTGATTATTAAAAATGGATTTGACTGGTAGGACTCATAAACAAGACTAGCATTAATGAGCAGAAATTTAATATTAGTGTTGTCTGTAATGTTAGGCCTATGGTCTCAAAACACACTGTATGAGTCAGACACAGTGGATTGATGTTTTTCATCTGCGCATGTGTCTGAGTTACACCGCGCATGCATCCCGATTCTGTACATAGGGGCATATTCAATTGGGTGCGAGAATAGCATAAAACCCGCACCCAGGGCTGGATTGAGAGCCACATGGGATGAAAATGAAAAAGGGCCTATTATCAGAACAGAGGAGGTGTGGCTAATGCCATGTGGGCGTGTACACCCCTATACTCTCAGACCCAATGTCTCCCTAAATATGTAATAGAAAAAAATGCTTCATTTTGTGAGGTAAATAGAAATACAATTTTTATACTTATGATTTATAGCCGACTGTGTGGAGAGCAGATGGCCAGTCAACATCATATTGTCATGACAATAGGCCTATTTTTATGTGGAGGCCTGGAGCTGTAGCTCCATCCGCCCCATTGTTAATCTGGCCCTGCCTGCACCTGCGAGTTTTTCCTACAGGTGCGGGTTTTTTGCTATTCAAATAGGTGCGGAATTTTCTTTTTAATGAGCCAGGAGATTTTTATTTACGCACCTCGAGAGCAAGTGTGATTTTTCCTAAAATCTTTATTTTTAGGAAAAATCAGCAGGACTTGCTCTGGGACCCCGGCAGCACCCCCCCTGGGGACTAATTAAGCAATTGGAAGTTTCCAATTAGCTTAATTAGTCCATAATTACTCACCTTCTGCAGCGTCGGAAGCCGGGTCTTCTGCTGCAGGATGAGTATGCCAGTGTGTGTGAGTGTTTGTAAGTGTGTATGAGTAAATGTGTGTGTGTGTGACCCCCGGTTTGTGTTGCCCCCAGTGTCTGTGTGCCCCCCCTGGAATGGGCGCTGGGAGAACTACATCTCCCAGCAGCTCTTGCCCCTCCCACCAGACCCTGGAGCCTCCCAGCAGCCCCCAGGACTCCCAGCAGCCCCCTCTCCAGTGAGAAGATAGAGGGGAGGCCACCAGGAGCCGCAGAGAGCACTGGAGACCCCTGGGCAGGTAAGTGCAGAATTATTTTTCTTTTTTTTTTTAAGCGCCGCAGGGTTTTCAGAGCTGAAAACCCTGCGATCATTTTTTTTTTAATTGGATACCGCGGGAGCGTGCATACCCGCGGTAATCCAAAATTGGGCATGAGGTTTTTTACCTCGCTAAACCTCACACCCAATTGAATATGCCCCATAGTGTCAGAGTACAGATCTGATGCACGCACGGTAGCAGAAGTGTATTGGAAATGTATAGGGCGTCACTGGGAGATAACAGAGAGTTGATTATTCAGACACACTGATATGTTGAGACTTATGGGAGTATCGCTGATAGTGGTTGCATTCAGAGATGCAGAATCGTTCCCATAGGAGGCCTATATTTAATCTGTACCTGCTATAGGGCTGGTGCAAGTATCGATGATAAGACTGATAGTGGCGTCTAAAGACGCACCAAGCAGTATTTGAGCGCCTAAGTGAGCACCTCAGTCCTTGCACATTTGGACACGCAGATGTACACCTATGAAGGGCTTTGTAGCGGCATTAGATGCAACCGTGGCAAAAGATTCAGGGGTCTATTTACTAAGCCTATGAAGTGAACGGAGATAACCTTCCAACCAACCAGCTCCTATCTGTCATTTTTCAAACACACAGCCTGTGACATGGCAGTTAGGACCTGATAGCTGGTACTTTATCTCTATTCACTTTATCTCAATCCAAGACTTAGTAAAAAGACACAGAAGTGGCGATTTAGAATTAGACCCTATGACTCATTTGTGGCCTGGACCACAGGTAGTGTGCAAGCCCAACAGTTTTGTTATTCGCAGTATATACAGCCTCTATGACAGATCATGGTGGGCCCAACCAATGAAAGCCGATACTCCTTGTGCTGATGTAAATCAATAGAAAATCTCACTTTAAAAATAAATATTTTTTCCACGGTTTTACTTTTATAGAGAGTGGTGTAACATTGGGACCATACACACGTACTTGATTACCCACAAGGATTATATCTGCACTATAGGCATTGTCTGCCTTTGTAACATGCTTCCCTTATGGAAAGTATGGAATCCCCCCACTGGGAAAGCCCCTATGCTCTCTTGTATCCAAAGCCACTACAGGTCATGGCTCTAGAGGTCTTTGTCTGACCAATCCATATTTCTTAACCAGAGACCATGTACAGACTGGGAAATAATTAGGGTTAGGACCTTTTATAATAAGGAGTGACCGCTCCATCAGCCAATGCCACTTCATATAGTATGTATTGTATACACAGCTTTTGACTATAAACTGAGTTTAAGTAATATATTGTAGATCATAACTGAGTAATACCTCCTGACGTGGCAAAGTATAATGCTGTCAAAATGATAACATCTTGGAAATGACCATTTCATTGGCAAGTTGTATAGGTATTGTTTTTACTACAGGATGTTCTTGTTTTCATATTAGAAAAGCAAAAATGTATTTTGTAATTTTAGGGGCTAGATAGACCTCTTCACAATTACAATGGACTTTAAGAAAATAAATTGACTTTTAATCTCTTAACCCACAAGTTCTTGGTTAGTTTGACACAGTTGGTTTAATGATTAAAAAGCCTAGAATTCTAGAACTTTTGCTTACTGGTGAAAGTGGAAAGCTACCTGACCAAGCACTGGGATCTCCGATCCTTATGATACAAACCCCTTAGTTTGCAGTACATGGCCTTTGATGACGGATCATGAATTATAAGACATTTCCTTTAACTAGTAGATAGTTCACAATAATTACTCTTCATCAGTTTTTTATTTTATTGCATTTATTTTATTAGACAAGCAACAAGTGAATACAAGTTGTAGGAATCAAGCCTTTAAAGCCAGTCAGCTGTAAAGAATGAAGGCAATGAGACACGTCTGCAGTCCTTAATTTACACATTCTGCAGTGTTAGGGTCGTTAACAATGTAAATTTCCCAGACAGTCCGATTCTGGCACAGATTACTGAACAGAGACCTCAGCCCTGGGGTAATGGGTAGCACATGTATATGGCTTGGAAAGTTATGGCTTAGTAATATAATCAGAGTACCTGCCTTGGAAATAGTACCAAATGTTTAGAGGCCCTGCATGAAAAATAAATATGTTACACTCTATTCAGCAATGCAAACATCTGATTAATATAATTTTACTACAAGGTACAATCGTTGTCAACAGATTTGTTAAATAAGTTTTTTTTTTTTAAATAACCCCCCCCACCCAATAGCCATTTCAAAAGTTGTTAAATAATTTAAGAATCAACACACACAGACATATTTGACATCAAATGACCATGCTGCATATATAGGACAGTAAGCTTGTAGCTAGTAAATTGTTGTAGCAATGCAGTTCCGCTACACAAACTCAAGTTACCATTTACCTACAGTATGGTGCTATATAAGTGTGTATTTACTGTGCTAGAGCAAATATAATCCTGCTGCTTCTCTTTCCCACCAATTTATTCTGGATTTAAATGGCTAGATTTCTGAAGTTAATGCAATTTTGCGTGACTATTTAAATGATAATCTAATGTTTATTCATTTTAATTAAGCTATGGATATTGAGAAAGCCTTTGTATATATTAAATCCAACACTATATAAACCAATCCAATCACATGGCAAGATGAATATGAATGATCACGTTGTTATATACCTGTCCTCATTTATAGCTAAACTTGTTTATTATTTATGTACACCCACCCATTGTACTCAGCTTACACCTGCACCAACTATTGCCCCCACTTAATTCAACTCTAATGAATCAAACTTCAAGGTTGACCCCATTTACTGTATTTAGGATGTGGTTAGGGTCATTTAATGGCGTCATTCATAATGAACCTCAGATCTGCCAAATGACACCTGTTTCTCCAGTGTGATAATGTTCTGCCCTTGTTTCCCCCCATACTTATTTTCACAGGTAATAGAATGGGCTCTTTTCTTTGGTTTCCAATCCTGACTGTTTCATGTAGAATTACATGTATTTTAAAAACAAGGATAATGCTAAGATTCAAGTGTGAAATTAAATATGTTACTTCTTACATGAGTTCATCAAATTAATCTACAAACCTGTACTGATAACTGCTTTATAGATTATCTGTAGTTGTTCCTGGCCCCGTTTCTATGAATAAAATAAAAAGCAAAGGTGCTATGTATATAATTTATAGCAACCAGTCAAGTTCATTAATTCTAGACAGCTAAAAAAAAAAAAAAAAATCTGATTATCTGGGAGCTACGGTACACAGTATGTAATTGATCAAGGTTTTCATTTCTTAAAAATTCGGTTTTAATTAATGAGGTATGATTTTGCAATCAGGATTTAAAACAATATTTTTTTTAAAGGCAAAACCTGGCATGTTGGGTTGGAAAAGATATATTTGATGTATATATATATTTTCCAACCTGTTTTGACTTTATAAAAAGTTGTTGCTTTAAATCCTGTTGCAAAATCTCAGAATATCTGCACTTTTGCAGAATCGCACCTCATTATATAAACCCCCTATGTCACTACATCACCTATTACATATAATATTTGTGGCCAGTGGTGGACTTTGAGGAATGAGCACCATCAGACTCTAGTGCATTAAACAGTGAAGCAGGCACATACCACAATAATATGCAATATTAATCATGTACAATAATGCTAGAAAGGTTAATAAAAAGTAGAGAAAAAGATGTCATTTTTACAACACTATATTACAAAAGATATAAAGTTCAAAAAGAAATAAATTCCCTTTTTGTGCAGTACACTTTCTATATACTTTATACCCAGCTGGTCATTATTGAAGTTTCATTGCAGTATTATGTTTAAAAATAATTTATAAATGTACATAAATAAACAAAGAGCCGTACTTTGGCGATTGCTTTCTTTGCGTGCCAAAGAGGAGAGAATGACCCAGGACGTTATTATGTATGTAGATGTGAGAGTGCAGACTGCACAGGGCACTTCTGTTTGCCTGACTCATTGCAGAGGTAGCTCTATATTAGCTCATTGACACATCACTTGCCGATATCCGCCGGGTAAGGACATCCTTAGCATTCATTGCTGCATTCACAACCTCTCAGCAATTCATGCGCAATTTCAGAAAAACAGAGAAGACATATATGGATTCGCATGTGGTTGCTATAATCTCACAGAGAGGTCACTTAATTTAATGTTATTGCAGAAATATGAATTTATAGCAGAGTTGGAGTAAATAAAGTGCAGAGAGAAGTTCGTGCCTTGAGCATGTGATGTACATCTTACTATCGCTGGACCTTGAGCATGTGATGTCATGCACATCTTAGTATCGCTGGACCTAGAGCATGTGATGTCATGCACATCTTAGTATCATTTGACCTTGAGCATGTGATGTCATGCACATCTTAGTATCGCTGGACCTAGAGCATGTGATGTCATGCACATCTTAGTATCGTTTGACCTTGAGCATGTGATGTCATGCACATCTTAGTATCGCTGGACCTAGAGCATGTGATGTCATGCACATCTTAGTATCGCTGGGCCTAGAGCGCTGTGATGTCATGCACATCTTAGTATCGTTTGACCTTGAGCATGTGATGTCATGCACATCTTAGTATCGCTGGACCTTGGTCCACTACAATCCCCATCATAACAGGTTCTGTGAACTTAATTACAATGCAATTTTGTTTGCACTTTCAATACCTGTCTTCAACAAATATTACCACATAAATCTGAAAATTATTTTTCCAACATACAGAATAAAATTAATTAAGTTAGATTTGGGTCTATACTGAAAAACAGGGACATTTCCAGGGAAAAATTGCCCGTACAGATCATTAAAAGATGGGATTATACATGGAAATTATAATGACTTGTTATATGACTATATAACGCTGACTAGGAAATTAACATGAAGTCTCACTATAGTACATAGGAATGTTTCAAATAAAACTATTACTGTACCCACAAAATAGCATAATTACCTCCTTTTGTTTTTAGCCCACGACCCCCTTTGTCTCTTCTTTATACATTCATTATAGCATCTCACTGGTGGTGTTCCTCATTGGAACCAATAAATTAAAAAAATCTATAATTTTTCTTGAAAAATGATCTGTAGGACAATTTACACTATTTTTTTTTCTTATCTCCCAACATTTAAAAAAAATTGACAAATTTGATCTGACCACATGTACTATTGGGGGGCACATGATGATTTTGTGCATATATATTAGGTTATGTTTTCTGTACATTTTTGCAAATAAGTCTACAAACCTGGGTCTGAAATTCATAGGGATTGCTCTGAGCGAGAAGCATTGGAGGGGAGGTGATTTTGAGAAGGTATTGAACTGCAATGAACTGAAATGGATCTTCACCCTAAAACCCTCAAAACCCGAGGTATGAACGCAGACGCAAACGAAATCAAAGCAGTAATCATGAATGAATGATCCAACAGCCACACAGTAATGAGTTTAATATAATAAGCCACAAACCTTAAACAAAAATAAATAAAAACCAAAATCATAATTATCAAGGGATAGAACTAAAATCAACCACTACAATAAGGAATACCCTAAACATCATGTGCTAGATCCCATTACAAATGGGATGACCATTATATAAGCAACCTATTAATGAAGAAGATCATTTACTCTACCTTGATAACAACAGCAAGCTGGCATACAACAGGATTTGCCCTTCACCAATATGGCCCCCATAAAGATATACCCAGAATCCCCGGAATGGAAGAATGAATATAGCTATGCTACAACAAAGATGGCGCTGGAACATTAACCCCTATAAATAGACACCACACCAAAGATGGAGCTCATTTAACTCCCTGAGGAAGGTCAAGTGGCCGATACGCGTCGGAGCATCAACCCACTCACACAAACAGGATCCGGCATACCTGGCTGCCATCAAGTCTCCTCGCTGAAGTGAGTAAAGCGTCCGGCTCCGGAGTGTGAACACCAAGGACCACGCGATCTCACGAGAGCGCGGCATCTCTGAGAGAACATGACGGACTGGTGACCCCATTGCACCATAGAAGCACAAACAGGTGGACGGACGCCCGTGAGGACGCTGAAGAAGGAAGATAGATACATCGCTTACCAGGAGGTGAGAGCTGCACTGGGTAAGTTGTGCACCTGGTGGACACGGGACGCCGCTCCACCATACAGAGCCCCCCCCGGACACCACCCATACTTGATCCTATCAGTAGATGGCATGTAAACACTACAGTTAACCCTGTAAAGACTACACCCGATTAGGGAACTGACTGCTATCCTTTCCACTCGGTCAGGGTAACATCCACTTCACAGACTTACAAATCCTGGTCAGGGTATTGACATTAATTTTTTTAAAAACTCATCCAATATAACCTGGTTCATGATCAGAACGGGAGCAGTGTGACTCCTAAGAAAATTTACTTATTCAGCAATAAAAATAGAAAATGAATACATATTTTTGTGGAGTTTATCAATTTCCTTTCCAAAAAGAAATACCAACATACACATTATACTTACAAATAGCGTGGACCTCCCAATTTTCATTTTGATTTCTAGTAATAGGGATGGGGTACCCTATGTAGATCCAGCAGCTGATAAAACCAAAACCCATTATATCTAGAGAGCGCATGCCACAAGTATATAATCAGTAAGTCTACAAACCTAATGTATCTTTACTAACAGATCATCAGAACATGTTTGTAGAGCAGTGATTCTCAAACTCGGTCCCCAGTATCCCACACAGGTCATGTTTTCCAGGTCACCCAGCAGGTGCACAGGTGTATTCATTACTCACTGACACATGTTAAAAGATCCACAGGTGGGGATAATTATTTAGCTTGCAATTCTTTGAGGAGACCTGGAAAACATGCACTGAATGACCCATTTAAGGGCAATTGGTGGGAGGCACGGTATTTCCAATTACTGCGAGAACTGCATGAAGGGCCTGATTCATTATGGATCGCTATTGTGATCCCAGCTGTGATTACGCACACAGTTCTGCTGTGACAATATGCTAATGTCTGCAACTGCTCACTCGGCATAGAGACGCCCACTACTGCTTTCTCACATCCGTAAGACCTCGCAACGCTGCGTATACACCGGAAACATCGGACCCTCAAGCAGAATTACAGCAGGTCCGACCTTACTCAGAAATTGCAACTATTGTCGCACTTAGTGAGTACACAAGCTGCGTATGCCGTTGCAGTGGCTAATTTATGCACGCCTAAGTAACGGCGTTCAAACAGCCAGGCACGCCTGCGTTTCTCCAACCACTCCCCATCACCACCCCCAAATGCTGACAGCCTGTCACTCACTCTGCGATGGATTCCTATCTCCATAGGTGATCGCAATGCTAATTCACGTATGCGCAGTACGCACCATCGGCCAATCTGCGTACGCTGTTGCAGTTACCATCCATAATCAATCAGGCCCACAATCTTTTGATGGTATTATCCATTGTATCCTATAGGCTACATTTACACATTTTGTAATGGAGACTGCGCATGTGCACTGAGAAAGCTGGAAAGAAACACGATAGCGAAATGTATCACCTTACACAGGCACAGGCTCTTCTAGGGGCCCATGTGCATGCAAAAGATTATTAATATATATATAACCCCAATAAATAATTTCCTATTTCCCCAATATGCAGCTATAAGAAATGATGCTTATAGGGGGAAAATGTGGGAATTGATACATCAGCCCCTAAGTACAAGTAACACTGAACTCTTATATACAGTATCTTAAATTAACCAGTATAAGGTTGCCGTATTGTTTCTTGACATACAGTATATACCAATCACTTCAATCCTTTGATTTAGAATAAACATCCTCTATTACAGCTAGCTAGAAGACACAATTAACTCATCTTTGAGGTTCACCCCGTTTGATTACATATGTATAGCTGTATTTAAAGCTTAAATCACACTTTAAAAAATCTCATAGAAGCTGGACGAGTTAATAGTAACCCCTCTACCCTCCAACAAAATGATCTCCTTGGTGTATGTTCTGCCTCTACAAGTATAGTTGGTATATCTCAATCACTAGCAAGCCAGTGATCAGATAACGTTTGGCTTGGGTAGGCCTCTAAATACAATAAATCTTTGTCTCTGCACTTAAAAAAATACCATAAAATTTGATGATGTGGAAAAAACTAAGGAATAATATATTTTATTGCAATACTTCTATATGCATAAAAAAAATATTTGTACTGTAAATGTAACAATAATTGTGAACAACAAGTGTCTGTTCCACCATTTAATTTGATACATATTAATTGATACTGTAAGATCAGTGTCGGACTGGGGCATGAAGGGCCCACCGGGGGAATGCAGTGATAAGGGCCCATACTTATGGGTGTGGCCAGCCTCCAGAGTGGGTTTGGGCCCCTTTAAATATATACATACTGTATATAGTAAATACTGCTAGTGAATGTATGATAATGTACCAGATGAATAGCAGTAGTGCATTGAAAATACACAATAGTCATGTGCAGTATAATTCAAGTGCACAGTCTGGAACCTGATCCCTAGAGGAGGAGGTGGGCCCTCAGGCAGTGGGGCCCACTGGGGGTTTCCCCTGTACCCCTGTGGGCCAGTCCGACCCTGTGTAAGATCCTGTCATGTGACAACAGATGAAGGTAATACCAAGCTACGCCAACTGGGCAAATCCTGAAGTGTAAGCACAGAATTACTGTGTAATGCAATTTACATTTTGTTTGCTCTCATCCTTGAATAAACTATTTGTGGCACTGTAATGTATAGGCTTTAGTTCACATTCTGCTATCAATCGCGCAATGGAGAGATTCATTCCTTGTTGTGGGTTTATGGAATTTACATTTACAATGTCAACCAATCACCATTCATTACACAACCGATATATCACATCCAATGTTATTAAAATATGTTGTCCCGAACACTTATTCAGCTCCTCAAAGTCTAACTTATAAAGAATTCAGCTGCATACATGTTCTCTGTAGGTTTCATGGCTGTAGGTGGTGGGTTGTGAGATCGTCCTCAGCATTCTGCTAACTTAGGGCCTGATTCTGACCAGCTCGCGCAAGCGAGTTGATGGTGCCCAAGTGCGCATGCACCCCTGGGCTTGCGGCAGCGAGACCCCACTACCGCAGGGTCTCGTCGCAAGCCCGATGGTTGCAATGGTCTTGACCATCTCGACCATCATTTTGGCCGCTCGCTATAGCTGCGGGTGGTCACCCACAGCCATGCGAGCGGCCAGGAGGCCGCTCCAAAAAGGAGCAGGGACGGCCCTGATTCAGAGCAAGCGCTCTGTCAGAGCGTCCGGCTCTGAATCAGGGCCTTAGTTCTGAATAGTCTGAGCACAGACAATGGGAAAGTATTAGGATGTGATGTGTGTATGTATATATATATATATATATATATATATATATATAAAATATACACACACACACACCCTGACACCAGGGCCCCATTAGGCACTGAATCCAAAAGTGCATATTATTTTTCAAAACTCTAAATAATTGCTTTATATAGTAAATATAGCTTTTTGGCTAAAGCATGTGCATACATAAATGTGCTGCCTTGAAATGCCAATGCCAGCTCATGTACCAGCAGCCACTGCCATGTACTGCTAGAGAGACAGCATCTACACTATACTGACTGCTGCTAAACTAGTTTCATTTAGAGCATCACACTACTAATCCGGCAGAGCATTCACACAGCAAGAGCTGGACTCCCAAATGTATATCAAATTACTTTTGTACAGTGGTATCTGCCTTTATACAATATTTACAAAACGTCTTCATCTTGTTTTAAAAAACAAAGTATAACGTAAGGTAAGAACCAATGAGAATGTGCGCGTAGCCACAGGGCTATCTGAGGCGAACAGATGCCGGACTTCTTGACGCGTAGTTGGGCTAACCAAGATTATTTTTCTTCCTTTTGCTGGGACTGTGGTTGGGGTCTGCTCTTAGTTCACGGTACCGCACCTGTTTAAACACAGAGAGTTCACAGAGAGAATGGTCAGATGGATGCACCCGTTTAATAGGAAGTACAGTATATAGAAGCTTTTATTTTTATTTAATTTTTTTTCTTGTCAGCCTGAGAACCTAATTGAGCCCTTGTATCAGAATGGAGGTTACAGCTGGGACTGAGAAACACTAGATGGAAACATTTGAAGCCAGAAGTTGTATCAGGAACAAAGTATCTGTGCCAGGAAATACAAGAAGGATTTGTGGGAAGCTCTTTCCCATCACACAAAGATGAGCTAAAACAAATATTATTTTTTTACTGTGTTTTATAATTGTGACATTGGGGTCTATATACTTAGCAGTGTTAGGAGACAGAGTGAAATGAGATAAGGTACCAGCCAATCAGCTCCTAACTGTCATGTCACAGGCTGTTTGAAAAATGATAGTTGGGAGCTGATTGGCTGGTACCTTATCTCTTTTCACTCTGTCTCCTAACACTGCTTAGTAAATAGACCCCATTATATAAATTGTTTTCTGGTGTGCTGATGCCATTTTATGCTTTGTACCCATTCTCGTAATGGGGCTAGGCCTGGAAACAAAGGCATACCGATAATCATATCTGGCCAATTAACTACCTAAACTTTAGTGAAAATGGCAGTTCTCACAGAAGAAAGGCAAGTTTTTATATAGTACTTCACCCTATTTTTGAAAGGGGAGGATGGTGTGAAGTGTCAATTTAATAAGATGCAAAGAGGTTTATTTACTAAGCGTTGGGTTCTAAAACTCAGCGCATCAGATCACGTTTATATCCGAAATCTAAAAGGACAATGAGCTTCCCACCTAATCACGGCTAGTAAAAGCACTGCCCATTTACATTTTGGCCATAAACCCGATTGGATTTGGGTTTCAGAACCTGATGCTTAATAAATAAACCCCAAAAAGCTTATGTTTTTCGTTGCTTGTCCACTAAATGTAATACCATCTCTGCATGGCATTATGCATGTCCTCACCATAGGCAGCAGCTCTGCCGGACAGGAGAAATGCTGCTTAGTCAAAGTACCAGCCAATCACAGATCTGACCAGGAAAAAATGGCCCTGGCAAAATACTTCACAGGGGGTGAAGACTTTGCTTGGACAACCAGTTATCAACAGCGCTGTATATTATTTTGCAAAATGTTCACTTTATATTAAACAGACCGTCTACTGCCCAAATAAAACAGCATTAGAGACCTTAAATCCAGAGAACAGCAGCAACCCCACAGTCTGGCATAAAAAAATAATTATACAGTAGTTCTAATAGTATTATTCAACTGTAGTAAACACATGCAAATAGGTATAGAACTTATGGTACCAATCACTCTCTTACAGCTGTTATTGGTGCCGGTGCCGATTGTTTACCTGAGTACATTTAACTTTCACTCACTCAACACAATTTTCCTAACATCAGAGAGTATATAGCATTTATAGATTAATTTAATTCCAGAATAACAGCAATATAAAGTGAATTACTTAATTTCTTGCTAGCTTAAAAAAATACAAGTGCAAAGTGATTTTTGAGGGACTTGTGATACTTTAATATAATGCACAATACATGTAATTTCTCTTACAAAAAGTATCACTCTTTAATCACATAACAATGACTCCCTTAAATTCTGGAATTTGTAATACAGTGGCACTTTTTGTCTATTATAGGACTGGTAAGGGCAGAATGTGGCCGAATGCCCCTCTGGCCCTAATTTTATTATTACAGATCCGGATCTACACTGATATGGACAGTAGTAGTACTGCATAAAAAGTGTGATAAAGTAATTATCCTATAGGAGAACACTGCTGTTTAGGGACAGACTGGGGCTGTAATTCGGCCCTTGTATTCCTTAATGTGCAGTGGCATAGGCGCACAAACAAAAAAAACGGGGTATTATGGGGCATGGCCACTGTCTGAATGGGCATGTCGTGAGTCACTGGGGTGAGGTATCTCTCTGCATGCCAGTTGAGCAGAGTACCAGGAGACGCAGCTTTCAGGCAGCTGGACCAGCCCATAGGTCCTTCTGGAATTTGCCAGAGGTGCCAGGTGGTCAGTCCAACCCTGCTGCGGTAAATTATTCAGAACTATCAGACATTTACTTCTGCCCCTCATGTTTGTACCTGACAAACATCTTATTTTCTTGAGAAATTGGTAACCAAGATTACGAGGTTTAGGACACGATTTATTAAAGGTCAATATTTATTTCCACAAGTATCTATTATATAATGGCCTTATATTATGTTTTCACAGTTGGTTTATCCATCAAAATTCTCAGTTTTTCTTTGAGAAGTGTTAGTAATATCAGTGTTTTTTGCAGTGTCTCTTCATTCATATTTATACATATTTCATCTGCCAGAGAGGTGTTGTGCTAGCCCCCTGGCGATGTCATAAAAGCTGCAAGACCACCTGGAGCAGGGGCACACCTACATTATAGCCTGACTATTAAACAGCTGCACAGAAGTGTTAATAACTTTGGTCACCTCCTGCAATGCCCCTGTGATGTCACCAGTGTCATCCACTTAGCCCTCAGAAGCTAGGCAGTAATCGTAACAAGATCAGCCTGTAGGAGACTGGAGTGAATCATGTGAAAGAGGGTCACCTGGGGAATGTTCTGTTCCTTGTCTGAACAAGACAGAATTAACCAGGATGATGTTTCCTCCTGTAACCGAGACCAGCAACCTCCAGGAGAGAGAACGGGAATAAGATCTATCCTTTGCAGGCAGCACATAAGCCAGCATACAGAGATGGCGCTACAGTATGTTTCTCAAAGAAGCAAAGAAAAGCTGAGGTTTTCTACACTTGAAAAATTGTTTGCACACATCACTACTATATCGCACTACAGAGGCGCTATTTATATACAAAAAGTGAGTCACCAGTGGAGAAATTGAAGCCATCTCTATAGAATTCCGAGACGCTGAAACAAGGCCTTGTAACTGTGATAATGCAGGAAAAGGGACTTTTCTCCCAGAAGTCATAGAGTTATTTGTGAGTGAGAGAGGAAACATTACATTAGTGACTGCATGTGGAGTTGGAGAAGAGATTAGAGTTCAGGAATTTACCCAGAACACATACAGAGGAACTAGGTGTAATGATTGTGTTGGAGATATTGAAGGGAAGTAATATGGGAAAATATTACCAGTTCTGCTGTATTTAAGATGTACCAGTTCTGCTGGGGTATGGTATATGTTACATTTAACAAGCTGGAATGGAAGAAAATAATAAGTTCCGAAAAGACAACAAAGGCGTAAACTGTGGAGCTATAAGAAATGAAGTTGAGTACAGTGAGCATAGAGGTTGGACTGATAACATAGGAATTTGAATCATTTGTCAGTTTAGTAAAGGACGTTTTGTGGAGTGTTGGAATGGAGACCAGATTGAAAACGACCAAGTATATTGTTCTTCTAGTCAGGGGCGTAACTAGAAGTATGGGGGAACCATAGCAAAAATTTCCTCTGGACGCCTATAGGTCTACCTATACAGTGCCCCTGTCGTTGGGCCCATTATGCAGTACCCCATGTAGTTGTGCCCACTATGCAATGCCCCCTGTAGTTGTGCCCATTATGCAATGCCCCCTGTATTAGAGCCCATTATACAATGTCCCCTGTATTAAAGCCCTTTATGCAGTGCTCCCAGTAGTACCCCTTATGCAGTGCCCTCAGTAATGCCTCTAGTAGTGCCCCTTATACTGTGTCCTCAGTAATGCCCCTAGTACTGCGGCCCCCCTTCCCGTGCAGTACTTACCTCTCTTCATGCTTCAGTCCAGGCCGTCGGCTCTCCCGCTGACTGGATATAACAAGATCCAGCAGTAGGCGCAGGCTCCTCTCATCGCGGGTGACGAGGGAGGGGGACGTCATGATGTCACCCGCACACTGCATCACTGGGAATGCTGGCTTCTGAAGCGATCAGAGGTGTCTAGTCTCTGATTGCTTCAGAAACCAACGTTCCCAGTTGCACCAGCAACTTGGCCGGCCGTGCTACAGAGGGTGCAGGGGGACGCTTGCTGGGCAGGCGGGCCCCCTAAGCCGCCGGGCCCCATAGCACCCTCTATAGTTACGCCACTGCTTCTAGTGGATCTGATAGTTATAGCTTGTTGTTTTAAGAGGTTCCAGATATAGGGGAGTAATAATATTTTCTTTACAATTGGGGTAAATAAAATGTTTTAAGGAAGAGGTTAAAGTCGCAGTTGAAATAAAAATATTAAAAAGACAAGTTAAGTATTTTATTAGTAAGGGGCAGGTGGAAAAAAGGAATTGTAGATAACAGATTAGAGAGTACCGGTGGCTATCGGTGAGGTGGATTATAATTTAGCATATTCGTCATGTGTAATGAGGTAGGGGAGGAAAGGGGACAGTGAGGTGATAGACATGTGAGATTGGAGGTTAGTAATCTGCTGTCTGAGTTAATCTTATCTGTAGAGTGGATGAGTATGTTTTGAGATGTAGGAGATAGTAGCTGGAATTTGAATTTGGAGAAGAGCCACTTTTAGTTTTAATGGAGAATTTAAAAGAGATATAACAGAGATTTAGTTGCACGGAGGAGTTATGGGGTTTAGTTGTAGAAGACAGACTTTTAATAAGGAAAGTCATGAATACATTAAAATATATATGCCTATGGGCCTAAAGCACAGCTCTGCCCATGGAAGCTCCTGGTACACTCAGTGTGGCATGGCTGAGGCTGTTTGTTTGATTTCTGGGGTGGGATGTAGATTATTCGGGGTATATGTTGGAATAGTATTAATTAACAAACCTGGATGTGAAGAAAGACTGTATAAACAAATGGTTCTTCTCATCAAGATGTAGCAGTATTGATGAAAGATGGATCTGTTAATTTTCTTTGCCTTAACTGTCATGTTTAACTAACA
This sequence comes from Taudactylus pleione, assembly GCA_031769625.1. NCBI lineage: Eukaryota > Metazoa > Chordata > Amphibia > Anura > Myobatrachidae > Taudactylus > Taudactylus pleione. The sequence continues at coordinate 7,449,595 of JAUIMM010000368.1, read as the reverse complement.
TATCACTCTGAGAATGTCATCACTTAGATGGAATGTTCATGTGAATACATTTCAAGGACTTTGTATTAGGCCTATTCAGCAGAACATATGTTAGGTCTATATAATTTCTGGGATGCAGCGAACAGGCAAACCATTCAAATGAGGGAATAGCCAGTGTATCAGTTTACCTAATTATTTGTACTACTAAATTAATATTTCTAATTTGCTCTATCAGTAAAAATTATATTCTTCAAAGTAAAAGAGTGGATAAAAATGTACTTTAGGTCCCCATTTACCAACGAAGCATAAGCCCTTTAGTGCTCGCTAAAGGGGTTATGTCCTCGTTTCTGCATTTAACAAACAGCGGTAATTTAAGATCACCGCTGTTTGTCACAGCATCACTCTCGCCATCTTTTAGCTGGCAAGAGTGTTGCGGTCCCTATTGCCGGCAATGTAAATCGGGTGGTGCCTTTCCGGCTTCAGCGAAGCCTTCCAGGCACTGCTGGGTCGCGCATGCACATAACACCGGAGCCCTGACGCTGACAGCGCAGGACCTCCCGAGGACGATGACTTCATGGGACCTCATCGGAGGGGTAAGTATTGGTAAATACCAGTGAATTTTTTTGTTAGTATTACAGTGATAATAAACTAAAAATTGTGCTGGTATTTGCCTTCATTTGTAAATGGGGGCTTTTAATTGTAAAATTGATTCAGATTTGGCTTTGATAGAACTTTGTTGTTCCGACATTTTAAAAGACAATTTTTAGCAATTGTATTAATCAAATTTCCCTGTTAATGATCCCTGGAACTTCCATATGAATTACCTCACACACAAATTTATCTAATATAATGATGCAAGTAGTTCAGTAAATGGTAACATATAAGGACCAATCTAAGACTAACAGAGCATATGAGGTGTGGCTATTAAATAACGAAACTGATGCTATAATTTATGTTTAATTATATTAAGTACATTTTAACTCCGTTCCCCTTCTATGTACTCTCCTTCCTCATCCACACGCTGCTGCATTCTTATCTTCCATTGGTCAAAGCCGCGCTGTAGCTCATTATCTGTCAGCTGTCTCAACACCTCCGTCATTTTCTTCTTTACCTCAGTAACTGATGTAAAACGGGTTCCCTTGAGTACAGATGTGACTTTAGGGAAAAGAAAGAAGTCACCCGGTGCTAGGCCTGGCGAGTATGGAGGGTGTTCTAGCACTGCAATCTGTTTCTTGGCCAAAAATTGCTTCACAGAGAGAGCTGTGTGGGCTGGTGCGTTGTCCTGATGGAAGATGAAACCATTTTCCACCACTATGGCCTCTTTTTTCTGATTCTTTCCTGCAATATCGCTAGAACATTTCTGTAGTAATGATGATTCACTGTTGCACCTTCTGATACCCCATCTTCCAAAATAACATCCTTCAAACAATTAACATGGCTTTAAATTTAGATTTGCTTTAATGTACTTTTCCATTCTTGATGATGATGGTGTGCTCTAGTGCATGGACTGGCGTTTTGTCTCAGGATCCTACAGGAAGATCCATGTTTTATCACAGGTAATAACTTATTTATTTAAAAAATGTGAATCTGCTTGAATTTGCTCCAAAATGTCTTTATAAACTTGCTTTCCATTTTCTTTATGCTCGGCAGTGAGAAGCCTTGGAACCATCTTAGATCTTGATGCAAAACTTTCCTAATAGTTTCTTTGTCGATGTTTACAATTTCTGCTTTCGCTCGGATGCCGAGTCGATGGTAAATTAGAACAAATTTTGCTTCATTTTCATTTGTTTTTGATGTGCAAGGCCTTCTGGAATATTCGTCATCTTCAACATACTCACGACCGTCACTAAATTTTTTGTGCCACTCAAACACAAGTGCACGTGACATACAGTCTACCCTGAAAGCCTTAGTTAGCATATGGAAAGATTCGGTGGGCGTTTTGTTCAATTTAACTAAATATTTTAAGTTAACACATGCTCTACTTTGAATGAAGCATTTTAACGATAGTCAGGAAAAACTATCTCTGCGAGACAGGTGAAAGTTGCAAAACCATTTTGGGATAGTCCAAGGTCAATGTTCCCCCACTTCCTTTTAACTTAAGCAGTATGGTTTATTTATTACAAGTACAGTCTCGTTATTTAATAGCCACACCTCGTATATATTATTGGTTGCTATGGGATATATTACATTTGTGTTACTCACCAGTTCCACATCAGAAGGAACTCTGGAGAGGAAGTCGAGAAGCTCATTGTTATCAATAGTATAAGGACTTCGAATTTTCTTAGTAAACTTATTAATTCCTGAAATTACAGAGAAGAAAAAATCTAATTTTAAATAGTCCACATTTTGTAATGCATTAGATAGATGATTAAGACTCACGCTGACTCTTAACTTGACCTCTATTAATCATGTAGTAATACACATGGAACTTTTCCTTTCAATGACTACTGTAAGTAGATTTCTTTAAACATTTATACCATGGGAAAATGTGTGTGTTTGTCACTTACCGTACCTGTGCTGACTATTCCTAGACTGCTTGTGTCCTATGCATGTGGAGTTAGCCTACAATATTGTTCTCTAAAGGTAATAAGTATACAAATATTCCAATGGTTTTACTGTAACCTTCTAATTTAGTAAAGATATTTTTACCAAGACATATGTTATGTCTCAACACAAGTCTGTCACTCATTACAGTAACAAGCCAATCGTGGATTCATAATTAATTTGACTAGGTAAAATTATTACTTTGGATCTTATAATACATTTTGGGGTAATAATGCAATTAATGGGAGATTATGATAAATCTAATTTGTGGCAAAAAATTTGCTAATAGCTACAAAACAGTGTGTACTTCTTTAATTGCAGTGGTCATAGCTGGTCAAATTGGTGACATCAGAGAACAGTGCAGTCTTTACTTACTCATGGGGCCCACACTGTGCATCTGCGGCAGATTGCCGCAACTAACCGTTCTGCCACCGGCGGGGAGAGGGAATAGAAAATGTTCAACAGATTAAAAAAATCTCGGCTCCGAAATCACAACCTAAAAATGATCGAAATCGGCAAGTCGGGATTTTTAACATGTTGAATTTCCCCAAACAACCTGATCACCATTGGTTAAAGTGGTCCAGAACGGGGCGGAACTGCGTTCCGTCAGTTTTAATTGAGGCGCCCACCTTGCCTGGCTTTAGAAACTGGCAGCTGCGGGCTGCAGCTGTCAGTCTCAATGAGCTCTGCTTTTACTGGGTAAGCCTGCCCGACTGGCCACAGACACGGCCCAGACCGAATGTGAGTGACAAGTTGTAAGTACACAGGCTGCGCGTCGCTCGCTGCCTGATAAAGTAATGGTGAAGCTAGTGAATTATGTTGTGTTTGTTTTGTTTGGGATTTCGGGCTCTTCCCGGCAGATTCTTGCTATGACTGCCCCCCGCCCCGGGGTGTGCTGCCTGCTACACTACAACCTTATGATTATGAAGTTTTTATATCTTATAATATATCTCTGTGTTCTCCCACTGCCCCCCCTACCCATTGTGTTCACCCTGTCCCCAACTTCCCCACTGTGTGTTCATGTTCACCCTACTTCCACTGCCCCCTTCCCCTGCTCCCCCACTCACCCCCTCCCACTGCTCCCCCACCCACCCCCTCCCCACTTTGTGTGATTACCCTGCACTACTGCTTTGGGCATTATGTGTAAGGGGCACTACTGCTGTGTGCATTGTATAAGGGGCACTACTACTGTGGGCATTATGTGTATTAGGGGTACTACTACTGTGGGCATTGTGTATAAGGGCACTAATGTGGGCATTGTTTAAAAGGGACACTACTGTGTGTCATAACATGAATAAGGGACACTACTACAGTATGTGGTGTAATATGAATCAGGGGCACTACGTGCAGTGTAATATGGTTAAGATTGTGATACTGTGTGGCGCAATTTAAATTGGGGATACTATTGTATGACCACGCTCCTTTCTTATGAGACCACGCCCCTTTTTGTGGTGCGCATTTGTAACGAAAAAACATTGATGTGACGGGGGGGGGGGGTACCACCATGTCTCTAGGACCACTTTAAGCTCATCACAATCATCAATGGCCACCGATTCATGGATCGGATTGGCAGAATGGGGAATCGAGGCCGTAGATGTGTGGGCCCCTTAAGGCTATCTATTTTACCAGGTCAGCTTGTCCTGGCACTCTGTTTGGGAACCTGTGAACTGCAGAAGATATCAAGGGCATGATTCAGAGGTGGACACAATGCCAATGTTTGCGCACTTGAGCAGTTATTTACTACTGCGCATATACGCAAAAAGTCCTGTAAACCTCTATGGCGCAAGCTTTTCCCTGAGTGTATGCGAAGTCAGCTGTTGCATATGGGAGTGCTGGCATTAGAACCGGTGAGGCAAAACCATGAGCGTTCCTGGGTGGTGTCTGGGAAGTGGCCTGAAGTGAATGCAAAAATAGGCCATCTCTTGGGTGCTATGCTAGTGTCACAGGTGAACGCAGCTGTGTTCCCAGAGAGGCCATGTTTATCCGGAGTTCAGAAGTAGACACTGCGCGAACCATGCCTGGTGTCGATGGTGGAGTGTTCAATACCACTGGCAGAGTTACACTGTACACAGACATTGAAAGTGGGCACATGTCAGGGCTTGCACAGTCCGTCACAGGCTAGTGCATAAGGTGAAGGCTGAAGCTAGCACTTGCATATTAATGCTGCTCTGACTCCACAAAAAATCGCAATCGCGGCTGCAGCTGCATCCACCTCTGAATCAGAACCCAAGTGCACAAGAACCCAGGATTTCACAGATCCTCATTTACACACAAATTCCCTGTTACTCTCATTCAAACTTATCCACAATTAAGATCTGATCTATGTATATACTAGAAGTTGTTGCTGGCGTTGCCTAGTTCAATTTTTTTCCGTCTCTCACAAATTACCCATCCTGGGTGCTCAGCAGTTTATCTATTGAATTCGTTACTGCTCTAATCCATCTATCCCAACACCCTCCATCTCTCAATGAGCCTATTTATCTTTCAATATTTGCCGTAATAACCCCAAAAATACCCATTTTCATGGGATATCTGACATGATCCCTCCATCTGAAACATAGCCGCAGCCCCCATAGGTTTCTATGGGAACTGCAAAGCTGTCAGATCTATCAAGAACGGCAGCTAATGCTATCTGAAGATGGCGTTAACCGCTGTAGCCTATGGGCTGCATTTCACAAAACTTACTGGGAGAGGGTTTCTCCAGAATCCTCCCTGGCAATGGCTGCCGCACATGCGTGCTCAGTATCTCATGCATGTGCAGTAGCGCTGTGAGAGTCCCGATAGAGTGAAGTGACTGCATCACAGCGACAGGGGACCTCATTCAGACCCGCTCGCAAGCGCTGAGCGCTCGCTAGCGGGTCGATGTTTAGGCCCTGCACATCCGCAGGGGCCGCAGTGCGCGTGCACAAGCCCCGGAGCGAGAGAGAAATTCTCTCGCTCCGGAGCTCACTACAAAAGGGGCGGCTGTCGATGTTGATCGACAGCTTGCCCCGTTTTGTAGGCGTGGCGGGGGGGTGGTTTCACAAATGGAGTCATTCCTTAAGGAAAGTCTGCCGTTTTGTGGGCGGCCGCACTGACATCAGCAGTGATGTCAGTGGGGAGCTTCCTGCTCGATCAGAGCAGGAAGCCCCCTGGGGCTTGCGGTTGCCGAGACCCAACCTTAGGGTCTCGTTGCAAGCCCCGATGGTCGCGATGGTCTTGACCATCGCGACCATCAACCTGGTCGGTCGCTAAAGCTGTGGGTGGTAACCCACAGCTTAGCTAGCGACCAGGAGGCTGCACTTCAAAATACAAGCGGCTGCCTACATTCAGAACGAGCGCTCGCATTTTGCAAGTGCCTCTGAATGAGGGCCAGAGTCCTTTTCGGAGTCCCTGTTCCTTTGTGCGAGTTTTGATACATTCAGGTGGTATATAATTTATTATTGCCGCAAACAGAAGTGATAAGAAATTACAATTATTGGGTCTAAAGCCCGATAATTGATAAATATGTCCCTCACTCTCTTTGGAATTAGCCAGATTGAGCCCAGTCCAAGCAATGTTTGGTTAAGCAGGCAGTGTTTGGGTCCTAAATTCAGTGTTTTATTTTCTAGGTTTATTTTTGCTCTGCATGCATAGCTTATTCTGAGGTCTACATCTCTTCTAAGCCTACTAAACTACATGTTAGTTACCTTGTTTTATATATTATAATGTACCCCTTATTTAAAGTGATAAATCTATTAGACGCTATTAAGTATTTATTGAGTATTAACCTGCTAGAAGCACACAATGGATCATAGCAGGGTACATTGGATTATCGCACGGTAACTGCACAGTGAAGCACAGAAAGAATTTAGAACCCTTCTAATCTGAATTGTGCGCTAACAACCTAAAGCCCTGCAGACTACAGTGATTATGAAGCACAAAGACACATAAGAGTATGGGTTAATAACAGTGGTATGGCCTTTGCCCATATTCTAGTGAACACTGGACATTCCAGGACACATCATTATATCTGAGTTTAGTTTAATATGCTAGTGATTACTGCACATGTGTAAGAGATAAGAATTGTTTGTGTTATTCCTTACCATCTAAGTACTTGGTATCAAGAATATGGGATTGAGATCTGCCCAAAATTCCAGCTTAAATACAGTGGGCCTGATTCAGAGCCGCTCACTATTACGCAGCAAATCACGCCACGCATGGCGCAATGCATGTGCCCGCGAGTGGATAAGCGTACTGCGTTTGCATCTGCGCCACCATAGGAATGCATGGTCCGATCGCAAAGTTCGTTATAGCGTATGCTGCTGCGGGAAATCACGTGGCGCAATGCGTGCGCACGTTTGTAGCGCGATTGGCAAAGATGTAGCAGGACACATCTGTACCATAAAAGACACAGCAAGATTCTTCCAATTATACTATACAGCACTTTGCAACTTCTGCACAAACCCTGTCTCTGATGAAGAAACCCAGAGAGAGTAGGATCTCCTAACATTTCAGATGAGGTAAAGGAGGTGTTGTCTAAAACAGTAGCATTAAATGATGCTTTAACCTAAACTGTAAATGCCCTGGATGAGTTCACCATCACTTATAACAATTGTTTTTAACGCTCAACTTATCTCACTCACTCTAAAGACATTCATTTATATTTCCAGCAATCTGAGATTTGGGTGGGCAGGTTATTATTACACAGGCACTCCTTTACCACCATTATCATGCAGATGCAGGACGCTTACAGTTTTAGAGTGGAGTGAGCTGCAGCGCTATCTCCTGCTCCTACAATGTAGCTTAGATGGCACCTTTACCAAGATGGCCTCAACAGTCCTTACTGAGCATGCGCGACCCCTCACCTTCTCATCCATGTGTAGTAGTATATGTATATGTGTATGTGTATGAGACTGTACTGCATGGACATGCAGCACATGCATTCCTCCGAGGAAATTATATAGCAGCTAGATACTGATACCACTGACTCTTATAGCATTACCACTTACACTGTATTATATGCTGTTACTGCTGTTACCACTGACAACGGCTGTTATCCTAAATAAACCTCCAAACCTGCTTAAGGATAATCTGTCTGGGTTACCTCCTTTTCAATTTCCTCTGGTGCCTATTGTTTTATATCAGTAGGACATATCAACATACAGCTCCCCTACACAGTGTTGGGCTGGGCATGAAGGGACCACCAGGGGAATGCAGTGATAGGGGCCCCTACTTAGGGGTGTGGCCAGCCTTCATAGGGGATGTGGCTAACCATTAGAACAGGGGTGGGGAACCTTTTTTCTGCTTGGGGCCAATTTTGATATATATAACATTATTTGCAGGCCTGGTGCAGGCCATGCCCCCTCTGTGTGATGTCACACAGGGGCAGGGTCACAATCACCGGTGATTACAGCAATGCCCAGAGCATTCTGAGGTTGCTCCGAGGAGCTGTAAGGGCAGTGGTGTGACCATCTGAAGCGTCCTAAGGATGCTCCAGGCGGCTCTGCTGCATAGATTTTTGGCTGCTGGGTGCCATTCTTGGCACCCTGCTAGCCAAACGAGGCTAGCAGGAAAAAGCTCAGAGGGCCAAACCAAATGATTCCAGGGGCCTTGTATGGCCCCTGGGCCTGAGGTTCCCCATCCCTGCATTAGAGTGTGCATGGTCTAGGCCCCTTTAAAACTATATATATAGTAAATACTGCTACTGCATGCATGATAATGTATCAGATTAATAACAGCAATGCATTGTAGAAAATACACCATAGTCCTGTGCAGTATAATGTAACATATGTATAATGTATAATTCAAGTGCACAGTCAGGAACCTGATCCCTTAAGGAGGGGGTGGTTCCTCAGGCAGTGGGGCACACCGTGGATTTTCCCTGTACCCCTGTGGGACGGTCAGACCCTGCCCCTACATCACTAACTACTACCAAGCTGTGTTACTCATCAGGGTGTTAGGATAAATTCAGCACAAGCCCTAGATAGTATTGAGAAACATCACTCCCTTGCAGGTGCCTGTGATTTTACTACATTACATTGCTGGATGATGTGCAGAATATTAACGCATAACCACAAAACAAACATCTCTCACATGTACTCATTCTAACCAAGGCATTCACACCACACACACACTGGTCTCATGAACCATTGCTTCTTCACCAAATTGAATACGGGCTCAAGTGAGAAACTTTCTAACTAGCCTAAGAACTCTCCACATGCTGGTGAAAGACCTGACACTCTATGAAGTCATGTATACACCTCTTCATGGTCCCTAACACTCTCTCCTCAATATACAAAATTGTATATTGTAAATTTGTATTGGCTACTCTTCAAAATAAGTATTCCAGTCTCTATATACAAATGGTCCTTACTGGAGCACTTACAAGCAAGTAAACGGCCACTCACCAACACCAATCTGAATTGGTGAATAAAACAGATTTCTTTACTTCAATGGTGGAAATATTCATATCAGCTAATAATTAATAGGAAAGCTTTACACTCATCTGGTCCTCCTGGTTATCAAATTATAAGGTACTTTTGAACACGACTTAAGGAAAAGATCTGACATGACAACCAATCTCTTTGGCTAATCCTCTGCAGACATAAGAACTTAAGGCATTCATCCAGATATTAATACTTTGCTGTCCAGCTGCTGTGAACCTAATATTCTTCTTGACAATGGGGCATATTCAATTGACCGCGAGGTTTAGCGAGGAAAAAACCTACTGCGCTGCAGAAGGTAAGTAATTAAGGACTAATTAAGCTAATTGGAAACTCCCAATTACTTAATTAGTCATTAGGAGGGGTGCCGTCGGGGTTCCAGAGCATTTCCCAACCTTTTTTCCTAAAATTGTGTATTTTAGGAAATATTGGTCGTGCTCTGGAGGTGCGCAGAAAAAAAACTCCCGGCGCTCAAAAATATAAAAATAAAAAACACCGCTCCTAATTGAATAGCAAAAATCCAGCACCTGCAGGAAAACCCTGTGGGTGCGGGATTTTTGCTATTCTCGCTCCAATTGAATATGCCCCAACATGTCCAGCTAAACCCTTCTTACATCACGTTCCTCTACTGTCCCACACTACTTTTATAAAATACCCCCCAATACCTCCCATATCACCCAAATATTCTCTCAGGGCCTGATTCAGAGCCGGACGCTCTGATCAGAGCGCTTGCTCTGAATCAGGGCCCTCCTACCTAAAAATGGAGCGGCCTCCTGGCCGCTCGCATAGCTGTGGGTGACCACCCATAGCTTATGCGAGCGGCCAAAAAGATGGTCGCGATGGTCAAGACCATCGCGACCATCAGGTTTGCGACGAGACCCTGCGGTAGGGTCTCGCAGCCGCAAGCCCAGGAGTGCTTTTGGCTCTATCAGAGCCAAAAGCACTCCCACTGACATCACTAGTGATGTCAGTGGGGCCGGACCCAGACGGTAGGCGTTCCCATGGGAACGCCTCCGTCTGGGCAGCCACGCCCCCGGCACGCCCACCAAAGGGGGCGCGCTGTCACTCACCATCGACAGCACGCCCCCTTTGGTGCGAGACCCATAACGACAGCTTGGCTGTCGCTATGCGGGTCTCGCTAATGCGCACGACGGAGCTCCCTCCGTCGTGCGCATGTGCATTAGGGCACCATCAACCCGCTTGCGAGCGTTCAGCGCTCGCGAGCGGGTCTGAATTAGGCCCTCTATTCCCTAGCAAACCTTGCTGAATGCTCTCTAACACCAAGATAGTTAATCATTTATGAATGTCCATACATAACTGAGATATTGTTATGTATAAAAAAAAGTGTCAAAATCCTTTCCTCTAACACATTTTGATTTTATCTATATTTTTGTATGATCATTTTTCTGTGATATTTTGCAAGTTCTTATTTGAACGCGTATTACTATTGTGATTTTAATTGTATTTTTGCTGAGAATCTTATGTCGTTACTAAATGTAAATTTGAAATTGTAAATTTTTCCTTTTATATATATATATATATATATATATATATATATATATATATAAAAAGTTCCTGGACAAAGTTATTAAAAAAGGGGACCGTCTCTGGATATCAGGTACTGCTACTAAATTACTAAATTAATAATTATAGAGCGATTATTGAAAATGTCAATTGTTCTGATAACTTTCTTCTTTGTCTACTCTGTAGTAATGGCAGTACGACTATATCCTAAAATGTGTCATGTAATACTATTTTTGTTTTTTGACTATCCAAACAGTATATATTTGTCAAGCCATCATGTGGCAGAACTAGGATACATTGGCCCTGCTCTCTGAGATTTGGCAGGAGTGCTGTCATTTGGGAGATCTCTTTGAAGACCTTTGAATCTAACAACTGAAGTGAGCCAACAATTGCTTCAATCCCTTTAGTGCTTGTGCGGCGTTTCATAAATTGTGTTGTAGTTACTACAGTATGAAAATGCAGCATAAAGTGATCCGTTTGGGACAAGTGAACACTAACTGTTCTCAGCAACATTAACAAATTGTTTCTGAGCTCCATATTGTCCAACACTGACATAAGTAAATTAATTCTGTATCTATCTGTGTTATGGCTAAAAACACAACTGATCTGACTCTTCGTCCTCTTACTGTTCTACTATAAGGTGTATCGTATTCGGTATGGGATCCCGGCTGCGGCATGACCGGCAGTTCGATTCCCGGCTGCGGCAGCCCAACAAAAGAGCAGAGCCCGGCAGCGGAAGCCCGACAGCGCTGGAAATCCCGATCACCCCTAAGATAAGTATAACCTAACCAACCCCCCTAACCCTCCTTAGGGGTTCCTAACCCTAACCTCCTCCCCCAAGTGCCTAACCCTAACCTCCTCCCCCAAGTGCCTAACCCTAACCTCCTCCTCCAAGTGCCTAACCCTAACCTCCCCCCTCTAAGTGCCTAACCCTAACCCCCCCTTCCCCGCTGCCTAAACCTAAGTCCCCCGGGGGGTGCCTAACCCTAAATCCACCCCGGGAGTGCCTAACCCTAACCCTCCCTCCCCCTAGCCTAACCCTCCCTCCCCCTAGCCTAACTCTCCCTCCCCCAGCCTGACCCTAACCCTCCCTGGGGGTGCCTAGCCCTAATTCCCCCCCGGGTGCCCTAAACCTAACCCTCCCCCCGCCCGCGGCTGTCCGCTCGCGGCGCCCGGCATCCCTTCAATCGGGATGACGGTCGCCTGTCTCCTGGCGTCGGGAAAATGACAGGCGTCTAGATTTTAGACGCCTGTCATTTAACCCTAGGCGGGATAGAGGATTCAGGAAGCTGGCGGTCGGGATTGCGGCCGCTGGCTTCTTAAACGTATCCCGGTGCATCACCCTGGTGTAGCAGAGAGAGTAACACTGTTTGATACAGGTACACACTAAATATCTCTTTGTGATGTGTGTGCACCTCTATATTACTATGTAATAACATATAAAGCCCTGCTGTAGTGCACTGACATGTGATAAAGTATTAGGTAGTTGTGTCACCTTCTGTTCTGGCATTGCTTTATTACCATGTACCTCTCTCAGGGGCAAATACAGAATTTGCAAGTGGGGGGGTCTCTGTATGTGTGTATGGGGGGTATAGCCAAAATGCTGCAATTTAAAGAATTCCTTAATTTTGACCCCATCCTCCCCAGACACCTGTGGATAAGGATGGGGCATTAAAAGACAACATTGGTAGTACCATTGTTTAAACCATTAGTCATAAAATATTGTTTAGTCCTAAACATTGGACACCAATAGTTTCCACTAAACTAGCTACTTAACAAAACTCCAAGCAAAGCATTTGAACGGGGCTTGAACTTGCAACCTCATATTCTACAGTCAGACACATAACACATGGAGCTATTGGCTCCCGGATTGGAAGCCTGGTAATTCTAAGTATATGAAGTTAGTTGTAATGGCCAGTTTAAACCATTGCAGCTAAGCAGGTCTATGTAGTGTGCAGCCACACAATACATCGATCTGCTTAACTGCAGTGGTTTAAACTGACAATAAGAACTATCTTCATATAGTTAGAATCAGTGGCGGGCTGGGCCGGCGGGCAGGATGCCATGTGCCCCCCGGGCTGCAGCATCATGCGGGCCGCGGGCAGTCTGTGTCACTCTGACACAGACTGCACTGCGTGTGGAGCGCTGACCGGACGGAGTTCGGTCAGCGCTACACAAGTGACAAACACACAGCCGCCGGCTCCGGCAGCTTTGTGTTTGTTGTAAGCTGCTGCTGCGCCCACTGCAGGAACCGCTCCATCTTCCGGCTCCCGCAGTGGGCAATGGGAGAGGCGTCATGATATCATATGACGTCTCTCCCATAATGCCCGGGAAGGACAGACGGAGGAGCGGATGGCGACGGCGGGAGTGGGGATTCAGGTAAGTGTTTTTTTGTTTTTTTTTACTACGTGTGTCTACTGGGGGGGAGGCTGGCACTACAAGGGGGAGACCACTATTGGGGGCACCACAAGGGGGGAATCACTGCTGGAGGCACTGCAAGGGGGGGGACTACTACTAATGGGGCCAATACAAGGGGGGGACTACTACTACTGGGGGCACTACAAGGGAGGGGGCTACTGGTGGCACTACAAAGGGGGAACCACTACTGGACTGGGGGCACTACAAGAGGGAGGGACTACTACTGGGGGCACTACAAGAGGGAGACCACTACTGGGGATACTACAAGGGGGAGACCACTATTGGGGGCACCACAAGGGGGGAATCACTGCTGGAGGCACTGCAAGGGGGGGGACTACTACTAATGGGGCCAATACAAGGGGGGGACTACTACTACTGGGGGCACTACAAGGGAGGGGGCTACTGGTGGCACTACAAAGGGGGAACCACTACTGGACTGGGGGCACTACAAGAGGGAGGGACTACTACTGGGGGCACTACAAGAGGGAGACCACTACTGGGGATACTACAAGGGGGAGATCACTACTGGGGGCACTACAGGGGGGGGGCACTACAAGGGGGGACCACTACTGGGGATTATAACTGGGGGCACTTCAAGGAGGGGACTACTACTGGGGGTACTACAAGGGGGGGACTACTATTACAAGGGGACTACTACTACTAGGGGAACTACAAGGGGAGGGGACAACTACTAGGAGCACTGCATAGGGGGGAGAGGACTACTACTAGGGGCACTACATAGGGGGGAGGGGACTACCACTGGGGGCATTGCATCGAGGGACCACTGCTGGGGGCTCTATAAAAAGGGCAATACTGGGGGTACTGCATAGGGACCACTATTTAAGGGGCACTGCATAAGGGTTACCACTATTGGGGGCACTGCATGGGGTGTGGACTGCTACTGGGGGCACTATATAAGGAGCACTGCATAGGCGGTACCACTAATGGGGGCACTATATAAGGGTATATAAGGGGCTTACTACTGGGGGCACAAGGGGCACTGCATAGGGGGATCACTACTGGGGGCACTACTGGAGGCCTGCATAAGGGGAACCTCTCCTGGGGCACAGGGGGGCACTGCATATGGGCACCACGATGGGGCTGTTCCTAGTCTTTATTTTTACTTTACATTAATCCCATATGGACCCACCTACTCCCTGGAACACTTGAGGGGGGGGGGCGCTGTAGCACGCATGTTCCCTGGCTACACGCTACCCCTCTGCCAGGGCCGCCTGCATGCATTTGCCCCCCAGGCTAAAAGTTGCCAGCCAGCCCCTGGTTAGAATTACAAAGCAACCTGTGCTGGAGAAAATAGCGCCATGTGTTGGGTCTGACTGCAGTACATGAGGTTGAGAGAGTACATGTCCCGGGATTGGCATGCTGAGAAATGTGTGTTTTAAACACATTGGGATGTAACTGAGGGTCCCCATATCTCCTGTATGTACAATCAGAAGAGCCTTACTACCCCGATTTCCCCCTGATACATCAGCAGAACATCACAGAGATGGTCCATCAGGGGGGTTTCTGGGTACTCAGAACACACCTGCATGCTCCACTGTCTCCTTATGCTTTTTTTAATGTCTTCTTTTGCACAGTGGTCTTTTGTCACAGTTGAGCAATATTGGGGAGATGTGGAAAAAAGGTTTGAAAATATTACAGGATATGATTTTAATTTCATGGTAAACAGTTATGCCATATGTTTTGAAGTATTAAGTGATATGCAGGGTTTGCATTCATTATTTGTGGGGTAAAGGATACAGTGCATTATGCTAACTATGATACTGCTGTCAAACAGCTGGTGAACGGACACCAAAGTGTAAACAAAACATAAACTAAAATAACTATATATATATATATTACAGGGAAACTAAAATCTAAATTATATTTATTTACACAATTTTCTCCATCATAAATGCTCAGATTTCTGATCATACAAATTATTCTTCACACTTCAAAGCACAGCATCAATAGCTCAACCAATGTGTTACCTACCCCACAGAAGGACGATGTATCTGAGCGGGATAAAATATAGCACTGCTGTAAGAAGGCAAAGTGCGATGATTGCCAGCCAGGTTAAGAACGGGACTGTCCAGTTCAACGTGCTGCATAACAAAAAAATCGCATGAATCAATCGCTTAATACTATGAAATGGCTAATAGAAGGGATAATTAAAAACATTTCATCATAAATACAGTGTGGATATTTAATCCAGGTATGCAAACATCCTCCTGTATGTGCACAAATAGAAATGTAGAAATAAATTATGTCAACTATACTTTATCTCAGCAACACTGCAGATAATTATTTAGCATATCACTGCATAGTATATTAGTTTGATGTTTTGTGTTTTTTTTCTTTGTTAGTTACTGTAGCTCATTGAGCCTATTAGCCTAGTGGTATGTGCTGTTTGTTTGTTTTACTCAATTTATTGCTAGCCATATTAGTGGGAGGGTGCTGGGCTTGTAAGCAATCAGTAAATTAACATGCCAGGTCTCCTACATATGGGTCATTAGTAGGCTGGAATAGCCTGGTTGGAAGTGCCCTATATCAGAAGTGCACAAATCAAAAGTGCAATTTAAGATTATTACTGGCGTTAGACCGGCGTTGATCCGAAGGAAAACAGAAGGGAAACAACCTATCTACACTTCTAACAACCTGATCTAGATCTGAAGAAAATAACATTAACAAAGGTGAATCCACATTCCCACTGCTACATGAACCTGCTGACTGCATAGCCTGGACCTTCAACACTGGACTCTGTTTGGTTGCTACAAAACTTTGTGCATCACTTTCTACTATTTGTGCTTAACAGATAATCTTTATGAACACTGTTAATGTCAGCTTACCTCTCTAATAATGTATTTCTACCGTGGCTCTTTTGCCTAGTCTTACATCATCTAGCTACTACCACTGTCTACTCTAATATTGAATTTCTGCTCCCAACAAATCTCCACTTTTTCTAAACTCTATAATATATTTTTGCTGTGCTGACACTGTACCTCATCCTTACCATGACCATGTTGTCTTCAACTCCTCCCTTCACTCAATTTCTAACTAATCTTTTGTTCTACCCTCTGATTCCACCTCTATCCTTTTCCCCTGGTCTCCTCAACCCCCTCCTATCTCCCCTTCTCTCTCTGCCTTCCTCCCTCTCTTCCCCCATTACTCCATTTTATTTATCTTATACCCCCCAAGAATCCTACTACCCCACTGCTAATCTCTGCTCCCTCACTTCCCTCTGTCACTTTACCCCACCTCCATCCACATCTCTTTAATTTCCCTCCCTGCCCACGTCCTACAGGTTCCCCCCTAGCACAGGAGCCCGAATGATCCCTACACTCCATTCACCTCGGTCTCCCAAAGTAATCTCCTCTCCACGCTATAGCAACCCTGACAATCTCATTCACATTTCTCCTATCAACTCTGTCAATCTATCCTGTGCCCTCTGGAATGCCAGATCAGTCTGTAACAAACTGGCCCCCACCCATGACCTTTTCATCTCCAACTCCCTGAATCTCCTTGCCATTACTGAAACCTGGATTTTACCCTCTGACACCACTTCTCCTGCAGCTCTCTCCTATGGGGGCCTCACTTTCTTCCACACCACCAGGCCTGGGGGTCACCATGCGGGTGGTGTTGTGGTCCTTCTATCCCCTGGTTACTCATACCAACTTATACCCTCAGAACAATCCCTTACATTCTCCACATTTGAAGTTCATGCCATACGCCTCTTCCAACCAGTACACCTCAGACTAGCTGTCATCTACCGTCCCCCCGGCCCTCCCTCCAAGTTCCTTGACAACTTTGCTTCCTGGCTGACTCACTTTCTCTCCTTAGACCTTCCCTCTAGTATCCTAGGTGACTTCAATATTCCAATTGATATCCCCACAGAATCCAATGCCTCCAAACTACTCACCCTCACTTCCTCATTTGGCCTCTCCCAATGGACCTCCTCACCATCCCATGCAAGTGGGCATTTGCTCGATCTGGTATTCACTCACCATTGTGATATTTCTGCCTACTCCAATTCCCCATTCCCCCTCTCTGACCATCATCTTCTCTCCTTCCCCTCCTCTACCTCCCAGAGCCACCATCACTAAGCATAACTTTGAAGCTATCAACACTGCTTTCTTTTCTTCCCTCCTTGACTCACTTCTCTCCCCTATCCTCTCTTTCTCCTGCGCTGAACAAGCTGCTTCCCTATACAATGCCTCCCTTACTTCTGTTCTTGACTCTGTTGCTCCGGCGATCACTACTTACCCTCGTAAATCCACACCTCAACCTTGGCATTCCAAATGCACCAGATACCTGCAAAAATGTTCACGAACCGCTGAGCAACAGTGGAGAAGATCACGCTCTCCATTTCAAAATCATGCTGTCATCCTACAGTGCTGCCCTTTCCCTCTCTAAACAGTCATATTTCAATAATCTCATCTGCTCCCAGTCCTCAAATCCCCAGTGTCTCTTTTCCACCTTCAACTCCCTCCTCTGCCCACCCCCTCCTTGTCTCCTCTCCTTGCTCTCTGCTACTGACTTTGCCACCTATTTTACATCTAAAATTTATTCCATACGTCAGGACATCATATCCAACCAGTCCCCCAACACTCTACCTCCTCCTTTCCTGGATCTCCCCTCCCCATCCATTTTACTGACTCTGACATCCTTCTCCCCTGTGACTGGAGAGGAAGTTAAGGCCCTTATCCAGTCCTCCCCCCCTTCCACCTCTCCCCTTGACCCTATACCCTCCCGCCTCCTCCGCTACCTCTCTTCTTCTGCCTTCTCCCATCTTGCCAACCTCCTTAATCTCTCCCTCTCTTCTGGCACTGTTCCTTCTGCATTGAAGCATGCCCTTGTCTCTCCCATTCTTAAAAAACCTAACTTTGATCCTAACACTCTCATTAACTACCGACCAATCTCTCTCCTCCCTTTTGCCTCCAAACTCCTTGAACATTTTGTCTACAACCGTCTCACCACATTTCTTTCCTCCTACTCCCCCCTTGATCCTTTTCAGTCTAGCTTCCGTTCGCTCCACTCCACAGAAACTGCCCTCACAAAAGTCAGCAATGACCTCCTTGCTGCCAAATCCAAGGGCCACTACTCCCTGCTCATTCTCCTTGACCTCTATGCTGCTTTTGACACTGTGGACCACCCTCTACTGCTGCATATCCTTCACTCCCTTGACACGTGACACTGCTCTCTCCTGGCTGTCCTCTTACCTCTCTGACCGCTCCTTCTCTGTTTCCTCTCATGACAACTCCTCCCCACCACAGCCTCTTACAGTAGGTGTTCCCCAAGGTTCTGGTCTTGGACCTCTCCTATTCTCTCTCTATACGTCCTCTCTAGGTAAACTCATCCGCTCTTTTGACCTCCATTATCATCGCTATGCTGATGATACTCAGATCTACCTTTCCTCACCTGATCTTTCCCCCTCTCTACTGACTCATATCTCTAACTGTCTCTCTGCTATCTCTTCCTGGATGTCCCAGCGATTTCTCAAACTTAATATGTCTAAGACTGAGCTGATTGTCTTCCCACCCTCCCACATAACATTATGTCCCACTATTTCTATAGATGGCATAACTATCTCATCTAGTCCCAAAGTGCGTTGTCTTGGGAGTCATCCTGGACTCTTCCCTCTCCTTCAAACCACATATTCAGAACCTCTCGCAGTCCTGTTTCCATCTCAAGAATATTTCCAAGATCAGACCCTTTCTCACCCAGGATGCCACCAAAACCCTCATACATTCACTGGTCATCTTCAGACTGGACTACTGTAACCTCCTCCTATCTGGCCTCCCCAAATCCCATCTCATTCCTCTCCAGTCTGTGCTCAACGCTGCTTCTTGGCTCATCTTCCTCATCAAATGCACTATATCTGCCTCCCCTCTCTTACAAGCCCTCCACTGGCTCCCCTTCCCTTTCAGAACCCAATTCAAGGTTCTCACACTCACTTACAAAGCCCTCACCCATTCCTCTTCCATTTGCATCTCTGATCTCCTCTCCCCTCACTCTTCTGTCTGCCCTCTTCGTTCACTTAATACACGTCGCCTTTCATGCTGATTACTTCCTCCCACTCCCGCCTCCAAGATTTTGCTCACGCTGCTCCCCACCTTTGGAACTTCCTTCCTCTCCCCATCAGACTCTGCACCTCTCTACAATCTTTCAAACAAGCTCTTAAGACCCACAACTTCATTAAAGCCTTCCAGCTCTCATCCTAACTTGCTGCTACATCTTCCTTCCTCCCTCCCTGCTCCATCTGTGTCACTCCTGTTCGTCTGCCCCTCTCTTAAAGAATGTAAGCTCTTTTGAACAGGGCCCTCTACCCTCTTGTGCTTCTCCCTACTGTAATTTAATTCATCTCTTACTCCCCACTAGGGCAACCAACACTCGGCTGCTTATGTGGGGGTAACGGTCGCTAATATAGCAATGTTTATTATACATGTCCATGTCGTGCTTTGCATTGTAAGTCACTGGTTACTTATTTGTTCATGTACTTTGTAAGGCGCTGCAGAACGCTTGTTACAGGAGCGCATATTGGTGCCAAAAAAAGGGAACTTTTACAATTTTATATTTTTTTAACACCAATATTCAGAACATATTGACTGTCCAGTATACGTAAGCAGCAACAATCTTTATGCCTGAAAATATTATACTAAAGGACATTATGGGCCAATTGTAATAGGGTGAGAATTTAGAAAATGTAAGAGAAAACTGTCACATTTTTAAACTCAGCCAATGTAATAAAGTCACAGAACAGGGAAACTTGCATATTTTGCAGACTCAAACAACTCTCAAGATTTAAACTCTCATCCAGGTGTTACCTGTATTGAAAATAAAACTCGATCAATGTATTAGTGTGAGAGTTTTACTGCTAAACTCTCACATTTTCTAAACTCTCACCCTATTACATTTGGCCCTATATATTCATTATAAGACTCCAGAAAGGTTACAAAACACCATATTTGTATTGGATATGTTGCAGAGCTGTGTTAAAGCATGGGATACACTCTGAATGTCTGACTACGGTATGTTGTTTTAGGAAAACTGTTCCGAATAATCACTACATATTGTTATATGGTTACATCACTACCACTTATATTTGATACATCCAGTCACTGAAAACATATTAAGGGCGAGATTCAATTAGCCCCATTAATTGAACGAGTGCTAATTGATCGCTGGCCCGTATTCAATTTTCAATTTCCCCCGCTTATCTGGGATTTCTCCTGAAACCAGAAAATAAATCCCCGTTAACTGTGCAGTTATAAGGTGATAATTGCCAGTTACCGCACAGGTCCGTGAACTTAACGGATCCTATGGGGTATATTTACTAAGGTGCGGGTTTTTAGAAGTGGTTTTGTTGCCCATAGCAACCAATCAGATTCTACTTAACATTTATCTAGCACCTTCTAGAAAGTAATAGCTAGAATCTGATTGGTTGCTATGGGCAACAAAACCACTTCTAAAAACACGCACCTTAGTAAATATACCCCTCTGTGTTTAAGTCCGATAACCAGTGTTAGTGCATGTGGTTAATGTGCATTAACAAGGTTATCTGGTGAATGCGGGAGGCTAATTGAACAGCCCCAGTTGTTAAAGCCCGAGGCTACCTCCTGTTATTACCCGTGGTTATTTACTCGGGTAATTGAATTCACCACTTATGGAGCATACACACGGTCAGATTTGTCAGATTTGCAGAAAACGATTGAACGATTTGAACGATTTTACCAAAGTTTTGAACGATCGAACGATTTTTGACTGCATTAAGATGAATGGAATCGTCCAAGTCTGACTGCAAACACATCAGATGTCAGATATCGTTATCTGGCAAACGGGAACGCGCATCGTTCATCGTTCAGGCATGTCAGATATGTCAGATTTTCCTTCAGATATGAACGACTGAACGATTTTTAAATCGTTATCGTTCAGATCTGAAGGAAAAATCTGACCGTGTGTATGCACCATTAGTAGTTTATTTTCCAAACAAGGAATATGCCAAATTGCTTGAATTAGTGAAGTGTTTAAATACACGGACAGATATTTCTTTTTAACCTATTCAGCACTATTTCTCCATAATTGTCTTTGAGCATTGCTAAAAGGGGATGACCTTCTTTAATGGAGTACGCTGCAGAATAGTACTAAGGGACAGCACAGCCACTAAAAATACCCTTGTGCCAGATTATTGGACTTCTGAATGGCTGTCGGAAATGAGATGCTGGAGCCATTTCCACTGCTGATTGGATCGCAGTTGCAGGCAGAGACATGCCATGAAAAACATCGCAACATGCCTGCTTTTGAATTGCCATCCTTTGTTGCTACCCACAACCAGTCCCTGCCTGAAATCACTCTGTGAATAAATCCTCACTTTGAAGATATCGGTAATGAAATTTAATGCATGTACAATGTGACTCAGACGCATGCGCAGACCAACAATAATCGCTCAGCTGTTCAATATAGAGTTGATAGAAAACTCAACTTTCTAATATCTCAGTGACACAATACACGTGTGTTATGTGCAGTGGTAAATCTATAATGGGTGCAGAGTGTGCATTACACACAGACCCATGGATCTAGGGGTGCCCACACCGCACACCCTTCACCCATGTTCTTTAATACTTTCCTCTCCGGAGTCCCGCATCGTCAGCGCTACACAAATCATCAAGATAAGGACACAGTAGCCATCTTCCCAGTGGTTTGTGCATGTGCAGTAGAAAAACGTCTGGGAATCTGGCCCGTCACACTATTTTCCCGAAGACCCACGCATGCGCAGTTGACTCTGTCACAACTCCAAAGTTTACTCCATGCATGGCTGGCTAGAGAGGAGGGGGCCTGGACACACAGGTCCCCTCCGCCCTTAATACGCCCTGGTTGTGTAGCTTTAGAAGATGAGTAAATTGTGGTGAATTTGGTCGATTATAGGCAACGTTTTTTAAAAAAAAAGTTCTATTAAATATGGTGGAACAACCACATTGTGACATCAGTCTGAAAAATGGCAATTAATCTCCTCTACCAAAGAGTGTAGGGCACCACCGTTCACACACTGCATGTCCATAGGACCCAAAGAGTAGCACTGTGTCGAATGTTTCATGTCCAATATAAGCAGCGTATCAGTTGATCTTGTACATTGGTTGTGACAATATTCTTGACTGCAAGATTTTTGAACTGTGTATTCTGGGCGACCTGATAGGCCAGCCTCTAGGCATGTGTGATGTAAACAAAGTGTGGAGAGGTGAATAATGAAATAACACAGCAGGCGGTGACTGAGGTTCCTGAAAGATGCACTGATATATGTGGCTGCAAATAACTGTCACAGTTTCCAGACCTCCCAGCAAGTCACATGTTCCAGGTCACCCAGCAGGTGCACAGGGAGAGTTCAGTAACTGTCACATTTTCCAGAGCACAATGGTGATGCATTGCAAATGGAGGGCAGTAATTTTGCCACATAACTTTGAAATTAAGCAACCAATTACAATGCCAATATTTTTTTCTGCAGATCTATAGACCAAGAACTTTAATTTGGTATGTTATATGCCCTGCACAGACAATGAAATAAAATAAATATGTCACTCATAATAGTCATCCTTCGGCGATAATCCATAGATAATAATGATAGACACATTTACATGTAAAGAAATGATAGTATAGTCACTATGTTGATACTTACTTCTTTATCCTCTCACCGATGGAGGCTACTTCATCAAGGACACTTTGGACACTGACGCATACCTCCTGGATGGCATACAGTTTATTCATAAATCCTTTCTTCTCACTGTCCTAGAGGAAAGTCCAAATGAAGGTTATTTGTCAAACTACTTTACATGTTCCTTAGAACTACACAGTGCAGTACATGAGGTCAGTTTAATTTAAGAACACTCAACCCATTAATACAATACTTCCTCATAGTCATAATTGTTTTTGGCACTATATAAGTTCTTGGACCTGGACAGAGGTGTGGCCTGTGGCGATGTTGATGTGACTTTATGCAAGTATGGATGGATTGGTCTGACAAGCGTGGGCTTTGTCCATGTTGGGATGTGGTCTGACCATACCACTGGCAGCAATTAAGTTTGTCTTCTAGAAAACTGGGAGGCATGGAATACAAATACATCACAGTCATGGGCATAACTATAGTGGGTGCAGGGGGTGCCTGTGCTATAGGTCCCAGAGGCTTGGGGGGCCTGGACACAGATCATATAGTCATTTACCAAGTTCATAGAATTGTCTGCCTGCTAAGCAAGGCCTATATGGGGTGACATTCAATTTACAGTGAATGATGTGTGTAGTGGATGTTATATTGGTAAGGTGGCATAATCTGAACTGGGCAGTGCAATGTGGTATAATATGAACTGTATGACACTGTAATGTTACATTATATGAACTGGGCACTGTGATGTGGCATAATATAAATTGGGGACACTAAAATGTTGCACTGAATGAACTGTGGGGCATATTATGAAATGTGGGCACTACCATGTGGTATAATATGAACTGGTGCCACTACCATGTGGCATAATATGAATTGGAGGTCCTACAATGTTATGAACTGAGGATACTTCAATGTGATATAGTATGTACTGGGGACACTGGCATAATGTGAATTTGGGGCACTGGCAGCACTACAGTGTTGTATATAGTGAACTATTATGGGGCATACAATAAACTAGGGCACTATTATGGGGCATACAATGAACTAGGGCACTACTATGAGACATAAAATGAACTAGGGCACTACTATAAGGGTATAACAGTAACTGGGGTACTACTATGGGTCATAAAAATTTACTAGGGCATTACTATGGGGTATAAAATGAACAACTGCTGCAGAGAAAGGTGTCTCTCTGAAGCATTAGGGTGGGAGTCCTTTCAAAAGGTTACTATAGGGCCTGCAAAGTTTTGGCTATGCCCCTGATCACAGTCTAAGGCATAACTGAGTAAAAAAGATTGTTTCCACTTGTGCGGCCGAAAAGGAGGTGTGGTCAAAAGAAATGGGGTTGTGTCTTTAAGACACGCCCCCTTTTCATCACTCTTGGGGTCATACCTGGCGGTCATGCAGGGCTGCCCCTTAGCTCTCCTGTCTCTGTGAATAGATATATTTGCAAATGTATGTAACCAATACCTCTGAATTTCTATTATTATGTAGGACTCAAGTATTTTTGATTTATCTGCAGTGTGCTGGAGGGCAAATTCCTTTTTTCTGTAGCTCAGTGTAAACCCCGCCCTTTACAAGCACCTGTAGAATGTCATTAAGCTGATTGAGCAACTACCATATTTTTTGATTGCAGTTTGGAGGCATGAAGGGAGTCAGCATTAGGAGGAGGTGCTGATCCTTATAGTGCCATGTGGAGGTTTTTTGGGGTACCTCCAAGGTTAGTTAGCTCTCAGTTCATACATGTACTGTTATCATGCAGTACACCAATTTGGAATTATATGACCCAGAGTGGGTGCTACTATTATGTAGCAATAATTATTTTGGGGTGAGCGTTTGGAGTGGGGCCCCCGGGGTTGTTCTGGGTGGACCTTTCTCATGCCATCACCACTTAATTCACATAGAATATTTTTTCACTTCTCTAATTGTATATTATTTATGTCATTTTAATTATTTTACATTTCATTAACACTTATTGATTTATCTTAACACATCTATCCTTTACACTTCACTATCACCTTTTTTCCCCTTTTCGTGTGATGCCCTGGGGATGGTCCTTGGCTGGAATTTTTTGGGGTGCCTTGCTTCTCGGACGTGAACCCCTTAATGTTAGAGACGCTGGTATAGAGGAGCCTTGACATTGGCCCAGCGCTTATTCATATATTTGCAAATGTATGTAACCAATACCTCTGAATTTCTATTATTATGTAGGACTCAAGTATTTTTGATTTATCTGCAGTGTGCTGGAGGGCAAATTCCTTTTTTCTGTAGCTCAGTGTAAACCCCGCCCTTTACAAGCACCTGCAGTATGTCATTAAGCTGACTGAGCAACTACCATATTTTTTGCTCTGTGAATAGATGCCAGGTGCATACAGCACAAATTTTCCTACCACCGGGTAGGGACAGCACCCGCCATGTTGTTTAGCAGGGCGATCAGAAGCCAGCATTCCCAGTTAGTTGGTCACGATCTACATGCAGGAGCTCCGCAAGCTTCTAGTAGATAGCGACCAACCTTAGCCGGACCTGACCTGAGGCATGTGGCCAGGGGTCGGGGACAGTGTGTGGGGGCCCCCTATGTGTGGGGACCCCTGGACGACCGCCCGTCGCCCTGCCTTTAATCCGGCCCTGGGTGTGTAACAGCCCAAGGGCTAAATTTATTAAGCAACGGTTTTGTTGTCATTTAGAAACCGATATCAAATAAAGGCGGTTTCTATGCCTAATTGACAGCATTTACTAAAGGTTGGTTTTGATGGCTAAACTGAAATCCCCGCGATCCCCGGCAGTTTCTAAATAAAAACCCACCGTGAAGTGTTCTATTTGGCAGTGGTTTCTATGCTATTTCATTGTGGTTTCTATTGAAATGAAACCACTGCAAATTAGAAGCTATTTTAATGTTGGTTTTATAGAAAATACCTTTCAATTGACATCGTAGAAATAGACCACAGTAGATTAGAAACTATTCTATTCATATTCGTTTAATGGCGCTTTTACAGAAACAGCTGGCTACTTTCGCTTTGTGGGATTGTGAGGAGTGCAAGAGGAGAAGGAGAGAGTAGTAGGACAGTATAAGGAGAAATATATAAAGTGATGCTAATTGTGGGTTTTTTTATAAGTCGTCTTGTTTCTTGCTCTGTATTTGTCTATGTGAGGTGTGTTTTCCATGTAGTCTGTTTTTTATTGTTTTTGGTTTTTTTAGGTCATGTATGAATTTTTTTGTGTGTGTAAGTGTAGTGTGATTTTGTCTGGTGAGAGACATCGTAATCCTCCATAGTCGAATTGGATAATATTCCTGTCAATCAATTGTTGCCTGTCAAAATCAATTGATTTACCTGCTGTTTTGCCTGTCTGAGGCTAGTCATTTCTTTTAGCTGGTTCGGCGGTGGTTTTATGGTGATTTTCAAAACTGCTGCTTGATAAATCCAGGGTTTATACTATAGTCTTTCTATGGTCTAAAACACCAAAGGTGCTTTTGATATTCAATTCTGTTCCATTCAAAGTGTGCTTTGACTGCGGTTTTGGCCTTAGTAAATCTACAAATAGTAAAACCATACATGCCGACATTCAGTTCCCTCCTTCCGGGAGGTAGCTGAATGTCTGTGCACAGCGGGCGGGCGTGGCCGGCTAATTACGCAGTTTTAGGGGCGGAGCTGGGGGCAGAGCCTTGCGATCGCGTCATCGTGGCTCCGCCTCCTCATCACAATGCCGAAAATATTGGCATTGTGAAGCAGGGGGCGGAGCCACGATGATGCCATTCAACGCAAATCGCGTCATCGGGCCCCCCGCTGCGGGGGTTTCTTGTAGTAGTTGGGGGGGGTCAGGCGGCAGCCGGGAGGCTTGCCTGCCTTTCCAGGGGGTCGGGAGCGGCACCCAATATTCGGGGGGCTCCCGACCAAATCGGGAGGGTAGGCAAGCCTGAGTAAAGCTACTGCCAAACTGCCGGGGTTTAGAACTGGTCGCTTAGTAAATTTTGCCCCTAGTGTCATGCCTGGGGAACAAACTGCATTTGCAGATCTCCAACAATCGGACTTGTGTGCAAAGCAAACCATCGTGTTTGAGTAAAGGGGGTAAATTTACTAAAGTGAGAGTTTTTAGAAGTGAGTTTTAGAAGAGTTGTTGCCCATAGCAACCAGATTCTACTTTATTTAACTAGCACCTTCTAGAAGATAATAGATAGAATCTGATTCGTTGCTATGGGCAACATCTCTTCTAAACAGGGCTGGATTAAGGGGGGGGCGACAGGGGCGGTCGTCTCGGGGCCACCACACACAGGAGGGCCCCCACACACATACCTGGCTGGCGACGCAAGGACTAGGGGCATATGTGGACTGCTGCCTGCGCTGCTGCATGATCAGCAGGGCGCAGGCAGATACCTGTAAGGGGACAGTCCGGGGATCTGCGGCGCTTAATAACTTTATTGAACTGGCGGTGCCAGTGGCCGGTGCAATAAAGTTTTTTATTGTTTAATTGGTGCAGCGTGCGTGATGCCATGAATTCACGCAGCGCTGCACCCATTGAAAAAGCAGGCATCCGAGGAGCTGTGCTGCAGTGGGCAGCCGAAAAACAAATAATGTAAGTGTAGGGGCTAGGCGCTGGGTAGGGAGACACAGTGTGCCGAAGAGACAGACAGGGTCTGTCAGAGTGTCATCAGGGGGAGGAGGCACTGTGGCTGTATTGGAGGGGGACAAGGGCCCCCACAATTTAGTTGCCCCGAGGCCCCCACATAACTTAATCCAGCCCTGCCTCTAAAATTCACTTCTAAAAACTCTCACTTTAGTAAATTTACCCCCAGGTCTAAATAAGGCCCATAGACTAAAAGCAGAGAGCAGCTGAGAGATCAACATGGTCTGGGTAGTAAGGGTGTGTGTCCAAATCCGGGAAGCATGGGGACACACACACACACACACACACACACACACACACACACACACACACACACACACACACACACACACACACACACACACACACACACACACACCTGCAAAAGCAAATCTATACCTGTAACCACGAATGGGAACAGGTAATAATTGTGGATAAGAGGTGCAAATCTTAGGCAGAGTGAAGGGGACAAGTCATACTTGCCTACTTTTGTTTTCCCTTTCCCAGAGAAGCTCGGAGAGGAGATGCAGCTGACCACTTTAGGGCGCGGGGCCGGGCTTTTGAGTCATTAGGGTCCCGTCACTGCATAATGCTGCGAATTGCAGGTCCATAGGGAGGGGATAGAGCTAAAATTTGCTGCATTTTAGCCCCACTCCCTCCCTACAGACCTGTAATTCCCAGGAATTATCTCCCTATCCTGCCCATTTCACTAGGCAGTGGGCGGGAGATACGACCACTCTTCCAAGGGTGCGGGGGATTATCCAAAAAATTTGGAGACTCCCGCAGCTTTCAGGAGAGTAGGCAAGTATGGGTCAAGTTGGGAAATAAACAAGCGAAGGGATGTATGTTAGGGCAGATTTGTATGTTCGTAGATATATTTCATATTTGATTTGGCAAAGTACAAGCAACCAACATAGGGACTGACCGAGCAGTAGAAAAACATTTAGTAAGAACGTTTTGTATATCCAGTGCACTGAAGATACAGCTGAACACCCATTTGTGGCCAAGTTACACCCATTCAGCCACAATTGGAGATGCATACGACTCTGAATCACTGAAAGTTGCGCATGTGCGGGGTAAAAAATTGCAAAGTACGTATACAAAATGGAGTTTCCTGCAACTATAAATCAGACTAAAACTCCTTTTTCTCCATCCTTAATCACAGATACAATTGGTGAAGCCCACCTTCATTGTGTAACTGGCTCAAAAACACCTTCTGCAGTGAGGTGCTCAGGTTCAGCATCAATCTTTCGACATGAAGCATGGGGAACTGTTCTCGCTTTCATGCTTATGAAAAAATGTCTGAATCATATTTAAATGATACTGAGGGTCCATTGTAATCTTCCAACTCATCGTTGAGAACGTGCACATTTTTCAACTACAGTACTAGCGGTCCTTCACTAATCACCTGGACACCTTGGACTCTTATTCCCAGCTGGTTGAATAAGTTCCTACCTAAAAGGCTTTTTTTTTGGTCTTTTGAAATGATAACAGCCAATTTTCCATTAAAGTTACTGTAACAAATTCTTGCATCACAGCTTTCTACTAGTTCAATAGTTTCTCCGTTATAATCCCTCAGGTTACAAGAAGGCCTTGATATTTTAGGGGCGCTATGTGGAAAAAAGCTTATGAAATGTCTCTTTGCTTATAATTGAAACTTTAGACCTGGAGTCAACTTCCATTTCACGAACGCAGCCATTTATAAGAACATTCGCAGTTATTTCTGGAACGGCAGGAACATTGTTACCAACATAGTGGATGTCGGGTCTACGTGTCTGATGTAGCATTTGATTTTATTGCAGACACAGATTAGGAAATTGTATCTTCTTGGCGCATTTACTTATCCAGCTTAATGTTTGCTTTCACACTCTCTTATTACAGTATGTGCCCTCCTTCTAAAATTATTGTTTTGCAGATTTCCATGCAAGTTGGCCGCAAGTACAGTACATCACATAATGAAACTAAGGCCTGATTCACCACTGTACGCAACTGCATATGCAATAGCAATTACACACGCAGTTCAACTGCGATAGTATGCTAATTCATTGCGATCGCTATTCCCTCGCAGCACTACGCAAGTTCACCCACTTTACTTACCACAAACCATAATGATTAGCAAGACTGCAAAAACATCAGTACAATGGAGTACCATCGCAGCCTCACGCACACTGGCACAAGGTCTGACCTTCCTAAGAAATGGCTAACTTCATCGCACGCTATCAGTCCTCAGGCTGCGTAGGGCATCGCAGTGGATAATTTATGCACGTCCCTGCAACAGCGTTGAAATGCACTGGCACGCCTGCGTTTGCCCAACCACCCACCGTCACCACCCACAAACGGCACTTCCTGTCAATCACTCTGCGATGGGTCTGCATAGCCATAGCGATCATAGTCCCGATCACAATGACTAGTTTGCGCACTGAGATGCATACACATGCGCAGAATGCAACAATCGGCCGATTGCGTGCGTGATCACAGTTGCGTACAGCAGTGAATCAGGCCCTAAATGCAGATATTCACCTGTAGGCAGATTTATCTACATCTGTCTCACCACACCATCCTAATCTGTGTGCTTGGTTAAATCATCACCATCATTATTAATGGTGATAGCCTGTTTTTGGGAAGACCAGTAAGGAGGCAATTGCAATAGTCAATGCGGGAAATAATAAGTGCATGGATTCGAGTTTTTGCAGTGTCTTGTGTGAGATATGGTCGAATTTTGAATATGTTTTTTAAGTGTATGTAACATGATTTTGAGACAGATTGAATGTGGGGAACAAAGGACAGTTCAGAGTCAAGGATGACACCATGGCAGCGAGCTTGTGGGGCGGGATGGATGGTCGAGGTATCAACAGTGATAGAGAGATCAGGTTGGTAACTGTTATTGGCCGGTGGAAATATAATTAATTCTGTTTTAGAAATATTAAGTTTCAGGTGGCGAGATGACATCCAAGATGAAATGGCAGAAAGACATTCAGTGACACGGACCAATACAGATGGAGATAAATCTGGAGAGGATAGGTAGATTTGAGTATCATCCGCATACAGATGGTACTGAAATCCAAAAGAGCGGATTAGTTTGCCAAGAGAGGTGGTATAGATTGAGAATAGCAGAGGACCTAAGACAGAGCCTTGCGGTACTCCAACTGATAGAGGTAGCGAAGAGGAGGCAGAATCAGAAAAATGAACAGTAAAAGAGCGATCCGATAGGTAGGAAGTAAACCAAGAAAGAGCTGTGCCCTTAAGACCTATGGATTGTAGTGTTTGTATGAGAAGAGAGTGGTCAACAGTGTCAAAAGCAGCAGAGAGATCTAGAAGAATTAGGAGTGAGTAATGGCCTTTAGCCATGGCAGTGACAAGATCATTTACTACCTTAGTCAGTGCTGTCTCTGTGGAGTGTTGGGAACGAAAGCCGGATTGAAGTGGGTCCAATAAGTTGTGTGAGTTAAGAAAGTGTGTGAGGCGGGTGTAGACAAGTCTCTCAAGTAGCTTGGAGGGGCATGGGAGCTGGGAGATAGGACGGTAATTTGAGAGAGTACTAGGGTCAGAATTTTGTTTTTTCAGAATGGGAGTAATCACTGCGTGCTTGAACAGTGATGGAAGGTTGCCAGTAGAGAGAGAGAGATTACAGATTTTAGTTAGGGTTGGGATAAGCACAGGAGACAAAGCTTTACTGATTTGTGAGGGTATAGGATCTAGAGGAGAGGTAATAGAGTAGGAGGATGAGAAGAGTGTAGATACTTCATCTTCGTTTGTGAGATCAAATGAGGAGAATGTGCCAGAGGGTTCAGGTAGGGAATTGAGCAGGTCACTAGCTGAGGAAGAGCCTACTATTTCATTTCAGATCTTATCAATCTTGTCCCCGCAAGGTCTTTGTGAATTGTAGCCGCACTTGCATCCTCAAAGCAGCAGCGACAAGAGTGCATCTGTCTGTTAAAGGGTGGTGTAACCCTCAAAGTGCTCCAAAAAATAAAAAACTATTTTTTTATGTGTTTGTGACTTGTGTGCGATGTAGCCGCACGTGCATCAACACAGTAGCAGCGCCAAGCGTGCGCCTGTGTGATAAGTCAAGGGCCGTTTTGGACATCTGGTCCGGACTGAAGGACGTGCCAACAATTTCTGACAAGTCTACTGTCACAGCATATGATACTGTCCTCAAAGCAGCAGCGACAAGCGTGCATCTGTCTGTTAAAGGGTGGTGTAACCCTCAAAGTGCGCTCCACAAACAAAAATATTCTTCTTTTTTTTCTGTCTTTGTGAAATGTGTGGGCTGTAGCCGCACCTGCATCCTTAAAGCAGCAGCGAAAAGCGTGCGTCTGTCTGTTAAAGGGTGGTGTAACCCTCAATGTGCGCTCCACAAACAATAAAAATATTCTTCTTTTTTTTCTGTCTTTGTGAAATGTGTGGGCTGTAGCCGCACCTGCATCCTTAAAGCAGCAGTGACAAGCGTGCGTCTGTCTGTTAAAGGGTGGTGACACCCTCAAAGTGTGCTCCACAAACAATAAAAATATTCTTCTTTTTTTTCTGTCTTTGTGAAATGTGTGGGCTGTAGCCGCACCTGCATCCTTAAAGCAGCAGCGACAAGCGTGCGTCTGTCTGTTAAAGGGTGGTGTAACCCTCAAAGTGCGCTCCACAAATAATAAAAAAATTCTTCTTTTTTTCTGTCTTTGTGAAATGTGTGGGCTGTAGCCGCACTTGCATCCTCAAAGCAGCAGCGACAAGCGTGTGTCTGTCTGTTAAAGGGTGGTGTAACCCTCAAAGTGCGCTCCACAAACAATAAAAATATTCTTCTTTTTTTTCTGTCTTTATGAAATGTGTGGGCTGTAGCCGCACCTGCATCCTTAAAGCAGCAGCGACAAAGCGTGCGTCTGTCTGTTAAAGGGTGGTGTAACCCTCAAAGTGCGCTCCACAAACAATAAAAATATTCTTCTTTTTTTTCTGTCTTTGTGAAATGTGTGGGCTGTAGCCGCACCTGCATCCTTAAAGCAGCAGTGACAAGCGTGCGTCTGTCTGTTAAAGGGTGGTGACACCCTCAAAGTGTGCTCCACAAACAATAAAAATATTCTTCTTTTTTTTCTGTCTTTGTGAAATGTGTGGGCTGTAGCCGCACCTGCATCCTTAAAGCAGCAGCGACAAGCGTGCGTCTGTCTGTTAAAGGGTGGTGTAACCCTCAAAGTGCGCTCCACAAATAATAAAAAAATTCTTCTTTTTTTTCTGTCTTTGTGAAATGTGTGGGCTGTAGCCGCACTTGCATCCTCAAAGCAGCAGCGACAAGCGTGTGTCTGTCTGTTAAAGGGTGGTGTAACCCTCAAAGTGCGCTCCACAAACAATAAAAATATTCTTCTTTTTTTTCTGTCTTTATGAAATGTGTGGGCTGTAGCCGCACCTGCATCCTTAAAGCAGCAGCGACAAAGCGTGCGTCTGTCTGTTAAAGGGTGGTGTAACCCTCAAAGTGCGCTCCACAAACAATAAAAATATTCTTCTTTTTTTTCTGTCTTTGTGAAATGTGTGGGCTGTAGCCGCACCTGCATCCTTAAAGCAGCAGCGACAAGTGTGCCTCTGTCTGTTAAAGGGTGGTGACACCCTCAAAGTGTGCTCCACAAACAATAAAAATATTCTTCTTTTTTTTCTGTCTTTGTGAAATGTGTGGGCTGTAGCCGTACCTGCATCCTTAAAGCAGCAGCGACAAAGCGTGCGTCTGTCTGTTAAAGGGTGGTGACACCCTCAAAGTGTGCTCCACAAACAATAAAAATATTCTTCTTTTTTTTCTGTCTTTGTGAAATGTGTGGGCTGTAGCCGCACCTGCATCCTTAAAGCAGCAGCGACAAGCGTGCGTCTGTCTGTTAAAGGATTACATTGGTGACAGCATCCAAGTAGGCATGTCAGAGTCCGTACCTGTACTGGCAGGAAAAAGAAGCAATTTGGAGGTCCCTGTACAAACTGGCTCTATTTTACCTGAGTTGCCCCCCCTCCAGTGTGTACTCCGAAAGAGTGTTTAGTGCAGCCGGGAACCTTGTCAGCGAAAGGCGTAGGAGGTTGCTTCCACAAAATGTGGAGAAGATGATGTTCATAAAATGAATTATCAACTCTTCCAGGGAGACCAGCCTCCAGAACGTACAGAGGGACCTGTGGTTGTGGATTCCAGCGGGGACGAATTAATACTCTGTGAGTATGAGGATGTACACAACACTGAAGAGGGTGAGGAATCGGTGGATGAGGAGGATGAGGACGACATCTTGCCTCCGTAGAGCCAGTTTGTGCAGGGACAGATTAATTGCCAGCTTGTTTTGTGGGGGCCCAAACGAACCAATCATTTCAGCCACAGTCGTGTGGCATACCCTGGCGCTGAAATGTTTGGTTTGTTAAAGTGTGCATGTCCTGTTTATACAACATAAGGGTGGGTGGGAGGGCCCAAGGACAATTCCATCTTACACCTCTTTTTTTCTTTGAATTATGTACTGTTTGGGGCCTAGTTTTTCAAACTGCCATCCTGTCTGCCACTGCAGTGTCACTCCTAGATGGACCACGTGTTTGTGCCGCCCACTCGTATCTCTTAGCATAGTCATCCTTGGTGCAACCTTTTGGATATAAAAACACTATTGTGAGGTGTTCAGAATAGCCTGGAAATGAGTGGAAATTAAGGTTATTGAGGTTAATAATAGCATAGGAGCAGAAAAACCCACAAATTCTGTGATTTTAGCTGTTTTTATGCTTTTTTAAAAAAAAATACAGATCCAAAACACAAAACCCAGAACCCAAAACACGGAAGGGTGGTTTTGACAAAACCAATCCAGATCCAAAACATGAAGAAAGATCCAGATCCAAAACCAAAACACAAAACACGAAAAGTGGCCGGTGCACACCCGTATTATTAGCATGCACTTGCTGTACACCATCCCTATCCTTGGTGCGAGAGATACATCTGACATCAGGTGGATCTCTGTGAACGTTCAACTCTCTCTGTCCCGCTATTTCGTCTACACTCCTGCAGCATTCCCTCACTAAACTTAGTCTATGTGCAAACGCCCCATTACCCCCAAGTTACACCTGTTCAGCCGCAAGTGGAGATGCAACTGAGAAGCGTACAACTCGGAATGACCTGTAGATATGTGCGCTCATCTATGGCACAGGATACATCCACAAAACAGGCTTGCGTCTAACTCTGAAATAGAACTACTGGGTTTGAATTCGCACATGGAATTCTGGAGCGGTCCTCACCACTGCATGATAAACATGAGTCTAAGAAATCAGTTCAAAACATAGTGATACAGATGTGTCCTACTCCTTATGCACTGTGGCTTCAGTCGCGCCAAACAGCCCCTCTCCGTGCCCCAATTCCGGGTGATTCGGCTGTGTCGAGCGCCTATTTCACTCAAAATGTGCATTTTATTTGTATACATAAAAGAACTGGGAGCAACAAAACTACTTTGCTAGATTGCACTGATGAATTTGCTGTGCATACACCTGTGTGAATCTGAATCTGAATAGGAAGTGCCACGGTGCAGCAGCCGTAGCTTTTTCTCATGCCAAGTTACGCTGTGCTTCATCTACGGCTTTGTACATGTCTCTAGTACACTTTGTGATGTGATCAAGATGCAACATTTTAAGAAAAAGATGGTACACTACCCCTCTCAGAGCGGCTGTTGTTGTATGGCGTATACACGCTAGGTGTATGGACACATCTCTAAGAAAATTGCCTTATGACAAAATTAACCTAATTATTTATAATCCTATTAGCTCCACTAGGGCAGGGCCTATTGTGAGCGTTTACAGATTTTTTTAATAAGCACTGAGTAATATGTTGGAGCAATTTAAATGTGGCATAATAATACACTATGGCCCATATTCAATTGCCGGCGAAAAGTCCCGGACTTTTCGCAAGCCGGAGTTTTCGCCGTCATCACCAGTTTTGCCTCCAGAAAAGTATTGCGCTTGTCCCCGCGATTCGCCCTATTCAATTGCAAAGGACCAAGAACGTGTCCCGGCGAAACTTAGATCGGCGAAAAGTCCTGTGATTTGAAGAAATCAGCCTGA
Organism: Taudactylus pleione; assembly: GCA_031769625.1. NCBI lineage: Eukaryota > Metazoa > Chordata > Amphibia > Anura > Myobatrachidae > Taudactylus > Taudactylus pleione. The sequence goes on along the minus strand of JAUIMM010000368.1, from coordinate 7,414,447 downwards.
CACTCCCCAAATGATGTACTGAGATGGGGGATCACTATGGATACCCCCGTATAGCCCTGCTGAAGGTATTTGGGGTACTTAAATGGTCTCAATAGGTGCTAATTTGCGTATTTGCATATGGGGTGAAGAATAGGATTAAGCAATATTTTTTCTCCAAAATAACTATTCCCAGTAAATTTGGGGTACCTGAAAATGGGAGCTAGCATATTTAAAAGTTGCAAAAGTGATGTTTTAAAAAATAAAGGAAAAACCACCTGCCACAAGCACCTGCAAAGAAAAAAACACCTGGGACATACTTGGGGACCCCCCTAGAGTCTATTTCGCTAGCTTTTATGTTTGTCCCTCAATTTTACACTTTTTTGCCCCCAAAACGATAGTACTTTTTGGGGTTGTTCTAATGTATTTTTTTAAAACTTTTTTTGACGCAGTTTATCTTTGGGGGACTGTCCTAACACTGCACTGGGGTTCCCGCAACTTTGCACCAGAAAGCCTGCACTTTTTTCCGCTTCCATTCAGAGGTAAATCATTTTTGCCTTTCTGAATGCATTGACTTTCCGCACAGGCGAAAAGTCGTTGCAATTGAATTGGGCGGAAAGTTTCTGACAGAAGAAATGACGTCATTGGCGAAAACTTTTCGCCGAGAATTGCTTTTCGCCTGCAATTGAATATGGCAATATATATATGTAAAAAGATATCATTGAGTTTATGAAGACAATCTGACTTATTAAGGCACGTGCAAGCTGTTAGCTGTAAGACAAATGTGTTTCGTGCACAGTGACGCTGTCTCTGTAGTAAAAGACTTTTCCTCTGCACTTTCAAAACTAAGGTTCAACAAGAAAACACTGCTGCAGGGCCTCATTAGTAATAATAACACAAACATAACGATCTCACAGCAGATCATTAAGGAATTTACCAGGATTGCAATGCTCTGCTATACCCTTTAGTGTTACTATGTAAGTACAAATAGTCTCATTTGTGTTTTGATCCTGTTTATGGACCTAGCATCTTTGCATGATGGCAGTTAGTAAGATTTGTTTTTAGAATTGCTATCAGTCCCAGTTCCAGGTTAAATATTTGTGGAATATTGTAGTTCTCATTGGTGGCAGTGGGTCTCTGAATAGGAGCCTGTTGTTGTGAAGCAGTTTGCAATAAAGTGATAGCTATCGCTATCACTTTAATGTGGGCTATCACACTGCACATGAGTGACCATCATGTTGTGCACGTAAAGAGTAAAATCTCGATAACCACCAGCTAGGAGAGCAGATGCTGGCGAGGGGGGTTACAACGTACATAGGGTTAAAGGTCACTGAAGATGACAATCATGTCAGGCCAAGGGTGTAGTATATAGTGTGTGTGTGTGACCCATATGCGACTCTGCGAGTGGGGCAGGCGGCATCATTTACAAGCTGGGCATGGCTGTGGAGAAAGGAGACAGACACTGAGGATCTGATTCAGACCCGCTCGCTAAGATGCATTCGCTCATAGCCGACCGATTTTCGCTTTGTGCACATGCATACTCATCGAGTGCGCGAACCAGTGCGAGAGATCGGTAAGCATTCGCTCACTGCGCATAGACAGCCCAGCAGAGTGAGTGACAGGAGAAGCCGTTTGTGGGTGGTGACAGGGGCCGGCCATTGAAAACAGGGCAGTGGAGGTGCGAACGCAGGCGAGTCTGAGCGTCTCAACGCCGTTTCAGAGGGGGTGTATATTTTAGAGGCAGTGTCATAGTACATGTCACCTGGCTTGTTTTTAAACTGAAGTGCTTGCAGTGCTTGCGGTAGGGAATGGTCAGCCACAAGCGCTGCGATCGCACCCGATGTACCGATGGTTGCATACTCATCCTGGAGATGTGCGCAAGTGGACGTCTTCACTGTGTGTTTAATATATATGTACTTCACTTTTTTATTTTCATTCTTTATATGCAGCTGCAGCTGCTCCTAACTATCTCTTTACACTGCACTTTTCTTACTATGGTGGTGCCCTTGGCTGGGCCAGTTTTGGGGGGTCCTGCGCTCTGGATTTGAACCCTAGTATGTTAGGGACCTACCCGAAGTTAAGACAAGGGAGGTTAGCTTCATCTAATGGTGGGTACACACCTGACAGATATATCTGCAGATCGAGTGATCTGCAGATATATCTGCAGATGATGGTCGTTCATACACACTGATTGTGCCCCTGGTTCCCGGCGGCAGGGGGGCGGCGGCCGGTGGGCGGGTCGGGGGCATGTCCTGCCCCCCTCCATGCGGCTGCCACTGTGTGTGTGCAGGTGGTCGGCAGACTGCCCGTACACACTTGCCGATGGACAGATAGGTCTGCAGACATATCGGTCCATAGGCTGTGCAGCACAGACAATGCGATATGTCTGTGAACGACACAGTTCACAGACATATCGTGTGTACACACTAGCCGACGGCCAGCAGATATATTGGCCGATCAATTGATCGGCCAATATAACTGTCAGTGTGTACCCAGCGTAACAGTTTCAGCAGTAAAGGTGGGTCATGTGCCGAGGCTTGAAAGAGATGGCAGTAATAATCTTAGAACACCTGAGCGATGTCAGAGGTTTTTGTAAAAAGAGTAGTGGAATGGGGATCTCGAAGGGCTGCAACATGGTGTCGTAGATTACTACTTATTATTAATATTAGACTTGTGACCAGGGGTGTGGAGTCGGTACGCAAAAACCTTCAACTCTGACTACTCTATTTCACTACCGTCCGACTCCAACTCTGTCATAAAAGGCAAATGTATATTAATGTGCATTTATTAGTAATAACATATTGAATGTAGTACTTCAATATGTTATAGAATTTACATCACCACCACGTAAAGCATTAGAGCACTTGAATTGGTTGAACATAAAATATATTTATTTTATAATAATATCTGAACAGGAAAACTTTGCTAAATTAAAATGAAAGTAATTATGCAACAAGTCGTATTTAATAAATAAAAAAAATGGTTTTATCAGTAACAGGATATATAGGTTAAAACTGAAAAATATATAAAACTAAAGACTAACAGAATATGATCATTATATATTCTCCAATAATGAATGCAAAATCATACTAATCCTCATCCATGCTGTACCAGAACTATTAGTACTCCTCACCTATCCCCTGTACTGTACCACAACCAACACTATTACACCTCACCTATCCCATGTACTGTACCACTACCAACACTATTACACCTCACCTATCCCCTGTACTGTACCACCACCAACATTATTACTTTTCACCTATCCCCTGTACTGTACCACAACCAACACTATTAGTACTCCTAATCTATCCCCTGTACTGTACCACTACCAACACTATTACACCTCACCTATCCCCTGTACTGTACCACTACGAGCACTATTACACCTCACCTATCCCTGTACTGTACCACTACCAGCACTATTACACCTCACCTATCCCCTGTACTGTACCACTACCAACACTATTACACCTCACCTATCCAGGGGTGTCTTAACAGCAGTGTGGGCCCTGGGCAAAGCAATGCACTGGGGCCCCTACCCACCCACTCACGGGAAAAAATGTAAATGGTCAATAAAATTAAACCCCCTGCATGCCCATCAGACCTCCCACACATGCAGAGCCTGACTGGTCTGAAGCCGGCGGATGAGGCAGGTACTCGTCACTGGGGGGGAAGGGGTGGGGAAGGTTAAATCAGAATACAGTGCACCGGCGGCCGGCTTATAAAAATATCACAAATTTACCAACTGGCCGCGGCTGCAGGGGGGCGGGTAGGTGGGCCCCTACAAGCTTCGGGCCCTTGGGCAACTGCCCAACAAGCCCAATGGAAGAGATGGCCCTGCACCTATCCCCTGTACTGTACCACTACCAACATTATTACTTCTCACCTATCCTCTATACTGTACCACAACCAGCACTATTAGTACTCCGTCCTAATCTATTATTATTATTATTATTGTCCTTTATTTATATAGCGCCACAAATGTTCCGCAGTGCCCTAAAAAGTACATAAATAAGTGAACAAGAAACCAGTGACTCACAGTACAATACAATGCAGGACAAGGATTATATACATTTCTGCATTAGCAATCATAACACTCAAATAAGCAACAGGACGTAAGCAACTAACTATTAGGTGTCCAAGTGGGGAGTGAGGACTAGATGAAGGTATAAGTAAGTGGAAGCACAAGAGGGTAGAGGGCCCTGCTCGTGAGAGCTTACAAGGGGTAGACAGGCAGGTAGCAGCAGGTTAGGATGAGAGCTGGAAGGAAGTAGTGGGTCTTCAGAGCCCGTTTGAAGATAGGCAGAGAAGTGACGAGTCTGATGGGGAGAGGGAGAGAATTCCAGAGTTAGGGAGCAGCACAGGCAAAATCTTGGAGGCGGGAGTGGGAGGAAATAATCAGTTGGCAGGAGAGGAGGCATGCATTTGTTGAGCGAAGAGGGTGGATAGGAGTGTGAAGATAGATCCGGTCAGAGATGTAAATGGGGGAGGAGTGGGTGAGGGCTTTGTAAGTGAGTGTAAGAACCTTGAATTGGGTTCTGATTGGGAAGGGGAGCCAGTGTAGGGCTTTTAGGAGAATGGAAACAGATGTAGAACTATTGGAGAGGAAGATAAGCCAAGCAACAGAATTGAGGACAGATTGGAGTGGAGAGAGGTGGGAGTGAGGGAGGCCAGATAAGAGGAGGTTACAGTAGTCCAATCTGGAGATGACAAGTGACTGTATGAGGGTTTTAGTAGCATCCTGGGTGAGAAAGGATCTGATATTGGAAATATTTTTAGATGGAAACGGCAGAACTGTGAGAGGTATTGAATGTGTGGTTTAAAGGAGGAGTCCAGGATAACTCCAAGACAACGCACTTTGGGGCTAGTGGAGATAGTTGTGCCATCGATTTTTAAAGAAATTGTGGGAAGTGAGGTTATTTGGGAGGATGGGAAGAAGATCAGCTCAGTCTTAGACATATTAAGTTTAAGACAGCACTGGGACATCCAGAAAGAGCTAGCAGAGAGGCAGTTAAAGAGATATGAGTGAGGAGAGAGGTAAGGGGAGGAAAGGTAGATCTGAGTATCATCGGCATACATATGATATTGGAGGTCAAAAGAGCTGATGAATTCACCTAGAGAAGATGTATAGAATGAGAATGAGAGGTCCAAGAAGAGAACCTTGGGGAACACCTACCGTTAGTGGAAGTGGGGGGAAAATGAGTCATGACAGGAGACAGAGAAGGAATGTCCAGAGAGGTAGGAGGACAGCCAGGAGAGGACAGTGTCATGTAGACCAATGGACTGAATTATTTGCAGGAGAAGAGGGTGGTCCACAGTATCAAAAGCAGCAGAGAGGTCGAGGAGAATGAGCATAGAGTAATGGTCCTTGGATTTGGCAGGAAGGTGGTCATTACTGACTTTCGTGAGGGCAGTTTCAGTGGAATGTAGAGAAAGGAAGCCAGACTGAAATGGGTCAAGGAGGGAATGGGAAGAGAGAAAGGCGGTAAGGCATTGTAAACAATATGCTCAAGGAGTTTTGGAGAGAAAAGGGAGGAGAGAGAGATGGGTATCCCCTGTATTGCACCACTACCAACACTATTACTCCTCACCTATCCCCTGTACTGAACTACTACCAACATTCAGGCATGTAGATAGAAGGCTCGGACCTGGGGGTGAAGTGAAAAAAAATTGCAGCGCTGTGAAGGGGGGCGCTGTGAGCCCCTCAATCCGGCGCAGATCAGTGTGATCTCTCCCCTCCACAGGCAGAGAAGAGGATACTACTTCTGCTGGCCTGTGTAATTAGTACCCGCCCCCCCCTAACCGTGTCCCTGCCATCATTATTACTTCTCACCTAACCCCTGTACTGAACCTCTACTAACATTATTAGTATATTATTGGGCCTGATTCTGTCAGACATAAAGTGGCCGCGGGAGGACATCTGCGGCAGCCAAATTTACAATTTACAACCTTATGTTACTGTGAGCATCCATCAACCTTCAAGCGGGAGACCGCACCACCCACTGTTTTTTTCATCCAAAGCTGCAGCCAGGGCCAGATTAAGGCATGTGAGGGCCCTGGGGCAACTAAATTGTGCCCCCCCTTCTATAAATTGGCCCCTTATCTTGTCCCCCACCAATATGTCCACAGTGCCCCTTCGGGTGGCCCCTTTACAGACCCCTTCTCTCTCCAGCCCAGTATTTCTCCAACCAAACAGTGTCTCCCCAGCGCCCAGCCCCCACACTTACTTGTATGTTTTCCAGCTGCCCGTCACAGCTCCTCTGCTGCCTGCTCACTGTCAGCGGGCAGAGCGATGTGTGATGTCATGACATCACGTGCGCTGCACTGATTAAACAAGATACACTTTATCTTGTTTAATCAAACTTTATGCTATTGAGTGACTCCCCAAAATGTCCCCGTACTGGTACCTGCCTGTGCCCTGCAGATTATGCAGTAGCCCTACCCCGACTAACTCTTTAATCTGGCCCTGGCTGTAGCTGCCATCATTAGTATTGGCACTTGCACCACCCAATGATGGGTACAAAAGATCTGACTGAAGCAGTCATCCCATTTCCATCCACACACTTCATACAAGCACAGAAGTCTGGCTACATGCCCAGGACACTAAGTTCTATGAGACAGTTCTCAACCTATGCACGGAGCGAACAGGGCGCCCTCATATCGTCTGTCACGTTGTGTATGCATGGTGCGGAGCATGTGCTGTCTGCAATTGCAATTTGCTGTGCATATGCATTCTACCGGGGCCCAGAACAGCGCACGGCTCCAGAAGGAGAAGTGAAGGGATCACATTAGCGATTACTTATAACACACCCATGGGGGCGTGATCCTTTCAGAGACCCTATCCATGCGGGTGTCTTTAATCCATTCACGCAATCCTTCATTTCTTATTGCCATGAATAGCGGTAATAAGAAATGATAATTATCAGGTCTCCAACCGGATAATTAATAAATATGACCCTATGTATCTTATATCAAATTGTAACATTAAGTAAGTACATCTCCTTTATTCATAGAAAAAGAGAACTGCCTGCCACCTAAATTTATATTTGCATTGATTTCTTTCAGTCCAATTGATTACAGTCAGGAAATAAGTGGGAAAAGCTGGATCAGATAAATGAGTGATACTTTAGCGTGATTATGGGTTGTGTGTGTGTCCAGGCTTTGTGCAATAGTGGGGATATGTACGTGCACCCCTCTTGCAGCTTCCATATCTATCTAGCAAACACCAATTTATAATTAGATTAGTATAAAACAATATATTTATGAACATATACATAATTAATAATAGCAATCAAAGTGTACAAAGTTTACATGACAATGATCATTTATTATTTGAATGCCCATTGACAAATGCATGCTGCCTGGTACTGTACCTCTCCATGTCATCATCATTTCCCTGGGATAACAAGGCAGATACAGCACAGGCTGATGCAGTTACTATTAGATGAAAGTGTGCTGTAATGTTCAAGGGCCACCTAGTGGCAGTCTCCTCTGCAATGTGTTACCGAGACGTTAATTAAGATGTTTTGGCTCAGTGTGATAACCTCTGACGCTACCCTTTATGACACATCAAATGATACAAGGCGAAAAACAAGTCTTAAAGCTTTATGAGATCACACTAATCTTCTAAATAGGATTCGGGAAGAGGCAATGTTCTCAAACTCTTTTGTTTGTTCTACTTTAGTTCTGGTGGGAAAGCGGCCCATTCTCCCAAAGCTTCAAAGCTTCTTCTCTTTATTATTTTGGCTTCTTAGTGGTTTGTTTTCTACAGTATAGAGGTTAGTGGAGACAAATGTTAAACACAATATGATTTAGGGATGTTTGTATCTACATTCAGTACTGTGTATATTTATGGTTTGAACTTCAAGTAATCCAAAAAAAATAAAAAAATAAAAATATATATATCCAGAAATATGTTTATTTTTTTAACTATCGGCCAAGTTATAACTAGATGGTGGAAGGTCTGAGCAAATTGGCACTTTAGTCATCTGGGATGGATTTCTGCAGTAAGCAGAGAAGATACATTCACCTTCTTGATAAGTCATGTGACTGCGCGAGCTGTCTGGGCTCAGTAAAACTGACCTCAACACATTTTAAAAACCAGTCTTTTGGTTTAAAGTGGAAGTGTTATTAAAAATAATATATCTGTATAAATAAAGGCTAGATATCAAATCCATACTATATGGTATATGTATGGGGAGTAAATTTAGCATGTAAGCCTTCCCTCCAGCTAACGTAAAGGCGCTTTGTCTGGAAGAACATGCATAGAAGACTCAGCACTACGCAAGATTCTGCGTAACATGGGAAATGTAATGCTCAATGTGACCACATTATTTTAGCTGTAAGAGGGTACAATGACATAAACATGTTGCACGGTACGATAAAAAAAATTGTGCTTTCCAACCCTCAAATGACCAGCGATGCGCAGGTACGTATGGACAATAACGATATCGTCCATCGGCCGTTCATGCAGGCTAATCTGGTCGATATCGTCCAGGTTACATAGGGACCCACGATCGTTAATCATGGGTCGCTGGCCCGTCTTTGGTGGCTTGGTGGTGTGCTGGATGATCGATATCTATCATTCAGCACACCGGAAAGGTGCAGGGAGATCAGTCAGCGATATCGTTATCACTGACTGATCGTACCGTGTGTACGCACCATAACTTTAGCCCTGAGCACAGGAATCCAGTTCCCTATAAATCCAAACAGAACACACCACATGCATTAAAAAGAAAAGAAAAGGAAACTAGTGTAGTTGCATGCTCAGTTATCTACATTATAATGGTTAAGGCACAGTTTTGGACTTTTTTTAAACACCCCCAAATCGTACTTCATCATCCACTGTATATTTGGGACCAATTAATTATCTCTAAGTAAAGATTATTATAAAGTATAAATACATACATACATACAATAGCATTAGCAATAATAACACTTATGGGTCTATGAGCAGCATTAATATGAAAGTGCTTCACCTTATGCACTAGCCTGTGCCGGACTGTGCAAGCCCTGAGATGGGGTGTAGTAAGTATTACAAATACCGACAGCAGCAGCCCGGCAAGGATGAAGATCCCGATCGTCCCTAAGGTAAGTATCGCTAACTTAATTCTACCCCCTAACCCTAACCCTCCCTTAGGGGTGCCTAACCGCTACTCCCCCCTCTAAGTGCCTAAACCCCCCTTCCCCTCTGCCTAAACCAAAGTCCCCCGGGAGGGTGCCTAACCCTAACCTCCCTCCGGGGGTGCCTAACCCTAACCCCCCCTTCCCCTAGCCTAAACCTAACCCTCCCAGGGGGGTGCCTAACCCTAAGTCTCCCCGGCAGCCCTAAACCTAACCCTCCCCCCCGGGGCTGTCCGCGTCCGGCTTACCTTCGTTCGGTATGCCGGGCGTCGGTCTTCAGGCGTATGGTTAATGACAGGCGTCGAGCTTTCGACGCCTGTCATTAGCACCACACAGGGATTTGAGAGTCTGGAAGCCGGCGGTCGACATTTAGACCGTCGGCTTTCAGACTACATCCCAACCAGAGGAGAAGGATTTCCAGAGTACCTAAAACTACCCTCCACATGCTTGCCTACCCTAAGCAACCACTATCAATAGAGATAACCAAAATTTTCATTCAGAGATGGACACTAATATCTAGGCGTATTTGCTTATATTTGCACAGTGCTGCGTACAAATCCACAGCTGACTAATGACACAATACTAATGTCACCTTAATTCAGCAGCTGTGAATTTGTACGCATTGCGTCGCCCATCTCTGAATCAGACCCACATTACTCAATGGAGCAGTAACATGATTGCATTGCTGGAAGTGTGCACCTTTGTGAAACAGTTTAATCTGAAATGAAACTCAATCCTTTTATAATTTTGCTGCGATTCTGTTCATCTCTAACTATAAGTGTATCACAGACAATAGGCCTCCATCAATGTTTGATTTTTTCTTTTCTGAAACAATATAAAACTAACTAGCAGTTGGGCCAGTCATTACCTGTATGTATGTTTTTTTCCTTCCATCTCTTGAATTTATTTGTCATGGTTTCTATTGCTTCTCTTTTTCTCTACCTTGTTGTTTGTAATCCTGTCTCCTGCCAGCTCCCGTCTATAAAACTTCCTGACTTTGCTGGTTCCCATCCACTGGTGTAACTATAGAGGATGCAGCAAGGTGTGCGCTTGCTAAGCGGCCCAGCGGCTTAGGGGGTCTGCTGACCCGGCAACCAACCCACTGCACCGTTTAGACTTTTAAAAACCATTTTATCAGTATCCTTTATTAAAACTTGACAGGTTCCAGGCAGTGGTCGGCCAGTCTCTCTTTACTGGGCTCCGGGCAGGGCCTGGGAGCAACGTGGAGCAACAGACAGTTGGAATCATCAGGGGCAAGGCTCGAGTCGTTGGAGCGGAGCTGAGGGAAGACTCTGTGAGTGACTGTGAATGACACTGTGGTTGTGCAGCTGCTGCCAGCCAGCTGCTGAAAGTGATTCATTTATATATGCCCATTTTATATGTATATATGTGTGTATATATATATGTATACACAGTATATATGTGTGTGTGTATATGCCTACCAATTTTTGTAAACATATTTTTTGTTCAGTTGGCTATGTCGACTGAAGCCAACCCCCAATAGTGGGGCGGGGGGCTGTGTGAACGTTTGCTATGAGGCACATAAAGAATTAGTTATGCCCCTGCTCCCGTCTCTCAAACTTCTCATCCTCTGGCCACAGCAGGATGCTCAAAGCAGCACCACTATCTTGGGAAACAGGTTGGCAGCAGCATGCAATGTAAGCTAATGGTGCTCACTGCAGTGGTGAGGTATTTTTTTCTCCCCCAAGACAAATATTAAGTGACCCAGTGACATGCGATGAGGTCAGTGGATGGGAAGGCACAGTTGGAGATGGGTCTGAGTGCTGGGAGCCTGACTCACCCCCTACTCACTGTGGGGCCTATTCATCAACACTAAAATAACGTTTTTAAGGACATTTTCCTTAATTACCGTTATTTTAGTATTCATGAAGAGACTTAACACAGGAGATATCACTGATATCTCCTGGTTAAGTCCTCCTGCGTTAATTTCCACACTCCCCATACATTAGTATAGGGGTATTGAAATTATGCTATTCTTCAAATTCCGAAAATTATGTATTTTTTTAATTTGATGGAGTTACTATCCGCCACTGTGAGGTGGTGAATAGCAGGTGACACTTACCTGTGTCAGCATGTGCAGGTCCCCTGGCATCTTCTTCCGGTGCTTTGGTCCCTCCTCTGGCTCCGTTGTCTGCTCAGACACTGTATTCTCCCAGCAGAACACAATAAAGTTTAAAAAAAAAAAAGTTTCTTTTTTTCCTAAACTTTACTGTGGCCTGCTGGACAGGGGAGAGGTGAGCGGAGGGTGGAGGGGTTGGGGAGGACACACAAAATTACCGCAGCTGTAGGCAGTGCTGCGCATGCGCTGGTTTTACGAGTGTAACAGCGCATGCGCAGCACAGAATCCAGCTGCGATAAGTTAGTGTAGAGAGGGAGAACTATCTATTTCCCGAAAAGCTATCATCGCAAAAATGACAGCTTTTCGAAATAGATAGTTATGACGAGGAGGAATGATGAATTCCTCCAGTAATTAGGTAGAACTCTATGCGAGTTCTAAACCTAATTACCTCCATCGAATTTTAAGTTATGATGAACAGGCCCCTGTAACTCTCCCCTCACTACACAAAGCTTCCGTGTCCATTGATGCTCCTACCTGCATCACTGTGTCTTCTCTTGCTGCTGCTGACTGAACTCCAATTAACTTCCTGGTCACATGACACATCCAAGGTGTCCATCAGTGTTCAAGGCCACGTCCCCCATACTCATAGGCATGCCTCTATTAGCTCTCTTTCTGTGCAGCTTACTGTCCGTGGTGTGGCCCCGCCCCCTGCTCTGCAAGCAGTGTCTGACTATACAGAAGCGAGGCTGAGCTGTTGCTGCCTCATCTTTTGTCTTCCTGAAGTCCCAGGGAGCTCTACAAAGTTGGTGGGTGTTAACTAGAAAAATGATAAACAAAGAAGATATTTATAAGTTATAAATAGCTTCTTTGTAATATTCTAATTATTTTGATATGAAATCTCAGGAGTATGACAGGGGAGGCTCTACCCTGATGTGCCCTCTGTAAATGTATTGCCCAAGTTTCAGAAACTGTTGTGATGATGCACATGATGTACACATGTACTGTTTTATTTATTCAATCTGTTGTGCAATGACCATTTCTGTATTCTAGATCAATGAATTATAATAGCACCAGCACCTCCAAACGGAACCCCGCTGCTGTGCAGCAGCCAAGTGTTACAAGGTTATGCGATATTGCTACTAAGCAGTCTGAGCTGGACTGTTCAAAAGAAAAAGAGAAACTGTTTGATTTGCAGATTTAAAAATCTCTTCCAATATTTTTTTCACAGCCAGACTAGGCTTCAAAATAAGGGGTCATCGTTCAGTTAAACCGCGATATCAGTTATAGCAGCAACAAAGGCGTATTCCGAACAGGAAAGCTTTTTTATTATTAAGTTCTGCAGGATACTTGTAAACTTAAAAGGTGAGCGACAATTAGGCTTTATATTCTCACGAATCCCAGCATTGTCAAAGAATTGTCCTCATGCCCCTGCTCGCCCCCTGGTACTTGGATTGTTTGAAGTCATTATTACCATGGACAAGCTCACATAGATAAGAGGTCAGGATGTACGATTTGTGAAGACAAAAATACTCTTGGAAGTTTTCTTTCCACTTGAAAGTTTTTCATTTAGACATTTCATTTCCTATTACTTGGGACTAGTCACAAAAGCCAGGCTGCCAAGAGGGGGAGGTAAAGACAATTTATCTTGGCACCGGACTGCCTTGAGAACCAGCAGTGGCAGATTATAATGGGGTCAGAGGTGGCGGCCATCCTAGCGATGTGCAGAGCCAGATTGCAGATGGGGAGAAACCTGGGGAATGCTGAGTGAACCAATAGTGCAGCTCCACCCCCCAGCTATTCACACAGCATAGGAGGGCCAAATAAACCCTTTTACGGGGGGACTGAATTTCCAATCGGAGGCCCCGCAAGGAGCGTAGTGAGAATGGACTCTGTCCACAAGATAATTATCCTGAATCATAATGTCGTTATAGCAGAGAATAGTACACATGACATACAGTATGAGGCCTGATTATCTCTTTGTATCAATTGCTTTGGCTATACTACAGTATGTATGATAAATATCAGTATGTATCACTCAGGATGTATGAAAACCCTTATTATTACGATAATGATTTACACCATAGTTGCCTACCTTTGCTGTCTCTTCCCTGGGAGAAGCCCTGGGAGGAGAGGCAGGTGGATGGCGACTGGGGGGGGGGCCTGATGATTTGTGTCATTAAGCCCCGCCCCTTGCGGTACAATGCCGCGTCTGGCTTAAATTTAAATAGGGGGCGGAGCCAAATATAACAAATCATGTCATTAAGCCCCGCCCCCTGCCAGGACACCTGCGATCGCCGCGGAAATTCTCCTAATTCTGCCCACTTCAATAGGAAGTGGGCAGAATCGGGAGAAATGCCTACCCTTCCGGGGGTGCGGGGGGTTACCCAGAAAATCGGGAGCCTCCCGCGAAAACCGGGAGGGTAGGCATGTATGATTTATGCATATATGTTTTATTGGGTATGCACAGAACTATCCAATGGTGGTACACAGTATTTTATGGTGCAAATTAAGTAAAAACAAGGATTTCATGCTGTATCTAAAAGATGGGAAAATATCTTGGACATTCATACACTCATAAAATACAGAGAATCATTGCATAACTCTACTTTCACACATAACAAATAACCACAGAAATAGTAAATATTTTCAATATTGAAAAGTGTAGACCAACAAGTATGTAGACATCCTCAAGCCCTATGTCCCTTAATATGGGAGGACAATATTGCCATCAGTTGTGTCCTTCTGCTCTCCAACTGGACTTTGAATCAGGACATTCACCTGGTGGAATAGTGCATATTTCTTAATGTATGTTACAGGTGGAATAGTTACTGTAATGTTTATATTAGGAACCAGTTCCACCAAAATAAAACATGATTTATCAATGAAAGGTAGAGTCTATTAAACGACTTATACAGGTTGAGTCTCCCATATCCAAATATTCCTACATACGGAATTTTTTTTAGCGTGACTGACATAGTGACAACTTTGCCCTTTGATGGTTCAATGTACAGAAACTTTGTTTAATGCACAAAATTATTAAAAATATTGTATAAAATTATCTTCAGACTGTGTGTATAAGGTGTATATGAAACATAAATGAATTTCGTGTATGTATGCAAATTCTGTTTGATGCACAAAATTCTAAAAAATATTGTATAAAATTACCTGCAGGCTGTGTGTATAAGGTGTATATAGAACATAAATGCATTCTGTGTTTAGACTTGGGCCCCATTCCCAAGATACAGTACCTCCTTATGGTATGCATATATTTTAAAATACGGAAAAATGCAATTTCCAAAATACTTCTGGTCCCAAGCATTTTGGATATGGGAGACTAAACATGTACTGTAAGTTCAGATCTAGGCCATTATTGTGACTTGGACAATTAAGAGAATGAATTTAAAATAAATACACACACACCAGGGCCGTGAGTAGGGGTGGCGAGTGGTACCACTGCCCAGGGTGCTGAGCCTAGGGGTTGGCACCAGTGTCTGCTCCAGAGGTGGGGCTGCAGCGCAGTCCAATATTCAAATAGGAGAGCCACACCAACTGTTACCCCAATTGCTACCAAACATCACTGGCAGTGGGTGTGGCTCCCTTATTTGAATTTTGGACTGCGCTGCAGCCACATCTCTGAAGCCGCCACTGGTGAGCATTGTTGCTCCCTCATGGGACCTATACTTGGCTTGCATGGTGCCTGGAATGGCAACCTGCAGCCTACAAAACCGCAGCAGAGCAACCTGGGGTCCTCCTTAAGAAGCACAGGGTGGTCACTTACTAGCTCACAGAATCACCCGGAGTGTAATGGGGACGCTTTGGGCAATCCTGTGGACACTCCAGCAGCCCCCCACCCCCTCCCCTGAGACATGACATCACATGTTCAGGGTCGGGCCGGGACAGGGTAATGGATCTGCTACAGTCTGAACACACACACTAAATATTCATGAGTAGGTTGTGGTCATTTCACTAGCAACTATTGACATCAATAAAGAATATGGTGTCTTATTGCTTAGTTCATCAGTAGAATATAATATGCATGCTACATATAGTATTTGTCAAATCTTTGTAGCTGAGCCTGCTGGAACTGTATTTTATTCTTATTCTGGAACACTTATAAAATAGGTATAAAAATCTAAGTACTATTAAAATATTTTCAGAAATGTGACATTATTGGAGGAATTCAATTAGATGCAAGTTTGGTCCCACGAGGCGAATCCACCGCAAATTCGCATTGTGAATTACATATGCAATTCAATTCCGAACTCACATTTCTATTTCAGAGTAAACTTGCCTGTTTTTGTTCGCACCCCTGAGCAGGTGAAAAGGTTGGGGAAATCTTTATTTTAAGGTAAAAATGTCAGGACTTGCTTCAGAACCTCTTGGACACCCCCCCCCCCCCCCCCCATGACTAATTAGGCATTATAATTTTATCAATTAGCTTAAGTGACCCAATAACTACATGTCATTTTTGGGGTAAAAAAACAACAACACACAAATCGCCTCAAATTACCCCAAAATAAGCTTTTTAGCTAAATAATACACCCCACATTTAATGAAAGTATTTGTTTCAACAACAAATAATAATTGTCATTAACATCTTTTTTTTTAATTTTTAATATTCGTCTCAAATTAACCCAAAAAGATATCCTTTTTACTACTTTTTTTTTGCATTTTCCGTTTAATTCCTTTGTAATGAAACAAAATTCTACAGCTTTTTATATTATTTCACTCTTTTTAAACAATGCACAAATCAGCCATTTGACTAATTTTAAAGGCATAAAGTACTTTCCTTATGGCCACTAACAGTCTTCTATATGATTCTGCTAATGAAGTTGTCCAGAAAGGTCTCCCCACTTTTTCATGCTATTTTGCGTGTTCGCTTTTTTGGTCAAAATTCGCACTCTCTCACTGCGAGCAGTGCGAATTGGTATTTCTAATTGAATTGTGCGTATCTCAGGTACACGCAAGAAAGTGAAGTGTGCGAATTTAACGCCTTTTGCAAACTGATCCTTTCTCTCTCCTCCATGTTTATACGCAGCCCAGCTTTCTACCTTACATAACTGGTAAATATATGGCACCTCCAAATGGAACCCCGCTACTATGCAGCAGCCAAGTGTTACAAGGTTATGCGATATTGCTACTAAGCAGTCTGAGCTGGACTGTTCAAAAGAAGAATGGAAACTGTTTGATTTGCAGATTTAAAAATCTCTTCCAATAATGTATTACAGCCAGACTAGGCTTGAATAAAGGGGTCAGCTTTCAGCTAAACCGTGCTGTCAGTTATAGCTGCAACAAAGGCGTATTCAGAACAGGATAGCTTTTTTATTATGGAGTTCTGCAGGATACTTGTAAACTTAAAAGGTGAGCGACAATTAGGCTTTATATTCTCACGAATCCCAGCATTGTCAAAGAATTGTCCTCATGCCCCTGCTCGCCCCCTGGTACTTGGATTGTTTGAAGTCATTATTACCATAGACAAGCTCACATAGATAAGAGGTCAGCATGTACGATTTGTGAAGACAAAAATACTCTTGGAGGTTTTCTTATCACTTGAAAGTTTTTATTCTGACATTTCATTTCCTATTACTTGGGACTAGTCACAAAAGCGCAGTGAGAATGTACTCCGTCCACATGATAAGTATCCTGCCATCACCATGGCGTTATTTCAGAGTATGCATGAGATGTGAGGCCTGGCTATCTCTTTGTACATCCAATTGAGCTCTACTATAATTTATATCAACATATGATCTTAAACATGTCAGACAGAAGCTACGAAAAACATTATACATTTGCTTGACTCGTGTGTTTACAAGAGTGGTAGGAAAAAATATTTCTGGTGCAAATAAACCAAAGACCATGGGCCAAATGTAAGAGGGAGAGAGTTTAGAAAATGGGAGAGTTTAGCAGTAAATTCTCACACTATTACATTGGTCGAGTTGTATTTTCAAAATGGGAAAACATCTGGATGAGAGTTTAAATCGTGGGAGTTTTTTGAGTCTGAAAAACATGTGAGTTTCCATGTTCTCGGACTCTATTACATTGGCCGAGTTTAATCAGTGTGAGGGTTTACTGCTAAACTCTTACATTTTCTAATCTAAACTCTCACCCTATTACACTTGGCCCCAGGACTTTGAAGAAGAGGAAATATCTTGGACATTCATAAACTCATAAAATATAGAGAATCATTTCTACATACATACAGTACCCATGTATTTCATGCAAAGTGAAATAGTAAATATGTTCAATACCTAAATGATAACATGATTTAACAACAAAAGTTAAATTATAGTGAAATAATACCTCCCAACCAATCTGCTTTTCATGAGACAGTCCCAATTTTGGAGGACTGTCCCACCGCCCCAATGTGCAAGGGGATGGGAGATGTACGTCATAAAAAAAAATAAATCATTATTTTAAAGAAAAAAAACTAACCACCCAATGGGGGTGTGGCCACATCTACTCGGAGACTCCAGTGTTGGCAGATATGGTAAACTGGAATACTGTAAGTAGACTTGGACCAATCCATTCTAGTCAATAAGATATCAAAATTACCCAATTCAAAGTAATTCTCACTATTGTAATATAAATGGAATTCATCACCAGCACACAGCCACAGTTCTTGCAGGATGAACCAATATTCTAGATCATCTGACATCACAGGAGCAAATATTAATTTTTATATATATATATATATATATATTTATATATATATATATATATATATGTATATATATATATAGTCTGGTGTTTCAGTGACATTTTAATCACTTTTCTCACGCTATTCCTGTAAAAGTGATTTCACTGAAACCTCCGACCAAGGATAAAGTCCAAGAGTGATGACCGTTTTGCTGTCTGTATGTAAATATGTGTATGTATATATTATATACAGGAGAGAGAGAGAGAGAGTGTGACCACTGCTGATAAGATAAGGTCACACACACAGTATGTGAAAAACTTTATGGCTGAGGGGCCTATTCATTAAACCTAAAAATTCTCTGGAGATAATTAGCTTTAGAACTCTCATGGAGTTCTAGCTAATTATAGGTGGAATTCATCATTCCACCTCTCCATAAGTATCTATTCCGAAAAGCTGTCATTTTTGCGATGACAGCTTTTCGGGAAATAGATACTTTTCCCTGCCTACACTACCTTACCGCAACTGGAAACAGTGCTGCGCATGCGCTGTTACATCTGTAAAACCAGCGCATGCGCAGCACTGCCTACAGATGCGTTAAGTTTGTGTACCCCACCACCACCCCCCTCCGCTCACCTCCCCCCCGACTTAACTGTCCGCGCAGCAGCCTCCGGCTCCGTCCTGCTGGTCTGTCATGTGGTTTTCCAGCAGACCACATGACAGATTAGAAAAAAATATATATATATTTTTTTTTTTCTAAACTTTCTTGTGCTCTGCTGGGGAGCACACATGTCCGACCAGCCTCCGGAGCCTGAGGACGGAGCAGAGCGCCAGAGGGACTCGTCGGGGGACCTGCACACGCCGATACAGGTGAGTTTCACCTGCTATTCGCCACCTCACAGTGGCGAATAGTAACTGCATCAAATTCCGAAAATTGATAATTTTCGGAATTTGATGAATACCACAATTTCCACATCCCCATACTAATGTATGGGGAGTGTGGAAATTAACGCAGGGGAACTTAGCAAGGAGATATCTGTGATATCTCCTGTGCTAAGTGGCTACATGAATACCAAAATAACGTTATTTAAGGAAAATGTCCACAAAAACGTTATTTTAGTGTTGATGAATAGGCCCCTGAGTCTTTTGACACAGTGAGCAGAATAGCAGCATGGAGCCATGGTGCCCAGAGAATGCCTATTCTACAGCCTCCCCCCCCTATTGAATTTTGGTAATGTGGGCAAGGACAGCATGTGAGGCTAATTTGAAATTTAAAAAATTCATAAATGGTCTACAGAGACTGTCTTTTGCTAATTGCACCCTGTGCCGCTCTCGTCTCTCCCCTTTCCTCTCTGTGTCCCTCTCCTCCCTGTGACTTTCTTTACCCCACCCAGGGCACACTGCTGTGTGTCACCCATGGCCCGCCTGCGCTCACTTGTTTCTGTCCAGGGGGAGGGCACAATGACAGACGTCAGTAGCTACCAAGGGAGCAACAACATTTTAGGTTGGGGGGGGCAACTTATAATTTAATTTTTGCGCCCCTAAATTTCTGAATATCGCCCCCTCAGGCGCAGCAGAGAAACCCGCAGATGGAACATTGCGGTGCAGCTGCAGAAGTCACATCTCACTCTATATACACTATACAGGCAGCAGCATGGGGGAGAGCTGAGCATCCAGGCACCAGGTGTGGGTGCAGTATCAGACCCCCACATTCAGCCTGTCACTGATACAGTGTGCTGCAACCTGTCACTGATACAGTGTGCTGCAGCCTGTCACTGATACAGTGTGCTGCAGCCTGTCACTGATACAGTGTGCTGCAACCTGTCACTGATACAGTGTGCTGCAGCCTGTCACTGATACAGTGTGCTGCAGCCTGTCACTGATACAGTGTGCTACAACCTGTCACTGATACAGTGTGCTGCAACCTGTCACTGATACAGTGTGCTGCAGCCTGTCACTGATAGTGTGCTGCAGCCTGTCACTGATACAGTGTGCTGCAACCTGTCACTGATACAGTGTGCTGCAACCTGTCACTGATACAGTGTGCTGCAGCCTGTCACTGATACAGTGTGCTGCAACCTGTCACTGATACAGTGTGCTGCAACCTGTCACTGATACAGTGTGCTGCAACCTGTCACTGATACAGTGTGGTGCAACCTGTCACTGATACAGTGTGCTGCAACCAGTCACTGATACAGTGTGCTGCAACCTGTCACTGATACAGTGTGCTGCAACCTGTCACTGATACAGTGTGCTGCAACCTGTCACTGATACAGTGTGCTGCAGCCTGTCACTGATACAGTGTGCTGCAACCTGTCACTGATACAGTGTGCTGCAACCTGTCACTGATACAGTGTGCTGCAGCCTGTCACTGATACAGTGTGCTGCAACCTGTCACTGATACAGTGTGCTGCAACCTGTCACTGATACAGTGTGCTGCAACCTGTCACTGATACAGTGTGCTGCAACCTGTCACTGATACAGTGTGCTGCAACCTGTCACTGATACAGTGTGCTGCAACCAGTCACTGATACAGTGTGCTGCAACCTGTCACTGATACAGTGTGCTGCAACCTGTCACTGATACAGTGTGCTGCAGCCTGTCACTGATACAGTGTGCTGCAACCTGTCACTGATACAGTGTGCTGCAACCTGTCACTGATACAGTGTGCTGCAGCCTGTCACTGATACAGTGTGCTGCAACACCTCTATCCCACACTTGCAAACTCTCCCTGATTGTTAGGGAGACTCCCTGAAATAGTAGTAATCTCCCTGACTCCCTCAAGAGTCCACCTATCTCCCTGATTGCACCTTACCCCATTATGTAGCTGTTATATACTTGGGGGAAAAAAAAATCTGAGCTATTTATATTCAAATGGTCCTTACCTGTAATCCTTAGGTTCAGTTATGTGGTGGTGGACAGGGTTGTGCTTCTGTTTCTTAATATTTTTACATTACATTGGGCCTGATTCAGAGCCGCTCGTAAGCAGCCGCTCGTTCGCTTCCGAGCGATGTTCGCACATCTGCGCATGCGTATGGGTTGTATTGCGCATGCGCCAACCAGTCATTGCGGACGGAAATTGTGTGCTCGCAAAATAGCGAATGCCTGCTAATTTGAGTGACAGGATGAGGCGTTTGTGGGTGGTAACAGGGGAAGGTGCTTGAAAACGGGGAGTGGTGATCCGAACGCAGGCGTGCCAAACGGTCAAAACGGGCGTTTTAAGGGTGTGCATAATTAACAAAGCTGCGTCATCGACCACGTCACTTGGTTGTCTTTTAGCCTGAACTGCTCGCATGATCACGGTAGGAAAATGCTACCACAAGAATAGCGAGCAGTTCATACGCCTTTCGATGTACTTGATTAATCTAATAAATAGCGGAGATGACGTATGATGCGAGCGGCCAAGGGGCGTCTTTACAAAATAGCGAGCGCATGTTTCGGACGCTCGCTCAGACATAGAGGCGTCAACAGACCGCAAAGAGCGAGCGCTCAATTTAAATAGCCAGCCCCTTTTTCTGAACGAGCGTCCGCAAATAGCGTCCGGCTCTGAATCAGGCCCATTGACCATAAATAATTTGATTTGGTGACCACCAACCTGAGGCATCTCTGCAAGTGTCCCAAGGCACCCCAGGGTGCCACAGCACACAGTTTGGGAACCACTGGCCTATGGATACATGAATTTTCATACAAGGTTTCTCTTGGACACTTATATGGAACCACTTTTAAAACACAATACATGAGTAAGCCCTGAAACATATCAGTGTGTTTTCATCAACAAGTACTGTAGACACATCCCATAGATGTAGCTGTACACGTCCACTTTATCTCCACACTCATAGGTGTTGCTTTCACAATCTCCCTGAAATGCTTTTTCAAAAGTAGGCAAGTATGTTCTGTCCCCCAGTCAGTTTCAGATCGCTGTGCAGCACGTGGTGCCGTTCATCCCTTTAAAGCAGTGGTTTTCAAACTCAGGACCTGATTTAGACCCAGACGTTAAGAAGCGTTCACTAGTAGCTGGCTGATGTTCGCATTGTGCGCATGCGTATGCATTGCAGTGTGCGATCCTCTGCGAAAGATCAGGAAACATATGCTCGCCCAGCATAGACAGCCCACCAGAGTGAGTTACAGAAGAAGCCGTTTGTGGGTGTTAACAGGGGCAGGCCACCAGAAACGGGGGAGTGCAGATGTGAACGCAGGCGTGCCTGACCAAAATAACGCTGTTTTAGAGGCGTGCATAATTAACAGGCAGCGTCATAGTACAAGTCACCTGGTTGTATTTCACACTGAAGTGATCGCAGTGCTTGAGGTAGGGTATAGTCTACCTCAAGCGCTGCGTTAGCTTCCGATGGTACTCGAAGTACACTTCCTGGAGATGATGTGCGCTAGTGGGCGTCTTAGGACAGGCTGGTGGGCGTCTGCATACACAAAGCGATTGCACGGCCAGACAGAGTGCGTGCTTATGGCTTGACTGCCATACCGTCACTTAGCCGAATTTGCATACGCTGCAAAAGTGCGTTCGCATCTAGTGACCGATTCTGAATCAGGCCCTCAGTTCTCAGGGCCCCAAACAGGTCACATTTTCCAGGTCACCCAGCAGCTGCACAAGTGTATTCATTACTCACTGACACATTTTTAAAGATCCATAGATGGAGCTAATTATTTCACTTGTGATTCTGTTAGGAGACCTGGAAAACATGACCTGTTTGGGGTCCTGATGACCGAGTTTGAGAACCTGTATTTTAAAGCATAGCAGTGACCAACATATAACACAGAGAGCATTGCAGTGAGGAATATATAATACGGAGAACATTGCAGTGACAGCCATATAGCACAGAAAACATAGTAGTAAGCATAATTATAATACAGAGAGCATCACTGTGACTGCCATATAATATAGAATACATTGTAGTGACCACCATATAACGCAGGAAACATTGCAGTGACCACCATATAATGCAGGGAACATCACAGTGACCGCCATTTAATGCTGGAAACATCTCAGTGACCACCATATAATGTATAAAGCATCAAAGTGACCACCATATAATACAAAGAGCATTGCAGTGACCACCATATAATGCAGAGAGTCGCAGTGACCACCATATAATAGAGAGAGTAGATCGCAATAACCACCATATGATGCAGAGGGTCGCAGTAACCACCATATAATACAGAGAGCATCTCAGTGACCACCAAATAATACAGAGAGCATCGCAGTGACAACATTTAATGCAGAGAGCTTCGTAGCGACCCCTAAATATTACAGAGAGCATTGCAGTAACCACCAAATAATGGAGAGAGTCGCAGTGACTACCATATAATACAGAAAGCATCACAGTGACCACCAAATAATGCAGAGAGTCACAGTGACCACCATATAATACAAAGAGCATTGCAGCCAAATAATGCAGAGTTGTAGTGACCACCATATAATACAGAGAGCATTGCAGTGACCACCACATAATGAGAGTCACAGTGAATGCCAGTTAATGCACAGACCATCAGTGATCCACATATAACAGATATGAATAACCCCCCCCACACAGACACAATACCCCCTCCCACACACAATAATACCCCCCTACACAATAATACTCACACATACACACAATAACCCACCCACACACAATAATACCCCCCACACAATACACACTCACAATAATACCCCCCCCACACAATAATACTCCCCCACATACAAACACAATAACAATACCCCTCCCCCCCAAACACACATTAATACACCACCCCCGGCACAGGCAGTATTAACACCTCCCCCAAGAAAAAACAACAAATACACCCCTCTTTCCCCATTGCATAAGTATACTCCCCTTCCCCAGATAACATTAAAACTTTTTCACATCACCACTGGCACTTACCTGTTCAGGGGGAGGATCTGTCTGGTGCCTGCCTGCGGAGCTCCATGGTACAGAAAAAGAAAACAGAGACAGGATAGACTGAATAAGGGGTGGAGACTTATTGAGGGGGCGGAGCCTTGGCAGGGGCAGGAGGGAATCAATTAGAATAGTCAGACAGGGAAGTGGAGGGGGGCAGGGATTCAGTGAGGGGCAGGGTCTTGGCCAGCGACAAGAGGGAGTAGATTAGAATAGTCAGAAAGATGAGAGGGTTGGGAACTTGAGTAAGGGGGCAGGGTCTTGACCAGCACCAGGAGGGAGTAGCTTCAGTAGAAGAATAGAGTCAGGGTAGTGACAGACCATGTAGAGGACAGGAGGGGGCAGAGACTCGGGGTCTCAGTCAGGGAGGGGAGAGATCACTTGGGCATCCGCAGTGCAGGTTCATAACTTCAGAGCCTCTGAAGTTATGAAGGAAATAGTGGGTTCTGCCTCTGATTGGCACCTCTCTCAAATGTGGGGGTAGAGGGGGGAGTGATCTGTACCCTCGCATCCCCCATTCCTACGCCTTGGTGGCTACCCTGCCCCAAGGTGCTCCTGCCTAGTGAGATGAATGGTGCCAGCTAGCCCCGTCTTCAGCAGATATACCCAGCACACTCAGCCACCCAGCCTGTCTCATTGGCGCGCACAAACTGACTGTTATCATCGTGTGTAGCACGACTCACACAATGGTGATGGGATCATCGAGATGTGAGTCGCACGACTTTTAAATGACACATACTGACAACAGCCAGTGTGTATATGTGTGTGTGTTTCACAGCCACTTGGACAGTCCGGACTAAAGAGATGGATTATCATTTCATGGAGCCCTAGGCAAGTTAAACACTAAGGGCCCCTCCATCTTTGATCCGCCCCTGCATTGTCAGTATAGCCCGGCCTGTGTAATGTTACTGACATTTACCCTACTGGTCTCGGCCTGTTGGTACATCTAACAGATGTCCGACCCCACCCTCTGGGTCCAGGCCCGCTTGCCTCTACACCATTTTTATTTTTAAAAAATCAGTCAAGTGACTTATGTACAACTTAATTTATTGTGTTACCTAAACCAACAAATTCCACGTCTGTCCGTGCTTCTATCTGTGCCTCTATCTGTACCCCTTTCTGCCTCTCTGTGCCTCTATCTGTATGCCCTTCTATCTCTGTCTGTACCCCCTATTCCTCTCTGTGCCTCTATCTGTATCCCCTTCTGCCTCTTTGTGCCTCTATCTGTATCCCCTTCTGTCTCTGGGCCTGACTCAGACCCGCTCGCAAGTGGGTCGATGGTGGCCCAGGGCGCATGCGCGGCGTGCTCGAGCCCCGGAGCGAGTGGGGAAGGGGTGGTTAGGTTTAGGCACTTAGAGGGGGGTTAGGGTTAGGCACCAGGGAGGCAGGTTAGGGTTAGGCATAGGTCCGGCGGTATTTCATACCGATCCCGCCACAGGAGAGTGCCATGACAATCTGCTGCGGCAAGAGAGAGATTCCCCAGCGGGCGTAACCTTTTGGACAGTTCTGCATACCCTGCTCTCACAACAATATGACAATAATTCTATGTATTTTATTTACAAATACCACATACACCACTTTAGAATGATGTTTTATATAATATGCATGAGAGATTTCTGCATTCCAGAATGGGCTTCTGCCATTCCCGTCTTGTTCGTTAGTATTTTTATTATGTGCTGGGCATTTGTGTTTGCTGCTTTGGACACTGGGTATGTGAGTCTGCTATAGTATATGATGAGTGTTTGTGGTTGTAACAATTTATACAGGACATTTGCAGCCCTTGCATTGTAAACTGGGTATCTGGAGGTTTATTTACTGGACACGAGACTGTGTTATATATTCGGCATGGTCTCTATAAAATGATATGAATTCAATTGGGCCTGTAGAATATGCCATTCTTTAGGGGTAAAATCTGCCATTACATTTTTAGGAATGTATAAAGTGCCCAAGTATGGTAAAGGAGATCCTTATTTAAAGGCAGGCATAGGCTTTAAGCAGCCAACTAGAACAAATAGTTGAAAACAAATCAAATGTGAAATCAATACTTCTATACGGATTACTGTGTGTGGATTCACAGCAGTCTTTTAAGTCAGCTCTGAAATGGTAATGTATTCATATAAATATAAAACCCTGTAAACTAATTGTCAGCCTGGAATGAAAAGAATGAAGAGTTTATATGCAGTTGCCAAAAAAATTCAAATATGAAAGAGAAAATCATCCAGCCCAGTTTTGGAAATTGTCTCCTCTGGTATTGTAGAAAAAGCAGTGATCATCGGTGAGCAGAGCATTCCATAATAGGATGTGAATGTAGGTTACCGAGGGCACAGAGGCTGGCAAGCCTCTAACACACTCAACAGTAAATTACCATGAATTCAAATCATCTTTATTAGTGTAACCCCCTGGCCATTGGCAGAAGGGTTACATTGGCATAACGTAGCACCATCTGGTACCATTGAACGCCACTCTGCAGTGTCACTCAGGGATGAGTGATTGGGTGAAGCTGTAATCCAGAATTGCTTTAGTGCATATACATAGTGGGATGTACTATAAAAAAATAAAGATACTTAATTAGCCTTAATATCTATAAATTCTTAGAGAGTGCCTTGCTTAGATAATCCAATATATTTACATAGTGAATTAGATTGCTAAAACAATTCACACTGGAACCGAAAAGTGTAGCGGTACATAGTTTCCTGTAAGTAGATAATGTAACAATCAGGAAAAAATATACTCAGATTACAGGACAAAAAACGACACAAATAAATGTTATCTTTTCATTTTATTTGTCGTTTAACCCTGTGGATTATGTGATATTCATGATGTAATCCCTTGTAGTGTCATAAAAACTTTAGTGACCTTTAAGATCTATTTCCAAATCAATGGTAGAGTCTCATCCTTTTTAGCTCATTCTCTCTCTGTCAAAAATCACAATATAAATAAGTGCAATATTGTTTTATGTGTTGCCTTTGATAGTGAGGTTGCGCTGGCGCTTTGTACTATCCGTCGCTTCTTTGTAGATTCAACACAGTAGTTAAATAATCCAACTTCATTTATGTTCAAATTCACATCACACTGAGAGATCAATTGGTCTGCTTTAAGAATCACTGGTCTTCAAAGTGGGTTAAGACTCTCAGCTCACAGCTTGCAAACCGCAAACTTTCTTTCTGTTCCTTGATTAGAGATATATTTTCATGTATTGGGAAGTAATAACATTCAAATACATTTTCCCTGTCAGTGAGATAGACAGTGTTGGGTTGCTGTCAGTACAGCATATGAATGTGTTTGCAATATCTGTATTTGCGATCACAGGCGTTCTGACTGAAATATGTTTTCTTAACTTAAAAAAAAAAAAGAGAGAATATGTAAATTATTCAGCAATGCGCAAACAAGCTGGCAGTGTCTATTTCACTGCATGATCAATATAAATGCATTTTCTTTCCTTACTTCACAGTTCTTGACATTAACATGAATAATATAATCCCTCCTGACATTAGAATACCATCTGTATTAAGTAACACTTGTGTTTTCCAGGTCAGCGTCATCAGGACACAGTAGGTGACATGACTGAAAGATGAAGGGCCTACTGTTCTAGATGGATACCATTATTTTACATTATAAATCCCTCCTCTCCTAGAAGTAGGTCACAGGGGCTACACGATCTACTTTCTTTACACGTGAAACGAGGAGAAATAAAAAATCCCTCTCGCCTGCCACAGTGTGCAGATTCAATAACAGCTCTTATCTCCAGCACTTGGCAAAACGTTTTTGTATTTATTGTGTAGTAAATAAAGCTTAAATGCTTTGAAGCCCTCGTTGCAATCTATCTAGCCATTTGCAGCCCAATAACAGCAGGGAATAAGAACTGCCATCATCTAATGTCTTTCTTCCCCTCCTCTGTGTGTGCATCTTTTCCCAAGATTTCATTATTTTCTTCCACTGGATCTGTTCACGCTGTCATATCTAGGACACCGCAACACTAAATAAACAGGGAGATACGATTCTGAAATAGTTTATCATGGTAAAAAATGGTTTCATCGGAAACAATAGCACAGAGGCTGAAAGGTGGATTGGAGAATACTGTTCTATTCAGTCCTTTTCCAATGGAAGGGAAATAAGAGGTATAAAGCTTCCCCTCCCTCCTGGACAATGATCTGCCTTTCCCTATTTCTGACAGTCAGAGATTACATACACTAACACTTCAGAGACGCTCTACTTTGTCATAGACTGGGTAGTACATAGATTTCCATACTGCTAAACCAATCATTGACGTTTCAAACAGCATTGAAAAACAACCTGTCATTCAAGCATCTGTTCTGAGTATTTTCTGGAGCGCCTGTGTTAAATATTTGCCGTCGTGTGGCAGTCATGAGCTTTATCATTTCCACTTATATTTGTTCATAGACGAATTTGTATTTTACAAGTAATTATTTGCCAGGCTATTGTAATGCATCACCTGTAGGATGTGTTCTGGGGGAATTTTTTCCTGACAGAGGCTCAAATACAGCTCATTCATTAGACAAGAAAATGCTGTATGTATAGCAAATGAAATAATAAGCTGTGTTCTTGATGCTTTTTTTTGTATATGTGACCTTATTTTAATCTACAGTATGTCCTTTCAAATAATATGTATGTTCATATACTGTAACAATCCAGCGTATAGCAGCATCTTACTGTATCTGGAGGTCGCGTCTTGGCCTGTTCTCTTAAAGGATGCCGGCGTCATCATCATGGCTGCCAAAGGGGTGTACTTGTGACCTTCTTGATGTTTTAAAGGTACATATGCATTTGATGAAATCCTGGTGCCGAAATCTAGGGCCTGTTTCAGAGGTGAACGTAGGGCCGTTTCTAGGGGCAGGCGGCGTGCACGGGGCGCTCCGCCTCCAACCCCTACTTTTTCATGCGGCTCCCTGGAACTGTGAACGCTGGCCCCTGAAGTGATCGGAACTAAAGAAGCCTCCGATCGCTTCAGAGGCCAGCATTCCCAGTGATGCACTGCGCGGGTGACGTCATGACGTCACCCGTGATGTGAGTAGCGAGCCTGCCCTGCGCGCCTGTCAGAGTGACCCAGAGGCAGCAGGAGCCAGCGTCAGCGTGGTGAGGTAAGTTCTGGGTTTGTGGGGGCCCTGAATAAGGGGCACTACTTTAGGGGGCCCTGCATAAGGGGCAAAACTACAGGGGGCACTGCATAAGGGGCACTACTTTAGGGGGCACTGCATAAGGGGCAAAACTACAGGGGGCACTACTTTAGGGGGCCCTGCATATGGGGCACTACTTTAGGGGGCATGCATATGGAGCAAAACTACAGGGGGCACTGCATAAGGGGCACTACTTTAGGGGGCCCTGCAAATGGGGTACTACTTTAGGGGGCACTACATATGGGGCAAAACTACAGGGGGCACTGCATAAGGGGCACATATACAGGGGGCACTGCATAAGGGGCAAAACTACAGGGGGCACTGTATATGGGGACAACTACAGGAGGCACAGCATAATGGGCACTATAGCCTGAGATCCAGTGGGGGGGGGGCAGCCTGAGAGCTGGTGGGATGATGTCTGCTTTCATGCTTATGGGGGAAGAGTAGGGCTATTGAGACAACTCGGGGGGGGGGGGTGGCAGGAGTGGCACACGAGGGGTCGCTGTAGTGGCATGGGGGGGCTGGAGTTACACATGGAGGAGCTAAAGTGTGTATTACTTTTTCAGTGTATTTTATGTGGTTCTGGATTTCAAAATGTATTTTATGTTGATGTGGTTTCTAAAAAATATTTTATGTGGCTCTGGCTTTTTCAATGTATTTTATGTGGAAGTGGCTTGTTGCAGTGTATTTTATGCTGAAGAGGCTTTTTTCAGTGTCTTTTATGTGGATCTGGCTTGTTTCAGTGTATTTTGTCGATCCCCCTTACAATGAGGCCACTCCCCCTTCCCAGAGGTGAGCGTGCGCTATTAGTAACTACTGCTTCTCAAGGGAGGGGGGGGGGCACATTTTCATTGTTCGCACTGGGAGCCCCAGACCCTA
Organism: Taudactylus pleione; assembly: GCA_031769625.1. Lineage (NCBI taxonomy): Eukaryota > Metazoa > Chordata > Amphibia > Anura > Myobatrachidae > Taudactylus > Taudactylus pleione. The sequence continues at coordinate 7,384,726 of JAUIMM010000368.1, read as the reverse complement.
GAAACGGCCCTGGGTGGACGCAATAGTGACTTTTGTCGCAGCTGCTGCTTCGCCTGCAAGGTAATGCGTCCTAAAGACCCATTATCGGTGGTTCTGTTGGCTGTAGAATGTACATGCGTCTATGGCCACCAGAGTCAATGGAACTGTGGGGCTGATTCAGCATTGCACACAAGTGCGCAGGAACCGGTCTGCGAATATGCAGTATTGGTCCTGCATGAACGCACGCAGCCCCTTCTATGCCTCTGCCTGTTTGATAGGCAGAGACATTTAGGGGTGGGGCGGGGCCGGTCGGCATTCCCAGAAACGGGGGGCATGTCCTTCCAGTTTTCTGGGAGTGGCAAGGCCAGGGGCTGTATCCATGGATGCAGTTTCCTGGCCTCGCGAGCTGACCAGCCTGAGTAAGCACCATCCACCATCGCAACCGATGGTCGCAATGGTTATCCCAAATGCAGCAGGAGTATCATACACCTTCTGCATTTGCATGTTTGCAAGGACGGAATTGCAAAGCTGCTTGCATTAGACTCCGTGCCTCAAAACTGCCAGCACAATCCCAAGACTGACACAGTATCCTCTCAGCCAGCATTGTGACATATCAGCAGTCAAGTTTGGTGGCCTTCATATATCAGACTGACACTGGACACCAATTACAGACAGTATTGATGTGTTCTTACTCTCAGGCCTTTAGACATCAGTGAGGCCAGAAAATTCAAATGTTTTAGAAGGAAAATCTTAAAGTTTAAATCAATAAAGCACAATGGAATAGGAATCAAGTGATAATAGGCAATACTTTAAAATAAAATGCTTACGTATTCCCCTATGCACATTTTCAACTGTTAATATACAAAATGTATAATTTATAATTTGTTAAAAAATAACAATACATAAGAATAAGGACACAGGAACAATATATACAAGAAAAAGTGTAGATGACAGGATATGTTCAGGACCCAAAGGGATACTTCAAATAAAGGACAAAAGTAAAATAATAAACCATGTTATTTTATTATTTTGGCTCGAGCAGTGTTCGTAAACCCATTTCCCAAGCCCCCTAACAGTCCTGGGACTAGATTTACTAAAATTTGTAAAACAGACAAGTGGAGCTGTTACCCTTCACAACCAATCAGATTCTGTCTATCATTTTCTAGGATGCAACAAATCCACTCTTCATTTTTAGAAGCTTTAGTAAATCTACCCCCAGGTTTTAAGGATATACATGCTTGAGCACAGGCGACCTAATTAGAGCCTCAGTTATTTTGATTTAACAACCTGTTTTTAAGAATGAATATCTAGAAACCTGGCCTGTTAAGGAGGCTTTGAGGACTGGGTTTGGGAAACCTTGCCCTAGGCCTAAGGCATTTAATTAAGACTGTTTTTCATATATTTTTTTAAAATCAGTATTTATTTGTATAGTAGCATCATATTATAGTCAACTGTGCATTTTGATTTACGATTGAGGGTGCTATCAGCAGGGCTATAGAGAGCAGCAGCAAGCTGGGTGAAGGAAGAGGTGTGGCTAAATCATGGGGGCATGGCCACATCTGCTGAGAAAAAAAACACACATTAAAAGCACAGAGGAGGGGGGCATTCTTCCCTCTGCACAGATGGGAGGGGTCCCTGCTGGTCTCCATAGATAAGCCTGAGCCTGGGTAATTAGTACCTGCCCCCCCTCCTCTCTGCACATCTGGCTATCGGTTATCCTGTATTATATATTTGTATCTAAACTGGATGAAAGTCCTTTTAATTGTCTTATAATATATTTAGGTATAACTCTGGCAATAATCTAGAAAAACATTTTTTCCACATTTTTGAAAGTCTTGGACTGTCATTTTTTTATTTAGTAAGTTCTTGGGAGTTCTGGCAAATGACATGGTAGCACACGGTTTTCGATTGCTGTTGTCTGTGCTGCTGTGTCCCTGGGGTTTGCTAAATTGTAGAAATGTTAATTCTATTGGCTAAATAACATTGGCTGGGTCATCATAACTTACACTGTGATTTGTATAGGTTTTTCTTTTTCCCTTACCATAGAGTTTCAACCAATTTTTAAATTATGTATGGGCTAAACATGTAAGAAAATAAGAGAAATTAAATATTTAAACATTCGCTCCAGTTTTGACTTTTGCATCAAGGGAACTTTGCAGGATCTAATCCCTGAACTTTATGTGATACAGAGAAACAGTTGAATTAAAATGTTATTTTCTCCCAAGTTGACATTGATATTTAAATCACATTAGTGATAGCTGGGTGAGCTCAAAAATAAACAGATTGCTGGCAGATTTTCAGTAGTGCAAGAGATTTCTATTTCTCAGTACAGTGACTGCCGGAGGTGATGACTTAACTGTAAACCTGGAAGAGTGTTAAATACGATAATATTAAAAATGATACATTGAAAATGTATTTGCAAGTACAGAGGAAAGAAAATCCTCTGAGTTGCTGCCCCCGCCATGACCTTTCTCCTCAATAGAATATATGAACAAATAGATTGACCACATTAATTCATACCACACTTTACCTTTTAATACATTCTACTTTTATACAGACTGACACACATAGCATTGAGGTCTCCATTATTTTTTCATCAAAGGAGCTTCATCCTCGAGCAATTAGCCATTTTTTGCTGATGATTATTATTCTGAGCAGTGGGAACTGACAGCTCCTTTTAAAATGAAAATAAGCTTGCAAAGGATTTGTGGTCCTACAGTAGCACATCACGATCATGTTCTTTTCTTTAAAGGGGAAATTATATCACATAGTGATTGCAGAGCCTCTTCCAAATATATATTTGAGGGGGATGGCCACGGCAAGGGCGGGATCTAATTATTCCCGCCTTGCCGCCATGGGAACATGTCTAGCGATGGCCATCCCTAACAAACACTACCATGGCTTGTTACCCATTTGATGGTTTGAACCAACAATGGCACATTTGTAAAGGAGCTCTGCTATGGTCACAGTATTCGCAGTGACATCAACAAACAACGTAACCAGCCATTGGAATGAATCAGGTGACGGTTGCCACGATTGCCCTCCTGGAAACTAATTGAAAATCCATCGCCATTGGATCAACTTCAGTTGTTGATGGCCATTCCTAATATTTGTAAGGCACAGTATGACAGACTTATTTGATTTGCATGCCAGACCTCCATCACCAGCAAGGAATGGGCCGACAGTTGTTGGAAACATTGTCCAATCAACACAATTATTCTTGCCCATTTTATAAACCAGAAAAATATAAAATCACATCATAAGTGCGTCATTGCTGCACACACAGATGTGGGGATAAGAGCGTAAGATAAGTTTAGACTGTTTCAAAAGCTGCACCTTAAAATGTAAAGATGTAAATGAATTGGGACAAGAGTTTTTTTTTCTGCTTTGGTTTCTTTAGTTTAGTAAAAATATATATAAAATTATTTACACGATGTATTATGAATAATTAATAAGATCTCCCTTTGCTGTAATAACTTGTCTTCTTGCTTTTTTCCCACTGCTTGTAGCCTGTGCCAAACTGTTGAAGAATCAATCAGTACACCACCAATTGCTAAGTCTCTCGGTAAACCCTTACTTGTGGTTTAGAACAGTTAAAACATTTTCTAATCTATAGTTTGTAAGTTCAGTGTGATGTTCTATGTTTGTCTGTTTTGGTGACACAGATCCCGTTTCATGTTTTTTTATGCAGTCTTGAAACACTAGCTTTACTGGTAGTTACCCATGCTCCCATAATTTCTGAGAGACTCCAGAATTTAAGGGGGAACCGGTATGAAATACCGCCCGCCGCATGGTTCGATTCCCGGCAGCGCCTGGCCGACAGATGCAGAGTTCCCGGCAGCGGAAGCCCGACAGCGCTTCAAAACCCGATCGTCCTAAGGTAAGTATCTACTAACCTAACCCCTTAACCCTCCTTAGGGGTGCCTAACCGTAACCTCCCCCCCAAGTGCCTAACCCTAATCCTCCCTCTAAGTGCCTAACCCTAACCCCCCCCTTCCCCGCTGCCTAAACCTAAGTCCCCCGGGGGGTGCCTAACCCTAAGTCCCCTCCGGGGGTGCCTAACCTTAATCCTCCCTCCCCCTAGCCTAACCCTAACCCTACCGGGGTGGTGCCTAGCCCGAAAGTCCCCCCCGGGTGCCCTAAACCTAACCCTCCCCCCCGCAGCTGTCCGCTCGCGGCGCCCGGCATCCCTTCGATCAGGATGCCGGGCGCCTGTCTCCCGGCGTCACGGAAGTGTCAGGCGTCTACATCTAGACGCCCGGCATTTCATCCCTCGCCGGAATATGACAGTCGGGAAGCCGGCTGCTGGTATTAAGGCAGCCAGCTTTCCAATTGTATACCTTTAAAGGAAGTTTTCCCAGTTCCCAGCATAGTGGGCAACTCTCCCGCATGCCACACACTTCTATCATGAACTGGGTGAGGCAAGGTGCATGATGACCCAATTCACTACAGTGGTTCCCAAACTTTTTTAAATCACGGCGCCCTAGTGCATCAGCATTGTTTTCACGGCACCCCAAAGCCAAAAGTTTGTTACTGAGAAACTCCGAAAAAAAATGCAGTGAAGTAGTAAAGTGAAGTAAATTGTGCTGCCCTGTCATCCTTAGGTTCAGTAGTGGTGGACAGGTTTGCACTTCTGTTTGTCCACATATTTACATTACATTGACCATAAATAATTTGATTTGGTGCTGGACCACCAACCTGAGGCACCCCTGGGTGCCAGGCGCACAGTTTGGGAACCACTGCACTATGAATTATGTCATTGTGGCCCTGCCCCTGAGTCATAATGCCACATATCGCAGCATAATATCATGGGACTGGACCAGTGATGATGCAAATCCCACCTGCACCTCCCCCTCGAAAGATCTCCCGCGAGGCCGCCTAGCAAAGGTTAGCATGATTGACTGACCCCAACAGCGCCATAGATCAGTCAGAGATCACTGAACAGTTATCATAGAGTCCTTTCTAGGTAGCAATCACATTCAAAACCACAAAATACAACTAATTTGTACACCACAGTCTTAGGATCATTGTTGGTAAAGGGAACAAATTATACTGTAAGAAAATAGTGGAGTAACCCCTAAAGCTTTGGTTGAGAAAACTTTGTCAACTGGAGTAAGAATAGAGCTAGAGAACGAGTAACACAATCCACCTGCATTCAGCTGCCAGCCAGCAAAAAAGGAGCCAATCGTAAAACCTAATTAAAAGCAGGGGATTTAGTTGCATACATTTGCAAATACATGTGTAAGCCATCCATCATTTTCATGGTGCTACCGGTGATAGGATGGTCCTAACTTTTATTAATGAGAGCACCAAGTTTGGATCAGATATATACATTTTTATACTTCCTTGAAGAGTCTCTAGTATTCCAGACAGGAGGCAACTGCAGGCCTCACATGGGTGCCTACAAAAGTGTATGCAGCTAAATCCACTGCTTTAATTTTTTTAGAGACAAGTTTTTAGTGAGGTCATTTTTGCAGGCAGGTGAGTTATTATTATTAACTTTTATTTATAAGGCAACACAAAGAGTCTGCAGTACCGTTGTAGTTTCTTTGGACTGTGGAGGACTCTTACATATTTCCAGTTATATATTAATTGAGCAGCTTGCCCTTTTTTTCTTTTGATTTCATTATTTAATCTTCAATTGCCATCATACTGTACTCTAGCCTAAGGACGACATGTACTAACACTAAAATGCAGTCAAACCTATGGGAAATGCGGTCAGTTCCCAAATGTATCAAGCTCTGGAAAACAAAACTTGTTCCCAATAACGTCATCTATAGATGGCGTTTCCTAATAGAAGTCTATGGGTTTATTTTGCATAAATCCCCAAGAGGTATCCCTCCCAGGGTCCTCCGATGGCCGCGCATGCACAGAAAGACTCCCGGAGTCATATACCCAGAAGTCCTCAAACCGCAATGGACAGCTCTTATCAGAAGGCCAAATCCCATGTTTTTTTTTTTTTTATATATTGTATATTCATGTTTTCAGTATGATCGGTTGTCCCCACTAACCGACACATTTGGAGCACTGTGGCACCTTACAAACAATCAATAAAGCCACTTATAACCATCAGGGGTGGGAAACAACAAGTTCACATACCACTGAATTTTGCTTAGATTTTACAGATTTGTTAGACTATTGTTCCTTTTTCACACACACATGCACAGTTTCTTGTTGCAAGATGGATTCATTTGCAAAGAGGACTAATTTTTGTACTGCGATTCTGTGTAAAAGTCTGAAAACAAAAATATTTTAGCAACAAAGGGTGTTCTAAGTTACAGCAACTGGTGGCGGTGGTGGGGAGAGGACAACGAACACTTATGGATGTGTTCTCATCTTAGTGGTTGTCTTCAACACCTGCAAAATGGCTAGAAGTGTACACCAGCAGTTGACGGTACAGTAGAATCCTGATTATCCAGGGGAAACGAGGGGAGAGGTTGCCTGGATAATCAAATCACTGTTAATCCAAACATACATTTACAGTACCTACTGTATTGTTAATGAGGACATTGTACACTCTGTGGCGCCAAAGCGCAAAGTTGAAGACAGTAAGCAGGTGTGCGTGCCGAAGATGAACACGTGCAACCTACAGTAGTTTGGACCGCTGTACAGTATTCATTTACTGTAGTACCGGCAAGGTTTGAAGAAATATATATTTTTAGCTTAATCCACATCATGGTAATGCGATCCCAGATGATCAGGGTTCTAATGTAATTGGACTTTGCCCACTACTTTGTCTTGGACACACATAAGAAATCCTGATGGCTTCAAGTTCTTGTTAGATATTTAATATATAAATGAGGCAAATAGTTATTTAGGTGAAAAAGTAAATGTTTTAATTAAGGAGCTGGTTCAAATGTGATGCAGAACACAAGTTGTTCCCTTAAAGCTTGACAACTGACACCCTCCTGCAGTCATGTATTTCAAAATATACCAGGCAGGAATAAATGTGCTCTATGAAATGTATAGATTATATACAGTATATAGAAATGTAAGTATAATTGTATTCAAATACAATTACACCACATATATAACAGGTAAAATAAGTTCACTGTCCTGTGTTCTGGAAACATACACATTTCATGAAAAGGTGTATCAGTCACTTAAGTGCTTTTCTCCTCCTCGGTTACAAAAGTGAGCTCACATTTAAGCCTGGTCTCAGTATCAGAAAATTAAGCCAAAACCAGGTCAGGGTCACGAGCAGCTGGTTTGGTTTCTGTCTTCAGTTTTCTCATTTCTGCCCTCATTTAGCTCATGGAGAAGAGCCAGCAAAGTTCCACTTGGCTGTAGGCACTGAAAATCATTTGCCAAAAGCAAAGGGTGCTAGGTCTTCTGAGCAGAGACAATGGAACAGCTGTGAGTGAAGATCTAAAGCACAGGTTTTTTTTTCCAAGATTAATTTAATGAATCAGACTACACCTATACCAAAGGCCTACTCTGTTATGTCTAGAGGTCTAGAATTCTCCCTGACGAGACACAGAATACACACTGCTATTATTAACAACTTATATGAAAGAGCATCTCCTACTGTATGTGTTGGGTTGGTATTGCGATCTGCATTTCTTTTAGACTAGAACTGTAACTGTGATTAAACAGAACTTATAAGGAAGGAATGTCATCTGAATGGTTCAATGACTCCTGTTATTTATGGACATTGCACTACATTGCAATATAGATAGAGTCAAGACAATATGGTTCAGATTTTAAGTAAGATACAGTAAGTTTTTATTCTTTATTACATTTTTTATTGATATGATTGCGTTTGAACTGTGAGCTGATATGTCAGTGCTCAGTGGAAAGGTGACACGTTCCTTAATAAAGTCTATTACAAAAAAAAAAAAAGAATTAATTAACTCTAAGGAGCCCAACTCATAAGTTGTGCGACTGAGCGGTTATCCTAGTGGAAAACCAACTTGAGTCTCTGCAGCAAAAGGTAAGTGCAGCAACAAGCAAACCTAATATACCTGATGTAAACAATGGTAGAGAGGCAATCAGTACAGGCAGGGGCGTCTTTAGAGAAGAGGGGCCCGTGTGCATCCCCTGTCACAGGCCCCCTCCTCTCACTCCAGTGGCAGAATCAATAGACTCTGGGCACTAGAGTGTGCCCGGAGTCTATTGCGCCTGCGCAGATCGCCGGGGAAATGGCGTGGCTACCATTTTCCACGTAATTTCCCCACAGCGCATGCGCAAAATGCGGCAAAATGGCCGCGGGGACCACTTTCCGGCGTTTGAGCAGCGCTAGGAGACCCGACACGGGACCTCGGAGAGGTAAGTTTTACATAGTATGGGTGCAGGGTGTGCACCACATTATAGATATGCACCTGAGTACAGGCATGACCTAACCAGACTATTACCGCGGTAAGTGAGTCTAACTGCATGTTTCCTAAACAGTCCAACAGATTGTACATATGCTAATTACACAGCTGATAATGAAACTGCTGCCTCAGTTCTCTAACTGACACTGTCATAACATATAATTTAATTCTGTCCTGTTCCATGCTTAAGGTGCAGTAGTTACTTACCAATGCTTTATATTACTATGTATAATACTGAAAAAGAAATCAAACTCTAACATGAATTTATAGGGGTCTATTCATGATGTTAATTTTTGGAGTTCGTTCGGACCCTGATAATTAATATTCTAATTCGATGTGAACGTCGGAGCAATTCATCATTGCTCCGGCACGGAGACAGCTGATCCGAAAATCAGCTGTCTCCCCGAAGTGTATCACTGCTACTTTCGTTCCTTACAGAGCAGTGACACTAACACGCTAGTCACGCAAAATGTGCATTTTCACCTGCTTTTGTAAAAATTAAGTGACGATGAATAGGCCCCTTATACTGTGATTATATTTACACAGAAAAGAATCCATAGTTCAACTAACAAATACCCTAGCTCAGAGGTTCCCAAACTCGGTCCTCAAAGCACCCTAACAGTTCAGGTTTTAAGGATATCCATGCTTGACAACAGGTGACATAAATTAATACCTCAGTCAATTTGATTTAGCCACCTTGTACTCAAACCTTGTATCTCTAAAACCTGACCTGTTGGAGTGCCGTGAGAACCACGTTTGGTAACCTCTGCCCTAGCTAATGTTCAGTCAGGTTCTAAATCATCTTTCCAATAAAAGTGGGGTGTGCGGGTGCACTACACATTGCAGGGATATGCTCCTTTCAAAGCCCCTATCCCTGTGTATTTTAAATAATACATTTGGTCCAAGCATAATTTCTTATAGCTGCGAATAGCAGCAATAAGATTAAGGTTATCTGGTCTAAAACCCAATAATGAATAAATATGCCCCTTAGGCAAACTAGGTAACACTTTTCTTCTATGAGTAGAAGCTAACGCACGTCTGTGGGGGGACTATGGATGTTTAGCACATGGAAAGCCTGTTTATAATTTTCTACAGAGTCAGACAAGAACCTTATTAGAACCCCAGTCTCCCTGCCTTAATCAAGCTTATTGTATCCATTACTAAATCATTAGCAATCTTTTTATTGTAGTAACCGTCTATTATTAGAACTAATGACAAGGAAAAGCAATACTTTGTAGTGTCCTGGATGGCGATTTTGTGACCATATAATATGCAGAGCTACGGTTGGAAATCTGTTCAGTCACACATCAAACGACCCTGCTGTAAGTATGCCCACACGGACATCGTCCTCAGCCACCGACTTTGCCTGTGAGAACGGGTCTAATACCTACACTGGCTTTAACGAAAGACACCTTTTATAATCGCCCGACAATCTGATAAGTGGAAACATATGTGCGAGCTTATGCAGAGCCTACCAGGGGTCTTTGTAGAATAAAAAACAGGTGCTTGCTTTATACCATATAAGACCACATTTACCCCTGCATCTAAAGGTTACAGGACTAATAGCTGCCTTGTGGCAATCCGGCTAAACTCAGGCACTGGCCAGTGCACAACATCTGGGACGTATTTGCATTCTTGCTACATATGCTTCAAGTGCAATTAGAGAGAGGCTTTGGCACATTTATTAATCTTTTTCACTTTTATCCTATTCAACAGTCTTCTGACCTCATTCTACTATTGCACCAGATGAGAAAACACAAATCTAATGAAAGTCCAGGCTGCACATGCTTCTTTCCTCTTGTTAAAATGTACTAAGACTTTGTACTTTTTATTATGCAGAGCATCATGGAAAGTGAGAGCAGTAAGACATGCTCTAACATTAGCATTAAGCATTCACTTTCAAGGGCCACTGAGTCTAAAATACAAGTTGCTCTATATAAAAGAGACAGTAATAATAGTCACAAATATATGCAAATGTTCCCTTATTGTGACAGCACCCTCGTCGGCGATAAGGTTCCCTTGCTTTCACATGAGGAGGCCCATTTGACAAGAATCGCAGAGGTACTTCTGCTGCCACAATACTTGTCCCATTATTGCCATCTCAGGATGGAGATAACAGAAGAGAATCATGGAAAAAAAAAAGTTTTATTATTTGAATAGTTTTTATTTTTTTTTCAATGTTTTAAAGATTTTAAAATATATTTTATCTTTTTGTTTTAAATAATTTTATTACATTACTGGGGCGGTGCAGACAGAAATCTCCTGTGGAGCAGAACAGCCTGTTCCTCAAGTGCAGCATTTTCTTAATTTCCTAATTCATTGGTTCTGAAACTCGGTCCTCAGGACACAGTTCTCGTTTTCCAGGTCACCTAGCAGGTGCACAGGTGTATTCATTACTCACTGACACTTTTTAAAAGATCCATAGGTGGAGATTATTTGACTTGTGATTCAGTGAGGAGACCTGGAAAACATGCACTGTTTGGGGTCCTGAGGACCAACTTTGAGAACCTGTGTCCTAGCTGATTTATACATTTCTCAGGGAGTAGTTACACATTCCTGCGTGTAGTTCAGTGGTTCCCAAACTTTTTTAGTTCAAGGCATCCTTAGGTGATTTTGTCAAGGCACCCCTAAGACAAAATAATTACCTAGCGGTCCCTTTTTAAAGTAGTTTGGTCAAAATGACATAATTAGTATTTAGGTCAGGACACAGGGGCGTTTCTAGAGAGGAGGGGGCCCATGTGCAGTCTCCGACATGAGGCCCCTCCTCTCTGTCTGGCGGTCGGCAGCGCACTGAGCTGTGCGCGGCCAGTGCCGGAGTTATAGACTCTGGGCAGTAGAGTGCGCCCCGAGTCTATAGAGTATGCGCTGGTCACTGGGAAAATGGCCACGGCGTACTGCGCATGCACAAACGGCGGCCATTTTCCAGTCATTTTTGCAGCGCCGGACCCCCACACCGACGTGGGACTCCAGAGAGGTAAGCAATACTATGGGTGCAGAGTGTGCATTGCGGGGCCCCCTGGACCCAGGGGCCCGTGTTCCCTGCACACCCTGCACCCATTATAGATACGCCCCTGTCAAGACACAAATACTTTTTAACTTGTTTGCAAAAATAATACACATAAATCCAAGGAAAAATAATGTACAGTATATATATTTTTTCAGTTATAATTCTTTCAAAGAACAATTTACAGCACTCATTAAGAGGAATAAGAATAAAATAAAAACAATATGCACCAAAATGTGTCCTTCTCCATGTGTCTCTCATTGCAGCCCCCTCCTCCATGTGTCTCTCATTGCAGCCCCCTCCTCCATGTGTATCTCATTGCAGCCCCCTCCTCCATGCATCTCTCATTGCAGCCCCCTCCCTCCATGCGTCTCTCATTGGAGCCCCTCCTCCATGTATATCTCATTGCAGCCTCCTCCTCCATGTGTCTCTCATTGCAGCCCCATCCTCCATGTGTCTCTCAGTGCAGCCCCCTCCTCCATGTGTCTCTCATTGCAGCGCCCTTCTCCATATGTCTCTCATTGCAGCCCCCTCCTCCATGCATCTCTCATTGCAGCCCCCTCCTCCATGTATCTCTCATTGCAGCCCCCTCCTCCATGTGTCTCTCATTGCAGCCCCCTCTTCCATGTGTCTCTCATTGCAGCCCCCTCTTCCATGTGTCTCTCATTGCAGCCACCTCATCCATGTGTCTCTCATTGCAGCCCCCTCCTCCATGTGTCTCTCATTGCAGCCCCCTCCTCCATGTGTCTCTCACTGCAGACCCTCCTCCATGTGTCTCTCATTGCAGCCCCCTCCTCCATGTGTCTCTCATTGCAGCCCCCTCCTCCATGTGTCTCTCATTGCAGCGCCCTTCTCCATGTGTCTCTCATTGCAGCCCCCTCCTCCATGTGTCTCTCATTGCAGCCCCCTCCTCCATGTGTCTCTCATTGCAGCGCCCTATTCAATGTGTCTCTCATTGCAGTGCCCTCCTCCATGTGTCTCTCATTGCAGCCCCCTCCTCCATGTGTCTCTCAGTGCAGCGCCCTTCTCCATGTGTCTCTCATTGCAGCGCCCTTCTCCATGTGTCTCTCATTGCAGCCCCCTCCTCCATGTGTCTCTCATTGCAGCCCCCTCCTCCATGTGTCTCTCATTGCAGCGCCCTATTCAATGTGTCTCTCATTGCAGTGCCCTCCTCCATGTTCCTCTCATTGCAGGGCCCTCCTCCATGTGTCTCTCACTGCAGCCCCTCCTCCATGTGTCTCTCATTGCAGCGCCCTCTTCCATGTGTCTCTCATTGCAGCCACCTTCTCCATGTGTCTCTCATTGCAGCCCCCTCCATGTGTATTTCATTGCAGACCCCTCCTCCATGTGTCTCCCTTTGCTGTCCCCTCCTTCATTTGTCTCCCTTTGCAGCCCCTTCTCCATGTGTCTCTCATTGCAGCCCCTTTCTTCATGTGTCTCCCTTTACAGCCCCCTCCATGTGTCTCTCATTGCAGCCCCCTCCTCCATGCGTCTCTCACTGCAGACCCTCCTCCATGTGTCTCTCATTGCAGCCCCCTCCTCCATGTGTCTCTCATTGCAGCCCCCTCCTCCATGTGTCTCTCATTGCAGCGCCCTTCTCCATGTGTCTCTCATTGCAGCCCCCTCCTCCATATGTCTCTCATTGCAGCCCCCTCCTCCATGTGTCTCTCATTGCAGCGCCCTATTCAATGTGTCTCTCATTGCAGTGCCCTCCTCCATGTGTCTCTCATTGCAGGGCCCTCCTCCATGTGTCTCTCACTGCAGCCCCCTCCTCCATGTGTCTCTCATTGCAGCGCCCTCTTCAATGTGTCTCTCATTGCAGCCACCTTCTCCATGTGTCTCTCATTGCAGCCCCCTCCATGTGTATTTCATTGCAGACCCCTCCTCCATGTGTCTCCCTTTGCTGTCCCCTCCTTCATTTGTCTCCCTTTGCAGCCCCTTCTCCATGTGTCTCTCATTGCAGCCCCTTTCTTCATGTGTCTCTCATTGCAGCCCCCTCCTCCATGCGTCTCTCACTGCAGCCCCCTCCTCCATGCGTCTCTCACTGCAGACCCTCCTCCATGTGTCTCTCATTGCAGCCCCCTCCTCCATGTGTCTCTCATTGCAGCCCCCTCCTCCATGTGTCTCTCATTGCAGCGCCCTTCTCCATGTGTCTCTCATTGCAGGGCCCTCCTCCATGTGTCTCTCACTGCAGCCCCCTCCTCCATGTGTCTCTCATTGCAGCGCCCTCTTCAATGTGTCTCTCATTGCAGCCACCTTCTCCATGTGTCTCTCATTGCAGCCCCCTCCATGTGTATTTCATTGCAGACCCCTCCTCCATGTGTCTCCCTTTGCTGTCCCCTCCTTCATTTGTCTCCCTTTGCAGCCCCCTCCATGTGTCTCTCATTGCAGCCCCCTCCTCCATGTGTCTCTCACTGCCCCCCCATAGTTCCCCCTCATTGTGGCCCCCTATATAGTTCCCTATGCAGCGCCCTGCCTGTAGAACTCTATGAGGCACTCCCCCCTACTCTGCTCCGCTCATCAACCCGACTCACTCCCACGTATTGCATCTTCTACAAGCCCCCCTTACTTACCTTTAGTAGCGATGGCCAGCGCCATTCCTTTCTACTCCTCAGCTCAGTCATACAGCCAGCCAGCAACAGACAGCATCGCACCACACAAACAGTTCCCGCATGCTCACATAAACCCTTCCATGCCCCGCCCACGGCTTCCTGCAATGCTCCACTCATGAAGCCTCTCCAGCAGTTCAAGCAAATATATATAAAAAAAAGGCAGCTTTGTTAGGTGACCGGCCTCGGCACCCTGGAGACCATGGTGCGGCACCCCAGGAAGCTGCAGCGCACAGATTGGGAATCGCTGGTGTAGTTGATGATCCATCTCAGTGTTGCTATTTAATATATGTTTATTTTAAATAAGTTTCTTAAACACCTATTCATCATCACTTAATTTCTTCAAAAGCAGGTGAAAATGTTCATTTTCACATGCAATTGTAGAAATTAAGTTATCAGGCCATTCATCAAGAAGGTAAAACAGGAGATATCACAGATATCTCCTACTTACCTTCCTCTTGCGGAATGGCCCGCTGTCCCCATACACTAGTATGGAGACAGAATTTCCCTATGGGAAGGAGGTACGGGTTGCGAAGAGGAATCCTTTCGGATTCTTCCGCCCCTGTCTGGCTCCTTCCGCCGGACATAGGGGCTCTTGTGCGCATGCGTGACCTGTAGGTCATGCATGCGCACTTGTGTCACTGCTGCGAATGGAGCAGTGAAAGCATTTGGGAAACAGCTGATTTTCGGATTAGCTGTCTCCGCACCAAAGCAATGATGAATTGCTCCAGCGCTCGTGGAGCGATTAAATATTATTGTGGTCCGACCCCAATAATTAACATAATGAATAGACCCCTTAATCTTTTACATTTATACATTATTTGTAAATGTTATATCAAACGATTTTGTGATCTGTGGTTCTTTTTTTTGCTAAACCTTTGGCAGCACAGGTGGTGTAATGGTTAGCATTACTGGCTCCCAGCACTGAGGTTGTGGGTTCGAATCCCACCATGACCCTAACTGTGTGGAGTTTGTATATTTTCCCTGTGCTTGCGTGGGTTTCCTCCGGGTGCTCTGGGTTTCCTCCGGGTGCTCCTCACACACTACAAAAATATACTGGTAGGTTAATTGGCGCCCAACAAAATTATCCTGTGTGTGTGTGTGTGAAAATGGAACATAGAGTGTAAGCTCTACTGGGGCAGTAAGGAAATAATGTCCTGATCAGCACAGGAAATATGACTTCTCCACTTACCTCCCAACACTCTAATGTTGAAAATGTGGACAGATTTGAATCACACCCAGTCTATCTTCACCATGGCCATTAACAGTGAGGCCATACAGTGGCCAAATCCTTACCCTTCAAGCTTTAAAAGATAAGTATGATGTACCTAATACCAATTTTTACATGTAATTACAGATAAGGCATTTATCCAGACTATGCCGCCCTCTATGTTAGATTCTGACACAGACGATTCCTTAATGTCTTTATTCTCCTGTTTAACCACTAATGCATATCATACCAAGCTCTTGATGGCAGATTTACAGGGAGGTAAAACAGAAAAATGATGGAGTAAATGCTCAGCAGGCTGGTCTAAGTTGATTCCTAATTTGCATGCTAGCGCACCATTATTGAAGCATTATGAGAGTACTATGATACTATTACAATCTGCAATGTTGCAGGAAGTTCACTTTAAAGTGCTCAATAGAGCTTATATCTCTTCTAGTCATAGAGCTCACATGGTCCTGGAGGAGTCAGGAAGGTGTCTGAAATGTAAGGCCGATAAAGCAAATTCTTCTTTAATACTGTAGTTTCTTGGAGTGTGGCCATATTTGTAAATTCTGGGATAAAGATGTAGGCTTCATTAATACTACATTCTCAATACGTCTCACTAAAGATCCTCTAGCGTTGCTATGAGCTAATTTTGAGATTTGGAATTTAGAACCCCATTCTAGAAGATATTTACTACCATTATTTATAACAATAGTAACCATAGCAAAAAAAGCCATTCTATTGAATTGGACTGTTAAGACCCCACCGTTTTTCATGACAGTCAAATGCATGATGTTACAAATCTTGTATTTTGATCGTAGAGCTACCCCCCCGGACATTAATAAGGGAGTGGTGCGTTTCCAGAAAAATGGGAACTTTAAATTTCTCAATTAGATGTCACATCTCAGACTCCCAAAATAATTATTGCTACATAATAGTAGCACCCACTCACATAGAATATTTTTTCTCTTCTCTATTCGTTGGAATTTTTTGGGGTGCCTTGCTTCTCGGACGTGAACCCCTTAATGTTAGAGACGCTGGTATAGAGGAGCCTTGACGTCAGCCCAGCGCTTATTCATATATTTGCAAATGTATGTAACCAATACCTCTGAATTTCTATTATCATGTAGGATTCAAGTATTTTTGATTTAGCTGCAGTGTGCTGGGGGGCAAATTCCTTTTTTCTGTGTTCAGTGTAAACGCTGCCCTTTACAAGCACCTGTAGTATATCATTAAGCTGATTGAGCAACTACCATATTTTTTGCTTGCAGTTTGGAGGCATGAAGGGAGTCAGCATTAGGAGGAGGTGCTGATCCTTATAGTGCCATGTGGAGGTTTTTTGGGGTAACTCCAAGGTAAGTTAGCTCTCAGCTCATACATGTACTGTTATCATGCAGTACACCAATTTGTATTATATGACCCAGAGTGGGTGCTACTATTATGTAGCAATAATTATTTTGGGGTGAGCGTTTGGGAGTGGGGCCCCCGGGGTTGTTCTGGCTGGACCTTTCTCATGGCATCACCACTTAATTCACATAGAATATTTTTTCACTTCTCTATTCGTTTGTATATTATTTATGTCATTTTAATTCTTTTACATTTCATTAACACTTATTGATTTATCCTTACACATCTATCCTTTTACACTTCACTATCACCTTTTTTCCCCTTTTCGTGTGATGCCCTGGGGATGGTTCTTGGCTGGAAATTTTTTGGGGTGCCTTGCTTCTCGGACGTGAACCCCTTAATGTTAGGGATGTCGGCCCAGCGCTTATTCATATATTTGCAAATGTATGTAACCAATACCTCTGAATTTCTGTTATCATTTGGGATTCAAGTATTTTTGATTTAGCTGCAGTTTGCTGGGGGGGCAAATTCCTTTTTTCTGTGTTCAGTGTAAACCCCGCCCTTTACAAGCACCTGTAGTATATCATTAAGCTGATTGAGCAACTACCATATTTTTTGCTTGCAGTTTGGAGGCATGCAGGGAGTCAGCATTAGGAGGAGGTGCTGATCCTTATAGTGCCATGTGGAGGTTTTTTGGGGTACCTCCAAGGTAAGTTAGCTCTCTATTCATATATTTGCAAATGTATGTAACCAATACCTCTGAATTTCTATTATCATGTAGGATTCAAGTATTTTTGATTTAGCTGCAGTGTGCTGGGGGGCAAATTCATTTTTTCAACGCTCAAAGAAAACCCATCTCCTATTAGAGCATACCCAATTTCCACCTATCTACTCACAATGGTACACTCTAACTACCCCAATCTCCACTCTTAACCACAGTCACTCATCTTATCTAAGATATGCCCTTTCCTATAAGATGGATCTATCATGAATTGAACCCTCCCTTGCCTATGCTTTTATGTCTGCAGTTATTTTGTGTACTTTGTATGTCCCAGTTTTATATATGCTCTGTATTGACCACTGTACCGTGCTGCAAATCACTGTAGTGTCTTACAAATCAAGGTTTTGTGACCTATCCAGACTATTACGACAAGGGACAATAGTGATAAAATGGTGGCTGCTTACTTCATCTAAACCTTACTGATTAGGTTCCATTTGTACTTTTGTAGAGAATTAAAATACAGCCATCTTATCACACTGACCTTTGCAATAAATTGTATATTTATTGCCATACATGGATACTTATTATCTCTTAACGCTAGAACCAGGACTCACATATGCTGCTTTTACCCATATCATAATTTGATGAATCTTGGAGGATGGAAAGAAACCAGAATGGTCTACTGGGATTTCTCATCCAATCTGTTGAATTCCAACTGTGAGCTAGTAATGTCACCTGGGAGCATTACATCTCTATCCTTATTGAAGTGTAAGTGCATACAGAACATTGTTAAGGGGATAACAAATCAAACTGAGTTTTCTGACATTTCTAATGCTTGCTGCCAAAGAGTAAGTTCTTGCTGTGTTATGTAACTGTACATCTTTACTAGAAGCAAAGGTCGAAGGTATAAATTAAGACACCACTCTGTCTCATCCCTTAAACAATATATTTCCTTTTGGAAATGTAACATAATTCAGAAGTAAGTAAATTACAGATAATACTTTTGGCACAAGCTACTAATATGGTAGCCTGATTAGTTACCACTGGCCCTGTAATGTCCATTATTATTTTCTGGTAAATAAAACTATTTACATATTAATAATAATAATAATTATTATTATTATTATTTATTTTTATGGCGCCACAAGGGTTCTGCAGCACCTTACAAATGAGCAAAACAAGAGAACAGTGACTTACAGTACAAAACTATGCAGGACAAGGACATGGTTTATAAACATTGCTGCATCCATGATCGTAACACTCAAATAAGCAGCAGGGCAGCAGCAACCAAAGGTTAGGTGCCGCTGTAGGGAGTATAAGATAGTGTAAGTAAGGGAAAGGAGAAGCACATTTGGGAAGAGGGCCCTGCTCGTAAGAGCTTACGGGGAGTGACAGACAGACAGGGGTGACACAGATGTGGTAGACAGTGAGGAGCCACTTACAAACACTCTGATGTGTCTGCAAAGATTTATTTGCTCATTTGTGTGTAACAGAGACCACACACCCTAAAACATACTGACACTAAATAAATACATAACAGACGTCTTTTGTACCTTGTAATATTGATCACACATGTACAATCTAGTAGGCTGCTATCGTGGAAGGAATGGATGTACATGCTTAATTCCAGCACTCAATGATTAAAACAGTCCCCCCAAAAATTAGTTTACAAAATTTTCGTGAATCAATTTAAAGCATAAGGGCAGGCACAGGAAGAGCATACTTACAGAACTTTACCCAGTCCCCTTGGGAGATGCCAGAAGGAGAGGACCATATGGGAGGTGCGGGGGCGTGATTCCGTGGATCATTATTCACAGCAATGTATGTAGGGGACGGGGCCATAATGGCGCGATGCACTGCAAATCGCATCACTGAGTCTCTGGATCACCCACTTCCCTGGGTAATTGGTTGGATCCACAAGGCCGGTCTACTTTCTTGGGAGAGCTCCCAAAAATTCAGGAAACATTCCAGTTGAGTAGGAATATATTATTATCCTTTATTTATATAGTGCCACAAGTGTTCCGCAGCGCCTTACAAAGTACATAAACAAATAAGTGAACAAGAAACGAGAGACTTACAGTACAATACAATACAGGTCAAGGACATGATTTATACACATTGCTGCATTAGCGATCATAACACTCAAAATAAGCAGCAAGGAGTCAGCAATCAAGTGTTAGATGTTCTTGTGGGCTTGTGGGGAGTAATGAGTAGAAGAAAGTATAAGGAGAAGCACATGACGGAAGAGGGCCCTGCTCGTGAGAGCTTACATTGTAAAGGGGAGGGGCAGACAAACAGGCGTAACACAGATGGGATAGACAGGTAGTTGTGGTTTTAGTAGCATCCAGGATGAGAAAGTGTCTGATCCTGGAAATATTTTTGAGATGGAAATGGCAGGACTGTGAGAGGTGCTGAATGTGCAGTTTGAAGGAGAGGGAGGAGTCCAGAATAACTCCAAGACAGCGCACTCTAGGGCTAGAGGAGATAGTTGTGCCATCAATTGATAATTAAATTGTGGGTAGTGAGGTTATGCGGGAGGGTGGGAAGATGATCAGCTCAGTCTTGGACATGTTAAGTTTAAGAAAGCACTGGGACATCTAAGAAGAGATAGCAGAGAGACAGTTGGAGATACAAGTAAGGAGAGAAGGGGAGAGGTCATTGTAGGAAAGGTAAATCTGAGTATCATCAGCAATGAGATGATTGGAGGTCAAAAGAGTGGATGAGTTAACCCAAAGAGGACGTATAGAGGGAAAAAAGGAGAGATCCAAGAAAAAAAACCTTGGGGAACACCTACTGTTAGTGGAAGTGCGGGGGGGGGGGCAGAGAGGATTCATGAGAGGAGACCGAGAAGGAATGGTCAGATGGGTAGGAGGACAGTCAGGAGAGAGCAGTGTCATGTAGACCAAAGGAGTGAAGGATTTGCAGGAGGAGAGAGTGGTCCACAGTGTCAAAAGCAGCAGAGAGATCTAAGAGAATGAGCAGAGAGTAGTGGATTTGGCAGCAAGGAGGTCACTGCTGACTTTTGTGAGGGCAGTTTCACTGGAGTTGAGAAACCGGAAGGCAGACTGCAATGAGTCAAGGAGAGAGTGAGAGGAAAAAAAGGTGGTAAGGCAGTTGTAAACAATATGTTCAAGGAGTTTGGAAGCAAAAGGGAGGAGAAAGATGGGTTGTTAGTTGGAGCGTGTGTTAGGATCAAGGGTAGTTTTTTAAGAATGAAGGAGACAAGGGCATGTTTGTATGCAGAAGGGACAGTGGCAGATGAGAGGGAGAGATTGAGTAGGTGGCCAAGATGGGAACAGGCAGGAGAGCGGAGGAGGCGGAAAGGGATGTGGTCAAGGGGGGAAGCGGAATGGGGGAGGACCGAGGAGGGTCATGACTTCCTCTCCAGATATAAGGGAGAAGGATGTCAGAGTTGGTAAGATGGATGGGGAGGGGTGGTCTGGGAATGGAGGGGGTGGAGTGCTGTGGGTCTGGTGGGATATGATGTCCTGATGTATGGAGTCAATTTTAGATGTAAAGTAGTTGGCAAAGTCAAGGGCAGAGAGCGAGGAGGAGAGGCGAGGAGATGGAGGGCAGAGGAGAGAGTTGAAAGTGGCAAATGTATGAAATTTCTTGGTCATACAAATGGCTTTATTCTGAGTCCAAATCCTGACGTACAGTATCTTGCTGATATCTGCAAACTGCATGCACCGTACTATGCAGATGCACATGGTCAGAGAATGAAAGAGCAGACGGATTGATCGGGCCGTTGTCAAAGCACTCTGTCTGTGATATAGGCAATTTTGGGTGCCAAGAATCGGGCTCAGAAAACGTGGCACATCCTGTGGGAGTGTTGTTGCCGTGTAGGCAGACTTCTGTTTTCGTTTAGAGCATGCGCATGGAGATTAGATGTTTAATTCAGACAGATCTTTTGCATCCAACAGCCAGTGGGTGTAAGTCCCAATACTAATGATGATGCTTCTGCGGTTGGAATAATAGTGGGCGGCCCAGCCTCAGAATAAGGCCCAAAGTATCTTTTTGAAACACTACATTTTTGTAGATTTTATTTTTGTGTCAGATATTTAAAAACTTTCCTAGCTATAGACTGTACTTAACAGTCAGATATTATTATCATGATCTATTTGTAAAGCATCAACATATTACACAGCGCTATACATTGATGGCATCACGTTGCAAACAAATGACATGTAATTACACAAACCAGGTGTTCAGATTTGAAGAAACTAATATCCTGAATCATACACTTGAGTATAACTTTTCCTGATAGTTCTTATTAGGCTAGAACAGTGGTTACCAAACTGAGTGCCGTGGCACCCTGGGGTGCCTTGGGACACTTGCAGGGGTGCCACAGATGGTGGTCCAGGACCAAATCAAATTATTTATGGTTTATGTAGTAGGGAAGACCAGAGCTGGTGGATGACAATCATAAAATATATGCGCAAACAGAATCTCACCTCCACATAACGGAACCTCTATCTGTGTGGTATTTGTATGTATTCTGGCTTCATCTGACACTACAAAAAACATACTGGTAGGATAAATGGCATCAAACTAAATTATACAAATATTCCCTGTAAAGCACTGGAGGCTTTATATAAAAAAACTGTTAAAAAATATCATTATGTCTACACAAATGGCATGTCGACATGATAGAATGTTGACCTAACATCCTTGATGCCCAACGATCACTTACATGGTCCCAATAGCTGCTGTGGCTCCAGTGCTTCTTCCTTGCCTCAGCGATCATGTGCGTCACTTCCGATGCAGACCTCTCAGTGGCAGTTTAGGTGACTATTTTAACCCTATCTCTACCACAATCCTTCTGTCTAGTGCCAAACCCTACAGCACACACACACACAACCTAACCTCCACCCGCAGCCTAACCCTCCCGGTGGCACCTAACCATAACCATCTGCTTTCTATGAATGTCGAAATTTCATTTGGTAACATTTCAGATGTCGACACTAAACATGACGACATTCTGAGGATGTCGAATTGGTGCCTTTCGACATGTTGAACTATATCTCCATTCTAGTTTTGACATTATGAATGTCGACATGATAACAGCAGACCATGTGACTGGATTCCATTGCACCTGTGTTGTAAAGTGTACAACTTTTATTAATATTAACTAAATATAATGAAAAATTTCAGTTTACTGTACCTGCTGGTAAATTTCCTAGCTAGCATGTATTAAACATTTTCACACTTATTACTTAATAGAAACCCCCACTGGAAATGCTGCCTTGTGTTGTTTTGAGGCTCTCTAAGGCTCTCTACACACTGGGGTTAAACAGGGTCATAACTAGGGGTGTGTGACAGGTGCCATCACACAGAGCACAGGGCTACAGGGTGTCTGGAATGGCAACCTGCAGCCAAAGCATTGTTTAGATACTCCAGACAGGTACCCTGCAGTCTGTACAGCCGATCAGAGCGTCTTCAGAATGCTCCGCTCAGCGCTGCACTTACCAGTGCTGCTAGCCCGGGCACAGGGTGCATTTGAGCTCTGTTACAGCGCTGATGTTTGCATTTGCTGTTGGGAGGTGTTGTCAATGGGGATCCGATCTATAGATCTACCATAAAAAGGTTGACAATGTCTAGATAGACACCAGATGATAGACAGTCAATAGGTCAACAAGGCCAAAAGGTCAACACACTAAATGTCAACATGTACAAATGTCGACAGGTACAAATGGTCAACAGGGTCAAAAGGTCGACACAAAAATGGTCGTCACTGTTTTTTTTTTATGGTTAGGCACTTCGACAGTTAAACTTAGGCACTTAGAGGGTTGGGTTAGTGTTAGGCACTTTCCGGAGTGTTAATGTCATGCTCAGGCTATGCTGACCCCCTGCCGAGGTATTAGAAGATGTGGGCCCAGGTTGGGAAAGGAGCAAGAGGTGAGGGGCCTGGATAAATGACTTCCTCATCCACTAGTACCAGATGTTGGCTAGACCTGACCAAAGGCGCAGAGTCTAACTTACTGGGAGGTGTTTACCAGTGACCCCTCCAAGCGGGATTTGGGCTTAAGCTGCACCCAGCAAGTAGGTCATGGCCCTTTGGTCAGGTATCCGGCACAAGTGGGAAATGGAAGAACACCATCACAGGGAAAGCAAAGGAAAAAGATACTGGAAGTTTGTATTGGGGTGATGTATTGAGTACACACTCAGTTGATCCAGATGCAAGGCTGACACAGGAGAATGGCACTAGAAGATTGTACTTGCAAGGCCGACACAGGAGAGTGGTATGATGAGATGGTACTTGGATGACGTACTAAGTACACACACTGTGACTTCAGACGCTTCAGACGCAGAACTGGCACAGGAGAATGGTATGATGAGATGCAGGGGCGTATCTATAATGGGTGCAGGGTGTGCGGGGAACACGGGCCCCTGGGTCCAGGGGGGCCCCGGATCGCACACCCTGCACCCATAATATTACTTACCTCTCCAGAGGCCCACGTCGGCGCGTGGGTCCGGCGCTGTAAAACAACTGGAAAATGGCCGCGCCGGCCATTTTCCTGTCGTTTGCGCATGCACAGTACAGGGAAAATGGCCACCGTGGCCATTTTCCCGGTGACCTGTGCAGACACTATAGACTAGGAATGAGCGGGTTCGGTTCCCTGAGAACCGAACCCACCCGAACTTCGGGGATCCGGGGCAATCCGAGCCCAAGCTCCAATCTCCCTGTCTACCCCGGATCCCTCTCCCGAGGCAAAACCTCGAGATCTGCTGTCGGATCTCGAAGTTTTGCCTTGAGCGGCCATTTAATAAAAATGCCTTTGCCTTTAATGGGCAAAGTGCTGATTGGCTGACAGAGCCGTCTGTCACGGCTCTCAGCCAATAAGCATCATGGTGCTCATTTGCATGTAGCACGGACTCGTGAGATCCGTGCTACATGCACCTATGTGACTGACAGTGACACAGAGCACAGATGGGTCAGTGAGACCCGTCTGTGCTGCTGTGTATTTCAATGACACAGATGCACGCACGGACCAGGAGATCCGTGCTACTTGCATCTGTGTCATTGCTAGTCAGAACCAGCGCTGGTTACCAAAATACGGGGTACAAACGACGTAGGGGTCCCCCGTATTCTGCGCAACCAGCTCTGGGCTCTGATCCGGTCCTGGTTCTGGAAATACAGGGGGAAAAAATGAGTAGGGTTCCCCTGTATGTTCCAGAACCAGCACTGGACTTTTTCTAGCGGGGGGCTGATGCCACAGCCAGGGGAGCCCTTTCACCGGGCCCCCAGTTGCAGCATCAGCCCAGGCCGGGGATCCCTGGAGAGCTGGGGACCCCCCCAAGGGGTCACCCTCTCCAGGGCACCCCAGGCCCAGGCTGACTAGCGGTCAGGGCTGATGCTGCGACTGGGGGCCCGGTGGGAACCGCAGGGTAAACTTTAATAACCTTGCGGTTCCCACCATTGACTACAATGGAGGGAGCCGTTCATTGGCTGAGAGACAGGAGATGACCTCTCTCAGCCAATGAACGCTTAGCAGCGGGGTTTCCATGGTGATACCCCGCCGCTAAGCTCTCATTCGGGAAGTACCGTTCTATAGAACGGTACTAAGTTCGTGGATCGGGTTTTAGTTTTTTGGGTTTTTTTGCCAAGTCCGGGGATGCCTACTTTGGAACGAAGAGGACAGAACCTCGCATAGGAGATGGTGAGTATGTTTTTTTTCACAGGTCCCCTATGGATACTTTACCGGACAAGTGGACCGATGCTACAGGGTTACATAGGTGAGTATGTGTGTGTATGTATGTTTAATAAACTTATACTGTCACGGTGTGTGTGTCCTGTGTTTTTTTTAAACATTTTTTTACAGGTGAACTACAGGTACTAGTGGGCCCTTAATGCCCTGCATGCTGGTACTTGTGGTTCTCCAAGTACCAGCATGCGGGGCAGGCTTGCTGGGACTTGCAGTTCTACTTCTAAAGACAATGTTTGATATTATTTATTTACACCACACCACACTATCAACCCGCCACCCACCGCCACCAGGGGTGGCGGGGATAGCCTCGGGCTATCAGCCTGGGCCTGGGGTGCCCTGGAGAGGGTGACCCCTTTATTGGGGGGGTTCCCAGCTCTCCAGGGATTCCCGGCCTGGGCTGACTAGCGGTCAGGGCTGATGCTGCGGCTGGGGGGCCCGGTGAAAGGGCTCCCCTGGCTGTGGCATCAGCCCCCCGCTAGAAAAAGTCCAGTGCTGGTTCTGGAACATACAGGGGAACCCTACTCATTTTTTTCCCCTGTATTTCCAGAACCAGATCAGGACCCAGAGCTGGTTGCGCAGAATACGGGGAGACCCCTACGTCATTTGTCCCCTGTATTTTGGCAACCAGCGCTGGTTCTGACTAGCCCGGTGCTGGTTGTGCTTAAGTACAGGGGACCCCTACGTCGTTTGTCCCCTGTATTTAAGCACACCCAGCACTGGGTCACTAATGCCCGGGCTGGTTGCTCTTTTTTTGGGGGGGGAATGCTATTTTTTTCTTTTTTTACACAGGTTTTTTTTTTTTTTTTACCACAGCAGCACAGACGGGTCTCACGGACCTGTCATTGCTCTGTGCCAATCACACAGATGCATGTAGCACGGATCTCCCGGGTCCGTGCTACATGCAAATGGGCACCATAACGCTGATTGGCTTCCTGTCTGCCACTGCAGTGCCACTCCTAGATGGGCCACGTGTTTGTGCCGCCCACTTGTGTCGCTTAGCATAATCATCCAGCTACCTCGGTGTAACCTTTTGGCCTAAAAACAATATTGTGAGGTGTGAGGTGTTCAGAATAGAGTGGAAATTAGTGGAAATTAATGTTATTGGGGTTATTAATAGCGTAGGAACAAAAAAAGGCCCATTTTATGTGATTTTAGCGTTTTGTTTTTTTTAAAGAAAAAATCCAGATCCAAAACACAAAACCCAGAACCCAGAACACGGAAGGGTGGTTTTGGCAAAACCAATCCAGATCCAAAACACGAAGAAAGATCCAGATCCAAAACACAAAACATGAAAAGTGGCTGGTGGACACCCCTACTATAGACTCTGGGCA
Organism: Taudactylus pleione; assembly: GCA_031769625.1. Classification (NCBI taxonomy): domain Eukaryota; kingdom Metazoa; phylum Chordata; class Amphibia; order Anura; family Myobatrachidae; genus Taudactylus; species Taudactylus pleione. Next base: position 7,358,501 of record JAUIMM010000368.1, on the reverse strand, counting down.
CACTCTAGTGCCCAGAGTCTATAACTCCGGGCGCTGGCCACGCACAGCTCAGTGCGCTGCCGGCCACCGGGCGGAGAGGAGGGGGCCCGTGTCGGAGACTGCACACGGGCCCCCTCCTGTCTAGAAACGGCCCTGATGAGATGGTACTTGGATGACGTACTAAGTACATACACTGTGGCTTCAGACGCAGAACTGGCACGGGAGAATAGTATGATGAGATGGTACTTGGATGACGTACTAAGTACACACACTGTGGCTTCGGACGCAGAACTGGCACAAGAGAATGGTATGATGAGATGGTACTTGGATGATGTACTAAGCATACACCCTGTGGCTTCGGACGCAGAACTGGCACAGGAGAATGGTATGATGAGATGGTACTTGGAGGAATTACTAAGTACACACACTGTGGCTTCAGATGTAGAACTGGCACAGGAGATGACTCTAGGAGATTGTACTCAGAAGACGCACTGAGTACACACAATGTGGATAAACACTAGGAAGAAGTCACTAGAAGCAACGGAGCTTGGTACCTGGAATGCTGCAACAGCAAGTCTTCACTGGAAGCAACAACGTTGTACAGGCAACTTCCTGTTGTCCAGAGCCCGGTTAAATACCCTAAGAAGGTCCATTGGAGGATAGTGTCAGCTGACAGCAACCAATGCTACCATCGGGTAAAGGGTTAATCAGGATATAGACTGTCATGGCTGCGTCCATGACGGTAACCGCAGGAACCACATCAAGGAGCGAGCACATGGATGTCCTAGCAGACACCAGGTATAATCCTCAGAGCGTCACTCGCCACTGCGCCTGGCATCTGACCACTCGGAAGGTCAGGGGAAACCGGTGCTGGGGTGAGTAATGGCCGATCCTAAGCCATAACCTGACAGTTAGGCACTAGAAGAGATGGTTAGGGTCAGGCACCTACCCTGACGGTTAAGGTTAGGTACCAGGAGGGAGGGTTAGGCACCAAGGGGAGGGTTAGGGTGAAGATTAGGGTCAGAAAAAAAAAACATATGTCAACCATTTTTGTGTAGTCCTTCTGACCCTGTCGACAATTGGTACCTGTCGACCTTCTTTCATGTCAACCTTTAGTGTGTCGACATTTTGTCCCTGTCGACATTTGGTCGATTATTGACTGTCTAACATCTGGTGTCTATCTAGACATTGTCGACCTTTTTACTGTAGACCTTTCAATCCACATCCTTGTCAATGAAGGAGGGAATGTGAGTAGATGTAACATGCATTATTGAAAAGACAATGATGTAATGTTGGCAACAGCAAGCATGTTTGTGGGTCATTGAAAGCAATCAATAAAGCTCCATACTTGTTCAATATATATACTAATGTAAAAAGTAAAACATACTGTAGTGAAAGCAAGATTTTTTTTTAAACTGATAGCTAAGGGGTCGATAATACATACTTGAGCCTGATGATGTAAACACAATGTAAAATGTGCTACCAAAAATAAAAATATAAAACACACATATTGCACAGGTAGATGCATCTTCTCTGCAAGATTAGAATATTTTCATACCCCTGAAAATCAGCTTTTGTGCCGTGTACTGATTGTAGATATCAAACACATAAAGTTACATAGATCACAGCAGCCACACTTATATAAGTGCTAGGAGTGCATAAATATAGGTGACTGTTAGAAATTCAGTTAAAATAACAGTATAAAGTGCAAAGTACGATCATAAATATATAAAAAGATATTTAATGAAAACACATAAAAGACATGACTTTAAAAAATACAAGAATAACAGCAATGGATATACAAGCATCGAGAATGGATAAAGTGCAAAGAATAGAATTTTTCAATAAAAAATATATTTTCAATAAAAAATATATAAATAGCTGGATGTCTTATCTTAGTTCAAGTGTACATGAAGATATAGACAGGCAGGGTATAGGCTACCAACGCGTTTCGTCTCCAACTGACTTCTTCCTATCCCCTTGAAGAAGTCCTGATATAGCTGGAAGATTGTGCTCCGCCCATACCAGGATCCGAGACACCTCTACGAGAGCCGCCCGACTTCGGATTCCTCCTTGCCGGTTTATGTAGGCCACGGTGGTAGCGTTGTCCGACTGGATCTGCACTTGGCGACCCTGGAGAACCCGATGTGCCTGCTGGAGAGCATTGAAAACCGCTCGGAGTTCCAAGATGTTTATTGGAAGCTCTGCTTCTGTCGGAGTCCACCTGCCCTGGAACAAGTGTGGACCCGAAACTGCTCCCCAGCCCCGAAGACTGGCGTCCGTTGTCAACAGGACCCAATTCGGTACCCAGAACGGACGTCCCTTGTTGAGATGGGTCGTCTGCAACCACCAGGCAAGGGACAGGCGAACCTCCGGGGTGAGCACTATCGTCTGGGATTTTAGAGACTGAGGCAGTCCGTTCCATTTAGATAGGATCAGGTGCTGCAGAGGTCTGGAGTGAATCTGGGCATATTCCACCATGTCGAACACCGACACCATGGAGCCCAGTAACCTCATCGCTGAGTGTAGAGACACCCGGCGGCTGTGCAGACAACTGCGCACCCTCGACTGTAAGGCAGAGATCTTTTCCCCCGTCACAAAGATCCTTTGCTGTCCCGAGTCCAATAAGGCTCCGAGGTGCAGAATCCGCTGAGACGGGATTAGAGTGGACTTCTGCCAGTTTATTAACCAGCCGTGCCGGTGCAGTAGGGCAATGGTCAGGTCCAGGTGACGCAGAAGGTCATCAAAGTACGGCAACATGCGGACTCCCTGCAGCCGCAGAGAAGCCGCCATGACCACCATCACCTTGGTGAACACACGTGGTGCTGTCGCCAGGCCAAAAGGCAACGCCCGAAACTGAAAGTGGTCGCTGCGGATTGCAAACCTGAGGAACTGTTGATGGTGCAAAAGAATAGGGACATGCAGGTAAGCGTCCTGTATGTCCAATGACACCATGTAGTCCCCAGGTTCCAGCGCCAGAATGATGGACCGTAGGGTCTCCATCCAAAACTTCGGCACCCGCAGAGACTTGTTGAGAGCCTTGAGGTTGAGAATCGGACGATACGACCCATTGGGTTTCTGCACCAAAAAGAGATTGGAATAGAAACCCTGGCCCCTCTGGGAGAATGGAACAGGCACTATAACTCCAGCCTGGAGCATAGTGTGCAAGACCTTCCGCAGCTCTGTGGCCTTGTTCCGGTCTGATGGCAGACCTGTGGTGAAAAATCGTGCCGGGGGTCTGTGCCGGAAGGAGAGGGCATACCCGTGGGAGACCACCTCGAGAACCCAAGTGTCTGTCGTGGTGACCGACCAACACCGGGCGAACTGCAGCAGACGGCCTCCCACTCTGGGATCCCCCAAAGGGAGGCCCGGACCGTCAGGCTGCAGGCTTGTCATCTGGCTTAGGGGCCGGACGTCTGGTACTCCAGGCCTGCTTCCGGGGCTTGGCCGATTTCTTGGGGCCAGCTTGTCGGGGAAAAGACTGTGGTTTGGGCCTGCCCTGGGCCCTATAAGACCGAAAGGACGATGGTCCTGAACCAGAAGGGACAGCGGCCGACGGGAGACATGCCGATTTAGCTGCCGCCAGTGTGGCTACAATCTTGTCCAGATCTGGACCGAAGAGAACCTACGTTAAAGGGCAACGCCTCCAAACCCTTTTTGGAATCAGCGTCCGCCTTCCAGGATCGCAACCACAAGGTGCGACGAGCAGCCACCGCTGCCGAAGAAATTCGAGACGCCAGGGTACTAATGTCTAAGGCCGCCTCGTTGATATAAGTGGCCGAATCACGGAGATTACCAATCAACTCCGCCTGCTCAGCCGGACAGTCGGAATCTAAGGACACCTCCAACGTATCCGCCCAGCGCTCCATAGCTCTGGCAACCCAGCAAATGGCCATAGCCGGCCTCGCTGCCCCCCCCGCAAGTGAATAAGCGGACTTCAGGCAGATCTCCACCTTGCGGTCCGTAGCATCCTTAAGGGAGGACATGGATGGCATTGGTAATGTGGCACTACGGACAAGACGTGTCACATGAGAATCCACCTGTGGAGGGGATTCCCACTTAGCAAAATAATTATCCGCGAACGGATAAGCCACCGCCAGACGCCTCTGCGGCTGGTATCGCTTGCCAGGCTGTTTCCACACCTCCTCTAAATGGTCCACCAACTGACCCGAAAGAGGAAAGACTGTGGCATCACCCTTCACATCCTTAAAAAAGGCATATTTGGATTTAGCCGCTGGGGGAACTTCGTCCTCAATCACCAAGGCTGTGCGGACTGCCCAAATAAGTCCAGGAATATACACCTTGGACCTAGCTTCCGCTTCCTTAGTACAGAGAGGTTCCTGATCGGAAAGATCCAGAATCTCCCCGTCATCAGACGTCCCTTCGTCATCCTCATAAGGAGCCGACAGAGACGCCACCGGCCGTTTATGTGGCCGCATCACAGACTCCCCTTGCAACACATCCGACAAGTGCTGTACAGAACTCGTCAGGGAGTTAACCCACGCAGGCTCCTGAGAAACCGGTAGAGGGGAAATAGGGAGACTGCGGGGTACCACCAATTGTCTTGGGAAACCCTGCATGGGTGACGACACCACTGATTGCTGGGACAAACCCATCTGCGTAAACGCGGGCTGCGGAGCTAACTGGTCCACTAAGGTTGTAAGCGCCTGAGCGAAACAAGCCCAGGGCGGCTCCTGTACCGGTGCTGTAACCGTAATAGGCCGCGCCAACAACAAACACTGCCGGCATAGGCCCTCCGCGCTACCCTCCCCCTCCGCTAAAGGTACTTTACACGTAGTACACTGCAGCCGGAGAGGAAAGTCACTTTCAGACATGATGGTAGAAAGTATGTGACCCCTCTCACCAATTTTTAAAAAGGCGAGAGACCACCCTGCAGCACCGCAAGGGCTTTAGCAGAAAGAACAGGGACAGTAATAAGGCTGACAGTCAGAAGGGAAAGTACAGGCAGCAGCGCTAGCACAGTCACATACAATGCAAAGAAACTCAATTTCTGCACTAACAGCGCTGATAAATCAACTACACAGACACAGAGTCTGGTAGGACACAGCGCTGCATACACAGACCTGACCACAGCGGAGGAGAGGTATGCAATGGCCGCCGAGGAGCAGAGAGGAGGCTGGCCTGGGGGAGGAGCGCTTCCACAGGGCCAGTCGGCGTGTTGCAGAGAGGGCTGTGTGCAGCGGGGGAGGCGCCGGCTGTGAGACAGGGAAGGCGCGCTCCCCTTGCATGCATTTAACCCCTGGGACGCCGCAGCGCTACCGCTCTGCCGCGGTCCTACTGTCCCAGGGGGGTAGTGGAAGCGCAGGTTAGTATCTGGCTCCACGCTGCAGCCAGTCCCCAGGGAGCCCCCTGCCTGGGGACTTCTGGACCATGTATCAGCGGGGACCCACCGCGGGACCCCGCTGCTTACTTTGCTGCCCCCCTTGAGTCCGGCCATGGTCCTAAACATCTGGGGTCACCGCTAGCTGTGACCCCAGATGCTTACCAGCATCCCCGGATCGGTACCGGCGTTCTGGTACCGACGGGGGTGTAGGGAAGACAGCATGGACATCAAAACTGACTGTCCATGCTGTACTTCCAGATGTGCAGCCACAGCTGCAAAACGAAAACTTCAGGGGCTCTTCATGGCCCCCCTCTAACAGGTGCCTCCGACTCCGGCCGGGCACCGAACTAAACTGAGATGCCTTGGCTCGGGGGCGGGGTATAGGAGGGGGACCCTAGTGCATCCTGGGAGGCTGAAAGCTTAACTCTATGGTGCCCGATGACTGACGTCACACCTATACCCCAAGGTATCCTGTGGATACCCTATGGACCCTGAAGTAGAAAAAAAGAAACACCCAACTCTACATCAGCTGCACTTGTATGCATAGAATGTTGCCATGCATGCACTGTTATACTGTATAAACGAGAGATGTGCGCAGACCCCCATGTTTTGGTTTTTGTTCTAAATCATTGTCGTGTTTTGGTTTTGGCAAAACCACCCTCAAGTGTTTCGGTTCAGATACAGTTTTGGTTTTAGATTTCTATAAAAATATAGCTAAAATCACGTAACTTGTACCTGTTTTTGTTCCTATAGTATTATTAACATCAATAACATTCATTTGTAGCCAATTTTGACCACCTCACAGCACCTGAAATCACAAGGGAGGGACTTACGTGGAACCCAAAACACATGAGATCCAGTATTTAGATCCGAGTTCCGAACTTACAGAGAAGACCAGAGTCGGGACTCGGCTCTACTCGGGAACCCCAAAGTGATCTAAGTCGGGACTTGGAACCCTAAAGTTTGGGTTTGTTCAGTTTTCAGCAGAACTGAACCGATTATCTCTAATATAAATAAACATATGATTTGGCTTTTTCTCACACTTTGATAAGAAACACATTTCAGGATTCTTCAGTTGTGAATTCCAGGAAGCTATTGGTCCATGCAGCCACTTTGCCTAGCCATCAAAGCTCAGATGGAATTGTGAAAGAGCAGATGGGACCAGAGCCCTATTTGCCCTCAACATCATTGTCTATCCTCCTGGCACCCCTGGGTGCAGTATTCAAAACTACCATACTGTCAAATACTAGGTAATTACTGGAGGTTTCAGGTGTGAATCAGTGATTCCATTTAACACATGATTACAGTGGCAGATATTACCTAGGGGCAGCAGAGCTGCAGCCCCCCCAGTATAATTCACCACCCACATTGAGTGTTCCCAGGCACTGGCTTCCTATTAGAAGCACCAGACAGGCAGTCTCAGAGGAAGTGTTTTCTCCCCCTGGGACAGCCAGTCCGGATCGCGACTAGCAGAGAGAGCGCTTCCATTGGGAAGCCACTCCCCTGCCTTACTGTGAGCACAATCTAGCTTCTAGGGTCTATAGCTGATGCAGTCCCTAGAAGCCGGTGTTTCTGCACCCGTGCCAGTCGTGGGCCCTAGCAGGAGCCAAAGAGAACAGGAGCTGGCTGGAGTGGCTGAACGGGCTGCAGCACAGGCAGCCTTTGTGAATATCGTAGTTATTGCATCGGAACTAGTAGTGATAAAAATAGGGTAGATAAGCAGGTCTAATTGCAGAGCTAAATAGTACCTTGATATTCAGCGTAAACCTATATCTAGTATTTAACAGAGCTTATTTAGTGTCCAGTCACTCTGTCGGACACATCAGTCACCTCCTCCTCTCTAATCTCCATGGCTGCAAGTTAAAACAGAACCACAGCCTGGAGGAGTAATCTTTTTAGTCACCACACTATACAGTCCTAGTGGGTGGAACATGGACGTGGAGGAGCTGGGATCTGTCCGCGGTCATCTGGAAAAAAACTTTTGCCAATTCTGCATTACAACCAAGTATCTCTCCAGGTCATACATAGGACCAATAATACTTGCTCATAAATATGCATTATATAATATAAGTAATAATTGTCAGGGTCTTAAAGCCTCAGACATAAGTGCTTAGCGTTTAAATGGTTGAGATTTCCAGTGAGTTAACTTACAGAATGTACTCCAGGGCCGCTTTACATTATCCAACTATGGGATGCAGTCAAGGTGTCAGCAATAACAATGTAGACTCCATAATGTCGAATGTATCGACACAGTTAAAATGTCGACACCTGCAAAGTGTGGAAACAGTTAAAATGTCCTTACATGAAATGTTAAAACAGAATGTCGAGACAGTTGATAAAAACATTGCAGCGTGCGCCCGGCAAAGGGAGATTGCGGCGGCGGTCGGTTCCGTCCCCAGGGCAGCCTGTGCTCTGTGAGGTGGCACCGGCCTCATCGCCCTAGTTTCGGCAATGGATGAAGGTCAGTCCACATGGTAGATAAGTTCACCAGATTTTTGGTTTACTGACCAGACAGAACAGGTTTGCAGGATGACACAGGGTTAATGCAGCAGGTATGTACAACAGGTACACAATGCACATATACAATGAGTGTACCAGATCCAGCCATGAACGTATGGGGTAGCACTAGTGGCGTGCGGACAAACGGATGCAGACACCTGTGTGTATACGTATATATTGGTGGCAGTGGAGAACGCATACACGCACACACACTGGTATATAATATTTATCTGTACAGCAGTGGTGATATAATGGAACATGCAGGGTCACTGGTCTGAGTAACGCCGTCTTTCCCTTATGGAGACTCTCAGGAGCACGCCCTTCCTCTATGGACGACAGAGCTGAAGACTTGCTGTTTGGTTGTGCAGTAATGTATAAGGGATGGAGGTTGCACCTTCAGCAGTCTGGAGGGCTAGTGCCTCTGGATAAGGAGACAGTCCAGGATTATACATGCCCTCTCTTAACATCTATATATCTAATCTCTCTCTATATAACATCTATCTACAGTGTGTATCTAATCTCTAACTAGTATCTATCTATCTATCTATCTATCTATCTATCTATCTATCTATCTATCTATCTATCTATCTATCAAAAGCTGGGCATCCACTATACAATTTTCTGTCAGATATCTGTCCAATCTGGCTGGTTGGAATGAAAACCTGGTAATGTATGGGAGCAAATAACAGTCGATCTTTAAACACTGAAAAAAGGACAAAAAAAATAGTTCAAATTGGTTAAATTCGTGTGTTTTAACCAATCCAGGTCTGACAGAAAATTGTATAGTGGATGCCCAGCATAACTATCTATCTAATATCTATCTATCTTATCTTTCTCTATCTATCTAATATATATCTGATCTTTCTTTATCTATCTATCTCTCTATCTATCTGTATTCATCATCATTCAATTTTTACAAAAGCAAGTGTAAATTAATATTTTCACCTGCAATTGTAAAAATGAAGTTATTGGGCCATTCATCAAGAAGGTAAAGCGCTTCCCTTCGTCTGGCTGTATAAACGACACTAGTATGGGGACAGAATTCATCAAGCTCCGAAAATACAATATTTTCGGAACTTGATTGCGGGAGCATTCGCCATCTTCAGATGGCGAATGCTTCCGCTACCCGCTTCTTCCCTATGGGATCCCTCCGACCCTGTCCGGCTCCTTCCGCCAGACGTCGGGGCTCTTGTGCGCATGCATGACACGCATACGTACTAGTGTCACCGGTCCGAAAGATTCACACCTCCTTTTGGAGCAGTGAAGCCACTCGCGGGGACAGCTGATTTTCGGAGCAGCTGTCTCCACGCTGGAGCAATGATGAATTGCTCCGGCGTCCGTGTTGAGTTAGAATGTTAATTATAAGGGTCTGTTCGGACCCCGTAAATTAACATCATGAATAGACCCCTATCTGTTCATATCTATATCACTGTTACCACAGGAAATGAGATAACTATAATCTACATTTAGAACTAACTAGAAACTAATTACTGTAACTGCAGAAGTTTACAACAGGAAAAAAGAGATACTGTATATATTATAAAGAGGGTAAGGCTACCTACAAATGAGACATGCTACAAATGCTTCCAGTACTTGTATGAATATAAGTAGTCTTTTTCAAAAGTTTCAATGTAACATCTCATATTTGAAGGCTTCTCCAGCCGCAAAGAGATTTGGGGTATTGTAAAAAAGCAGACAGCTCTAGACCTATATCACTGCACTCCTGTGTGCAGCAAAGTAGTCCTGCTAGCACAATCCATTGCTTTTGTGGTACAAGGTCACTCTAATTTCCTCCCTCTGGTTTTCATATTCCCACAAGGACGACTAATGCAAGTGCTATCATATCCTGACACAATGAATTGTGGAAACAGGCTTGTATTTCTTTCTTCTGCTTCTCTTCTGTTTTCTTTTTCTTTTTCTGACACAATGGTTGAATTGGTCAGCACAGACGAAGAAGCCAATATTTTAACACTTTTAGAGCCACACAATTTCAGCCACATACATCCACAGCGAAATGTAAAAACAAGAAGTATGTATTTCAAAACCTTTCACGTGTATATGTATCTCAAATAATAGAAATACAAAATACATATAATAAACCCCTTACAGTGTAACCATTTTGTAGACTGAACATTGGTTCATCCCATTGCCTCCACATGCTTTAGGTGAAAAGTTACACTTTAACAAAGGTGCATTAAATAGCAAAAAAAATATTGATATGACAACTCCTTTCAAAACATGGCCTACCCCCTAATGGTCCTACTTAATGCAGGACTATACTGATTTGGAGCCCCACGAGACGTGGCAGAAAACACCGGATGTGTCTTGATAGGAATTAGCAGAATGCTGGGATGCTTTGATTTGGTTAGGAGTGTTTTCTGGATGGTTTGGGGGCAAGGCTGATTTGTTTTGTGTTTATAGAATTGTAGGACGTTTGCCAGGGCCGTAACTAGGGTGGTGCGACATGTGCCATGGAACAGGGCAGGGGGCAGCATTTGTGCCTGTCAATTTTCTGTTTATAATCATTCTCACATGTACAGTAGCTTCCTCTTTTTTTTATCTCCAGCATCTCCTGGCTGCCCCTATATCCTCCCTGGCTGACACCCCCTATATCCGATAACCTCCCCAAGCACCTTCAGTCACATCCTCCTTTTATTTACACACACATTTCAAAATACTATCATACCCGGGACTCAAACCAATCACCTCTTACATGACAGTCAGACAACGTACACATGGAGCTACAGTATATGCAACACAATTTCTGATGGCATGATGCCACACCCCTTTTTTGGGTGTGCGTCTTATGTCCCTATATGAAAAATGTGGGGGGGGGGGGCAATGCTCTTTCTGGCCCAGGGCACCAAAAAGTCTAGTTATGGCTCTGACGTTTGCTAGGCATATAAACTTTCAGCCCAGTGACCTTTATATGTTTTCCACTATTATGTCACCGATTCTATGGTTTTGATTTACTAGTTGCTGTTAGCAATTCTATGTTGTTGTTTTTTTAACTTTTTTCAACTGTTTAGTTCACTAACACCAACATGTAATTTTATATATATGTAATGTGTTTTACATATTCTGATTGTAGGACTACAAGCCAGGAATATAGTGATTATTTCTGTTAAATGATTTTAAATATGACATTATTTCAAGAACCTCCCCAGCTTTGGTCAGGTATAATAGTGCTCCCTGAGTAGTTATACTATAGATGCAGCCCGTTTTATGTATAAAATGTATAAAAACACCAAAAAATTCCGTTGAATCTATTAAGGGTATTAAGGATTGTTGGGGCCACAGAAAGGCCTTGGGGGCCAAATCTGTACATTGTGTTGCTATCTAGCCAGTCGTGTGCTTCACTACTCTGATTTATAGGGTCATTTTTGAAAATGCATTACACTCATTCAATCCCCGGAATATGCCAATGTGCCAAGGTTCCCTCTGACCTCATCATGCTAGAGGAGAAGGACTCCTCTATTGAACAATGAATGACTGTATCCAGCAGGTTACTGACGTATAAAAGACAAATAATGCCTGCACCCTCGTTATACCCTGCCAGCATCATTAGCTTCATCTGCAAGCTACACTGCAAGAGCAGAAAGTGACAGTGCATGTAGCGGAGCAGTAGGTAATGGAAGATTTTGTTCAGCTGCTACTACTGTACATCATTTTTTATCTTTTTTTTTTTTTAGAATTTTTCAACTAACAGCAGTGAAAGGAAGAAGAGAAACGAGAACGAAAAAGTGTAGCGCAGAAAAGAGAGAGAGATGGTAAACAGTCTCAAAACAAATATCATACATCGTCTAAGTGTTGTCACTATATTTGTTCTCTTTGTTATAAAGGAAAATAATTAGTTCTGTTGTTTAAACGTTGCAGTTGATTCTGAACAGAAGACGCGGTTTTCAGATGGAGATGGGAAGCCTGTTCCAGCCGGATCATTTGCTCCCAGCATGGGGCTAGTTTATGTCCCAATACTAATGATGACAGCAGCGGACATAAGAACAGTGGGCAGGAAAGGCTTCCTCATGAAGTTCCAAGGATTTTTAGCATACAAAAGCGGATTCTCGCATTAGTATAAACTAGTAATCAAGTTGCCATGGCCATATGGAAAAGCGGGCGCAGATGCATTTAACTCAGAATCAGGCCCGCTGCGTGTAGATGGGCTTTAATGACAGACCAATGTATAGATATGTGTTCTTATACAACCCTTAATGATAAACAGTATACAGTATTGTACCGTTACTTCTGTATACATTATTTACAAATAATCCACAGTGCAAATAATCTCTGTGTATAGTCAGCCCCACTGTTGGACATATTGGTGCAGACCGAGGCACTCTCAGGAAGGACACAGTTTTGACCTTCATAAACAGTCGCCAGTACAGTTATATCATCTATATCACGTTCTGGACAAACTGAATCATATTTGCTCTTGGCAGAAAAATAAATATTTGACCCAGCTCAAAAAAAAAAAAGGGATTTATAGCTCTCCATCCCTTCTCACAACTCACAGCAGCATTGTTAGAATGATAAACAGGCTGTCCAATGTCCTGGGCTGAAACATTCCATGTCTCGTTTCCTCGTCTATGTCATGCTTACATTCTGATAACCCATGTGTACAGAAGGATAATTACCTTGTCATCTTTGTCATTCTCCTCATCCTCGTCCTCCAGCATGTCTTCCACTACCTGCAGACACAAATACCAACACATCATTTCTATATTGCCAATCCAAGCATGTCAATTTCAAAAACATTTTAGGTTATGAAACTTTCTTAAGACTCAAATACAAGAGATCAACATTTGCAGGTCTTATAGGTAATCACATTCCTGCCACACATTCTTTCATTCCTGTTTTTTTGGTATTCATTCAAACAATAACAAAGAGACAAAACTGTTCTATGTATGTCACCATATGTAAAAGAGCAATGATATCAGATTTATAACTTTTCCTTCAGTATGCGTATCTCATGATTTCATATTTTCCTGCAAAAAAAATAAAAAATCTAAACTTTATTTCGATGGATCAGAAGATAAGTCTGAATAAAAGGTTTTAACTAAACTATAGCCCTAAACATGGATTATGGCAATGCAGTAGATGAAGCCTGACAACAGATTGGTGATCCTGCCAACACATATTCCAGGGAAGTAACTAATACTATGTAGCACAAGTCTGAGACTAGAATAATTTTTATGTGATGCATGTAAAAGCTTGATAGAATGTAAAACATAATAAAGATCCATATATCAACACAACCACGTTTCGTACAATTATCATATTTGTACAAAAAATATTTTTGTACAAATATGATAATTTTTTTGGACATAATATACTATAAATCATGTACAGTACACTGCCTCTTGTATGAGCCACATTGTGTACACCACATATAATGGCATCATTTATACCTGATTATTACCAGTACCTGAAGACCACGTGCAATGAAACAAGTGCTTGTGTGTGGGACTCAGAGAGACCCAGTAGCCATGGGCTAACAGCGCTGATGGTTTTGTTCCACCCCTTGAATCCTAAAATGTTGCATACCGTAAAATGAAATATTTTGCACATGGCCACAATACTGTATATGTTGCGATCATGCTCCTTGGTGGCATTTAGCTAGGGACAGCTTCATATACCAGGAGATGCCAAATTCTGTACTGCAGATGCCACCACACTGTTCCACGCACTTTCAATAAAAAACAGGAACATTTGCCATCTACTGTACATCCCACTGCAGTAAAACCACCCATACTGTAGGTTCAGCAAGTGATCGGATATCTTTTTGCCACTGTACAAAAGCATGGCCTTCAAGTGTGTACTATTGTGCGATTTCTGACATTGTCATCCTGAGTGTGGGACAGTCATTGCCATAATCCTACAGTAGTGGCACTGAAACAGATGATGATAACAATATCCTAGGACAGAGGTTCCCAAACATTTTTGAATCACGGCGCCCTAGAGTAACAGCAATGTTTTCACGGCACCCCTAAGCCAAACGTTTGTTATTGAGAAATTCAGTAAAAAATGTAATGAAGAAGTAAAGTGAAGTAAATTGTGCTACCTGTCATTCTTGGGTCAGTTATGTGGTGTTGGACAGGTCTGTGCTTCTGTTTCTGTCCACATATTTACATTACATTGACCATAAATAATTTGATTTGGTGCTGGACCACCAACCTGAGGCACCCCTGCAAGTGTCCCGAGGCACCCCAGGGTGCCACGGAGCACAGTTTGGGAACCACTGTCCTAGGAAATTAGGAAATGGGTAACTTTCTTTCATAATGAACAAATTAAATTTGCAAAATCTACAATCCTTAAAAGTAATAATTTTAAATTGATCCTTTAAATCCAGCGTCAAAAATCACAGTGAAAATCGTCACTCCTAGCAAATCGGAAAATATTACGCTTGGATCTAGGTTGCTAAGCTGTTTTCTTTTTCTTTTTTTTATGTGCTTTAAACTGCTGTAAACTTTGAGAGACACACGCCTGCTCAGAATTAAATTGAAAAGAAAAAAGCAATTTAAAAAAAAAAAAAAGTAGATTCACTAAATGTAAACTTTGCTGCTGACAACACTTTGATCACAAAATTGCAGTAATTGATACAGCCACGAATGTTTGATAAATTTGTCCCCCATTTATTTTGTCTATTTTGATTCTTTCCATCCAGATGCCTTTAATAGGCTACTATTCCTGACACCGGCTTTTGGTGCACGCTGGGAAGCTGGCACAGTCTTCAGAGTCTTTTCAGATTCTCATCCAGAGAGAGCTTAGCAGGTCTTGACCTGCAGTATAAATGCGCCGGTTCACCTCTGTATGATAGAGGTGTTTATCAAGGATACATGCTGCACATTATAATGTTGTCTGCCTTCTGTCCATCTTAACTGAGGTGATAAGGTCATTTAAATCACCCCGTAAGACCTTTATGGATATTAAAAAGAAAACCTGGTGGTTTCTGTGAAGGCAGTAAATTATATGTCAGGCAAAGATGATCTTATAGTTTGAAAATATAAAAGAGAAGAGAAAGAAGTTTATTTTTTGTCACACAATGTGGTGTTTTTGTTAAATGTTTTCATTTATCAGGAAACGGAGAGGCGAGGGGTCAGTGAGGGGATAGAATGACTCTATAAAGCAGTGGAATTATTGAGTCTCCTGTCAGATTCCATATAGTTAAGGGATGGAATGGTTCTTACAGTCAGAATAACGTGGGGCAAGCTGGGGATGACAGCTTAAATGTCAGCTCAAAGTGCTGCCTACTTTATCTGTCATACATTGTGGGAAAGTGCTTTCTGATGGGATTGTGTGTGGAAATGGGCTAGTAATGATTATTCTCCTACAGGACATTGATATATTATGTGATAATATTATTGCATGGGGCTAATGTATGGGAATCTCAATAATGACTGGTTATTGAAATAACCATTCTAAGACAACAAAGATAAATACAGTGATGTATCTGTTGTTGATATATTGATATAGATCACGTATGGGAAAATGTTGAAGTACTGTAGGACCTTCTGTATTGACACTCAATGGTCATAAACTATGACTCAAACAATCACATTTGGATTTCCAAACTTAATCAATGAATCAGTCAGGTTAAATTACATTCTGGCCAGTGACACAGCAAAAAGAGTAACAGTGGCAGAAATTGCCGCTAGGCTGAAAAATACTGCACTCCATCCAACACTTGGCTTCAGCTTAGCGGAGATGAAAAATATTGAGGACTCATGCTTGTCTACTGTAGAGAGACACGCAATAGCTCATTTGTAAGTGTAATTGTATACAGGGCCATTGAGAGCAGTGACAGGCCCGGATACTGGGGGGTGTGACCAATCAGGGAGCGTGACTCACCTTCTCATTTTTTTTTTTCTAAAGTACTAGTCCTTCTAGGCCAGGGTATAGATACAGGGGCATCAGTGTGATCGCCCTCCCCCGTAACACTTGCAGGGAGAGAGAAAAAACTGCTAAGTATATGGCTGTACATATTAATAATAAAATAATACTAACAACCGGAATGGGGCTTCATCACATACTACCCACTTTAAAAGAAATCTGCATTCTACATTAGCTATCAGAACAGGACTCTCCACCAAATACTGACCAACAAAACAGGACTGCATCATATATAAAACTTCTGTCAGCCCAGGCCTGCAATCACCCATTTACACATTAATCCTCCTACGAAATAAATGACACGGACAACCAGATTGCCAATTACAATTTGGTCATCTTTATTGATAAAGTTCAAGACAGTATGGTGGCCAAGGAAAGGGACGGCCTATTTAATTGTCAAATGTGTGTTTGTAACTTTAACTAGACGTAACAACACCACTAAAGTATTCCCCAAATAAAATTAGAACCACATAGGAGGATGGGCCCAAGATCCAGCCCAACCTCCACCTCAACTCAAAAGAGGGCTGTTAATTGGCCTACTGCCACCCCCATTTGGATCAACAAAGTAAAGGGTGGTGGCCAACTGCCTACCCTGCCCTAAACCAACTTAATGTCCCTGTCAACACTCTACCCTGTGTGAAAAAGAGCCCACCTGGACTGGTGGTGCCCCAATCATCCATGGGGTAATCGCCTACGCCCTCGTTGACAGACCCAGAAAACACCTCAGGGCACATTCAACTGTAGACCCATGGCAACTAGGTCATCCCACCCAAAAAGCCGACATCAAAAATTGGGATGGGAGGGTGAGTCACCGTCAACATAACTGAGTGTGGGCTGTCCACAAAACGGCCCCGTCTGTCAATCACTTGCGAATAAATCCTCACTACAACCGTACACATTGCAGCTAAGAGCCATGCGCAGTCCACCGACAATCACTCAACTGCTTCAACATCGAAATAGCGTCCACATCTGAATCAGACCCTTAATGTATTTTTTTTTTTTTTTTCAAAAGTATCACTGACTGGATAAAACTTATTAAAGCTGTAGAATGATTGTTTTATAATCTTGTATTGTCTTTGTTTCCTAACCTTGCTAATATTGTGGAGTATCTTTACTTCCACCTACTGGATGAAACCACTCACAAAGTTTATGTACTAAGTATTTCCCTGCCTCTGATGACTACTAGTACACACAGCACTGTACACCAATTATTATTTATGAAGACACAGTCACTCCAGATTTTACAGTTCCTTTGTTTTCCTATACCTTGGATAGGATCAAGTAGTATTAATCAAACAAAGAATGGGCACATGGGAAATCAGACAGATTTAATGCAAGCAGTTAAAAGTGACATGACCTTCTGTAATGTCACTTGTCACAGCCTTATATGCCACATACTGGTGAAAGGTCTTGCAGGAATATGATGCTTGCTCCTGTTCCCTAAGTGTAAAACTAATATACATGACATTTTCAAATAAAAACAAAGACAGCTGAAAGATATTGCATGTCATATCTTTCATTTCTAAAGTGAAAGCATTACAAATACAGTCTCCATTTTTTTTTGTCTTCAAATGCCTGAAAACATTTTTTTTTCACAGTGTCAACCTTTGAACAAAATTAGCGCTGTGCACAAAATGCCAGTCATTATGAGACAAAAGAGTTAAGTAGAATGCGGGGCATTTTATGGAGACCTAATGCAAAAAAAATATGTATTTACTTATTTTAGGATGACCATTATTATTAATTATTATTATTATTATTATTATGAATGTTCATTTTAAATTGTATCTTTGATGATTTATGCTAGAAGAGTAGAAGTGCACCTATAATAAGGCAACCCGAGGCAACGGAGCAAGTATAGCAGAGCAACAAAATGAAAGGAATTGATTCTTACAAATACACATTATTTTGGCCCTGTATGTAGAGAAGGTATTCGACCGGGTCTCTTGTCCTTTCAGGCAGAAAGCTTTAACCCAATTTGGCTTTGGTGGCACTTTCTCAGGTATACAGATGCACTTTATGCCGAACCTACCGCATGTATCCTGCAAAATGGATTTGCCTCCAGCCCCTTTTGAATTAGCAACGAGACATGCCAGGGATGCCCACTGTTGCCACTTATTTTCGCACTGATGATGGATTTATTTGCTGGCAGAATTCATATCTACCCGGACATCTCTGGTATAGACGTTGGCCTGTTGGAACATAAGTTTGCCTTGTACGCAGACAACATCCTTTTTTACCCAGAACATTTTTCTTTATTGAAGTACATGATAGATAAATGGTACAACAAACATCAGAGCCAGTGCAAATGGCATACTATAATACAATTCACAAATTAAAACTTAAAATGGGAAAACTGATAACTTTAGCAATGACTATAAAATATTTGAAGTATCACAAAGAGAGTGTTGTTCGAAAAGCACATGGTGTTATTATAACAAAACCGGAGGCACAAGGAGACCTGGAAAAGAAAAGAAAAAAAGACCCCAAAAATCATATCGTTATAGGAGGATCTTGTAGAAAAATACGGGTTTCGTACCAGAGTGCATATAATGAAAGCATCCCCTGACACTTTCTTTTATAGATGGGGGTTGTAAATCTATAAAGCTTTCCCAAATTAAATTTTTTTAACTGTGACGAGTCCCTTATATACTTATCCAATCTTGATTGGGAATTGAGGCCCTGATTCAGACCCACTCGCAAGCGGCTGTCCGCTCGCAAGTGGGTCGATGATGTGCACTGCGCATGCGCACGACGGCGGGAGCTCCGTCGTGCGCATGCGCCAGACGCGACGAGCGAAGGAAAGTCCTTCGCTCGTTGTGTCTGATCAAAGGGGGCGTGCTGTCGATGGTCAGAAGCCGGCCCACTGACATCACTAGTGATGTCAGTGGGAGTGATTTTGGCTCTGATAGAGCCAAAATCACCCCGGGCCTTGCGGTTGAAAACCTCAACCGCAGGCTCCGGCTCGCAGTTTCAATGGTCGCGATGGTCAAGACCATTGCGGCCATCAAACTGCACGCTCGTATAGGCTGTGGGTGGTGACCCACAGCTATACGAGCGTCCAGGGGGACGCTCCATAGTTATGGAGGACGGCCCTCATTCAGAGCGTGCGCTCTGCTCAGAGCGTACGGCTCTGAATGAGGGCCTGAGTTCTTTAGTCAGGTTTCCAACTTCAGGATCAACTCCGATAAAACTGCTTGGCGTTAATCTCCCTCGACCTCTGAAATTGTAGGTGTTGGCATCTTTTAAATTTAAGTGGAAAGTCCGCAGTCTAAATTATCTGGGGGTCCTCCTGAGCAGAAAGTATGATCAACTGTATTTGGCAAACTATCCAGCTCTTTTTAAAAGTATTGTTTCAGACTTTAAAAAATGGAACATGCTGTTCATTTCCTAGACAGGCCAAGCGAATACAATCAAAATGAGCGCCTAACCGAGACTGATATATGTATTTCAGGCCTTCCCTTGAGATCTCTTCTATAGCCCTCCTATTGCTCCAAAGCCAATTCTCTACATTTGTTTGGGCAGGACGACGTCCAAGGGTGAGACTTAACACTTTAAATAAATCTGTCTGGGAGGGAGGCCTCGGAATCCCTAACCATCAGTTTTACTTCTATGCCACCTACCTTACTCAGTGTGTCCTCTTGCATTCCCCCCCTGATATGACAACTCAAAATCTGGGATAGGCATACTCAAATATTTAATCTGATTTTCAGTCCACCTGCCCTGATGTCGATCTGGGACAACCCAGCATTTCCACCTAGCTTTGACCAATCCTTCGGATTGGCTGCTATATTGCACCGTGTATGGGCACCTTAACACCTAAGTGTGAATAAGGCCCAATGGGGTAGATGTATGAAAGCGGCACTTAACGTGCCGCTATAACGCTTCCTGCTTCGCCTCTTTACCGAGGCGAAGCAGGAAGCACTACCGATGAGATGTAAGAACATCTCATCGGCCGGAGACGGGGAGCGTTAACTCCCCCCTCCGGCGCTACCCGCTAGAGACCACAGCGCATCAGCCTAGTGCTAATGCCCTGTGTCTCTGTCCCGGCCGGCTCCACTGAGCATGCGTGGGATCTCGCAAGTAATGTGAGATCCCCGCGTGCAGCCTGGACCCGCAGCAGGGACAGCGCTGTCCCTGCTGTGGGGATGGGCTAGAGCCAGGCTGTAGCTGTCAATAACGACAGCTACAGCGGGCCAAACGGTCAGGCGATCTGACCGTTCGTACATGGCCCAGGCTATCGGCGCTGCTATCTTGTAGATAGCAGTGCCGATAAATAGCGCCCCTGTCATTTACCGCCCAGACCCCTGATCATACATCGAGGAGAAGCGGTATCAGCGCACATAACGTGCGCTGATACCCCTTCTGGGCTTCATACATCTCCCAAATGTGTTGTCTGGAGTTCACCCAGGTGAGAGAATTTAATGATCTCATCTCAGTGGACAATGTCATTGGTAACCCTGTTTATTATCATCTGTCTGTGAATGCTTCTGAGTTGCACTGTGCATGCGTCAAAGTCGTTTGCAGCGAGTATTTACTTGCAGTGTGATTGTCAGGGAGCATTTGGGGGAGGTAATGGAGAGTGGCGGCTATAAACACAGGCGGGTCGTGACCATCTCGGGGGCGTGTCACATCCTACATCTGTGATCCTATGTGCAGCAAACATGGCTCTGGCATCTCAGTTCCCTTGGCCATTCTGCGCGACCATAGAGTTACTCAGGACAGCTATCTTTGAGTGACCTGTGACCAATGCTGCGTCTTTGTACACAGATGCTTGGCGTGCAAAGACGCTGGTGGGCGTCTCAGTACATATCCCTGCGGCTGCAGCATTTGCATATTTCGTACAGCAGCTGCATTGGAGATAGCATACAACTCTGACTCAGGCCCTAAGGTAAGTCTAATTATAATTTTATTAGTTCACCTTCAGCTAGCATAGTACTACAAAAACAATGCGGTACATACTATAAAATGTTATGCACGTTATTCCAGGCTGTAATTGCCTGTTTGTAAGCATATGGAAATGAACACAATGCTGTTTAGTGAGGATTTCTGAAAGAAAGAAAAAAAAATTTCAAATCGAGGTTATTAGTTGTTATCATAACAATATTTTGTGTTGGCAGCACTTAATTTTTTAAACTAGCTGTACAGTGAAGGTTTTAGCTCTCTGTGATGTATAAAGTAAATTATTAATACAATGACAAAGAATGAAATGTTGATATTAAAAGCTTTAAATTTACATATTGCGCTTCATGCTTCCGCAGTGAGAAGCATATGTTTGTATTTGGCCATGTAACAAACCCGCAGGAACACAGCCACGGCTGGTGACAGAGACGTTTTTCTCTGGAGTTAATTAAGATCATTTTTTTTCTGACTTTGCAACAACAAACCGCAACATGTGTTTGTGTGTCATTGGATTTACTGTCCTTATGTGAATACATGTCATAAGGACACCCTGATTATTGATGGGCTGAAAGCTGCAATGTCTTCACAGGTCACTGTGCTGCACCTTCTTATTAAATCCATAAGGTTTATGTCAGGCAGTCCCCTGTATAGCCGCTTGCGTGAGGCTCTGCTATTCCATCCATCTCTGAATCAGGCCCTAAGTAAAATTATTGAGGGTCACTTACAATTGCCAAGTACGCACAGACTTACTCGGCAAAATGCCATCTAATACCAAGGAGCAAATGATTGCTCCAAAAAACGTGGGTTTCAGGTCCTTAAGCGTAACAATCACCAACATTCGGTTTTTATTATACCTGCAGATATTCAAATTAACTACAAACGGTGGAGATGAGGCACATTTGGAAGCATTCCGTATGCAGGCACTCCAGGAATGGCATCATTTTCTAACGTCTGAAACATAAAAGGCCAGGAGAGCTGGATGAATGTCTATTCTGCATCATGGGCCACTATAACCGCAAACAATTTTTGTTGATTAATGTGAGAGATCAGATTCATCATCCGCCTAGTACAGGGGTCAGGGAACTTTTTTACCTTTTACCAGAAAATATATTTAGATATGCCGACGTTACCCCCTTGATTTGAAAGGAAGGAAATCATATAGTAGTGCCCCATATAATGCCCCTGTAGTAGTGCCCCCATATAATGCCCCTGTAGTAGTGCCCCCATAGTTATGCTCCTTTAGTAGTGCCCCCATATAATGCCCCTATAGTAGTGCCCCCATATAATGCCCCTGTAGTAGTACCCCCACATAATGCCCCTGTAGTGCCGCTTGTACAAACTCCCCCCCAAAAAAAACACTTACCTTAATCCTCGCTCCTGCGTCCGCCACCGTCGTGTCCGCCCGGCTGCTCCTCGGAACTATGGGAGAGACGTCATGACGTCTCTCCCATAGTGCGCATGGAGAGAGCCGGAAGCTGGAGTTCAGAAGAGAACTCCAGCCTCCGGCTAACGCAGTGCTGCGTGGAAGGAGCCGGGCGCCCGCTGGTAATAACATCTCAGCGGGCGTCCGGCTTAGAGCCTCCCTGCGGCACAGCCGGGCATGAAAATGAATCATTCTATATTATAGAATGATTCATATGCATGCCCAGCTGTCCGTCCATTACCCCCAGGAATTAAATTTTTACCCCATTTTGGGGTAATTTACGCCTGTTCCCCGACCACTGGCCTAGTATTATCTAAAGCCTGCCTGGTCGGTACAAAGGCAACCTGCTCTGCATCAATCAGCTGTGTGAGGCACATATTCAGTTTATTTGGCAGAATTTTCACAAAGATTTTAACATCTTTGTTGAGCAAGGAGCTTGGCCTGTAGTTAAAACACAAATTAGGGTCTTTCAGGGTTTTAGGGATCCCAACAATAACAGATCTTAATGTATCAACATAAAACTGTTCCTCTTGCATAACTCGGTTAAAATGGGTAAACCACGTTTCAGCCACCAACAATGGCATCTTGTCCCTTTGTCATGGGCAAACCAAGATAGATCTCCATCCTGGGATGGGTGGATCTCTTGGGGTCTCAGGCTATTATTTGTGTAGCATCTTGTCTCATAAGTGCTACTATATACTTATCCTCAACTATCTTGGAACAGATTTTTAGGCCCAGCCAAAGGGATATATAAATTTCTGTAGTATGCTGCCGGTTGCTGAGGGGTTTCAGCTGGCAATCTGTTTATTAGGAGAATATTTATTAAACAGGTTTTGCAGGAAATGTATTTTCATCCGGGGAAAAGTCAGTTTTGGGGGGATGCCTGCAAAATGTAAGTATTCCCAGGATGCATGATGGTTCCGCACAGAGGCGTCGGAACAAATTTTTGTTGTGTGGGGCAACATAAATCATTACGGCTAACCACCCCCCCTCTCCTCCCTCTCTATTACCTGAGCGGCGGGCGTGGACAGAGGAGGAGGTGTAATGTGCGGTGCTTTAACTTAACAAACGCACATTACATCTCCTCCACCATGCGGTGCAGGGGCCGTGCAGCCCGTTGCTATAAAACACAGCCCACGGCCGCTGCTCCTTTCCTCCAGTTCTGATGCCCATGGTTCCGCAGCAGATATCAGAGGTTTCTATGGGGACTGCTATATTGTGAAATTTACCAAGCTTCAGAATGCTTGGTATGGCCCCGGTAGCTGGCGCCATCTTTCAGTGGGTTTAGCTGTTGTAGCCTATAGGCTACATATTGCAAAATTAGCTGGGATAGAGATCCATAGTCTGATGACCGCATCAGCGATCACCGTATTTTATAAATCGCAGGGACGGGCTCCTATTGGAACCCCTGTCCCTGGATGTGTTTCTTCATACATTCTGGCGGAACATACAGATGTGTCCTCTAACATCCTTGCAGATCACGCTACAAATGAGTGTATGTATCGCTTCATGCAATTACCCACAGCAGCATACGCTACGGCAGGCACTGCAATCACACCATGCAATCGGGTGGACTCACGGGTGCAAACGCAGTGCGCGTATCCGATCGCAGGTGCACGCCTTGCACCATGCGTGGCCCGATTTGCCGCGTAAACAGGAAAGATGCAAGAGGACACATCTGTAATTTCTTATTGCAGTTAGTTGCGGTGATGACCAATTTTAGCTATTGGGTCTAAAACGCGATAATTAATAAATGGGCCCCTTTAGTGTCTGGAGAAAAATTTACTCTAATGAAAGAAGGTTCCTCAAACTGGCAAGATTACACCAAAAGAGACGGTAACTTGACTTATTGCAGTACTGTATGATTCTTTTATACTAAGACCTTTTATTTATTAAACTGAGAACAAAAAGCAGCAGTGCCAAAGCTGTGTGTTCTTTCCCGTCCACACCCCTATACTATAAGCTCCAATAAGTAGAACCATCTGTACAACTTTTGCAAATCTGTATTCCTATATGAATTACTAATGCTAAAGAAAACATAGATGTACATGCATACTAAACGATAAAACTAATGAATGTACATTAGATCCAATATAGATGGCTGAGATAAACATAATCACCTTCTGCCCAAATTTCCTGTATAAACCATAGCAATGCCTTTATGTAGTGTATAGTTTGCTTTATCTGCACACTGTAACTCACTGTGCTGCACAAATGCCCATTAGCAGTGTTGCACAGCCAGCAATTCTACATACAGATGTTTTCAAGAACAATCATTTTAAAATACTGACCTGATATTTTCCTATTATAAAAACACACCTCATAAGCCATTGATCTGGAATGCTAGAAACATACAAAATTATACCTTCTCCTTTCATCTGAGAACATTACAAATGTGACCTTGGATTATCACATCTATCACAATCACCTAGATAACCAAGAGCTGGATGTAATAATAATTAGTACAAGAAGCCTGGAAGAAAGCTGACGACATTGGAGAGCGTATGGTGACAGAATAAGAAAGGAGTATTAGTAGCGCTGGAAATGTCCTGATTTTGTCATATACATTCAATTATAGTTACTTGCGTACAGAACACATTTCATCTGCTGCTCAGTCACTGTATTGTAATTCACTGATTTTAATAGGGGACGTCTCTTTGATATGGACATGTGATGACTTCTGATGAATGGCACTTCAACCTTCATGTGATCAACAGCTCCATTCTTATTAACAGTGCGCTAGGCCTATCTGTACCACTTGTAAAATAAATACCCTTTTGTGAAGCAACTGATGTGTAACCTTTGGACTAATGTTAGCTCGATATTCACACAGTGCTCAGCTGTTCAAGCAGTACAAGAACAAACCACGGCTAATTCACCTTGTGTCATTAATGTGTACACCTTTATGTACTGTGTGTTTGTTCCCCGAGTACTGGTATTGACTGATTTCCAGACAACTTTACCCTTTCAGTGCAATATACAGTAGTCAGGATTAGAAAACCTCCAACCAAAACCAAAAATACATTAGGTCTAATAGCCTCTGATTAGATTTGCCCTGCTTGTATGTCTGTGTTAAGGGATTAGGAAACGGATCGTATTGAAAACAAATAGTAATTAAAAAATGTATAGATTGCCAAATAATGCAAGATTTCATGGCAGTATGATGCATTATGCTTTATAATACACGCGGCGACATAATGAACAGTGAATTGATTAACTTACTGTATAACTTATAAGCAATGACATCAGAATGCATTGTACACACGCACACACGTATATGTATGTCTATATATATACATATATAAATATATGGCAAGGCATTTTTTTTATGGATATTGCTTTGTGCATGGGTACATTGCCATGATGAAACAGGAAAGGGCCTTCCCAAAGCTGTTGCCACAGAAGTTAGAAGCACGCAATTCTCTAGACTGCCACTGATTGCTGTAACATTAAGAGCTCCTTTCACTGGAACTAATGGGCCCAGGCATGGGCGCAGCTACCACAGGTACAAGGGGTGCAGCTGCTATGGGGCCCAGAGCTGAAGGGGGCTCATCTTCCTTGTCAAAGTTATAAGTGTTATATACATTTTCACCTTGAAATACCTAGTTACACCCCTGGGTCAAACCATGAAAAATAGACCATATTTGTCTGCTATCCTGTAACGCCTGGGGGTCTCCCAAATCTCGGGGGACTCTCTCGGTTGGCCTGAAAAGTGAGACAGTCTCTCGGAGCCCCCTTGTGGCCGCCCACTGAGATTCACGCTGAATCGTGTAATCATGACCCATTCCTGCCATGGCTCTGAGAGACTGGACCACTTTTTCAAGTGTCTGGGAGAACCCCTGCGCCAAGTATCTCCGCACCTTGCTGCCCACTCCCGGAGAGAGCACCAGAAAGTGGAGTATGCACCATAATCAAACATCAGCGGTAGTGTGGATCATGATATGGAAATATTTGTGTATCGAATGCAAGGCAAAACAGGTGAAAAACTGCAAATCAACTGACTGAGAATGTGGAGTGAGCAGCCGGTTTAACCACTTGTCATTTGCCCTCTCCGCTCCCCTGCCCCCCCCCCCACACACACACACACATATACCGAAAGCAAGTCACAGGCGGGACTGAGATCAGCAATAGTGCTCAGAGAAGAGCTTCACTTCTCACTTAAATGTAACTCTATGTCCTAAGCACACGCTCCAGAATGCTGTTCATTCAGGATTCTGGGATGCAAAGTGATGTCAGTGGTCACAGACCGCTATGTCATACTTGTACATTACATACACACACACATACATACATATACACACTTATGTCACACTCGTACATTACACACATACATACATACACACACTGGTACATTACACACACACACATACACATATGCACTTATGTCACACTCTTACATTATACACACATACTGCACATACATATACACACTTATGTCACACATACATTACACACACATACTGTACATACATATACACACTTAAGTCACACATACTGTAAATACATATACACACTTATGTCACACATACATTATACACACATACTGTACATACATATACACACGTATATCTCACTTGTACACACACACATACATATGCACTTATGTCACACTCTTACATTATACACACATACTGTACATACATATACACACGTATATCTCACTTGTACACACACACATACATATGCACTTATGTCACTCTCTTACATTATACACACATACTGTACATACATATACACACTTATGTCACACATACATTACACACACATACTGTACATACATATACACACTTATATCACACTTGTACACACACACATACATACATATGCACTTATGTCACACTCTTACATTATACACACATACTGTACATACATATACACACTTATGTCACACTCTTACATTATACACACATACTGTACATACATATACACACATATCACACTTGTACATACACACATACATATGCACTTATGTCACACTCTTACATTATACACACATACTGTACATACATATACACACTTATATCACACTTGTACACACACACATACATATGCACTTATGTCACACTATTACATTATACACACATACTGTACATACATATACACACTTATATCACACTTGTACACACACATACATACATATGCACTTATGTCACACTCTTACATTATACACACATACTGTACATACATATACACACTTATGTCACACATACATTACACACACATACTGTACATACATATACACACGTATATCACACTTGTACACACACACATACATACATATGCACTTATGTCACACTCTTACATTATACACACATGTACACACTTATGTCACATATACACACACATACATTACACACACAATTACCTTGCAGCAGCTGCAGGTTGTAGATGGGCCGGATGGGGACAATACCTGGCAGGTTGGCACCAT
Source organism: Taudactylus pleione (assembly GCA_031769625.1). Taxonomy (NCBI): domain Eukaryota; kingdom Metazoa; phylum Chordata; class Amphibia; order Anura; family Myobatrachidae; genus Taudactylus; species Taudactylus pleione. The sequence goes on along the minus strand of JAUIMM010000368.1, from coordinate 7,331,036 downwards.
TTCATTAGGCCCCTCCCCCTAGCAGCAAAATGCAGCGATCTGCAGGTCAATCGGGAGAGCGGGAGCCAAATGGTGCAATTCTAATGGAAGTGCATCATATTGGTTCCGCCTCCTCCCGATTGACCCGCTACATGCAGCATTTTGCCATGAAAGGGCGGGGCTTAATAACATGGTGTCTGCTTACCAGTCGGGGGGGGGTTTCTGGGTACTCAGAATCCCCCCCCTGCGTGTGCTACTGTCGCTGCTGGGGGGGTTGGAATAGAAGGAGGGGATTTCCCCTGAAAATGCCAGAGGATGGAGCAGCAGATGCATGGGGTGCGACCATGTAAGCAAAAGCCAGCTGGTTGCGGTCGCATCCCATGTGACTGTGCCAGATAAGTGGTTAGTTAAAATGATCTAAGGAGAGTCAAACGGAAGAGGAGCATTGTAGATTTTCAGGTCATAAACTACTAGTCATACCTGCTAATAATGTTTACGATTTCAGTGCAAAGATCACAGGCAACGGACTCCAAAACACTGGAAGAAGGTGATATAGTTAAATGAGCCATTCATCACGGTGTTCTCAACAAACTAATGAATGTACATGCAGGGCCAACCCAAAGATCTCAACAGCCCTGAGCGCTTATTTACAAAGATGAAGGGTTCTTCCAGGATGTCAACAGAGCACATGTAAGCCCATTGGTTTCATGAGCACGATGCTGATGTTATCTGTATGCTAGTGGTTCCAAAACTTTCTCAAATCTCTGCACCCTAGAGTCTTAGGGGTATATTTACTAAAGTGAGAGTTTTTATAAATGGAGATGTTGCCCATAGCAACCAATCAGATTCTACTTAACATTTATCTAGCACTTTCTAGACCAGGAGTGGGGAACCTTTTTTCTGCCGAGGGCCATTTTGATATACATAACATTATATGCGGGCCTGGTGCAGGCCACGCCCCTTCCGTGTAACATTACACGGGGCGGGGTCACAATCGCTGGTGATTACAGCAATGCCCAGAGCAACCTGAGGATGCTCCAGGGAGCTGTAAGGGCAGCAGTGTGACCATCTGAAGCGTCCTAAGGATGCTCCAAGCAGCACTGCTGCATAGATTCTGGCTGCAGGGTACCATTATAGGCACCCTGCTAGCCAGATGAGGCTAGCAGAAAAGCTCAGAGGGCCAGACCAAATGATTCCGGGGGCCTTATACGGCCCCTGGGCCTGAGGTTCTCCATCCCTGTTCTAGATGATAATAGCTAGAATCTGATTGGTTGCTATGGGCACATCTCCACTTCTAAAAACTCTCACTTTAGTAAATATACCCCCTAGTATTGTTTTCATGGCACCCCTAAGCCAAATGTTGCCTACTGAGATATGGTGGTGTTGGTGGTGGACACGGTTGCGCACCTGTTTCTCAAAGTACCATTTTGCTCTTCACGTTGACCAGTGGAGCAGGAATGTAAACCATGCAGAAGGAAAAAATGGAAGACAAGGAGGGAGAAGGTGTGGTGCAAGTGGACAGTGGGGCATTGGAGCAGATGGGTGAAACAGATGAACAATCACAGACAGACACAAATGAGGGGATTGAGAGGCCCACATAGCTTGACAGAGGACAGCTACACATAGAGACAGGTGCACGTATACGCTGGAGACAGAGAGAAAAATACAAAGATTGCAGAGAGGAAGCAGAGGCACAGACCATGGATGGGACAAAAATGGAAGGAAGGGAATGGAGGAGTAATTGAGTTGGGAGAGGGCAGGGAATGACAGGGGATCCTACTTATATTGAGGTCTGCCATGACTCTGTGTGTAAGAAGCTGCATGGAGGAGGAGGAGGAATATAATGGAGAAAAAGAGTAGGAGGGGGCAGTGATGCCAGGCACACACAAAGCAGTGCAGCCTGAGTAAATGGCTGCATGCTGCCCATCTAAAACAACAGGCAGAGCACGGCCTAGCCTACAAAGGTGTCAGCCCAAATAATATGATTTGGGAATGGCACCCCTACAGTCCTGCATCATCCAGGGGTGCCACCCAGTTTCGGACCCACTGCCACTATGATATGAGCTTCTCAGTTATCAGACCCTAACCATTTGAGCATATATGGGATATTTACACTCAAATACAAACACCGCACTCGTACAAAGAAAATAATGGGAATGATCATTTGTTTAAAGGTAATGTGCGTGTGTGTGTGCGTATATACTTGCTTCACTAACTGATAGATCATTTTCCATACAGTGTTCATTAATCACTTAATTATAGGTTTCATATTCAAGCAGTCGTTTTGAGACAAATTAATTCTGGCATCTGCAAGCAGTTTCAGAGATTTGCTAAATGAGCTCAAATAGAGCTATTTTGCTTTGCAGCAGAATTACCACAGTTTGATTGGTGAGCCTGTAATGAAATAGGGGGAAGGTGTGCTGTCATGCCTGGTCCTCATTATATGAGCATTGTGCATTCAAACGCTGAATGGACCATTAACACTGCACAAAATGGATAAATAAAAGATCTCCAGGAAAGGCAAACCAAATGCAAGCAGAAATATAAAAATATGACATCAGAAATGGGAAATCTCCATCTCAATGTAGAATGCTTTCCTTTGACAGGAGAACAGCGGAGAGATGGAATCATACATGGATATCATTAATCTGTTAGGAGAGATGCTGTTGTAGTGCCATAGCCACCTTTACAAAGAGCATATAATTGCGCCAAAGGGGAAAAGTGGAACATGCTATACTTTCTGCTGTTCCTGCTCTGACGTCCGTATTGAAAAAACACTTATGTACAATGCAGCAGCATTCCTCCATAGAGGTCTATGGGCCTGATTCAGACCCACTCGCGAGCGGCTGTCCGCTCGCAAGTGGGTCGATGTTATGGACTGAGCATGCGCACGACAGAGGGAGCTCCGTCGTGCGCATGCGCCAGACGCGACGAGCGAAGGAAAGTCCTTCGCTCGTTGTGTCCGAACAAAGGGGGCGTGCTGTCAATGTTGATTGACAGCACGCCCCCTTTGGTGGGCGTGCCTCCCTGACGGGGGCGTTCCCACGGGAACGCCTCCCGTCAGAAGCCGGCCCACTGACATCACTAGTGATGTCAGTGGGAGTGATTTTGGCTCTGATAGAGCCAAAATCACTCCGGAGCTTGCGGTTGAAAACCTCAACCGCAGGCTCCGGCTCGCAAATTCGATGGTCGCGATGGTCTCGACCATCGCGACCATCACAATGCACGCTCGTATAGCCTGTGGGTGGTGAACCACAGCTATACGAGCGTCCAGGAGGACGCTCCATGAAAATGGAGGCCGGCCCTCATTCAGAGCGTGCGCTCTGCTCAGAGCGTACGGCTCTGAATGAGGGCCTATGATTTCTATGTGAGATTCCAGCTATCATAATGCCTGATTCAGCAAGGATCACAATTGCAAGGATGCACGCAGGCAGCTTTGCAATTGTGACCCGTGCAGTAATGCAAATGCAGCAGGAGGTGTATGACACCCCCTGCTGCATTTGTGATCCCAGCACTGCGACGGAGGTCGCAGGCTGGGATCACCATTGCGACCATCGGTGGTCGATGGTCACGATGGTGGACGGCTTGCAAGCCCAGCAGACTGCGTACGTCCACGCAGGCCCTGGGCTGGCCACTCCCGGAAAACAGGGCGGAAACGCCGGCCACCCCCGCACCGCTTCTTAAATGCCTCTGCCTGTCAATCAGAGAGGCATTCAAGGGCTTGCGTGCGTCTTAGCAGGACCCATTCTGCATACTCGCAGAATGGGTCCTGCGCACGCACAGATTCCTGATAATCGGGAATTTGCGTTCAGCAGTGCACGCTGGATCAGGCCCATAGTCACCTGTCAAAAACAGAACGAAGATACTGGATTAATGCCTGTGTGAAGATTGCTTTGCTCTGTTGCTCATTCTTAATAGCATGCTGGAGTCCAATTTAGCCAATATAGACCCTTAGGTTACACCACCCCAAATTTGGCAGAATTTGTTGGATTGGAGGATTCTGTGCTGTTTTAGATCCATAGAACAGCAAAGGAGATAGTGCTCTAGGACCTCGCAGCAGCTCAGCAGGAGGCCTGACCTCCGACATGCGCTACTGTGCATATCTTTCCTCCTCAGTGTTCCAGGAGACTAGATGTGCCCTCTAAGACAGGTCTCAACCACTTCAGTACTAAAGAAGATTCTAAGTGGCACCGGCACCATTTTCCTGGAGATATGCGCATGTACAGTATACGGTTACGTGTTCTTCTTGCACATGCTGGTTTGAGGGTGGCCCGCATGGTGACTGCACACAGGCCCACATATCTTAAAGCACCTATTCCCTGCACTACAAAAAACATTCTGTTTTCCAAAGATTGGGAAGGGTATTTATCTATCTCCCCCATACTGGCATCTGCACACTCAAGAGATCCCTTGTATGAAAGAGGTGATGAGAACCATATTACAAAGAATGTGTCCCTTTGCAGTTGTTGTCCAGTAGAGCAGCGGTTCCCAAACGTGGTCATTAAGGCACCCCAACAGTCCAGGTTTCAGAGATATCCATGGTTGGGCACAGGTGGTTAAATCAAATTGACTGAAGCACTAATTAAGTCTCTTGTGGTCAAGCATGGATAGCCTTAAAATCTAGACTGCTCACTAAAGATTACTCTCTACGACATAGACAGTAGTGCACGCAGGTGGGGGTCTAAGTACCCAGAAACCTGATGTATGGGATTTTCATTTTTGAGATGGAGACTACTTTGTCTCTACACTTCCACTTGTCGCACATGGCTGCTCCTTAAACATAGAGCTCAGCTCTGTTCGGCAACGAGGTCATGCCCTGCAGCCAATCATGGTCTGGTGGCGTCTCAATCAGCTGCAACTGATTTCTTCTCGGCATTCAGCAGATGCAGTACAGTAGAGAGCAATACCGTATCTGCAGAAGTGACACTGATAGAGTTGATGGTAAACATTTTTTTGTTATAAATGTCAACTTAAAATTCTTATGACATCTGAATCCTATAATAGTGAAAGATCATTAAATTATTCTTCTAACTATAGTTCGCTGATCAGCAACATACTGTATACTGTATAACTTAAAACAATGTAAAGTTCCATTGAGACATCTTTAAGGATGATATGAAATTCTGTATCCTTGTTCCTGACACACTGGCTGCAAATCTCTGGAATACATTATCAGTAATATGTGGTGTCATTTTAATGTTTGAAGGTGCCAATTGTTTTGGAAGTGAAGGGAAGCAAGGTCATCAGGCTTGTTAAACTGGATGCCATGTTTGGGATTGTCACAGATCCCCCTTTCACCCTTCCCATCCAATCTTTAGAATGTAGCTTTGTTATTGTTTAGCTTTTACAGCACAGACAGTGGGGTCATTGCTAACGTATTCTGGTGCTAAAGAATTGAAGAGGATTCACTAAACCCTGGAGTAGCAATTCCAAAGGGACACATGTCCAATGAGAATAGTCACATATCTTTTGATAATGGACGTCCTTATTAAGCTTTCTGGATGTCTGATGATGAGCACTTAATGGCAGAACTGAGATGAGGCCCCAGGTGGCAGATCACTGTGTTACAGTCGGCTTGTTAAGAGGCTCTCTCTTTTATGCAGTTTAATGTTAGCAATGCAGTTTGCTAATGTGTTATGGTCTAATAAGCGTTCTAATATTATCTCACATACTGTATAATGCATTATGTCATACATACGGAACCTGGGAATGCAGCAGCCGATGAAGAATATTTGACAACATTAGCTACTCTGTAAACAGTGATGCATATTTTGGTTATAAAGCAATTATGTAAGACTCTCAAATTAAATCAGATGATCTTTATAGGTCTACATACTGTAGCTCCACAATGTCTGACAGTATAATGGTAGAATAATGGTGCAGATTTTTCCTTCCGATCTGAACGATAACGATTTAAAAATCGTTCAGTTGTTCATATCTGAAGGAAAATCTGACATATCTGACATGCCTGAACGATGGACGATGAACGATGCGCGTTCCCGTTTGTCAGATAACGATATCTGACATCTGATGTGTTTGCAGTCAGACTTGGACGATTCCACTCATTTTAATGCAGTCAAAAATCGTTCAAATCGTTCAAAACTTTGGTAAAATCATTCAATCGTTCATCTGACAAATCTGACCGTGTGTATGCTCCATTAACCATATGAAGTATTATCCTGTATTCATAGGGAATGGTCAAATTAGCTCTATTTACCCTTTAGACTCAAAGTAGCTATTTCCAAGGGCAGCAGAGAAAGAGCTTTATTAAGATTGTATCTACTTTAAGAGGACAAGTTGGTCCACAATTATATTAAGGTTATAGAACTACTGAATTTCAGTGCTTTAAAATGAAACCAAAGTAAGTAAATTAACTACTCTACTTACCCAATAGTTCCCTCATACTTGCCTATTAATTGGAATTAGGAGACCCCCTATGAAAAAAGAGTGGCAGCAACTCTGCAGGAGCTAGGATGGGGATTATGGTGAATTACAGTCCCACCCCCCTTCCCCCAATCACTGCACTGTAGAGACAGTTGTTGCGCAGTGCTGTGCAGCGCCATTGCACTCGGTGATGTCATCATGCACCGGCGTGTGAGGATCTGCATAGTTACATTTCCATTAAGGCCATTAAACTCTAAACTGTCCTGTATTTGAGTGCAGAAATGCTTTTTTAGATAGTTCCACATGCTGAAGATAACACTGAGATACAAATTAATTTCTTTCTACTTTATGTAGTGTGCAGTCTGATGGCTAAATTAGTGTCTAATACACTTGTAATATTTATAGTGCCAACACTTAGTTAAGCAACCTTTATGTAAGATTTATGTTGATTTTTTCATTTCTCATTTAATGGCGAATTATAAGGACCATGTTTCATAAAGATAATTCTCCATTTAAATTCATCAGCCCATTAAATATTAAAATTATGTTTCTTATGCAGTCTAGAACAAATTTTTCCAGCTTCAGCGATTATTTGCACTCATAAAAATTAGGCCTGATTAATAAAATTTAAATGCTTGATTAAGTTGACATTTTCATGTTTCACATCTAATTTATGAAAATGATTCAGTGTATGTGGCTCCAGATTACAGTTGCTGCACAATGGTTCCACCTTCTCCTTTGCTGCAAATCCATAGATAAGTTTATATATACAAGGGGGTGATCTGGCTGCCACATACCATTAGGCTCACTCAGCAGACTCTGGGAGCTTGTCACCTGTGTTGCCAGCAACCTTTACCATGTAACAGAAGGCAATATAAGGGCTTATTAGGTTATGATCTAGAATGACTGGTGTGAGACATTGTTGTCCCTTTAATTGTTGTCTTTGTAAATAAAAAAAAAAAACATTACAAAGAGGTAAAGATACAACTACAATACATCTTTTAAAAAAATAAAAGAGGTCTGGATTAAAGCATTAAAGGAACGCTAAACCTCAAAATTGAGATATTCAGGTAGGACCACATTTTTCAGTGTTAAGCTCCAGCTTCAGCTGTGATAAAAGTAAACTCCACATGCTACTATCTCCACTACAGACAGTCTAAGCTAGGGATGGGTATCCAAGATAGATCTTTCAAAATAAAACACAAAAATAATCTTCATGCCATATACATTGCGATTTATGGATCAATCCTAGAGGCATGATGAATCAATAGGATCAAACCAAAAATCACGATGCTGGCAGCGATATTCTATTACCTGTTACCCCACATCTTCATTGTACTTTCCCTAACGCCCGGAGAAGATCAATATTGTTTTTGTTTTAAATAAAAAGATGCCGATCCCACATGGATTCATATCGTTACAGGACTGCTGAATGACCATCCCTAGTTCAAGCGCCTCCCCCCACATTTAGGACAGTATAAACACTTAATTTATCTAATGTATATTACTCAGTTCAGTAATACAGAGCCTTTTATATAGTCATTTGTGTTTTTGCTTGCTCACTAAAGTACAATTATATTGTACTGTGGTTATGTGTGTCTAATGATCATGTAATGCTTGGGGAATGCACTATGTTCAGGGGAAATAAACTGTTAGTTCAAACCCTAAAGTGAATTAGGCAAAGTTGGGAGAAACATCTTGTAGTTGGTATTCAGGGTTTCTTTTAAACCAGTTTGCATATTGATGAAATGGTCTAGCAAAGCAACATGGGGATATACAGTATATGCAATGGTGGATTGTACAAATAGCAATGTAGATGTTTAACAGACCTAGCTTTAACAGTGAAGGATAGAACAGCGTGTATGTGGGCCATTTGCTGTATTGGGGGGTGTTTGAGCTAATGTACACTGGTACCTTTGAACAGAATTGAAGCCGCAAAAGTGGCCAGTAATAACCTATGATCTTAAGTACTAACTGTATTATACTTCTGTTCAATTTTAAAGTATCTGCAGAAAGAAGCACCTGCCTTCAGGGAAAGGGAACCCAACATAAACTTCCTATTGATAAATGACGAAGCCCAATTTATTCACGTTAAGTCACAGGAAAACATTAGCTTTAACCATAGTCATGTCTTCAAACTTAGATTAGCCTTTAACACAAAGTTCTACACTTGCGTACCCAAATTTAAAAACATAGGAAACCAAACTGAACCATTTATACCAATGAAGAGTGCAAAATAGCACTACACCATAGTAGCACTGACACCAGGTAGCTCCATCACGGATTTGCAGCAATACCTTTATTGCAATTCTACCATTCATGAAATAAAGTATTTTCCCTGTGAGCTACATCTGGATGAGTCTTATTAAGTAAAGGTGAATAGTAACCTTTATATAATTGGTTGTAGGATTTAGTGAAACTTTAGTAACATCAATGTACAGTACTTTATTCAGTTTGTTTACCAATCAATGTCAAAATTAAGCTGAAGAAGTTTTTAAATTGTTGTGAAAGGTGGAAGGGGAGAACCTCTGATTTGTTGATGTAAAATAAAATAATACTGGGAAGAAAAGTGAGCGGCATAGAGATGGTTAGGAGAGCATTGTGAAGAGTTAAAGTTCTCAGAGTTTGCTGCCAGCTCCATCTTATCGGAAGGAGTGCCAGAGTGTGAAGAGGGTTCCAGTCGGATCCCTTTGCCTCCAGTGACCCTCTCTGTGCCCATGCGTGTACTGTGTACACATGTGCACTTACACTGCCTGGAAGTGTAACTTTGTAATTAGAGGTAAAAGTGTAGGTGATAGGGATCGCGGGACAGCTGATTTCGGAGCAGATGTTTGGCAACCAGCGCAATGCTGAATTGCTCCCGTACTTTGGTATCTATCCACCTCCGCAACTCACAGCGAGTTGCATACTTACTTATCAGGTTCCCTTAATAATGAATAGGCCATTTAAAAACAAAACCATATCACAGACTGTGGGCGATGTTACTGAATGTTGGTACAGGTCCAGGGTGCTGCTAGTGTTTTATGCTGACTCATCTGGGGCCCAGAATTTAATGAGTGTCTGCTAAGTATCAGACAGCACTACAACAAGGTTTCCGGCTTTGCATCACACTTATACCCCTTTTCCACTAACCTTAAAATCCTGGGTTATTGCACGTGAGCATGTATCAACCCGGGATTTCGGTAAGTAGAAACGGCTCCACCCGGGTCCAGTCACACAGGAATCCAACCCTGCTAGCGAGCAGGGTTATTCCCGTGAAGGACCCGAGTAAGGTTTAGTGTAAACGGGTAACCTGGGTCACCTGACGCATACTGGCGCAAGAAGATGATGTAATCTCCAAGCACCGGCACTGCACCCATGTGCAGTATGAACGGCGCCAATCTGGGAATAACTTGGATCAGCACCGCAGTGGAAAAGGTGATCTGTCCCGGACCTGACATGGTTTGGAGCTATGTTTCAAACCTCGGGTCAGACCCTGGAATTAAGTGGAAAAGCAGTATAAATGGTAGCTCACAGATATGGACCTGAAGACAGAATGTGAGACACAATCACTGTCCAAGATGATCAGGAGTCACGACAAGCATCACAGGTGCAATATCAGAAAACAAGCCAAAGGTCAGTGTCACAGTTGGAAGTGATGATTGAATACAGGGTAGGTCAGAAGTTCAGACATACTACAATCAGTCTGCATCTTTGATGTCCAAGACATCTGCAAGGAAACTAATGATGTTCTCCCACAATACTTATCTAATCAAAAGACATGTTCTGAGAAATATCATCAATCTGTGTCTTTTGAAGATGTGGAAATTAGAAGTGAAATTTCAATTGATGGGAGCAAATGTGCCAACCACCTTGATGTGAATATACATTAGTCATGGGGCAGTGTTCAAGGACCTGGCTAACCCTCTCGGTCTGTAGATAAAATTATGAATGATATGCAGAATAAAAATCCAGATTACTATCTCAAATACAGACTGCAGTACAGGATAGATGAAATTAAAGATATCCTTCTTTAAATTGGACCACCATAAGGTTTTAGTGGTCAATTCCAGCATTTTATTAATATCAAAAAAGTTTGAAATCTTTGAGTTATGGGGTAAAGTGAGAAGCTGGTATGAGGGGGAAAAATATATTTTCAAAATAAATATTCGAAGTATAGATGGATGGAGCTGGCAGTACAAGAGAAGCAAGAATGACATGTGAAGAATCTTGATTTAAAGGATGAAAAGATTGAAATCGAACTGGAAAAATAGGGCCCATTGGAGGAATCAACCTTTAAGCGAATTGCAGATATTGAGATACCGAGATATCATCTCTGTAAATAGTAATTGAGTGAAGTGCCCCTAGAAATAAAATATGCTTCCATTCATCCTTATTGCTATCAAATGTGGTCTCCAACTGTATCTTTTGCCTGTTGAGTATTTCTTATAACATGGATGATGCTTGCCAGACTTGTCATGCTGGGATAAGGACAGCCTCTACTCCAATGGTAGAGATATCAGTTCCAAGGTAGATATTACGAGAATTAAGAGGCATGTCTGGATATTTGAACACCTGGGCTATAGAGAAAGTCTTCTTTAGTAGATGAAATGCACTAACAACTTCAGGTGGTCAATAATGTAAATCCGCCGATATTATTTTGAAGCCATAAAGTTGAACAATAAATAGTAATTTCTTTTCCTACGAGTCATTGGGTCGCCTCACTAGGCGAAAGCCAACACAGGACAGAACTGAAGACTAATGGTTGCAGACCAGAGTCCAGGACAGAGAACAGAGTTGCAAAGTCAGAAAACGAGCCAAAGGTAATAGGCAGACTGGTATGGTTGAAGGTTGGTAAGGATGATCAGACAAACAATCAGTTAGTCAGTCATTAGGTACAGGCAAGAGCGGTATACGTTTAGAAAGCCGGCAGACGCAATGCCGACCGCTGGCTTCCAGACAATTTAATCCCGACGAGGGACGAATGACAGACGTCTAAATCTAGACGCCTGTCATTTTACTGACGCTGGGAGACCGGCGCCTGGCATCCCAATCGAGCGGATGCCGGGCACCGCTGCGGACAGCCGCGGGGGGGAGGGTTAGGTTTAGGGCTCCCGGGGGGAACTTAGGGTTAGGCACCCCCCCTGGGAGGTTAGGGTTAGGCTAGGGAGGGTTAGGGATAGGCACCCTCGGGGGGAGGTTAGGGTTAGGCACCTCCCCGGGGGACTTGGGTTTAGGTAGCGGGGAAGGGAGGGTTAGGTTTAGGCACTTAGAGGGGGGATTAGGGTTAGGCACAGGGGGGGAGGCTAGGGTTAGGCAACCTAAAGGAGGGTTAGGGGGAAAAATAGGTTAGTTTATACTTACCTAGGGACGATCGGGATTTCCTCCTCTGTCGACCAGCCGCAGTCGGGATTTGAACTGCCGGCCAGGGGTCCAGCGGTAATTCATACCAATGCCGGCAAGAGCGATTGTAATAGGTAGTTAATATACAGTATGAGGAACACAGATGTACACAATGGCTGTTGCCTGGGTACTGAGGAATGCACTTGGCTCTCCTCTGCTAACTCCCTCATTCAAGAATAAAATAAGGGAGAGTAGGCTAAGGTGCACATTTATGCAACAGCACAGGGAGCAAGGTTTGTCCCATAAGTAACGCCGCTCTGTACAGCATGCTTAACACTACTTCACAGTGTCACTCGGAATATTTGAACCAAACATTGCACAATACTGTATGTCGTTCATAAGCCTGTAGAGAGAAAAGACCATAGCGTAGACTGCCTTGAGTTAAAGGACATTTACTATAACATTCTGCCAATGACATTTACTATAACATTCTGCCATATGCCCATAGCTAATACAATCTCTAACACTGCTGCAATCAGACCATAGCACAAACTATATTAGACTGTTATCCATTTTATGCCTGTGGCTAGCAAACTGAACATCCAGCAAAGATATTAAGATGTCTCTATTTGTGGCATTGTACAATGCTGCTCTTCTGTATCATGATGCTACTGCTAATAATTAATATATGTGCCTAGACTAAGATTGGATTTAACAAAGTGTGCAAGCCTGGCCATGAGCAGTAGGGGGCATTTACATATGTGTATACACATTCATATATATTTATTTTAAACACACATGATCAATTTTGAATCACTGTGATCACAACAACACATTAGTTTCTTCTTCATATAAGTGACATCCACAACCATATTTACTTAACATTTTTTCTAATTCTAAAACTAATGTATTTTAATTTTTAAACATGATCTGTTTATGATCATTAAACAATTTTTATTTATTATTTTATTTACTGTACTTATTCTTTTTAAGTCAAAATTAATAAATGTCTCCTTTTTTTTACCTCTACACTCATTATGTTATATGAGTGACTCACATAACAGCATGTCACTAAAGCCATTCTTACCATTAAGGAGTAATGTAGATGACCACACACAAAACCTGTATAACACGGCATTCTGGTGATAAGATTAGCAAGGCTATTGCCTGTGTCAATTTAATCTGCAGACCCAAGACTATTCTCATTACCAGTTTCAAGGATGGACTACCAAACATGATGAGAATTACCATCTACACATCTAAGGCAGATTGCATGATAATCCAAGTAGCAGTAAGGTAATTATGCTGGATGTAATATATACAGAACAGGATTTTATAGACTCGCTCATTAATAAATGTTAATTCAACACAATGCTTCTGCCTGAAGAAATCTGCAATACTGAGGTTCTTTCCATTTTTGGAAATAACTAACTATACTGACCACTTGCATGGGATAAGGCTGTCAGCCATGGCTTTGCTACATACCTATCCAAGTCACAGGTATAACCATTTACCAGCTTTGCATAATAGATCAGCTGCAGAACCTAGATTGCATAGAGTAGATAATTGCTTTACATTTTAAACCTAGAGCTCTAAGGCTACTGCATTTATCTCATTATATGAAGTAATACTAATGAGTGTTTATACTCTGTAACATGTCATTTCAGCAGATACACGTGAAAACTGACAGCTCTCTACATAATGTTGACCTTTCTGCCAAAGCTGAGTGACATCACAAAGGCTGTTTATGAAGTAACAAGTCACATGGTCAGTATACACCTCCTCCATGCATTTTTCCATTGCTATCTACCTATTTATAATCGTTTTATCTAATGCCTGCATTACACCACTCCTATCTATCTAGCTATCGATCAATATATACAGTATGTCTATCTATTTTTCTATAATCTAGGTTAAAATAAGCTTATCTAGAGCAGGGATGGGGAACCTCCGGCCCGCGGGCCGTATACGGGCCGCACGATCATTTTATCAGGCCTGCCTGCTCCTACCTGCAGCCGCATGCTGCACACATGCAGTATCTGGTCATGTGTAAAAGCAAACCGGATAGGATAGCATACCTCCCAACTTTTCTTCTTTATGAAGAGGGACACTTCACGCGCCCGAAAAGGGGGCAGGGCTTTGCTGGAAGGGGCGTGGCCTCTTGGACATGGGGCGGAACCTCGCTGCAACCCCCGTTGATGTAACTATGGGGGGCTTGCTGGGCAGTCCCCAGGCTCTCCCTACACAGGTTTACAGATGACGTGCGCATGCGCAGGGCATCTGTTCACCTTCTGCACACCCGCTGCTCTGCTATGCACAGCAGCGGTATGTGCTCTCCCCAACACCCCCCCCCACCACGGGACTCTGCGGCCCGCGAGTGGGATAGTCCCAGAAAAATGGGACTGTCCCGCTGAATGTGGGACAGTTGGGAGAAATGGGATACCATCAGCATCTTCTACTGCCGTCTGTCCTTGAGAAGCTGAGCAGAGCAGCACTGGGGTGGGGGCAGAGCCCGGCTGCCTGATGACTCCTTGGATATTTAAGCCAGTGATCTGAGGAGTCTGAAGTGAGCTGAGCTATATGCTTAAGAGGTTTATTTATCAAGCAGTGAAAAACTCAGTGAAGCGGACCAGTGGAGAATTTGCCCATGGCAACCAATCAGCTCCTACCTATTATTTTATAGACTGTACTTAATAAATGTTACTTCAAATCCAATTGGTTGCCATGGGCAACTTCTCCACTGGTCCGCTTCACTAAGTTTTTCACTGCTTGATAAATAAACCCCTAAGGGGCCTATTCATTAAACCTAAAAATTCTCTGGAGATAATTAGGTTTAGAACTCGCATGGAGTTCTACCTAATTATAGGTGGAATTCATCATTCCACCTCTCCATAAGTATCTATTCCGAAAAGCTGTCATTTTTGCGATGAAATAGATACTTTTCCCTGCCTACACTACCTTATCGCATCTGGAAACAGCGCTGCGCATGCGCTGTTACATCTGTAAAACCAGCGCATGCGCTGTTACATCTGTAAAACCAGCGCATGCGCAGCACTGCCTACAGATGCGTTAAGTTTGTGTACCCCCCCTGACACCCCCCACCCCCCTCCCCTCACCTCCCCCCCCCGACTTACCTGTCCACGCAGCAGCCTCTGGCTCCGTCCTGCTGGTCTGTCATGTGGTTTCCCAGCAGACCACATGACAGATTAGAAAAGAGAAAAAAAACTTTTTTTTTTTTGTCTAAACTTTCTTGTGCTCTGCTGGGGAGCACACATGTCCGACCAGCCTCCGGAGCCTGAGGACGGAGCAGAGCGCCGCGGATACAGGTAAGTCAATTCTGCTATTCGCCACCTCACAGTGGCGAATAGTAACTGCATCAAATTCCGATAATTCATAATTTTCGGAATTTGATGAATACCACAATTTCCACATCCCCATACTAATGTATGGGGAGTGTGGAAATTAACGCAGGGGAACTTAGCAAGGAGATATCTGTGATATCTCCTGTGCTAAGTGGCTACATGAATACCAAAATAACGTTATTTAAGGAAAATGTCCTTAAAAACTTTATTTTAGTGTTGATGAATAGGCCCCTAAGTCTCCTCTGATCACTGGCTGAGAGAGCCGTTAATTCATCAGGAAGCTCCGCCCCCACCCCAGTCAGTGCGGTGTTCAGCTTTTCCAGGGACCCTGGCAGCCAGCGTCAGGCATGCAGAAGCAGAAAGATAAAGATGACTTTTCTTTTCAGCGTTGGTACAGGTAAGTGTTGGAGGGAGGAGCACTATGTGAGTGAGATGAAGGAAGAGGGTGCACAGTGTGGGTGACATGTGGGAAGGGGGAGCACAGTGTGGGTGACATGTGGGAAGGGGGAGCACAGTGTGGGTGACATGTGGGAAGAGGGTGCACAGTGTGGGTGACATGTGGGAAGAGGGTGCAGAGTGTGGGTGAGATGAGGGAAGAGGGTGCACAGTGTGGGTGACATGTGGCAAGAGGGTGCACAGTGTGGGTGAGATGAGGGAAGAGGGTGCAGAGTGTGGGTGAGATGAGGGAAGAGGGTGCAGAGTGTGGGTGAGATGAGGGAAGAGGGTGCACAGTGTGGGTGACATGTGGGAAGGGGGAGCACAGTGTGGGTGACATGTGGGAAGGGGGAGCACAGTGTGGGTGACATGTGGGGAAAGGGTGCACAGTGTGGGTGACATGTGGGAAGGGGGAGCACAGTGTGGGTGACATGTGGGAAGAGGGTGAACAGTGTGAGTGACATGTGGGAAGAGGGTGCAGAGTGTGGGTGACATGTGGGAAGGGGGAGCACAGTGTGGGTGAGATGAGGGAAGGGGGAGTACAGTGTGGGTGAGATGAGGGAAGGGGGAGCACAGTGTGGATGACATGTGGGAAGAGGGTGCACAGTTTGGGTGAGATGAGGGAAGGGGGAGCACAGTGTGGGTGACATGTGGGAAGAGGGTGAACAGTGTGGGTGACATGTGGGAAGAGGGTGCACAGTGTGGGTGACATGTGGGAAGAGGGTGCACAGTGTGGATGACATGTGGGAAGAGGGTGCACAGTGTGGGTGACATGT
The DNA here is from genome assembly GCA_031769625.1 of Taudactylus pleione. Lineage (NCBI taxonomy): Eukaryota > Metazoa > Chordata > Amphibia > Anura > Myobatrachidae > Taudactylus > Taudactylus pleione. Next base: position 7,314,778 of record JAUIMM010000368.1, on the reverse strand, counting down.
GGGAAGAGGGTGAACAGTGTGGGTGAGATGAGGGAAGGGGGAGCACAGTGTGGGTGAGATGATGGAAGGGGGAGCACAGTGTGGGTGACATGTGGGAAGAGGGTGCAGAGTGTGGGTGAGATGAGGGAAGAGGGTGCACAGTGTGTATGACATGTGGGAAGAGGGTGCACAGTGTGGGTGAGATGAGGGAAGGGGGAGCACAGTGTGGGTGACATGTGGGAAGAGGGTGCACAGTGTGGGTGACATGTGGGAAGAGGGTGCACAGTGTGGGTGACATGTGGGAAGAGGGTGCACAGTGTGGGTGACATGTGGGAAGAGGGTGCACAGTGTGGGTGACATGTGGGAAGAGGGTGAACAGTGTGGGTGAGATGAGGGAAGGGGAAGCACAGTGTGGGTGAGATGAGGGAAGGGGGAGCACAGTGTGGGTGGCATGTGGGAAGAGGGTGCACAGTGTGGGTGAGATGAGGGAAGAGGGTGCACAGTGTGGGTGACATGTGGGAAGAGGGTGCACAGTGTGGGTGAGATGAGGGAAGGGGGAGTACAGTGTGGGTGAGATGAGGGAAGAGGGTGCACAGTGTGGGTGACATGTGGGAAGAGGGTGCACAGTGTGGGTGAGATGAGGGAAGGGGGAGCACAGTGTGGGTGACATGTGGGAAGAGGGTGCACAGTGTGGGTGAGATGAGGGAAGGGGGAGCACAGTGTGGGTGAGATGAGGGAAGAGGGTGCAGAGTGTGAGTGAGATGAGGGAAGGGGGAGCACAGTGTGGGTGACATGTGGGAAGAGGGTGCACAGTGTGGGTGAGATGAGGGAAGAGGGTACACACACAGTGTGGGTGACATGTGGGAAGAGGGTGCACAGTTTGGGTGAGATGAGGGAAGAGGGTGCAGAGTGTGGATGACATGTGGGAAGAGGGTGCACAGTGTGGGTGAGATGAGGGAAGAGGGTGCACAGTGTGGATGACATGTGGGAAGAGGGTGCACAGTGTGGGTGAGATGAGGGAAGAGGGTGCACAGTGTGGATGACATGTGGGAAGAGGGTGCACAGTGTGGATGACATGTGGGAAGAGGGTGCAGAGTGTGGGTGAGATGTGGGAAGAGGGTGCACAGTGTGGGTGAGATGAGGGAAGAGGGTGCACAGTGTGGATGAAATGTGGGAAGAGGGTGCACAGTGTGGATGACATGTGGGAAGAGGGTGCACAGTGTGGGTGACATGTGGCAAGAGGGTGCACAGTGTGGGTGAGATGAGGGAAGAGGGTGCACAGTGTGGGTGAGATGAAGGAAGAGGGTGCACAGTGTGGATGACATGTGGGAAGAGGGTGCAGAGTGTGGGTGAGATGAGGGAAGAGGGTGCAGAGTGTGGGTGAGATGAGGGAAGAGGGTGCACAGTGTGGATGACATGTGGGAAGAGGGTGCACAGTGTGGGTGAGATGAGGGAAGAGGGTGCACAGTGTGGGTGAGATGAGGGAAGAGGGTACACAGTGTGTATGACATGTGGGAAGAGGGTGCACAGTGTGGGTGAGATGAGGGAAGAGGGTGCAGAGTGTGGGTGAGATGAGGGAAGAGGGTGCACAGTGTGGGTGAGATGAGGTTAGAGGGTGCACAGTGTGGATGACATGTGGGAAGAGCGTGCACAGTGTGTGTGACATATGATATGACATATATATATATATATATACACACACACATCAGGCAAATTTTGTAAGACCCGCAAATGATTTTCTAAATATCCAAATGGCCCTTGGCAGAAAAAAGGTTCCCCGCCCCTGTACTAGACAATCAGTAGGCATATTAAAAAAAAAAAGTTAATAACTAACATTTCTATAGCAAGTCACATGATCAACCTATTGAGGCTATAAATCACATCCTACCTGTATTTCACCAATACTATCTATCTTTCAACAAACCAATCAATCAATCTAACGTTATTTTCATATCTATCATTTATGTTACAAATATGGTAAGAACTTACCTTTGTTATCTCTATTTCTACGAAGTCCATAGGGTTCCACAGGATACCTTAGGGACATCAGGCTGGAAGGTATCCTGTGGATACCCTATGGACCCTGAAGTAGAAATAAGCTTACACTACACAGTCAGTAGGCATATTAACAATAACTAACAATTTTATAGAAAGTCACTTCATTAGCCTATTGAGGTTATAAGTCACATCTTACCTGCATTTCACCAACGCTGTCTGTCTGTCTATCTATCATTACTTTCATATATAATATTTAGGTTAAAATAAGCATACCTTACATTGTGATATCAGCAGATCCAGTGGATAACTGACAGCTCTCTATAAAATGGTGACCTTTCTACCAAAGCTAAGTGACATCACAAAGGCAGTTTATGATGTAACAAGTCACATTGTCAGTAAACTGAGGTGAAAGATCACACCCTCCATGTATTTTGCCATTGCTATCTACCTATTTATAATCAATTTATCTAATGCCTGAATTTCACCATATCTATCTATCTTTTATGTTAAAAATAAGCTTACACTTCACAGTCAGTAGGCATATTAGCAATAACTAACAGTTTTACAGCAAGTCACATGGTTAGCCTATTTAAGTTATAAGTCATTTCAACAAAGCTATCTATCTTTCAATCTAACTCTCTAACATTTTTTTCATATATAATATATAGGTTAAAATAACCTTACCTTACATAGTAACATGTCATATCAGCAGATACAGTTGATAACTGGCAGCACTCTACAAAAGCTGAGTAACATCACAAAGGCTATTTATGATGCAACAAGTCACATGGTCAGTATATTAAGGTGAAAACTCACTTCCTCAATACATTTTGCCATTGCTATCTATCTATCTATCTATCTATCTATCTATCTATCTATCTATCTATCTATCTATCTATCTACAGTATCTATTAAACAAGAGCCACTATAAGAACTACAATGAGACGAAAGATTTTAATATTGAAGAAGTGTGTGAAAAGCAACTGTCTGCACTGAGAAAGAACATGGGGAGCAGATGATAAATACTCTTATTTACAAGGGAGCGTAGTCTCAAAGTTGACATTTACAGTGCTGAAAATCAAAACCACAGAGTCGGTAGTTATGTCAACATTGTTGACATTTTGACATTGACTATGGGCCTGATTCAGAGCCGCTCGTAAGCGGCCGCTCGTTCGTTCTGACCGATGTTCGCTCATCTGCGCATGCGTACGGATTGTAATACGCATGCGCGAACCAGTCAGTGCGGCCGAAAATCGTTTGTTCGCTATATAGCGAATGCCTGCTACTTTGAGTGACAGGAGGCGTATGTGGGTGGTCACAGGGGAAGGAGCTTGAGAACGGGGAGTGGAATTAAGAACACAGGCGTGCTTAAAGGTCAAAACGGGCGTTTTATGGGTGTGCATAATTAAAACAGCAGCGTCATTGACCACGTCACCAGGTTGTTTTATAGTCAGAACTGCTCGCAATATAGTGGTAGGAAAAACCAACCACAAGAATAGCGAGCAGTTCATACGCTGATCAATGTACTCGATTAATCTAATAAATAGCGAACATGACGTAGGATGCGAGCGGCCAGGGGGCGTAGTTTCCCAAAAAATGACCGCAAGTTTTGTTCGCTCGTTCAGACCTAGAGGCGTGAACAGACCGCAAAGAGCGAACGGTTCATTTGAATAGCCACCCCTTTTTTTGAACGAACGACCGCAAATAGCGAGCGGCTCTGAATCAGGCCCTATGTTGGCATCGATTTCCAGTGTGTGGAGGTGGAGTATTGTAGCAAGGTCTGGTCTAGTAATGTAGAATGTGTTGGTGTTTTTGCAAATGTACCATTGATAATCACTTTATCTGCAGAATGAGCACATTGTTTTAAGTATCAATTGTCTGTATCTATAATGTTATAAATAAGTCTCATCCTCTCCCAAGCATCCATAGCTGAACATAAGCTGGATTTGCCTTGGTTACCAGAGGAGGACTGTTGACAACTGTCACTTAGAGGTTGATGCACCAAGCAGTGAAAAGAGTGGAGAAGTGGACCAGTGGAGAAGTTGCCAATAGCAACCTATCAGCATCAAGGTAGCACTTATCAAATATAAATATATATCTATAGTACATTGTCGTATGTGTACAGTGGATATGTCTGTGAACGACATCTTTCACAGACATATCCGATCTGCAGTGCAGCACAGCTGACGGCCAATGTATCTGAAAGACATGCTGCGGGATCCAGCGGTGATTGACAGCTCAACTGAGTGGGCGATTTAAATGCCCGCCTGTGACCGGACGCCTTTCGCCTAGGCCGTCCCTGGTCACGGGTTAGCGCTTTTGGAATCCCACTCACCGTCAGTGACCGCCTGTCACTGACTCCGCCCACTGCTCCATGGGCGTGTAACGATGCTGCCACCACCAAACTCTACCATCGGCATTTGGAACCGCTTTTTAGGTACCCGGAACCACTTCTGCTGCGTATGCGTTTGACTAACTGCGGACACACCTCCTGTTTGGTGTCGGCTGTATCCTCCTGATCCCTCGCAATGGACCAGGTCTGCACGGTAGCTTGGCAGAGGGCTTGAAATTGGAGACACGGAGCTCTTACCCAGAACAGCAGGAGAACGGAATAGCATTTTGCACAATTCTGTTGGTCGCAGGATTGAGATGTAGTAGAATTTAAAGGCAAAAGGTGTTTATTTGCTCTCAGTCTTAAAAAAGACCCTCTCTTCGGATTGAAGGGGAATATCAGCATACATAAGATGTTACAGCAATTCTTCTCCACACAGGATTCACAAGGATGTACCATATTACTAGGCACAAGCCCTTCTTTTATGCCACTCTAATACACATTTCCGCAGAGGGTAAGCCCGCCCTGTGGTTTCCAAACAATCATCATAAGTGCATGACCTGTGCATGTGCTAGCCACATGCACGTTTAACATTGTCCCTTATGGCAAGGGGGAGTGGTGACTCCCCTGTGCCTGGGTTCAACCTCTGAGCTGGGCAACGCCCACAGCTCCGCTCCGTCTGGACACAGCCTGGGAAGATAAGGATTTCCCTCCGAAAACGGACTTCCAGGAACCTGCTAAGGGACCAAGCGTGCTAGCCTTACCTGAATCTAAGCTCCAGAGGTGGCCAAACAGGGTCCCCGGGCACGGTTTCCTGACCATGGAAGGGAAGCGATTTGAAGCTCCCTAAACCCACTTAGCTGGCTGCATTAGCCAGCTTCCTATGCACCCCCTCATACCACTTCCAGGCATGAGGCTGTATAGGAGAACATTTTATTCCCCTAGGGAAGAGGCCTGGGGACCCAGCAGCCCACAGAGAGCTCTGGATCCCCCTGGACCTCCACAGACCACAGGTAAGTGCACTTTTCTTAAATTATACATTAAACATATACATTTTATGTTTTTACATATACACCAAGCCTGTGCCCTGCATCAGGCTGTTACACACTGCAGCACTGTAGCCCAGGACCTGCTGTCCTGGCTCAGTGCTGCACAAATCATTTCGAATGCATTTATATTTATTTATTTTTTACACTGCCCAGCGCTCAGCGCTGGGTTCCCCTAGCCCTGCAGTCCTGGACTGCTGGGGCTCTCTGCTGTATCCTGCTCACAGCGCTGGGGGTCCGGGGAGCTGGCTCTCCCTGTCCCCCAGCGTGCAGCCACTTGGCCATGCTGCTGGGGCCCCCGGGAGCTAGGCTCCCGGTCCCCAGCGCACCCTCTAACACTGCACAGGGAGCCGGCTAGCCCGATCCCCCTGTGCACCCTATCTTGGCCAGTCACGATGCACTGGGAGGCGGCTTCTCCGGTCTCCCCGTGTGTGACCTCTCCTCCTGCACTGGGGTATCGGGAGCACGACCCCCAGCGTGCAGCTATGCGGTTCTCCCCTCGGTGCCATGCACCGAGGGTTAACTGCCAGCCCCGCTGCGTTGTACAGCTGGGGCGCCGGGAGCATCGCTCCCGGTCCCCAGCGATCAGCACCACCTGGGGGAGCCGGCTAGCCCGGTCCCCGCCCCTTGAGCTAAGCACTGCAGTCCGGGACGATCGTATCCCAGCTGCAGCAGTCTTCTGCTGCCCTGGAGCACCGGGAGCATTGCTCCCGGCCCCCGGCAGTCAGCTACAGCCCGCTGGGGCACTGGGAGCTAAGTTCCCAGCCCCCAGCAGTCATCATCCCGCCCTGCCCTCCGCTGCCTGGCCGCAGTAAGCAGCCGGCACGGAGGGATCAGCAGCGTCCCTGTGGAGCTGGGATGCCGGGAGTCACACTCCCGGGTCCCAGCGTGGAGCACAGAGCGGCTCCCTGCACTCCAGTCTCCTCTGGGGCACCGGGAGCCAGGCTCCTGGTCCCCAGCGTGGAGGTCTCACTGCTGCTCTGCCGGAGCTCACCTTCGGCAGCATGCGGCGCTTCAAGCATACCCCCGATGCAGCGCACCAGGGGTTAAACCACAGCGCTGCCGTGGCCACAGATCGGGTCCAGCCACGGCAGCACAAAACAAAATCCCCACACACACCCGGCGCTTAGCGCCGGTAATACATTTTAACCTGGCGCCTAGCGCCCCTTTGTCCATTTAAAAATGGTGCCGCAGCACAGGGGTTAACCCCTTCAGTGCCGCGGCCGCCATTCCAAACGTGGGGCCGGTCTCCGGCCACACCGCCCATTTGAGTTGTCAAGCGCGGCACATCGGACAGAAGTATTGGTAAGTGTGTATTCACTTACCAATTGTCAGATAAGTCTGCGGGTTGGCCGAACAGCCAGCCAGTCAACCTAGTGTCTACCCAACTGTAGCTTAGTTTGGCTATAATATAAACATATCAGTTAAAATATACAGAAAGAAAATAAAACTTTCCTCTGAAATTTCACTAATAACATTAGCAACCTACACATACCTCTCAAAAGTCCCTCTTTTGAACCTTAATTCTGCTCCTCTTTTATTCTAGATTTTACCTTTTGGGCCTCATTTACAGTTATTTTGATAAATCACTTGGTTGGAGCCACACAGTAGGTTAGACACCAAAACGAGTTACAGTATAGTGATGTGCAATGTCTGTAGCCGTAGATAGTATGATTTGCTTTTCAGTTATGCTGTAAGTTTTAAGTTGATTTTGAACAAAAAGTAGCTGTATTCACGTGTTTGTGAACGGAAAAAACAATATATTTTTCTAACAAATCCCCAATTTTTCTGTGTAGCCATTCTGAAATTATATTGTATTAGTTGTCATTGGTAGCTCAACTCCATGGGGTCAATCCAAGTAGGTGTGAGTTTGCAAAAGGGAGTTTGTTTCATGAAACTCGCACACTTTGCACGAATGTTAGCTCCTGGGATACGCTCAATCCAATTAGAAATGCCAACTTGCGCTGCCTGCAAGGAGGGTGTGCAAATTTTCTATAGCATTTAACTTGGGAGAAGGGCATGAATAAATTGGGGAGACCATCCTGGACCCCAAAAAAGTGACAATTTCGTTAGCAGGAATACATAGTAGACTATTCATAGGCAAATGCAGGGGGGGGGGGGGTTCCGGTTGCCTGGAAACTCCCCTCCCCCAGCTCACACTATGACGACAATAGAGATGGTAATATAATAAAATTTTACTAGTGCTCCATTTTCTTCTCAGTATCACGAATTAAATAATTAGCACCACATGTGGATCTTTTAACACGTGTCGGTCAGTAATAACTACACCTGTGCACCATCTAGGAGATCTGGAAAACATGCACTGTTAGGGGTGCTCTGCTACAAACCAATATGTACATACTGTATATGTCCAGGGCAGTGCAAGGTTCTTCTGCTGCTCTACCAGACTTGCTCCAATGCTCTGAAATGATGCCCATATCTGAAGTAAACACATTCAGCTCAGGCAGGATAGCCCTATTGCCGACTCTAATTTCTTACTGTGATCGCTGGTCCTGCATATGCTGGAATTATGACACCCAATACACTTTGTATGACGCATATTAAAGCTGAATAAGTGTTAATTATGCCCTCTTCATGGACTGGCCACACTCACTCTAAAATCAAGCAATTGGAAACCCCCTCTAGAAATCCTGCGTTTGCCACTGCTATTAGTGGGCATAGTACTGGAGGTTTTTAAATGGTGCCATATGGCTGATTTGAACAATTTTTTTTATTTTTTTTAATTAAAGTTATAAAAAGCAAACTTTTTTCATTTAACCTCAAATGAATTAAATGAAAAATGCTAAAGGAAAGGACAGTGATTTACAAATAATTGGATTGCCCCCCATGTGTCATATTGCACTTTAACTCCTTCTGGTAATGTTGTCTGAGACGGGATGTAGTTATGAGACTCAATACTGACATCGGAATCCCGATAAGGGACTTAAGATAGGCGTCAAAAAAACAGCGGCTATCTTAGTCCCGATGCTGGAACGCCAAAGTACGCCAGGGAGATTAGGGTTAGGCACCCCCCTGGAAGGGTTAGGCTTAGGAAGCGGTAAGGGGGGGATTAGAGTTAGGCACCCACGGTGGGAGGTTAGGGTTAGGCACTAGGGGGGGAGGTTAGGATTAGGCACCACTAAGGGAGGGTTAGGAGGGGAAGAGGGGTAGGGATAGAGTACTTACCTGCCCTGTCGGGATCTTCTCCCTTTGGGCTGCCAGCATCTATTCAGCCACCGGGACTTCATATCCATTCCGTCTAAGACACCTACATCTCTGCATGCCTTGCTGGCCACACATCTATCTGGGCACACTTATGTTTAATTTATGGAGGCACACATGTAAATGAATCTCATAATGTGCTGGCACAGTTGCTGAAGACACACCTTGCAGGCATGGGTATAACTACCATAGGTACATGGGGTGCAGCTGGTATGGGGCCCAGAGCTGAAGGGGACCCATCTTCCTTTTCAACGTTATATGTGTTATATACATTTTTCACCATTGGGTGGTAGATAAGGGCCCTTACAAACTTTTGCCTTCAAATACCTAGTTACGCCCATGCATGTAGGCATATAATGTATACACAGTACCTAAGCTTATTTTTTAATATACCTGTTACAAACCTCTGCTTGTGTTGGATATGAGTGATATTGGATATGCCAGTGATCCTGACCTAGGCTCATTTAGTGATTACACTCCTTGGCTGCATAACCTGACACCTGCCATGTCCCTGACTTCTTTATCTGTCCTGATTCTATAATCTTTTGTCAGTTATCCTCCAGGGGAACTACGATGGGACATGGAAGATTTAGGGGTCCTACATTGAGCCCCATTACATATCTTCTAATGTCCCTGGTGAATACCAGCCTGCGTGCTAGACTCCAAATGAAGGCAATGGAACGTACTACTGGCAAAGTGGATACATCTGGCTATTGTTACAACAAGGCCATGTTCTCACACAGACTGAACTCTACGACCCTCTGTATGGGACAAAATACTGCTAGGAGTTATTACATTTACAGTGCAATTTATGCAGATGTACTATAGATTCATAATCTCCAGGTGAAAATTAGATAATTTTCCCACAGTATGGCAACAATTCCATTTGCTTTACAAGATGAGTTTGACTCACCATATCCTGGGTCTTGTTATCTTTCCCTGATATGATTAAGAAATAGTTCCAAGCCAATAACAGCAACAATGCAAGTGGGATCATGTACATCTCAAAATTCCAGACCACAAGCAGAAAGATCTGTGGATATAAAAACACACATAGTATATATTATATAGTACATATTAAGCTACGTCTTGTAAGTAGGAAACATTTACTGTGTATAATTAAAATAAAAGTTAGGAGCAAATAAAATATACACATTTGTTGCAAAGTTCATAACATATCAAAGTAAATAAATAAAAAAGTAATTTGTTTTAACATTACATAGCAGAGACTGTAAGGGGAATATTTATCAAGCTTAAACATTTGAGATATTGCAGCTATTTCCTGCATTATAGAAGAAACACCGCCCATATATCTCTTTGTGTAGTCTTATTTATCAAGATCCGAAAAGCTAAGGTTTAGATCTTTAGGCTACATTTACAGATTTTCTTTTTCCAAATAGGGGTCTTGAATCTCTCACTGTTAGCATATACTTACACAGGCACAATCCTATAGCTGCACATGCACAATAGGCTTACTGGATCCAAACCCACTGGGTGTAGTGTGCACCAGTGGTGCCATGGGTGGTCCAGTCCCAAATCATTTGGGCCAGGATGTTTTTATGCTGGGCCGCTACCTGCCTGTCAGTGTGTGGCTGTGCTGTCCTGCTCCCTTCCCAACTTCCTTCTCCTCCACTGCTGCAGCAAAGTGAGAACAGGTCAATGAGCACCAACAATGAGTTACTGCCAATGCATCAAGGGTGAATTAAAACAGAATACTGGGCTCCAGGCAGAATTCACTGTAATGTTCCTTATCCTCCTACCCATCCCTGACTCTGGTCATGATTGTCACACCCTCTGTGTGTGTTGCTGTACCCCCTATGCATCTGTTTCTGTTACTCCTTTTGTATTGGCCTCTCTGTCTCCAATTTTGAATGTGTACTTGTGTCTCTCTCATCCTTTTGCATGTATGTCTGCTGCTGCCTTCCATTCCATCTATTCCCCCTAATTATTTAAAGGGGGGATTAATTTAAGTGCATAGTTTCGACTGCGCAAAGAGCAGGTTATAATTGTAGGTAGACCTAGCCAGTTTTTGCTCTCAACTCTATAGGCTGCAAGCAAAAACTACAGTAGCAATAATTTCCTGTAGGATGACATGCATTGTATTAGCAGAACCTTGCATCTAATTTACATGTCCCCCATGGCCTAGGGGTGCTGTGAAAAATAAAATACTGAGGTCCAAAAGGCGCCGTGAGCCGGGAAAGTTTTAGAAACACTGGAGTAAGCTATCACTTTACTTTTCACTGTTTGCCGTGATGGACTCCTATTAGAGCCACAGTCCTTGCAAGAGAATTTTGATAAATTGATAATAAACAATTGCTTCTTATCTCAGCTCTATGTGTCAAACAGAATGATGGTTTATGGGGCCCCTGTAGCACCATTGATAAATAGTCACCTAAGTTGTTTGCTGTTATACAATGTACATGTAATACAATCTACATTAGATTTTGCAGATGCAAAACTTCATTAAGGTAATTGGAAAACATATTCTAGTTCCCTAGGTGTATGATATTTACATTTACTTTTATTTATGCTTAAAGTATAATAGTCAATGTTTCTTAAACAATGAATTACCCAGACACTTATGATACGGCAAGGAAACAATTAAATTTATGTGTATCTGTTTCTCTTTAACTATTCATTTATAGGCCAATTAGACGTAAATCTGTCCCGATTTACGTGGGGCACAAAAAATTGCCATTATAGGCAAAATACGGGGTACGGAGAGGTCTTGTTTATGTCAGCATCAGAGAACAGGACATTGTACATCTCATTACATCTCATACAATTGTTTTCATACAACCTGTACAATATTCCTTTCACTCAATCGGCCCAAAAGTCAGGGAATCCCTGAATAACAGCAGAATGTTTATAGAATATACTTGTTATTTCACAATTATTGTATTTATATTCTAAATATATTTTTATACTACAGTAGTTTGTATAAACGGCCCTCATTTCACCCTTGAGACAATGGTACTTTTGCTTTAATGGTAAAAATTATTGATAGCATAGTCGCAGCAATGTGCAAGGAATGACAATGAGTTCAACATGAATTCAAGAAGAGTTCAACCTATTTATATTACTGATTAACACTGAATCATTATTTAATACCAAAGACCTTCATCTCACTGGTGTAACAATGTCAGATGAACCAGCGCAAGATGCAAATGTCAAGTCGTGTAGAGCATGCCTGAAGGTCCTTTTGTTGGAAATCAGAAGTGATTAGGAAATTCTTACGCTGCGGCTAACAGTAAACATACATAAGAAAAAAAATAGAGAATTTGCTTTTAGCAGAGCCACGCGGAATGATAATGATACCAGTGATCACAGCATTTAAAAGCAAGTCATCAAGTATTTCGCTGCAGAACGAATTCTGCAGGGCATTCACACACTGCAATGAGGAAGAAGCAGATATAATTCCCCTAGGTAATGGACTGATTAAGCAATGATTACACAGAGACTGTAGCAAGGTGAGGAAAAGGTGCTTAATAAGAGTTCATTATTGGAATAAGCCAATATTTATTATCATAAGGAATCAACAACTTTCTTATAAATACATATCAACTAATTACTTTTCTTTATGTAAAATGTGCAAAAATAGACTATTTTGACCTAAATTTATAGTTATGGTTTCTGTTAAGCTGGTAACACAGGCACAAGTGTTCAGATGTGGTTTCACTGCAGCTACAGTACTGTATGTTGTAAAGGTCCAGCTGTGCTTCACACTGTGCATGTGCGACTTATTGGAATCTGCCTCTTTTTGTTTAGACTCGCTGCGACTAGGAGGCTGAGATGGGGCTAGAATGGACAGGGAATCGTAGGAAGTGGGTGTAAATGAGACTGCAGCAAGCGTGCAGTGCAAAAAAACTACAGTAAGGGGGTGAGATGAGCATGCATTCGCAAATTGATACTAAACAAAGCAGCGGCTTCTGTAAGCTGTTGCTTCCTGGCGGGTTGCAGGTACATATTTAAAAAGGCACCCAGAGTCAGTGTAAATCCCTGCGTGCTCTAAATTGACTCTGGTGCTGTTTTAAATATGTACTGTACTTGCAGCCCGCTGGGACGCAGCGGATTACAGAAGCTGCTGCTTCGTAAATTCTCCCCAAAGTCTCAAATTTAGCTTCCTGAAGGATTCTGACTTGTGTCAGCTCTGACTCTGGTGCAAGTGTAAAACTTGATAGTGATGACTACGGAGCTGCTTATGACTGAGTCTGATTGGTCACAAATCATACTTGCCAACTCTCCCTGATTATCAAGGAGACTCCCTGAAATAATAGCAATCTCCCTGACTCCCAGAAGACCCTAGGAATCTCCCTAACTGCACCTTACCATCATTATGAAGCTGCTACATAAAAATAAAATTCAGAGCTATATACATCCAAATAGGATCATTAGTATAATGCTCCTGCATTAGATATAAGGCACAATGGGGTAGATGTATTATAGCGGCACTTAACGTGCCACTATAACGCTTCCCGCTTCGCCTCTTTACCGAGGCGAAGCAGGAAGCACTACCGATGAGATGTATAAACATCTCATCGGCCGGAGAGGGGGAGCGTTAACTCCCCCCTCCGGCGCTACCCGTTAGAGACAGCAGCGCATCAGCCTAGTGCAGCAGGGACAGCGCTGTCCCTGCTGTGGGGATAGGCTAGCGCCAGGCTGTAGCTGTCGATAACGACAGCTACAGCCGGTCGAACGGTCAGACGATCTGACCGTTCGTACATAGCCCAGACTATCAGCGCTGCTATCTTGTAGATAGCAGCGCCGATAATGACAGGGGCACCTAGCACCCCTGTCATTTACCGCCCAGACTCCCGATCATACATCGGGGAGAAGTGGTATCAACGCACATAACGTGCGCTGATACCGTTTCTGGGCTTCATACATCTACCCCAATGATCTCTATGGCTACATGTATATTCTGAAAATTATCAGTGTGTTTTCATCAACAAGTAGATCTTACTAACTCCTTTGGGGCTCGTTTACACTCGGATGTAAATCAATTTTATGTCGCGCCTCTCAGATGCAGCACTACACGTCCACTTTACCACAGCGCTCAAAGGTGTTGTTTTCACAATCTCCCTGAAATGCTTTATCAGAAGGCAAGTATGTCACAAATGTGAAAAACACACCTATTTATGACTGTGACTATGTCACCAGAACGTAACTTTAAAAAAAATCCCTTGCAGTAAAGTTTCAGACTGACTGTGAATAAGGCCCGCATACGATAGCAGTAGTCTGTCATCCTAATTTATGAACTAACAGTTACATGGGTAAAGCAGTTACTTTGGGCCCATGTAGTGATGTCGGAACAGTTTGCTGACATTGCAGCATTTGTAGAATTCTGAGACTTCGGATTTTTTTTTTTAAAGATATGAAGGTAAGATGTATATCAGTTCGCCTATGTTAAATAGACAAGCTAATATAGCCTTATATGTAAATTTATAATAAGTGATAGTTCAATACAACATATCTACAATATAACTGGCTTCTCTCTAAGGTATCTGTACTGTGCTAAAGTCAGATCATACGTTGCTTTCTTGATACAAAAATTTCATTGAACACTCAAATCTGGTACAGGTTGAGTCTCCCATATCCAAATATTCCGAAATACGGAATATTCCAAAATACGGAATTTTTTTGGCTTGACTGATATAATGAAACTTTAGATTTTTGATGGTTCAATGTACACAAACTTTGTCTAAGGCACAAATTATTAAGAAGATTGTATAAAATTACCTTCAGGCTGTGTGTATAACGTGTATATGAAACATAACTGAATTTTGTGCATGTACACAAACTTTGAAAATATTGAAAATATTATATAAAATGACTTTCAGGCTGTGTGTATAAGGTGTATAAAACACATAAATGCATTCTGTGTGTATATTTGGGTCCTATTCCCAAGATATTTCATTATGATATGCAAATATTCCAAACTACGGAATATTCCGTTATCCAAAATACCCCCGGTCCCAAGCATTTTGGATATGGGAGACCCAACCTGTAATTGGCCATTACATGTCAAAAGTTAAATGCATGCCCATCAGAATTTTGCAAACCAATGGGTATCTATTGAGGGCTCTTTTCTACAACCCCCCTCATCTGTTTTGCCTTGGCTCCCGTGTTTGCCTACAGTTTCTCACCCGACTATAGGACCCACATTATCGATATGGAAACGGATTAGGGGCCTTGAAAGAGTTTCCTCAACTTACTCCCCTTTAACTCTGCTACTTGACAATCCTGCACTCCCTCCAGGTACCTCGAGGCAGGCTTTCAAATACTGGTCACAGGTGGGCATTTTACGGGTGGGTCAGTTGTATGGTTCTTCTAGAGTGATGTCTTTTACTGATATTCGAGCTAATTGGTGCTTGACTAATAACGAGATATAGCGATATCTCCAAATAGTTTTGTGTCTTATCCTTTTCATGTTCTATCCATCATTTATAAACTCTTAATTGAGATTCAATTCTCATCATTACCATGTTTTACTAAAAAATTGGAGAATGATCTCGATTTGGACATTAGCGACAACCAATGGTATTCTATATTTGAAAAGTCTTGGAGTAGTTCCACCAACATACTGACCACTGAGACTCACTTTAAGATTATTTCTAGATGGTATCGCTGTCCGTCCATTTTGTCTAAGATGTATCCTGGAGTGTCCGCGAAGTGTTGGAGATGTGGTACAGACTTCATAAATGGTGGTCCTTTCTAGTCTTGAAGTTGTTCTGGGACAGGGTAATTTCAATTGCACGTGACATGATCAGTTCTGATGTCCCAGAAGGACCTGAATTTTGACTTATGAACTTAATTCACAGACCATTATCTGTATACAAAAAGTCACTCTTGAAATATTTAAACAGTGCGGCTAAAGCTGTGATTGCCGTGCGGTGGAAGTCTACCTCCCCCAGACCTTGGTTGACTGGTTTCAGAGGATAGAACTATATAGGACAATGGATGATATTATTATATCCTCTCCTGAAAAGCTTCAGACCTATTCAGCAATTTGGTGTAATTGGATGGAATTTTGCGAGTCGGACCGATACAAATCCCTCACATGTCCGTTATAAATCCTATCTTCTCCCATGTGGTTGGAATCTAGACTATTGATTTCTAGGGACTGATGTCTACCCCTTC
Source organism: Taudactylus pleione (assembly GCA_031769625.1). Lineage (NCBI taxonomy): Eukaryota > Metazoa > Chordata > Amphibia > Anura > Myobatrachidae > Taudactylus > Taudactylus pleione. The sequence goes on along the minus strand of JAUIMM010000368.1, from coordinate 7,299,061 downwards.
CCTGTACTTTCCTTCCTTTTCTTGCCTGTCTGTTTCTTTCTTCTCCTTTCTCTCTTTTCCTTTGTGTTTTTTTTTTTTATTATTGTTTTTATTTTTGATTATGTTTTATGTTGATTTGTTATGTTGCTAACACGCCGTGTTTATATTTTTTGTTATTGGATATGGGTGTATTGTATATGTATATGTGGTATACAATCGGGAAGCCGGCTGCCTTAATACCGGCAGCCGGCTTCCCGACTGTCATATCCCGGCGAGGGTGAAATGCCGCCTGACATTTCCCAGACGCCGGGAAACCGGGGCCCGGCATCCCAATCGAAGGGATGCTGGGCGCCGCGAGCGGACAGCCGTTTTAGGTTTAGGGCACCCGGGGGGGGACTTAGGGTTAGGCACCCCCCCGGGAGGGTTAGGGTTAAGCTACGGGGAGGGAGGGCTAGGGTTAGGCACCCCGGGGGAGACTTAGGGTTAGGCACCCCCCTGGGGGACTTAGGTTTAGGCAGCGGGGAAGGGGGGGTTAGGGTTAGGCACTTAGAGGGGGGGTTAGGCACTTGAGGGGGAGGTTAGGGTTAGGCACCCCTAAGGAGGGTTAGGGGGTTAGGTTAGGTTAGTCAATACTTACGTATCGATGATCGGAATTTCCAGCGCTGTCGGGCTTCCGATGCCGGGAACTCTGCTTTGATCGGCCAGGCGCTGCCGAGAATCGAACTGCTTCCGTATAAGTCTGTCAATTTAAAATGTTATAAAATATACTTGCAAAACATAAAGATAAACGCATGCCCATATGACTGGTATATTAAGCATTTTAAAGCTGGATATGGTGAAAGTAAATCACCATACCTGCAGCTCCGATCCCTGGAGTCCTATGCAGCAGCCATTATTCCCTTAACTTCATTGGTCAACTCACAATTCCAGTCAAAAGTTGTCTGATGCTACTGAAAGGGTGTGGCCGGTATCAGAGAGGATACCATGTGCAGTCTCCATGCGGGCAACCCCCTCTCATGCTGTTGCATGCGTCGTGTAGACTCTGAAACTGGGTATGTAGATATAAGACCGGCGGACGCATGGACGACGGTCTCAATACCGACAGTGTAAGTATCCACGTAGCCATAGATGAGGGGGTTAGGTTTAGGGACCCCCAGGGGGGACTTAGGGTTAGGTACCCCCACCGGGGGATTAGGGTGCGGGGAGGGGGGGTTAGGTTTAGGCACTAACGGGGGGAGGTTATGGTTAGGCACTAAGGGGGGAGGTTAGGCACCTCTAAAGGTGGGTTAGGGCTAGGGTGGAAGGGTTAGGAATAGTAAACTTACCACTGCTGTCGGGATCTCCTCCATTGGGCTGCCGGTGTCGGAATTTGAACCACCGGGCTCATGTCTGGCGGTCAAACATACTGATTCCCTGAAACTGTACCATACTATGGGGGTGATGTGCTTAGCTTTGGAAAAAGATAAAGTGGAGAGAGATAAGGTGCCATTCAATCAGCTTCTAACTGTCATGTTACAGACTGTGTTTGAAAAATGACAGTTAGGAGCTGATTGGTTGGTACTTTAGCTCTCTCCAGTTTATCTCTCTAGAAAGCATAGTACTTCTAACCCTGAACTAGCATATCTCCAGCAAAATAGCGTCTGTGCCACTTTCCACATGATTTCTGCGGCATATGCCCGTATTCAATTTGAAGCGAAAAGCTGTTTTCGCGTGTTTATGGTGAAAACTTTTCGACGATGATGTCATTTTCGCCTGTTTTGTTTTCATTCCATATTCAATTTGAAAGACTTTCCGCCTATGAATAGGAGGCGGAAAAAACGTTGCGGGAACCCCCGTGCAGCCTTCAGACAGTCCCCCAAAGGTAAACTGTGTCAACATTTAAAAAAAAAAAAAAACACACTTAAGAACACCCCAAAAAATCACTTTGAATATGGGGGCGAAAATTTTTTTGTGGGGGGAACAGAGTTAAAAACTAGCGAACTTGACTCTGGGGGGGTCCCCAAGTATGTACCAAGTGTTTTTGTGATTGCAGGTGCTTGCGGCAGGTGGATTTTTCAACTTAACTTTACCAACTTTTAAATATGCTGCCCCTCATTTTCAAGTACCCCAAATTTGCTGGGATAAGTTATTTTCTGCAAAAAAACCTCCAGAATACTATTCTGCACCACTTTTACAAAAACGGTATTTAGCAGCTATTGAGGCCGTTTAAAAATATCAAATACCTTCAGCAAGCCAAATCGGGGGGTACCATAGCTAACCCCCATATCAGAGCATCTTTTGGGGGGCATCAGGCTGATTTCCCCAAATCTGACAGTACTTTCCGCTTGTTTAAGTTTCGCCGGGTCCCGTTTTCGCGTACTTTCAAATTGAATACGGCGATACGCGGCAACACGCGCGCGATACTTTTCCGCCTGCAAAACAGGCAAAGTAGACGAAAAGTCAGGGACGCGAAAAAGTATCGCGGCTTGGCTCAAATTGATTACGGCTCATAGGCGGAGAGATACATATAGTCTATGGGTGTAGGGTGTGTGGTGTTGGCCTCCCTGGACCCAGGGTCCTATGTGCACCACTCACCCTGCACCCATTATAGATAAGCCTTCGGGTGTGGCCATATGGATCAATAAGAAGCTGCAAATACAGGACTGCAGCTTTCTACTGGCTTTCATGCTCACACCCATCTCAGTAGCTGTTTGTGGAAGCCAGAATACAGAAACAGAGGAGCCACAGGAAAAAACTGTATCAGGAAGCAGTTCATGGGCTCAAATAAGGAAAAGAAAAGGAAGAAGTTAGTAACAATTTAACAGTTACCAGGGAATGCTGAACATATTGCACCAATATCACACGTGGTTAGGCATTAATCAGACTAATCAGAGCTCTCATTAGCACTGGGCTCTTATCGGGAGAAGTTGTGTGATGTTTTTTTATTTTTAAGGCCAAGTAGGAGGATGCCGACTTGGATCAAAGAGGGCCTTTCCCAAAATATTTTGTGAATTAAAAAAAAGGTAAAATATGGGCCTCGGCAGTTTTTCTTTAATAAAGGTTGTTTTTAATTCGGTGTCCGAGTAGTGCTGTGGTTTTTTAAATATTTATTTTACAGGTGCCAGCAGGCTCTGTCTGCCAGGGTATGCTGCCAATCATAGTTCTCCAATTGCATGCATGCCCTGACAGCCCTTAAAATGGGGTATGTCATGGCTTGATGTGACCAGTAGTGCACCTGAAAAGGACAATATTATTTCTAATATTATACAATTATTAACTCCACATCCACTGCCCAGTAGAGTGGGTAATAGTCTTAGTGCTATTGGCACTAGAGCTGATTATACACAGGAAGGCTGCCACACGTGTTTTGCCAGCCTGACCTTCCTGGGGAAACCTGGCTCATAGGGCTGGTGAAATCATGGTGAGTGGACCCCACACTGCGGGTCTCCCCCTCCCTCTATGATCCCAGTGTCCCTGGCTGGTTAAGCCTTGTGCTTTTTTTCCTTTAAATTATTCATTTTAACATAATTATTACATTTGGAGCATGCCTAAAAGCTGTTGTATAGTGCTGCATTTCCAATGAGTTTTGAAGACTATTACATTGGACAAATTCTATCAGTAACATTAGGAATAAGTTGGCGAGTTGCATCGTGCAATGTGTGTAAAAACTATAAAACATTTAAACATCGATCTGCAAGTAGGCCACCTTCCTGCCTTTTTTCCTAGTGAAATGCGCGAGGTGGGTACTGGATGATTATCACTGTTATCACCTCTATGATCTCGTGGAAGAGAGTCCATACAGTAGGTAAGCTTGATGTAAATTGGAACTGTATGTAGAAGCAGATCTTCATATCGGTGATGTTTGTGGTGCATTAGTTATCTCAGGTGATAAATTACAACACAAGCACAGCATATTCGCAGCCACAACCCAACACCTGCACCAAGAGACTTCAGGCCTTCTGTAGCAGTGATTGAATATTGACATAGGCCCTGTTGCTCCCATCATGACACACCCTACAACATATGTCCCTCCTGTTCCACCCTGCCTGCCGATATGGGAGAAGGAAGGGGAAAGTTGCATTGGAAGCTATGAATCATATATTTTATCTCAACTTGTTGATTTCTATCCAAGTTTATGAAAATCAAAACCTACTGGAAAAGCATGTTTTAGATACACTCTTCTACAAAGTATAACTAGCTAAACACTAGGGATGGCCATCAGTGTGGGTACCATCAATGGTGCTATAGCAAGTGGACATCGATGGTCACCGACTATGCAATGGGTGACCATGAATGCGGTGGTTCCACGAGCCAATCAGAACATGGGGACTGGGCTTCATGAGTGCCAGGGGAGGAGCTACGCTCCGTGTCCCGGCACCTTGTGGAAAAAAAACAAAAAACATTTGGTTATGCTGTGCCATCAATGGAGGGAAACCATCTGGTTCTCCCCCTTTGATGGTAAAAGCATTCAACATCGGCAATAAACCATTGATGATTATGAATCATCGATGGTCGATAGCCATCCCTACTAATGACTTTAAATAGACTGTTTTGAACTATTTTACACATTTAACGTCTGGGGAAAAAAAAATTCTCATTAAGGTAAGCTACATGGAAGCTCAGAGTAAGAGATGCAAAAATTATAAAGACAAGATATACAGAATAACACAACATAGAAAACAGTGTAAATAAACAGTATTATTAATAACGATCATTAATTTTTCCTTCTGTTAAGTAACGGGTAACGATCATTCATTTTTCCTTTAGTTAAGTAATGGGTATGTGTGATTATGGGCCAAATGTAATAGGGTGAGAGGTTAGAAAATGTGAGAGTTTAGTAGTAAACTCTCACATTGGTTGAGTTTTTTCTTCAAAATGGGAAAACATCTGGATGAGAGTTTAAATCATGAGTTTTATTTAGACTAAAAACATGTGAGTTTCCATGTTTTCAGACTGTTACATTGGCCGAGTTTAAAAGGTGTGAAAGTTTACTGCTAAACTCTCACATTTTCTAAACTCTCATCCTATTACATTTGGCCCTACATGTTTGTCCCTCATTTTGCATATTGTCATTCATTTCACATTTATCTGAAATAAATAGGATTGCCCTATCAGATCAACCAAGTTTGCAGCTTAACATCTATTTATTTAAAACTTTTTACTCACATTGCAATAAACTTTCAAAAAGATTGAAATCTGCCTCCAGGAAGCCATCAAAAAATTTCCAGGAATTTTCCCGAGGGAAACACAACATACTATTACTGCAATGGCAATTCCAAATATATGTGCCAGTCTGTTTGTTTGGGTTTCTTCTTTTCAGCATCCTAATAATTGGTTTGAGACATTGCTGTGGTGTATTGTGGACATGGGAAATTTCCTTTCTCTAGCATATTTTCCTATTTATAACTATGTTATTATAATATGTGGTAATTTTGGAACGAACATATTATTGTAATGAACTATAATAATATTATATTACATGTAATATTTGTAAACAATTTGAACATTTGTCTTATTTTATGTACTGGCCAATGAATATTTAATTGCCAGCAACCAATCAGACATTTGATTTCATATGAGAAAATTGACACGTGATGGTTACAGCAGCTATGTATACATTTCACCATGTTAGTAAATAAGTCACATTGTGTTGCAATCTGTTGCATATTGTACACAGTGGAAACAACCAGTGTGTATGTTGAAGCAATATTCATAAAAGTACAGTCTAGACATTTACAAGGAATTAGCGAAATGAGGAGATGTTTTCTTTAGCTCCCAGAAACAGGTTGTGATCACACAAAATATTGTGTTTTATTTGTATTATTTTACTTGTTAAAATAGTTTATTTGACCCCATTATCCATCTCAAAATACTTTCACTCTCCACTAAGGACACAGGGCCTGATTCAGACCCACTCGCGAGCGGCTGTCCACTCGCAAGTGGGTCGATGGTGTGCACTGCGCATGCGCACGACGGAGGGAGCTCCGTCGTGCGCATGCGCGAGACGCGACGAGCGAAGGACTTTCCTTCGCTCGTTGTGTCTGATCAAAGGGGGCATGCTGTTGATGTTGATTGACAGCATGCCCCCTTTGGTGGGCGTGCCGGGGGCGTGCCTGCCAGACGGAGGCGTTCCCAAGGGAACGCCTACCGTCAGAAGCCGGCCCCACTGACATCACTAGATTTTGATAGAGCCAAAAACACTCCTGGCCTTGCGGTTGAGAAACTCAACCGCAGGCTTCTGCTCACACTGGCGATGGTCGCGATGGTCAAGACCATCGCGACCATCATCCTGCACGCTCGTATAGGCTGTGGGTGGTGACCCACAGCTATACGAGCGTCCAGGAGGACGCTCCATATTTATGGAGGTGGGCCCTGATTCAGAGCGAGCGCTCTGGTCAGAGCGTCCGGATCTGAATCAGGGCCACAGTCAGCACTTTTTCAGTCTTGGCTTTCCCATTAATTTATTTTTACTCAAATAAAAAGAAGCCAAACAGAATAGGGCAAAAACATAAAAGACACAGTGCTATCTGGTCAGTCCTGACACCTGACAGATAGGTGAGCAAGTCAAGGAGTGGAAAGGTTAGGTGGACACACTACACTTCCTGTAGTAATCTACAATAAAGGCCCGTTTTCAATTAGTTTCGCGTACGCGATAAAGTTTTGCATGCCGGACTTTTCGCCTATATCACGTATTTTAGCCGCGGAAACTTATCGTGCGCGTACCTGCTATTCGCCTAATTCAATTCAAAAAGACGCGAAACAGAGACACGCAAAGTTAGAACAGGCGAAAAGTGATGTCAGAATCGGGGAAATCAACCTAAACCCCCCAAAAAGATGCAGAAACATTGGGGAACAATGTAGTAGTGCCCTATTAGTCCTAATAAAACTGTTTGGGGTACTTAAGTTCGCACAATTGCCACTAATTCACGGCTATGCACAAGTGGTGAAGAATGGCATAAAGCAGTATTTTTTGGAGAAAATAAGTAGTCCTGGCAAATTTGAGGTACGTGAAAATGGGTGCTAGCATCTTTTAATGTCTCTAAAGTATAGTTTTAAAAAATGTAAAATTCCGCCCTCATAAAAGCACCTGCAATCCCAAAAACACTTGACCCCTTTTTATAGCACCCCCAGAACCTTATTTCGCTACTGTGCGAACTTGACCCCCCTCTTTGTGCTTTTTCGCCCCCAAATTCAAAGTACTTTTTTGGGGTGTTCCTCACGTTTTTTTTTAGGGATTTTTTTTGATGCAGTTGTCCTTTGGGGGCTGTCCTAAGGGTTCTCAGTGGTTTCCCCACCTTTGCACCCCAAAATAAAAAATGCACTTCTTTTCTCATGCTATTCAGAGGTGAATCTTTTTCGCCTATTACATAGATCTCGGCTTTTCGCTTCTAATTGAATACGGGCCGAAGACTGTTGCATGTTCTGGCCTATAACTCAGTCCAAACCCTCTTCTTTGGTGTCCTTTGGCTTATAGATGGTCATATGGGCAGCACAGACGGTGTAATGGTTAGCGTTACTGCCTCACAGCACTGAGGTCGTGGGTTCGATTCCCACCAGGGCCCTACCTGTGCGGAGTTTGTATATTCTCCCTGTGCTTGCGTGGGTTTCCTCTGGGTACTCCGGTTTCCTCCCACAGTCCAAAAATATACTGGTAGGTTAATTGGCTCCCAACACAAAATTAACCCGAGTGTGTATGTGTGTGCGCATGTGATAGGGAATATAGATTGTAAGCTCCACTGGGGCAGGGACTGATGTGAATGGCCAAATAATCTTGGTAAAGCGCTGCGGAATATGTGTGCGCTATATAAATAACTGGTAATAAATAAAATAAAAATAAATATTGACATGGATTCCACCTAATAACCATTATTATTACTGCAGATACCAGCATGATAAATTGGGAGTAGCTGTATGAGAGTGAACAAGGTTCCAGCGCTAGTCATACAAGACATCTTATATTTGTTTTATTGTTCTCTAACAATTCTCTGTATTGTGTTTCCTATTTTATTGCATTTTATTTAATTTTTCATAACATTTGTAATCCTTTTATGGCTGGCATTCACCTGATAGAAAGGCTTAGATTCAGAAGTTGAAAAAATACTTAATGTAGGCTCTTTAGAATTGTGGTGCAGAATACCAGTTTACAAAACCACCCTGTCCCTGTCCGCCCGTAGGATCTAATATAACCAGACAGCGCAGGACCATCCGAAAGCCTTGATGCTGGCCCCAGGTAACGGTTTGGATGTAACTAGTGATATTAAATTAAAAAAAGTGGAAAAAGCAAAGCAAAAAAAAAAACAATGCTATTACCCACAGGAATAGCCGAAAGAAAAAAAATATGGCAAGTATTAAATGAAAGTATATATAATCTATAAATGTATTTTAGTGTGTTCCTTTAAATGTCGACTGTGTAAGTGGAAAGTCTCTGACTAATTAACTACTTTACAATATACTTTTTTTTCTAATCTCAAATAATGAGGGATATGAATGAATATATATTTTCCGCGGGATCGAATGCTTTTAATATAATGAAGAGACAAGATCTTGAGTTGGGACAAAAGATGTAAAGAAGAATCATATCCTCATGGTCTTTCCTTTTGCTTCATCTGAGCAAGAACAATGAACTTTTACATTTTTCTCAGCTTCAAGGCTTATCAATTGAAATCTGCAGTTGAGAGTTTTGATAATGCATGCATTAAATGATCATTCAGAGTGAGAGCATCCCTTGTGTAACACACTTCAAAAAAATAATTTAAGTTGGAATACTGAACACCCTCCTCTTACTGCAAACCACAGCATCTATAAAAGAGACTATCATGCGAAATGATTAACACCTTACAGCTCAAGAAACAAAGCCTGCCCTTTCATACAGGCAGCTGTGGATCATTAGCCCTAGTGATGGGACCTATGTGATGTGAATTTTTCTTTCTAATTAAGAGATGAAATTCTCTTTATAACTATATCTTCAACAGAAAGGTGGAAACGGAGAGGTGGAATTTCCATCTTGCTCAGAAAAGCACTTTGATATTCAACAATAAGTTAAAACAAGTTGCTTTTTTTAATCTCCATCCATCTGCTCTACAGTTTAACTTTAATTTTACAATTTAATTTCCTCTATAACATCTAATGCATTACTGTGCGGAAGGTTATAGCATTTATGTAGCTGTCATTCAGGCTGTCTATAAGCCTGCATACACACTGGCATTAAAATTCTTCACTTAAGATGTATTTCTAATGTAAGTTAAGTGCATGTAAATGGATGTGAAAATAAAATCATTGTACGAATGAGACACCGGATTCTTACATCTGTATGTGTGTTTAACATGTGATGTGCTGCTGCTGCGTGTTCTGAGTGGGTCTTGCGCCAATTCGGCGCATTGACTGTAAGGTGATCAACATAACTGAGAAAACTTACATCCTTCTTAATGTAAATGTAACTCAGCTTCTTAATCATATTTCAGTTCATCTCAATTAGAAATACAATAAAATGTGGTTGAGAACGGGTTACATGTGTTTCCAATTTTGTTTGGCGTAAACGAGATGGCTCCCTGTATTGACACAGTTGCAAGTTTAAAAACTGAGATTGAAGGTATTGGTATAAAAATCCAAAGGTGTACAAACACATATTAGACATACGCATACAGCGCGGCTTATATGCATTTTTAGTAGACTAATATTGGTATAATTTTTCTGTCTGTTAAATAGTACTGAGGCGGCATGTATCATTCAAACGTTATGGGAAGACCTAAGAATGTATTTACTGTACCTCAGCCTATCGCATGATAGTCTCTCAATTCTATTGAAGCTGTAAAAAGTTATTACCCAACAAATGAATGACACATGCACAGTCACCCAAACAATTCAGGGGTATTTTAAGAGAGGAGGGGACCCATGTGCAGCCTCCGTGCGAGCCACCTCCTCCCTGGCAGCGCAGTAGACTCTGGCTTTGTACCAGGTGTCCGGTAACATGACGCCCACACCTTATTCACTGAAACATCTCTATTGTGAATGCGCAAATCATGGAAAATGGCCACCGTGCCATTTTGCCAGTGGTTAAAGTCTGCAGAACCAGCTGACGTGGGACTCTGGAGAGGTAAGTTTAATAATTACAGGATATAGGTGCAGGGTGTGCGGTGTGGCACTTTACACCCTGCACTCATAAATTCGCCAATGATCGGGGCCTATTTATGTAGAATCATAAATTGCAGCTATAAGAAATTATACATTGGACAAATTTATCAGTAATGTTATGCCAGGCCAACACCTCCAATAAGATGCTGTGTCGGCAAAGAGTCACTTTACTACTTCCTTCTGGATTTTATCCCTAATTCAGAGCCGGACGCTCTGACAGAGAGCTTGCTCTGAATCAGGGCATCTTATGTTTTTTTATGGAGCGGCCTCCTGGCCGCTCGCATTGCTGTGGGTTGCCACCCACAGCTAATGGGAGCGCCCAGGATGATGGTCACAATGGTCAAGACCATCGCGACCATCGGGCTTGTGACGAGACCCTTGTGGTTGGGTCTCGTGGCCGCATACCACAGAGAGCTTTCGGCTCAAACAGAGGCGAAAGCTCTCCCACTGATATCACTTGTGATGTCAGTGGGGCCGCCCCCAAACGGTAGGCGTTCCCATGGGAACGCCTCCGTCTGGGCAGCCACCCCCCTGACCCGCCCACCAAAGGGGGCGTTCTGTCACTCAACATCGACAGCACGCCCCCTTTGGTGCGAGACCCGGAGCGACGGATTGCCCGTCGCTATCCGGGTCTCGCGCATGCGCACGACAGAGCCTGGCTCTGTCGAGCGCATGCACTCTGGGCCACCATTGACCTGGTTGCGAGCACTCAGCGCTTGCGACCGGGTCTGAATCAGGCCCTCTGCCCCAGGCTATTTACTATGTATAGGCAGCAGTGATGTGCAGTGAGGTCAATGGACGGGGAGGCACACATGTATGAAAACCACAGTTTTTATATCAAAACTGTGGCGCATGACAGGGAGTATGACAGGGGAGGGAGTATGACAGGGGAGGCTCTGCCTTCCTGCCTATCCTATTGCACATCACTGATAGGCAGCTATCAGGCAACACATGTCCAAAAAAAGCAATTAGTGCTGGAAGGATGGGAGGAACGTGCAGCCTGCAACATGGGAGGAATCAGAAATCCTCTCTGGCTGAGCTCTCACTATAGGTAGAAGGCTAAAGCTGCTAATACCACAATCAGGTGGTATTACGCAACTTGCGGCAATACGGAATCCTTATTTACCTAAATGTATTATTACTGAGTTGCAAGGCCAATAAATACAGTAGTTCTTGAAATCATCATAAAGGTCAATGATCACTTTTTAAAGTTTTGTTTCAACTCTTTAGTGGCATTTCTGCTTTTCTGCTAAGTGGCGGTTTTTCTTGTTCTGCTTAGTGCCAGTTTTTCTTACTTTGCTTAGAGCCAATTCTGCTTGTTTTGTTTAGTGCCAATTTTGCTCAGTGGCAGTATTGCTTGTTTTGCTTAGTGGCAGTTTTGCTTGTTCTGCTTAGTGGCAGTATTGCTTGTTCTGCTTAGTGGCAGTACTGCTTGTTCTGTTTAGTGGCAGTACTGCTTGTTCTGTTTAGTGGCAGTACTGCTTGTTCTGTTTAGTGGCAGTACTGCTTGTTCTGCTTAGTGGCAGTATTGCTTGTTCTGCTCAGTAGCAGTATTGCTTGTTCTGCTTAGTGGCAGTATTGCTTGTTCTGTTTAGTGGCAGTTTTTCTTACTTTGCTTAGTGCCAATTCTGCTTGTTTTGTTTAGTGTCAATTTTGCTCAGTGGCAGTATTGCTTGGTTTGCTCAGTGGCAGTATTGCTTGTTTTGCTCAGTAGCAGTATTGCTTGTTTTGCTCAGTGGCAGTGTTGCTTGTTCTGCTTAGTGGCAGTTTTACTTGTTCTGCTTAGTGGCAGTATTGCTTGTTCTGTTTAGTGGCAGTTTTACTTGTTCTGCTTAGTGGCAGTATTGCTTGTTCTGCTTAGTGGCAGTACTGCTTGTTCTGTTTAGTGGCAGTATTGCTTGTTCTGTTTAGTGGCAGTATTGCTTGTTTTGCTCAGTGGCAGTGTTGCTTGTTTTGCTCAGTGGCAGTATTGCTTGTTTTGCTTAGTGGCAGTACTGCTTGTTCTGTTTAGTGGCAGTATTGCTTGTTCTGTTTAGTGGCAGTATTGCTTGTTCTGCTTAGTGGCAGTATTGCTTATTCTGCTTAGTGGCAGTATTGCTTGTTTTGCTTAGTGGCAGTATTGCTTGTTTTGCTTAGTGGCAGTACTGCTTGTTCTGTTTAGTGGCAGTATTGCTTGTTCTGTTTAGTGGCAGTATTGCTTGTTCTGCTTAGTGGCAGTATTGCTTATTCTGCTTAGTGGCAGTACTGCTTGTTTTGCTTAGTGGCAGTATTGCTTGTTTTGCATAGTGGTAGTATTGCTTGTTCTGCTTAGTGCCAGTACTGCTTGTTCTGCTTAGTGCCAGTACTGCTTGTTTTGCTTAGTGGCAGTATTGCTTGTTTTGCTTAGTGGCAGTATTGCTTGTTTTGCTTAGTGGCAGTATTGCTTGTTTTGCTTAGTGGCAGTATTGCTTGTTTTCCTTAGTGGCAGTATTGCTTGTTCTGCTTAGTGCCAGTACTGCCTGTTCTGTTTAGTGGCAGTATTTCATGTTCTGCTTAGTGGTAGTTTTGCTTGTTCTGCTTAGTGTCAGTTTTGCCTGCTCTGCTTAGTGCCAGTTTTGCCTGCTCTGCTTAGTGCCAGTTTTGCTTAGTGCCAATTCTGCTTGTTCTGCTTAGTGCCAATTTTGCTTGTGTTGCTTAGTGGCAGTTTTGCTTGTTTCGCTTAGAGGCAGTTCTGCTTGTTCTTCTTAGTGGCAGTTTTTCTTGTTCTGCTTAGTGGCAGTTTTGCTTGTTCTGCTTAGTGCCAGTTTTGCTTGTTCCGCTTAGCGGCAATTCTGCTTGCTCTGTTTAGTGGCAGTATTGCTTGTTCTGCTTAGTGACAGTTTTGCTTGTTTTGCTTAGTGCCAGTTTTGCTTGTTCTGTTTAGTGGCGGTTTTGCTTGTTCTGCTTAGTGTCAGTGTTGTTTGTTCTGTTTAGTGGTAGTTTTGCTTGTACTGCTTAGTGGTAGTTTTGCTTGTTCTGCTTAGTGGCAGTTTTGTTTGTTCTGCTTAGTGGTAGTTTTGCTTGTTCTGCTTAGTGGCGGTTTTGCTTGTACTGCTTAGTGGCAGTTTTGCTTGTTCTGCTTAGTGTCAGTTTTGCTTGTTCTGCTTAGTGGTAGTTTTGCTTGTTCTGCTTAGTGGTAGTTTTGCTTGTTCTGCTTAGTGTCAGTTTTGCTTGTTCTGCTTAGTGGTAGTTTTGCTTGTTCTGCTTAGTGCCAGTTTTGCTTGTACTGCTTAGTGTCAGTTTTGCTTGTTCTGCTTAGTGGTAGTTTTGCTTGTTCTGCTTAGTGTCAGTTTTGCTTGTTCTGCTTAGTGGCGGTTTTGCTTGTTCTGCTTAGTGGCGGTTTTGCTTGTTCTGCTTAGTGGTAGTTTTGCTTGTACTGCTTAGTGCCAGTTTTGCTTGTTCTGCTTAGTGTCAGTTTTGCTTGTTCTGCTTAGTGGTAGTTTTGCTTGTTCTGCTTAGTGGTAGTTTTGCTTGTTCTGCTTAGTGTCAGTTTTGTTTGTTCTGCTTAGTGGTAGTTTTGCTTGTTCTGCTTAGTGGTAGTTTTGCTTGTTCTGCTTAGTGGCAGTTTTACTTGTTCTGCTTAGTGGCAGTATTGCTTGTTCTGTTTAGTGGCAGTTTTGCTTGTTCTGCTTAGTGGCAGTATTGCTTGTTCTGCTTAGTGGCAGTACTGCTTGTTCTGTTTAGTGGCAGTATTGCTTGTTCTGCTTAGTGGCAGTATTGCTTGTTCTGTTTAGTGGCAGTATTGCTTGTTCTGCTTAGTGGCAGTATTGCTTGTTTTGCTTAGTGGCAGTATTGCTTGTTTTGCTTAGTGGCAGTATTGCTTGTTTTGCTTAGTGGCAGTACTGCTTGTTCTGTTTAGTGGCAGTATTGCTTGTTGTTTAGTGGCAGTATTGCTTGTTCTGCTTAGTGGCAGTATTGCTTGTTCTGCTTAGTGGCAGTATTGCTTGTTTTGCTTAGTGGCAGTATTGCTTGTTTTGCTTAGTGGCAGTATTGCTTGTTTTGCTTAGTGGTAGTATTGCTTGTTCTGCTTAGTGCCAGTACTGCTTGTTCTGCTTAGTGGCAGTATTGCTTGTTTTGCTTAGTGGCAGTATTGCTTGTTTTGCTTAGTGGCAGTACTGCTTGTTTTGCTTAGTGGCAGTACTGCTTGTTCTGTTTAGTGGCAGTATTGCTTGTTCTGTTTAGTGGCAGTATTGCTTGTTTTGCTCAGTGGCAGTGTTGCTTGTTTTGCTTAGTGGCAGTATTGCTTGTTTTGCTTAGTGGCAGTACTGCTTGTTCTGTTTAGTGGCAGTATTGCTTGTTCTGTTTAGTGGCAGTATTGCTTGTTCTGCTTAGTGGCAGTATTGCTTGTTCTGCTTAGTGGCAGTATTGCTTGTTTTGCTTAGTGGCAGTATTGCTTGTTTTGCTTAGTGGCAGTACTGCTTGTTTTGCTTAGTGGCAGTATTGCTTGTTTTGCTTAGTGGTAGTATTGCTTGTTCTGCTTAGTGCCAGTACTGCTTGTTCTGCTTAGTGCCAGTACTGCTTGTTTTGTTTAGTGGCAGTATTGCTTGTTTTGCTTAGTGGCAGTATTGCTTGTTTTGCTTAGTGGCAGTATTGCTTGTTTTGCTTAGTGGCAGTATTGCTTGTTCTGCTTAGTGCCAGTACTGCCTGTTCTGTTTAGTGGCAGTATTTCATGTTCTGCTTAGTGGTAGTTTTGCTTGTTCTGCTTAGTGTCAGTTTTGCCTGCTCTGCTTAGTGCCAGTTTTGCCTGCTCTGCTTAGTGCCAGTTTTGCTTAGTGCCAATTCTGCTTGTTCTGCTTAGTGCCAATTTTGCTTGTGTTGCTTAGTGGCAGTTTTGCTTGTTTCGCTTAGAGGCAGTTCTGCTTGTTCTTCTTAGTGGCAGTTTTTCTTGTTCTGCTTAGTGGCAGTTTTGCTTGTTCTGCTTAGTGCCAGTTTTGCTTGTTCCGCTTAGCGGCAATTCTGCTTGTTCTGCTTAGTGCCAGTTTTGCTTGTTTTACTTAGTGACAGTACTGCTTGTTCTGCTTAGTGACAGTTTTGCTTGTTTTGCTTAGTGCCAGTTTTGCTTGTTCTGTTTAGTGGTAGTTTTGTTTGTTCTGCTCAGTGGTAGTTTTGCTTCTACTGCTTAGTGGTAGTTTTGCTTGTTCTGCTTAGTGGCAGTTTTGTTTGTTCTGCTTAGTGGTGGTTTTGCTTGTTCTGCTTAGTGGCGGTTTTGCTTGTACTGCTTAGTGGCAGTTTTGCTTGTTCTGCTTAGCGTCAGTTTTGCTTGTTCTGCTTAGTGGTAGTTTTCCTTGTTCTGCTTAGTGGTAGTTTTGCTTGTTCTGCTTAGTGTCAGTTTTGCTTGTTCTGCTTAGTGGTAGTTTTGCTTGTTCTGCTTAGTGTCAGTTTTGCTTGTTCTGCTTAGTGGCGGTTTTGCTTGTTCTGCTTAGTGGCGGTTTTGCTTGTTCTGCTTAGTGGTGGTTTTGCTTGTACTGCTTAGTGCCGGTTTTGCTTGTTCTGCTTAGTGTCAGTTTTGCTTGTTCTGCTTAGTGGTAGTTTTGCTTGTTCTGCTTAGTGGTAGTTTTGCTTGTTCTGCTTAGTGTCAGTTTTGTTTGTTCTGCTTAGTGGTAGTTTTGCTTGTTCTGCTTAGAGGTAGTTTTGCTTGTTCTGCATAGTGGCAGTTTTACTTGTTCTGCTTAGTGGCAGTATTGCTTGTTCTGTTTAGTGGCAGTTTTGCTTGTTCTGCTTAGTGGCAGTATTGCTTGTTCTGCTTAGTGGCAGTACTGCTTGTTCTGTTTAGTGGCAGTATTGCTTGTTCTGCTTAGTGGCAGTATTGCTTGTTCTGCTTAGTGGCAGTATTGCTTGTTTTGCTTAGTGGCAGTATTGCTTGTTTTGCTTAGTGTCAGTTTTGTTTGTTCTGCTTAGTGGTAGTTTTCCTTGTACTGCTTAGTGATAGTTTTGCTTGTTCTGCTTAGTGGCAGTTTTGTTTGTTCTGCTTAGTGGCGGTTTTGCTTGTTCTGCTTAGTGGCGGTTTTGCTTGTACTGCTTAGTGTCAGTTTTGCTTGTTCTGCTTAGTGTCAGTTTTGCTTGTTCTGCTTAGTGGTAGTTTTGCTTGTTCTGCTTAGTGGTAGTTTTGCTTGTTCTGCTTAGTGTCAGTTTTGCTTGTTCTGCTTAGTGGTAGTTTTGCTTGTTCTGCTTAGTGCCAGTTTTGCTTGTACTGCTTAGTGTCAGTTTTGCTTGTTCTGCTTAGTGGTAGTTTTGCTTGTTCTGCTTAGTGTCAGTTTTGCTTGTTCTGCTTAGTGGCGGTTTTGCTTGTTCTGCTTAGTGGCGGTTTTGCTTGTTCTGCTTAGTGGTAGTTTTGCTTGTACTGCTTAGTGCCAGTTTTGCTTGTTCTGCTTAGTGTCAGTTTTGCTTGTTCTGCTTAGTGGTAGTTTTGCTTGTTCTGCTTAGTGGTAGTTTTGCTTGTTCTGCTTAGTGTCAGTTTTGTTTGTTCTGCTTAGTGGTAGTTTTGCTTGTTCTGCTTAGAGGTAGTTTTGCTTGTTCTGCTTAGTGGCAGTTTTACTTGTTCTGCTTAGTGGCAGTATTGCTTGTTCTGTTTAGTGGCAGTTTTGCTTGTTCTGCTTAGTGGCAGTATTGCTTGTTCTGCTTAGTGGCAGTACTGCTTGTTCTGTTTAGTGGCAGTATTGCTTGTTCTGCTTAGTGGCAGTATTGCTTGTTCTGCTTAGTGGCAGTATTGCTTGTTTTGCTTAGTGGCAGTATTGCTTGTTTTGCTTAGTGTCAGTTTTGTTTGTTCTGCTTAGTGGTAGTTTTGCTTGTACTGCTTAGTGGTAGTTTTGCTTGTTCTGCTTAGTGGCAGTTTTGTTTGTTCTGCTTAGTGGCGGTTTTGCTTGTTCTGCTTAGTGGCGGTTTTGCTTGTACTGCTTAGTGTCAGTTTTGCTTGTTCTGCTTAGTGTCAGTTTTGCTTGTTCTGCTTAGTGGTAGTTTTGCTTGTTCTGCTTAGTGGTAGTTTTGCTTGTTCTGCTTAGTGTCAGTTTTGCTTGTTCTGCTTAGTGGTAGTTTTGCTTGTTCTGCTTAGTGCCAGTTTTGCTTGTACTGCTTAGTGTCAGTTTTGCTTGTTCTGCTTAGTGGCAGTTTTGCTTGTTCTGCTTAGTGGCGGTTTTGCTTGTTCTGCTTAGTGGCGGTTTTGCTTGTTCTGCTTAGTGGTAGTTTTGCTTGTACTGCTTAGTGCCAGTTTTGCTTGTTCTGCTTAGTGTCAGTTTTGCTTGTTCTGCTTAGTGGTAGTTTTGCTTGTTCTGCTTAGTGGTAGTTTTGCTTGTTCTGCTTAGTGTCAGTTTTGTTTGTTCTGCTTAGTGGTAGTTTTGCTTGTTCTGCTTAGTGGTAGTTTTGCTTGTTCTGCTTAGTGGCAGTTTGACTTGTTCTGCTTAGTGGCAGTATTGCTTGTTCTGCTTAGTGGCAGTTATGCTTGTTCTGCTTAGTGGCAGTATTGCTTGTTCTGCTTAGTGGCAGTACTGCTTGTTCTGTTTAGTGGCAGTATTGCTTGTTCTGCTTAGTGGCAGTATTGCTTGTTCTGTTTAGTGGCAGTATTGCTTGTTCTGCTTAGTGGCAGTATTGCTTGTTTTGCTTAGTGGCAGTATTGCTTGTTTTGCTTAGTGGCAGTATTGCTTGTTTTGCTTAGTGGCAGTACTGCTTGTTCTGTTTAGTGGCAGTATTGCTTGTTCTGTTTAGTGGCAGTATTGCTTGTTCTGCTTAGTGGCAGTATTGCTTGTTCTGCTTAGTGGCAGTATTGCTTGTTTTGCTTAGTGGCAGTATTGCTTGTTTTGCTTAGTGGTAGTATTGCTTGTTCTGCTTAGTGCCAGTACTGCTTGTTCTGCTTAGTGGCAGTATTGCTTGTTTTGCTTAGTGGCAGTATTGCTTGTTTTGCTTAGTGGCAGTATTGCTTGTTTTGCTTAGTGGCAGTACTGCTTGTTCTGTTTAGTGGCAGTATTGCTTGTTCTGTTTAGTGGCAGTATTGCTTGTTTTGCTCAGTGGCAGTGTTGCTTGTTTTGCTTAGTGGCAGTATTGCTTGTTTTGCTTAGTGGCAGTACTGCTTGTTCTGTTTAGTGGCAGTATTGCTTGTTCTGTTTAGTGGCAGTATTGCTTGTTCTGCTTAGTGGCAGTATTGCTTGTTCTGCTTAGTGGCAGTATTGCTTGTTTTGCTTAGTGGCAGTATTGCTTGTTTTGCTTAGTGGCAGTACTGCTTGTTTTGCTTAGTGGCAGTATTGCTTGTTTTGCTTAGTGGTAGTATTGCTTGTTCTGCTTAGTGCCAGTACTGCTTGTTCTGCTTAGTGCCAGTACTGCTTGTTTTGCTTAGTGGCAGTATTGCTTGTTTTGCTTAGTGGCAGTATTGCTTGTTTTGCTTAGTGGCAGTATTGCTTGTTTTGCTTAGTGGCAGTATTGCTTGTTCTGCTTAGTGCCAGTACTGCCTGTTCTGTTTAGTGGCAGTATTTCATGTTCTGCTTAGTGGTAGTTTTGCTTGTTCTGCTTAGTGTCAGTTTTGCCTGCTCTGCTTAGTGCCAGTTTTGCCTGCTCTGCTTAGTGCCAGTTTTGCTTAGTGCCAATTCTGCTTGTTCTGCATAGTGCCAATTTTGCTTGTGTTGCTTAGTGGCAGTTTTGCTTGTTTCGCTTAGAGGCAGTTCTGCTTGTTCTTCTTAGTGGCAGTTTTTCTTGTTCTGCTTAGTGGCAGTTTTGCTTGTTCTGCTTAGTGCCAGTTTTGCTTGTTCCGCTTAGCGGCAATTCTGCTTGTTCTGCTTAGTGCCAGTTTTGCTTGTTTTACTTAGTGACAGTACTGCTTGTTCTGCTTAGTGACAGTTTTGCTTGTTTTGCTTAGTGCCAGTTTTGCTTGTTCTGTTTAGTGGTAGTTTTGCTTGTTCTGCTTAGTGTCAGTTTTGTTTGTTCTGCTTAGTGTCAGTTTTGCTTGTTCTGCTTAGTGGTAGTTTTGCTTGTTCTGCTTAGTGTCAGTTTTGTTTGTTCTGCTTAGTGGTAGTTTTGCTTGTTCTGCTTAGAGGTAGTTTTGCTTGTTCTGCTTAGTGGCAGTTTTACTTGTTCTGCTTAGTGGCAGTATTGCTTGTTCTGTTTGTGGCAGTTTTGCTTGTTCTGCTTAGTGGCAGTATTGCTTGTTCTGCTTAGTGGCAGTACTGCTTGTTCTGTTTAGTGGCAGTATTGCTTGTTCTGTTTAGTGGCAGTATTGCTTGTTCTGCTTAGTGGCAGTATTGCTTGTTTTGCTTAGTGGCAGTATTGCTTGTTTTGCTTAGTGGCAGTATTGCTTGTTTTGCTTAGTGGCAGTACTGCTTGTTCTGTTTAGTGGCAGTATTGCTTGTTCTGTTTAGTGGCAGTATTGCTTGTTCTGCTTAGTGGCAGTATTGCTTGTTCTGCTTAGTGGCAGTATTGCTTGTTTTGCTTAGTGGCAGTATTGCTTGTTTTGCTTAGTGGCAGTATTGCTTGTTTTGCTTAGTGGTAGTATTGCTTGTTCTGCTTAGTGCCAGTACTGCTTGTTCTGCTTAGTGGCAGTATTGCTTGTTTTGCTTAGTGGCAGTATTGCTTGTTTTGCTTAGTGGCAGTATTGCTTGTTTTGCTTAGTGCCAGTACTGCTTGTTCTGCTTAGTGGCAGTATTGCTTGTTTTGCTTAGTGGCAGCATTGCTTGTTCTGCTTAGTGCCAGTACTGCCTGTTCTGTTTAGTGGCAGTATTTCTTGTTCTGCTTAGTGGTAGTTTTGCTTGTTCTGCTTAGTGTCAGTTTTGCCTGCTCTGCTTAGTGCCAGTTTTGCCTGCTCTGCTTAGTGCCAGTTTTGCTTAGTGCCAATTCTGCTTGTTCTGCTTAGTGCCAATTTTGCTTGTGTTGCTTAGTGGCAGTTTTGCTTGTTTCGCTTAGAGGCAGTTCTGCTTGTTCTTCTTAGTGGCAGTTTTTCTTGTTCTGCTTAGTGGCAGTTTTGCTTGTTCTGCTTAGTGCCAGTTTTGCTTGTTCCGCTTAGCGGCAATTCTGATTGTTCTGCTTAGTGCCAGTTTTGCTTGTTTTACTTAGTGACAGTACTGCTTGTTCTGCTTAGTGACAGTTTTGCTTGTTTTGCTTAGTGACAGTTTTGCTTGTTCTGTTTAGTGGTAGTTTTGCTTGTTCTGCTTAGTGTCAGTTTTGTTTGTTCTGCTTAGTGTCAGTTTTGCTTGTTCTGCTTAATGGTAGTTTTGCTTGTTCTGCTTAGTGTCAGTTTTGTTTGTTCTGCTTAGTGGTAGTTTTGCTTGTTCTGCTTAGAGGTAGTTTTGCTTGTTCTGCTTAGTGGCAGTTTTACTTGTTCTGCTTAGTGGCAGTATTGCTTGTTCTGTTTGTGGCAGTTTTGCTTGTTCTGCTTAGTGGCAGTATTGCTTGTTCTGCTTAGTGGCAGTACTGCTTGTTCTGTTTAGTGGCAGTATTGCTTGTTCTGTTTAGTGGCAGTATTGCTTGTTCTGCTTAGTGGCAGTATTGCTTGTTTTGCTTAGTGGCAGTATTGCTTGTTTTGCTTAGTGGCAGTATTGCTTGTTTTGCTTAGTGGCAGTACTGCTTGTTCTGCTTAGTGGCAGTATTGCTTGTTCTGTTTGTGGCAGTTTTGCTTGTTCTGCTTAGTGGCAGTATTGCTTGTTCTGCTTAGTGGCAGTACTGCTTGTTCTGTTTAGTGGCAGTATTGCTTGTTCTGTTTAGTGGCAGTATTGCTTGTTCTGCTTAGTGGCAGTATTGCTTGTTTTGCTTAGTGGCAGTATTGCTTGTTTTGCTTAGTGGCAGTATTGCTTGTTTTGCTTAGTGGCAGTACTGCTTGTTCTGTTTAGTGGCAGTATTGCTTGTTCTGTTTAGTGGCAGTATTGCTTGTTCTGCTTAGTGGCAGTATTGCTTGTTCTGCTTAGTGGCAGTATTGCTTGTTTTGCTTAGTGGCAGTATTGCTTGTTTTGCTTAGTGGCAGTATTGCTTGTTTTGCTTAGTGGTAGTATTGCTTGTTCTGCTTAGTGCCAGTACTGCTTGTTCTGCTTAGTGGCAGTATTGCTTGTTTTGCTTAGTGGCAGTATTGCTTGTTTTGCTTAGTGGCAGTATTGCTTGTTTTGCTTAGTGCCAGTACTGCTTGTTCTGCTTAGTGGCAGTATTGCTTGTTTTGCTTAGTGGCAGTATTGCTTGTTCTGCTTAGTGCCAGTACTGCCTGTTCTGTTTAGTGGCAGTATTTCTTGTTCTGCTTAGTGGTAGTTTTGCTTGTTCTGCTTAGTGTCAGTTTTGCCTGCTCTGCTTAGTGCCAGTTTTGCCTGCTCTGCTTAGTGCCAGTTTTGCTTAGTGCCAATTCTGCTTGTTCTGCTTAGTGCCAATTTTGCTTGTGTTGCTTAGTGGCAGTTTTGCTTATTTCGCTTAGAGGCAGTTCTGCTTGTTCTTCTTAGTGGCAGTTTTTCTTGTTCTGCTTAGTGGCAGTTTTGCTTGTTCTGCTTAGTGCCAGTTTTGCTTGTTCCGCTTAGCGGCAATTTTGATTGTTCTGCTTAGTGCCAGTTTTGCTTGTTTTACTTAGTGACAGTACTGCTTGTTCTGTTTAGTGGTAGTTTTGCTTGTTCTGCTTAGTGGCAGTTTTGTTTGTTCTGCTTAGGGGTAGTTTTGCTTGTTCTGCTTAGTGGCGGTTTTGCTTGTACTGCTTAGTGTCAGTTTTGCTTGTTCTGCTTAGTGTCAGTTTTGCTTGTTCTGCTTAGTGGTAGTTTTGCTTGTTCTGCTTAGTGGTAGTTTTGCTTGTTCTGCTTAGTGTCAGTTTTGCTTGTTCTGCTTAGTGGCAGTTTTGCTTGTTCTGCTTAGTGCCAGTTTTGCTTGTACTGCTTAGTGTCAGTTTTGCTTGTACTGCTTAGTGGCAGTTTTGCTTGTTCTGCTTAGTGGCAGTTTTGCTTGTTCTGCTTAGTGCCAGTTTTGCTTGTACTGCTTAGTGGCAGTTTTGCTTGTTCTGCTTAGTGGTAGTTTTGCTTGTTCTGCTTAGTGTCAGTTTTGCTTGTTCTGCTTAGTGGCGGTTTTGCTTGTTCTGCTTAGTGGCGGTTTTGGTTGTCCTGCTTAGTGGCAGTTTTGCTTGTACTGCTTAGTGGCGGTTTTGCTTGTTCTGCTTAGTGGTAGTATTGCTTGTTCTGCTTAGTGGTAGTATTGCTTGTTCTGCTTAGTGCCAGTTTTGCTTGTTCTGCTTAGTGGTAGTTTTGCTTGTTCTGCTTAGTGGTAGTTTTGCTTGTTCTGCTTAGTGGTAGTTTTGCTTGTACTGCTTAGTGTCAGTTTTGCTTGTACTGCTTAGTGGTAGTTTTGCTTGTTCTGCTTAGTGGCAGTATTGCTTGTTCTGCTTAGTGGCAGTATTGCTTGTTCTGCTTAGTGGCAGTATTGCTTGTTTTGCTTAGTGGCAGTATTGCTTGTTTTGCTTAGTGGCAGTATTGCTTGTTTTGCTTAGTGGTAGTATTGCTTGTTCTGCTTAGTGCCAGTACTGCTTGTTCTGCTTAGTGGCAGTATTGCTTGTTTTGCTTAGTGGCAGTATTGCTTGTTTTGCTTAGTGGCAGTATTGCTTGTTTTGCTTAGTGGCAGTATTGCTTGTTCTGCTTAGTGCCAGTACTGCCTGTTCTGTTTAGTGGCAGTATTTCATGTTCTGCTTAGTGGTAGTTTTGCTTGTTCTGCTTAGTGTCAGTTTTGCCTGCTCAGCTTAGTGCCAGTTTTGCCTGCTCTGCTTAGTGCCAGTTTTGCTTAGTGCCAATTCTGCTTGTTCTGCTTAGTGCCAATTTTGCTTGTGTTGCTTAGTGGCAGTTTTGCTTGTTTCGCTTAGAGGCAGTTCTGCTTGTTCTTCTTAGTGGCAGTTTTTCTTGTTCTGCTTAGTGGCAGTTTTGCTTGTTCTGCTTAGTGCCAGTTTTGCTTGTTCCGCTTACCGGCAATTCTGCTTGTTCTGCTTAGTGCCAGTTTTGCTTGTTTTACTTAGTGACAGTACTGCTTGTTCTGTTTAGTGGCAGTATTGCTTGTTCTGCTTAGTGACAGTATTGCTTGGTTTGCTCAGTGGCAGTATTGCTTGTTTTGCTCAGTAGCAGTATTGCTTGTTTTGCTCAGTGGCAGTGTTGCTTGTTCTGCTTAGTGGCAGTTTTACTTGTTCTGCTTAGTGGCAGTATTGCTTGTTCTGTTTAGTGGCAGTTTTACTTGTTCTGCTTAGTGGCAGTACTGCTTGTTCTGCTTAGTGGCAGTACTGCTTGTTCTGTTTAGTGGCAGTATTGCTTGTTCTGTTTAGTGGCAGTATTGCTTGTTTTGCTCAGTGGCAGTGTTGCTTGTTTTGCTTAGTGGCAGTATTGCTTGTTTTGCTTAGTGGCAGTACTGCTTGTTCTGTTTAGTGGCAGTATTGCTTGTTCTGCTTAGTGGAAGTATTGCTTGTTCTGCTTAGTGGCAGTATTGCTTGTTCTGCTTAGTGGCAGTATTGCTTGTTTTGCTTAGTGGCAGTACTGCTTGTTTTGCTTAGTGGCAGTATTGCTTGTTTTGCTTAGTGGTAGTATTGCTTGTTCTGCTTAGTGCCAGTACTGCTTGTTCTGCTTAGTGGCAGTATTGCTTGTTTTGCTTAGTGGCAGTATTGCTTGTTTTGCTTAGTGGCAGTATTGCTTGTTTTGCTTAGTGGCAGTATTGCTTGTTTTGCTTAGTGGCAGTATTGCTTGTTCTGCTTAGTGCCAGTACTGCCTGTTCTGTTTAGTGGCAGTATTTCATGTTCTGCTTAGTGGTAGTTTTGCTTGTTCTGCTTAGTGTCAGTTTTGCCTGCTCTGCTTAGTGCCAGTTTTGCCTGCTCTGCTTAGTGCCAGTTTTGCTTAGTGCCAATTCTGCTTGTTCTGCTTAGTGCCAATTTTGCTTGTGTTGCTTAGTGGCAGTTTTGCTTGTTTCGCTTAGAGGCAGTTCTGCTTGTTCTTCTTAGTGGCAGTTTTTCTTGTTCTGCTTAGTGGCAGTTTTGCTTGTTCTGCTTAGTGCCAGTTTTGCTTGTTCCGCTTAGCGGCAATTCTGCTTGTTCTGCTTAGTGCCAGTTTTGCTTGTTTTACTTAGTGACAGTACTGCTTGTTCTGTTTAGTGGCAGTATTGCTTGTTCTGCTTAGTGCCAGTTTTGCTTGTTTTGCTTAGTGCCAGTTTTGCTTGTTCTGTTTAGTGGTAGTTTTGCTTGTTCTGCTTAGTGTCAGTTTTGTTTGTTCTGCTTAGTGGTAGTTTTGCTTGTACTGCTTAGTGGTAGTTTTGCTTGTTCTGCTTAGTGGCAGTTTTGTTTGTTCTGCTTAGTGGTAGTTTTGCTTGTTCTGCTTAGTGGCGGTTTTGCTTGTACTGCTTAGTGGCAGTTTTGCTTGTTCTGCTTAGTGTCAGTTTTGCTTCTTCTGCTTAGTGGTAGTTTTGCTTGTTCTGCTTAGTGGTAGTTTTGCTTGTTCTGCTTAGTGGCAGTTTTGCTTGTTCTGCTTAGTGCCAGTTTTGCTTGTACTGCTTAGTGTCAGTTTTGCTTGTTCTGCTTAGTGGTAGTTTTGCTTGTTCTGCTTAGTGTCGGTTTTGCTTGTTCTGCTTTGTGGCGGTTTTGCTTGTTCTGCTTAGTGGCGGTTTTGCTTGTTCTGCTTAGTGGTAGTTTTGCTTGTACTGCTTAGTGCCAGTTTTGCTTGTTCTGCTTAGTGTCAGTTTTGCTTGTTCTGCTTAGTGGTAGTTTTGCTTGTTCTGCTTAGTGGTAGTTTTGCTTGTTCTGCTTAGTGTCAGTTTTGTTTGTTCTGCTTAGTGGTAGTTTTGCTTGTTCTGCTTAGTGGCAGTTTTACTTGTTCTGCTTAGTGGCAGTATTGCTTGTTCTGTTTAGTGGCAGTTTTGCTTGTTCTGCTTAGTGGCAGTATTGCTTGTTCTGTTTAGTGGCAGTATTGCTTGTTCTGTTTAGTGGCAGTATTGCTTGTTCTGCTTAGTGGCAGTATTGCTTGTTTTGCTTAGTGGCAGTATTGCTTGTTTTGCTTAGTGGCAGTATTGCTTGTTTTGCTTAGTGGCAGTACTGCTTGTTCTGTTTAGTGGCAGTATTGCTTGTTCTGTTTAGTGGCAGTATTGCTTGTTCTGCTTAGTGGCAGTATTGCTTGTTCTGCTTAGTGGCAGTATTGCTTGTTTTGCTTAGTGGCAGTATTGCTTGTTTTGCTTAGTGGCAGTATTGCTTGTTTTGCTTAGTGGTAGTATTGCTTGTTCTGCTTAGTGCCAGTACTGCTTGTTCTGCTTAGTGGCAGTATTGCTTGTTTTGCTTAGTGGCAGTATTGCTTGTTTTGCTTAGTGCCAGTACTGCTTGTTCTGCTTAGTGGCAGTATTGCTTGTTTTGCTCAGTGGCAGTATTGCTTGTTCTGCTTAGTGCCAGTACTGCCTGTTCTGTTTAGTGGCAGTATTTCTTGTTCTGCTTAGTGGTAGTTTTGCTTGTTCTGCTTAGTGTCAGTTTTGCCTGCTCTGCTTAGTGCCAGTTTTGCCTGCTCTGCTTAGTGCCAGTTTTGCTTAGTGCCAATTCTGCTTGTTCTGCTTAGTGCCAATTTTGCTTGTGTTGCTTAGTGGCAGTTTTGCTTGTTCCGCTTAGCGGCAATTCTGATTGTTCTGCTTAGTGCCAGTTTTGCTTGTTTTACTTAGTGACAGTACTGCTTGTTCTGTTTAGTGGTAGTTTTGCTTGTTCTGCTTAGTGGCAGTTTTGTTTGTTCTGCTTAGTGGTAGTTTTGCTTGTTCTGCTTAGTGGCGGTTTTGCTTGTACTGCTTAGTGGCAGTTTTGCTTGTTCTGCTTAGTGTCAGTTTTGCTTGTTCTGCTTAGTGGTAGTTTTGCTTGTTCTGCTTAGTGGTAGTTTTGCTTGTTCTGCTTAGTGTCAGTTTTGCTTGTTCTGCTTAGTGGCAGTTTTGCTTGTTCTGCTTAGTGCCAGTTTTGCTTGTACTGCTTAGTGGCAGTTTTGCTTGTTCTGCTTAGTGGCAGCTTTGCTTGTTCTGCTTAGTGCCAGTTTTGCTTGTACTGCTTAGTGGCAGTTTTGCTTGTTCTGCTTAGTGGTAGTTTTGCTTGTTCTGCTTAGTGTCAGTTTTGCTTGTTCTGCTTAGTGGCGGTTTTGCTTGTTCTGCTTAGTGGCGGTTTTGGTTGTCCTGCTTTGTGGCAGTTTTGCTTGTACTGCTTAGTGGCGGTTTTGCTTGTTCTGCTTAGTGGTAGTATTGCTTGTTCTGCTTAGTGGTAGTATTGCTTGTTCTGCTTAGTGCCAGTTTTGCTTGTTCTGCTTAGTGGTAGTTTTGCTTGTTCTGCTTAGTGGTAGTTTTGCTTGTTCTGCTTAGTGGTAGTTTTGCTTGTTCTGCTTAGTGGTAGTTTTGCTTGTACTGCTTAGTGTCAGTTTTGCTTGTACTGCTTAGTGGTAGTTTTGCTTGTTCTGCTTAGTGGCAGTATTGCTTGTTCTGCTTATTGGCAGTACTGCTTGTTCTGTTTAGTGGCAGTATTGCTTGTTCTGTTTAGTGGCAGTATTGCTTGGTTTGCTCAGTGGCAGTATTGCTTGTTTTGCTCAGTGGCAGCATTGCTTGTTTTGCTCAGTGGCAGTGTTGCTTGTTCTGCTTAGTGGCAGTTTTACTTGTTCTGCTTAGTGGCAGTATTGCTTGTTCTGTTTAGTGGCAGTTTTACTTGTTCTGCTTAGTGGCAGTATTGCTTGTTCTGCTTAGTGGCAGTACTACTTGTTCTGTTTAGTGGCAGTATTGCTTGTTCTGTTTAGTGGCAGTATTGCTTGTTTTGCTCAGTGGCAGTGTTGCTTGTTTTGCTTAGTGGCAGTGTTGCTTGTTTTGCTTAGTGGCAGTACTGCTTGTTCTGTTTAGTGGCAGTATTGCTTGTTCTGTTTAGTGGCAGTATTGCTTGTTCTGCTTAGTGGCAGTATTGCTTGTTCTGCTTAGTGGCAGTATTGCTTGTTTTGCTTAGTGGCAGTATTGCTTGTTTTGCTTAGTGGCAGTATTGCTTGTTTTGCTTAGTGGTAGTATTGCTTGTTCTGCTTAGTGCCAGTACTGCTTGTTCTGCTTAGTGGCAGTATTGCTTGTTTTGCTTAGTGGCAGTATTGCTTGTTTTGCTTAGTGGCAGTATTGCTTGTTTTGCTTAGTGGCAGTATTGCTTGTTCTGCTTAGTGCCAGTACTGCCTGTTCTGTTTAGTGGCAGTATTTCATGTTCTGCTTAGTGGTAGTTTTGCTTGTTCTGCTTAGTGTCAGTTTTGCCTGCTCAGCTTAGTGCCAGTTTTGCCTGCTCTGCTTAGTGCCAGTTTTGCTTAGTGCCAATTCTGCTTGTTCTGCTTAGTGCCAATTTTGCTTGTGTTGCTTAGTGGCAGTTTTGCTTGTTTCGCTTAGAGGCAGTATTGCTTGTTCTTCTTAGTGGCAGTTTTTCTTGTTCTGCTTAGTGGCAGTTTTGCTTGTTCTGCTTAGTGCCAGTTTTGCTTGTTCCGCTTACCGGCAATTCTGCTTGTTCTGCTTAGTGCCAGTTTTGCTTGTTTTACTTAGTGACAGTACTGCTTGTTCTGTTTAGTGGCAGTATTGCTTGTTCTGCTTAGTGACAGTATTGCTTGGTTTGCTCAGTGGCAGTATTGCTTGTTTTGCTCAGTAGCAGTATTGCTTGTTTTGCTCAGTGGCAGTGTTGCTTGTTCTGCTTAGTGGCAGTTTTACTTGTTCTGCTTAGTGGCAGTATTGCTTGTTCTGTTTAGTGGCAGTTTTACTTATTCTGCTTAGTGGCAGTACTGCTTGTTCTGCTTAGTGGCAGTACTGCTTGTTCTGTTTAGTGGCAGTATTGCTTGTTCTGTTTAGTGGCAGTATTGCTTGTTTTGCTCAGTGGCAGTGTTGCTTGTTTTGCTTAGTGGCAGTATTGCTTGTTTTGCTTAGTGGCAGTACTGCTTGTTCTGTTTAGTGGCAGTATTGCCTGTTCTGTTTAGTGGCAGTATTGCTTGTTCTGCTTAGTGGCAGTATTGCTTGTTCTGCTTAGTGGCAGTATTGCTTGTTCTGCTTAGTGGCAGTATTGCTTGTTTTGCTTAGTGGCAGTATTGCTTGTTTTGCTTAGTGGCAGTACTGCTTGTTTTGCTTAGTGGCAGTATTGCTTGTTTTGCTTAGTGGTAGTATTGCTTGTTCTGCTTAGTGCCAGTACTGCTTGTTCTGCTTAGTGGCAGTATTGCTTGTATTGCTTAGTGGCAGTATTGCTTGTTTTGCTTAGTGGCAGTATTGCTTGTTTTGCTTAGTGGCAGTATTGCTTGTTTTGCTTAGTGGCAGTATTGCTTGTTCTGCTTAGTGCCAGTACTGCCTGTTCTGTTTAGTGGCAGTATTTCATGTTCTGCTTAGTGGTAGTTTTGCTTGTTCTGCTTAGTGTCAGTTTTGCCTGCTCTGCTTAGTGCCAGTTTTGCCTGCTCTGCTTAGTGCCAGTTTTGCTTAGTGCCAATTCTGCTTGTTCTGCTTAGTGCCAATTTTGCTTGTGTTGCTTAGTGGCAGTTTTGCTTGTTTCGCTTAGAGGCAGTTCTGCTTGTTCTTCTTAGTGGCAGTTTTTCTTGTTCTGCTTAGTGGCAGTTTTGCTTGTTCTGCTTAGTGCCAGTTTTGCTTGTTCCGCTTAGCGGCAATTCTGCTTGTTCTGCTTAGTGCCAGTTTTGCTTGTTTTACTTAGTGACAGTACTGCTTGTTCTGTATAGTGGCAGTATTGCTTGTTCTGCTTAGTGCCAGTTTTGCTTGTTTTGCTTAGTGCCAGTTTTGCTTGTTCTGTTTAGTGGTAGTTTTGCTTGTTCTGCTTAGTGTCAGTTTTGTTTGTTCTGCTTAGTGGTAGTTTTGCTTGTACTGCTTAGTGGTAGTTTTGCTTGTTCTGCTTAGTGGCAGTTTTGTTTGTTCTGCTTAGTGGTAGTTTTGCTTGTTCTGCTTAGTGGCGGTTTTGCTTGTACTGCTTAGTGGCAGTTTTGCTTGTTCTGCTTAGTGTCAGTTTTGCTTCTTCTGCTTAGTGGTAGTTTTGCTTGTTCTGCTTAGTGGTAGTTTTGCTTGTTCTGCTTAGTGGCAGTTTTGCTTGTTCTGCTTAGTGCCAGTTTTG
Source organism: Taudactylus pleione (assembly GCA_031769625.1). Classification (NCBI taxonomy): domain Eukaryota; kingdom Metazoa; phylum Chordata; class Amphibia; order Anura; family Myobatrachidae; genus Taudactylus; species Taudactylus pleione. Next base: position 7,269,945 of record JAUIMM010000368.1, on the reverse strand, counting down.
CTTGTACTGCTTAGTGTCAGTTTTGCTTGTTCTGCTTAGTGGTAGTTTTGCTTGTTCTGCTTAGTGTCGGTTTTGCTTGTTCTGCTTAGTGGCGGTTTTGCTTGTTCTGCTTAGTGGCGGTTTTGCTTGTTCTGCTTAGTGGTAGTTTTGCTTGTACTGCTTAGTGCCAGTTTTGCTTGTTCTGCTTAGTGTCAGTTTTGCTTGTTCTGCTTAGTGGTAGTTTTGCTTGTTCTGCTTAGTGGTAGTTTTGCTTGTTCTGCTTAGTGTCAGTTTTGTTTGTTCTGCTTAGTGGTAGTTTTGCTTGTTCTGCTTAGTGGCAGTTTTACTTGTTCTGCTTAGTGGCAGTATTGCTTGTTCTGTTTAGTGGCAGTTTTGCTTGTTCTGCTTAGTGGCAGTATTGCTTGTTCTGTTTAGTGGCAGTATTGCTTGTTCTGTTTAGTGGCAGTATTGCTTGTTCTGCTTAGTGGCAGTATTGCTTGTTTTGCTTAGTGGCAGTATTGCTTGTTTTGCTTAGTGGCAGTACTGCTTGTTTTGCTTAGTGGCAGTACTGCTTGTTCTGTTTAGTGGCAGTATTGCTTGTTCTGTTTAGTGGCAGTATTGCTTGTTCTGCTTAGTGGCAGTATAGCTTGTTCTGCTTAGTGGCAGTATTGCTTGTTTTGCTTAGTGGCAGTATTGCTTGTTTTGCTTAGTGGCAGTATTGCTTGTTTTGCTTAGTGGTAGTATTGCTTGTTCTGCTTAGTGCCAGTACTGCTTGTTCTGCTTAGTGGCAGTATTGCTTGTTTTGCTTAGTGGCAGTATTGCTTGTTTTGCTTAGTGCCAGTACTGCTTGTTCTGCTTTGTGGCAGTATTGCTGGTTTTGCTCAGTGGCAGTATTGCTTGTTCTGCTTAGTGCCAGTACTGCTTGTTCTGCTTAGTGGCAGTATTGCTTGTTTTGCTCAGTGGCAGTATTGCTTGTTCTGCTTAGTGCCAGTACTGCCTGTTCTGTTTAGTGGCAGTATTTCTTGTTCTGCTTAGTGGTAGTTTTGCTTGTTCTGCTTAGTGTCAGTTTTGCCTGCTCTGCTTAGTGCCAGTTTTGCCTGCTCTGCTTAGTGCCAGTTTTGCTTAGTGCCAATTCTGCTTGTTCTGCTTAGTGCCAATTTTGCTTGTGTTGCTTAGTGGCAGTTTTGCTTGTTTCGCTTAGAGGCAGTTCTGCTTGTTCTTCTTAGTGGCAGTTTTTCTTGTTCTGCTTAGTGGCAGTTTTGCTTGTTCTGCTTAGTGCCAGTTTTGCTTGTTCCGCTTACCGGCAATTCTGCTTGTTCTGCTTAGTGCCAGTTTTGCTTGTTTTACTTAGTGACAGTACTGCTTGTTCTGTTTAGTGGCAGTATTGCTTGTTCTGCTTAGTGACAGTATTGCTTGGTTTGCTCAGTGGCAGTATTGCTTGTTTTGCTCAGTGGCAGTATTGCTTGTTTTGCTCAGTGGCAGTGTTGCTTGTTCTGCTTAGTGGCAGTTTTACTTGTTCTGCTTAGTGGCAGTATTGCTTGTTCTGTTTAGTGGCAGTTTTACTTGTTCTGCTTAGTGGCAGTATTGCTTGTTCTGCTTAGTGGCAGTTTTACTTGTTCTGCTTAGTGGCAGTATTGCTTGTTCTGCTTAGTGGCAGTATTGCTTGTTCTGCTTAGTGGCAGTATTGCTTGTTCTGTTTAGTGGCAGTATTGCTTGTTCTGTTTAGTGGCAGTATTGCTTGTTTTGCTCAGTGGCAGTGTTGCTTGTTTTGCTTAGTGGCAGTATTGCTTGTTTTGCTTAGTGGCAGTACTGCTTGTTCTGTTTAGTGGCAGTATTGCTTGTTCTGTTTAGTGGCAGTATTGCGTGTTCTGCTTAGTGGCAGTATTGCTTGTTCTGCTTAGTGGCAGTATTGCTTGTTTTGCTTAGTGGCAGTATTGCTTGTTTTGCTTAGTGGCAGTACTGCTTGTTTTGCTTAGTGGCAGTATTGCTTGTTTTGCTTAGTGGTAGTATTGCTTGTTCTGCTTAGTGCCAGTACTGCTTGTTCTGCTTAGTGGCAGTATTGCTTGTTTTGCTTAGTGGCAGTATTGCTTGTTTTGCTTAGTGGCAGTATTGCTTGTTTTGCTTAGTGGCAGTATTGCTTGTTCTGCTTAGTGCCAGTACTGCCTGTTCTGTTTAGTGGCAGTATTTCATGTTCTGCTTAGTGGTAGTTTTGCTTGTTCAGCTTAGTGTCAGTTTTGCCTGCTCTGCTTAGTGCCAGTTTTGCCTGCTCTGCTTAGTGCCAGTTTTGCTTAGTGCCAATTCTGCTTCTTCTGCTTAGTGCCAATTTTGCTTGTGTTGCTTAGTGGCAGTTTTGCTTGTTTCGCTTAGAGGCAGTTCTGCTTGTTCTTCTTAGTGGCAGTTTTTCTTGTTCTGCTTAGTGGCAGTTTTGCTTGTTCTGCTTAGTGCCAGTTTTGCTTGTTCCGCTTAGCGGCAATTCTGCTTGTTCTGCTTAGTGCCAGTTTTGCTTGTTTTACTTAGTGACAGTACTGCTTGTTCTGTTTAGTGGCAGTATTGCTTGTTCTGCTTAGTGACAGTTTTGCTTGTTTTGCTTAGTGACAGTTTTGCTTGTTCTGTTTAGTGGTAGTTTTGCTTGTTCTGCTTAGTGTCAGTTTTGTTTGTTCTGCTTAGTGGTAGTTTTGCTTGTACTGCTTAGTGGTAGTTTTGCTTGTTCTGCTTAGTGGCAGTTTTGTTTGTTCTGCTTAGTGGTAGTTTTGCTTGTTCTGCTTAGTGGCGGTTTTGCTTGTACTGCTTAGTGGCAGTTTTGCTTGTTCTGCTTAGTGTCAGTTTTGCTTCTTCTGCTTAGTGGTAGTTTTGCTTCTTCTGCTTAGTGGTAGTTTTGCTTGTTCTGCTTAGTGTCAGTTTTGCTTGTTCTGCTTAGTGTCAGTTTTGCTTGTTCTGCTTAGTGGTAGTTTTGCTTGTTCTGCTTAGTGCCAGTTTTGCTTGTACTGCTTAGTGTCAGTTTTGCTTGTTCTGCTTAGTGGTAGTTTTGCTTGTTCTGCTTAGTGTCGGTTTTGCTTGTTCTGCTTAGTGTCGGTTTTGCTTGTTCTGCTTAGTGGCGGTTTTGCTTGTTCTGCTTAGTGGCGGTTTTGCTTGTTCTGCTTAGTGGTGGTTTTGCTTGTTCTGCTTAGTGGCAGTTTTACTTGTTCTGCTTAGTGGCAGTATTGCTTGTTCTGTTTAGTGGCAGTTTTGCTTGTTATGCTTAGTGGCAGTATTGCTTGTTCTGTTTAGTGGCAGTATTGCTTGTTCTGTTTAGTGGCAGTATTGCTTGTTCTGCTTAGTGGCAGTATTGCTTGTTTTGCTTAGTGGCAGTATTGCTTGTTTTGCTTAGTGGCAGTACTGCTTGTTCTGTTTAGTGGCAGTATTGCTTGTTCTGTTTAGTGGCAGTATTGCTTGTTCTGCTTAGTGGCAGTATTGCTTGTTCTGCTTAGTGGCAGTATTGCTTGTTTTGCTTAGTGGCAGTATTGCTTGTTTTGCTTAGTGGTAGTATTGCTTGTTCTGCTTAGTGCCAGTACTCCTTGTTCTGCTTAGTGGCAGTATTGCTTGTTTTGCTTAGTGGCAGTATTGCTTGTTTTGCTTAGTGCCAGTACTGCTTGTTCTGCTTAGTGGCAGTATTGCTTGTTTTGCTTAGTGGCAGTATTGCTTGTTCTGCTTAGTGCCAGTACTGCCTGTTCTGTTTAGTGGCAGTATTTCTTGTTCTGCTTAGTGGTAGTTTTGCTTGTTCTGCTTAGTGTCAGTTTTGCCTGCTCTGCTTAGTGCCAGTTTTGCCTGCTCTGCTTAGTGCCAGTTTTGCTTAGTGCCAATTCTGCTTGTTCTGCTTAGTGCCAATTTTGCTTGTGTTGCTTAGTGGCAGTTTTGCTTGTTTCGCTTAGAGGCAGTTCTGCTTGTTCTTCTTAGTGGCAGTTTTTCTTGTTCTGCTGAGTGGCAGTTTTGCTTGTTCTGCTTAGTGCCAGTTTTGCTTGTTCCGCTTAGCGGCAATTCTGCTTGTTCTGCTTAGTGCCAGTTTTGCTTGTTTTACTTAGTGACAGTACTGCTTGTTCTGTTTAGTGGTAGTTTTGCTTGTTCTGCTTAGTGGCAGTTTTGTTTGTTCTGCTTAGTGGTAGTTTTGCTTGTTCTGCTTAGTGGCAGTTTTGCTTGTACTGCTTAGTGGCAGTTTTGCTTGTTCTGCTTAGTGTCAGTTTTGCTTGTTCTGCTTAGTGGTAGTTTTGCTTGTTCTGCTTAGTGGTAGTTTTGCTTGTTCTGCTTAGTGTCAGTTTTGCTTGTTCTGCTTAGTGGCAGTTTTGCTTGTACTGCTTAGTGGTAGTTTTGCTTGTTCTGCTTAGTGGCAGTTTTGCTTGTTCTGCTTAGTGCCAGTTTTGCTTGTACTGCTTAGTGGCAGTTTTGCTTGTTCTGCTTAGTGGTAGTTTTGCTTGTTCTGCTTAGTGTCAGTTTTGCTTGTTCTGCTTAGTGGCGGTTTTGCTTTTTCTGCTTAGTGGCGGTTTTGCTTGTTCTGCTTAGTGGCGGTTTTGCTTGTACTGCTTAGTGGCGGTTTTGCTTGTTCTGCTTAGTGGTAGTATTGCTTGTTCTGTTTAGTGGCAGTATTGCTTGTTTTGCTCAGTGGCAGTGTTGCTTGTTTTGCTTAGTGGCAGTATTGCTTGTTTTGCTTAGTGGCAGTACTGCTTGTTCTGTTTAGTGGCAGTATTGCTTGTTCTGCTTAGTGGCAGTATTGCTTGTTCTGCTTAGTGGTAGTATTGCTTGTTTTGCTTAGTGGCAGTATTGCTTGTTTTGCTTAGTGGCAGTATTGCTTGTTTTGCTTAGTGGTAGTATTGCTTGTTCTGCTTAGTGCCAGTACTGCTTGTTCTGCTTAGTGGCAGTATTGCTTGTTTTGCTTAGTGGCAGTATTGCTTGTTTTGCTTAGTGGCAGTATTGCTTGTTTTGCTTAGTGGCAGTATTGCTTGTTCTGCTTAGTGCCAGTACTGCTTGTTCTGCTTAGTGGCAGTATTGCTTGTTTTGCTTAGTGCCAGTACTGCTTGTTCTGCTTAGTGGCAGTATTGCTTGTTTTGCTTAGTGGCAGTACTGCCCGTTCTGTTTAGTGGCAGTATTTCATGTTCTGCTTAGTGGTAGTTTTGCTTGTTCTGCTTAGTGTCAGTTTTGCCTGCTCTGCTTAGTGCCAGTTTTGCCTGCTCTGCTTAGTGCCAGTTTTGCTTAGTGCCAATTCTGCTTATTCTGCTTAGTGCCAATTTTGCTTGTGTTGCTTAGTGGCAGTTTTGCTTGTTTCGCTTAGAGGCAGTTCTGCTTGTTCTTCTTAGTGGCAGTTTTTCTTGTTCTGCTTAGTGGCAGTTTTGCTTGTTCTGCTTTGTGCCAGTTTTGCTTGTTCCGCTTAGCGGCAATTCTGCTTGTTCTGCTTAGTGCCAGTTTTGCTTGTTTTACTTAGTGACAGTACTGCTTGTTCTGTTTAGTGGCAGTATTGCTTGTTCTGCTTAGTGACAGTTTTGCTTGTTTTGCTTAGTGCCAGTTTTGCTTGTTCTGTTTAGTGGTAGTTTTGCTTGTTCTGCTTAGTGTAATTTTTGTTTGTTCTGCTTAGTGGTAGTTTTGCTTGTACTGCTTAGTGGTAGTTTTGCTTGTTCTGCTTAGTGGCAGTTTTGTTTGTTCTGCTTAGTGGTAGTTTTGCTTGTTCTGCTTAGTGGCGGTTTTGCTTGTACTGCTTAGTGGCAGTTTTGCTTGTTCTGCTTAGTGTCAGATTTGCTTCTTCTGCTTAGTGGTAGTTTTGCTTGTTCTGCTTAGTGGTAGTTTTGCTTGTTCTGCTTAGTGTCAGTTTTGCTTGTTCTGCTTAGTGGTAGTTTTGCTTGTTCTGCTTAGTGGCAGTTTTGCTTGTTCTGCTTAGTGCCAGTTTTGCTTGTACTGCTTAGTGTCAGTTTTGCTTGTTCTGCTTAGTGGTAGTTTTGCTTGTTCTGCTTAGTGTCAGTTTTGCTTGTTCTGCTTAGTGGCGGTTTTGCTTGTTCTGCTTAGTGGCGGTTTTGCTTGTTCTGCTTAGTGGTAGTTTTGCTTGTACTGCTTAGTGCCAGTTTTGCTTGTGCTGCTTAGTGTCAGTTTTGCTTGTTCTGCTTAGTGGTAGTTTTGCTTGTTCTGCTTAGTGGTAGTTTTGCTTGTTCTGCTTAGTGTCAGTTTTGTTTGTTCTGCTTAGTGGTAGTTTTGCTTGTTCTGCTTAGTGGCAGTTTTACTTGTTCTGCTTAGTGGCAGTATTGCTTGTTCTGCTTAGTGGCAGTTTTGCTTGTTCTGCTTAGTGGCAGTATTGCTTGTTCTGCTTAGTGGCAGTACTGCTTGTTCTGTTTAGTGGCAGTATTGGTTGTTCTGTTTAGTGGCAGTATTGCTTGTTCTGCTTAGTGGCAGTATTGCTTGTTTTGCTTAGTGGCAGTATTGGTTGTTTTGCTTAGTGGCAGTATTGCTTGTTTTGCTTAGTGGCAGTACTGCTTGTTCTGTTTAGTGGCAGTATTGCTTGTTCTGTTTAGTGGCAGTATTGCTTGTTCTGCTTAGTGGCAGTATTGCTTGTTCTGCTTAGTGGCAGTATTGCTTGTTTTGCTTAGTGGCAGTATTGCTTGTTTTGCTTAGTGGCAGTATTGCTTGTTTTGCTTAGTGGTAGTATTGCTTGTTCTGCTTAGTGCCAGTACTGCTTGTTCTGCTTAGTGGCAGTATTGCTTGTTTTGCTTAGTGGCAGTATTGCTTGTTTTGCTTAGTGGCAGTATTGCTTGTTTTGCTTAGTGGCAGTATTGCTTGTTTTGCTTAGTGCCAGTACTGCTTGTTCTGCTTAGTGGCAGTATTGCTTGTTTTGCTTAGTGGCAGTATTGCTTGTTCTGCTTAGTGCCAGTACTGCCTGTTCTGTTTAGTGGCAGTATTTCTTGTTCTTATTAGTGGTAGTTTTGCTTGTTTTGCTTAGTGTCAGTTTTGCCTGCTCTGCTTAGTGCCAGTTTTGCCTGCTCTGCTTAGTGCCAGTTTTGCTTAGTGCCAATTCTGCTTGTTCTGCTTAGTGCCAATTTTGCTTGTGTTGCTTAGTGGCAGTTTTGCTTGTTTCGCTTAGAGGCAGTTCTGCTTGTTCTTCTTAGTGGCAGTTTTTCTTGTTCTGCTTAGTGGCAGTTTTGCTTGTTCTGCTTAGTGCCAGTTTTGCTTGTTCCGCTTAGCGGCAATTCTGCTTGTTCTGCTTAGTGCCAGTTTTGCTTGTTTTACTTAGTGACAGTACTGCTTGTTCTGTTTAGTGGTAGTTTTGCTTGTTCTGCTTAGTGGCAGGTTTGTTTGTTCTGCTTAGTGGTAGTTTTGCTTGTTCTGCTTAGTGGCGGTTTTGCTTGTACTGCTTAGTGGCAGTTTTGCTTGTTCTGCTTAGTGTCAGTTTTGCTTGTTCTACTTAGTGGTAGTTTTGCTTGTTCTGCTTAGTGGTAGTTTTGCTTGTTCTGCTTAGTGTCAGTTTTGCTTGTTCTGCTTAGTGGCAGTTTTGCTTGTTCTGCTTAGTGCCAGTTTTGCTTGTACTGCTTAGTGTCAGTTTTGCTTGTACTGCTTAGTGGTAGTTTTGCTTGTTCTGCTTAGTGGCAGTTTTGCTTGTTCTGCTTAGTGCCAGTTTTGCTTGTACTGCTTAGTGGCAGTTTTGCTTGTTCTGCTTAGTGGTAGTTTTGCTTGTTCTGCTTAGTGTCAGTTTTGCTTGTTCTGCTTAGTGGCGGTTTTGCTTGTTCTGCTTAGTGGCGGTTTTGCTTGTTCTGCTTAGTGGTAGTTTTGCTTGTACTGCTTAGAGGCGGTTTTGCTTGTTCTGCTTAGTGGTAGTATTGCTTGTTCTGCTTAGTGCCAGTTTTGCTTGTTCTGCTTAGTGTCAGTTTTGCTTGTTCTGCTTAGTGGTAGTTTTGCTTGTTCTGCTTAGTGGTAGTTTTGCTTGTACTGCTTAGTGGTAGTTTTGCTTGTTCTGCTTAGTGGTAGTTTTGCTTGTACTGCTTAGTGGTAGTTTTGCTTCTTCTGCTTAGTGGCAGTTTTGCTTGTTCTGCTTAGTGCCAGTTTTGCTTGTCCTGCTTAGTGTCAGTTTTGCTTTTTCTGCTTAGTGGTAGTTTTGCTTGTTCTGCTTAGTGTCGGTTTTGCTTGTTCTGCTTAGTGGCAGTTTTGCTTGTTCTGCTTAGTGGCGGTTTTGCTTGTTCTGCTTAGTGGTAGTTTTGCTTGTACTGCTTAGTGTCAGTTTTGCTTGTTCTGCTTAGTGGTAGTATTGCTTGTTCTGCTTAGTGTCAGTTTTGCTTGTTCTGCTTAGTGGTAGTTTTGCTTGTTCTGCTTAGTGTCAGTTTTGTTTGTTCTGCTTAGTGGTAGTTTTGCTTGTTCTGCTTAGTGTCAGTTTTGCTTGTTCTGCTTAGTGGTACTTTTGCTTGTTCTGCTTAGTGGTACTTTTGCTTGTTCTGCTTAGTGTCAGTTTTGCTTGTTTTACTTAGTGACAGTACTGCTTGTTCTGTTTAGTGGTAGTTTTGCTTGTTCTGCTTAGTGGCAGTTTTGTTTGTTCTGCTTAGTGGTGGTTTTGCTTGTTCTGCTTAGTGGCGGTTTTGCTTGTACTGCTTAGTGGCAGTTTTGCTTGTTCTGCTTAGTGTCAGTTTTGCTTGTTCTGCTTAGTGGTAGTTTTGCTTGTTCTGCTTAGTGGTAGTTTTGCTTGTTCTGCTTAGTGTCAGTTTTGCTTGTTCTGCTTAGTGGCAGTTTTGCTTGTTCTGCTTAGTGCCAGTTTTGCTTGTACTGCTTAGTGTCAGTTTTGCTTGTACTGCTTAGTGGCAGTTTTGCTTGTTCTGCTTAGTGGCAGTTTTGCTTGTTCTGCTTAGTGCCAGTTTTGCTTGTACTGCTTAGTGGCAGTTTTGCTTGTTCTGCTTAGTGGTAGTTTTGCTTGTTCTGCTTAGTGTCAGTTTTGCTTGTTCTGCTTAGTGGCGGTTTTGCTTGTTCTGCTTAGTGGCGGTTTTGCTTGTTCTGCTTAGTGGTAGTTTTGCTTGTACTGCTTAGTGGCGGTTTTGCTTGTTCTGCTTAGTGGTAGTATTGCTTGTTCTGCTTAGTGCCAGTTTTGCTTGTTCTGCTTAGTGTCAGTTTTGCTTGTTCTGCTTAGTGGTAGTTTTGCTTGTTCTGCTTAGTGGTAGTTTTGCTTGTACTGCTTAGTGGTAGTTTTGCTTGTTCTGCTTAGTGGTAGTTTTGCTTGTACTGCTTAGTGTCAGTTTTGCTTGTACTGCTTAGTGGTAGTTTTGCTTGTTCTGCTTAGTGGCAGTTTTGCTTGTTCTGCTTAGTGCCAGTTGTGCTTGTACTGCTTAGTGTCAGTTTTGCTTTTTCTGCTTAGTGGTAGTTTTGCTTGTTCTGCTTAGTGTCAGTTTTGCTTGTTCTGCTTAGTGGCGGTTTTGCTTGTTCTGCTTAGTGGCGGTTTTGCTTGTTCTGCTTAGTGGTAGTTTTGCTTGTACTGCTTAGTGTCAGTTTTGCTTGTTCTGCTTAGTGGTAGTATTGCTTGTTCTGCTTAGTGCCAGTTTTGCTTGTTCTGCTTAGTGTCAGTTTTGCTTGTTCTGCTTAGTGGTAGTTTTGCTTGTTCTGCTTAGTGGTAGTTTTGCTTGTTCTGCTTAGTGTCAGTTTTGTTTGTTCTGCTTAGTGGTAGTTTTGCTTGTTCTGCTTAGTGGTAGTTTTGCTTGTTCTGCTTAGTGTCAGTTTTGCTTGTTCTGCTTAGTGGTACTTTTGCTTGTTCTGCTTAGTGGTACTTTTGCTTGTTCTGCTTAGTGTCAGTTTTGCTTGTTCTGCTTAGTGGCGGTTTTGCTTGTTCTGCTTAGTGACAGTTTTGCTTGTTCTGCTTAGTGGCCGTTTTGCTTGTTCTGCTTAGTGGTAGTTTTGCTTGTTCTGCTTAGTGTCAGTTTTGCTTGTTCTGCTTAGTGGCGGTTTTGCTTGTTCTGCTTAGTGTCAGTTTTGCTTGTTCTGCTTAGTGGCGGTTTTGCTTGTTCTGCTTAGTGGCGGTTTTGCTTGTTCTGCTTAGTGTCAGTTTTGCTTGTTCTGCTTAGTGGCGGTTTTGCTTGTTCTGCTTAGTGCCAGTTTTGCTTGTTCTGCTTAGTGGCAGTTTTGCTTGTTCTGCTTAGTGGTGGTTTTGCTTGTTCTGCTTAGTGTCAGTTTTGCTTGTTCTGCTTAGTGCCAGTTTTGCTTGTTCTGCTTAGTGCCAGTTTTGCTTGTTCTGCTTAGTGGCAGTTTTGCTTGTTCTGCTTAGTGGCAGTTTTGCTTGTACTGCTTAGTGCCAGTTTTGCTTGTTCTGCTTAGTGCCAGTTTTGCTTGTTCTGCTTAGTGCCAGTTTTGCTTGTTCTGCTTAGTGCCAGTTTTGCTTGTTCTGCTTAGTGGCAGTTTTGCTTGTACTGCTTAGTGGTAGTTTTGCTTGTACTGCTTAGTGGTAGTTTTGCTTGTTCTGCTTAGTGTCAGTTTTGTTTATTTTGTTTAGATGCAGTTGAACAGAACACAATTAATGCAGGAGAGCAATGCCTGGTCACACGCACTCCTAAAGTAAGCAAAATAATCAATATACTGTAATTAACATTGTGCAATTGCTCCTCAACAAAATTCTATACTTATTCTGATTAGTCCCATGATGTATTTAATTATGCAAAGCCTATATATATTACATTATCTGTGCATCGCATGCAACAGAGCGATTAGGTTGTAAATAAGGCTGCAATATTCAATTGATTACAATCTCCCATAACGTGTTAAAAACTAAATGAGGCAACAAGAGCACTTAAGAGGCAAAAAGAATGGTAATAAAGGAAATGTACAAAGAAAAAAATTGAACAAAAATGACCCTGCCCCTCTCTCATTTATATTGTACCAATTATGGATCTACTGCATACATATTTATCGTAATAGGAGGGTTACTAATAGTCTATTGTGCTGTAAGAGTCGAAGAATTTAAATGAATTGGAGCTTCAAGTAATTATTTAAACTAAAAGGTAATTTTGATTACAAATTAATAATAATAAATACAGTTTAAAAAAATTATAATTGCTGTTAAAGAACCAAGCAGGGTCCCGGGATTCATCCCTTCATCTGAGACTGCAATAACATCTCTCTGTGTGGGAGCCACTTGATATTAGTTCTCTGTGGGAGCCACTTGTGTATTTTGTATCTTAAAACTGTTAGGTACAGTAATTTGCAGAGATATTTGAAAGAAATATGACAGTGTGTAGTATGAACATTCTTGCTGGATTTTGTTATACACATATGCAGGTGCATATAAGGAAGGGGTTCATCTAGACAATAATAAATAAAAATCCCTCAGTACACTGCAATAGGCCAGCAAAAGAGACATACATCCTACATGATAATAGCAATGCTGAGCTTGAGGGTATGCTGAGCCTTGTAGTACCATATTAGAGGATCCTGGGGTGCCTCCAGGTGAGTTAACTCTCAATTTAGAAATACATAAATTTATGAACCACAATGGTGCTATTTAAATGTAGTGTAGGACCAGGCTGCCATCAGAAACGTGCGGCCCGGTACTGACAAAGAAGGCAGGGCTCCCCCTGTGGGATGGCGCAGAAATGGGCAGAGCTGTGTATAATGTGGGTGGAGCTACACAGGGGGAGTTGGACATCAATTAGTGCATAACTCAGTTTAAAAATTCTCAAAGTTTGGGGTGGGGAAGGCAGGATGGGCATGGGGGGAACAGGGCTGGGAAGGCTGGACTGTGAGGGCACAGGGAAGGCTGGACTGGGGTGCACAAGGCAGGGAAGGCTGGACTTTAATTGGGGGGCACAGGGCAGGGAAAGCTGGCTGGACTAGGGGGGGCAGGGAAGGCTAGGTACACTAGGGGAGAGGCACAGGGCAGGGAAGGCTGGACTGGGGAGGTGGACAGGGCAGGGAAGACTGGATGGATTAGGGGGGCACAGGGCAGGGAAGGCTGGCTGGTTTAGGGTGAGCACAGGAAAGGGAAGGCTGGCTGGACTAGGGGGGGGCAGGGAAGGCTGGCTGGCTGGACTAGGGGAGCACGGGGCAGGGAAGGCTGGCTGGACTAGGGGAGCACGGGGCAGGGAAGGCTGACTGGAGTAGAGGGTTAGGACAGGGAAGGCTTGCTGCACTAGGTGGAGGGGCACAGGGCAGTGACTCCTACCTTGTTTCTTTAGCGGGCCCGGGAGACAGCAGTGCAGATATACAATGGCAGCCAGAGAGACACAGCACCGCCGTCGGTATTTGAAATATGACACTGCCCGTGAGACAATCGCAGCTCGCGGACCGGCAGCCAATCAGGAGCGATCGCAAAGGCTGCTCCTGATTGGCTGCCAGTCCGCGAGCTGTAATGTCTTGCGGCCGGCGCCATATTTCAAATACCGCTGGCGGCGCTGTGTCTCCCCAGCTGCCGATTAATATATTCTGTACTGCTGTCACCCGGGCCCCCGCTCTCTCCGAGTTCGGCAGTCCCCCCCTGACGGCGGCCTTGTGCAGGACCACCAGAGCGGAGACACCTTGCCATGTTACCATATGTTTGCAAATGTATGTAAGTGAGATCTCTGCCTTGCTATTATCATATAGGATATAAGTCTCTTTTGTTGGTCCATTATGGTATGCTGGGGAATTTTTTTTGTGAGCAAATACAGTTGTTGTGGCATTCATCAACTGGGGGCTCTTAAAGTAAATATCAGTACCCAAGGTATAGGTCTTCATGCCATTTAAGGTGGATTGTAATTATTTTCTTTTTGCAAACTAATAATGCATTGGCAACTATAATATGTGTAATGATCTAGGTATATTTTGAATCTATGTTGGTTAAGCATTATCTTAAAATTAGCCAACATATTACATATGAAAATATTTCTGTAATTATTGCTCAGGACATAGAGTAAATATGCCTAATGCATAGTAGATGAGCACTGAGAATTGTGTGCTCAATATATATATATATATATATATATATATATATATATATACATTTGTAATTAATATAACTATTAATCTATATGTAAAATATTGGCTAAGTAGACACAATATAAGCCAAAAAACATACAGAAAAATCACAGCAAACAGACAGTTCCAACATTGATGTAATTATCAGCCTAATATTAGCCGCTAACACTTATTTAATTTACCATATTAAATGGTGATAAGTGGTCAGGAGCTTCACCATCTAAATAAACATGGGCAGTGATTTCCCTGTGAAACTAAAAATTCAATTTAATTGCTTTTGTTTCAATGTTGCATTTTATAGCACACAAAAAAATCCCTGCCTTATTTCTCATGGGTTCCTGTACTATTATTCATTATGCATCAGCTTAGAAAACATAAAAATTTCATTTCCCATTCCCGAAAGGCATCACAGAATTGACCATTTTAAAATCTCAAGCATTAATTTTTTTTATTTTTTAAATATGGACCATATCTTGAGTATCCACATTTATCTCATCTGGCAAAGAGCCATTCCCTGCTTTTGGATGGAAAAATGAGAGAACACTGTGCAATTTACACCCTTTATATTAAACAACAAAGCCTTCTTCAGTGGTTAAGAAAGTACAAGTGATGGTAATGCTTACACAGCTAAAACACAGCAACTTGACATCTTCCCTACAAGAGTGACCTTTCATCTTGAAATACAGTCAGAAAAGGCTTCTCAGCATTGCTAAACTATTATTCTGGTAACTTGCAGTGTACAGTATTTAGTTCCCCTGATTACATTAGCTTTGACCTTCTATCACTAAGTCAAGCTCCCCAGTTATTTTGATGTAAGATGCCTTCGATTATCTTCAATGTCTGGAGCTCTGGCTTAATGTGAACAATGACAGTACCTGGGAACAAAGACATACATCACCTTCATATTTCTAATCTGCGTTTTACTTTAAAAATGGAAAGCAAATATTGCATTTAAGGACGAAATAAACTGAGCATACTGGCTTAACTGGAGATGTTTATTAAAGTCCAATTGAAAATATGATATTTCAGATGCAAAGATGATATAAAGGATTTATTTAGCATTCTAATGTCAATGTTATTACTATATATATATATATATATATATATATATATTCTCCAAAACAAAAAAGAATATTGGGGAAACAGTGCAATAAAATATGTCATGCAACTGTATCCTCTGTCCAAGTTATAGGCCCATGTCTCTACGTAACGTTGACCTAGAATAGTTTGCTGAAGATCCTGCCTAGGTCATTACTACTTTAATCCACCCCGGCCAAATCATCGTTATTCCTAGACACCAGGCAGCTGACAACACCGAGCAAGCTCCGGATCTTATCCATGTTGTCAACAAAACAGATACCCCAATTTTTTTAGTTGTCTTAGATGCAGAAAAGGCTTCGACAGAGTTTAATGGCCCTTCATGCGACATGTCCTCTGTGATATTACTTATTTTGGTCACTACCACTGTGGGATGCCTCCCTCTATTTTAACCCCTCAAAATCGGTCTATGTTAAAGTTTTTTTTTTCCTCCTCCCCATTCCGCTTCTCTAGCGGACACGTCAGGGTTTTCACTTGTCTTCTATTGTTTGTTCTCCTTATGGAACCGTTGTCCACAAAGTTACTGCATAACCCAGATATTTGTGGAATTAAAAGTTGCTTTGGGAACACATAAATTAGAGCTGTATGCAGAAGATGTGCTTCTCACCTTTACTAATCCCCACACCTCACTCCCTATGACTTTTCAGATAAGACTGAGAGTCAACCTCTTAATATCCCCATCCACTTCTCTCCCATTTTAAAGAGACCTACAGGCGCAAGTGGCAGGTGGGCAGTCCGAAGTATCTTGGAACCATTCTAACTTCCTCCTACAACCGCCTATTTGCAGCTAATTTTCCTAAACTCATTTAGAGCATTAAGAATGATGTGTGGGACAGGCTCTACATATCATGCGTTGGCAGAATAAGCACAATCAATGTTAACCTCTCGCCTTGGCTTCATTATCTCTTTCACACACTAATGGATAGACTGTCACCCCATGTCCTGGGAGTCTTGTAGTGCAGTATATTGCATTTTATCTGATCTGGAAGGTGGGCACGTGTCCGCATCAGAATCCTATGTAAGCACAAGAGATAAGGTAGCCTTGGACTGCTATTTATACATAAGTATTACTTAGCTGCGGTGGCGTAACTAGGGTATTTGGAGCCCAGGGCAAGTAAAAAAATGGAGGCCCCCCCCAGTAGTGCTCCCTTATGCAGTGCACCCAGTAGTGCCACTTATACAGCGCCCACAGAAATGCCCCTTATACAGTGCTGCTAGTAGTGGTCCCACTATGCAGTGCCCCCAGTAGTGGTCCCCCCTATGCAGTTCCCCTTATATAGTGCCCCAGGTAGTAGTAGTCCTCCCTATGCAGTGCCTCTTATATAGTGCCCCCAGGTCCCGTCTATGCAGTGCCCCCAGTAGTTCCCCTTATATAGTGCCCCCAAGTAGTAGTTACGTCACTGCTTAGCTGTCCACTTGACCCAAGTAGCCCTCAGTCATGTTCATCATCACGCACCTGGAGGCTAATATGATTGGACACCTCTCTCCATATACATTATTTTGGCTTAACCCTGCCGACAGGCCCTCACTCACTTAGCTCCCCCCTACCCTAAAATTTTCGCTTGCAGTCTGGGTTTACTACAAACAGACATTCTCCCTTCCATCTAAGTACAGAGCACAGCGCAGTCAATTGAATAGCTCCAGAAACTCCTTCACGGCAGTAATCAAATCACACTGAATTTAATGGGTTCCCTTGACTGATTATATAAAGACATGGATGAAAAGCACAGAGGGAAAGTAGACAGAAGATCCAAACCCTTAGTAAAAGCTGGAGGAGGACATATAGTACACAAGACAATACTATGGGCCAAATGTAATAGGGTGAGAGTTTAGAAAATGTGGGAGTTTAGAAGTAAACTCTCACATTGGTTGAGTTTTATCTTCAAAACGGGAAAACATCTGAATGACATTTTAAATCGTGAGAGTTTTTCAAGTCTGAAAAAACATGGAAGTTCTTTGTTTTTGGACTCTATTACATTGGCAAAGTTTAAAAAGTGTCAGAAACTCTCACTTTTCTAAACTCTCACCCTATTACATTTGGCCCTATATGTTAAGTTTAGTTAGAGATTTAAACATAACAACTTTAAAATCTAGTTACCACAGGAATGATAATTAGAACCCACACCAAATACATTACTTTCATATTAACTCCATTTTGTAAACTTTAAAATTACAAAATTAATATACATCTTCATTTGAGCCGATTCCTACGCCTATCCTATATGCTTGTCTATGCTGATTAGTAAAATGTTTTACCCCCCTTTATAGGTCAGAACATAAATGAAAAATAATGACTCCAAAGATTTTTATACAGTATTTCACCGGATTTCACAGCTTCTCACTTGGCAAGGAACAATGGGCCTAATGCAGCAGCGAACGCAATTGCAACTACGTACGTCGATTGGCCAGTTGTTCATTACTGCGTATGCATGGCATTGCACGTGGAATGCAATCGCACTGCAATTACGCATGTAGATAGGAATCCACGAGTGAATGACAGGCCGTGAGCGTAGGGTGGTGATGGGGGAGTGGTTGGAGAAATGCAGACGAGTCTGTCCGTTTGAACGCCGTTGCATGTGCGTGCATAAATTAGCCACTGCGATGGCATACACAGCTTGTGTACTCACCGCGAGCGACGAGACAGGTCAGACCTGCTGTAATTGTGCGTGACGGGCCGACGTGCTTCGATGTCACCGATGTATACGCAGGACTGTGAGGTATTACGGATGTGAGAAAGCAGCAGTGGGAATCTCTATTCTGGCTGAGCTGTGGCAGGCATTAGCATATTTTCGCAGCTTCACTGCGATCCATACTGAATCAGGCCCAATGTGCTTACTTTGCCTCTAGAAATATAAAACCATTTTCATATGAATTGGCTACTTTATTACTGTTACCTTCCAACAATCTGGCAGACAGTAAAAGTCATTGTATTTAGGGAATGGGATTGTTTTGCCAGCAGCGGCTGGCCGAAGGGAGGAAATCCCGACAGCGGAGGGTGTAAACCACTTTAAGCAGGCTCCAGGAGCAGGAGAGAGAGCTTCCATGGTGGAGTCTGACATTGTGCGCACCACACGCAGTGTCAGCTTTCCTCGGGGAAGTGTTTCACAAACGTGATAGACTTCTACTAAACGCCAGGGATATAACTCGCAGGGACAGCGGTTAACGCAACTGCTGTCCCTGAGAGTTCCTCTTTGTACATAGCGGGGATATTTTCATTACAAATTAAAATATCATCTGAACCTTATAATGGCAGCACTTCCGCGATTATTAATACATAGGCCCCTATATAACAAAACATGGTGTATGCCACCAGAAAGAAGCAGTTCTTAGATTACATATGGGTTTTTTTTTGGCCAAATATACTTAAATAAGTACTAAAACTGAAACAATATTTTGGTTGGATGCCAGTTGGATGTCAGTACAGACTTACATGAATGAAAAACAATTTGTATATGTTAGTTGTTCACATTTCACATTTATTTTTAGTAATTCAGAGCACAGCATTACAATTTGGGATTTTAAGTGTTCTGGGTTTTTCTGCCTACTGTTATTTTTTTTATTTATTTATTGAATTGTGCCACTATGTTTGCAGTCCTGGCACTAAATGATGATAGCAGGGCTTTGTTGAGTCTGCTTGCCATCGGCCCATTATCAGGGGTTCTGCACCCCACTAGCAGAGTGGATAGTAACTTTTGAATAATTCCACTATATATGGTGGAACTAGCTTCACTCATACTATTTTTTTTTTTTTAACCAGATTAAAATTTTTTCAGTACATGAAAGCAAGCTAACTCTGTATACAGTATTTGTACATAGTAACACAGGAGCTAATATGTTGAGTTCAAAGTAAATTGAAAGTTGTTGAGGTTACTCTATCAAAAATCACTCTCACCAAAAGTGAAGAAAAGTGATTAGCTTCTAACCATGTACTATAACATTTTGTATTATTTTGAAGAATATAAGCCACAAACTGAAATGTAATGTTATTGCTTTAGCACAGTGTTTCTCAGACTCAGGGCCAGATTCAGTACAGATCAAGGCTGCACTGCGATTACGTACAAAGTCTCACTGCGATGATATGCTAATCCACTGCGATCGCTATGCATTCGCAGCACAACATAAGGATGCCCACCTTACTTTACACACATCCGTAATACTTAGCAAGACTGTGAAACCATCGGTAACATCGAGTACCATCGCAGCCTCACCACACTTGCACAAGGTCTGACGTTACTCAGGAATTGCTAACCTCATCGCACGCTGTGAGTACATCGTCGCAAGCTGCGTATGGCATCGCAGTGGAAAATTTATGGTCGCCCATGCAACGGCGTTCAAATGCACTGGCACGCCTGCGTTTCGCCGACCACCCCCCCAACACCACCCCCAAACGGTACTTCCTGTCAATCACTCTGTGATGGGTCTGTGCAGTGACTCCGATCGCAGTGGAGGTTCGCGCACGAGCACTGCAATGCATACGCATGCGCAGAGCACAACAATCAGCCGATTGCGTGCATAATTGCTGTTGCGATCCTTGCTGAATCAGGCCCTCAGTTCTCAAGGCACCCTCCTGGACCCAGGGGCCCGTGTGCACCGCACACCCTGCACCCATTATAAATACACCCCTGGTGCCATTGCTTGGAGGGTGTAGGCTTCAGACAGATCTTTTTCAAACCCTTTTAAAAAAAAATCTATGGTTTCTTACAAGGAAAACAGTACTGATCACTTAATTCTGATACTAAATACAGCATCTCCATACTGACATAATAATGTTGTAGACTGGGACAATGCACCTACCTAGCCCGCATTAGAACATTAATATTTACAGTACCTCCAGGTTATGCCCATTTAATTAGAATGCAAAAAATTATAGAGTATCTATATTTTAACTATGATGTTTATAGTTTTAAATCTTAATTATTACGTTAAAATATTAATACCGCATTTCTGATATAATTAAGAAGCACAAAATTTCCCTGCATCTAAATTTGTGTCAATTTATTTGACTTTACAGAGGGCGCTTTCTGCCAGCGGAAGTAAAATCAAGGCATGTCCTTTATACAGGATGGATGCACTCAGACAGAACTGTCAGCAGGAAAAAAGCCTTTCTGACACGGAGTCAGGAGTATGCTTTGCTTTTTATTTTTCTCGTGGCTTTTTTTTTCCCTTTGCTTTACACCTTATAACTTCCCCTGACATTTCAAATTACTTTATGGAAGTCAAAAGATAAAAGAGTTATGCATTTGCTTTGTGAATACTGACATTTAAAGAAATTTAAATATCCGATCCTCTGATCACAATCATTAGAGCAGCAAGGGCTGAATCTCTGATGTAACATCGTACCATATTACCGTACTTTTCATATTTTACAGAAACAAAAACACAGTGCAGGCTGAAAATGTAAGAAAAGCATAAAACAATACGGAAATATATATATTTATTATTGTGCAATTTACACGCAGTGCAATAGTTTTTTTTTTCAAACTATGTGGCTATAATTGCGTGTGCAACCCCAGCCACCATGCACTTGTCACCTACACATAATGGGGTCAGCTATTTAGTGGACAGAACCCAGGGGCAAATGCAGGATTTCTAGAGGGAGGTTTTCCAATGCCTGATCTTAGAGCGAGTGTGGCCAGTCCATGAAGAGGGCATAATTAGCTCTTAAACATCTATAATATGCGTCATACAGAGTGTAGTGTATGTCATAATTTCAACATATACAGGGCCAGCAAACAACGTTAACCCATTAGATGTGGTGGTAGGGCCATCTTGCCTGAGCTGAATGTTTTTATTTCAAATGTGGGCATCATTACAGAGCACTGGAGTTAGTCCAGGAGTTTGGCGGAGTGGCAGAAGAACCTAGCACTGTCCTGGACATATATGAACACATTGGTTTCCTTGTGCACTGGATAGTGTATGTTATACAGTATTAGGTGGTCTATAGTAGTGCACCCCTAACAGTGCATGTTTTCCAGATCGCCTAGTTGGTGCACAGGTGTAATCATGACTGGTTTTGGTAATTATTTAATTTGTGATACGGAGATCTTTAAAACATGCAGCTCTAGTGAAATTTAATTATATACTGTTATTGTGGTCATGGTGTGGGCCAGGGAGGGGGGTTTCCAGGCAACCGTAACCCCCCCTGCGTTTGCCTATGGAACCAATAATTATGGAAGACGAAATTTGTATAGAATTGAGGAAAGATAAGATTGCTGGTTTTCTGCTGGGTATTTGTGTTGATGACAGCCTTGTTGCTGGGTTAAACTGTGTGTGTCAGTTTGAGAGGATTATCCTATGGGATTGTTAGTAGGAGGAGCTGGGTTGTGTCTATTTAAGGGGCTGCCAGAACTGAGCTCAGTCTCTTGTAGTGGATCTTCTTAACCAGCTAAGTATCACATGCTGTTAAGCTTTTCATTTCTGCACCATACACTGATATTCTTTGCCCCTTTTCTTATAATGTCTCGTCCACGTCGAGATGCTCCCCCACCCCGCCGGCTGGCGGAGTTTGCCTGCCTGCTGCGGGTGGTCCCAGCCCGTCCTTTATCCCCCATTCCTCCATCATCCCCGCTCATATTGTCCCCGGGTACGTCTGTTAACCCCCCTTGTAGTTCCCCAGCGGCTGGACACCATGTTCACATGGAGGCACTCGCTCCCTCCCCGGGTGTTCCTACCTCTGACTCAGCCGCCCCGTCACCTTACCATGATCCCGTCCGGCCCTTCACACACACCGCGGCTCAGCTTTCTTCTCCTCACTCCAGCGGGCTCCACCCTGCGACTTCCAGCTCCGCTCCTGGCCATGCGCCTGCCCCGCTTCACGCACTGCTACATCAGGTGATTCCCCCAATCCCGGTGCAACAGCAGTTACCACCTCACCGTGTGGGACTCGCTAGCCCCTGTCGCGCGTGTGCGCCGTCCACCTCTGGGAGTGTAGTGCACATGACGGAGGCCTCTGCCTGGCCTTATGCTGGGTCGGGGCCTACTTTTCCATCCCCGCTCTCCTTGTCACCTGCTGCGCTGGTTCAGGATGGTCCCGCAGGCCTGGCTCACGCGGCGGGTCCGGCGGCCATCTCACAGCAGTCAGCCATTTTAGGTGCTGGATATCCCTATCCTTCAAGTGCTTATAGTCAGGGTACCAGGGATTTAGCACCGCCCATTGTAACCTCTGCCTGGCACTCATTTCACAATCCTGGGGTTCCAGTTAGTTACATGGCGCCTTCTTATAGTCAGCCCCCATGGTACACAGCAGACGGCAGCCACGCGACCATATTTGCCATGCCAGCAACCTTGTCAGCGGCCTGCCCAAATTGGGGTCATGCATCATGGAGCTCAGGCGGGGCTCCGCCTGTTTTAGCTTCATCTGCGGTGGTCCCTTCTGCCCCTTCTATGCTGCTCATTTCGCTTCCCCTGCCATTGCCTATCCTCCCGCTTTTCACCATCCTCAATTTCAGTATCCCTACTTTCCGCCGTGGCAATGTTACCCCCCAGCCACTTCGGCACCCCCGCATCAACCCCCAGCCCTTATTCATAACACGAACACTGTTCCAATTACCCCGTCTACCCCAGAGATCAGCCGGGCATTGACTACAAGGCCCCCGCCCACTCCGTCGCCCTTCGTTGCCCTGGTTCCTCCTCCCCCATCAGATGTTTCTACGGCCTTGTTGGCGACCTCTCCCGTCTTCTATAGTTGCAGGTCCTGAGAGTACGAGTGGTCTCGTTGGAGTATCATCTGTGGTTGCTACTTTCCCTGATCAGGTGCAGGAAGAATCAACCCTGGTAAATGATGCAGTGGCGGCGTCAAGAGAAAAAGCTGGCGAGGCGGCTCCAGGACCATCCGGTTCCGGTGAGTATGATAATGCTATGTCTTCTTCTTCTGATTCTTCTTCTTCCTCACACTCTTCTGGTTCCCCCGCACGCCCCCAGAAGATTGCTAAAATTGGTAGCGCGGCGGCTGGCTAAGGAATCAAGTAGCGCTGTTAGGAAGGATGATGAGACAGGGGCTAAGGCGCAGGAGTGAGTAGCAGACACAGTACACTGTGCGAATACTGCCGTTCTTCGCGGCTTGCGTAAAAGCGCAAAAGGCAGGATTCGTAGGGGAAAATTTGTGGACATTTTTTCACTCGCAGACGAAATTAAAAAAGGTCTTACTCAGGCTAAAAAGTCGGGGGATATCGGTGAGGATGCCTTTTGTAGTTTTAACTCATGGCTTAAGGGAATGCTCATATTCGCGACATGCTACTTGGAGACCAGGACTGAGGAACACGTAAATATTATCAGATGTTTATTTTTGGTGCTCGACATGTTCGTCCGGTCTCGCAATTTGGCTTGGCGTGAATATGACGTGCAATTTAGGAAGAAACATGACGGGGCTCTCATCATTCCGTTTGGTGTTATAGATGTAGAGGTATGGCTGGAAGTATCTCAGCAGCGTCGACCTCCCTTGGACGGTGCACCTCCTCGTAAGAGCTATGCCAACAGCAGACAGGGCACGGCAGGAGGTGGTAGAGGTAAATGTTTTGCTTACAACGACTCCAAGTGTACGAGAGGGTCAGGATGTCGTTTTCACCACTCCTGTCGTCTCTGCCGGGGTGAGCACCCTGCCAAGGATTGTCGACGGGGAGCAGGAAACGTTTCCCAGGATAGAGGCGAAGGCCACAAAGGAATTGGTCAAAGCTAATTCGCCTATATGTTTGGCTTCTCTTTCTAGATGATTAAGGTTATATCCTTGTAGGGAAGATGCTTTATTTTTGCTAGAAGGTTTTTCAGTTGGTTTTCGTTTACCTATTGACGGGCCTTTGTTTATCGGGTCATCTCAAAACTTGCGATCCGCTAGGGATTTTCCGGGAGAGCTGAAGGATAAGGTGGGTGTGGAGGTTTTGTGTGGGAGGATGGAGGGTCCTTTTCCCTGTCCTCCTTTGCGTAACCTTTGTATATCCCCGGTGGCAGTGGTCCCCAAGAAGGTCCTGGGAAAATTCCATTTGATACAACAACTCTCCCATCCTCAAGGCAGTTCAGTAAACGACGCCATACCCGTAGATAGTTGCAGAGTGGTGTATCAGTCAATTGATGATACTTTAGGCTTGGTTCGCAGTTTTGGGGCGTGGTGCTTTGATGACGAAGCTAGACATTGAATCTGCATTTCGCTTGTTGCCGATGCATCCCGAAGCCATGCTATTCATGGGTTTTCGTCTTGATTCAGGGTACTTTGTAGATAAATTTTTGCCTATGGGCTGCGCGGTTTCCTGTGCCTATTTTGAGAATTCAGCTCCTTTCTTCAATGGTGTCTTCATGACGGTACAGGTCAGACGGGCATAGCACGCTATCTGGATGATTTTCTCTTCATAGGTCCAGGAGAGAGCGAGGTTTGTTCTGATCTCCTGTTTTCTGCGCAAGCGTTGTTTAAAGTTTTAGGAGTTCCTATCGCCCATGAAAAGACGGTAGGTCCGGTGTCTTGTTTAACATGTTTAGGAAGCGAGATAGACACGTCAGCTGGTGGTTGTAAATTATCACGTGACAAGGTTGAAAAATTGATGGATCTTATTGCAGTTTGCTTAGCAGCGGACTCAGTTAGGTTACGCAGAGTTCAATCACTTCTAGGTTCCTTAAATTTTGCTTGTCGGATCATTCCCATGGGTAGAGTGTTTTGTATAAAATTGGAGAGGGCCACAGTCGGGTCGACACGGCCGCATCAGCATATTCGCCTGTCAGCAGAGATCAAGGAGGATCTTAGGAATTGGAGTAGGTTCTTGTTACATTTCAATGGTGTACGTATTTGGCCATCAACTCCTTTGGCAAACACTTCAGCTTTTTACTGATGCGGCCGGGGCGTCTGGTTTTGGGACCTTTTTCGGGGAATGGTGTGCTGCTCCGTGGCCACTTGATTGGCGTGAGGAATGCTTCACGAGTAATTTGCTGTTGTTGGAGCTGTTCCCAATTGTTGTAGCAGTTGAACTCTGGTCCGTGTGACTGAGTAACTGCCATGTAGTATTTTGGTGCGACAATCTGGGTGTGGTTCATGCCATCAACAACCAATGTTCCTCCTCACCTTTGGTTTTGCGTTTGCTTCGTCATTTAGTTTTGCGCTGCCTCGAGGCCAATATCAGATTTAGAGCTAGACATGTACCAGGTGTATTTAATGAGATTGCTGATGCTTTGTCTCGCTTCCAATTTGCGCGTTTCCGAGCACTTGTCCCGTCAGCTTCTGATGTTGGTTTGGTGTGCCCCTCGTTTGTGTGGCAGATCATCAGGCCGCCTTAGAAGGTTTGGCGTTACAATTGCTTGCCCCATCGACTTGCAAGGCTTACTCGGCCGCTTGGCGGGATTGGTGCGCTCATGGTGCTCTACTTGAAAAGGAGGGTGTCTTCAGATGAGGTGATTTCTTCCTTTGTTTTGGAAAGATATCAACAGGGTAGGTCCAGAGCCTCCACGGTTTCCGCGCTTGCAGGTATTTCTTTTTTTTTGTAAGTAAAGGGTTTACATGACCCTACTAAGTCTTTTGTGTTATTGAAGGCTATGAAGGGTTGGGCTAAAGTTTTTCCTGTTCGTTCTGATTCACGGCGGCCTGTAGACTTGCAGATGTTGTCAGGTTTGTTGACAATTCTGGAAAGGGTGGCCTCTGATAGTTTTGAGACCTGTCTTTTTCATCTTGCATTTGCAGCGGCAATTTTTGGAGCATTTAGAGTTAGTGAGCTGGTAGCTTCTAAAAAGACATCGAATTCTTCAGGACTCTTGTTAAGGGATATCGTTTTTAGGGATTCAGCTGTACTTTGTAGGCTTCGTTTCTCTAAAACCGATCAAATTGGCAGGGGCAAGTGGGTTACATTAAAGCAACAGCAGGACAAGAATATTTGTCCGGTTCAATTAGCTTCAATTTACATGGAAATACGCCCTTCTGGAGGGGCACAATGGTTGCTGCGTGCGGACAATTCACCCCTCGCTAAATACCAATTCACAGCAGTATTTAAGAAAGGCTTACTGGAATTAGGAGTAGATCCATCAGAATATGGTACCCATTCATTCCGCATTGGGGCTGCTACTTGCGCTGCTCTAGCTGGGGCTTTGGCAGAATCTATTCAGCAAGTAGGGAGCTGGAAGTCGGCTGCTTTTAAGAAGTATGTACGCTGCGACAAGGTATAGATGCGCTCCTGGCGTCAACCCGAAAGCGTTGCTTACCCGCCAATTGTTCAACGACTAGCGTTGAGCAATTGGGGGTGTGAAGGGATTTTTTAATTTTTCCTCCCGTTAGCCATGATCTGGCCCAATTTGGTTCACGGGTAGGTTTTTTGGGTTTTCTTCTTCACTCGGGTTCCAGTTTTTCCCATCTTATGCATCCCTGCTAGTTAGTTGCTATGTGTTGGTAAAGTTGTGTTTTGGTTTTGGGTATGGTGTGGTCCTCTTGGTTAGGGTTTTCTCTTTTTCCACAGACTTGACAAATGAGTTATGGAACTGTGTGGCTGGTGGGCCACTCTTATATCCTTTGGGCGGAAAAACATGTCTTGTCAAAGGGTCAGAACTTGTGGCCGAGTGGTGTTAGTGTTCGCTGGATTGGTGTGAGAGGTTTGCGGGTTGAGTCGGTATTAGCATTGCTTGTATCATCTGTTTCTAAATGGGGAATCCCAAAATTCTTGGTGTTGCATGTTGGTGGGAATGATCTGGGTCAGTTGAAATGGGGTTGAATTGATTGTGAGGCTGCGTGAAGTTTTGGAAGAGATTCGTGTATGATGGCCGTCCGTTTGGATTCTATGGTCGGATATGATGCCTCGTTGAAATGGAGAGGGGTGCGTAAGCATGGTGCGTTGGAGAGGACTCGGTAGAAGGTGAATGTGGCGGTTACAGGACATGTTGAGTCCATGGAGGGAATGGCGATTAGACATGTTTTTCTTGAGGGTGAGCTTGGGAAGTTTTTTCGGAATGATGGAGTGCATCTGAACGCTGTGGGTACAGCTTTGTTTGTTAAGGACTTGTTCTCGTTTTTGGGTTAGTTGTTTGTTTTGGGTGGCGGGCCAGTCTCTTTTAGGGCCTGGCTTTGGCGGGAGTACGCTGCAACTCAGTGGCTTTAGGTGGCGTAAGACAACTTTGTGGGGGCACTGACCCTCGTTGCCCCTGGCGAATTTGTCCTGCTCTGTACGGGGGAACCCGGGTGCTGGCTGTACGGTAGCACCTCGGATTGGCCCTAGAGGGAAGTGAGACTCTCACATCGTTAGTACGTCTAGAGGGGGGACTTTTAAGTAGTCCTCCGAGTATTTGATCAGCGTGAAAGCTAGAACTGAGTTTGCAGCGTCTCTTAGCCACCCTGGTTAGGTTGATTGATTAATTTATCAATAAAAAACTGTGACCTTTTAGCCAAGCTCTGGTGTCCGTGTCTTTATTTATTTTATATTCTTTAAGGAAGATATCAAGGTGTTAAGGTATATTTGAAGCAGTAAACCAATGCAGATCTTATGGAAGACGAAATTTGTATAGAATTGAGAAAAGGTAAGATTGCTGGTTTTCTGCTGTGTGTGGGTGCTGATGACAGCCTTGTTGCTGGGTTAAACTGTGTGTGTCAGTTTGAGAGGATTATCCTATGGGATTGTTAGTAGGAGAAGCTGGATTGTGTCTATTTAAGGGGCTGCCAGAACTCAGCTCAGTCTCTTGTAGTGGATCTTCTTACCCACCATCCCACCCACGTTTGTTAAGTTGTGTGCACTAACTTTTATTTTCCAATTCAGGTGAGGCACAGCAAGGCGGGAGTACGCTGCAACTCAGTGGCTTTAGGTGGCGTAAGACAACTTTGTGGGGGCACTGACCCTCGTTGCCCCTGGCGAATTTGTCCTGCTCTGTACGGGGGGACCCGGGTGCTGGCTGTACGGTAGCACCTCGGATTGGCCCTAGAGGGAAGTGAGACTCTCACATCGTTAGTACGTCTAGAGGGGGGACTTTTAAGTAGTCCTCCGAGTATTTGATCAGCGTGAAAGCTAGAACTGAGTTTGCAGCGTCTCTTAGCCACCCTGGTTAGGTTGATTGATTAATTTATCAATAAAAAACTGTGACCTTTTAGCCAAGCTCTGGTGTCCGTGTCTTTATTTATTTTATATTCTTTAAGGAAGATATCAAGGTGTTAAGGCATATTTGAAGCAGTAAACCAATGCAGATCTTATGAGAATGCAAATTGACTATTGTCTAAGAGGGAAGTAGTTAACTTACCGGCTTCCGGATCGCCGGCCGCCAGAATCCCGACACAGAAAGCCCGATTTCGGACTAAAGATGGACGTCTAAATCCCGTTGCCTATCTTTAGCCCGACACCGAGATCCCGACAGCCGACATACCGAACGAAGGTAAGCGGGGTATGTCCAACGCCGAGATCCTGACAGCCGTCATAAGGAAAGAAGGTAAGCGGGGTATGTAAGGTGTTAGCCGCAGGGGGGGAGGGAACCCGGGGGGAGATTAGGGTTAGGCACCCCCACGGGAAGGGTTAGGCTAGGGAAATCCCTCGAGAGGGTTAGGTTTAGGTGCGGGAAGGAGGGGTTAGGTAGCACCAGGGGGAGGTTAGGGTTAGGCACCACTAAGGGACAGTTAGGGGGGACAGGGGAGGGTTAGGCTACTTACCAGTCCCAGGCGGGATGTAGAGCGTTCAGGCATTAATTACATATCGATTCCGACTAAGAACCAATACCTCTTGAGCAGGACTGTAACTAGGGGTGTGCGAGCTATGCAGTCGCAGATGGTGGCACATGGGGCGGCACCGTCGCATGTGACTTTTAGGGTGCCCAGAACAGCCGGTAGTGCTCCTGCAGAACGGCACCCTGCAGCATGTGGAGCTGTCTGGAGCATGGTTAGTGCTCTATTTCCCAGAGCGGTGGTCCCACCCGCTAGGCCTGACATCATGACATCATGGGTTTAGGGGACAGGGCGGTGATGCTGTTGCGTAGCCTGTCAGTAAGGGCCTGATCGCCAGGAGCACGCAATTCCATTTGCATATAGATCTTGCAATTTTTCACACTGCGATGTGTCTAAGTCCAGAATACACATCTATTGTCAACTACGGGTGATTCAAAGTCATTGCATGTCAGCCGCATCTCTACTTGTAACTGCGTGGGCGTAACTGGGTGGCAATTTGGTGTTTGCACATAGGATAAGCGTTCTGAGGGTGTATTGTGGTAGACAAATCTCCTGTACCAGGTATAAGGCTGGTGCAAATGCGCACTAATAATGTTTAATGCTGATTAAACAAACAGATGACTGGGGGCGGTGAGACCGCATAGAAGCATTTAACTCTGATTATAGGCGAAGATACATGTCTATTGCCGAGCCCCAAGTACCTGCTTGACGTTACTGGATCCTAATGAAAAAATAAACTGGAACGGTTGATTTCAGTGTATGCAGGTGACATGCTCAAATTAACCCCTTAATGATGGGGGAGGACTAAGCAATATGCCGCAGTTTCACTAACGTTTTTCATTTTTTTTCTAGTCAAGTAAATGTTATATTTTTTTATTCAAGAAAAACTGGGGCCT
Source organism: Taudactylus pleione (assembly GCA_031769625.1). Classification (NCBI taxonomy): domain Eukaryota; kingdom Metazoa; phylum Chordata; class Amphibia; order Anura; family Myobatrachidae; genus Taudactylus; species Taudactylus pleione. Next base: position 7,241,454 of record JAUIMM010000368.1, on the reverse strand, counting down.
TTTTTCCAATGTTTTATCAAAATTATATATACATTAACACTGACAGACAAAGCCCATTACTCATAACGTTAGGTCGCCAATGTTCCAGAGTAGAGATATAACTAACATTGATTGGATACGCGATCCCGGTGCTGATAATGCCAGCAGTCAGAATCCCGAATGCTGAATCCCGCCGGTGGAAATCCTGACGCATATAAATAAGTGTTCTAACCCAATCACATCACAGGATTCCCCTATTCTGGAAATGTTGTGAGCTATAATCAGGAGCTGAATGAAACAATTCCTGGCCCTGAACCTGGATACCAAGGCTGTCATTAACAGGAGGTTCGTAGCAATGCAGTGTGCAGGGCAGAGCTCAGCCGCCATCTTTAATGGCTGCTTGTATATGGCCATTTGGAGATAGATGGAACTCCAAAGAGTCAGACTGCTCCTTGCAAGTCTGTCTCCCTTATGTTAGACCTATGTAGCGCTTCCTCAAATAGACACACACATGACACATTGTGGCAGCTAGCAGTTGTGTGAATGACATTGGATTGCCACAGCCACCATAGTGGCCAGCAGGAAAAAGGTTAAAAGTGAGGTGTTGGTCCAACGTCGCAAAGCGACTGCAGTCATGCATGTGCACAAGAGATAAAAAGGATATTATATATCAATGTATAGTGTAACAACCCCTCTAAAATACATTAGTCTCTGGATCAAAGAAATGCTTTCAAATGAAATAGAGCTATTAGACTCAATGAAGCATAACCCATTTTAGTTCTCTATTTCCCCTATATGAGTATCCAATTGTTCAGGAATGACCCACGTCTTTGTCTCAGCAGCAGTGCCTGACAGACCATTCCATACATTAATTATGTTCAAAGTGGAAAAGTGATTCAGATAATGCCCTGCTCAATTTGTTTATGTTTTACTGCTTGTTATGCTGCTTTACTTTCTTATCTGATTTTAATTAAGAACAGTTACGTGTTACTTACTGTCATTAAACTGGAAAAAAAAGAATCACTTCAGAAATTATGTTATTTTCACAATCTAAAGCTTACCCTTTCACCTACACACAGTGGAGGACGCCATATTGTAGACAACACTGCTGAAAATGCAGCTTTTCAGTAGAAACCAGTGATGTCTATTATGTCTATGCCTTTGACAGGCTCATTCATATCCCACTTACACTACAATGTCAAAAGTCATGGGATAGATGCCTAGTATTGTGTAGGACCCCCTCTAGCCCGGCGAAGTGCAGCAACTCTACGTGGCATCGATTTCTCAAGTGGACAGAAGACTTCTGGACAGATATTGACCAATGCTGTCTGGATAGCTTCCCACAGCTCCATGATATTTGTAGGTGCAGGATCTTGGGTGTGAATGGACCTCTCCACCACGTCCCATAAATGGTCAATTGGGTTTATGTCAGATGAACATGGTGGCCACACCATTCGCCAGAACTCTCCAAAATGCTCCTTAAACCAATTCTGAACAACTTGGGGCCGATGACATGGTGCATTATCCTGCTGGAATAATCTATCATTGTGGGGTACATGAAGTCCATGAAGGGCTGCAGATGGTCATCAAGCAAGGCAACGTAGCAGTTAACGGTCAATGATGTGTTCAGGTGGACCAGCGAACCCAACCCATGCCATGTTAACACACCCCACACCATTATGGAACCACTACCAGCCTGCACGGTGCCTTGTTGACAACTGGGGTCCATGGCCTCATGGGGTCTACACCACACCCAAACTATACCATCACACCATCAGCCTGAAACAACTGGAATCATGACTCATCAAACCACACCACATGTTGCCAGTCCTCCAGAGTCCAATTAGCGATGTCACGAGCCCAGGTGAGGCTTGTCTGTTACCACAGACAATTCTGGCCAGACACTGCTTGTCATAATCATTCAGCACCCAGGTCGGCCACTGCACTGTCCATTGTGGGTGGTAATGCCTTCCCTGAGTTATTCCCGAAATACAAACGTGACACTGTAGATCAAGGAATGTTGAATGTCCACACAACTTCGGAAATGGAATGTCACATCCCTCGGGCACCCACTGCCAGTTCAAACTCCTGATAAGTTATGTCGCCTTGCCAAGAGCTGTTATTTTATGACTGTGTCGGAGTGTGTGTGTGTGTGTGTGTGTGTGTAACCAATTAACATGATAGTGAGATGATTCATAGCCTATATTACTCGGAGGATCTCAAAGAACATTTCAATAAAAATCGGTTTAGTTCTCAAGTTTATCAGGTACATAATGCACATACAAATTAACGATTTTTTATATATACTAGCAGTGCCTACCGTCGTTCCAAGGACTCAATAGTCCTAGACAGTGCCAATCATTTAGCCTTTCTTGAATTTTTCAACAGGTTTGATTTTGCTTTAGGCATTCTACTGAATCAATGATTAAAGTATTATATGGAAGGGGACTCTCTGACCTGGTTGTCAGTGAGACCAGTCAGTCTGCATGTTTAGAGCCATGCAGGCAGTGTGGTGGCCACGCCCCTTCCCTCAACCTTCAATCCTCTCCTGCACTGGGGTCCTCCAGAGCCTGTCAGTCACATGCTCCGCCCCCCCCATATTACATGAGGCTGTGGGACGGTGCTGAGCTATAGTATTTTGCAGTGAGTTAAACAGCAAAGGTTAAATTTAAAAAATAAATGTACTGTAGATAAAATAATAGTGATTACAAAATCACATTGCCCCTGGCCTTAATGGGAATCGAACCCCAGATGACAGCTGTGTTAAGCAAACACCTTTTACCGCTAACCCACAGAGGCTGCTGACAAGATGCTTAACACCTGTTGTCTGTGACTTGCTCTTCAGTGCCTGTAGCAGCAATTTAACAGGCAGGACTACACGACACTACAAGTGTCAGAATCTCCTTTCACTGAAATGTTAAAGAGCATCTTTACAACACGGCAAGTTCCATGTAATACTACAGTATACTGTATGTGTACCGCTTAGTAAGCTGCACAATGTCTATAGTGATTAGCAGCAAAGCCATCTCACTACAGTACTGTACATGGGAACACCTCCCGCAGCCTCTAGGTAAAATCTGCCACTGCTCATAGGCGGCTATATGTTGATGTCATCTTCAGATGGCGTTTGCAGCTGGGGCCAAGCTCCGGAAATCTTGGTAAATCTGATGGCAGATATCAGATATGTTTGCAGCGGTCCCTACTTCTTCAATCCTGGGAATCCTTAAAATTTGAGGGTACCCCATGAAAACAGGTGTTTTCAGAGGATATCCCTTAAATATACTTAATAAATATGCCCCTAAGAATCGAACAGCTATTTAACAGTAACAATTTATTAAGATCTTTGGTATAATATTGATCCTACATCACAATACGCTATTATAGATTTTGGGGTATACAATGTACATCGATTTATATAGCTCATATTGATGTTTTTTTTACTTTGTATTGTAAGTTTTTATTAAATTATTACATTTAGTACATTTTTATATTGACTTGTTCTCTAATGTTGGCTACCTATAGAGATTAGCACTCTAGCTGGGCCATGACTAGGGATGTGCAAGCTGTTTGGTCATCCAAGGTGCAGGGCCCGGGAGTACAGCACCATCGCTACCCCTGCATCTGGCTAGCAGGGTGCCTGGAATGGCATCCTGCAGCCAGTAACGCTGCTGCAGTGCCGCCTGGAGTGTTGTTTGGACACTGCAGCCTGTACAGCCGCCCGAAGCGCCCTGAGGATGCTCCTGGCAATGCTGTACTTCCCGGTGATGGCGGCCCCAACCCATCAGCACAGCGTCACGATGTCATATGATGAGAGGGCAGGGCCGTCACAGGGCATCCTCATCCAGCACTGCACTCTAGTGTTTTATTATTGTGTAACTCTGTAAGTGGTTGTAGATCCTGCCATTAGTGAGTTGTTGTCTATTTGGTCGTAACAGACCAGTAACAATAACATATTTTGATGTTCTTCATTTGGAAACCCCCAATTAGGGATCTTGCTTTATTTATTCTATAGTATGTATAATACAGCACACACCATGGTTATGGACTGCTACATCCATTATCTATCTATCTATCTATCTATCTATCTATCTATCATCCACTAATACTGCATCAGCCCTTTATAAATGGTTGCTGAGTTTCTTTTAGGAGACACGCAGAAAGTCTCTTAGCACAGAAATAGATGAAATGTGTGACAAATATGTTTTGAATTAGAGTATTACAGCAGTTGAGTAGAACAATTAAATGGTGGATAAATTAATGAAACAGCTGCATAGTGAATTAGGTTTATTCTGTATATAAGATGTAATTTACACAATACGTTCTTATTCTCACTGTTATGAGATAATACTTTACAAGGAGGAGTTTTTGAAATGAAAGAAATTAAATTAAAGCCATTTGAATCTGTGTATGACAATGGTTATTGTAGCACACCAAACTTCAATAAGAAAATAGTTTGAAAAAACAAATGGCAACTGTACAATAAAAGCAAAGATTAATTAAATCAATCTGATTTGTTTCTACCATGTAGATTGCCAAATTGTCATCTCTTTCCGAGATAGCTCCGGGGATTAATATTCCGCATAAAACAATGTCCATAATAAACATATCAGCGTTATAATGCCATGCTATTATTGTACATTCCCGTTCACTGAAACAAGGTGTCAGCTTCAGCAACTACAAGAGTTAGATCACAGCTCACAGCAGGGTCTCAGCAAATCCTCTGCTTCCTCTACCTCAGGCACATGTTCTTCAAGCATAATGCACAGGGGAATGAGATTCCCAATCTGGGGTCTGTTTAACACTCTCTGATTTAGATGGTGCCACAAACTGATAAATACAAATGCAGAATACAATATAACTTTTCTTATGCAATGTTACAGGAGCCACATTGCTATAGTTGGGGTGAATTTTGTGACTAATGTTTGATATTTGATTACTATTTTGATGGATATTCGCTTTGGTGAACTGAAAATACACTAAAAGTTATAGAGTATCTGGTAAAGAATGATTGGGGCGGGAAGTACGAGTATTTTGTTTATCTACATTGTTTTTATAACTTGTCTTCTACCTAAAATGTCCTGTATCTGCCTCTTAGGTTATAATTATATACAATATATACATCTACATTGTAGCTGCCAACTGCATGTAATTTCCATAGACAGAAACAAGTTTGTTTGTCCCTGGAAATAGCACTACTAATGACACAATACAATTCCTCTTTTTTGCATGTTACAAGCAATTCTTAGCAGGTATTTCTTACTCTCGGGGCGTTATGTGGCTGCATACTAGGTAAAATGCCTATATTTCCATATGACATGCTTTAGGAGACAGGTCATCATGAAGGTGCTGGTGATGTCATCTGAATGCTGTACTTTTTTAGTATCTTTATAACTGATAACGCATGTTGTTATTGACGAAATCGGGAGGATGAAGAGCGCAGGGATCCCTTGAAAATGCCAATACCAGTATAAAACAATGCTAGTAAGGGCTGGTACCAGTGTAGCTAGGAAACCCACAGTGTGAGGTTCCCCTGCCATAATGATAGCCAGCTCTAGGCTTCTTAACACAGGTCTCAATTCCTTAGAAGGCTCATGGGCCCCAAAAATATGGTCCCCTCCAGAAAAAAATGTCCCTGCGCTGAAAGGTCTCTTCTCACACTGTTGTTTGATGGATGACAGGCAAAAAATGTTGTACAAAGTAGATTAAAGCATTTTTACATGGTAAAGTTTGGTCCCAGCAATCCCTGTCATCCTTACAGCGCACAGGTGTGCTGGTGCTTGTAGTACTAATAGTGTCAGCATATCCATGGCTGCCAGTGTAAGCAGACACTTGTAGTACAAGTGCCAGTGGATTCTTGCATCCAGGGCCCACAAGTGCAATATTCCTTTGACTATAACATAACAAATAACATTTATTTCACTTATTGCATAAGCTGTACATAATTTTCTACGTTGTATACAGATAGTGTCTACGAATACATGTGCAGTTGTACCCACCTTGCCTTGTGCTGACCAGCTTGACGTGCGTTATCACTATGGCAGGGAGACCCCACACCTTACCTGTCATAGTGAAAGCCAGCACAGACTGTCTCATGTTGGTGTTGATTGAGAATTTGGGAACTGGGATTTGCTGACCATTTTTTAAGTATTGTAGTTTAAGCAGTGCATTGTGCACGGCAAGTCTTTGGTCTCATTTGGGGGAATATTTATCAAAGAATAATATCCACATCAGGGGGTACAAGCAAAGGGCAGCAGTCAAAGAGGTGTCAAAACAACTGGCCACACACATGAGATCATTTCGACTCTAAATCCAAGAGAATTGCATTAAAGAATTTGATTAAAGATAAAGACATTATAGTAAAACAGGCCGATAAAGGCGGTAGGCTAGTTATTCAAAATACCAGTGACTATGTCCTTGAGGCCCAAAGGCAGTTGGAGAATACTGACTTCTATTCCAAGTTACCTTCTGATCCAACTCTTATTTTTCAGGGAGAACTGAAATAACTATTAGATTCAGCATTGGAACTTAGGTCCTCATTCAGAGCCGTACGCTCTGAGCAGAGCGCACGCTCTGAATGAGGGCCGGGCTCCATTTACATGGAGCGTCCTCCTGGACGCTCGTATAGCTGTGGGTCACCACCCACAGGCTATACGAGCGTGCTTTGTGATGGCCGCGATGGTCGAGACCATCGCGACCATTGAATTTGCGAGCCGGAGCCTGCGGTTGAGGTTTTCAACCGCAAGCTCCGGAGTGATTTTGGCTCTATCAGAGCCAAAATCACTCCCACTGACATCACTAGTGATGTCAGTGGGCCGGCTTCTGACGGGAGGCATTCCCGTGGGAACGCCCCCGTCAGGGAGGCACGCCCGCCAAAGGGGGCGTGCTGTCAATCAACATTGACAGCACGCCCCCTTTGATCGGACACAACGAGCGAAGGACTTTCCTTCGCTCGTCGCGTCTGGCGCATGCGCACGACGGAGCTCCCTCCGTCGTGCGCATGCTCAGTGCATAACATCGACCCACTTGCGAGCGGACAGCCGCTCGCGAGTGGGTCTGAATCAGGCCCTTAATGTTATTTCAAAAGACATTTGGCAATTTGTTTTCACTGCACACCCAATTATTCCTATATATTTCCACTTTCCGAAAATCCATAAATCGCTTTTGTCACCACCTGGACGGTCGATAATTTCTGGTGTTGGTTCACTAACTACAAATCTGTCTGCCTATGTTGACGCGCAATTACAAGTTTATGTGACTTCTCTCCCATCTTGTATAAAAGATACCACCCAATTTTTACAGAAACTTCACTCAGTTATCTGGAAAGAGTCTTATATAATATTAACGTGTGATGTAGAATCTTTATATACTGTACCAATATACCACATGAGATGGGCCTATTAGCTGTTTATCACTATATTAGTTCTGATTTTAAAGTGGATTATGAGTAAAGTAATCTCACTCTTTCTTCTATAAGATTTATTCTGGAGCACAACTTTTTCTCGTTTGATTCACAATTTTATTTACAGCGGAATGGCACTGCAATGGGGACAAAGGGACTGATTCAGAGACGGACGCTCTGAAAGAGCGGTCGCTCTGAATCAGGGCGTTTTTTTTTCTTTTTTGGAAGCGGCCTCCTGGCAGCTCGCATAGCTGTCGGTGACCACCCACAGCTATTGCGAGCGGCCAGGATGATGGTCACGATGGTTAAGACGAGACCCTTGTGGTAGGGTCTCATGGACGCAAGCCCCAGAGAGCTTCTGTCTCTAATAGAGCCGGAAGCTCTCCCACTGACATCACTGGTGATGTCAATGGGGCCGCCCGCAAACGGCAGGCATTCGCATGGGAACGCTTTCGTTTGTGAAGCCACCGCCACGCCTACAAAATGCGGTGAGCTGTCGATCAACATCAACCGCCGTCCCTTTTGTAGTGAGCCACGGAGCGAGTGCTTTTTGCGCTCGCTCCGGGGCTCGCGCACGCGCAGTGTGCACACCGCGCATGCGCACTGGGCCTCCATCGACCCGCTTGCGAGCGGGTCTGAATCAGGCCCAAAATCCGCACCTAGTTTTGCTAATTTATATATGTTTTTTTTTTTTTTAAGAATTATATATCTGGGGTGATAGTTACGGAACTAATAGTTTTATATGGGAGATACTTTGATGATCTCTTCTTCGTTTGGGATGGGGATGTTGACTCACTTATTAAGTTTGTTTGTCAACTTAATAAAAAACACTTTTGGTTTGAGATTCACACACAATTTGAGCAAGTGTTCATTTAATTTTTGGGCTATTTCTGTAAATATACACAATGATATAGTTCATTCGTCCACGTATATTAAGGATGTTGACTGCCACAATTATTTAAATTATACAAGTAGCCACCACAGATCCTGGAAAAAGAATATACCTAAAGGACAATTTCTGCGTCTTAGAAGAAATTATTCTACAGAAGAAGCATTAAATAGACAAATTAAAGACCTTTATAGTGCTTTTGTCAAACAGGGTTATACCACCCATCTTCTCGATAATGCTGTAAGAGAAGCATCAAATAGCTGCAGGTCTTCTCTCTTCTCTACAACTGAGAAAATTACTACTAAAAAGAGAAACACAAGTAGTGGAATGCATGATGCATTGCACTCGCGATGCGATGCATTCCGCCGGTCATCGCATGCACGTGGCATTCAAAACGCGGGTATGCATGATGATCCCCACAAAAGACCGCTCTGTCAGTAAGAGCGGCACTTTGCGGTGGAGGGGCTTTCGGGTCTATGACCCAGAAGCCCCTCAGGCATGCGCAGAAGGACGCGCGTGCCATAGTGGGTACTGGGAGGGATTTGATTGGATCCCTCTATCAGGTTACCCATAGAAGCTCATAGGCTTCTATGGGTAACGACATCAGGAAGATGGCATTACGCACCGCAGCCAAGTCCCAGAGTGCATTACACTCCGGGCTTGGTGCATATGAGAAATGCTGTCAGACCCGCATTTTCGGGGTTTTACCGCATATCTCGGCTTGCTGCATCCCGCCCATTAAGCGGTGATAGATCCTCGTCATTCATTACACTATATAATTGTTGTGCAAAAGAAATTCAGAAAATAGTTTAAAAAAATTCAATGTTACTCAAATTGGATAAATTCCTTGCACCCACTCTCCCCGAAAAGGGATTAGTAGTTTTTAGGAAAGCCAAGACTCTCCAGCAAAGTTTAGCCCCCAGTTTGTTTAAAAGAGATCTTGTTACCTCGGGAAAAATAAACTGATACCCGACTCAATGGTTACCATCCAAACCATTAGGTTTTTACAAATGTGGGAGGGACTGATATTAGACCTGCAATTTTGCAGAGAACGAATGCACTAAAATGACTTCATTTAGTACCAAAGAACATTTTGAGATAAAGTTTTCTCAATTGCAGAACAAGCTATGTTATTTATGTCAAACAATGCAAATGTGGCATACAGATTGTAGGATGTACTACTAGTTCTCTTCACATAAGATTTCTAGAACATAGGTGCAACATCCATAATTTTAATTAGACCTATAGCCTTCCTCAACACCTTACTTCATGTAAAAAAACATAACATTAATGGTTTGATTATCAGAGCAATAGAAAAAAAAATCAGATCCACCTCAAGAGGAGGGGACAGATTCAAACTATTATGCAGACGTGAAGCATTTGGGATTTTTAAACTGAATACCCGAATTCCTCACAGTCTGAATGACACAGTGCAACTTAACAATATTTAAAGTATTTCCATAGATGGGTGGATTTGGAGCTATGGATCTTCACTGGGGGCTAGTGAATCTCCACTCCCAGTCTGTCCCTCTTATCTCCTCATATCGGATTTTTGTCTTAGGTTTTACCTCCCAATACCAAACCACTGCCGGTAGCCTCATTTGGTCTTAATAGACTTTATTATATCCTAGCTGACTTGGATATTTTTGTTCCACCTAGGTTGTGCGGTCCGGCAGGTGCCACTGAACTGATCACCCATGAGTGAAAAATGATCTCATGTGTGTGGCCAGTTTTTTTTACACCTTTCTGACACCTCTTTGACCGCCACCCTTTGCTCTGTCTTATAGGATTCATGGCAGATGTATCTACTATACTATACAATTTATTTATTAGCAAATTATATTCCTCTGCATTTCATTGTATATAATATAAGCAAGAAGACACCTATTCTTTATGAATGATTTCACTACTGAACGTTTCCACTATTGTGTTTTTTGTCACAGTGTTTATAAGTATATTACATTATGTATACTTGATATACATGTATGGCCTCATGGTGGTGTGGTCCAACAAATGCCATTGATACTGATCAAATTAAAAACTGTTTAAAATATCTCATGTCTGTGGCCAGATCTTTGACATCTCTCTAACCGTTACCCAGTGTAGTAACATAGGATGTAAGGTAGATGGATTTATTACATCACATGATCCCCCTCTCAGTATAATATATTATACACTATATTTCATTTATTTATTTTTCTAAGGAAGAAGACAAACTTTTTAGGATTAATATAAATTATTTAATTATTTTTTAAAAAAATGTCAAGGTATTTCTGCTCAGTAGCGTGTATATATATGTGACTTAATATTATATTGCAATGTTTATATGCACTCATCATACTATTACTATTACTTCTATTTTTTGTTTTGACTATGGCTATTTTATCAATGCAGGTCTTTGGAGCAATAAGGAGATATTGACAATGTTATTATATAATTTTTACTATTTGTGTTATCCTTTGAGTTTCTTTCTTCCAGTGTCATTAATTCTGGACTAATAACACCTGTAACTGGCTTCAATCAAGTTCTGGATTGGTCAATCTCGCCTATATGAGACACACTATGAGGGGTATTCCATATGAAACGTAAACTTCGCTGTCGAAGTTTACGTTTCATATCGGAGCTTTTACCTACGTTAAAGTATCGGGCGCGCGCCCGCTTATCCCCGTATTCAATATGAAATTAACGAAAACGGGAGCCTGCGAAGTTGGATTTGCGTAAACTTACGAATTTTTCCTTAAAAAACTGTAGGACCCCCTAAAGTTGTAAAAACATGGGGGATCACTATGGGTACCCCCGTTTTAGCCTTTAAATGAAAGTCGGGGATTTAAATAGCCGCAGCAGGTGTTTTTTTTAGTGGTCCCATTTGGGGTACATGAAAATGGGTACTAGCATATTTTTAAGTCCCTAAAGTAAGTTTTTAAAAATTCTGCATTTGTGCACCTGCCGCTATAAATCTATTCTAGAAAACACCTGCCGCATACTTGCAGAATAGCCCTGAACCTATTTCCCTATTGTTAAACAATTTTTTCCCATTTTTTTTTTTTCACCCCAATTTTTAAATTAATTTTTTGGGGTGTCTCTTTTTTTAAAAAAAACTTTTTTTGACACAGTTCTTATTTAAATGTCATCCCCAGGGGTGCAGGCTATTTGTTTTAAGCCTGCACCCCTAAACCCCAATTCTGCACTTTTTTTCGACACCTATTCAATGGTGAAAAGTTATCCCCGTTTTTTATCAACCTGCGAAAAGTCTTTGAAATTGAATACGGTGTAAAACTAAAACCTGCGATAATGATGTCATAGGTGCGATATTAACGCAAAAACGATGTTTTCGCTCCCATATTGAATACCCCTATATGAAGAGATCTAAAACACCTGCTCTAATGAAACGGGCAGGAGTATATGGCCGAGACACGCGTTAGGTGATCTCCACATCGATACAGAATTTACATGAGCCCCCACTTTTTTTTCAAACATCTAACCACCACGGCTTATTACAATCTGTTATCACTATTCAATCTGCAGAGGAACTCCCTACGGATGCGATACAACAGACGTGGTGCCTGATCACTATACAGCCTCATGGGCAGCGTTCACCTCGTGACCCACAGGCCGAACTCGGCATATCATCACACAACCTAGTGCAGGTTTTGCTGCTGCGCTTCCAGAGAACCAGGGGCCGGTCTCAATATGCAGCACCACTGACCTGTGGTTAGTTCACTTCCCCGACTGGGAGTCCTCTACGGGTGACCGCGGACACAGTCCCTTGGCACCCCTGTCAGGATTAACAGGTACCTGTTGTCTCTAGACATTGGATGCTCGGTGAGTCCGTTATCTGTCACCATGCAGCGGCTTTCAGCTATTTACTTTTCATATACCAGTTTACATATAGGCTTGTGGGTCAGGAATCTTATCTATTGTTCCCTTGGGAAGGACAAACAATGAATGGTGCTTATTGATGCGTATTAGCACCACTGATTATTGGGACATACCGCTTTTTTCCTATCCTTTTTTTTCCTTTTGTTATTAATAGGTTCCTTTACCCATCAAGGGATACATTGTCTCTATAATAGAAGCATAAATGGATATTTTTATGTTACTTTTTATGCCAATTTGTATGAATATTTTTCGCACTGTGCACATGTGCTTTCTGTATTTTATAGTGTACATTTAACAGAGTTGCTTTATACTGACTGGGAAATATGACAATTTAATCAATATATATAAATATATCCCATACTCTCTTTCAAATTCACTAGTTTGCACTTGTAACCTTTTTTCATTTTTGCCCATCTGGTAATTATATGATTTAGAAAACATTGTTACTGATATTTCAATAACAATTTAAATGTATCAGACGGTAGAGTTACGGTAGCAGCAATAATCGTAGTTCATAATTCTGCATCCAATGCTGCCCCTTTATTTTACCAAGATAACACTTTTTTAAATGTTTCACGCTTTATTTGTTTTGCCTTGAAATGTCATTATGACGGCTTTGATGAACAATAATGACTATGCTAGTAACGTTATCAGACGCGTTCCTCCAAATAATCCATACAATCGCACATAGTCACATAATCCAATAAAGTACACATACAATATGCTCTCTTAGAGTAATCTTATTCAGGGTTGCCTACCCTCCCGATTTTAGCGGGAGTCTCCCGGTTTTTAATAAAGCCTCCCACTCCCCTGCAAACATTACCTGAACTCACGGAATCTTTAAATCTATTGATTGCGCATGCGCAAAACCGGACTGTCAGGGGGCGGAGTCTGCGGGGGGGACGTCATGACGTCACAACGCGTGACGCCATGATACTTCAAGGCCGGCCACCATGGGGTTGTGGGTAGCAGTGGCCGGCTAGTGAGCGGTGAGTGCGCACATGGAGTGTGCTTGGGCGCGGCAGCGGTGGCGAGCAGACCAGAGCGGAGCCTGTTAACAGCAGCGCTGCACTGATCAGGGACATCAGCGCAGGTATGGTGTCCTTTTCTCCCCCCATGGTGGCCTCAAATATAATTGTAAGCGGCCAATGAGACCTGCGACTGCCTCATATATAGTGATGGTGGCTGGGGCTGGGTGTTGAATCACAGGCATTATTAACTGCACTTTGAAAGGGCACTCACTGACAGCCAATAAATGGATGACTGTCAGTGAGTGCCCTCTCAGAGTGCAGTTAATGCTTGTGACTGGATATACCACAATAAGGAAGCTCTGACTAAAAATACAGCTGCCCCCTCTGAGCACATTTCATTTCTTCACACCCAAATCATTGGCAACTATTGTCTGGGGACATTTTATGGTTAACAATAGTCAAGAATGTATTAATATTTGATTTAGATCTTTTTTTAAACAGGCAGCTGTACTTTCAGGAGCCTCCTGCTAAAATGCTGCTCTTAGTACTATAGTTTTCACCTGCCACTGCAGGACACGCCCCTAAATGACAATAGACACACCCATAGGTGGAGCTAGACATGCCCCCTGGGCGGGGCATGACACGCCCCCTCAGCGGCACATTATACTGCCACCTACAATCTCCCTGAAGCTAGTTTTCAAAAGTAGGCAAGTATGATCTTATTACACGTAGCCAGGACAAGACAAAAGTATCGGAAAAAGCAAAAAAGCAGGTGCGCCTTGGCTCTCTTTCCACTGTTTTTATTGGCATTTCTCACTCACCAATTGCTGCAATCTAAGATGGCTCTTTTCTTCCTCCAGGTATTTTTTCTGAAGCCAGTTCTCCCTGTCCTGTGATACCCGGCATAACAGGAGTGGCTTTGTTCCTCTGCTGTATGACACTTGGCTGTATGAAGCTCACCTTTCAAGACTTAAGGAACATTACACTCCATTGAAAATAGCTTTCCTTCCCAGACATGTTTGGTCACACTTCACCAAAGAAATTTTCAGGCTCTGCTGAATCGAAAACATGCTGATACTACAGATAAATGTACAGCAGGACTGAGCATCCTGCGGCTTGCCACCTATTGTCGAACTACAACCCCCAGCATAATATGTACATACAGGCCAATAAAGTAAATGGCAATTGAATTGTCAAGGACAACTCAAGAGCCTGAATTAAATGGCCACTAAATAGAAGATGCAAGTTCATTGCAACATAGTTTATTCCAGATACAAAGTCAATTGTTTTTTTTGCTTTGTTCCCAAATCACAATCAGTCCCATAATGTTAATGTATAATTTATAAATATACTAGTGGCGCAACCAGGGTGGAGAGAGGTCGGGTGTTGCCCCTGTATTAATAGGGGGAAGGGGCCATGCTTGAAAGAGCTTCCATTCTAAGGGGCTTATGGGCGGACACAAACAGGGAAAGCGGGTAGAGATGTGGGAGTATGTTTACTAAAGTGAGAGTTTTTAGAAGTGGAGATGTTGCCCATAGCAACCAATCAGATTCTAGCTATTACCTTCTAGTAGGTGCTAGTTAAATGTTAAGTAGAATCTAATTGGTTGCTATGGGCAACATCTCCACTTCTAAAAACTCCCACTTTAGTAAATGTATCCCGTGGGATGCAGAGGCTGGATAGTTAGGAAGAGGAGTGACAAAGATGAGTCTTATGGGCACGTGTAAATGATAGGAGGTTGGATGCAATGTAATTAGTCTGCTTGGGGTGTTGAAGGCAAATAAACCACTTTTTTTCTACAAAATGCATAGCTGTGGGGCTTGTTAAAAATAGGAAGACGCCATACAATCTTAGGCCAAAACACCCATTTTCGCTAGAATTAGGGCTCTTCTCCCTATGATATACTTAATCAACTAACAAACACTATCCCCAATGCCTGGTCCCTTTCTCAAAACCTGTTACCATTCCCTTATTAAGTCAGATGGCATTTCAATGTCATTATCCCCTCGATTACCATATTTTCTTACACCCTCTAGGACAGTGATTTTCAACCTTTTTTAAATTAAGGTACACTACACAAGATTTTAAAATTGCCAAGGCACACCATCCGGCGATTCGGCATGCACGACCTATGAAAAAACACACTACATTGGCCCCCGCAGGAATAAAACACACTACATTGGCCCCCGCAGGAATAAAACACACTACATTGGCCCCCGCAGGAATAAAACACACTACATTGGCCCCCGCAGGAATAAAACCAACTACATTGGCCCCCGCAGGAATAAAACCCACTACATTGGCCCCCGCAGGAATAAAACAATCACATTTTTGGGCCCCACAGAAATAAAGCAATCACATTGGCCCCCACGGAAATAAAGCAATCACAAAAGTAAAGCACATCAGTTGAAAACCGCTGCTCTAGGAGTTATTGGAATTATGCAGCAATTTATATATTGGCTAGGCAGTATAGCAGCTGTTAAAATGAGTGTTTCAAATATTTATTTAGCTTTTTCAAACTATTCTGGTTAGAGTGCTTCCAAAAACTCTTAAAAACCTACAACTATTATTTTCCAAATTTATCTGACGGGTCAAAGTGGAGGTGTTGTCCATAGCAACCAATCAGATTCTGCTTATGTATCTTCTAGAAGTTAATAGCTAGAATCTGATTAATTGCTATGGGCAAAACCTCCACTTCTATATACCCACACTTTATTAAATATATCCCATAGTGTTTAACTATACCTACTCCATAGAAATGTCAAGACTGTGAGGACTGAGGGGCTGATTCAGGTTGGTTCGCAAGGCTGCACGCAGCCACCCGATGTTTGCATTCTGCGCATGTGTATAAGTGCGCGAACCGGCCACAGTGATCAGGAAGCGATCACAGTGAGAACGCAGAGTCTTCACACAGTGAATGACAGGAAGTGACCGATTGAGGGAGGTGACGGGGGGTGGTCAGAGAAACGTAGGCGTGCCTGGGTATTTAAACGCCGATACAGGGGTGTGCATAATTAAGCCCCTGCGATAGCATACTCTGGCAGAAGTCTAGATGGCGACAGGAAGTTTAGCAATTTCTGCGGTAGGGCCAGGTCGACCACAACTGTGCGGATGGTTCCGATGTTACTCAGTGGTTACTTGCTGACCGGAGGGAGGCTAGGGTGAGGCACCCTCCCCCCGGATGGGTTAGATTTAGGGTGCTGTAAGTGGGGGGTTAGGGTAAGGCACCCCCTGTGGAAGGTTAGGGTTAGGCACTAGGAGGGGGAAGGTTGGAGTTAGGCACCACTAATGGAGGGTTAGGGGGGGAGAGGGGTATTGATAGGGTACTTACCTGCCCTGTCGGGATCTTCTCCCTTTGGGCTGCCGGCTTCGGGATATGAACCGGCGGCTATTCATACCCATTTCGATTCGATTGCAAACTTCATAACACATGAAATAGCTTCATAAGCACTTGGCTCCCATGGACATCCCTCTTTGGGGTCTCCACTGCCTCTCAACACCCATAGTTCATTCAACAACATGCTAATCCTCTTATATTCCAAATCCCTAACTATACAACTCCCTACAACCACCTTAAACCTTCTATATAGTGATACTTATTACGAGGGGAACATGAGAAAGAGGAAAGGAACATAAAGGTTGCAACAATATCTTTTTATTATATATATTACAGTTTCCACCAGTTGTACTTGTGTGATCTTTGTGTCTCATACGATTGTATTAGTGTTCTGCTACAATATCTGGTTACCCGTTCCCACCACACCCATCTCATCCTTTCTTTCTGAACCCTATTCTCCTCCCTCATTATTACTGTCTCATAAATGATGCAATAACATTTTATTTTCCACACTATAAGTATATGAGCAATTTTACTAGTGGAGTGACAGGGCACTGAGACTGATGACAGCAGTAACAATTATGAATTACTACAGCTCCAACAATAAAAACACTCAATATACATACAGTAGATACCAACTACAGTATATGTTTGTAAATGCTATGTTGAAAAATAACTGTGTACTGATAGAATGTTACTAACCTGCTCCACTGCCTGCTTCTAATAAGCTGCTCTGGTCCGCATGCAACATGGCCGAAAACCAAGTGATTGTGTGTTCTGATTGGTTAATATCTAAACCCCTTGCTCAGCATTTTTTAAGTGGCCAGCAACACTGATTTGCTGGTCAGTATTACTGAGCTGCCACCAGAGCCCAGGGAAAAATGGTGCATGGAGAAGTGCCCTCAACGCACGGCTACAGCTAAGGGGAGAAGCATATTAGTACAATTTTACGGGATGCAGTCAGGATACCGGCGGACGCTATCCCGCCCGCCGATATCCCGACACTCACAGCCCGACAGGGGACTAAATATAGGCTTCGAAATTCCGACCTATCATTAGCCCCACTATAAAATACCGACACCCGGCATACCAAACGAAGGTAAGCAGGGTGTCTTAGCGTCTAGCCGCCGGAGGGAGGGGGAGGGATAGGGACCCCCAGGGGGGACTTAGGGTTAGGTACCCCCAGGAGGGTTAGGGTAGGAAAATGGGGGGTTAGGCACTAGGGGGAGTTAAGGATAGGCACTAGGGGGGAGGTTAGGGTTAGGCACCACTAAAGGATGGTTAGGGTAAGGGGGAGAGGAGAGGGGAGGGTTAGGTTACTTACCAGCCCCAGTCGGGAATTAGGTCCGTCGGGGTCCACTGTTGGTATTTGATCTGATTAAATACTGATTCCCAATTTTATAGTAGTTGATAGTGCAGCTTTTAGCGATACAATTTTGATGGCAGTGTCCCTTCAAGCTTAGGGTCTGATTCAGATGTGGATGCAATGCCAATATTTACGCAGATTGAGCGATTGTTTTGCATTGAGCATGCGTGAAAGCCGTAATGCAAATGCGCAGTGATCGATTTGCGAATACGCTCACACAGAGGATTCACTCACAAAGTGAGGGACAGGAAGTCAGCGTTTTGGGGGAGGTTATGGGGGGTGGTTAGAAAAATGCAGGTGTGTCGGGACTGTTTAAACACTGTTTTCTGGGCATCCATAAATTAGCCACTGCGTTCATGCTCATAGCAGGTGAGTTTTCTGTGTGTCTGGAGACCAGCGACAGCTTAGACTTACTCAGACGGCTAATGGCCACCTGATCTGCATCCCATGTTTCCGGGTTTGTGCGTGTGCGGCGGATGTGAGATGCTGTCAGTGGGCATTTCTAAGTAATGGATGGCAGGTGAGTCATTAACATATTTTATCAATTGCGGTCCGTGAGAGATCACAGCTGCAATGGCATTTGTGCCCACATCTGATTCAGGCCATTAGTCAGCTAACAATATATAGTGGATCTGTGCAAAATGAACTTTGCTGGAGACAAAATAACTTGCCTTATGTACTGAAAGAGAATGTTTGACAGCAGCATCCTTTTGAGACCGAAGAGCAGATCAAATGCTAACAATCCAAAGCAATTTAGAGGATACTGTATTTTGCTGTTCTCTTATACAAACAAAATTTTTTTCAAGACCTGTGTCAACAATAGTTTGTTGACGACAAACCACATTTGCCCTGTCCTTGTGTGTCCCCATAGTCCTGATTCTATTTACAATTAAATATTACCTATTGATCCAATATTATTCATTTAGAATTCTTTGGTTCTATTCCACTGCCCTCCAACCCCTCCCATACCTATTTCCCTCAAAAGCAGCAGATGTGTTTGGTCCAAACTGGATGAGCAATTTTAAACAGAATAGAACCGGTAGTACATCTTCTAAATCTTTACCATCCTTGAAACAGTGTTTCAAAAATGTGGAAATGTTCTTCTTGTAAATATGACCTGGTCACATAAAACCATGGAAGTCAGTGTCTCACCCGTGGCTGCTTCAGTATCATGGGTGAGGTTTCAGGGAAATGGTGGATGACCTTTGTTTAGTTCTGTTTCTTTTGCCCAAGGTCACACGTAACAAATTAAATCCTTTCCTGGCAAAGTGCACTTGATACATAGAAGGAACTTGATACAGAAGTAAAAGTATTTATTATTCTTTCAACTTGCTTGTTCATGGATGTCAGCAGCCATATACAACAGAGTATGTCTTGATTATGAGATAAGCACATACACTCTTCTTACACCGCTTCCAGTCATCCTAAACGTGCAGTTATCTCACTACCATGACATTGTGAGAAGTAAGCACTACAGGCATTTTTAATTTCATCCCAGATAAAACAGAGCAGCGATTTCAGAAAATACATCATATTCCACTTACACATCAGATTCTAGTTACATTCATGTACTGCAGCACCTGTATATTTGCATATCATGCTGTACAGAAGCTGCAATGAAAAATTCACATGGTAGCAATACAGATTTGTAGATACAGTATGTATATATTTATACATGCATACAAAATATCACAATTACAGTGTCATATAGCTCATCTTTATCAAGAATACACATTTTTGCTAGACAATTATTTTCAATTGGGAGAACATTTTGAAAGTGTAAACTCAAATGGGTATGTACATATTACTTTTTTTTCACGTTACCAGTGCGGAGGGGGTTAATATCTTTTGTGGGGGGCAATTTATTATCGTCTTTTTAGGCTCATACATCCTTGGAAGATAAAAAGTTTTGGGTCAGTATGCGCATGTTTGAGACAGCAAGCTTCTCTAATTTCTGAAGCTGTTTGTGGGGTGAACATGTGATGTGCTTGTCATGTGTCCACACATGTTGTAACCTATGTATACACATGTTGTAACCAGCATACACGTGTTGAGTCCATCACATGGACATAGGACACCCAGTGCAAAGCTCAAGGAAGAAGGAAACAGCAGACTGTTTATCCTAACCTCTCCCAGCTACGACTCACAACTGCCGCCAGCAGCACACAGATAAACCTGAAAACAGGGTCGCCCCAGAGGCATAATTAGAAATCACTAGACCCCATAGCAAAATTCTGATGAGGTCTTTTTTCCCTCCAAATTCCATCCTAAAGTCAATTCTTCCACAGATCTGCTTCATTCTAATTTGAAACCTAATGCTGCCCAGCCACTAGGCGATTAAACCTAGCGATTGAGTGATAACGACCGTCGTTATCGCTCCATCGCTTGGTAATCGCCCGCAAATTGGGCAGTGAAATGTTAAAAACGACCAGCGATGCGCGTGCCCGCTGGTCATTTTTTTAACATCAATCATAGCCCGAACATGACGGTCAACCTGACGACCGCCGCCAGGTTGCCGTGTTCGGGGATGATTGATCTGCATACACTGAACGTCTGAACGTTCAGTGTATGCACTTCACTCCGCGGGAGACGACGGCGTCGTAATTGTGCCTTCGTCCCCGCATCTTGTGGTGGATGGGCAGCATAAAGGTGCGTATCCACTAGGCGATTAAACAGGCCGATTGAACGATAACAACATCGTTATCGTTAAATCGCTTGCTAATCGTCCGCAAATCAGCCATGTAAATGTCAAAAACGACCAGCGATGCGCGTGCCCGCTGGTTGTTTTTGACATCTATCATCGCCCGTACATGCTGGCCAACCTATCACGTCAGGTTCAGCATGTACGGGAATGATGGATGTGCCTACACTGAACGTTCAGTGTAGGCACCTCACAGACTGTGAAACGACTGCATGATTACTATGTCGTAATCGTGCTCTCGTTTCACAGTCGGGAAGTGGATATGCACATTAACACTGCAATTTATTACATTCATAGCAATCTTACGCAGAAACCAAATTTACAGAAATTAAATAAAAATATAATTGTTTAAACCTGTGAGCCACTGCACTGCATATATATATATATATATATATATATATATAATATACACAGTTTTATTTCCAGTAATTTAATGATGAAGTAACCAACAGCAGTATCAGTTCTAAACTTGATAGAGCCAAGGATAAAAAGGAGAGTAGAGGCGCCAAGAAAGGTCATTAATAAACGTGAACACTTTATGCTCAGCAGTAATTGCTGTAAGGCAGGCGTGCATTTCACCTGTCAGACAAACACATACTGTACTGCAATCACCTGTTTACTGCCCCCTAACACCCAGAGACTCCAGTGTCATTCTGTACTGTCCAATTTGCACCCACCTCTCTCTCAGTAATAAGCTGCCACTAACTGCTACAAGAGTTGTTGCTACAGGCACTTAGCCAGAATGCAAAATGTGACAACAATCTCCCCTCCCCCATCCATCATCTTCCTGACACAAAAATAATACAACAGGCAAAATAATAACGGTTTGGTGAATGTGCTGACTAATATTTATTAAAAATACATTTATATTATATTATATTTATATTTATTTATTTAAGCTTCTATTTTAAAGTTTAGTGAGATATATTACATATAGTGGCTGGCTGTCAGAGTTCCGCATTGGTAGACACAAATTAGGGATGGCCATTTTAAACCGATGGTTGGCAACCATCAATGTTTCTGATAAAACGGACATGCTTTTTCCATTTGATGTCAGGATTTCGATGTTTGCCACCATTGCACACTTCTTCCCCCCCAGTTGACACCAAGAAATGCCCATTTCATGAATGATGAGAAACAGCCATGATGCATCCAACTCAGAATTGTGAAGATGTGTACAGGGCGCATGAGTAGTTTGCTAGAACTCACTAGATGCAGCCACAGTCCCTCAATGTGCAGGGATAATATAGGAGCCCAAACCTTAAGGCATACCATTTTGTAAATTAGACAGCCTATAGCATCAAATAATGGTATAACTGTTTTTACTTGACTTAGGGTGATTAAAATATGGGTATTCTAACCCCATCAACCCTGGGAAGTTTAGCACTTTCTGTAGTGCAGGGTATTAGTGTCTGGTGATCAGATAATTGCTACTAAGGGGTGATCATTGTTTGAAAGACAGGTATTCCCTCCATTAAATAAGTGTGACACCGAGTGTGTCCTCACTTAACCACGGAGCGGCATACACACACGTCGTGATAAGATGTCACAAGCTATTATTCTACAGTATATGACTCTATTTTACTAGCTTCTGATATGTATTCACAAGATGTCTCGCAAAAAAAGTCATGTGTACAGGATGTCCGGACAAATGTATATCTGTAGTGTAGGCGTTGTCACCAGGCAGCGAAACAGGAAAGATCAGGTTACAATGCAGGCGTTAGATACCAGGCAGCCGGCAGACTACAAATACTGTAGCACAATGACAGTAGCATGGAAATGATAGCATGTGAATGTTGAAACAGATGGCTATTTAGTGCGGATGGAACTAATGAGCATTGGGCATGGGCCAGTCCCAATATGAAAGACATATAATATGACTCCAATATAACTTTCCCAGTATGTCCAGAAGACTGCTGGGAGCCTGTCATGCCAGGAGCCAGGGATAATGGGAATGGATCATGTGACTGAGAGGGAAAGACTAGAGAGAGCACTGCAGAGAGCGGACTTGTTGGGGGCTGCCACTCCTACAGGTACCCAGCTCTCTGCCTATCACAAACTGCCCTCAGCAGAACATGCAGCACCCCCTGTAGCGCATTGTATTTTTTCCGTTTTTGGGGTGAGGGGGTGTGGCCATGCCTCCCCAATTTTGGCCAGTTCCCCTACAGTACCTGACTCCATCCCCACTCTCGACTGCCTTGCGCATATTATATCCTATTTGCATAATGCTGCCATTCACTAGTCAGCAAGTATGCCCAAATCACCTCACACAAACAAGACAGAAAATGCCAGTAATAAACGGCAAAGATATGAGGTGAGGAACTCCAGGTGAGAAGTGCGGGAGAGCATGGCACAGAAAATCATGTCATCTAGATCCTCAAGGGTTGTGTACACTTCTTGAAGTCCAGAGTGTGTAGACAGCTTAAGGAAGTTGCCTAGGGTGCTGGGATTTGATGGGTGCCACAGAGGATGGACAGTAAGCTGAAATATATCTCTTTCTTTATTCCAGCAATTTTATGAGCTAAAGTACCAGCCTTCCGGACTTACATCTAACACAGGCTAGCGACACAAGCTCTGCCCCCAAAGGATCCACTATTAGCACTGGTACAACCAGTGCAAACAGGATCTACTGGGAAATGATATACCACACTTAACAATGGAGGAGACAAGGAAGATACCCCCTGCATTCTCCTCAGCCGACTGCATTCTCCTCAGCCGACTGTACAGTGTCTCTGGCACTGTCCATTCTGCTGAGGAGAATGCAGGTCTGAGGGGGTATTTTCCTTGTCTCCTCCATTGTTAAGTGCGGTGTATCATTTCCCAGTAGAAACACTGGTGGTCTTTTACTAACCAGACACTGCCATATATAGACACAAGTTTAAGGGGCCTATTCATTATCACTAATGGGCCCGTTACACATGTGGAAATGCTAGTTTTCACATGTTTTAAGTAAAGGGCTCATTCATTATTAGGGGCCTGATAGGGTCGCCCAATATTCAGCAAACTCTGTGTTTGGAGTTTGCCTGTGGGAACAAGCACAGTTAAGACAGGTCAGACCTTACTCAGGCATTGCTTACTTCAGCGCACGCTATGAGGCTTCAGGCTGCGTATGGCATCACAGTGGCTAATATATGCACGCCCCTGCAATGCCATTGAAACGCACTGGCACACCTGAGTTCAGTCACCACACTCTGCCATGGGTCTGCGTATCCTCTGAGACCGCAGTCCCGATTGCAGTGACTAGATCGTGCACGCTCACTGCGATGCATATGCATGAGCAGAACACAAGTCGCCCCATTGCGTGCGTATTAGTAACTGCGTTCCTTGCTGAATGAGGCCCTCTGTCCATAGCCACAGAGCCAAAATGCTTGAGATTCAACTGCTTAGAGTGAGCATGAAATCTAGCAGGGATGATTCTGTAAGAATTAGCCCAGTCACCTACCCTGAGGAGATAACTGGACACCATACTGAGAGTTTGCTTCAATACATGAAAATAAACATGAATTTCCCAGCACTTGAAATGCAGTAAAAGTCGCCACAAACGTTGTCACATCAGGGGATAATCTATTTCTGCTAATTAACACGCAGTTCTACACAACATGTGGAAACTGTTTCATAAGTTGCTGCACAGAGCTCACTGGATTCTACAACATGAAGAAGTTATAGATAAAAGAGGTGGAGGAGTGGGAGATTAGCAGGTGTAACATGTGCAGCACTTGTAAATAAGACCTCACACATTTCTTGCAAGTTTATTACATTAGGGAAGAAGGAAGTCATTTAAATGTTGCTGTTAGACACATCAAGGCCTAATGAATAGCCTTGAGAGAGATGTCATGACACTTTAATGTTAGCGATTATGCTTAATAATCAGAGACACAGAAACATTAAATGACACCATACTGTACTTGCCATGTCTACACAAATGCAGAATAAGAAACTGCACAGATGATACAAGCGGAATTTTCAGGAGGATAAGAAAGACGTCAGACCAGACTTCATAGCTTGGAAAAAAAAAAGTGTATTTGATACATATTATAGTGCACTAAAGCAATGTATCCTTCCTGATGGTCTCTATTACCCCTTTTCCACTGTCAGCAATAACCTGGGTTTTTGCACGTGAGCGCGCAGCAACCAGGATTATTTTGCTGTGTGGAAGGGCAGGGTTGAAATAAGCTGGGTCGAGTGACCTGGCATTTCAACCCTGGTCACGAGCAGGGTTGAACGCTCGTTCAACCCAGCTTGTGAAGCAGTGTGAACGAGTAACCCGGGTCGATGCGATAGGGAGAGCCGGTGCATTAGTGTAAGGGAGAGCTGGTGCATTAGTGTAAGGGAGGGCTGGTGCATTAGTGTAAGGGAGAGCCGGTGCATTAGTGTAAGGGAGAGCCGGTGCATTAGTGTAAGGGAGAGCCGGTGCATTAGTGTAAGGGAGAGCTGGTGCATTAGTGTAAGGGAGAGCTGGTGCATTAGTGCAAGGGAGAGCTGGTGTATTAGTGTAAGGGAGAGCCGGTGCATTAGTGTAAGGGAGAGTCGGTGCATTAGTGTAAGGGAGAGCTGGTGTAATAGTGTAAGGGAGAGCTGGTGCATTAGTTTAAGGGAGAGCTGGTGCATTAGTGTAAGGGAGAGCTGGTACATTAGCGCCGGGTCGGGCCGTCTGTCTGCAGGGGTCTCGGCCGGGTCGCTCCCGGGATGGGCGCGTGAACATCATCCCGGGTGCGACCCGTCAAAGCAGTGGAAAAGGGGTATAAGAGATTTCAGGGAAAGCAGAATAATAATTGTGGTGGGGATCCTGGAGCTGGTATTCCGACTGCTGTTGGGATTCCGGCACCGGTATTCCGAACGCCGGCATCGTGACAGCCGGGATGCCAACTACATCCCCAGCTGAATGACAAATATGTTTGTAATAATATTTCCAACACTGGTAGCGCTGGCTTATTCAACAAAGGGTGAGGACTATTGTAGTATAGGGTATGGGCAGCTATCAGGTACTATTTAGTATTATGAGAGTCACTAGCATCGTCATTTCATGGGTGTAGTTTCTTTCTACAAAGAGGCGTTTCACAGTACACATTTACAGATGTGCCCACATACATCTATCCTCCGTGCGCTACACATAATGCGGGAGCTCAGTGTGACTCGGTAGCACCAAGCGTCTCTTTGTGCATCTTTTTACCTTCAAATGCGTCTTATTCGCACAAATATGTGACTAGATAGCACAAGCAGCTTCTGCTGATTAAAATGATATGCAGCATGCCTATGTTCTCTGTGTGTGAGTGCGGGTGTATCTGCATGCTAAACACTACGTTACAGTGTTACAGCCGCTGACACTGTAACATAGTATTTTGCATGCAGATACACCGGCACTCGCTCAGAGAACATAGGCATGCTGCATATCATTTTAAACAGCAGAAGCTGCTTGTGCTATCTATTCACATCATTGTGCAAAAAAGACGCATTTGAAGGTAAAAAAGACGCACAAAAAGACGCATGGCGTGACTAGAAAGGCTGTTTAATGCGCAAGAAGGCCAAATGTATGTGGACCCATCTGTATTTCACATTCTTTGGAAACAATCCTGTAAAATCTGCTCATGCAGTTGTGGGGCCACCTAGTGTACTGCCACTAAAGAGACCTTTCATTATATTTCTAATTTATTTTACCTACTAATAGACTGCTGTTTAGCCTTTTGTAGATTAATGAGATTGAGGGGACAGAGTATCCCATTATAATTAGTGGCTAGCTAATGGGTTCTGACAAAAATCTAGTCCTTTTGCGGGGGGTAAAAACAATATGTGCCCACCTGCAAAAAACAGCCTTGTAAACATTCTATCTTCACCCCTGGATCACATTAATCCTAAATCACAAAATTAAACCTTGTTTTTCTGCTTTGTGCACCTACTGTACTGTAGACCATTTCGGAGATTCAGGCAATTCCAAATGCAACCGTATCTCATGAGTTTTAGCCTACTATACATGCGATGCAGCTCTATACACAGCTAAGTGCATCTGAGCAGGAATGGCATGTAGGAGAAGCGTGTTGTGGGCGTGGAGATAGAGTTGTGACCTATTCTAAGTACAGCATAGGCAAAGTTAACGCCATATTCATTCAGATCTTTCGCTCCAAGCATGGGGTATGTGTAAGTGCCATTACCAGTGATGTTGCTGTGTACTGGAGGGCTGGGGTTGGTGCCATTACATACATGCATAGAACCGCAGATGATTGCATAGGCCTTCCGATCACTTACGGAAAATATGGAACTGTGGATCCATTACGTGTGACCCAGAACCAGACCCCTAATGCACACTTAGCAAGAAGCACCCCAGAACCTTTATGTACAACTTAGCATTCTGCACCTCTGCAGATGCCAAATAGGCCCTCATATCCACAAAATGCAGGGTGCACCTATGGATATGCAAAATGAAAATTTGCTTTGTGACTTTCCAACAATGCAGCTTGTAATAACCTTTAAGAGTTATGTTTGCTGCATCTCTGCAGCTTTCTGTCAAATATTCAGTTATCCAAATAGGTCCTGATTCAGAGTTGTACGCTATTGTATTCGCAATTTACAGTACGTGCGAAAATATTCTAATGTCTGCTACTGGGGAGCCTAAAATAGTGTGCGATGGACTGAGCAAATGTTGCTTCACCCACTTCCCCTATCTGTGTTGTGTGTTGATCCGCAGGGGTTGAGAACACACCACCATCGACGCAACATCGGACGCACATTGACTCCTCGATTATGTCCTGGGCTGGGCAGATTCCGGGTCAACTATCTCTCTAAAA
This sequence comes from Taudactylus pleione, assembly GCA_031769625.1. Classification (NCBI taxonomy): domain Eukaryota; kingdom Metazoa; phylum Chordata; class Amphibia; order Anura; family Myobatrachidae; genus Taudactylus; species Taudactylus pleione. The sequence goes on along the minus strand of JAUIMM010000368.1, from coordinate 7,214,154 downwards.
ATGGCATCTGAGACTCAGAACGCAGCCGCAATCGCAGACACTCCCTTGGAACTCCCATAACACGTCCATGGTCCGGACACCTCTCACGAACACTTTCGGTCACCTTCCTGACTCCACCCAAGAACGCCTGTGGATAGCAGTAATCTGCTCAGGACCTTGCAATAATGGAGACAATGCAAATGTCATCTTAAACTTCAGCTTGTGCATGCGCAGTGAGATTTTCCTCTGCATTTTGCGCATTCGCAGGGCCGATATTCAACTGCATGAAAATCGGCATAGCGGCCCCTAGTCACTGCCCTGCAGATATAATCCCACCACACCAAAGTATACTAATGCCCACACCAAGATTTTCATTTCATATTGCCTAGGCAACTTGCAGTGCACAAAACAGCACCACCACCCCAAACCCAAACTTCATCATGGCCTTTACACCATGGGCCTTATTTATAGTTAAGAGGCAGAACTCACCCAAAGTTACAAGTTGATACAAGATTTATAGCAGCTTCTACACTCTAGATAAGTGTGCAGATGCGTTTCTGAAATGACAGATGTAGCCACGCTCATCTATGCCGCAATGCGAGCACATTGAGGCATGGATGGCACGACTCACATGTCCGCGTCTATGGCATGCACGTGCGTATGCACGCCATAGACTTCAATAGAGAGAACGGATCTAGACTCTTGCTTTAGCGGGGGCGGTGTGTGTGTGTGTATATGTGTATATATATATATATATATACACACACACACACATATATGTATGTATATATATATATACATACATATATATTATATATGCACACATATAATTATATATATATTTCTCCATGATGACAGCGCATTGTACTGCACCAGTCACTGGGAGGCTCACTTGCCTGCTTGGACCATTTATCTCAGCCCCTCCTCCCACAGTCACACATACTGCGGGAACCAACCTACCTGTCACTGTCACTAGAGTAGTAGAGTTGGCCCATGGAGATTCGGCCCGGGCTCAGGGGAAGGGGGCATGGCCTAATCGTGGGCAGCGTTGCCACGCCCCCTTAAAAATCCTTTTTGCAATGCGGTGCTGCATGTCCCACGGGCTCCGGCTGTCAAAAAAACATCTATATCCCTTCTCTTGTAATTGCCGGGTCCCGTATCGGGAGCTGCATTGCTGCAGCATCACTACTCTGTACAGTGCACAGTATCAGGGTGACCGGCCCCACCCCCCGATTAGTCACAACCCAACGAGAGCTCGTGGCGATGCGCGACGCTGTGCGCGCGCATTGCAGCAACGGTGAGGGCGGCTAGATCTGTATGTCACGGATTTCTTCCCATTTCCAGAACTAGTCATAAGAGCTAAATATTAGAGCAGTGTATAGCTGAGTACCACCATCACCACCAACGTGCGGGTGGGGCCACACGATGACTGTACATGGGCCTCCTCCGATCTTAAAAACCAGCCTTGCCTATTTTATAACAGGACTTACATACATTTACATTCTTATGCTGACATATAATATATGTTCTAGTTTTTTACCTAGTTCCCCTCTTCCAAAATCCGGGCTCTGGAACCCTAAAGTTTTTTTTATTGTCTGATTCTTCATAAAGTAATGTACAAATCAATGTCACAACTATTATTAGATTCTCTGTGCATTGTGATTTATAATTGTAAAAACAGAAAATAAAAATAAAATGTACCCAACAGTTATAGGGATTATCATCCCTTTAAGTATCTACAGCATAAGCATACATTAATGGTCCTTCTGTTGTGAATAGGTTGGAATATACTATCTATCTATTTAGTGGGCTTTTAAAACACTTTATTATGTTGCTGCCAATGATCACATCTTTAGGGACGGACCATAATGGCAAAATGTGTCCTCTACGAAAACAAATGCTCCGCGGTCTATACACCTTATGTTTTTTTTTCAAAAGATTGGTTCCATTATCTCTATTATACTTCCTACCAAGAGGTAACTCCCTCACAGCACAGCTGGCATGGAGGGCACAAAGGCTGAAGACTGTTCTTGTCCTAATGTTTAACAATGTCCTGCTAGCCAAGAAAAAGGAGAAAGAAAAAAATCATTCATGACTGGGCCACTGCTCCCACTGTCATTTTTCATGCTGGAGAGCTGAGGATTGCATTCCTTCAGAAAAGTGAAAATGTTATCCTGTGACCTGATAATGACAAATCATCGGCGCACTGCTCAGCAGTCGACTTTAATATCAGAGAATGTGCCTCTGTAGGAGAGGAAAAAAGCTTAGGTAGACAAGGAAATTTACATGGGCCCGAACAGCATCCTTCACAGAGGGAATTAAATGTGACCTTATTCCTAAGGACGTTAGCAAAACACACCAAGGGAGGGGAGCAGTAACACTGGCTATAGTCAGACGCCTACTAAAAAATAGTTTACAAAGAACATAGAAAACTACAAAAGTAAAAAAATAAAAAAATACAGACGTCTCTAAAAAAAAAAAAAAAGGCTTTAATTTAATTATTTAATTATCTATTTCGCCTTTTGTATCAATACCCTCCATTCTTCTCATTTGTGATGTGTGAAATGTCCTGATATGGTTACAAAAAAAAAAAAGAATAACAGGAAAATTAAAAGAAAGACGCTGGACTGACATCAAATTTAAAAGGGCAATAGCGGAGTGTGATTCAAGTATTTATAATTAAAAGGACTCCCGATGGAAATTCTTGTGCCTTCCTTTTCACATGGTCCAAGACAAATTAAGTGAGATAATAATGGGTATGGAAAAATTGACTGCAGCACTCGGAGATTATTTGGCACAATTTCATCCATGAGGCTGCTGGTTGGCCACAAATTCCAATCAGGACAATTTGAATATCATATCTGAATTGTACTAAGATATATCTTTGTTTTTGTAGGCACTGGTTTACATAGATAAGATTATTATTTATCTGTACATTGTGAAGACAATGTTTATAGGACTATTTACTGCATGCTTTGGAAAACGTCCTTACACAAACTGTATTTGTTTATGTGGAAATATGTATGCATTTTTTTTAAAGCTAGTTAAGGACAAAATTCATTGATGGGAGCCAACTTACAAAATGACAGGGGATGCCCACCCATATGACTGAAAAGAGGCATGCATAGACATGGATAGCGGAAGCACAAATAAGGGGGTGCCCCAGCACCCACAGGGCTGGCTCCACTGCTTTGAAGCATTCAAGAAAAATTAACAATTTCTTTGTGCTGAGCAAAACTATGATATTTCTATTACTGATTGTTTGGTAAAGTCATGCCAAGTACTCCGCCATCTTCAAAGATGGTCATAAGTAATTATTGGTTTGTGCATGTTCACTGCTGTCTTTTCCTTTTTTACTCCTCAAGAGGAAGGAAGATGGCATCACTGTTAGGGAAGCCACGCATTGCCTGAACCTGCCACATCTATAGTAAATTGGGTGTAGGTTCTGGGACCTTGGAGTGGCTTGTTGAATTTTGGGTATATTTTGGAGGATTTAGGTGTCCCAGTTTTGCTTCTGTAAACGTTACAGGTATGAGATTGTGTTCTGGATGCAATTCTCACAATGGACCTCATTCAGGGGGGAGATGTACTAAGCTTTGTAAAGTGATAAATTGGAAAGTGATAAACTATCAGCCACTCAGCTCCTAACTGTGTTTGAAAAAATGACAGTTAGGAGCTGATTGGCTGGTAGTTTATCACTTTCCAATTTATCACTTTACAGAGCTTAGTACAGTACATCTGCCCCTCAGAGTTGATTGTAAGCGCAGCTGCAACTTTTGTTGGCCACAACTTGCTCTTTGTTTTAGTGCATATGCATGTCTATTCTCAATGCAGGTCTTTTTAATCAGGCGACTTGCACAAGGGAGCCAGGATGAGGATAGGAAAGTGTAGATGCGGCCAAAGTACAGTAAGGGTGTGTTGTAGACATGTGATGACGCGAACTGCAGCCAAAATGGCAAAAAGTAGCAAATGTGTCCTGTTTGGGAGCATAGGGCATCGCAGTGGTTAATTTATGCACGCCCCTGCAACGACGTTTAAATGCACTGGCACGCCTTCACCCCCGCATCACCACCCACAAACGGCACTTCCGGTCTACACTCTGCGATGGGTCTGCGTGATCACTGCCGGCTCACGCACTGCGATGCATATGCATGCGCAGTAGGCAAAAATCGGCCGATTGCGTGCGTAATCACAATTGCAATCGGTAATGAATCAGGCCCAAAATTAGGCCATACCTCCTGTCATATTTCTGGTGCATTTATTCCCGTTATTTGCATGGAGTGAGAGTTGCATTTTGTACCGCAAGAGAGTTGGACGCATTCCGCCTCTGTGACCAACGCGGAATAAGCTGCGAAATACAACCTATTTTCAGCTGCTAGTATTTTGCAATTACGTTTGCGCCCAACTCTGAGTAAGTCTAATGTTCTTATTCTCTTTTATTTATAAACTATAATTGATTGAGGAGCAACATTTGCTAATAAAATAAATACATTTGAATCATTCTCAGTAGCCATATAATTATGGGGATTGTAGTGCACAGAGATTTCCCTAAACAGTTCCCCGAGTGACATGCTTAGAGGCACCTGCTGAGCAGCATGGTGTCCTGGAAAATTATGGGGTCACTGTACAGAACACAGTGAAGTCTACAAAGAGCGAAATGTGATTTTCTGTAAAAGAATACCACTGATACAATTAGAGTTATAGAAAGAAAGGAACACTTGAGTTGCTGTGTTTAATAGTTATGCTCCAGTAAGCATTTCAGTGGTGTCATAGATATCACTCGCTAGCTCAGGAGAAGCCTGAAAAGGAAGATGACTTGTTTGAAAACTCATACCTAAAAGCTTGATATATCACACTGGGTAATCTGCACTTACTTTTCTCAGGAGAGTTGTTGCTTTCCATGTGAAACTAATACCCATATCTGGATAGAGCGGTGGCAGTAGGCTCTTACACATGTCAGAAACGATGTAAACACAATACTCGGAATGTACAGGGACAGCAACAGCTACGTGTGGAAAAACTAACAATAACCCTATGTTATATTTTGAAAGAGAATGATATGGTTTCCTGGTCCTTTTTTATTACAGCTTGCAATATATATTTGTGTAATCAATTCAAGGCTTCAGATAAGCCCAACATTTTCTTATTTATGGTACAGGTTCACTTTAAGTAAATGTGCATTATTGAAGTAATTTACACATTATTTTACTAGTTAGTAGGCGCCCTTGTCTTTTATGTTTTTCAGAATATATATATGCCAAAAAAGCTGAGATGCCTATCTATTAATGCGGAGGTCCTCCTTTAGATGGGATTACAGCAGCAGCACAACAGGGCATGGACTCTACAAGCTTTCTGAAGTACTGTGCCTCCTGAATAATGTGTGTTGAGTTTGGAGATGCAGTGACTGATCCCTCTGGCACCTACTATGAAGCCTTGTTCAAAGTTGCTTAAATTGTCATACGCCGCCATCTTCACTGCATATTATACGACAACGGATTGTAGAGATATTGGCCTATATTAATTTGCGGAAAACACCATTTAATGCGGTGGTGTGGTAGCATCAGGGTCGGACTGGGGGGCAGAGAAGCTGAGTAATTCCCCGGTGGGATGCACTGTTTCAAGACTCTGCCCGTTTCTGTGAGGGGGTGGGATTTAGTGGGACACGATGGGGGAGGGATCTCTGACGATGTCCATCATGTTCTGGCTGTCAATCTCCCCCTAGGTTGCCCAGCAACCAGCAGGTCACATGACTGCTGTCATGATAAAGGCTGGCCACTACTGCTGCCTGTGAGACTCTCTGCTTCCTCCATTGCCTTAAAGTCATCCCCTTCTCATCCGTACGCCTTCGCCTCTTTCCTTCTTCCCTGTCACTGTTCTTCTCCTCCTCAAGCCTCCTCCCGTAGTCTTTGCCCCATCCTCTCCTCTACCTGCCAGCTCCTGGGTGAATCCTCCTCCTCCTCTGGAGCTTCGCAGTGTGCTGAGACCAGGCAGCTTTCTTCATGGTGAGGTAAGTTCATGGGGAAGGTAATGGGAGAATGAATGCAATCTGGGGGTGAACAGGATTAATGTTATTGTCATCTGGGGGGCTGTATGTTAATGTTAATGGGGTTGGGGGTGAATTCATTTTATGAAGATATATTGTTATCAGAGTTTATCTTGAAGCTGTTTTGGGTGTATAGTATTACTGAGTGGGGGTAATAAGGGTGTAGTAGTGGGAGCAGCTGCAGATGTGGTAATGTATTAATGTTTTACCTCTAATTATGTGAAAATTTCGCCCATGGTAAGAGATCCACCCAGTCATCCTGGTTCACCCTTTCGGTTTGACCATTTGTTTGAGAGTGGTGAGCCGAGGATAATTTTAATTTGATTCCACAAGTGCTGCATAAAGCTCTCCAAAATTTGGCCACAAATTGGACACCCCGGTCAGAGACTATTTCCTTCAGTAAACCATGTAACCTGAAGATGTCTCGAATAAAAATCTTTGCTAGCTGAGGTGCAGACGGAAGTCCTACCAGTGGAATAAAGTGAGCCATTTTAGAGAAGCGGTCTACTACAATCCACTCTGTGTTATGTCCCCTTTGGTGCGAGACCCATAACGACGGCCAAGCCGTCGTTATGGGTCTCGCACCAAAGGGAGTGTACTGTCGATGGTGATTGACAGCACGCCCCCTTTGGTGGGCATGCCAGGGGCGTGGCTGCCCAGACGGAGGCGTTCCTATGGGAACGCCTACTGTCTGGGGCCGGCCCCACTGACATCACTAGTGATGTCAGTGGGAGTGCTTTTGGCTCTGATAGAGCCAAAAGCACTCCAGGGCTTGCGGCAGATGAGACCCTACCACAAGGGTCTCGTCGACTATCATTTTGGCAGCTCGCTATAGCTGTGGGTGGTCACCAACAGCCATGCGAGCGGACGGGAGGCCGCTCCAAAAAGTAAGAGGGACAGCCCTGATTCAGAGCGAGCGCTCTGTCAGAGCGTCCTGCTCTAAATCAGGGCCTGAGAGAGGGTAAACACGTCCTTGAGGGGGCGTCTTTCCAGGAAGCAGTTCTATACCACAGTCCCAGGCACGATGCAGAGGTAGTTTATTTGTAGCTTGCTCACAGAACACATCCGTGAAATCATAGTAAGCATGTGGTAGATGGGGATCAGAGGAACCTTCCAGATCTCCATGTATCGGGCTTTTAACAGCTGGACTGGTTATGACTGGATGGTTATGTACAGGTATGACTCGAGATAGACATCCATGAAAACAGTTTGGTCCCCAGGACAGAATCTGCATACTGGACCAGGTATATCTCGAGATGCCAGTTCATCCTTCATTCTTTCAGAGAGCCCATGAAGGAAGACAGCTTTACGAGCAACTTCGTTCCATTTTAGTTCAGAGGAGAGAGTCTGAAACTGGATCACGTACTGTCCAACCATACGAGTCCCTTGTCGGACACGAAGTAAATCCGAAGAGGCTGAGGCAGAGTGACTTGGCTCATCAAAAATAATTTTGAACAACAAAATAAAGTCATCGTAGTTAGACACCAAAGGATCAGCTCGTTCCCATAGCAGGCAGACCCAGTCCAACGCAGTTCCGGTTAAAAGAGAAATCATATATGCCACTTTACACCGGGAGGTAGAGAAAATCTGGGGTAAGCACTCAAACCGGATCTCACATTGATTAATGAACCCCCAACACCATCGAGGATTACCATCAAAGCGTTCTGGAGTTGCCAACTGGAGATGAGATTTTGGAGATGTAGCCCCCTGAAGCGAAACCGGAGGGCCTAGAGGAGCAGATGCTGCAGGAGCGGGAAGTATAGATGCCAGAGTAGTCTGGATAAACAATAACTGTCCCAAAAGTTCCTGTAAGTATTAAGCCACCTGGTGTTGTGCTGCCTCCTGATTGTCCATACGAGATGTAAGGTCTTGCAGTGCCCCTGCTCCCTGGGATCCCGAGGCTTCCATTGTGCCTGAACAACTGTCATGCTTGCCACTGAGAGATTGAAACCCGGGTCCGAGGTTGGGGAAGAAATCGAAGGCGAGGGGCCTGAGTGTATGATCTCATCCAGAGTTTGGATGTTAACGAGACCCTATCAATGGTGCAGAGTCTAACTTGCTGGGAGGTGCTCAGCAGTGACCGGTACCAATCGTTATATGGGTTTTAGCTGCACCCAGCAGGCAGGTCGTGGTCCTTTGATATGGTATCCAAACCCCGTGGGAATAAAGAAACACACAGAAGATGACCCAAGGAATATGCCTCCCTAGGAGGCACAGCTGCACTAGAAAATGGCACTTGAGGTACCCACAGGCACTGGTGTGTAGACACACTATTGCGCTAAAGGATGGTTCCTTGGTATAGAATACAGGAAGAGGTGACGCACTGTAGTTCCGGAAGGAGACGCTAACTTGTACACAGGCTGAGGTGGTAAGACACACTGTTGCTCCAGAAGGAGACGCTAACTTGTACACAAGCTGAGGTGTTATGATGCACTGTTGCGCTAAAGGTAGCGCAGAGTTTGCACACAGGCTTGAGATGTTAAAAAGCACTGCTGCACTGAAGATAGCACGGAGTTGGCTCCCTGGCAGAGATGGTATACTAATTTGCACACAGGCAGAATGATGCACTGTTGCACTGAAGGTAGCACAGGGTAGCACTCCGGCAGAGATGGTCAAACGCACTGTAGAAGACACAGAAGAAATCTCAGGGGAACCTGGAATGAGGACTCGACTAGCATGCACTAGGAATGACAAACGTTGTTCAGGCAACTTCCTGGAGTACTGGAGCCGGTTATATACCCAGGGATAGCAGTTGATAGGAGCACAGTGTCAGCTGACCGAGACGATGCTATCATTGGTTGGAGATACTGTCACATGAGAGGAACTGTCATTTCGGTGCCCATGACAGGAATTCCGATCCCCAAGACACATGGCCAACCTTGGAAGTCCGCAAGCGCCTAAGGCAGAATACTCAGCGCATCACCCGCCGCCGCACCAGACGTCTGACCACATGAGAAGTCAGGGGAAGCCGGCACGGAGGTAAGAGACGGATGATCCTAGGCTGAACCCTGACATGGAGGCTGAAGGAGTTGACAAGTCATCAAGAGAAGATGTGTAGAGGAGCTGAATCTTTATGCTTAGGTAGGACATAGATAAAGTACACTATGTAGATAAAAGTGATTGGACACTGACAGCAAATAGATCAACAAGATTTGATTGATGTCAATACTTTGTAGGTCCACCACGTGCAGTGATTACTGCAGACACCCTTCTTGGCAAACTGCCCACAAGTTCCTGGACAATAGCAAGTGATATGTTTTGCCTTAAGTACAGTGACCAACTGTGACACTGAAGAAGGTCAAATCAGCTGAGGATGCACCCGTCGCTTCGTCCAAGAGGTTCTCAATGGGGTTAAGATCTGGATTCTGTGCTGGCCAGTCCATCCGGGTTACCGAATTTTTTGCATACTAGTCCAGCGTCGCCATGGGAACATGACAAGTGGCATTGCCGTCCTGACAAAAACATTTGTTGTTTTCACAGAACTGCAAGTGCATGGGCCTCCCTACCAATTTTTCTTGTTGAAACCGCCACATAAGTGTCCATTTGGAACTTGTGTGCAATAATATGGATTTCGCTTGCGCTGGGGGTGTCCAATCACTTTGTCTACATAGTGTACCTTGTGTCCACATTATATTTGGCACTTAAAAAGCTGGCACAGTTACCAAAAATTTTCAAGAACTGGTATAGGCAAATTAATATTCTATCTACAGGGAGTTTGGAAAGTCCCTACGCAGTGACTGTGTGCTAAGAGTGTGACAGTCCAAAATTCAAATAGGGGAGCCACACCAACTGCCAGGGAGTCCCGACCAGCGATGTTTGCATTTAGGAGATTGCTATCAAGCTGCCCTACTGTTGGTACTGTGTTCCTGTGAGACATAATAGAATGTGCTGGTCTATGTACTAAGCCTTGGAGAGAGATAAAGTGAAGAGAAATAAAGTACCAAACAATCAGCTCCTAACTGTCATTTTTTTAACACATCCTGTAAAATGACACTTAGGAGCTGATTGGTTGGTACTTTATCTCTCTCCACTTTATTACTCTCAAAGGCTTAGTACATCTCCCCCTGAATGTGCAATAAGACATAATAAGACATAAGACGCAGTATATACAGTAGAATACCTGTATATGCAACATGATGTGGGTTGTAGCTATGGAGTTCTGCTAGTAATGGAGTACACAGCAAATGAAGCCTGAGGTGGCAAACCTAAATCTGTCTGTTCTTAAAAGGCACTGGTCACAACTATCTGAATGTAGGGAATAATATACCATGACAAGCGAGCACAGTAAAAATAAATGCAACCGGACCAGGAAAATGATATGTACCATAAGCATATACTAAACTGAAAATCCTTCCTCCGGCTATGTGAAAGGTAGCGACGAGCGGTTCCTGCATGCAGCATGTCATGTCACTGGCACATAACTATTAGCCTACTAGTATCAAAATATAATTTGTGTCTTTCTATTGGCTTGTCCACCTCGCCTATGAATTCTTTAATGGTATTGCTTAATCTTAATGCAGCTTCACAACTAATAGGATGTAAGGTGGCTGCTGACTGGGAAAATTAACTGTGTTATAAATGAAACATTTGAAGTTTCCATTTAACATTCAGAGAAGAAGGTTAAAGTAAGAAATAGCATGTAACACTGCAATGTGCTTATGTACGTGTTTGCTAATTGACAATTAAGAAGCGGCACAACAAGCAGCACCAGGATCACACTTCCAACACTTGTTAAACAAAACAATAAAAAGGATTCTTTATCTGACTCAGGAGTATGGCTCCCTTGTTGTCTCACTAGTCCGCAAAACAACCCGTGCAGAAAGAAATAGCCATCATTTTAGGGACAATAGCAGTCCCACTAGGGCACTCAGAGCATAATAGTCTCCTATCATTAACGTTGCTGCACTTGCAGTCAAAAAGAAATCTCAGGTTTGGTATGATTGCAAGAGCATACTTTACCATGGGACATTGTACTCCAACATAGTTACCCATATAATTAGTTTCAACATGCCCAAGAGCTAGCATATAACAAATACACTATTTATATATATATATATCCTTGTATAGTAAGACACAGTTCTCTGGGTGGGACAACGTTAAGTGCCGCAATTCTGTGTTAATATGTAAAATACAATTTGTTTAATATCCATTTTAATTTAAAAATAAAGGACTACACTATTTACATTACCCTCCTTCAATCTTAGTGTTGTACTGTACTTTTTGTTTAACTATAAAATCATTAGTTGCTTGACATGATGCTAAGGATGTGTGTGTGTGTTCTAATTAAAATACTCTAGATTAGTCTCCATGCTAAGTGAATGATTTCCATTGCTCTTGTTTTTTTGTGTTTTTTTTTTCATTAAATGTGTTTTCTACTTTTGTAATTATTATTAACATTATTAAAATGTACTTATTGTCATCATATTCACTTGCACTTTAAAAATGTTTAAATTCCATTACTGCCAAATAATAGGTTTTACATGATCATGTTCCTGTTCCCTGCTGTATATTACTCCGAATTGCAGCATTACACCACTTGTAGGCGGGATCCGCGAGGATGGCCAGCTCCCCTGGGTGTCCGTGAGAACTCCGCAAAATCCAGAAGTCTTCTAGACACTCTGGGAGGGTAGACAAGTATGCATTTGACAGATCAACATGAGCTGTGTTCTGTATAAAAAACTGATTTATTCTAACACATTAAGAAGTTGGCGGTGTCTGAGTGCTCAGATAAATTGTAATAACTGAAAGTAGATATGTAAGTATTGAATCACTGATATATTGATACAGCAGCTCCATAATATCTGGGCAATTTCCAAATGCAAATTGTCAATACAAAAGGCAATCTATGAAATTGCACATACTCAAACATGGTAACAGACAGGGCCAGACTGGCCATCTGGCAATTCTGGCAAATGCCAGAAGGGCCGATGCTCAGATGGGCTGGTCCGGCCAGTGCTGATGTGGAGGGACCATTGTGACAGCCGTGGCCGCGGGCACCGCCGGCCACTGCTGCTATACATTGATTGGCTGCGTGTTGCCTGTTGACATAATGAGGCAGCGCGTGGCCATAATATGTTTCCTAGCAGCGCAGCACTCCAACTTCAATCACAGCTGTGGCCCGCCCCCACCACTTTTTCCCTTCTGCTGTCCAGCCAGTAACTCCTCCTCTATTCTCTCCCATTGGCTGGACAGAATATCACATGCACGGAAGTCAGGGTGACTTCCAAGTTGGTTGGGGATAGATTCCCTGAAGTACATATCCCTTCCAAGTTCCAGATGCCTGTCCTGCATTCTTCACTGTCGGGGACCGCGCAGTACAGGAGGAGGCGTGACGAGCAACTAAAGAAGTAACAAGTAAGTGATTAATCATCCACATCTGCTCCAAGCCCAGCCTGGCCACACATGGTTCCAACTGACCTAACCTATTCCTCCCCAGTTTATAACCTGACTCTTTTATCCACAGCTTGCATGTCTGTCTGCTTCTTCCTGACCCATCTCCCCTCCCAGTGTGTCTGTCACTGTCAAACACGGTCTCTTTCTCCCTTTATTTTAACCCTTTATAACCAAGTTTGTGTATACATCTGACCCTACCCATGTGTGCCTCTACCTGTACCCATATGTGCTTCTGTCCCTACCCAAAGGCATAGTTACCATAGTTGCAGGGGCTGCAGTTGCTTTGGGGCCCAAGTCTCACCCCCAGGCCCATCTCCCCTTGCACCCAGCTCTCACCTCACGTGGCGCAGAACAGTGTTCCCTGTGTCAGAGGAGCACTCTGCTCAGCCACTGTTTTTAGTTTTTAGTTCTAGTACCCAGACCGATTTACACATGTTGCGCATGCGTTGCTCCCTGCCGCGTCTTCCATGTTCTTCTCTATCTTCAGCATCAGACGTGCCCAGGGTTCCAGTACAATGGGAGGTACCATCAGCCTCCATATTCCATTGTGCCACCAGGGAGGGCTGGGATGGGGCAGAAGGAGGACAGGATGGCATGCCCAGTATTGTGCAGGACACCTAATCTACTTCAGTGGTTCGGCAGGCCCAGTCTGCCTGGCACAAATATTATAAGGCCACACCTGTCTGCGCTTTCCCTGATTCACTTATTGATGGTGGCACCAATGCCCTTTATGTAAACAGGGTACCAAAATGTGTAGTTATGGCTCTGATTTGGTGTGCACAGATGTGTCCCCTGTGTTCAGCACCTCCTGCCCTAAATGAATTCCTACAGTGAACACTATCTAATCCTCGACAACTGCTAAGCTAGGGCTTGGTCAATTGGGATAATGCCTTTCATTTTCTTTGTGTGTGACCTACACCAATGTAGTGCCAGGTTTACCTAACAGAACCAAAGGCCTGACTATGGCACATGTATGAATCCCCTGTATGATGAGCTCTGTTGTGTGTATTTTAATACAGAGAATGATGTACACTTGTATGTTTTTTATAATATTAATTATAATTGTAAAAGCATAGACTGAGAAGTGGGAGGAGTCAGGAATAGTAAGAGGAGGAGTCTATGTCAGGAGCCAGATGTTGACGTGAAGTGGGCCTGTGTGCCTTAAATGCCAGGGCCTATTTTTAGTCCCAGTCCGGCCCTGGTAACAGAAGTTATGACTGTAATGGTTTCCTGCTTTAAAGTAACTTAAAGTCCTGAAGTACATACTGTAGATATTGTAGATGATGGCCATAGTGCCAAACCGTATCTCTGTGCCATGGCTGACAACAGTACAAACAGTGACAATGAACTTTGTATGTTTCTCCGACATAATCTGGCCTTAAGTGATCCTTTAAAGGCACTCATTCTCTAGCAGATATTAATGGACGACTGAATGATAGCGATATCGTTCAGTCGTCCATTAACCGTGCATGAATCGGGCACTAAAATGTCGGAAACGACCAGTGATGCGCGCTCCCGCTGGTAATTTCCGACATCAATTATCTGCCTAAAACGACAGATTGGCCATGTTCAGGGATGAGGGAGGTGCCTACACTGAACGATATATCATTCAGTGTAGACACTGCACAGTTTAATGAACGACTGAACGATAGCGATATCGTTATCGTTCAGTCCTTCACTAGTCACCTAGTGGATGTCCCCCTGTAGAGTTTTCCCGTATCTTATTTTTTTCGGCCCAGACTTTTCCTTTATTATAACCTAATCATATCACAGATGAAACTGAACTGATGCCATTACCATCTCAGCCCTATTTATAGACTGTAAAGACAGCGGAATATGGAATTTTCAAATGCAGTGCACAATAGCACATAGCCGGCATGTGAAAATGCCTGTTTTGCTGAGAAATTATATTTTTTGCTAAATTCTGTCGCAACTTTGTTCAACTCTAGATGAGGCCAATAACAGCGACATTTGGCTCCTGGAAACTGACTTAATTACAAACTTGAAAATTAGATGTACGAGTAATGGGCCTGTCAGTTACTATCACATCTAGTTTGCATTGAATCTATAAATTCTGGCAGTTAGTGGAATTTCCAGTAAGTCTTCAAGATCTTCCAAGGATATTAATAAAATGAAAGAATTGCAAACAAGGATTCTGGCGGTAGAGTAGCGGAAATGTGGGTGGCGGTGGTACAGGTTGAGTCTCCCATATCCAAAATGCCTGGGACCAGGAGTATTTTGGATATCAGAATATTCTGTATTTTGGAATATTTGCATAAAATAATGAAATATCTCGGGAATGGAACCCAAATCTAAACACATAATGCATTCATGTGTTATATACACCTTATACACACAGCCTGCAGGTCATTTTATACTATATTTTTAATAATTTTGTGCATCAAAAAAAGTTTGTGTACATACATAAAATTCATTTATGTTTCATATACACATTATACACACAGCCTGAAGGTTATTTTATATTATATGTTTAATAATTTGTGCTTTAAACAAAGTTTGTGTACATTGAACCATCAGAAAGCAAAGGTTTCACTTTCTCAGTCATGCTAATAATATTGCGTATGTCGGAATATTTGGCTATGGGAGACTCAACTTGTAGTGGAAAAAAGTCTCTGAAAATCATCCAGAGCCCATTACTACACAGCAGGTCTTATTTTATATAGGTAACAGGCTAAATACACGCAGGCACTTACCGGTAGTAATCACAGTCAGTGAAGAATAGGTGTGATCAGGAATTATACAGTAATGCAAACCCAGACAGCAACTCTTCCATATAAGGGTTTCCATTGTGCTGCTACGCTACAGAATATTACAGGTTTGTTCACAATTGTCCTACTTGTATGAATATGTATATAAAAACTATTACTGTAATAAGTATAAAGAAATCTAACTAAAACTAATTGTTTCCTTACATTACAGTGAAATACAGGTCTATGCATACCTAGAAATATATAAAATACTAAAAAGGCAGATACAATTTGTACCATGTTCAAAGACTTTCAGAAACAAATCTCCGTAAAAACAATTTACTGTACACAACTACAAATTCCAGAAAATAAGAAAGCGAACAAAAACTTGGTTTGTAAACATGTGGAGGTTATACACTATGGCAAATAAACTTTGTGAAATATTACAGAAATCTAATTATACAGTTATATTTGTTGTATTTGTGTAAAAAAATGGGTTTAAAGTAACAATAACACATCTTAACTACACTTTGTGTGCCATTATCTGTCAAAGACATCAAACTACTGTATGTGGATATAATATATAACAAACTTTAATTAATTGACTGCAACTGTAAGAGCATACAATAGTAATACATCCTGAATTGTTGCAAAGCCATACTGAGCAGGCAGGAATAATTCATAAGTGATTTTCCTGTGCTAGCTGAATATTGTGTGGAGTTATGCTGCCCTCTACAGACTAAAATAATAATAGTATTTGGGTACTACCTTTAGTTTCAATATATATAACTTAGCTTTAAAAAACAATAACAAAAGTACTTTGCACTTCTGTGTCAATGGTGAAACAATCAGATGACCCTCACCTACTGTACCATCTGCTAAATGTGATGAGATTTCCCTAAGATGATAGCGAACAGTATTTTTTTTCAGTTTCTTCAAAGACTTTGCGCAAACTGAAATTCACCAACTGCAAAACTAAGATCTGTCTGTATTAATTACTAAACACTGATAACAAACCCTGCTATTGTACTGCAGTAAGGGGGGCGAAAAATCAGATCCAGGGAGAAAATGGATTAAAACATTTAGGGAACTGCACCAACAAATGGGAGATGTCGAGACTACACAAATATGATCTAACTAATCCCTGCAATACAAACCAGGCAAAAATATCCCAGTGACAGACACGTTATACAAGACATTCCCACCCAGAAAGAGTGACCAAGAGGAACCAGATCTGGAGGAACAAGTGCATGACATTAACATACCATTTACAAACAGATACCTAATGAAAAGCCACACAAAAGGCAACAACTGAGGATAAAATGCATATGAAAGTGATATAGATAAAGCTCGGGGGTGGTCTGTAAAGTAAAAAAAAAGTGCATTCCATAAACAAAGATTATTGGCACCTGCATATCTGGCCAGAGCTAAAGGAAGGGAGTACTCACAGGTGACAGCAGGATTGTGTCTCCTGAGTATCTGACATATTGACAAAAATACATCATTGTCACCTGGGAACAGAGTTGACAAAGAGACGTGCCAGGGATGTAATGTTCTGTCCTCACATAAATAAGGACATTTATAAGTTCATTACACATGAAAAGAGAAACATCAGTTTACCATTGTTACCTTCGGTGACCTCAGGGATGACATGGCAAGATTTGGGATTAGAGCTTGCAAAGTCGGGTGTAGTACAGTATATATATATATATATATATACAGCCATTATGTTTGACTGCAGTTGCTGCATTACAGAAGTTTGATAAAACAGCTCCTACCTAATGCAAATAGAATAGAAGTTGTTCAGTGCAGAGAGATAAACTGCGTATAGTGGAACCTTATCTCCGTATTCAACTCCACCCGATTTTCGCGTATGCGGAAAGTCAATGCAATGTAATAGGCAAAAAAGATTCGCCTCTGAATAGCTGTAGAAAAGTGCAAAATGTTTATTTTGGGGTGGAAAGGTGGGGAAACCACTGAGAACCCTTGGGACAGCCCCCCAAGGACAGCTGCGTCAAAAAAAAAAAAACAGAAAAAAAACTTAACACCCCAAAAAATTACTTTCATTTTGGGGGCGAAAAAGCACAAAGTGGGGGGTTCAACTTCAAAAACTATCGAAATAAGGTTCTGGGGTGCTTTAAGAAGGGGCCAAGTGTTTTTGGGATTGCAGGTGCCTTTATGATGGAGGAATTTCCCTTTTATTAAAACTTCACTTTAGAGACATTAAAATATGCTCGCACCCATTTTCAGGTACCCCAAATTTGCCAGGACTATTTATTTTCTCCAAAAAAATGCAGCTTTATGCCATTCTTCACCACTTGTGCAAAGATGCTAATTAGAGGCAATTGAACCAACTTAAGTACCCCAAACAGTTTTATTAGGACTATTCGGGCACAACTACATCCCCAATATTAGTGCATCTTTTTTGGGGGGGTTCAAGCTGATTTCCCCGATTCTGACACCACTTTCCGCCTGTTCTGACTTCGCAGGTCGCCGTTTTCACATCTATTGGAATTGAATACGACGAATAGCGGGGACGTGCACGATATGTTTCCGCGTCCAAAAGACATGATGTAGGTGAAAAGTCCGACAGGCGGAACTTTTATTGCGGACGTGAAACTAATTGAATACCGCCCTTAGGGGGATTTGTGAGCCATTGGAGTAGTTGCCCCTAGCAACCTATCATTTTATAGAATGTACTTGAAGAATGCTACCTCAAAGTTGATTGGTTGCTATTTGCAACCTCTCCCTAGTCGATTTCTTCACTCTTTTTAATTCTTGCTATATCTTCCCCTCTCTTTCCCTCACTCCCCCTCACTTTATGATCATCTCTTGCCTCCTTTTCTCCCCTGATTATTCTATCAGCGCCATAAGCAATGTAATGGCAGAGTGTGGGGGATTGCACAACCTCATGTTGCATTAGGTGAATTATAAACCAGGCAGGTTAGGAGGCATAGCACGGCATGGGTGGTTAGCCTACATTACTGGGTGTCCAGGAGGTCTCCACAGTATTCTGGGAGTTTCCACAATATTGCATATATCTTGGGAGTTTGCAAGATCACTAATTTTGCAGTGGCGTAACTAAGGGGGGTCGAGCAGGGCGTGTGCCCTTGGCGCCATCGGACCGGCAGCGTGGGGGGAGCGCCGCCGGCCGCGGTCCAGGACACCGTGGTCAGTGTAGTGCTGACCGGACGGAGTTCGGTCAGCACTACACAGTAAGTAACAAATACACAACCGCGCACCGGCGGCTGTGTGTTTTAATTAGCAGCCAATGAGAGTCAGACATACTCTCATTGACTTCTTCGCCCACTGCCGGAGCCGGGCTGGAGCTCACTCATGAGCTCCATCTTCCGGCTCCCGCAGTGGGTAATGGGAGAGACGTCATGACGTCTCTGCCATGATGCAGCGCGGGCCGGCCCGGGAGGACGGAGATGCGGACGGCGGCGGGAGCAGGAGCTGGAGCGGGGATTCAGATAAGTGTTTTTTGTTTTTTTTACGTGGGTGTTTGCACTGCTGGAGGAGAAGGTGGGGGGACTACATCGGGGGGACCACTACTGGGGGCAGACTACTACTGGTGGCACTGCATCAGGGGGACCACTACTGGGGAGGGAACTACTACTGGGGGCACTGCATTGGGGGACCACTACTGGGGCCACTCCTGGGGGCAATACTAGGGGGGACTACTACTGTGGGAACTGCATCAGGGGACCACTACTGGGGAGGGGACTACTACTGGGGGCACTACATCGGGGGTGACCACTACTGGGGAGAGGACTACAACTGGGGGCACTGCATCGGGGGACCACTACTGGGGGCAATTCTGGGGGGGGACTACTACTGGGGGAACTGCATCAGAGGACCACTACTGGGGGCACTGCATCGGGGGACCACTACTGGGGGGGACTACTAGTGGGGGCACTGCATCGGGGGACCACTACTGGGGGCAATACTAGGGGGGACTACTACTGTGGGAACTGCATTGGGGGACCACTGCTGGGGAGGGGACTACTACTGGGGGCACTGCATCGGGGGTGACCACTACTGGGTAGAGGACTACTACTGGGGGCACTGCATCGGTGGGACCACTACTGGGGGGGGACTACTACTGGGGGCACTGCATCGGGGGACCACTACTGGGGGCAATTCTGGGGGGAGACTACTACTGGGGGAACTGCATCAGAGGACCACTACTGGGGGCACTGCATCGGGGGACCACTACTGGGGGGATTGATTCGGGGGAGCACTACTGTGAGCACTGCATAGGGAGTACTACTACTTGAGGCACAATATATAGAGGGCACTACATAGGGGGCACTACATAGAGGAGGGCTCTAACTGGGGGCACTATATAAGGGGCCTGCATAGGGGGGACCACTACTGGGAGCACTATATAAGGGGCTTACCACTGGGAGCAGGGACACTGCACATTTCTCCCCAGGCTGTTTTTTGCGGGTGCATCACCTGGCAAGAAACAGCCTACCACCCAGCACTTTGGGAGCCTGCAAGTGGGGACAGTATTTGGGAGCTGTATAAAAAGGACCAGATCCTACATATTTTGCATCTTTTTCATAAGCTCTATTAAGAAGAGGAGAATTAATATATAAATTGTTATTTAATGTTTAAATCATTATATGGTCAGGGTTTAAATCATTTTATTACTGCGAAGGCCCCCACCTGGCAACTTCTTGATGCCACCCGACTGGAAACATTTTCTGGGGAGAACACTGTGGGGGCACTGTATAAGGGGCACTGCATCGGGGGGATCACTACTGGGGGCTTGCATAAGGGCGAACACTACTGGGGGCACTGCATAGGGGGGAATACTACTGGGGGCACTACATAAGGAGCTTACTACTGGGGGCACAAGGGGGACCACTACTGGGGGCACTGCATAGGTGGGATCACTACTGGGGGCCTGCATAAGGGCGACCACTACTGGGTGCACCGTATAAGGGGCACTAATGGGGGCCTGCATAAAAGGGACCACTACTGGGGGACTGCATAAGGGGGACCATTACTGGGGGCACTGTATAAGGGGAACTAATGGGGGGCTGCATAAGGGGGACCACTACTGGGGGTACCGTATAAGGGGCACTACTGGGGGCCTGCAGAAGAGGGACCACTACTGGGGGCACTGCATTGGGGGGGACTACATTAAGGTGCATATGGAATGGAAAGGACTGTTCCCAGAGTGACGAGATAGGGTTGTGTGTTATGTTGACATGCCCATTTTTCAGTGACCACGCCCATTTTTCGGTGTGCGCCTGAGGCGCGCGCACATATTGGGAAGGGGGGGGCTCAATTTTTCAATTTGCCTTAGCTCCAAATACCCTAGTTACGTCACTGGGGAGACCCAGCAAGTATGACTAAAGCTGACACATTATAACTCACATACTGTATTTACACCCACAACTAAAAACGTAACAAGATGACACTATGACCCAGTGATTTTCAACCTTTTTCAACTTCAGACACACTACACAAGATTTTAAAATTGCCAAGGCACACTATCCGGCGATGCGGCGTGCGTGACCAATGACAAAACATGCACATTGGCTCCCACATAAAAAAATACAAACACATTGGTCTCCGCAGGAATAAAACACACTACATTGGCCTCCACAGGAATAAAACACACTACATTGGTCTTCGCAGGAATAAAACACACTACATTGGCCTCCACAGGAATAAAACACACTACAATGGCCTCTAACAGGAATAAAACACACTACATTGGTCTTCGCAGGAATAAAACACACTACATTGGCCTCCGCAGGAATAAAACACACTACATTGGCCTCCACAGGAATAAAACACACTACATTGGCCTCCACAGGAATAAAACACACTACATTGGCCTCCACAGGAATAAAACACACTACATTGGTCTTCGCAGGAATAAAACACACTACATTGGCCTCCACAGGAATAAAACACACTACATTGACCTCCACATGAATAAAACACACTACATTGGCCTCCACAGGAATAAAACACACTACATTGGTCTCCACAGGAATAAAACACACTACATTGGCCTCCACAGGAATAAAACACACTACATTGGTCTCCACAGGAATAAAACACACTACATTGGCCTCCACAGGAATAAAACACACTACATTGGTCTCCACAGGAATAAAACACACTACATTGGCCTCCACAGGAATAAAACACACTACAGTACAAGTGTGCTGAGCTGACCGCCGTCGCACACTTCACAACCGCTCACTTCACAGTGGTTGAAAAACGCTGCCTATCAGATAAGGAATATATTGGTTGCATAATAACATTTATTGAGTAATAACTGTCCATATTGCCATATTATATTTACAATATCTGTAAAATGTTTATATATATTTCATGGGGAAGCAGCTTTTGTGAAAGTCGGAAATTATTCGTTCGTGTTAAAGCAATACTTACTACAGATTCCCAAGATCTGAAACAAGAACATAGTTTAAAGTTAGCTACAGTGAAATATACAGATTGCAGTCAGTCTGCTACAGTATAAACTTGACAAAGATTACAAACGTGCTGCTGTTTAGAAGCCATGAACAGGAATAAAGGGATTCACATTCTTCTTTCTCTTATGCAGTATAGGAGAATAAAGGCTACCTACTACCCCTGGCTGCAGCGAATTGTGGAACTAATTAATATGTAACCTTCTTCTCACCTCCGAGGTGCTGAATGTAAGGTTTTGTCCTTATACTTTCAATGGGACATATTTTGCACCTTTCAGTTAAATGTCAGTGGGAAAGCACATCTCCAGGATCACTCTCACCAAGGTAATTACAGACTTCAAAACACACAAAAGTGAAACATGTAATATGGATAGTCTCAATGTACCCTCACTCATTATTACTTTAAGTCATGAATGAGGTTTAACAGAACAATATTTTAGAAGATGTTGAGAAAAGTTTAAATAAATATGTGATATTAATGTGGAAGTTCAATGGTTTTGGACTGAAGGGATTCCTACTGTTTCTACCATGCACCTTTTAAGGGGTCTCCACAAACTCAGAAAGTCAGATTCATTTTATGGGGATGTTTTTAAGACCACAAAGTGACCTGCACCTTGGATTGCATTAGTCAGCTCAGAGTTCAGGCAAGTACTGTAGGTGTAATCGTGTGCATTGAAAAGCATCATAGGGGTATATTTACTAAAGTGAGAGTTTTTAGAAGGAGATGTTGCCCATAGCAACCAATCAGATTCTAGCTATTATCTTCTAGAAGGTGCTAAATAAATGTTAAATAGAATTTGACTGGTTGCTATGGGCAACATTTCCACTTCTAAAAACCCTCACTTTAGTAAATATACCCCATAGATTGTATTTGTTTGTGGTGCATAAATTATGCTTTTTGTCTTATTTATTTGTTAGAGCAAGTACTTAAGAACAGTGGTCTCCAACGTTAATTGAGGTGTGAGCCACTTTCAAAAAATGAAACCTCCTGAACAGCTACTAAAACTGTAGAAGAAAAAAAATCTGGCTAATAACTGAACATTTGAAGGTAATTTAAAAAAAAAAAATGTTTCATAGAAAATAAAAATGTATTAAATTATTACAGTGATATTGTTGAAGTCTGTAAATAAAATTTGAGCACAGGCACATTTCACTGTTAATTACTGGCTCCAAGGAGGTAAGTGCAGTAGAGGTGCAAAAGATAAAAAGATATAGGCAGGGCTGCTGTGTGATTTTCCGGCAGGGCTGGGAGGGAGTCACTCGCTCCGTCAGTGGAACCACGGGGATGCACGTCAGGTGATTGCTGTAGAGGCTGCAGCTATCACCTGACGTGCTTTCCTGTGGCTCCACCCATGGCGTCGATGCCACGGGGGAGCACGCATCAGAGGTCACTTCCTCCTAGTTGACTCAGCAGTACTGCAGCTAGGAGAGCTACCAAAATTAAGACCGCAAGCTACCGGTAGCTCGCCAGCTAGAGGTTGGAGACCACAGCCTTAGTGCAATGAGGAGGTCCAGGGGGAATGAAGCATTTTGCAGAGAACTGAGTTATTGCAGCCCTGCCCCTGTTTGGAGTATTGTTACAAATCACATTATTATCACCTAACACACACACAACTTTCAGGAAGTAGTGTGCGGGATCTGGGAGGATTGTATTCTCCAAAATTGAGAGTCTCGCAGAGCAGGCAAGTATGTATAGACTATAGTTGTGAAAAATAATAAATGCTATACAGGAAATAGATGATCATTTTAATGTCTTATTCATTTCACAGAGGTTGCTAGCTTTTGGGAGCAAAGGAGCTGCTCCATCCCCAAAACTTTCGTTTTCTATGGATTTAGGTAGCTATTCAACTGTACCATCTATAGAAAATGTTTGCTGCTTACATGACTGAACTAGTAATTGATATGGTCACCCACAGCTATGCGAGCGGCCAGGAGGCCGTTCTAAAAAAAAAAAATAGCCCGGACCTGATTCAGACCGAGCGCTCTATCAGAGCATCCGGCTCTGAATCAGTGCCCACGCTATTTTCTCTGTAATTTCTGTGGCATCGATGTGGAGGTAAGTATAGGCTATGAATGCAAGGTGTGTAATTTGGGCCCGACTGGACACAGGGGCCCATGTACCCTGACACCCAGCACCCATAATAGATCTCACCATGGCAGTGGAAGCACGGCACCCAGAGCAGCATAACCAGACTAGGACGCATGAAAGCATCCGTTTCAGTGTAACCCTAATGACAGTGTTCAATAAACACTGAAATGGTGGATTCTGATCCTGTGTCTAGTTATGCTGCTCTGAGTGCCACGCTTCCACTACTCTATATATATATATATATATATATATATATATATATCTCAATGTGCATTCGACACATGCTTCATTCAGTTCTTTCTGCATTTTACCCATTTCAAAGTTTCAAACACAGTGCTACAAATATAAATTATATATTAATGATAACACAACAGACAGCACCACAGTGTATATTTTTCGGGTAGAACTTGGAAAAAGTCTTCTATTCATCTGTAAATCCTCACTGACTCCAGCAAGGGTGAGAGAGGAGATGGTCTTATACATTTTAGAGTGAACACTTTGACAGTTCAAGTCACTTTGAGCTCTATATATGGAAATTTCCCATCAACACAAATATAGAACTTAGTATATTACCTCAGGGAACTAAACATCCCAACAAGAGTGAATAAAACAACAGTTTGTAAATAATATAATACGCTGTAGCAGCAGTAACAGTCGTATTTCCCTTGTAGATTAAACCTTTGCTACATACATATGGCCACTGAAAATCCATTCATTTGTAGGTGGTGTTCTCAAGTTGTGTTTGTGTTTCCTTCTGTTGTTATCTTATGTCATTATAGATACTATTAATGACAATGTTAATGTTAATAAATTGACTCACAATTAACATGAGAAATATACATAGAATTTAAAATCAAGCAGGGCAGCAAACAGGTGACTTTTTATCAACACATCAAACCAAGAATAAACATTTCCGATATGTGTACTGTAAGTTAAGTTCAGCTCTAGAAAAAAAGCTATTGAGACCAACTGTGTTTCATCTATATGTGTGACTCTCCAGTAAAGAAGAAATGGCACAATAGCCTCCTGCTTCTTACTCCTGCCCCCTGCATCTCATAACAGCCTCCTGCTTCCCACAACTGCCTCTTGTGTTTCACCACAACTTACTGTACTATATTTGACCACAGCCCCTTGCATGTGGGGTAAATGCTGCTTTTGCATGTAGCCTACAAATGCTTGGCAGCTTTATTTTTAAACTGGAAGATTTTAGTTTGGAGTGGACACACCCTCCCAAATCTAAAATTCTCTGCACATTTTAAATCTGCCCCACCTGCAGTGCCGCATGGTTTTACCAAGAGGCACAGATACTTGCTCTTTCTTACTCTATTCCCAAATCTGAATCAGGTTCTCTGATTGCCTCAGACGTGATATTGCTCCAGTCCCTGACTCCCTCCCCTCTCTAGGCTGCCGCTAAGCAACAGGGCACATTGCTAGCTCTGATTGACTCTCACTTGCTGTTTCAGCACTATGGGCAGCTACTGTACTTCAACTTGGAAAAGATTAAATTTTTTACTGTGACTGCCTCACTAAAATAGTCACTACTCGGCTCCCTTTTGTCACAGATGAATGGATCAACTTAAACCTTCCTCAACCAATGCTGTATAGAATAGTGAAAATCCCATCAAAATCCGTCCAGTGGTTTAAGAGATTAATCTGAACGAACACACAGACCCCAGAACCGGTAACTTTATTTTACAGATGGGTCCACGTACATCTGGCCTCCTGTAGCACTGAACGTCTTTTCGTGCGTCTTTTTACCTTCAAATGCGTCTTATTTGCACAACTATGCGAATAGATAGCACAAGCGTATCGCATGCAGATACATACCCGCACTCGCTCAGAGAACAGAGGCATGCTGCATATCATTTTACTCAGCATAAGCTGCTTGTGCTATCTAGTCACATCGTTGTGCAAAAAAAGACACATTTGAAGGTAAAAAGACGCACGAAAAGACGCTCAGCGCTACCGAATCACACTGAGCTCCCGCATTATAGATGTATGTGGGCGCATCTGTATATATACAGGGGCGTATTGAGAGAGGAGGGGGCCCGTGTGCAGTCTCTCCATCAGGCCCCCTCCTCTCTACCTAGCAATACAATGCACTGTCTTGCTGTGCAATTATGAGCACCAGCAGACTCTCGCACTGTGCCAGAGTCTACTGCGCATGCGCAGGTCTTTTGGGAAATGGCGCAGTGGCATTTTTCTACTTCACATGTGCAATATGTCGGGAAAATGGTCGCCGCTTCATTTCTCTGGTGAATTGTTCAGCCCTGGTGCTGCTGATGCGGGACTCGGAGAGGTAAGTATTGAAGAAATGGGTGCAGGGTGTGCGCACCATTCTAGATACGACCCTGCATATAAAGAGATATATATATATATATATATAGCAAAAATGAATGTAAATCCAGCAAGGTCTGTCCAGTCTCCAACATGCCTGCGCAGTGGGAGTTGGGTGCGTGCAACCCCTCCAAAATTACTCCCACTGCTAGGGAGATGTGACAGATGGGATGCCAGCACTTAGATTAACCAGCGCCGGAATCCCGTCCCCTGTCAGAATCCCGGCGCCGGCATCCCGAAGGTAAGTAGTGGGGTTAGGGGCAGGGTTAGGGTTAGGCAATAGGGGCAGGGTTAGGCACTAAGGGGGAATGGTTAGGTTCGGGTGCGGGGAGGGAGGGTTAGGAGTGGGAGAAGGGTTAGGGTACCAGTGGTGTAACTATAAATTTTGCTCCCCCTTGCCAAAAAAGTTTCTGGCGCCCCCATGGCATTTTGGTAAAACAAACAGGGCCGTTTCTAGGCAATTTGTCTCCCAGTGCAAACAGTTAAAAATGCGACCCATATACATTTCAAAAAGGGTGTGTGGCCTTGCTGCAAGGGCGTGGCCTTGCAGGAAAAGACTATCTTATACCTTAGTTTTGCAACCTGCACATTGGCCAACACAGGAAAAAAATAAATCTTGATTCATGCCCCTTACATTTGTAATTTTTCCTCCTTATAGTAATGCCCCTTACACATTGTGCCACACACCGTAATGCCCATTACACATTATGCCACACACCGTAATGCCCATTACACATTATGCCACACACCGTAATGCCCATTACACAATATGCCATACACCATTATCCTCATTACACATTATTCCACACACTGTAATGCCCATTACACATTATGCCACACACCGTAATGCCCATTACACATTAATCCACACACCATATTGCCCATTACACATTATGCCACCTACCGTAATGCCCATTACTCAATATGCCACACACCGTAATGCCCATTACACACTATTCCACACAACATATTGGCCATTACACATTATGCTACACACCATAATGCCCATTACACAATATGCCACACACAGTTATGCCCCTGACACCATTTTATGTCCCACAGTAAGGCTTCTAATTACTTTTAAATTACCTGTTTGTTGTCAGGGGTTTCATGTTCGTTGTCAGTGGTCTCAATACTTAATCATCGGAGGCCACATGGCCTCCGAAGATGAATAGACCCCTCAGACATAGAATAAACAGGAAAAACTGTACTAGTCTATGATATATTTCATTATATATTTCTGTATTTTTTGTACTTATGCAAAAACAACACAAATTGTGACTCAACAGTCATATAGTTATTTACATGAAACCATTGATTATTTGATTTGCTTATTGGGGCATTTTTTTGCCTTGTTCAGGAATCAGGCATTGGAAAACTCCTCTAGGAATCCTGTGTTTGCACCTGGCATCGCTGTTTAGATTTCTGACATCTCTATATGAAAACAGAAAATAACACTTGAAAACCTCCTCATTTTATTGTCAGTTTAAATTTACTGGGGTACAAACTTTTATCCCTTCCATATGAACAGCATGTCAAAGTGATATTTAGAGGTCTGAAGGCCAAAACGTGGCTCCAGGAAACATTGTGATTTACAGTGTTTCCAAGGATTTATTTTAATCTAGAAATTGGTGGGATTATTTATCTAGTTAAATCCACATGTGTTTGTGTCAGGGAAGTTTTGCACATAAAACACATCTAACCAAAGTACGTTGTATTGACTTTATGCAGTATTAAGCTATATTTTCACTAGTGTTACAAATACAAATTAAAATGAATACCAACTAAACACTTCAATGATCTCGTATTGATTTCAAAGAACGCAAGACCGAAATTACATCATATTTGCATCTGGCAGATACATAACACTGTGTGACTTTCCAGATCTCTATCTTCCTGGATCAATGTCTTTCGTTCCCTCTGTTGTTTGTAACAAATAACTACAATTAAATAACTGCAGTTGATGTGCCCTCTGCAAAGCTCGGATCAGTAACCAGATGGAAAATATATACTAGTTTCATTGCTATATAATGAATTGTAGAAAAATATAACTTAAAAAAATGGAGTCAGGTCAAGTTTAGCCTTTTAATTTAACATTTGCAAATCATTAAAGCAGGATTTTATTTCAGCTACTGAAAGCAGGATTTTACCTTTTGTTTTACATTTTATATTTTCATTAAGAAGGAATAATCACTTCTTTATAAATAAAATGACTAATTGGAAAATGTCTGTAGCAACATACCAAGTTTTCTAATTTTATAGAAACCTATCTACCACCAGCTGAGTCCATAAAGACAAGGAAAATCCACAGAGCAATAAATTCCATCCGTGCTTAGTATTAAGATGTTCTCTTACTAGACTAAGCTGTGTTCAGTGAATTATCCTTATATCACGGCAAACCTAAGCACCCTGTTTGCCTATTGATAATGTTTATTGCTGGTGCACTGCATTGCATGGCCCAAACCAGCTGAAATAAAGTGACTTGTCACTTTTTACATGGCAATATCAGGACACCCAGATACAACCTGACAGACCAAATTTTTTTTTCTACGATGCTCTACTGATGTATTGAGGGGCAGGGACAGTCAGCCTCATCTAATTGGCTCCTGTACGTACAGGAGATATGTGCATATTTATTGTAAACCATTGGTGTTCTAAGACTAATGTTTAGGACTAAACACTATTTTATGACCAATGGTAAAATCATTGGTACACTGATTGTCCCATCCCTATTTGTGGGTGTCTGGGGAGGAAGCCAAAATGATGTCATTATTTTAATCTTGTCATTTCTGCTCCGCCCCCTTCCTATACACATATACGGAAACCCCTCTTGCAAATCCTGCTTTTGTCCCATTATGGCGTGATTTTATGTGCAGCAGTAGATAATATTTCAGTTCTTAAAAAGGAATGATTATATTTAAAAAAATACAATATTAAAATAATTCCTACGGTAATAATTCTAACCGAGTTACCCCAGAAGTTGGCTTCTCAAAATAAACCACTAGATGGAAGCTAATCATAGTCTTCTCCTTTAGCAGCCCCATTTCACTTACAGCAGAATGTACTCACCAGAACTCAGGTGCTCACTGGTTTTGAGCAGTCAGTACTGTATATTGGTTTGTGTACAGGTGCTGGTACCAAGACATTAATCAGACATCACTGAGGACAATAGAACAATAGAATATAAGTACACACGATGACAGATGTCTGGAGTTGGCAGCAATCCAGTGAATGGTCATGTCCAAGCAATAGACCAGTTCAGATGGCAATCAGATAAATGTCAAATCCAAGTAAAAGGTAGGGAACATGGAAATCCAATGAGTGATCAAATACTAGCAGTAGGTAGGGCACATGGAAATCCAGAGAGTGATCAAATACAAGCAGCAGGTAGAGCACATGGAAATCCAGAGAGTGTTCAAATACAGAGTGATCAAATACAAGCAGTAGATAGGGCGCATGGAAATCCAGAGAGTGGTCAAATACAAGCAGCAGGTAGGGTACATGGAAATCCAGAGAGTGGTCAAATACAAGCAAAAGGTAGGGCACATTGAAATCTTGAGAGTGGTCAAATACAAGCAAAAGGTAGGGAACAAGGAAATCCAGAGAGTGATCAAATACAAGCAGCAGGTAGGGCACATGGAAATCCAGAGAGTGGTCAAATACAAGCAGCAGGTAGGGCACATGGAAATCCAGAGAGTGGTCAAATACAAGCAGCAGGTAGGGCACATGGAAATCCAGAGAGCGGTCAAATAGAAGCAGCAGGTAGGGTACATGGAAATCCAGAGAGCGGTCAAATAGAAGCAGCAGGTAGGGTACATGGAAATCCAGAGAGTGGTCAATATTGGACAAAAAGTCACAACCAGAATCAACACAAAACAAAGAATCAGGCAGCCAACAGACACCACAATGGCTGGAAACTACAAGTATTGTTAGCAGAGATCAGCTATAAAAAAATGCAGACAATCACAATGCTTCTAAGAAGTTGAGCCACTTGCAGCTAATTCCAATATTTTAAGTAAGCAGATCGCATTTCCCATACTTGTATTTATTCGCAGTCGCGCGGGAGGGGGAATTTTGTGAGATGGCGATGCATGCGCGGATACTTCTCACTATATTTTTTTTTTTTTAGAAAAATTCAGTGAAAAGTGTGCGAAGTGGATTCACAGGGACAGAGCCTTCTTGCAAGCTCTTTCCCTGCATGGAATATTTTTTAAACCCTTTTGATGTATTCAAATATTGCATTGAGATATTGGGCAACTCTATAACAGCCGATCCACATCTGAGATGCGGATTGTGATCTTATTTGGGCGGGGCAATCTTATTGTTATGTTTCATACCAATTTATAAGTATACAGTCAGGTGCATAAATATTGGGACATTGACAAAATTTTCATATTTTTGCCTCTATTCACCACCACAATGGTTTTGAAATGAAACAAACAAGATGTGCTTAAACTGCAGACTTTCAGATTTAATTTGAGGGTAATTACATCCAAATCAGGTGAACGGTGTAGGAATTACAACGGTTTCTATATGTGCCTCCCAATTTTTAAGGGGCCAAAAGTAATGGGACTATCAACTCAAAAGCTATTTCATGGACAGGTGTGGGCTATTCCCTCGTTATTTCATTATCAATTAAGCAGGTAAAAGGTCTGGAGTTGATTCTAGGTGTGACATTTGCATTGGGAATCAGTTGCTGTCGACTCTCAATATGAGATCCAAAGAGCTGTCACTATCAGTGAAGCAAGCCATCATTAGGCTGAAAAATCAAAACAAACCCATCAGAGAGATAGCAAAAACATTAGGTGTGGCCAAATCAACTGTTTGCAACATTCTTAAAAAGAAAGAATGCACCGGAGAGCTCAGCAACACCAAAAGACCCGGAAGACCACGGAAAACAACTGTGGTGGATGACAGAAGAATTAATTCCCTGGTGAAGAAAAAGCCCTTCACAACAGTTGGCCAAATCAAGAACACTCTCCAGGAGGTAGGTGTATATGTGTCAAAGTCAACAATCAAGAGAAGACTTCACAAGAGTGAATATAGAGGGTGCACAACAAGATGTAAACCATTGGTGAGCCTCAAAAACAGGAAGACCAGATTAGAGTTTGCCAAACAACATCTAAAAAAGCCATTACAGTTCTGGAACAACATCCTATGGACAGATGAGACAAAGATCAACTTATACCAGAGTGATGGGAAGAGAAGAGTATGGAGAAGGAAAGGAACTGCTCATGATCCAAAACATACCACCTCATCAGTGAAGCATGGTGGTTGTAGTGTCATGGTGTGGGCATGTATGGCTGCCAATGGAACTGGTTCCCTTGTATTTATTGATGATGTGACTGCTGACAAAAGCAGCAGAATGAATTCTGAAGTGTTTCAGGCAATTATATATGCTCATATTCAGTCAAATGCTTCAAAACTCATTGGACGGCACTTCACAGTGCAGATGGCAATGACCCGAAGCATACTGCAAAAGCAACCAAAGAGTTTTTTAAGGCTAAAAAGTGTAATGTTATGCAATGGCCAAGTCAATCCCCTGACCTGAATCCGATTGAGCATGCATTTCACTTGATGAAGACAAAACTGAAGGGAAAATGCCCCAAGAACAAGCAGGAACTGAAGACATTTGCAGTAGAGGTCTGGGATGAAACCCAGCGTCTGGTGATGTCTATGCGTTCCAGACTTCAGGCTGAAACAAGGGATGAAACCCAGCGTCTGGTGATGTCTATGCGTTCCAGACTTCAGGCTGTAATTGCCTGCAAAGGATTTGCAACAAAGTATTAAAAAGTGAAAGTTAGATTTAGGATTGTTTAGTTTGTCCCATTACTTTTGGCCCCTTAAAAAGTGGGAGGCACATATAGAAACCGTTGTAATTCCTACACCGTTCACCTGATTTGGATGTAATTACCCTCAAATTATATCTGAAAGTCTGCAGTTAAAGCACATCTTGTTTGTTTAATTTCAAAGCCATTGTGGTTGTGAATAGAGGCCAAAATCTGAAAATTCTGTCAATGTCCCAATATTTATGCACCTGACTGTATATTTGTTTTTGCGCTAATTATTAAAGAGGTCTGGCATGTGAATTAAACACTCAAATACTCTAAAATACTTATATAAAGTTATTTATTGCACAATGTAACAATATATTTAACATTGGTGTCCATTTTAGTATCAGTGAGTGACAAAGATTATAATATTTTATTTATAAAGCACCAACATAATATGCAACGTTATACACTAAATGGTATAAATTGGTATGAATATACAAAACAAACTCAAATCAGGTGCTGATACTAAACCATTGTATAGATATGATATCACTGAGGGTTTTTGTCTGTGTCTCACAGCTGCAGAAACTATGTGTTTGCGACTACACACAAATCTGTATCCAAAAAGACACAGAACAACAATAAACATATATTAGTTTTTGCGCTAATTATTAAAGAGGTGACTTAAACACTCAAATACTGTAAAATGCTTATATAAAATTATTTATTGCACAATGTAACAGTAAAAAGGTTGCAACCTGTTGCTATTTTATCAGTGTATAGTCCTATAAAAAATCACAATAAAATAGTATATAAAAAAAACATTAAGACAAAAAGAAAATATAACTTCTCTTATGTTTATACTCCAGGGGTCTTTAAATTGGTCCCCTTTAATGGCTTTAATTGTGATAGCTCACCACAGCAGAGTTTTTAAAGGAGCAAATTTACAAAGTCCTTTTATTGCTGGCCCAGTTAACAGGATCTCCTGGGCTAAATTCACCTTAGTGCCTTGAACCTGTGTAAGATCATTAGCACAGGTGCATAAAACGCTGGGCCGTTTAGCTGTGTACTCACAGTTTGTTATGCCACATCCCCAGACAATGAGTGGCTATAGCATGTACAACTGCGTTTACTTGTTACCAGTCCGGTGGCTGAAATCTCCCCCTTAAACAGAGCCGCTATTCCCGATGTCACCATGCAGCATCTGTGTAGGGGCACACCTCTGTGGCTAGCGGTCAGCAAAAGTGATGTCTTCAGGCAAGTTGTCATCCACTGTAGGCACTAAGCAATAGATCCACACTTGTAAAGGAACAAACGGGGTGTCTCTATTTGAAATTTTGCTCCGTTTTCTATGAGCTTTTTGAAAGAGTACTTTCTCTACCATCCTGGCTTGAATATCTACTTTTAATCTAAAATACATCAGTTAATATATTCCATGCTTAATAGTACCTATAAAAGTGAATCAAAATACAAAGTATATATAATCTGGCTCTAATTTAGAGTGTTATACTCTCCCTATATATATATATATATTTTTTTTTATAGATTTCAAAAACTGTTTTATTTTTATTCATATTCACCCAAACACAGTGTGTAATTGAATTTAAATGAGCTTTTTTATTTACCCAAACAAAGTACAGTATGTCATACATACACAGAAATATAAGGGTCTTAGGGGCCTATTCATCAACACTAAAATAACGCTTTTAAGGACATTTTCCTTAAATAACGTTACTTTAGTATTCATGAAGACACTTAGCACAGGAGATATCACTGATATCTCCTTGCTAAGCTCCCCTGCGTTAATTTCCACACTCCCCATACATTAGTATGGGGATATGGAAATTATGCTATTCATCAAATTCCGAAAATTATGTATTTTCAGAATTTGATGGAGTTACCATTCGCCTCTGTGAGGTGGCGAATAGCAGGACAGATTTACCTGCTTCCAGCTGTGCAGGTCGCCCAGAGTCTTCCTCTGGCGCTCTGATGCGTCCTCTGGCTCCGTCTGCAATGCTGACATTGTGTTCTACCAGCAGAACACTATAAAGTTTAGAAAAAAATGTTTTATTTTATTTTTTTTCTAAACTGCACTGTGTGCTGCTGGGAGACCACATGACAGACCAGCAGGACGGAGCCGGAGGTGCTGCAGCGGGCAGGTAAGTGCGGGATGGGGGGAGGTGAGTGGATTGGGGGGGGCGCACACAAACTTACCGCAGCTGTAAGTAGTGCTGCGCATGCGCTGGGTTTACGATTGTAACAGCGCATGCGCAGCATGGATTCCAGCTGCGGTAAGGTAGAGCAGATAAGGATAACTATCTATTTCCCGAAAAGCTGTCATCGCAAAAATGACAGCTTTTCGCAATAGATAGTTATAGGGAGGAGGAATGATGAATTCCTCCGGTAATTAGGTAGAACTCCATGCGAGTTCTAAATCTAATTACCTCCCTCGATATTTTAGGTATGATGAATAGGCCCCTTGGATACAGTACATCAGAAATATATGGGTCTTGAACATATCAGGAAAAAGATTCAAAATCTATGTTTTCATTAAGTCCCTGTGGAACCAGGGTGCTCAATTTAAACATCCACAGTACTTCCTTAGGACACAGAAGTCTAAACCTATCTCCCCTCTCTTGACGTAGACTTCACATGTTGCACTCCAATGCATGTCAATCTAATTGGATTGCAAACATGCATTTTGGCAAAGTGTCGCGATACACTATGTTGTTGAAACTCCGTACCCCGTATGCGTACGATGTACACAGGTTCAAGGCACTAAGGTGAATTTAGCCCAGGAGGTCTTGGTAACCGAGCCAGCAATAAAAGGACTTTGTAAATTAGCTCCTTTAAAAACTAATTTGTTGTTTACAGATCTACTTGGATACAATATCACTTAATCCCAAAAAAGAAAAAATCTGCTGTGGTGAGCTATCACACTAATAGCCATTAAAGGGGACCAACTTAAAGACCCCTGGAGTATAAACATAAGTTATAGTTTCTTTTTATCTTAATTGTTTTTTTATACCAACTTATTGTGATTTTTTATAGGAATATACACTGATATAATAGCAACCGGTTGCAACCTTTTTACTGTTACATTGTGCAATAAATAACTTTATACAAGTATTTTACAGTATTTGAGTGTTTAAGTCACATGCCAGACCTCTTTAATAATTAGCGCAAAAACTAATATATATTTATTGTTGTTCTGTGTCTTTTTGGATACAGATTTGTGTGTAGTCACAAACACATAATAGTTTCTGCAGCTGTGAGACATAGAAAAAAACCCTCAGTGATATCATATCTATACAATGGTTTAGTATCAGCGCCTGATTTGAATTTGTTTTGTATATTCATACCAATTTATACCATTTAATGTATAACGTTGCATATTATGTTGGTGCTTTATAAATAAAATATTATAATCTTTGTCACTCACTGATACTAAAATGGACACCAATGTGAAATATATTGTTATATTTGATGTGAGAGTGAAAAATATAAGGATATATTTCACAGTTGTAAATACATGTATTCACAACTCTTATGTATTTATAAGAATTATATTTCACAGTGGTTTATAATGATGTTTGTTCCAATTGTGTACTATATTATTTTAGTCACTTCTCTAAGTTGTACAATATCTCCAGACTTTGTTAGTGGCTTATATCCTGAGCATTGGATTACCCATTAGATTTGCATCTGCATTGCTTTGGACATATTAGATTTCCTTTGCCTATATTACCTTAGATGGACAAAAATTGTAACTGCCGCATATTACTTCCCTCTAGCACAGGCAAATGTAATAAACACCATGTTCTACATTCCTCTGCAGCTTCAAATATGCTTTACATGCATGTTTCATAATATCCACGTCCCCCACACCAAATAGAAAATAAAATTACCTTGTAATGTAATAATAGCCGTAATAACAACAACAAAAAAATCTCTTAGTGGTTGATATCATTCAGTATTTAAAAAGTCATAAAAGAGGAGCTAAGAAAATAGGACTCACAAATTATCAATTATGAAAAATAATCTGTCTAGTGATGCTGTGCTAATGCGAAAAGATGGATTACTTGCCATAAACCAATAACTCCATTGTTTGCTTAGCACATGTGTATTTTCTTCTACTGGGTAACCTAAAATGATTTTAAACCACATTATTTTAAAATAAATGCACCTGTCACTCAGGTGTACACTACAACAAAGCAAAATATAATTTCATATGCAAAGTTCATGCAAGCATTCAAAAAGCAAAAAGTCCAGAATGATTGCATATATTCTCTCATATAAATCCCTTACACAAAGAGAAAAACAGTAACTGAAAACTAGTTTAATGAGACAGGCCTTTACAACACATTGTTACCCTATGTATTTTAACATTTAGGTCTCTCAATTGGTAAAAAAATTTTTTATATCATTGTTATAAATGTTTCTTCTGTTTGCAGAGGGAAGGTAAAATGTATATAACTTATTTTGTCTAGAACTCTGCAGGTTGAAATTGATGTCATGTACACACAGTGGCTGTGCAATGCGGTAATGTCGCAGGAGACGTCTCGTGTAAATAGACGCCTCCTGCCGACTTCTGTGATTAACTGAAGTGTCAGAAGACGCAGCATTGGATTATCTGCGTTCCCGATAATTAACACAATGAATATGCCCCATAGTATCAAAATTCTGACTCTGCGGTGCACCACCAACCTAACAAATCCTGATATCTCTGGGCTTTGGGCCTGATTCAGAGACGTATGCTAATGCGATCGCAGCTGCGATTTTGCAAGGAATGCAGCTGCAAAATATGCTAATGCATGCCAAAGCACAGCTGGCATAAAGACGCCCACTGCCGCCTTCTCACATGCGTACAACGTCAATTACCTGCGTAAATATCGGTCACATCGATGCACATCGAGCAGCCATCTTTCCTTTGCGGCAGGTCTGACCTGCCACATCCTTGGCAGTCTCCTGATGCGTAGAGCAGTGTAGGTTCTTGCAAGAGCTAATTTATGCTCGCCCATGTACAAGGGCGTAGAGGGCTCTGCCTGGCCCAGGTGAAGAGGGGGGCATGGCCTAATTGCGGGAGGTGTTTCCACGCCCCTTGAGCTTAAAAAATATAATAAACAACACTTTTGCACTGGAGAGGGGAGCGCTGTTAGCCCCTCAGCCCAGCACAAAGCCAGAGGGGGGCGCGATCTGTGTGATACCCCCACAGGCATAGTAGACTGCTGCGGCTGCTGAGGCTTGAAGAGTAAAGGTCTTTATCACAACAGGCCTTAATGCAGCATCTAGCTGAAACCTTGTAATCAGAGGGCAGGTATGCAGCACTGGCACATAAGTAGCAATGAATCTATAAAAAAAAGTGTTTTTACGTGTAGAATAAAGGTTCTAAAAATCGGTCCTCGGAACCCAAACAGTGCATGATTTTCTCCTCACAGAAACACAAGTGAAATAATTAGCTCCACCTGTGGATCTTTTAAAATGAGTCAGTGAGTAATGACTACACCTGTGCACCTGCTGGGTGACCTGGAAAACGTGCCCTGTGTGGAGTCCTGATGACCGAGTTTGAGAACCACTGGTGTAGCACATAGGCTGGCACTGGTTTGCGGAAGAACATAGGGCGAGGGGGAGGGGGTGGGTTACGGCGACAACAGGGGCTTTGCGGGGAAGTAGTAGGACAGGTTCACAACTACTGATAATATATTGCCGCAGCTAGGGATGGGCGAGGGATAGTAAAATGTTATGTGTATGTGGTAGTGAAAATTTAAGTCAATTTATTATTTGTCACATTGCATGAGCTGCTGTGTCTGGGCTGCTTTACATGTTGTGAAAGCTGACCACTTCTGATGCTTAGCTTGTCGGCTTAAAAAGGCCTACTTAGCAGAAGACATTTTTTATAATGATATTTTTTATATAGACAGGACTTATGAAGATGGGCCTTGCTAGGCAGACTGGTACCCTTATCATACCCCTCCTAAATCTTCTTCATATTTCGTCCACCCCCTCAATATCCTTCATCTCACTGTTTATTTCCCCCGGGACACAATGTCACCAGGTGAAATGTCGACATTGTCAGAATGTCAACATTAGGGTTAGGCTGCGGGCGGGAGGTTTAGGTTGCAATGGGAGGTAATGGTTAGGCTGTTTAGGGTGGGATTTAGGGTTAGACATAAGAGGGAGGGTGGGGGATTAGGATTAGGTATAGGGGAGAAACACTCTCCCGAATGCTGGAGGATCTAACCTGGATGTCATAGTCACATGACAGCGAGACCCAAAAGACACCGCTGCAGCCGTCGGTAGCAGGTAAGTCACTACTGAGCCACCAGGGACGATCGATATTTCATCACTGTCTGCATGATGAATGTCAAAATTATCAGTGTCGACATTTCATACCCAACCCTTTCTTCTGAACCCCCTTCTCAAACATCACGCCTCTACTCACCCTTCAAAGCACACCATCATCCTCTTTTCTCAGTTACTTACTTCTTGTCATGCGTCCCCTAAGCTTCAATATAAGTGCTTCCGAAGTTTCATAATTAGCACCGAATTAACCAGTATGGTAATAATCATTAACCTCCTCCTCCTTACATTGCTCAGCCTCATCATTACAAACACTTCAGCAACAACGATAACCATTAACTCCTTCATCATTAAGTAACCTTCCCTCATAATCCTTAAGATTAATCATAACAACCCATATAACATACTGTAAGTAATTCCTGTATAACAATTTGCTCCCTTATCCCCATCATTAATTAAGCCCACATCATAAAGTAATTCCATTCACCCTCATTACTTGCCCAGTCTCATAAACCCCTTTATTGTTACTAAGGGGGATATTTACCAAAGCTTGGAGAGCACAGCCTGTAAAATGACAGAAGCTGATTGGTTGGTACTTTATATCTATCCAGGCATTGATGAATCTACTCCTAAATACATTAAGATATTTAACCTCTCACTCTCATAATCAACCCTCAATAATTATACTTAGCCCCCTTAATAGATTATTCTTTGAAATATTTTCATTCCTCCCTCCAATCATCATCTTCCATCTGTCAGCGAAACCAGCTGGCAGGGGGTCGCGCTGCGCCCCCCTCCCCGGGGTCGGCTGATAGCCCGTACAGACAGCACGATGGACGGATGCATATATATTTGCAGTATATAATAGATGGTGGAACTTGTTGTGTATAGCGTACAGCCAGGAATGGATGCTGGAACTTGCTGTGTATAGCGTACAGCCAGAAATGGATGCTGGAACTTGCTGTGTATAGCGTACAGCCAGGAATAGATGCTGGAACTTGCTGTGTATAGGGTACAGCCAGGAATGGATGCTGGAACTTGCTGTGTATAGCGTACAGCCAGGAATGGATGCTGGAACTTTCTGTGTATAACGTACAGCCAGGAATGGATGCTGGAACTTGCTATATATAGCACACAGCTTAGAATGGATATTGGAACTTGCTGTATATCGTGCACAGCTTGGAATGGTGACAGAGTCAGTGGGAGAGCGTACAACCAGGAACAGAGTGGAACAGATGCAGGCACACTGAGCCAGGAAGCAGGTCTCATGCAGAGAAGTTGTTCTGACAATGGGTGCACTATCAGAGCTGGTTTAAAAAGGACACCTCACACCTGACAGGCTGAGCGGACCAGGTGTGCATATAGTGGAATCTGGTTGGCAGTTAGACAGTCAGGTAAAGATCAGCAAAGATGGCTGTGCCTAAGCTCCAGCTGGTACGAAAGACAACGGAAGGACACCAACCACGCTGTTGGTTGGCAGGCATGGAACTCAGGGATGTCTCCCGCGGCCAGCAAGAGGACCAATGGCTGTGTCAGATAATGGCGTCTGCACCCCAATGTGTGACATCTGATGCAGCAAAGATAAACACCTGATTGATTGTATTTACTCTTCTTTCTTTGTAAACAATTTTTTTTTTTACTGCATCAGGAATGTTATTAGAAATTTGGGGGGCAACAGCAAAATGTTCAAGAGGCCCACAAAGTTCCCAAGGAGGGACACCCCTGCATTCCCTGTCCATTATAAGATACAGACCACCACCTTCCTTATGTGTTTACAGTTTCTCTGACGACGCTCTGCACTTACTGCGCAAAGAGGAAGGGATCATGAAAGCTTCCCGCTGAGCAGGATTTCTCTAGGAGCCCTAATGTGTCCTAGTGTGTTGGTACATTTAAGGTACAAAATGTGTGTGTCAAGTATAAGACACTATCGGGGGGGGAGGAGTATTCAATTATCAGCGATGTGCACACCTACAGTATGTGGGTTGTGAGGAAAAATCTGCAATGTTGTTCGCCATGATGTCCCAGAGAATCGGTCGGATCACTGGCACCTAATTAGTACCCCTCCTAAATACCCTCCTAAATACTTTTGGTCCTGTCACAAGTTGCCCTATAAAATGACTAAGCTCGCCAGTGTTACACAGGAAGTTTTGGATAACAATTCAGCTAAAAATGTGGTTGACGATTAATTACATGGTTGAAGATTAAATTAAAGTAGATAGAAATATTTAAGATGTATTTGATTATGTGATGTGATGAAATATCCATTTTATTCTCCAGGTCACTATATATTTTTAACAGCACATGAAAGGAAGGTAATCTGACCACACACTTTCAGAGAACCAGTGATTTCATGCTCCTGTGTGTCCACCATGTGTGCTACGCAGACAAACCCGCTTTTATCCAGAATACTTTTAACTAAAATGCTAAACAGGTGTTTGGAGCTGGGTCTATGACCAAAATATTTCCCCTTATAACCTGTGACTCTGATAAGACTTCGTTCGGAAATATAGTAGTTACACATTCCTGTTATACCTTTAACAAACCACTGTTTTACCTCAGCCTTGTTGCACAATGTAGAGTCTATTTGTACCTCTCCTGTACTAAATTACAGATAAAGTTACAGCAAATTTGTTTTCTCACAAAACCACTGAGGCCTAGTATCCCCAGAGTAATAACAGCCTTGTCTTTCATTTAGAAAACAGCACTAGCTTACTTTTCTGTCAGGCAAACTCTACTTCCTGTCACAATGGGACTGTTCTTACAATTGTGAATGGGATATGGCTCAATTTGCAGGTGTTCAGGTAGAAAGGTAAAAGGGCGTTTGACCCCTGGTGTGCAATTGTTACATTGGAATGTAACTTAAATCTGTTCTTGTGGATCATTCCTTCACATAATGCTATAGCCTTACTGCAGCAGGATCCAATCTACTCACAATATCACCGATACAGATGGTAAAACCTCTAAATGGTAATCATACAGATAGAGACGGAACAATATAATAGAACAATAAAACATAAGCATGACAAAGTATGCTGTTTATACAAGCGGAATGCAATGTATCACTTTTAATAAAAAACAATTAAATAAAATGAAGTGACAGTATGATGTATTATTATTATCATTTATTTATATGGCGCCACAAGTGTTCCGCAGCACCTTATAAAATATATAAACAAATATGTCACCAAAGACTTACAGTACAATACAATAGAATGCAAGACAAGGACATGGATAATATATATTGCTACATTAGCGACCACAACACCACATAAGCAACAGAGCATAAGCAACCAAGTGTTAGGTGCCCTAGTGGGGAGTAAGAAGTAGATGAAAGTAAAGTAAGGAGAAATACAAGAGGGTAAAGGGCCCTGCTCCTAAGAGCTTACATTCTAAAGGAGATGTACTGTATAGTTACATGCTGCATGCAACAACACCACGTCAATCATGGAATCGTCCCATCCGATGTGCAGGGCAACAGATGGGACGATTCAATGAACGACAGCATCGAATGACAGATTGGGCATACACACTATACGTTGTGTACAAAGTATCATTCCGATACGCGTTGGAATGATATATCGGACAATAGATCATATAGTGTACCAAGCTTTACTCAATAAACAGACATTTTTATACTGTACATGGGCTCCCTTGGGCGTTAATACTCCCCTGATTATTATTTTTTTTGTTTTTATTGAAAATTGTACATTATAAACAATAAAGTAGACAAAACAAACAAAAATGAGAATCATATAACACACGTATAGCAGATATTAGTCACATATATAAAGCACTTGCTAAATTTAGAAAAAAAAATTGTAAATAACCAAACAAGAACAGAGAAGAATAAAAAAAAAGAGAATATTAACATCGGTGCCGCCCTGATTATTCTTACTTACAAATATTGTACCCCTTCTTTATATTCCTTTTTCTCTATTACCAAATTGTATTAAAAAAATATTAATTACATTATACTATGCAGTCTTCATTGTACTCTATTTCTTAAAATTAGCTTACATCACTAGGTCAGTAGACATATTGCCAGATACAGTTGATATCTATCTTCCTTCCAGCACTCATCCTAACCCACCTCATGCTCTTTCCTCCCTATCTTCCCCCTCTGTGTCACGCCTGTCTGTCTGCCCCTTCCCTTAGAATGTAAGCTCTCACGAGCAGGGACCTCTTCCCTCATGTGCTTCTCTTTACATTTTCTTCTACTCTTTACTCCCCATAAGGGCACCTAACACGTGACTGCCAACTCCCGGGTGCTTACTGTGAGTGCTTTAATCGCTATTGCAGCAATGTATATAAGTCGTGTTCTTGTCCTGCACTGTAATGTACTGTAAGTTACTTGTTTCTTGTTCACTTATTAGTTCTATGTACTATGTAAGGCGCTGTGGAACACTTGTGGCGCCATATAAATAAAGGATAATAATAATAATAATCTATCGGCCTCATTTTAAAACAAGTGATTTGCTTGTTATTACTCGTTTCTCCAAGAAGAATCAGGGCAAAGGACAAAGTAGTGGTGTTTACAACCTATTAAGGAAAGTACTTTTAGTTCTCATAAACAAAAGCACTAATGCCGTAACTAGGGGTGTGCTTCAGTGCTGCCGGAACATCCTCTGGACGTTCCAAACAGCCACGCTACAGCTCTTACAGCACCCCCTCGTCCACCCGCCCCGGGACATCCCCAGGATGATCCAGTCAGAAATGTAATTAATGGGTCTCCCCGCCATGCCCTCTCCGCATAACGTCATGCCCTGTTACAGGCACCAGCTGTTCACCTAATGTTTTGTGTATACTTGTCTATGTTCTTTTGGTGTGAAACAAGGTCATCAGAGGCTGCTTATTTAGTAAAGTGCTTAGAGAGATCAAACTTCTAAATTGTATAACACATATTCCCCTGATTTAGGGGCCTATTCAGCATCACTTAATTTTTACAAAAGCAGGTGAAAAATACAATTTTCACCTGCAATTGTAAAATTTAAGTTATCGGGCCATTCATCAGGAAGGTATCTCCTGCTTACCTTCCTCTGGCGGAATAGCCCGCTGTCCCCATACACTAGTATGGGGACAGGATTCATCAAGTTCCGAAAATACAATATTTTCGGAGATTGAGTACGGGGGCATTCGCCATTTTCCCTATGGGAAGGAGGGCCGGGTTGCGAAAAGGTATCCTTTTGGATCCCTCCACCCCTGTCCGGCTCCTTCTGCCGGACATCGGGGCTCTTTGCGCGCACGGATGACCTGTAGGTCACACATGCGCACTACCGTCACTACCCAGAAAGGAGCAGTGAAGCCGCTAACGGGACAGCTGATTTTCGCATCAGCTGTCACCGCGCCGGAGCAATGCTGAATTGCTCCACATTCCACGGCGAGTTAGAATGTTAATTATCAAGGGAAATTATTAATTGTCTAATCTGGGAAAATGTGTTTTTACTCTAGATAATTTAAGAAATGTAACCTAAACTAAAGTAAAATGATACTAAGGCTACGTACCTATTGGCATTACAATTCTGCCTTTAAGATGTGTTTCTACAGTCACTCAAATAAATTGCTTGCAAATAGCTGTGAAAATGAGACCCCATTCTACCAAGTTATATTTTTACTTATATTAACGTAGCTGCAGTGTGTGTTTTTTTGTTGTTCTTGTTTCAATTCAGAGAGTCTGATAAGCGTCATTTCATTGTACAACTGACATTCATCTAAATGTGATAATGGTTTAAACACAGAACAAGTTTACATAAGTATTTGCACATGTGTTTGGCTTGAACAAGATAACTTCCTGCTCTGTCACTAACCCATGTTAAAAAAATAAAAATAAAATCACAGATTGAATGCTTTTGTAAATACACTAAATGCCTATTAAACTCATATTGAAGCCATGTACAGTATAAATGTGTTTTTTTTTACTAGCGTGTTAACACATGTTAAATGACATACAGTTAATGCAACAGCACATGTAGCCTGACACAAAAATAAACATGTTGGTCATTTTAGCTACATTTCTTTTAAATGACACCAAAAGCGTTTACAGAATTACATTTGTTATACTGTACTAATTGTTTTTGGAACATTCCTTCACATTATTTTGAGATTAAAACATATTAACTTGCAGGTTACATGGAAATGGATGAGGGTACATGAACAGAACTATAATTTCTCCCTGATTTTCTTGCTATACACTGTAATTGATCTCACCTAATAACAGGCTTTATTATTATTTTATTTTATTGATCCTAGTTGATGTTTTTTTGTTTCAGATTCAGCTTGTATCTCCAGTATTAACATTTCAGAAACTAAATTAGTTTCGAAAAAAGAGAAAAATCGAATGCGTTAGGGAATTGTGGTTAATATAGCTTGATAATCTTAATCATTATATCTAGGAAATTATATTGTATTTCACACAATAATAATTTGACACTTTTATTAGCTAAAAATCCCCGGGCTAACAATGGTGCGTAAGGGATGTGTTAATTAAGAGTGCCGCAAATATTAAAAGCGCCTGCATACAAATTCTTCAATCATCCTAACAAGGTGTTCTACAGCAAAGGCAGCTTAATGTATTTCTTCCTGGCTAAAAAAAGGGTAGTCAAATACAATAAAGTGTTTCATTCCAAAATAAATTACACACTGGATTATTTTATTCAGCCAATTTGTGGGCTGCTACTAAATTAAACGAACAATGAGTACCATAAATGTAATTGGTCTACTGTAAAATATCTGTACAGAAGGCTTTAGTTGACTGCACGAGTATAAATCATATCTTGGTCTGAGCATATTGCAGTATCTCTTCAACAGCCAAGAGTGCTCTTTGTGT
The DNA here is from genome assembly GCA_031769625.1 of Taudactylus pleione. Lineage (NCBI taxonomy): Eukaryota > Metazoa > Chordata > Amphibia > Anura > Myobatrachidae > Taudactylus > Taudactylus pleione. Next base: position 7,169,247 of record JAUIMM010000368.1, on the reverse strand, counting down.
ACTACCAATTGAATGCGATGTTGATTTGTCCCGGGAGGGCGCTCCCGGAGTTATTCAATTCAGCGCGCTGTTAAGTTGGAGAATGCCGGTTCTCGCGACTTAACCTGGGTGTTCAGTCGCGAGAACCGACAGTCTCCGACTAAAGTGCCGGACGCGCAGCTGTTAGAACCGCACTGGGCTGGAAAACAGCCGCTCAGCTGCCACTGTTCTCAGATTTCTTTTAGCATCCCAAGGAGGGTGCGAGAAGAAATCCTTTGGCCTGACAAAACATTGTGTTGAATTGAAAAGCTTTGGGAGCTCCCTCCAGGGGCTATTCAACATCGCATTGAATTGAATCATGGTTATTTATAAAGTCACTCAAAGAGACCTGCTCTGGGAGTACAGTTAAGGTGAACTACAAGTTTCAGCATGCACTACGACAAAGGCTAGTAACTGCTACACAGTATGAGGTCTGAAGTGGTCCATATTGTTCTGTAGGGACTGCAAACTTTAGCTGAGCTTTTCTTCTGTAAAAGTGTACTCCACATAGGTAATAAAAGTGTACTGTATATAGCAATAAAAAGAGTAATCATATATAATAAAGGCAGCCTTGGCATGTACATACCGTGCACAGTGAACACAGCCACTCTCTTTAAATTGTGAAGTGCTAATTCTACATCCACTGGATACACGCTATGCACTATATCATTTGTACAGGTTGTAGTTAGCATCCCGGCGGTCGGGATGCCACCGCTCAGAATCCAGACACTGGAATCCCAACAGCAGTCGGAATACCGGTACCAGAATCCAGACCGTAAGTATTAGGGTTAGGGAGAGGGTTAGGGGGTTAGGCACTAGGGGCAGGATACTTACCTATTTGGGTCGGGATTTTGACTGTCGGGATGCCACTGTTGGCATTGTGCCAACCAGCATTTCGACCACCGTCATCCCATATCCAAAATGTTCGTACAGCTAATGAGAGCTATTTTGGTCAGTGCATCTGTCTGTCTGTACAGCTGATATGTTTCTGAACATCGTTCACAAACATATCGTGTCAGCCCTGTAGCACGGTATATCTGCCTACGTGTAAGGATGACCCGCCGACCGACCCCCATACTGGCCGCAGGAACCGCTGATACTGACATCACAACTGTCCAGGAAAATTGACATGCCTACCCAGTGGTGATGTCCTGGCAGACATATCCTGCGGACACTTGGTAAGTGTGTATGCCTAGCCAAAATTGGTCGCTCGTTCTGTGGGACCATCAATCGCTGAGTATGTTGGCATAGTGTGTACACAGCCTTATAACTGTGTCACCACATCCCTTCCCATTACAGTAAAATAATGGTTACGTGGCTCTAGTTCTCTGTTTTTTGCCAATTCAGGGGCTCCTGCTGAGTTGGACGGAATTTGCATCTAAGAGCCGTATTCAATTAGCGGAGAAAATGGCAGTTTTTTTCACCATAGACGAAAACGGACGTTTTTAGCCAAAAAACTGTGATATTTTGGCCTAAAAATCAGGTGGAAACGCAATTGGCGAAAAAAAACTGGAGATAAGTTTTCTTCATCCCAGACCAGGCGAAAAAAAATGCAAAATCCCTATTTTTGGCTAAAAATGTGGGGATTTCTTTCAGAACCCTTTGGACACCCCCTCTAATGATAAATTACCCCGAAAAACGACTGCGCAATTTTTGGGTACAAAAAAAAAACGTTGAAAGTGGTTTTAATGTATTGGGTCTGATTTTTCGGGGGACAGTATGGATGTGTGAAGTATTTTAAACATCGAACGCAGTCGCAGCAGTCGGTTTTTTACGGTTTTTAAAATTGCATTTGTACGACACAAAAATATACTTGCACCCATTTTAACGTACCCCCAATTTACGTGGAATAGTAATTTCCTGTAAAAAGAATTGCTTCCTATCACTTTCAAAGTTTTTTTTTTTCACCCAAAATTTTGTTTTTCAACAAAATGCGCAACTTACAATTTTTTGGGGGGTAATTTATCATTAAGGGGGAGTGTCCAAAGAGTTCTGGAAGAAATCCCCACATTTTTAGCCAAAAATAGGGATTTTGCATTTTTTTCGCCTGGTCTGGGATGGAAAAAACTTCTCCATTTTTTTTCGCCAATTGCGTTTTTCGCCTGTTTTTTGTCAAAAATATCACCTATGGCGAAAAAAACCCGTTTTCGCCGCTAAATGGATACGGCCCTAAATGGTAATCGCATAATGCGTCCCCCCCAAAAAAAGCATTTAGCTTAGCTTGCAGAGATGGTTGTATAGAAATATGCATGCAGCTTGGCAAGGGTATCATATGTATCTGCTTTACTCATGGAGTAAACAGTAGTATATGCACCTGGTTTATGCTAGGAGATGTATGGCACCAGAGTGACAGTACTAAGGGCTCTATTTACTACAATTCGCATATTGAATGTGGATTGTAGTGTGATATTACCGAGTGAATTCGCATTGCGAATTCAGGCAATATCACAGGGATTTACTATAAATCCCTTGCAGGGACAGAGCTTGTGATAAAGCTCTGTCCCTGCGATCCCATCCGCACTCTAGTCGCGGTATTTTCGGAAAAATTCAGCGACTAAGAGCCCGCACATGCGCCGACCCACCGTCGCTGCTACCCCCCACCGATGCTAAGCCCCGCCCCCTGCGATCACGGACCCCCGCGACCCCCCCTCCCTTCATTACACTTACCTGCATCCTCCTGGCCTCCGGTGATCTTCTCCGGGCTTCCCGAACAGGTGATCTCCCATACTGCACTGGGACCCGATCACCTGATGACCGGGCAGCAGGGCACTATGGGAGACCAGCTGACCGGAGAGGAGCCATCACCGGAGGCCCGATCACCGGTCCCTGGAGTCAGGTAAGTAAAAAAAAAAAGTTTCAATTTTTTTTTCTTTTTTTTACAGTAATCAGCTTGCGGTCTGTTTAGACCACACAGCTGATTACTGGTACCGGCTCCCGCCTCTGCTCTCCCCGTTAGAGCAGAGTGGGAGCCCGGTAACCGGAGGAGACCCTGGATAACGCCACCTCCAGGTGGCGTTATTATCATAGGGCTTCCCCCGGTATTTTTTTACAATTTATTTTTAGTAACTCTGGTCGGATCACATTTCCCATTACAATTATGGGAAATGCGATCTGCTTTACTAAAAATAAGTGATACCTAGGGGTTGGAGTAGAATTTTACTAATTCTACTCCAATAGCCCTGTAATAACTACAGGTGAAACTAAACTAATGTGAAAAGGGTGTGAAAACACCCTTTTTCACTTTATTTTAGTAAAAATAATGTTAATAAATAGAGCCCTAAATGCTAAAATAACTGTAAAACAATACACAATATACTATAGTAATTCAGTTGATAAAGTCACATTTGCCATGTAATAGAAGTTGTACTGACAAAATGAAAGTATTAAGTTAAAACTGAATATGCACACCCATTGGCTGTCTCTTTAAAAGATCAAATTGGAATCTGCTGTATTGCTGCATTAAAATAGTAATAGTATATATGAAAGGTATTCAGATTCATTCAGCCAATCAGAAGCAGCCATCGATTGTCATCATTAGCACCAGAGGTGGAGTACCTAAAAGTGGAATCTAATTATTGTACACAGGGTCCTATGGTCTTTTAAAAAATTAAATATTTTAATAACTTATTCCTTATCTTACACTACACTTCCCTGTTTTATATTTTGCTTTGTTTTAGAGTTACAAACTTCCTGTTTATAAGTTAGAATAAAAGTCACATTTTGAAAATCTATATCGTAAATTGAGTATTATTTACAACTACTCTTTCCCATTCTATTTTATTCTTTGGATATAGTATACAGTATGTATGTTTTTTGTTTTTTTTCTTTACCATCCTTTCAATATGGACATATTCTATAGTATGGACATACTGTATGTTTAATAGTAGAGAACACTCATAGTTTCTTGATACTAAGACTAAGTATACATTAGAACGACAGCCAATCATGCAGATGGTCGGGGCAATTTCCCTTCGCCCTGGACCATCACAGATTGGCCATATACACTGACCGATTTAATGAACGACAGAACTATACCTCGTGTAGTCCTTCAATGCACTGCCCACACACCATATCGTTTGATTGACCGTGCAGCACAGTCAATGAAAGAATCTTGTATATTGTCCGCGGGAGCCCAGGATTGTGCATATATATTAGAAGATATGTCATTCCGATATGGCAAATCATGCCGATATCGTTCTAATGTGTACCCAGCCTAACAAGCAGGATGTGGATATGATAACTATATGAAGTTATGAAGTTGAAAAAAAAAATAATTGAGGCAGAAAGAGTGAGTGGTTACCTTCAGAAGTGGGTCTTTATAGCTAGGTTTTAATATAAAAGAAGGCCGGCTAAAGGTGAAAACAACAATACAATGTGGCCTCATACTGTCACAACATTTGTAAGATGGCGGAAACGTGTGTAAAGGGCACATCAGCAGCTGAAATTCATTGCCAACTTATTGAGGTGTGCGGTGATAACTTCATGTCATGGAAACAGGTTTGGGCTTGGTGCACTGCCTCTGATAACAGCAGGACAGACGTTCAAGATGAGCAGCGATCCGGCCAGCCAAGCACGTCCACCACAGATGACAATTTGTACCGCTGATTCAGCAGGACAGATGCATTCGAGTTAGTGATATTGCTGACAAACTGAACATCTTAGTGGGTATTGCGCACAATATTGTTCATGAACAACTGGGGTACAGGAAAAAGTGCTCACACTGGGTACCGAAGCAACTCACAGAAGTTTACAAAACCAATAGGATGGGATTGTCTCTCATGCACTTGACGCGGTACCATGAGGAGGGAGTGCAGTTCCTGCAACGAATTGTCACTGGCAATGAAACGTGGGTATGTCATGTGGCACCGGAGACAAAGCAAACATCAATGATGTGGAAACACATATCGTCTCCACCTTCGTAGACAATCAAAACAACTCCATGAGCAAAGAAGCTCATTGCGACCGTGTATTGGGACCACAAGAGTGTACTTCTTGTTGATTTCTTCACAAAGGGAGATACTGGCTTCAGGCTCTTGACACTGATTTCTTTTATGCCAGGAAAAGATGCCTTGGTGTATCATTGGTATAAATGCTTAGACAAGTATGGGTACAATGATGTAGGCACTCCCATTCGTATGTAAATCATAGCCGTGGTGCTCACCCAGTGGAATGGATATCGTGGCAAAATGGTGTTACTCTCCAGACTTGGATGGTACAAAATCAATGTCACGTCTAGTAGGTCAACGTTTCGAGTTTATTCATAAACTCGTCATCAGGACGTGGCGAGGTTGCGGGGGGCATGGGCGGGGATACTACCCTGCAATGGGGGCGAGGCCGTGGACACGGAATCTCGTCATTTTGGCCCCGCTACACAATGCCGAGATTTTTGGCATTGTGAAGCAGGGGGTGGAGGCAGGATGGCACGTCACCGCCCCCCTCACTGCGGGGGTTTTATGGTAGTCGCGGGGGGCAGCTTGCCTGCATTTCCGGGAGGGTCGGCAGCAGGACACGATTTTCATGAGGCTCCCGGACGAATCGGGAGGGTATGTAAATATGATTTTATATATATATATATATATATATATATATATATACACACACAATATATTTTACTGCTTTTACGGCTTTAAATAAAGTAGACAGGAAAAACACCATGTAGATTCCATGATCATTCTAAGCAGCTTCTTAATACTGCCATCAAAATTGTTTAACTAAATTGTTGCATACAAGCCAGAATATAGCTTGTAGTAGCCTAATTTGCTCAAAACCAATAAAACAATTGAGCAATACTGCAAAGAATAACATTATGTTTGCCACGCTACTTAAATCAATTTCCACCCTTCACAAATGTAATGCTGCAATAGCTGTCATAGAGCACATATTTAATGTCACGAAATACTAGTTTCCCTATACCAAATTAACTTGAGATTCATCAAATATAAAATTATCAAAATTGGACAATTCACCTATCACTTGCTTTAAAACTACCCAACTCTGCACCAATGTCGGGAAACTGTAATGTACTGTTATCTAAAAAATATAATTTGTCAAAAGTGGAAATTTAATTTGTGATACTTTATGCAAGAGCTGTGGCTCTATTTTGGTGATCAGTCACCTTTTCTTAGAACCTCTACAGTATACATTGTATGGTATGATATGATATCTTTGTGTCATTTTTTTATAGCAAGAATATGTCAAAAGTCTAAATGGCACTGGTTTGGTTAAACAAAATATAAGGGGTTCTGGACCAGATTGGAAATTCAGTGACTAAAATATAAAAAGACAAAACTTCCCCCTTGGCTGTACAACTTGAATAAAGAGCAGTGGTAAATGGAGCCCTCTAGTGTTTTTGTCTAAGGCAATAATTGCACAGTATCATTGACTTCACCAAGGGTCTGGGTTTTCAGATATGAAGGAGTCACTCAGAAATGTTACACTCTCAGTCAATCAGAGGATCAGTGTTATCTTAATGTGATATATATATGGAAATGCATATATAATGTCATTAGTCTGCACAATTATAGGCTTCAGATGGGTTGCTATATGCACAAGAATCATAGAAAGAAACATTTTTCTGGTCATCTATTGGCAAAGTGTTTCTCTCCAAGTTAATGGGGAGGCCCATTAACATATAAATAACTATTAGATTTTCCAAGAGAAAGCTTTCTTGAGCTACTATTTAAAAACAAACAAAAAAATCAGCAAGGCTTTTTTTCTTCATATTTATTTTAAATTCATAGTCATGACATAATTGAAGTTAGAGCATCCATTCACTATTTTTATATTAAATATGTATATGTAACCCTACGTAATTTTACAGTATACACAGTCATGTGCATCCTTTTCATAAAGGCAATTGAAAGCAATTTAAATCACATTAGATTTAAAGATAGGGATTCATGCTATCTGGAATTATGTTTCCAAATACATAGAATTACAATTTATGTCCCATCTGTAAAATTATAATATACTATTTATTATTCTGGTTTGAATTCAGAGGGCTTGTATTCAGCAAATATTTAAAATACATAAATAAATATAAACTTTAGCTTGGTTACAGTTAAGTCATCTTCAGGGATCCCATTTGCTAAGCTGCGAATGACTGATACAGGGGCATGCTCACTATGTATGGTATCCGACGCAGAGTCTCTAATTGATTGGTGATTTCTTCCATTTTAATCAGTAGAACATTTTCAACGCACTGGGGCTAATTCAGAATTGCATGCAAGATGCCCGCAGATGTGGTCGCATTGCATGCTGGGAAATAAATGCGGACCGCCCTGATTCATCTGCTTGCAAAAGTAGTTGTTATCACTATCAGTATGTATGAGATCTGACTCAAATAAGATAGACCTCTGTGTATGCTCACCTGTGAATATTCCTCAGCTCCATCTATGCACCCATGACACTCCCTCAGAACATGTTTCCGACTAATGAATACCCAGTTACTGCCCAGTTACACCCACTCTGCCAGAAGGTGAGATGCGGGTGAGTTGCATATGACTGTTAATAGCCCATAGTGGCTCAAAGTTGCGTATGATCAGCAACAGAGCAAACATCCCCCCCCCCCATATCCCGCAAGGTCCGCCCATAAAACGGACTTGCCTGCAATTCTGAATAAGCCTCCCCCTGTGCAAATGCGGCTGCATGGATTATCTTGTAGGTTTTGCTTTGGCAATTTTCAGTAACAGGAAGATACACACCCATTGCTTCAGATCATTACACCATATCTGCATATAATATGGAAAAAGTTTGGTTGCAGTTGCTAAGCAGTATGAGAGCATTGCTCTTCTGTTTTCTTAATATGCAATTACAGCTAATTAGAAAGTGGCCTACCTGTTGCTACGACAGCACTAATGTACAGGCCATGCTCTGAGATAAATATATACTGAGCAAATGTTCTTCCATTGCAACAACACTGATCAATCATATGCAATGTGTTTTAATTAAAATTCCAGCTCTTCCAAAGCCGCACAGCAGGCTCTCTGTAGAGGAACACTGCCCTCCTGTGTACAGATTCATCACAAATCAGCCTCAGTTTGTAGGGCACATAAAAAAGACATAAAGGATAGAAAACAGTGGTTGCTCTGGATTGCTGTTTAAACACATATTAATATTGTTTATTAAGAGCATTGACATGCTTAATTTATGAATTAATCACCATTTTCAGAAGTAGCATTCCACTACTGACATTCCCAGAGATCTCCTAAAACAGAGCTGGCATGACCTGCAGTTAGTGACAATGACCTATTGAAAATGATGAGATGTGACACAAAGGAATAAGCAAAGTACCCATCACTAAGCACAAAATCTCTTAGTGTTCTGCTTACCCAGCAGCAGCAGCAGCAGGATGAATGTAAACCATAGAATCACTTGGCTAATGATAGTTCTATTAAATTCTATGCAACTCTTTTTTTATTTACTGTAATGTGATACATTTTTGTCCTATTTTGTGTCTCAAATATGAATGTAATTCCAGACATAGTGATGTTGAACACACATGGCAACAAGGTACTACAACGCATAACGACACAAATGGACACTTTCATTTCAAACTTGGAGCCTGATTCAGAGAAGTACCGTAGGCTAATGACATTGCAGCTGAGAAAATATCCAAATGTCGCAACTGCCGGGAGATGTATTGAGGCGCTCACCTGCGGCTTTGCAAATCCATGCATCTGCTTAGAAAGTCGCAACACCTGTGTACACAGACGCAGCATCGGTCGCAGATAAGTCTAATGTGGCAGTCCTGAGTAAGTCTATGGCCCCACAGAAAGGCCGTGGGAAGTGAGACGCCGGAGCCATGTCGCTGTCGTACAAATCGCATGCGCAGGCAGCGACACGCCCCACAAACTGTTATGACACATCTGTGTGTTTGGCAACACCGTTACCGCCACCAATAGCTGCTGACCTGTCAATCAAACTGCGAGTAGAAAATCACAGCCAGCGAATACGGTAAAGTACTTCTGTCGCATGCACAGTGCGACTTAGGCGCATGCGCAGTTTACTGATAATCGCTCAACTGCGAAAACTTCGGCATAGCGTCCTTCTCTGAATCAGGCCCTTAGCCGTCATATACTGTATACATTTTTTATTCAGTTCTAGGATGCACTGCAATATACAAAACCAAAAACAGATCTTCCTTTATGTTCTTATTGTGCACTGTATGTTGTATAAGATGTGAAGTAAGTATTAGGAAAAACAGCAGAATTGTTTTCTAGGCATGTTAAACGCTCACATGTGCGTGTCAGGGTATATTGCCTTATGCCCATGTACACCAGTTAGCGGCGTAAAACTCGCACGCATAAGCAAAGCAGCAAAGTTATTTTAGAATATGTAATGAAATGTTTGTAGCCATGATTATAAAAAAGGAAAAAATACATATTAAAATCTCAACTACCATTTGAAGCATTTTTTATTTATAACAACGTTTTAAATAAATTCAGCAAGCAAGTAGCTCATGTCATGTATAGTAATAAAGCCACTTTGATCATGTCAAGGTTATTAATTAATATTTATTTTGGTATCTTCCTTTTGCTACCCAGCAATATGCACTGTAGCCATAGGGTCATCCTGTAATAATTTCTATAACAAATGAACAATAGCCATCTCCCAGCACACACCATTAAGGAGCTTATTTAATAAAAATTTTCAAGAATCACATAGAAACCATTGGGATTGAACTTTTCATTAGTTATAAGCTGGGTACACATTAGACGATGTGTACCCAGCACGATCTCGTGAGCAACGGGACCCAGCGGGGGAGCAGGCATCGGCAAGTCCAAACACACTTACCGATGTCGACAGGGACGGAGCGATGGCGAGGATGTAACGGAGGCCATGCTGCATTCGGCAGCATGGCATCGCTAGAGACATCATCAGATCTTTCTGCATGTACAAAAGATCTGAGGATGCGACGGACGCCCCATGGATGCGCGAGTCGGCATCGGCATCGTGCGTACACACTGGACAATATAAATTATTTGACGTTCTGATGCGTCGGAATCGGACAAATCGCACAAGATATCGTCTAGTGTGTAGCGGTCTTTAGACTAGTATGCTAGGATTTTAGAAGCCCATATTTGATTATTAGAATGGGCTACAGCATGACAATGCTGTTTGCATAATGCATCCACTGATTGATTGGGGCAAGGACGTTGACATGGGATAGCCCTTGTGGCTTGGTCCCACCCACTCTTATCCCCAAGTCTGATGCTTTCAAATGATTATTAGGTAAGGTGGCATGTCGGAAGGGTTAAAAATGTGATAATGCACTCTGTACTTTACATTATATGGACAGTAGAATCCAGCGAGATGTGACCATATAAAGGTACAAGATCACAGAAGATCTCGAAAATCTTGGGGTGTATTTGTCTTTATAATACACACATTTTCCTAATGAATCCTGAAGGGATGCCTTCAGAGCTCATTAATTATGAGCAATAACATCTAAAGTCCTTATTTATACAGATATTATACACGTCATTTACAGGACTTTTCAAATATATTAAGTTAACTTATCTTTAATATTCTTTGTTTAATTTTGCATATAATATTTTCCAGTAAAAAAAAATAAAAAATTGCAGATCTTTCAGATCAGATAAAAACGTCTGACACTTTTCAAACTGAAAAATTTAGAAAGTAGGAATTTCATTGCTTCCACTACTATATGGAAGAGAAACAGTTGAACTCAATGTAGCAAATGTAACTTTAAAAGAATTTTTAGACGAGACACAGAATAATGCATCCTACAGTATTCGAGTACTCTAATGAACAGTAGCAATAGAAGCCGAACAAAATACAAGACATTCAGGTCAATGTTTGCTGCTTTCTGGTGCCAAAGAAGATTTTAATGACATTTATTTTTATTTTAATGGAACCGATCTCTCATACGTCAAAGAAGAATCTGTTTATTGAACAAGGGCCATACCGGAGATGTACCAGTGTGTTCTAAAGTACTGAATACATCTTGTTTTTGAAAGTAGAGACAAATGTCAGTCAAATCTCTAATTGTTATAACTATACCAAGGGTGCATTGCAAAAGCAATTTATGAATACCAAATCCAGTTAGATTAGCCTCCCCTTCATATTTCATGTTCAATGTTCCTCTAAGTAAAATATGCACTTTTCTTCCTTCATTCAGTTATGAGCGCTACGTAAAAGGCAAGGGCACTTTTTTTTTTATAATGCACATCTTAAACTTTTCATTAAACAACCACATTTAAATTCTACCTTTTTCTGCACTCTGACATTTTTGTCTGGCATTTTCATTAATTTTGCGACATACATAAATGTAGCTGAAATGTTAACTGATCAATACTTTGTCTCTCTCATGTACCACTAGAACACCATTCCCAGAGGAACACACAGCAGTACAGAAATTAAATGTGTAAAATATCAAATGTTAATGTTAAACACAGCAGCACTTATAACGACTGAAAAGGCTAAAACAATTCAAAATGGACAGATGGTACCACAAATTATCTACAATCACTTTTAAAGATTAAAGTTTGTCCTGCAGAATAATTCATTGACGCATGCATAAGTGTGTCCTTTTACTGATGGCTCAGTTGTCCAATTATTTTTTGCACTCGTTACAATGAGAAATGAAAGCAATGAAAGAGGAGGGACAGAAGCAAAGAAATGAGAGAAAGAGGGACGATGCGCTATGTTATAATGCAAGATTTGATGACGTTAACTAAAAACACAGGGTGCTTTGTAAGTAGCAGTGCTAAACAGTAGTTTGAGGGAAAACTTTGCAGGCTTAAACATACAGAGCCAACACAATCTTACATTTCTGGAATTTAACCCATGCATACATTACTACTTTGTCCATTGTAAAACACAATATTTATCATAAGTGTGAATAATAAATTTGTACGTTATTTACATAATTGGGGAAATGATCAATAGTCACTAGCACCATTGGAAATAATTACCCCAAGAATGGGACACCACTAAATGCTTCCAATTTGCAATGATGTATCAAAAACAGTGAACATACTGTAGCAACTAATCAAATAGCACAATAATGTAGGTCAGCAAATGGAACACACTTGTGCAAATTGCATCATGAGATTAAGTATATTGTAAATAAAAAAAAATATCAAAGCAGCAAATTTGTTATATATATATATATATATATATTATATATATATATATATATATATATATTAAACATACACACACATATCTATCTATCTTTATTTTTGACATTCCTAATTATTGTTCCATTTTTCCTATTGGAAGAATACATTTGAACATGTCCAAAATAAAAACTTAAAGTTAGTATTTTTTACATTTTATTCATTATCTTTTGTACAGTAATTTAAAAATGTTGTAATAAATATAGTATTTATTGTCCTTTCGTGTATATTATTGCATGATAATATTAATTTCAGATGGAAATTATTTTAAAAGGAATAAATGTGAAAATAACGAATGTGTGAGAGGAATCACTTTTACATTTTCCCTGTTGCACGCGACACTGCAGGGGTTAAATTCCTGAGGCTCCTAATAAGATGTTTAGTGCTGTATACCTTTTTCCACAGACAAAGGTGAAGAACACGTACCTACTGCACCACCGCCATGCATAAAATATATCACATAAATTATAAACTACATTTTCTCATTAAAACTTAGTCTCACATTATTTTCTTCAGTGCATACCCAGAGATGACCTTTACCTGCTGCCAGTGAAGACCTGGCATAAGGTACATTATACGCATATGGCACTGATGTTCAATTTCTTCTCTTCAAATTAATTATGATTCTAACAATGTTCCAAGTGAAGGGAAGCCCCATCAGGCATATAGAGATTAAACTTCATTTTTTCAAATACCAAACCAAACCATATTACCTTAAAATGTCCTTGCATACTTGCAAAGTAAAACATTAAAGCAACAGTGCCTCCTAAAATAAAGGAAATACAGAATATGTCCTCTGCAGTCTATTTACATTTATATTATTGTCAGTATTTATAACTGATATTTCACTGATCTTGAAATAACAGATAAAAACAGTCAATAATATCACATCAATATCATATCTATCTATCTATCTATCTATCTATCTATCTATCTATCTATCTATCTATCTATCTAATATCTATCTATCTATAACTGAGCTCTCTCTCATATGTATATGTCTATTTATCCATCTCATATCTGTCAATTATATATATATATATATATATACATATATATAATATATATATATATATATATATATAAATATATAATATGTATCTATCTAAATTATCTATCTCATATGATTCTGTCTATTTATCCATCCCATATGTATCTGTATATTTATCCATCTCAAGTCTATCTATCAATTATCTATCGATCAATAAATCTGTTATACATATATATATATATATATATATATGTATCATATCTGTATATCTCATAACTGTAGTCAGTATCTATCTATCTATCTATCTATCTATCTATCTATCTATCTATCTATCTATCTCATATGTATCTATTTATCCATCTCATATCTTTCGATCTATTTATAAATGATCTATCTAGCTATCTATCTATCTATCTATCTATCTATCTATCTATCTATCTATCTATCTATCTATCTATCTATCTATCTATCTCATATCTTTTATACCAATAGTTTTAAACTGCATAAATTTAGAAACAGACAGGACATACTGTAGTGAGATAGACAGAATCCTGGCGGTATACACTATTTTCTTTTTCATTTTTTTTCCTGCTTTGAGGGACTAGGAGTTAAAGGATGTGTTAATGTGGACTCTTCATTAATTGTTGTGCACCCAGTTCGATAGATGACATTTATAACTTACATTCCTTTTAGAACACAGAACAGATGAGATAATTATGTAAGACAGTAGAGGATTATCATACCAAGAAAGCAGCAAGACTCCTCTGGGGTGAGTCCCAATCAAAGCAACTGTTAATGTAGTAGGCAGCATTGATGAGCACCATGACACAACACTTCATGCGGATAAAGTTCCTTAGCAGTAACTGTGAGAGAGATGAAAAGATGAAAATATTATCAGAACAATTAAGTCTCAGAGTGACCTGGAAGGTTGACAGCTACTTCTAGACAATCATGGTTAAAAGATGTGTTTTAAAAGGAAGAGCTTGAAAAGGTTCAACACAGGGATCAGTTTAAATCAATAGAGAAAAGTAACTAGGCTCAAATTACACACTGCTACCTCAAACAAACGTTAGCATTGGGATGAACTATTTATAACATGAAATAGACAACGCAAAGTGGAAAAACATCATTATTTTGCTGCTGGAAGTGATGCTAGCTGATCGTGGATATATTACAGTCATAGGTTACACTACAATAAAGCACAACACATAGGGCAACCTGCTGGGAAGATATTTTTTAAATGATACATTTCAGCATAATACTAGTTTTCAATTGCTAAATGGTAAAAGGCCTAAACATAATTTTCATGGAAGGAATTCCGCCTTCAAACTTTCTCAAACTTTGTCTTCCTATAAAACTTTCATACCTTCCATACTGTATAATACAAACACAAACATCAATTCAAAAGCCACAGAAGAGGTCATTTAATAAGTGAACTAAAGTGCGGGTTTTTATAAGTGGAGATGTTGCCCGTGGCAACCAATCAGATTCTACTTATCATTTATAAATCATTTATCACCTTCTAGAAGATAATAGCTGGAATCTGATTGGTTGCTATGGGCAACATCTCCACTTCTAAAAATCTGCACTTTAGTAAATATACCCCCTAGTCTGTGTACTGTACACTCTGACATGTGCACATCAAGGCATACACTTAGAATCTGCTCTCATAGGGCACGTCAACAAATCAGAATTGCGCCTAGTCCTGCAGAGTGTTCAATACACTGTGCAAAAATGTGAGCGTCACATCACAGTATAATCTTCAACCACTTAAGGTACGTACACACGGGGCGATGCTCCCTGAACGAACATCGTCCCGTGTGTCCCCGGAGGTTTGTGCTCAGTGCCGTTAACGACACTGAGCACAAAACACTGAACGATTTCATGAACGAAATCGTTCAGTGCTGGGCTCCCTCCCTCATCCCCGAACATGTCCAACCTGACAATATTGTCAGGTTGCACATGAAGTTCTGACAATGAACGAAAACTACAAATGGGAGTGCGCATTTGTAGTTTTCGTTCATCATTATACCCCAGAAACTGAACGTTTTTTTTAATGATTTGTTGTTAACGACAAATCGTTCAAAAATTCGTCCCGTGTGTACGCACCATTAGAACCACCCTTTCATTAAACTTTTTTTTGTCTTGTTCTTCTAAAATACGGTTATGCTTTGCCTCATTTACGGATTAAATTATAAGAGTGAAGAGCAATGTGACAGCTCACTACTACATGTGTGCAAAGAGCCCCTAGAAAATGGTCAACATGACGGGGCAAAACAATGAGATATGAACACTTGTCAGCATTGAGCCGATGTAAAATGAAGTCTTTTAAGAATAAAAGTATGTGCCCCTCTCCATATAGGAAGGGATGACACTAAAATGTGCTCTCTTCATCCATTTATCCAGTGCGAGTAGTCTCTTGCCACAACATTAAATCTAACGCACATCAGCACTTACCGCATACATAGCAAGGTAATCTGCTCATCTCCTCACCTTGGTATGCACAAATCTCACACACTAACAACTTGCTCTGCAAAGTCATTCGCTTTAATGGCCATGCAGGGATACTTGCCTAACTTAAGAGGAGCAGAAAAGCCATAGCATCTTAGTCATTTTGCGTTTCATAAATGACTTCTATAATATATTTACAGTCTACGCGATTCATTTAAAGTAGGATTCATTTGAGCTCCTAACCTACTGTACTCTGGAAAGGTTGCAGAGAAAAATAAAATGTATATGTTGAGTCAGACCAATCTTAAAATGATTGACAAATATATTTGTAAATCATTTAAAATGCCTCTCCGAAACAACACGCCAATCTGTAATCTCCGCACAGTAGTTCCGAACTATAAACATGAGATATTTCTCTTTTAAAATGTAAAAGAACTAATAGTTTTTACCAATTCTTATTAATTCTTTAACATAATTGACTTCTGCTTCCAATTTTCAAGTCTATTCAGTGTAGGAGGAACATGATATAAATTGATTTGCAAAAGATTGCTGTCCATCACGTTCTCAGCAGGTGCAAACCATGGAACACCTTGCTTGGGGCTGATTTGCGAAGTGGCTTCCTTCTACACTGTTGGCTCTCTTAATTGCCAAGGTTCAAGGATGGAAATGAGTGAGATGTGACAGTTCTGGGACAAACACAAATTCTTCTATAACCCCTTGTATGCCACAATGTCAGGGACCATTGTAAAACTGATTTTGTGTTTAGATTCTCCAAGCTTCTGTGTGATTTTAAGCAGTTTTAAACTCTACCTAAACATACACTAATAGCTAAATAAGATATACTGGGTTAAATTTACTAAGCGGCGGGTTGTAAAACCGCAGGCAAACTGGCTCAGAAAAATGACTAGGTTTAGACAGTCGTTATTGCTGAAATAGCAGGTAAGTGAATTGATTTTGGCAGGCAAGATTGGTTAACAGGAATATTGTCCAAATAGGCTATGGAGGATCATAATGTCTCTCACCAGACATGACTGTATTTTAAAATAAATACAGAAAGAAAAATATAAAACATAATAATATAAAACACAAACAGACAATCACACCACACTCACACAAAAGCACACACAGGATTTAAAATAAATAAATAAATTAAAAATAAAAACAGACTATATGGAAAACACCTCAAGCGGACAGTGGGCTGAATGCAGATTCCCGATAGTTGGGAATCTGCTCGTGCGCAGAAACTGATCTGCGTATGTGCAGAATGGGTCCTGTATGATCGTACGCAGAGCAACAGCAGAATGTCAGTGATTAACAGTCTGCTGCCATTTGGAGGCAAGGAGGGGGCGGCGATGGCCTCCATTGTACAAATCGGAGGCGTGTCGCCGCCGTTGGTGGGGAAGGAAGGGGCCAGGTTCTCCGTCGGCAGACAAAGATTTCCTGGCCTCTTTTAGACATCTGCAATGGCCGGCCTGCATGACCCCATAGTCACTCAGCCGGCTAAGGATCATGCAGTCCATGGACACAACTCGGATCATTAATGCATGCATGACACCATTAATGATTAGCATGACACCTCCTGCTGCATAAACATAAAAGCAGGGACGGAACGGTAAAGCTGCTTGCGTGCAGCTTTGGAATTCCGTCCAGTGCTGAATCACCCCCAATATACAGAACAAGAAACAAAACAAATAGAAAACTAGCAATCACTGTATACAGTGTCTGTCTCCCTATACTTTCCTACAACTCTCTCCTTTTCCACTTACACTCCTCACAAACCCTCAGAGCATACTTGCCTACTCTCCCAGAATGGCCAGGAGGCTCCCGAAAAGTGGGTCTGAACCCCCCCCCTCCCTCAGGGAGGATGAGCAGCAAAGTCTGTAAGTGAGACACAAAGTGGAAGTAGACAGCTGTCTGTTTCTATGATGTCAGGTGAGTATTGTTTCTGTAATGGCGCCATTTAATGAATATGAATAAAATAGCTTCTAATCCACTGTGGTCTGTTTCTATGATTTCAATTTAATGGTGTTTACTATAACAAGTAGAGTAGCACAAGTACATGAATATGAATAGAATAGCTTCTACTCCACATTGTTTTCAATAGAAACCGCCACCAAACAGAACATGCCGTGGATGGTTGTCATTTAGAAACTGCAGTGATTTCCGGTGGTTTCGAAATTACACCCAACCCGCTTATTAGTAAATTTATCTGGCTGTGTCTGTAACAATTGAATGGCCAAAATATATATTACCACCTAAACCAGTGGTTCTCAAACTCGGGTCACGTTTTCCAGGTCATCCAGCAGGTGCACAGGTGCATTTATAACTCACTGACACATTTTAAAAGTTCCACAGGTGGAGTTAATTATTTCACTTGTGATCAGGGCCGTAGGGAGGGTGGTGCGGCCGGTGCCTCCGTACAGGGCGGAATCCTCCAGCGGCACCGGCCACACATGTTTTTGGCCTGTAATTTCTGCAAACCTACAGCATTGGCTCCAAAATTGCCTAGTGCGCTCCTGTGAATTGTCCACCCTCATACTGAGGTATGTGCAGAAACTACTTTAGTTACTCCTACAGTCCATACCCACCTATGCATCTCAACTTGCAAATAAAGGGTGTAACTGGATTGTAACAGGCCGTCAGTGACAAACGGTGAGGTCAATGGCTGCGGAGGCACATATGGACATGGGTCAGAGTGCTGGGAGCCTGTCTCACGCCTACTCACTGTAACTCTCCCCTCTCTACACTAAACTTCAGTGCCCATTGATTTTCCTACCAGCATCACTGTGTCTTCTCTTGCTGCTGCTGACTGAGCTCCATCTCTAAACACTGCAGTGCACTTCCTGGTCACATGACATATCCAAGGTGTCCATCAGTGCTCAAGGCACGCCCTCCATACTCAGAGGCATGCTTTTATTAGCTCTCTTTCTATACAGCTTACTGTTTATGGTGTGGCCCCGCCCCCAGCTCTGCAAGTAGTGTCTGACTGTACAGAAGTGAGGCTGAGCTGTTGCTGCCTCAACTCTCATC
This sequence comes from Taudactylus pleione, assembly GCA_031769625.1. Lineage (NCBI taxonomy): Eukaryota > Metazoa > Chordata > Amphibia > Anura > Myobatrachidae > Taudactylus > Taudactylus pleione. Next base: position 7,150,611 of record JAUIMM010000368.1, on the reverse strand, counting down.
TGCCTGCAGTCCCAGGCAGCTCCACAAAGCTTGTGAGTGTTAACTATAAAAATGATTACAAAGAAGATGTTTATAAGTTATAAATATCTTCTTTGTATTATTCTGATTATTTTTATATCAAATCTCAGGAGTATGACAGGGGAGGCTCTGCCTGCCTGCCCTACCCTGACTGCACGTCCCTGCAGGCTGTTGTCACTTAGGCTAAGGTCAGTGGGACACATAAACAGAAATGGAAGCTATGCAAAGTTGTGTGTACATTTGATTACACATTTTTTCACATGGCTCTTTTGTACCATACTATGGATAGGGCTGGTGCAGGTACAGACTGATAATGACGAAGGCCATGACACTAAGGGGTAAATTACTAAAGCGAGAGTTTTTAGAAGTGAATTTTAGAAGAGATGTTGCCCATAGCAACCAATCAGATTCTACTTAACATTTAACTAGCACCTTCTAGAAGATAATAGCTAGAATCTGATTGGTTGCTATGGGCAACATCTCTTCTAAAACAAACTTCTAAAAACTCTCACTTGAGTAAATTTACCCCTATGTGTATGGATAGGGGCCATCTGGCTATAGATGTGTGTGGAACTGTGCATACTGTACTCTATAAGCAAAGATACAGATTTAGGGCCTGATTCTGAGTACTTATGCACTACCATGTAAAACCATGTTACACTGCAGGTGGGGCAGATGTAAAATGTACAGAGAGGTTTAGATTTGAGAGGGGTGTGTCCAAACAAATCTAAATTGCAGTGTAAAAATAAAGTTATCCAGCCATTGTGGGCTACATGCAACAGCAGCCAGTATTTAGCCTGCATGCAAAAAAATGTATGTATTTGCACCCCCTGCATTGCAACATGGTTTATCCAATTACACTGTTATTTGCTTTATTCCTAATTCAGAAAGAGGCTCTTAGCTCCATGCAAGCAATGCGGTAGCAATTACAGCAAATTTGTATTTAACACAGTTTCAGCCCAAATATGTGCAGTATAAGGTGTGAAACACAAAACCAGGTACCAGAGTCACTGGCATTCTACTAGTTTGTCATACACAGTGCCAGATTAAGGTCCACATGGGCCTGGAGCTGAAATGTATCAAGGGCCTATTGTATGCTGCTACAGGTGTGTGACCAGTGTCACAGGGGTGTGACTAGTTATGTGTTATAACCAGTGCTGTGGGGAGTGGTCTGTACAGAGGGTGTGGCTAGCACCATGATGGGCATAGCTAGCGCCTACCTTCAACCATCTCTCCCCTGCATATATATTTGACACCAAACCCCAAGGCACACATATTTTCGTAGGCGATAGTGGTCAGCTCTGAGCTGGTTGCTGCCTGTACTACACTACCTTACCCCCCACCCTGAAATACCTGTCACGCATCAATTAATGCTGTATACAGAATCTCTTACCCACTACCATCCCTCAAACACTGAAATACCCGTCATTCACTATCACTCACCAATCCCATATCTGACCATCTGTAATTACTGTCACCACCACGCCCTCACCCTGTAACTGACACACTGATATAACCCTCACTCACCATCATGCCCCAACCACATAACGGACACACATCTGTATGTTCTGTATTGTGTGATACTCCCTCATCTGTATGTTCTGTGTTGTGTGATACTCCCTCATCTGTATGTCCTGTGTTGTGTGATACTCCCTCATCTGTATGTCCTGTGTTGTGTGATACTCCCTCATCTGTATGTTCTGTGTTGTGTGATACTCCCTCATCTGTATGTTCTGTGTTGTGTGATACTCCCTCATCTGTTGTTCTTTGTTGTGTGATACTCCCTCATCTGTATGTTCTGTATTGTGTGATACTCCCTCATCTGTATGTCCTGTATTGTGTGATACTCCCTCATCTGTATGTCCTGTGTTGTGTGATACTCCCTCATCTGTATGTTCTGTGTTGTGTGATACTCCCTCATCTGTATGTTCTGTGTTGTGTGATACTCCCTCATCTGTATGTTCTGTGTTGTGTGATACTCCCTCATCTGTATGTTCTGTGTTGTGTGATACTCCCTCATCTGTATGTTCTGTGTTGTGTGATACTCCCTCATCTGTATGTTCTGTGTTGTGTGATACTCCCTCATCTGTATGTTCTGTGTTGTGTGATACTCCCTCATCTGTATGTTCTGTGTTGTGTGATACTCCCTCATCTGTATGTTCTGTGTTGTGTGATACTCCCTCATCTGTATGTTCTGTGTTGTGTGATACTCCCTCATCTGTATGTTCTGTGTTGTGTGATACTCCCTCATCTGTATGTTCTGTGTTGTGTGATACTCCCTCATCTGTATGTTCTGTGTTGTGTGATACTCCCTCATCTGTATGTTCTGTGTTGTGTGATACTCCCTCATCTGTATGTCCTGTGTTGTGTGATACTCCCTCATCTGTATGTCCTGTGTTGTGTGATACTCCCTCATCTGTATGTCCTGTGTTGTGTGATACTCCCTCATCTGTATGTTCTGTGTTGTGTGATACTCCCTCATCTGTATGTTCTGGTGTTGTGTTATACTCCCTCATCTGTATGTTCTGTGTTGTGTTATACTCCCTCATCTGTATGTTCTGTGTTGTGTGATACTCCCTCATCTGTATGTTCTGTGTTGTGTGATACTCCCTCATCTGTATGTTCTGTGTTGTGTGATACTCCCTCATCTGTATGTTCTGTGTTGTGTGATACTCCCTCATCTGTATGTTCTGTGTTGTGTGATACTCCCTCATCTGTATGTTCTGTATTGTGTGATACTCCCTCATCTGTATGTCCTGTGTTGTGTGATACTCCCTCATCTGTATGTCCTGTGTTGTGTGATACTCCCTCATCTGTATGTTCTGTATTGTGTGATACTCCCTCATCTGTATGTTCTGTGTTGTGTGATACTCCCTCATCTGTATGTTCTGTGTTGTGTTATACTCCCTCATCTGTATGTTCTGTGTTGTGTGATACTCCCTCATCTGTATGTTCTGTGTTGTGTGATAATCCCTCATCTGTATGTTCTGTGTTGTGTGATACTCCCTCATCTGTATGTTCTGTGTTGTGCTACCTCCTCAACTCCTCAGCTGTATGTTCTGTGTTGTGCTACCCCCTCATTAGTATGTTCTGTGTTGTGCTCCTGACTTCATCTGTATGTTCCATATTGTGCTATCCCCTCATCTGTATGCACTGTTGTGTCCCACTTTCCAACTCTCTGTGTCCATTATGTACTTTTGACCCTGTGTCCATTATCATGTGTGTGTCCCTATATGTCCATTATTACGTCCCCCTTTGTGTCCATTATTATGTGTCCCTTTCTGTGTCCATTATTATGTGTCCCCCTCTGTGTCCATTATTATGTGTCCCCCTCTGTGTCCATTATTATGTTCCATTCTGTGTCCATTATTATGTGTCCCCCGTCTGTGTCCATTATTATGTTCCACCCTGTATCCATTATTATGTGTCCCCCCTCTGTGTCCATTATTATGTTCCACTCTGTATCCATTATTATGTGTCCCCCTCTGTGTCCATTATTATGTTCCACTCTGTATCCATTATTATGTGTCCCCCCCTCTGTGTCCATTATTATGTGTCCCCCTCTGTGTCCATTATTATGTGTCCCCCTCTGTGTCCATTATTATGTTCCACTCTGTGTCCATTATTATGTGTCCCCCCTCTGTGTCCATTATTATGTTCCACTCTGTATCCATTATTATGTGTCCCCCCTCTGTGTCCATTATTATGCGTCCTCCCCTCTGTGTCCATTATTATATGCCCCCCGTGTCCATTATTATGTCCCTTCCCCCTCTGTGTCCATTATTATGCCCCCCGTGTCCATTATTATGTCCCCCCCTCTGGGTCCAATATTATGCCCCCCCGTGTCCATTATTATATTCCCCCCTCTGTGTATATTATTGTGTGCCCCCAGTGTCCATTATTGTGTCCCCCATCTGTCAATTATCATGTGCCCCCCTCTGTGTCCATAATTATGTCCCCTTTTGTGTCCATTACAGGGCTCCTCACCTCCCCCTTTCTCAGTGTTCTGCTCTTTCCACCTCTCGTAGATCACTTACCCTCTTCTCTGTTCCTCGGCATCAGCTCCTCCTGCTGGCTTACACCTTCCATGGGTCTGCTCCACACTGACAGGAAGGTCTCCCTAATGACACGTGCTGCCAGCAGTAGCGCTACTGAAGTCAGGAAGATTCAGTCAGCTGCACTGCCTTCTCAGTCCACCATTGGGTCAATGGCGGCAGCCACCCACCCACGTAGAGCCCTGTGTGGCCATGGCACCTATATGACGTCACACGGCGTACCGTCACATAGCATAGAGAATAGGCTGAGGCAAGTACGCGATGCGGGGAGGGCTTGTGAAGCAAAGCCTTCCACTGCACCGCTCTTTGAATGCCTGGCGGCCAGGACACAGAGGACTGGGAGGTGCTTCTGGGTGGGCAGGGGTAGAGGACAGAGGTGGTTGTTGGGGCTATGGGTTGAATGGGCAAGACCTCAGAAGGCCGCTGTTGGGGACAAGAAAACATTTTTTTCTTGTCTCCATCATATCTTCCTTGTGGGCCTATTTTCATGGGAGGGCCTGGAGCTGCAGCTCCACCGCCCCATTGTGAATCCGGCCCTGGTCATACATGATGATCAATATTTGCTTATCTCTCTTTAATAAAAAATATAAGATTTTATACTTACATCCAGTGTCGGATTTCACTTTGGGACTGCCAAGCTGCAGCCTTCCCCAGTAAAATTTGACACCTCAGTGAGCCAGTTGCAGTCCGTGATTGCACTGGCTACACTGTGAATGGCAGTGGTTTCCCATTGGAAGCACTACCTATCAGTCACACACAGGACAGGCAGTCCCTGGGGGGGGTCTCCCCCTGGGACTAAGCTGCGATAAGCAGAGAGCGGCTTCCAGTGGGAAACTGCTCCTCTGCCTTTCGGGCAGCCCTAGCCGGCATCTAGGGTTGCAAATGAAGCAGTCCCTAGAAGCCGGTGTATGTGCAGCGTAACCGCCACTTGTCTTGCACGTGCCAGTCCTGGCGTCTGTTAGATCCATTGCGCAGGTGCCGAGACCCAGTCGGCCGGGACTTCAGCATCTCCCCTTCTCCTTAGGCAGCCCCCCTCATCCAAGAGAGGCTACTTACATCTAGATCTGATGAGCCTATTCAAAGTAGCCTGGATATGAAATAACAATACTCATCCAGACATGGGTAGTCTGTATTTTTATTTATGCATGTATTACTTATGGTGTAAATGGTGACCTTGCTTAAAAAAAATTCAGCAATATCAAAAAAGAAAAGGGGGGGGGGGGGAAGAGTTGATTTCATGGTGCAATGAGAAATCCAAAAATTAAGGTAGTCACTCCCATAGTCGATGGTCGACTACCTTATTGTACTGAAAGTTTTCCTATTATTATTTAAACATAATTGTTATTCATTTCGCTCCTGACGAAGGTGCCTTTGAGCACGGAAACGCTTTGAGCCATCATTTTCACACGCTACTTTCCTCGCTGGTCACTGCACTTTTAATATTCACTGGCTGCCGCCCGCATACAGTATGTTCCCGAACAACTGAGCTTCAAATTACCTAAAATTACCTATCTCATAGCAGCAGGGAGCTTTCGAGACAGACGACCTCCTGGGGCGTCTCAGTGCTTGAACACCCAAGCCGTTTATACATCCAAGGCACAACTGCTGAGCCCCAACAGACTGCTTCGAGCAAACAAGGAGCTCTTGTGCTAGTCAATACGATCAGGGAGCAATACCATCTATACGTCAGTGCCGCCCATCACTCTGAGGCGGACAGCGCCAGTAACAGCATATTCTATCTGCACAAGGTGAGTGGCAGTAACAGCATATTCTATCTGCACAAGGTGACCTAGTTGCCGGCAACAATTATACTGCTAAGAGGATATCTGCAGCCATAACTACGGGACTTATGTTCACAGCAAAGCTGGACCACCAGTTCCAGGTATCATAAATAATATAATTATTCTTCACAACAAGACATTGTATTTCTACATAATCTATCTAACATGTCCTACATTTAAACAACATATTGGCTACGGAGAGTGTGGAACCTAAATATATAGTGCAGTCCAGTGGTTCCCAAACTGTGCGCCGCGGCACCCTGGGGTGCCTCGGGACACTTGCAGGGGTGCCTCAGGTTGGTGGGCCAGCACAAACAGCTTGTCAATGTAATGTAAATATGTGCACAAAAATAAGCACAAACCTGTCCACCACCATATAACCAAACCTAAGGATGACAGGTCAGCACAATTTACTTCACTTTACTACATTTTTTTCTGAATTTCTCATTAACAAACTTTTGGCTTAGGGGTGCCGTGAAAACAATGCTGATGCACTAGGGTGCCGTGATTCAAAAAAGTTTGGGAACCGCTGGAGCAGTCTGCACTTCTTTCATGTGAATAACACCTACCGTTGCAACAATTGTTGCCTCCTTTTCCCAGCTTATTATTGAAAAAATAACCAGTTTTATATGAATTATTTTTTTTTTTGCTTTTTTGTGTTTTATTTTTCTTTAAACACATCATGCAATTTACCATATCCTCATTATAGAGATTTGTATTTAAATTTGTTCATGTCTATGTATCATTTTTTAAACAATTTTGTGATGGTTTATATGCTTTTTAATTAGTAAAATATATTTATACTTGAATCTGTTCTCTTTGGAGTATGATTTGAATGTGCAACCACTTTTTATATTGTTATTTATTTAGGTTGTAAAAATAGTGTAAACAATAATAATGAATACTATGCTAAAAATGACACAGCACCTTACACAGTACATACATGAGCACACAAGAAAAACAGTTACTGTAATAGTAATACAAAACATTGCAGGACAAGGACATGGTTTATAAACATAGCTGCATAACACAAGCAGCAGGGCGTCAGCAACCAAGTGTTAGGTGCCAACTGGGGAGTTAGGAGTAAATGATAATATAAGTAGGGGGAGGAGAAGCATGAGAGGGACGAGGGCCCTGCTAGTGAGAGCTTAAACTCTAAAGGGGAGGGGTAGGCAGACAGGGGCGACACAGATGAGGTAGATCAAGGGTCTTCAACCCGTGGGGGACCTGTTTCCCGTGGCCAGCCAACAGGCTCCATTTGCTGGGCGCCCGTTGAAATTTTGTTACCAGGGGGCGCCCGGCTCCCTACCTGCACCGCCAGCCAGAGGCTGAAGCTCACTCCTGAGCTCTGGCTTCCGGCTCCCACAGTGTGTGCAGTGCGCTATGGGAGAGACATCATGATGTCTCTCCCATAGTTCAGACAGAAGAGCAGCCAGGCAGACCGAGGCAGCAGACGCGGGAGTGGGGTTTAAGGTAAGTAGCAGTATTTTTTTTGGTAAGCAGCTTCACCAGTGGGGGCAATACTACTAGGGGGCATTACTATTAGGGGCACTACTACTAGGGGGCATTTCTATTAGGGGCACTACTACTACAGGGTATTTCTATTAGGGGCACTACTACTAGGGGGTATTTCTATTAGGGGCACTACTACTAGGGGGCATTTCTATTAGGGGTACTACTACTAGGGGGCAATTCTATTAGGGGCACTACTACTAGGGGACATTTCTATTAGGGGCACAAATACTGGGGGACCACTAATGGGGGCATTGCATAAGGCACACTACAACTACTGGGGACACTGCAGAAGGGGCATTACCACTGTGAGCTCTACATAAGGGGCAGCACTACTGGGGGCACTGAATAAGGGGTACTACCACAACTGGTGGCACTTTATAAGAGGCGTTACCACTGTGGGCACTGCATAATGGGCAGCACTACTGGGGGCACTGAATAAGGGGTACTACCACTACTAGCGGCACCACATAAGATGCATTACCACTGTGGGCACTGCATAAGGGGCACTGCACTATCACTACTGGGGGCACGGCATATGGGGCACTACCACTACTGAGGGCACGGCATAAGGGGCACCACTGCTGGGGGCACTGCATAAGGGACACTAACACTACTAGGGGTACTGCATAAGGGGCACCACTACAGTGGGCATTGCATTAGGGGTACTACTGCTGTGGGCATTGTTTAAGTGGCACTACTTCTGTGGGCATTGTGTATAAGGGGCACAAATGTGGGCATTGTGTAAAATGGGCACTTCTGTGTGTCATACATGAATAAGGGACACGACTATGTGGTGTAATGTGAATTGGGTGAATCAAGATTGTGCTACTGTGTGGCGTATAGCTTAGTGGCCCTCAGCCTTTGTTGAATTTTTTAATGTGGCCCACACTGTGTAAAAGGTTGAAGACCCCTGGGGTAGATAGTGAGGAAGGAGCATGGAGCAGTGGGTTAGGATACGTGCTGCGGAATGTGTGTGTTTAAGATGACCTGATGTTATGTCACAATTAAGTCCTTCATTCATCTATCTCTATAACAAAAAAAAATGTGTTTGTGTTATTTACATGAGAGATGTACAAAATAAAGTAGTTGGAATTTAATTTTTGTCTGTTACATTTTATCATCTAAATACATCCAGCTAAAAATGCAGCTATTATGTGACTGTCCTGCCATCCTAACAGTGACTACTTTAATCCCAGCTGCTGGGTACTATGCCATGCTCCTGTGAGTGGATGCTTCTCACAAATGGGTGCAGCCATGCCCAACATGCTGTGGTCCCATGGGATGTTGCTGTACCCAGGCCCAGAATTTCTCTTAGCAGCCCTGGAGGTGACAGACAGGGACAGGAGGGAATGGGGCTTAGTGGTGGGATAACAAGGCCATGGAGGAAGGGAGGTGGTTGAGAGTGGAGGAACAGGAAAGGTGGGGGAAAGAAGCAGAGGGTTGGAAAGGAGACTGATGAGAGAATAAAGGGGGAAAAGCAAGTGGAGGAGACAAGAGGGGAAGGATAGGGATGGATAAAGCAGAGGATTATGTGGACACTGAATAAGGGGGGTGTTTGAAATAAGGGTGTTCATGCTGTGGACGAGGTAATAAGTGAGATGAAAACTGGAGTGGAGGCTTAAAAAGCCACTCACAGTTCTTCAAGACAGGACAGTCCCGGTTTCAGGGGACTGACCCCCACCATTCTGCAATCGTGCTCTTCATCGTGACTAGAGGTATGGTGGGATGTCTTTCCATAGAATCACCATAAAAGTGTTGTTTTTATGTGAAAAATGTGGACCTGGGACACGGGGGTGTAGTTCATATCCCAGCAGTTGGGATACCGGCACTCAGAATACCGGGGCCGTAATCCCGTCACCGGTCAGAATCCAGGCGCCAGCATCCCGACCACTGGCATTCTGCCGCAAAGTATTGTGGTTAGGGGTAGTATTAGGCACTAGGGAAGGGTTAGAGTTAGGCTGCAGGGGGAAAGTTAGGTTCAGACTGCAGGGAGGGGTTTAGGTTTAGGCTGGGTGGTGGGGTGGGTTAGGTTTAGGCTGCGGGGAGGGAGGGTTAGGGGTAGTGTTAGTATACTTATCTGCGGGTGTCGGCCATGTAACCCAGTCGGGACTTTGCATGCTGAGAGAGGCTCTTTAGTATGACTGTGTCTAAGGACACATCTGTATATTTTTACATCATCCTGATGTCTTGATATATGTGGGTCAGCCTCTGAAACTTTGACTTCCACCACCGTGTGGTCTGCATTATTTACTGTTTGTTTGCCGGAGTGCCATCCAAGTTTTGTTGTATATATATACTGTATATAGATATCTATCTATCTATCTATCTATCTATCTATCTATCTATCTATCTATCTATCTATCTATCTATATACACACACACACAACCACACTATTAACACAACCACACTATTATGTTAAAGCTTCAAAGCTTCAATTCCTATGTAAATAAGTTAAAAATGTATTTTCTCCATCCTGCATCAGAAAATATAATAAAGTTGGACTATTATACGCTTTGCAAACAGTTATAACAAGAAGAGTGTCCTTTATAATGCTTTCAATGTCATAAAGCAGGAAGGCATTTATAATTAATATATTAGCAATATCTCTGTGTTGCAAATCTTATTAATGCTGATGAACATGCAGGGAAAGCAATTTGGGATGTGACGGCATGCTGTGCAAATAATGCAGCACGAGAGGATGTAGAGTAAATGTGACAGATAAAGCCAGACAAAAACACAATTGCTCTTCTAAAAGTGTAACTGAGATATAGTGAAAAGCATGTAAGTGCCCCTATAAATACACATAGTAAAAAAAACAATTGAGCATTTAGATAACAAGTTAAAATGATCTTTTATAACTTCTCTGCAACTACATAAAATACAAACACTAGCTGTCAGTAGCTGAATAGCAAAAGCATGTACAGTACTATAGTAATGCAACAAATAAAACTAGTGTCATGGACATATATACTGTATGGTACTTTTGTCTGCCTAATATAATAAAAATAATTGTGAGGATTCAGGACTCAGGCAAACATCTTAAATTATTTTGATATTACAAACCCCATATAGTGGTACAATGTTATATATTTACTTAATTTCATTATTCAGCTGAATGTAAAAGAGTTAAGGTGTAACTCCTTTTATTTGTGTATACACCCCATGTGGATTTGTTATGCTCCATGTGGATTTGTTATGCTGTGCATGCTATAGGGACAATAACATGAACACTTTGGCTAATTGATTACTAATACTTGTTTTTTTTTATCTGTTTATTGAAAATCACTATATTTTCAATATGAAATTGGGAAAGTTAAAACAGAATGAAAAAACTGAATTTGGAATCGGCTAGGCTACAACACTCAACCAGATAGCAATACCAGAAAGGATAATTTATAACAATGAAATAAATGAGCAATAAAACTGGAGAGAGTGAAAAGGGCAGGAATACTACATTTAGACTTTACAACTAACGTCTGTCCTGCCACACAGGTTTGTACAGAAAATGCATCTTATTCACATGACCAATGCAATGCACAATGCACAAGTACCCTAGGCGCTGGCACTGCATGCAGGTGCTATGTGCAGCTGGGATACGCCATGCCATGTTGTGCTTAATCTGACACTTTCACCAGTTCCAATGCAACAAAAATAATACCCGGCAGCGCAGGCCTTAGGCTCTGCCCATGCAATTATCTGGGAGGGCAGGGGGTAGCAGGCTAGCTAGGAGCGTGGCATCGTGGGTCTAGAAGGGGGCATGGCCTCACGCAGGCTCAATCACGTCCCGGCCGTGGCTACAACCTATGATGTCGAGGCCTTAAGCTGGCCACACACTAGAACAACTTACATCCAACCAGCCAACTTGTTGATTGGTTGGAATGAAAATCTGGTAAGGAATGGGAGTAAATGATGATCAGCAATTTACTCCTAAATGCCAGAAAACAGATGAAAATGGTTGTTCAGACAAGTTTGTTAAATGTTAGATCTAAACTATTTGTTCATACAACAGTTTTGGTCCATTTTTCAGCGTCTGGGAGCAAATTGCTGATTGTATTCCTTACCAGATTTTCATTCCAACCAATCTACTAGTTGGCTGGTTGGACAGATAATCTTTAGATGTGTGGCCAGCTTTAGTCTATAAAGACTCAGGTTCTCGGCATCCTGGTGGAGGGGGACCGGGGGACCTAGATGAACATTTTGCTATGGGGCCCCCCCAGGTGTAGTTATGCCCCTGACTGTTACAGAAGTAGCAAAGTTACTTATCTTTTCTTGTTTCTTGTTACCGGCTTCTGCGCATGTGTGACCTCAGGTCACGCATGTGCAAAGCAGCTGGGGAGGCAGAGATGAGGCAGCAGAGGGATTCTCTTCACCTCCCAGCAACTCTTTCCCGTAGGATTGACTGGGGTTCCGAGAACAAGTGCCATCTGAAGATGTTGTTTGTTCTCACAGGTAAACTCCAAAAACGTTATATATAAAAATATATATATTAGATAGATAGATACATGTATATATATATATATATATATATATACACACACACCAGGATAGTCCTGCACTCACGGCAAAACAAATGACAATGTCAGGGTGCTTCCAAGGACATGTGGGTCCACAAATAGGGTAGAATTTCCAAAGGAAGGATGCACTCTCTGTTTAAAATTCCATGCACAGTTTATTCATCTTTAGAACATCTTAGTTGTACAGAAGAAATCAATATTCATGGTCGACGTTTCGGTATAATGCTGTACCTTTCTCAAGACCTCAATTCAACAAGTCATGCATGGTATATAGTAGAGAAATGATAATACAAAATCTGTGAAACATGAAAGAAACAAACAATGATCTGTCTATCAGGCTCCCGTCTGTCATCTGTGATTAAAATAAATCAATCACTATAAACCACTACTGTGATGTTAAATCGCCTCAGTGACACATAATGGGTTAATAGATAGTCCTTTGGAAATTCTACCATATATATAAATATATATATAAACGAAGAGTGGTATATAGCGCTAGTCCTTATACAACGTCACTTATAGTCTTTTAATTAAAGGCAAGCACTCCCCAGTCCTTCAGGGTGGCAGCTCCTTCTCCCAAATACTGCGGTTCCAGCAGTTGAAATCTACAGAAACAAAAAGTAGAAAAAGAGTGCCTCCTAGTGCAGTAGGGTCTCGTTCCCGCAAGCCCCAGTGAGTTCCTGCTCTAATAGAGCAGGAAGCTCACTACTGACATCATGAGTGATGTCAGTAGGGCCGCCCACAAACGACAGGCGCTCCTTCAGGAATGCCTCCATTTGGCCAGCCACCCCCCCTCCCCGCCTACAAAATGGGGTGAGTTGTCGATCAACATCGACAGCCGCCCCGTTTGTAGCGAGCCCCGGAGCGAGTGAATTTCTCACTCGCTCCAGGGCTCGCGCATGACAATGCACGACGAGTGCATAGCGATTGCAAGCTGGTCTGAATCAGGCCCTGTGTGCGACTGCAGCTGTATCTGTATATGAAATGCTACATTGCAGTGTTGGCCGCTGTTTTTCACACCACTTTCCGATGATTTTACAGACTCGGTTGCACACAGAACATACACATGCCACGTATAATTTTAATCAGCAAAGTCTGCTTGTGTGTCTTATTTGCATTGCATTGCGAATAAGAGGCATTTGCTGCAAAAAAGACGCACGGCGAGGCTGAGTCACATGGGTGTCAGCAGCTCTCACGCACCCTGTGTAACGGGAATCATAACGCAGGGAATATAGACAAGGAAGGACATATTTGTATGTGCATTACATAATACTAAGAGGGAATATTGTCTATATATATATATATATATATAGATATATATATATATATATAGAAACAAAAACACAATAAAATTTAATGCACACATAAAACAAAGTAAAATGCCCGTACATTAAAAAATAATTCAATAAGCTTATCTGCAAATGTCCATGGTTACTTTACAGGAGCCCCGGGCAGAAGGTAACATCAATCACTTGTAAATCTCAACGCGTTTCATCCACATCAAATGTATAGGACTTCATCAGGAGGATAATAAATAAACACAACCATGTACCTTAAAGGTATCCCTTAATTAGTGGGCATGAGTACCGCCATTCTGTGATCGAGAATGCGTTCCAATGACCCGGAAATCAACCGGAAATGCGTTCCACAATCCCGGATATATGTCCCCAAGGTCCGTTTTTCTATTCAACAAATGGCCTAATAATGTCTCTTACACAAGCGGTTTGCCCACTCGGAGTCCACCGATATGCTGGATAAGCTAATTGGGTCACAGTGCCCTCAGCTCCAGCAGCCGCGTGTAACTCCGATGGGCCCCGTCTGTGAGTGACGGCGGCCATTTTGTTGTGGATTCTCCTCTAGCAATTGCTCTAGTGTTAGCCAACGCCATATTGCCATGGTCTAATCCTACTATAATCATTTAAATAGTTAGGAAATTAAACCCACGGTGACCAAGCACCTTACTAAACCACTGACTACTAGGGATATCTACATATATAATAAAGGGCATGTGCAAGTGATAATATATACAGCAAAGAGCATGTTAAAAAATCCCTTGGGATCACAAAAAATGCAGCAATAATCAATACAGGAAACTAATAAGAATATGTGTTTATATATATATATATATTATATACATATACATATACATACATACATATACACATAAAATGAACATACATATAGGAGCAGTAATAAGGTGTAATATAAAAGTCCATAAGGAAGAGCCATATACATGTTACAAGGATAAAATATTAAAAGATATCAATTATAATATTTTTAAAAAACAAATAGGTAAAAAATAAAATGTTATGACCATAAAAGACCTTTAGAAAACCATAAAACCCACGTAAACAATATTCTAAAACAATCCTTAGTCTAAAAATGGAGCAATCTCGTAATTGTCATTAAGACCATTGGGGACCATGGTGTTTAATGCATATATCCAATACATCTCACGTCTCGATAATTTATTGTCTAAATTACCTCCTCGTTCCCCAATAGTCACGTGCTCAATGGCCTTAAATTTAAAACCATTCAGTTCAGAATTATGAAATTGTTTAAAATGCCTAGGGACATTATGGTTATCTAGTTTATTCTTTATACTCCACACATGTTCCTGGATCCGAATATTTAATGGTCGCTTTGTCTTTCAAATATATTTCAATCCACGTGGGCATTCCAACATATAAATCACCCAGGTTGTTATACAGTTCATAAACTCATAAATCGGAAAAAATTTTGAGTCATCGAAGTTTGTAAAGGACATATTGTTAGGATTAATATATTTACAAATAATACAGTGACCACATTTGAAGAAACCTTTTCTTAGGTTTTCCCAGGGATTCATATTTCTATGTGTTTTCACCTTTAGCTGACTGGGAGCAAGTATACTTTTCAGATTTTTAGCCTTTTTAAAAACAACCTTAGGTCTGTCTGGTAGGACAGTGTTCAACATGCCATCCATTTTCAGGATGTCCCAATGTTTTATCAGGGTTTTGAGTATCCGTTTTTCATCTTTATTATAGTAGTGATAAAAAGAACCTCATTTTCTTTATTCTTAGTCTTCTCTTTATATTTCAATAAGTCAGATCTGTTAATATTCTTTGTTGTAATCATAGATTCACTTAGCAGATCATTAGGGTAACCCCTTTCTTTAAACCTATCAGAATACAGTTTGAGTTGTTCATCGCATTTATCTTGTTCACTGCAATTACGCTTAACCCTACAAAATTGTGAGAAAGGTATATTTGTTTTCCATTTTGATGCATGTCCACTTTTAAAATGTACATAAGAATTGGTATCCACAGTCTTGATAAAACTTTTAGTTTGGATGACATTATCAATACTCCTTAAAACTAAATCCAGGTACTCCACCTGGTGGTCATCAAATTTATATGTAAAAGACAAATTATATGTATAGTCACCAATACATTTCATAAAATCATCAAAGGTTGGCTTAGGACCCTTCCATATAATTAAAATATCATCAATATAATGTTGGTATAAAATAATGTTAGTTCGAAAAATATTTTCCCCATAAATGAACATGTTCTCCCAACTACCCATATGTAAATTGGCAAAACTGGGTGCAAAGGTGGTTCCCATAGCCGTCCTACATATTTGGAGATAAAAATTATTCAAAAATTTAAAATAATTATGTTTCAATATAAAATCAATTAAAACACAAATAAAATTTTTATGGGCTTCACTCAAATCTGGATCTTCAAGCAGGAATTCTATACCTTTAGTATGATCAATTGACGTATATAATGATTGCACGTCAATAGTGACCCAATGGTAATCCTCATCCCATATAAAATTCTCTAAAATTTGTAAAATTGCCGTGGTGTCTTTTGTATAGGATATCAATTTATGCACATATTTTCTCAGAAATATTTCCACATATTCAGAAATATGTGCTGTCAGGGAGTCAATACCTGCCACTATTGGTCTCCCCGGAGGATTATCCAGGCACTTATGAATCTTGAGGAGAAAATAAACGATAGGTATCACTGGATTATTTTCAATTAGATATTGAAATTCATGTTTGTCAATAATACCTTGTCTCAATGCATCCACCAGGATAGTCCTAAGTTTTTCCACAAATCATGCTGTGGGATCCATGTCCAATTTTTTGTAGGAGACAACATCATTTAATAGTCTGTATCCTTCCATCTCATAATTTGTCCTATTCATAATCACTAAACCTCCCCCTTTATCAGCTTGAGAACTATCTCCTCATTATCTCTCAACCTCTTTATAGCATTCTTTTCAAAATTGGTTAGATTGTCTTTCACTCTTATTGTCTGAGAAGTATTTTTTGTATCACATAACTCTTTTTTCACTAATTCATAAAACATCTCAATTTGGCTGCTTTTGGATTCTAACGGGTAATATTTGGAGCATGGTTTTAACCCTGACTTGGAATGACTGATAGCACTACTTATTTCTGTGGACTCCTTCTTTAGAAAATGCCTACGTAGAGTCAATTTTCTAATACATTTATTAAGATCAATAAATAATTAAAAGTTGTTGGGCTGAGCCGTAGGAGCGAACGTTAAATCTTTACACAACAAAGAAGTCTCTGCCTCGGATAATTCATATGATGAAAGATTGAAAATGCCTCTACCTTTTAGATCAGCATCTTCATTTAATTTTGTAGGTTTCGTCTTTTTTTGTATTCGCTTAAGGCCCCTCCTTCTCCCTCGTCTTCTATTAGTCTTCTTTTTAATGGAGATGATCGTCTCACCTGTTCTTGACATCCCATACTTCCCATCGGTCTCTCCCTCACATCTGAGGCCATTGGGGATATAGGGCATGGTTGTGATTATTTATTATCCTCCTGATGAAGTCCTATACATTTGATGTGGACGAAATGCGTTGAGGTTTACTGGTGATTAATGTTACCTTCTGCCCGGGGCTAGTGTAAAGTGACCATGGACATTTGCAGATAAGCTTATTGAATTATTTTATAATGTACGGGCATTTTACTTTGTTTTATGTGTGCATTAAATTTTATTGTGTTATTTGATTACACCATGGTCCTTTTCTCTTTTTACACCATTATTGCATAAAAACTATGGCTGGTGTCTTATGATTCGAGTTGTCTCGCTCCAAATAAGAAGTTGAAGTGCTGAACACGCTATTGGTTGTTTCATGCTGATTGATTTGTGGTTAATTCCACTGCCTAAGGTACACCTCCATCACATAGGTGAATACTACTGGTGAAGGGTACTACAGTCGGTACGAGATTGCACTAGGAGGCGCTCTTTTTTCCACTTTTTGTTTCTATATATATATATATATATATATATATATATTATATATATATCTATATATATATATATATATAGACAATATTCCCTCTTAGTATTATGTAATGCACATACAAATATGTCCTTCCTTGTCTATATTCCCTGCGTTATGATTCACGTTACACAGGGTGCGTGAGAGCTGCTGACACCCATGTGACTCAGCCTCGCCGTGCGTCTTTTTTGCAGCAAATGCCTCTTATTCGCAATGCAATGCAAATAAGACACACAAGCAGACTTTGCTGATTAAAATTATACGTGGCATGTGTATGTTCTGTGTGCAACCGAGTCTGTAAAATCATCGTTAAGTGGTGTGAAAAACAGCGGCCAACACTGCAATGTAGCATTTCATATACAGATACAGCTGCAGTCGCACACAGGGCCTGATTCAGACCAGCTTGCAAGCGCTATGCACTCGTCGTGCATTGTCGTGCGCGAGCCCTGGAGCGAGTGAGAAATTCACTCGCTCCGGGGCTCGCTACAAACGGGGCGGCTGTCGATGTTGATCGACAGCTCACCCCATTTTGTAGGCGGGGAGGGGGGGTGGCTGGCCAAATGGAGGCATTCCTGAAGGAGCGCCTGTCGTTTGTGGGCGGCCCTACTGACATCACTCATGATGTCAGTAGTGAGCTTCCTGCTCTATTACAGCAGGAACTCACTGGGGCTTGCGGGAACGAGACCCTACCGCAAGGGTCTTGTTGCAAGCCCGATGGTTGCGACCATCGCAACCATCACCTGGTCGCTCACAAAAGCTGTGGGTGGTCACCCACAGCTTAGCGAGTGGCCAGGAGGCCGGGTTTTTTTAAAAAAGCGGCTACCCTGATTCAGAGCGAGCGCTCGCTTTTTGCGAGCGCCTCTGAATTAGGCCCACAGAACATACACATGCTGCATATAATTTTAATCAGCAAAGTTGTTGCATTGCAAATACAGTAAGACGCATTTGCGGCAAAACAGAAGCACAAAAAGATGCTCGGCATTAGTAAACTTGCATGGGATTAGGCGCGACTAAAAGGGCTGTTTAACGCGACTGCAGAAACCATATCTTGGGGGTCGGGATGCCGATGGTCACAATACCGACAGCGGCGTCCCAACAGTCAAATTCCCAACCCAACTAGGTAAGTACTCTAACCCTCCCCCCTGCAGTCTAACTGTAATACTTACTGTCGGGATGCCGGCAGTCAGGATTGTGGTGACGGGATTCCGACTGCTGAGCTATTTCTAGCACAGTGTGTACAGGGCTCGCAGTAGGCTCACAAGGGGGTCAAGCTGGCTGCACACTGCTCAGCAGATCGGGAGCATTTAACCCGATAAGGGGTTGATGATGAGCTCTCTCACCTTGGCCAAGATCTCCTGTGCAGAATGAATGCTCTGGGCTCACACAAGTCATTCCTTCAGCTACTCATATAAGTGGTCACACTCTTGATCTTGTCTTCCAGATTGCATTAGAAGTCTCTAACCTAAATATAAACCCAGTCACGTGGTCAGACCACCACTCGATTCGCTTCTCAGTTGCAACCCCTCAAAATAGAACTTTACCCATGGAGTTGACAAGGTATCGTCCAAGGAGGGGCATGACCCCCCAGGTTCTTGCAGCAAACCTGGATCTTTCTGCGGTAATGGGGGCCTGTGAAGATCCTTGTTCTCTAGTCCATTATTATAACAGAGATGTGACAGCTGCAATGGATATTATCACCCCTGTGCGTATACGACCCTGCATACCACACCGTCAAGCCCCTTGGTTTGACAATAGTGTTAGTGAACTCAAGAAAAGGGGGCGTAAACTTGAAAGACGATGGAGGAAGACTAACCTGGTAAAGGATAAGTTAACAGTAATCAAACATATTGGAGAATATCAATCAACAATCTCCCATAAGAAAACAGAGTTCCTTTCAAATGAGATCAAGGCAGCAAACAATAGGCCAGCTCAGCTTTTCCGTACAGTGGAGACGCTTTGCAAACCAGCATGCCTACAGCTTGATGAAACCCTCTCCCAGTCAAGATGCAATGAGTTTGCAAAATTCTTTGCAGATAAAGTATCCTCCATACAGGCTGGAATCCCCGTAGTGCCATCAAAGGATTGCCAAACTACCAAGCCTGCCAAGGTAAGCCACCTGTCTCCCTTTGACATAATGGATATAAAAGACATTGCCAAAATTATCAGAATGTTGCGACCCACCACCTGTGATCTGGACCCTGCCTCAACAAAGTTTCTCATAGGACGTATGGACATGATTGGTCCTTTAATTGCAAAAATAGTTCATTGCTCTTTGCAAACAGGCATATTTCCAGAACCACTAAAGGAAGCCATTGTTAGACCACTTCTTAAAAAACCTAATTTAGACCACGACTACATCAACAACTTTTGACCAGTATCAAACCTTCCTTTTCTAGGAAAGGTCATTGAGAAAGTGGTGGCAATGCAACTGGAAACCCGCCTGTCTACCCATGATATTTATGATCCATTCCAGTCAGGATTCAGGAGGACATAGCACTGAAACAGCTCTGGTATGTGTGCTTAATGATCTTCTGATGGCAAGAGACAGAGGTGATTGTTCAATCTTAATCCTTCTGGATCTCTCAGCAGCATTTGATACTGTGGATCACGGGATTCTAATTGAGAACCTGAAAAATTTCTGTGGACCTGATGGCACAGTCCTTAGCTGGTTCAAATCATTTCTGACCAGCCGGTCACAGAGAGTTTCTTCTGGAGTAAACTCTTCATCACCAGTGCCACTTCCATGTGGTGTCCCACAGGGTTCTATACTATCTCCCATGATTTTTGCTATCATTGGGTGAAATAATCAGACGTCATGGCCTGGTCCACCACTGCTAGGCAGATGATACACAACTGTAACTGTTCTTTGCTTCAGGTACAAAGGACCCCATAACAACCCTAAATGGCTACCTAGCTGAGCTTCAGGAGTGGATGAGTGCCAGTTGGCTGCGACTGAACCCTGATAAAACAGAGGTCCTTATGATAGGTCACAAAGTCAGGGCTAAAGCATAGCCAACCAACAGGACTTATGCTTGGGGGAGCAGAATTAGAAAACACTGAACATGTGCGGAATCTTGGTGTTGTCCTGGATAGTGGCTTGACACTTAAACATCAGGTATCAGTCACAATCAAATCCTCATTCTTTCATCTGAGGAACATTGCCAGAATCAAGCACTTAGGACCTCATTCAGAGTCAGTCGAAGCGGCCGCACGGTCGTACGCCACCGATGTTCGCTATACTGCGCATGCATAAAGTTCGCAATGCGCGTGCGCAAACTAGCCGCTACGATCAGAAATTTCTCTCTCCTTGAACACAGCCAGGTCGGTAATTTGAGTTACAGATTGAGGCGTTTGTGGGTGGTAACAGGGGAAGGTGCTTGAAAACGGGGGAGTGGAGATCCGAATGCAGGCGTGCCTAATTATGCAAACTTATGGGAGTGCATACGGTTTATGGGAGTGCATAATTAACAAAGTAGCGTCATGGCACATGTGACATGGGAGGTTTTTACACTGACATGATCGTAGAGCTTAAGAGAGGGTATGGTCAACCTTAAGCTCTACGACCAGTTCCGATGGTCTCGATTAATCCTTATATGCCCGGAGATGATGTGCAATGCGTACGAGAAGGGGGCGTATTTTTTTTAATTCCGCCCGCTTCCTCCCCTTGGTCGGCCAGCTACCGATTCGAACTTAAGGACGCAACTTGCGAGGGAATCATTTGCATAACCGGCCCCTTTTCCCGTACGACCGTGCGGCCGCTTTGACCTACTCTGAATGAGGTCCTTAATTCCCTCAGAAGATCTGCCTAAAGTCATACATGCATTTATATCATCACGCCTAGACTACTGCAATGCCCTCTACCTTGGACTCCCAGCAAAAGAATTACACCGCATGCAGATGGTACAAAACGCAGCTGTCAGGCTATTAACCAAACCAGCCCCGTTCCAGCCACATAACACCCACTGTCTACTCCCTTCACTGAGATGGCGAATAGTTTTCAAGATTGGCTTACTAACTTACAAAGCCCTACATGACCATGGTCCAAGGTAACTAAAGCAGCTACTGATTCCTTACCGTCCCACTCGAATACTGCGATCCCTTGACAAAGGACTATTAACAGTACCTAGAATCTCCTGGAATCTGGGGGTCGAGCTTTCAGTTTTGGGGCTCCAACCTTATGGAACTCACTTCCCCGTACAGTTCGAGAGGCCTCCACTCTAGAATCCTTCAAAAGTAGACTCAAGACTTACCTCTTCACCCAAGCATTTCACTAATGTCCCTTGTTTAAGCTTATTTTGTATTTTGTACTGTAAAGGCAAATGTAAAGCACTTTGGGCCTGATTCAGACCCACTCGCGAGCGGCTGTCCACTCGCAAGTGGGTCGATGTTATGGACTGAGCATGCGCACGACGGAGGGAGCTCCGTCGTGCGCATGCGCCAGACGCGACGAGCGAAGGAAAGTCCTTCGCTCGTTGTGTCCGATCAAAGGGGGCGTGCTGTCAATGTTGATTGACAGCACGCCCCCTTTGGTGGGCGTGCCGGGGGCGTGCCTCCCTGACGGGGGCGTTCCCACGGGAACGCCTCCCGTCAGAAGCCGGCCCACTGACATCACTAGTGATGTCAGTGGGAGTGATTTTGGCTCTGATAGAGCCAAAACCACTCCTGAGCTTGCGGTTGAAAACCTCAACCGCAGGCTCTGGCTCGCAAATTCGATGGTCGCGATGGTCTCGACCATCGCCACCATCACAATGCACGCTCGTATAGCCTGTGGGTGGTGACCCACAGCTATACGAGCGTCCAGGAGGACGCTCCATGAAAATGGAGGCCGGCCCTCATTCAGAGCGTGCGCTCTGCTCAGAGCGTACGGCTCTGAATGAAGGCC
This sequence comes from Taudactylus pleione, assembly GCA_031769625.1. Taxonomy (NCBI): domain Eukaryota; kingdom Metazoa; phylum Chordata; class Amphibia; order Anura; family Myobatrachidae; genus Taudactylus; species Taudactylus pleione. The sequence goes on along the minus strand of JAUIMM010000368.1, from coordinate 7,128,538 downwards.
TTTGAGTCCTTTAGGAGAAAAGCACTATATAAATAAAATTATTATTATTATTATTATTATTATTATTATTATTATTATTATTATTATAACAATGTGGAATGTACAGTCCCATATAAGGGCACTTGCGACTCCCTATGTCTGGAGATGTGGATTGAGGGCATTCAAGTTCAACCAAAGAACAGTAAGGACATTCACATGTAAATGGAGATGCAAACTATAATGAGTAGTCCACTTCTTCATTCAAAGGTGTTGAGAGGGGGGGGAAGGGGGGTTTATTTACTACATGGACCCAAATCCAAAATCCAAAAATAAGAACACTAATAATAATATTTTGACACAGAGAACTAGTCTCATAAAACTATCTAGACCTCCATCCTTGTACTCTTCCTCAAACGTTTCATTTTCCTAGCTTTCCTTCTATGTTTCTGACTGTGATGTACTCTCCCCACCTCTCTCACTTTAATTTGTGGTACCTCATGGTTCTGTCTACTATTCTTTACCTGCTCATTTTCCCTTGGTCAAATATTAAACTCAAATTCAATTGTACCTTCTACGCTAGTTACACTGAAATATGTTCCTGCTTAATTCTTTTGCACCATCATTTGTTTCTAAAGGCCTATCTACCATTTCAGGTTGGAGGTTTGTGTGGAACCTAGAATTATCCAACAAGAATTAGTCCTATATCCTCCATCAAATTGTCTTATTGTCCAGTAATTGCCCATCATATTTCCTACACCAAAGGAATACTGCATAGGTGTAATTTTGATATCCTTCTTTTCACATATTCAGCCTCTGACTATATCTTGCCAGTTTTTATTTAAGCAACAATTCTGATGCTCTTAATCATGATGCCACAAAGATATAAATACTTTCTAATTAAAATATGTAATTATTAGGAAGCATACCAGTTTAAAGATGAAATGTTGGCTGGGGATCTGGATCTAATAAAAATGTAACTCAACTATAAAAGTAACAGAAACAAATTAATAATCAACATGATGCTTTAAGGCATAAATTGCATATTTAATTCATAGATAACAACTTATTTCCACTTCCGAGTTTAGAGAATCAAGACCATTTTAGTTTCTATTGTGAGATCATCCTGGTAAATCTAAACCTGGTCTTCCCAAAAGGATATTTGTCCTTATCACAACCTCCCAACCCCCCCCCTAGCATCAGATGGTTCTATACAATTCCGTTATTTACGCAGTCTGAGACAAGCATAATTTAAGTTATGATTGAGGTACATTGTCAGGATGGTGTTGAAAAGACCTGCTCCCTTGTGTATAGCTCAGTCTCACTCTTATTGTTATTATATTTTCACACAACATGTGCAAAGAGTAGCCTTATTAAAGAAATAGATAAATGCTATTCAAGATTCACTGCAAATATATATCCGGTTTAGCAATGCTATTGATAGGTAAGTTATTATTTAAAAGTCCTTTCAAAAGCAACTTGTATCTGTAAGGTGTTCAGTATATTTATATATATATATATATATATATATATATATAAAATAATTTTCTTGAATAGTTGGTGAGGTTTCAAGCCTCAGAGCCAAATCAAGTTAATATTAGGTATTATATATACTTTCCCTATAAATAAAATGAGCATAACGAATAATAAAAAAGTACACAAGTTACAATAAAACAAAACAGCTGCGTTCAATAAGTTTTTCTTTTAGCACAATCAATAATGCCATAAAAAAATGAAACTTCTTTTGTTTGTTCTCCTGGAAGACATGAACGCAGAAATATTGTTACTGTATGCCAGTAACCTGTCAATGGCTACTGGGTTGTTTACCTGTTTAGAAAGTCTGGGTTCATCCTCAATGTATTTCTGTTCTTTTGGCAGAAGTGTAGCCAGACTGGCCTTTACCTGCAGATAATAATAAGTGGGTGTAAAAAGGCAACTTGTACAAACGATCAGTTTTCCATCTTAATTGTAATCTGTGACCGGCACATGCACCCTGATTAAAAATTCACAAAAGCAAAATCGTATAAAGGACATAAGTGCATAATACCAAGGGAGGGTAACTGGCATGCATACTTAACAGGGGCAGTGTCACTGGTAGCAACAACAGCTGAATAGTAATATGTGGGGAGTGTACGCCATGCTCTGGCTACATTGTTTTCTTCACTTGCGTAGAGGTTAGAATAATATGAATGATAACATATGATTTATAGCTCTGGAACAAAAGCTTTCAAAGAACTGAGCTCTTTAGCAGTGGCGGAAAAAAAAAAGAAGAAGCAAAGTTTAGACTTACAGTATTAAAAATCACATCTATTTCAAGATAGATGACCCCCTTTGTTGGCCCTGTCAGCTGCTTGTTTTTCAGGACGTAGGCTTTCTGTTCACCATTTTGAATCTGTGGGAAGAAAGACATGACAGCCGTCTGTCTCGTGGTCTCTGCTGAATACACTCCCCCCTTCCACCTCTGACCCTCAGCTGCTGAAACTGACAGGGAGCCCAAAACAACTGTGGCAATTCTGACAAGTACCTGTTCATTACCAGCACCGAGCCTGTCAGGAAAAATTAAATACCGTGGGATTCAACATGGTCATGGACCGATGGTGTTAAATTTTCTTTTCTTTTTCTTTTTTTCTTTTTGTCCGTGTCTGAGAGTGTGTGTGTGTGTATGTGTGTGTTTGTGAGTCTGTGTGTCTGTGTGTGTGTGTGACATTTCATATCTCGGTTGAGAATTGACTGACATTGAACAGAGATTTTTTTTTTTCCTTGTGGGTTGAGACAAACATTGAGATGTATGGCAGGTGAATGAGACTTACAGACAGCAAGGGTATAGCAACTTTGCCCAGAAAGTCAGCACTTCGGTCTCGATCCTCATCATAGACTGTCACTTCAAGGACTGAGTGGATATCATTGACATTGCTTTATGGAGAAGAAAATAATGCAGTGTTAATTATATGGTCGATAGTGAACTTAGCCAATAAACAGTTTGTCATTCACAACATTTATTTCATGGTTATTACTGCTTTTTCCTTAATATATTAAAGACGTTTCACGCCGACAGGTCGTTTTACTTTATTTTAGATTCTATTATTATTTATTGGTACATGTCATCCTTCAACTTGTACTAAATATATTACATTATAGTTCTGCCTTCAGTAGTTGTTTTCACGCTAGTTTATTTTCATCGCCCTTGGATAAGACACAAAGCTGCTTTATAGGTACAATCATGTCCACTGCATAGATCTGACCTGAGTCATAACCAACGGCAAGAATAATAAACTATTCTGAAAAGATGTTGTAAATGATTTGTATAGAAACCAGAAAAATAAAACAATGTATTCACTAAATGTTTTAGAAGGGGTTTTTATTAACGAACAAACTCAAGTAATCAGAACAGAAAAAAAAAAGAGAGTGGATAATGTGAATTTTTCTTAAGTATTTTAGTGCAATGGTTCCTAGTCACTTTGCTGCTATGAAATAGGGATGTGCAGGCTCGGATTAGGTCGGATTTGCATGCTGGGTTCAGATTTTTCCCTCCAAAAATCAGGTCTCAGAAAGAGGCAAAATGTCATCTTTCATGGACAAACATCATTTTGTCCAGGAATGATGATGTTTGTCCATGAAAGATGACGTTTTGCCTCTTTCTGAGACCCGATTTTTGGAGGGAAAAATCCGAACCCGGCATGCAAATCCGAACTAATCCGAGCCTGCACATCCCTACTATGAAATAGCTGACTACATTTGGTAAATCAGTTGTCCTGAACACTAGAAATGAATGTACAATGAGCAGTATTTTAAGGTAAAAAAAAGGAAATAGTACAGTGAATTAAGGGAACTGTGTTACGGTAATCACAACTCCCACAAATATATTCAAATAACTACAAAACATCTATTCAAATCAAAATAGAACCTGCAAGGCTTTTATGGTAATATATACGGATAAACATAACAAAACAGGATAAATCATATAAATTCTAGCAATATTTATTATAACCAAACACAGAACATCAGTGACCTCACAACACAAGGACAAAAACAACTCATTTCATTAATAACAAAAACTATGCAGGCTTATGGCATGCAATTCTTGGATTGGAGATGCACAAGTCCACTGTGGGAGGGACAAGGTGGGCAATTTGCATCAATAGGCCCTACCCACATTCCAGGGTCATAGGCACATATGTCCCCTGCATCAATAGTTCGTGAGCTACTGTAATTATAAGTAAATCTTTTTTTCCAGCAATATATGAATTTCCGTACTGCACATTGACACGAAAAATGTGCCAAGATCGTAGACTTGCATCCACTTAAGCTGTAGAGGCGGAACAAGGATGGGCCATGGCAGACAATTGTAAGTTGAGTACAGTAGGAACATAAATCAACATAATTAAATATGGAGGCAAATCCAGATACGCCTCTTGTGGTTATGGAGGACTGGTAACATAAAGCGTGCAATGAAGATGATGATTGTTAGCAGCACAACCGAGCAAACCACAGTTGTCATTTTCATTTGTATTACTATTATCTGTCAAGACATTATTCTCTAGTGTATATGACAGTTAATTACATTATTATATTGTGTACAAATAGATTGATGTGACTTTAGCTTTTAATACTGGAATGCTCAAGCCGCATCACTATACTATCTATGCATGTCTATGCGAACATTAGGCCTAAGTATATAAATCTATATATATAGATGTTTTTTTTCTTTTTTTGCACGAAACATATATTTACTGCACACTTAGTATAAGAAGGCTGGCAACATGTAAACAAATAAGTTTTGCGATCCACTCCCACATACCCTCCATTTATGTCCTGGAGTGTGAACACACTATTCCCAGCAATATTGCTAACACTTTTGCTAGGTATGATCATTCTTCCACACTCCAAGCATCTGCAGGCCATATAAGTCAGTTGCTTCAGTCCATCTAGTTGCCACAGCTACTGTATACTGGATACAACGGCCCATTTTAAAGACACTAAGAAGTTTTCGACCACCAAATCCTTAGCTAGAGCTCCTGGCCCTTACAGCATTTTGAACAATTTTTTTTAAATGATTTGCTAAGGTTATAGGGCCCGATGCAAAATGATAGCTATGGTTTATGTTCCTACAAAATGGATCATGCTCCCGCCAGGGACTATTTAGTAACACCACCTCAGAGGTTTCATTATGCTGGATTCAACTGGAGCTTTACTTCTAAATGTTCTACCACATATACATAGTGGGGTCCATTTTGGTAACAGACAATTTTAACATACCAGTATGTTTTTGTAGTGTCAGTGTAAATCAAAACATCCAAGGAAACCAATGTAAACTCCACAAAGGTAGGGCCTAATTCAGACCCCTGCCTGGAGGTTGGAATCCCGACACCAGGAGGCCGGCAGAGGAGGAAATCCCGATCGTCGAAGGTAAGTATTAGCTAACCTATTTCTAACCCCCTAACCCTCTTTTAGGGTGCCTAACCCTAACCTTCCCCCTCCCAGTGCCTAACCCTAATCCCCCCTCTAAATGCCTAAACCTAACCCCCCCTTCCCCGCCACCTAAACCTAAGTCTCCGGGGGGGTGCCTAACCCTAAGTCCACCCCGGGGGTGCCTACCCCTAACCCTCCCTCCCCCTAGCCTAACCCTAACCCCCCTCTAAGTGCCTAAACCTAACCCCCCCTTCCCTGCCACCTAAACCTAAGTCTCCCGTGGGGGGGCTAACCCTAAGTCTCCCCCGGGAGCCCTAAACCTAACCCTCCCCCCCCGCGGCTGTCCGCTGCGGCGCCCGGTATCCCTTCGATCGGGATGCCGGGCGCCGGTCTCCCGGCGTTGGTAAAATGACAGGCGTCTACATTTAGACGCCTGTCATTTAACCCTCGCCGGGATAAAGCAGTCCGGTAGACGGCTGTCAGGAGTAGGTCTGCCGGCTTCCCAACTGCATACCCAGAATATCACCCATGGTCCCAGGTCTGTGATACAGCAATGATAGCCATTGATAACCATAGTATCACTGAGCAACAGGCTCTTTATGCTGTAGTTGTATGAACTCCTTTACCTCCATACTGAATTACTTGTTCCTCAAGGGAGCATTCTTTTCAGGTTGTTTCTAAGCATTTACTAAACAAATACAAATTAAGGCAGTGAAGCGCAGGATAGGTGGCACCTACATCATCGGGATTTATATTTGGGATCTGGCATTATTTATTTTGTGCAGGCGTAGCTTTAGCAATCAATATTTATTTCCAGTAGGGGCATTATATATTATAACCTGAAGCCCTAATTATTTATATAGAAGGCATGATTTATTTATTACCATAGGGGGTTTGATATCTTTATTAAGATTGGGGGCATTATTTATTTCTTTGATGGAGGTAATCATTTTTATTCAATAGAGGCGCAATACTTGTAGGGGACACTTGTGACGCTAAAAGTGGAAGTATACCATGGCTGGCCATGTATACTATGCTGTGCTTATAGATCTTCATGTGCCAACACTCATGGCCTGCTGCCTGCCATGTCCTTGTTGTGCTTGCACTATATTACAGAATGTAAGAGGTAAAACTGGATTTTGTACATCTAGTTTAACCATGCTGTTTGGTCTAAACTACATTCGGGTGTTTTAAAACTGCCACACATTGCATGCGGTTTGAGGTTTGCAATATGCGGTGTGGCGTTGAAAAACTCTGGTGATATATTGCAAATTGCAAATACAAAAAATCCTGCCCCTTTGGAAATTTACCCCAGGTCTCAGTGGACCCCACTTCTGGCACTTTAGGTTGTGCACCTGTGATTCCTATTCCACCACAGCCTACATCCAACCTTTGCATCCCGCCACCTCCTCCCGACAATGAAGATATAGTTGCCTGCATAAACAATCCCATGTTGAAGCACTAGGGTCTAACCAAGTCTTGTGGGGTTTGGATTAATAAATAGTTAAAAGTAACAAATCAGTACTAATGATCCTAGTAAGCCCTTGGGCATGCAGTCCACTAGGGTCTGTGTTGATGGCCATCAAATGATAAAATAAACATATAACAAATTGAAATAGGGGTATTTTTTTACATTTTGACCGTCACAATGTTAAATAACTAAGATTATCATTATCAGAAAATGCACGATATCGCCAGATTGGCCTGCATGTATGCCCAATGGAAGATATTGTTACCGTCCAGTGGGAGCACGCATTGTTGGTACTTCATTGCATACACACTTAAAGATATGAACGATATATCGTTGAACGATATCATTATCGTTCAAAAAGTAAAGATATATCGTTCTGTGTGTATGCACCTTAAGCTTCAGCCATGGTACCATTTGCCACTATGACATTTTGTTTTGTATAATACATTAAAGCACATGCGATGTTACATACTATTGACATTAACTAATAAATGTGGAAATATAAAGCAATAATGCATTAGGGAAAACTTCCCTTTTCATTTTCACCCTTATGTTTTTCTCTTTTAGTTAAATGATAACAATAAAAAGAAACTTCAGGCTTGCACTTTGTGCAGATAGGATGCTGAATAATATAACATAGCTGTGTAAATTGCTGTTCTCATTTGGTAGCTACAAGCTGATGAAAACTTATTTTACAGTATGAGTGATGGAAATATTTAATCTCTGCTCTTTTTTATATGCATGATATTTGATTTTCAGAACCTCAGGTTGGTGAAATATAACAACCACTCTCTTTTACAGCAAGTAATAAGTAAGCAAAATCATATTACAGGCTTCCCGTTAGAGGCTCTAAATCTGAATTAGTCTTGTGACTCATTTAATACTGCTAAATAAGATAGCTGAATGCTTTTGACGAGTTCTCTCCCGGAGTTAATCTTAAAATCTTATACCTTTAAAATAAACACTGTGCTACATAAACAAATGAAGGAATAAGGCAGAATTTACGCACATTTACAGAGCTTTTGAAAGTTAAATAGAGGTGATATAAAATATAAAGCACATAGGGATTGGCTAATAAGATGTTATTGCTAAACATTTTCATCATACCAACTTCTGCATTATAGCAATCAAGGAAAGTAACATTCAAGGATTTTTTTTCTTTCCACTTAAACACCAGTTTCCCGTGTATTTCAAGCCTCACAAGACTACAGGGAAGGTTGTAGTGACATTGTTTCAGTGCCTCAGAGAAGTTATCATAAATGCCATAAATGGAAATGAAGAAACCTGTAGGTGAAAGTAGTATTGCAACTGAGATTGCAACCTTGGATATACAGATACAAGATTATATGGAATTGATTAACATTGTCTATTTGTTACCATTAGCTGTCCTGTATGTTTCCCTGTATGTAAGAAACATTGGCCTCACCACTTATGTCACTAGCTTGGCTTTAGTTTATACACATGGAGCAAATCTGAGCCAGATGGTGTGACATGGAACATGACTTGGTAGGACCGAAGGGGGATATCGTTAGCGACGGCCATATCGTTAGCGAGGGGATATCATTAGTGAAGGCCATGCTTTCAAATGCAGAATGGTCCCCACCGTTGCTCTGTCGCTGCCGGCATCGGCAAGCTCCCCCGCCGGGTCCCGCTGGAAGATGTTGGGCATACTCGGCTTAAGTCACCCAACAGCCTTTTGCTTTGGAGGGCCAGATGGCCAATGGTTACCTAAAGTACATTTGGTTTAAATAACCAATAGCATCTATATCAAATCAGAAAATTACTGCTACTACTGTACTTTGAATTTTATCTATTTATCTATTTTTTTTACTTTAATTGTATACTAGCTGAAGTACCAGGCGTGGCCCAGGTTTAAATCTTCAAGTTATTAAGTTTTATTATGTGATGTCATCCAAATCCATCCAAAGGAAAGGCCCAGAACAGGCTCCCTGGGTCATAGTTCTGCCCGGCACACTCCGCCGTGAGGTCCAACCGGGACCCCAACCCCCTAGTATGTTTTCTGGGATCCAAGGTTACCACTCTGTGAAGTTTTCTTCCAAATCCATCCAATGGAAGTCTCAGAACAGGCTCTCGGGGTTAAATTCTGCCCAACACACACCAACGGGAGGTCTGACCGGTCAGGTAAGGTCAGGATCCAACTGGACCACCTCACATTGGTTTCATCCCCTGCAATCGGTGCAGGGGTATCTGAATACATAAATGGACAGGCAGGCAAACAAAAAAACAAACAGACCAATGAATTTTATATATAAGATTTTGTTCAAGAGCTAGTCGGCCAATGCAAGAGCAGCAGAGCACAGCGAATTACGCCGTCTGTGTGTTCCATCACATCTACTTTGTGGCCATAACTTGAATACAGAGAAAACCACAATGAGTCCAATTTTCAAGAAGATTTATTCTATTCAGTACCCAGAAAAGGTGCAAATGAAAGCTGTATCAAAAGTGACGCAGATCAGGAGGACAGTATCAACAGATATTTTTATCTTTATTTGTTTCAAGTTCATTATTAAAGATATTTTGCTGATAAAGAGAAAGCAGATTTTAGATCTATTACCCTCCACACACACCCCAGAAATGACAGGCTAAAAAGCAGGAGACAGCTGAATCCGCTGGTGGCATTTGAAAGTAGGAATGTATGTAATTTCACTGTCTTTTCCCACAAAAAAAAAAGATTGTTAACCAATTATAAAAAGTATTATTGATCAGATCTGTCCATTGCTGAGTAAGGTTTAATAGAGAGCAAAGTAATAATAATAATAATACCTTTTAAAAGTTATATTTTTGTTACATTTTCTTTCCCAGGAACAAGGAAAGGGAGAACATTCATGACAAGTTACATTCCAGCTCTATTTACAAAAGTTGTGGTACCTATCATTGAAAGTAGTGAGGTGTAGAGCATCACCAGCAGACATAAGATACGTCCATATGTACATAGTGTGTTTTTTATGTGCCCATGAGTCACTGTGTTTATGAGTAGAGTACGCCAGCAACCATTGGTGGGTAGTGTATATGATTACCCATCAACAGATCCCATCCACTGGACATCCATGCTGTGTGATGCATTAGTCCATATTATCCTCACATCACATAATGACATATGACCAAAGAAATGCATTAGTCACAAAGTTCTGTCGGGAAGATGGAAAGGTGACTGATGGGTGATAAAGCAGTTATGATGTCAATCAGTAACAGGGGGTGCGATTCAAGGCTCCCACCACATGCCAGTAGGTTTGCAAGTCAAAGTGAAAGGTCACTAGGACCAGTAAAAGAATCACTCTAAATAAAATGCACTGAATGTATGTGTGAAGGTGGAAATATAAGTGGACTTTGCTATGTACCAGAAATCATAGAACCAAAACAAACAACAACAAGAAAATCCTATTAATCCTAGAATACTTTAATCACTGCATCTATGGGAGGACAGTGACATATGCACTGTCAAACACTGGTCATGGAACAACTGGTGGATTATGACAATCTAGGGCTCTGGGCTTTACTTATGTTAAGGGCCACAATACATAAGTCTCATTTACATGACAAAAGTACATCATGTGGCAAACCATGTACCATACTTGTATCATTCTATATGCAGTGGAGGGGTGACTGATATAACTATCCTGCACACCAATCAGGGGCATAATTAGGTATTTGAAGGCCCCATAGCAAAAGTTTGTAAGGGTCCCTATGTACCAACCAATGGTGAAAAATGTAACTTTGACAAGGAAAATGTGCCCCCCTTAGCTCTGGGCCCCACAGCAGCTGCCAGCTTGCACTTATGGTTGTTATGCTCATGACACCACTGCAAAATACAGCAATCTGCAGTAGGGATGGCCATCGACCATCAATGTTTTAAATGTCTGCAATGTTTTAACACACTGATGGTAAACAGCGGATGTCAGATAGTTTTGTCATCGATGGCGGAGAACCAATGGTTCACTATCGATGGTAGTGAGCCCCCCGATGGTTTTTTATTTTACTTAAGGCCTAGCTCCACCCCCTGACACACCTGCGTTTAACACAGAGCCTAGCTCCACCCCCTGACACACCCATGGAGCCCCGTCCTTCGGTTCTGATTGGCCAGCTGCCCAGTATGTCATAGAGCAGGGATGACCATCGGTGGTTGAAATCATTGATGGTTTCACTTTGAATGGTTTTATACCATCAATGATAACCACCGATGGTACCATCGTTTGTGACGATCGATGGTTACCCATCGATGACCATCTCTAATCTGCAGCATCACACAGTGGGAAGAAGGGCTTAATTATGCAATTTACCATAAATTGCGTCTTCGCTCCACTGAACTGGGAGGGTTGGCTCTCCCCTGGGTACTGGGTACCTGATGGAAAGCACTGAGATTCAGGGGTTTTCCCGACACAGGGGAGCAGATAGGGGGTGGTACAGATTATGTGGCCTCTGTAGGGTGTAGAGTGCAGTGAAATGTAACTTACTTGATGCGCGCGCTGCAATAGTAATGTATAAAACAAGGGAGCCATGCCCTCACCAGCCCAAAGTCTCAGTGGCCCTGTCTGGACATTCAATATAGTAGGCAAGTATGAATTGTGGCGATGCAAGCTGCGTCATGAAGTACAGCGGGGAAGTGTGGTCTCTCTATGTCTCTCTGTCTCTGTGCATATTTCTCTGTGTGGGTCTCTCTCTGGCCCTATCCCCTTACCTGTTGCTCTCGGCATGTTTCTCTCAGTCTGACTTTGTCTCCATGGACATTGCAATGTGAATAGGGCCTCTATGCTACTGTATTACTGGCCAGAGCAGGTGCAATTGCTCACAGTCTATAGGGGTGTCACTGCACAAACCAACAGGAAGTTACAAGCTCTTCATTATCTCTCAAAGTTACTCCATGATAATGATGATAATAAAAAAACATTTCCTTCTGCCAATAATCCCTAGGGCAGATGGGACCAGTTCTGTGAGCAGTAAGATGTTCTGGCTTTCATCTATTTGCAATGCTGTACATATCTGTTATTACCAACATAACAGATGAAAATCTTTTTTTTTTAAATGCTTTATTCTTTGGATACATTAAAACAAAAAAGTTTTAAAAGCTTTCAAGTTTTTTATTCCTCTCATCTGTCTCCCTCTTTATATTTTTTTAATTACTATTATTTATTTTTACGTTTTCTCTCGCTCCTCTCTCTCCTTCCCCTAACTGCAGAGTCATGTATCTGAGTCCCAGGCTTCTCACCTGCCCTGTTAGATATGGTAGTTGTATTCTGCTGGTGTCATTCTCTTCTGTCTCTTTACGGGATGGGTAGGGGATGCCGGCACTCGGGATCCTGGCTGGCAGAATCCCGACACCGGCATCCCGATAGGGTTAGGATACCAACACCTGTCGGGAAGAATCCGAACCCTCCACCTCTCCCTCCCCCTCCCCCCATGCTGCCTAACCCTCCCCTTAGCACCTAACACCTAACCTTAACCCTCCCCCTAACCCCAAAACTTACCGTCAGGATGCTGGCGCCGGTATTCTGAGCGCTGGCATCCTGGCAGCCGGGATTATGACTACATCCCCTCTCTACAGTATTTGCATGTCTCATCTCAGCTGGTGCCAGTACACTTTTCTCCATCTGTTTTATGCATATCTCATCTCAGCTGGTGCCAGTACACTTTTCTCCCTCTGGTCTCTGCATGTCTCATCTCAGCTGGTGCCAGTACACTTTTCTCCCTCTGTTTTATGCATATCTCATCTCAGCTGGTGCCAGTACACACTTCTCCCTCTGGTTTATGCATATCTCATCTCAGCTGGTGCCAGTACACTCTTCTCCCTCTGGTCTCTGCATATCTCATCTCAGCTGGTGCCAGTACACTTTTCTCCCTCTGGTTTATGCATATCTCATCTCAGCTGGTGCCAGTACACTTGTCTCCCTCTGGTCTCTGCATATCTCATCTCAGCTGGTGCCAGTACACTTGTCTCCCTCTGGTTTATGCATATCTCATCTCAGCTGGTGCCAGTACACTCTTCTCCCTCTGGTTTATGCATGTGCGGTGGCTAGAGATGTGCGCAGACCCCCCTGTTTCGGTTTTGGTTCTAAATCATGTTTTGATTTTAGTCAAAACCACCCTCAAGTGTTTCGGTTCAGATTCAGTTCTGGATTTATAACAACAGCTAAAATGATTTGACTTGGACCTGTATTTTGTTCCTACAGTATTATTAACATCAATAACATTAATTTCCAGTGATTTCCAGTCACTTTTGACAACTTCCCAACACCTGAAATCACAAGGGAGGCACTTACGTGCAATCCAAAATACGTGAGATCTGGTTTCTAGATATGAGTTCCGAACTTGGCGAGAAGACCCAAGCCGTCACTCGGTCCTGCTTGGAAAAACTGAACCACTCATCTCTAGCCAGGACACATTCTTTTCCCTCTGAGCTCTGCATGTTTCATTGTACCAGAGTCAATGCAACACATCCTCAGGTTCTCTCTGGTTGCCTACACACTATGCGACCTGCAAACGAAGCAATGCCGTCAACGATTTCCCTTGAACTCTCCCTGGCAGCTCCCCGGCACTCCAGGTTACGATATGGAGAAAAAACAGCACAATGTGACATAAGATCTATCGTGCACAATCTATTGATTTGAATATCTTTAGATCGTGTGCGATTGCAGACAGATGCATGCATCTGTGTAAAAAAATTTGTAGAGATGCATGCACGGATCAGTGCGATCCGTGCTGCAAAAAGTTGTGATAAAAAAAATCAGTAAGACGCAGATGCATGGACAGATCAGTGAGATCCGTCAATGCGTCTGTGTTAAAAAAAATGAATACAAAGTGTAAAACAAAAAAAAAATGCGTTGGCCCCACCTAAAGGAAAACCAGCCCCGGGCTTTTCAGAGCCGGTCCTGGTTGTGAAAATACAGGGGACAAATGACGAAGGGGTCCACTGTATTTAGCACAACGTGCACCGGGCTTTTCAGAGCCAGTCCTGGTTGTCATAATACAGGGGACAAAAAATGTTGGGGGTCTTCTGTATTTAGCACAACCAGCACTGGGCTCAGCCGAGCCAGTCCTGGTTTTGGAAATACAGGGGACAAAAAGCGTAGTGGTCCCCTGTATTATCCATAACTAGCACCAAGCTCTTTCTAGCAGAAGAGTAATGCCACAGCCATGGAAACCCTTTCACCTGGTCCCTTGCCAAAGCATTACCCCTGATCACTAGTCAGCCCAAGGGGGGGATCCCTGGGGAGGTGTGGATCCCCCCAATAAAAGGGGTCCCCGTCTCCAGGACATCCCAGGCCTGGGCTGATAGCCTGGAGCTATCCCCGGTACCAATGGAGCTGTGGGTGCCAGGTTGATAGTGTAAATGTGTAGTGTAAAAATAAAAGTAAAAATATTTTGCAGTAGAACTATAGGTCCCAGCAAGTCTCTCCCGCATGCTGGTACTTGGAGAACCTCAAGATCCGACGTACGACCCACGGGTATGCGCATCTGCATCGTGATTGGACACTCACGATTTGCACATATTATGCACAATCTGCCTTTCCGATGCGTAGAAATCGGCCAGATCGCACATAATATCGTCTAGTGTGTACTCACCTTTAGTCTCATCTTCCTGCAGACTGCACACATGTTCTCTATAAAAATCATTAGTTCACATTCCCATCAGTTGACGGGTCTGTCTCTCCCTCCATGCACTGCGCGGTACATACAGTACAACATCCGGCCCTAGCTTCTCGTCCCCTGTCCATGAGTTGATGAGCAGGCATCTCCTTTTCTATGTTGCCTGACCCGTTGTAACAGTGAAAGCCATTGAGGGGGCTCCGGATGTTGGAACAGCCATTCAAGATTATATTATAGATTAGTGAAAGCCCAAACATGATCTTTTCAGTCCAGCGTGCATAACAAAATGTCTGAACTTTGCACAGAGAATGACTGACAATCAGTTTCTATTCACAGACATTTCAGGTTAGTAAACTGATAATGTACTACACGCAAGGAGAACATATGATAACATACATGTTTGACAGCATTTGGCAAAACCACTTCCATGAAGACTATCCTGTAGCTACTTGTACAATTTGATTTACAGTTGCATTTCATATAAAGGTTTTTCTTATTGTTAAGGACTTACAATGTAAAGACTTTTTTCCACTCTGGATTTAGGTTCTTGTACACAGTGTGAGTCATCAGTCTGTCATTGTTCAACTCAACTACACAAAATGGATCACTTTTACCTGCAGAGAGCAAGAGAAAAGCAGCTGGTGAGATAAGATAAAAACAATCAGGCAATAATTGCAAAACACAAATATCTACGCCACTGTTATGTATCCTAGGAATGATGTAATAAAGAATGGCATTCCTGAGCCTCTGCAATGGACTCCAGCAGTCATGGATGTGTCCTGATGAGCGCTCCACTAGGGCCCAGCTTCTACCATCATTCTATTCCCTCCACCACTCGGTATCTGCTCTCATTCTGGCAACTACCACCGCAGATTTCTCCCAACCCTACTCAATCTCCACACTGATCTAGGCCTCTCCTTAATCCCACTACCAGTCTTTTCCCTGCTGTGTACCTTCTACCTTCTAATCATCGCTTTGGATTTGCCTCTCACTACAGCCAGCAAGACCTTGTCTGACCCCCAACTACTGCTCCAAAGACGCGGCCAGTGACCTCAGCAAGACCACTCTGCCACCTGTCTGACGTCAGCTGAAAGCACAACAGCCCTCCATAAAGGGTAAGTGATTTTTCTGGGTTTTCTAGATAAGCATCTTTTTTCTTTTTTTTTTTTAGATATACTGTATGTGTAGTTAAATAATAAAGAAGAGCAAATGTGACATTTCATTGGATCATATATAAAATAACCCCAAATCATGAAAGTAACAGGAACAGTCATTAGGAACAACTTCCAAGAACTACTAAAAATATGTACATTTTATTTAAATCCAGAAAACTGCTGGAGAAAACTCTGGCATTGATATTTACTCATAGTGGCAGCACTCCCTGTAGTGGCAATAGTTCTTCTGACACAGAATTATACTATACTTATATCAGCAGCCACGTATTGTGTATATTGGGATCCCGTTCCCCTAAAGGGGGTGTGGTCTTGTGGGAAGGGGCATGACCTCTCAGCAGGCCCCCTTTTTCATCACTCAGGGGGTGTACCTAGCACTCCCAGAGATGCTGGGCAGATCCTAGGCTTTCCCCGCTCAGTGAACAGATACCATGCGCATGAACTCAACATCTATTCGCAAGCAGAGTCTCACAGGACCAGGCACCCCGAGAGGGGCTGTTTGGCGCAACTGCAGCAAAGATGAGTGAGGACACATCTGTATGAAGTGAATGAGAGTGTGTGTCTGGGTGCTGCTGCAGTGTTGGAAGTGAATGCAGTGGGAGGAGAGTATGTGAATGGGTGCTGCTGGGGTGTTGGAAGTGAATGCAGTGGGAGGAGAGTGTTACTGGGTGCTGCTGGGGTGTTGGAAGTGAAAGCAGGGTGAGGAAAGTGTGTGACTGGGTGCTGCTAGGGTGTTAGCAGTGAATGCAGCGTGCATGGGGAGGAGAGTATGTGACTGGGTGCTGTTGGGATGTTAGAAGTGAATGCATAGGGAGTGTGTGACTGGGCGCTGTTGGGATTTAGTAAGTGAATGCAGTGGGAGGAGAGTGTGTGATTGGGAGCTCCTGGGGTGTTAAAAGTGAATGCATGAGGAGGAGAGTGTGTGACTGGGAGCTCCTGGGGTGTTGGAAGTGAAGGCAATGGGAGGAGAGTGTGTGTTGGGATGTTGATAGTGAATAAGGGCTAGGGGTAGTGTGTGTTAGTGCTGCTGGGCCTAAGGTGTTGGTAGTAATTGCGAGCAGAGGAGGGGTAGAAGTAACTATCTCACCTCTAGGCTCCTGGTATGAGCCTACGCCCATGCCCCCATAGGAATGGGTATGAAATCCCGTCGGCTGAATAGCAGCCGGTTCACAGCCCGATGCCGGAAGCCCAAAGGGAGAAGATGCCGACAGGGGAGGTAAGTACCCTATCCCTACGCCTCCCTTAGTGGTGTCTAACCTTAACCTCCCACCGGGGTTGCCTAACCCTAACCTCCCCTTCCCGCACCCTAAACCTAACCCTTCCAGGGGGTGCCTAATCCTAACCTCCCCCTGGGGATGCCTAACCCTAACCCCCCTTTACCCTAGCCTAACCCTAACCCTCCCTCCCATGCGGATAACAGCTAGAAAGCCGGTCGGGATGCCGGATGTCGGGATTTCGTCGTCGGGCTAAAGATAGGTGTTGGTATTTTAACGCCTATCTTTAGTCCCGGGGCTGGATTTTAACTTCGGGATTACGACAGCCTGCATCCCGGCCGCCGTTAAATTAACTACATGCCGCCCCCATATACAGTATGTTCCTCAATTTGTTCTAAAACGTCACCACGCCACTCAAACCCTTATAGTAGGGCCAAACTAGCCCTTAGCCTACCACATCCCCTCGGAACCACATGTATTACATGTGCCACTCAGTCCTCACCACGTTATCTTTACATATTTACATACTCTTCAGACCAGCCCACATGCCCATCAAACCTCACCTACATGCCTCTCACAGCTCTAATACGTGTCTAAAATCACCTGCACAGACCACAGCCTGCAGATGAAGGAAGGAAGGTATTTACATTGCACCAGATGTGAAGCTAGGCTTCCTTTCACAGTGGGGACAGACTCTGCACTGCCCACACCCCTTCCCCATATCACACCCTGTATGAAAGTGAATAGGATACATTGCAGCACAGACATGATTTGTAGAAACCAGAGGGGCACAAGTAAACACTGCTTGCACAAAATAACGGAAACCCAACAATAGTGAAATACAGTATTGTGCTCGCACTACAATCCTCTGCGCAACGGGTGTCACCAGGGGGAGGGACGCCATTGGTCTCATCCCGAGAAGAGGACGAGTCTGACTAGAAACAGGAGCTGTAACAACAAGGAATGCTGTGAGCACGCTGTGCCCAGCCAAGTTAATAAAGTAAATAGCAAAACATTATTGTGAGAAAAAATATAAAGACATGGGGGGAGAGACAAAGCAATTTCATATATTATATAAGGACGCACCAATCTGTATTTCTGTGTCTATGGACACGGACAGTGGACATCTCAGTCCTTGCACATTCAGATGCACGGATGTACACAGGTAAACAACTTTGTAGTGGCATTCACATAAAGCATGCTGGCCAACATTCAGCTCCTTCCTTCCGGTAATGTCTGAATGTCTGCTTACATCAGGAGGCATGGCCGGGCAATGATGAAGCATTGGGGGCAGGGCAGGGACCGCGCGATCGCGTCATTGTAGCTTCCCTGCCTTTCTGAGGGGCCGGGAGCGGCACCCGATATTCGGGAGGCTCCCGGCCAAATCGGGAGGGTAGGCAAGCCTGACATAAAGTCGCAGATGGGTGACTGCCAATAGATATGGATTCGTCTGCATCCAGATCAGAATCAGCCCATTAATCACATTTTCACAATATTTTCTGTGCTTTTCATTAAGGATTTTGAAAACAAGATAATACGGGGTATATTTACTAAAGTGAGAGTTTTTAGAAGTGGAGATGTTGCCCATAGCAACCAATACTGGGTACTCACGCGGACAGCATTTGCGGTAACCACTGTCCCCGCGAGTTATATCCCCAGCATTTCAGAGAAGTCTTTCACTGAAGTGAAAGATTTCCCAGGGAAATGCTGACACTGCTTGCGTACAGCGTCAGTTTCCGGGACTGGCCGAGGGAGAGATCAAATGATCTCTCTCCTGCCCCTGGAGCCCCCATAGGCAAACAGTAGTTTACACCATCTGAAGATAGTGTAAACTACTGTTGCTATACTTTAGTAAATAGGGGTCAGATCATAGCACCCATTGATAATAAGGGGGACTGCGATCTGCAGTGCTAATTAGCACTTTGCAGGAGATTTCTGTGAAATCTACTGCAACGTGCCATTAGTACATATGATCGAAACATAAAATTATGCAGAAACTCCCGTATGTAAAAAATGGCTTGATACATAGGCCCCTTATTTATTTATTTATTAACAGTTATTTATATAGCACACATATATACCAAAGCGCTTTACAGAGAATAGTTGGCCATTCACATCAGTCCCTGCCGCAGTGGAGCTTACAGTCTATATTCCCTATAACATGCACACACATACACACTAGGGTTAATTTAGTTGGGACCCAATTAAATTACCAGTATATTTTTGGAGTGTGGGAGGAAACCGGAGTACCTGGAGGAAACCCACGCAAGCACAGGGAGAATATACAAACTCCACATAGTTACGGCCATGGTGGGAAACGAACCCACGACCTCAGTGCTGTGTGGTAGTAATGCTGACCATTACACCATCTGTGCTGCCCTTAATGTTTTGTATGTAAGTTCCATGTGCAGCACACAAATGAATTACCTCCCAGTCATCAAATATTGTGTAACTTAACTCTACTAAATAATAACATTAAAAAAAAAAAAAAATTGTTAATCAGTTAAGCGAGAAATACAGTAGAGGACATACTGTGTAGAGTATATCAGTCATAGAAAACCAAAAAGCATGTCTCCTGTATAATGTCTAACATAAATGTATTCTTACTAAATAAGTGTCAGCGCTGTTTGTCACCACAGGACCCCCTTTATCCTGTGTGTATTTGTATGGCATGCCATTTTCTCTGCAATTCTATAAAACACATCTTTTCACAGGACTCCATTATAGTACATGCACCATTACTTACTAACCGCTGAAGCATGACTTCCAATTTCCCCTGAAGGGCAATGTGTGGGTCTACTGCGGGACACATCATTTACTCTTTTGGGGTAAAGTGTCAGGGGGGCTCCAATAATTTTAAAACATTATAATTTCCTCAAAAACCGCTGGAGCTGAAACATCAATTATTAAAAGGGAAGAATGAAGTGCGCTGTCTTTAGTTCAATCTTTTTTTGGGGTAGTTTGAAATACTAGGTTTAGACAATAATAGCAACTTCTTTTTCCTCTCCGTGCAGTTCACCATCTGTTTGATTGGTAGAAAAGAAGAGGATCCTGCTGTGTTTATTGACTCCTCAATGGGTAATTTAAAAGTAAAGTGCAGCATTTCTTTGTGTATCTGTAGGGGTGCATTGCTGTGGCACCACCATATTAATGCCAAATCACAGAACTAAATCATGCCCTCATGGCCCCGAATAACTGCTAGCCTGCTGCACGCAATTTGACATTAGTAGCTACACGGCATGAGAGCTGTCGTTACATTCAAGGCGAGGGATATGAAAGTTATTGAAATCTGCAACTTGGCTCCATTAAGATAATATCTAACACACTCTGCAATTGTATTCTGTCAGTGGTTCAATATGTTACTGATGCAATTTGCAGAGCACGTTGGGATGTGCAATCGATTATACATCTCTGTTTGCAGAAGAGAAGGTTTGAACCCTTTGATTTGTGGTGGAAGGAAAGCTGCTGAAATGAAACCGTTTCATAAAATGGTGACTGCGGGGGGCGACCATGAATAAAGCAAAATCTAATATTAAATTGGAAATCTGTGTAGTCGCTAAGTCTACACTCATTTATTTTGTTTACAAAATGTCATTTGCCTCAAGAGTCATTAAGCCCACAGTTAACTAACTCGCTGCGGCAGGCCCTGTGACGTGCTGCTATATTGGAATGTGCGGCACAGATCTCTTTGGCACTGAAGGAGTAAATTATCCCTGCTATTCCTGCAGGATATGTATTATGTTTGTTAAATGAGCAATATGTTTTAAGCAGCCAAGCAACATATTCCAAAAAATGAACAATTTAAGTGTGCAAAAAAGAAAAAAAATTACTTCCATTGTAGGTTTGTCTGTGTGGAATTTGAATATCCATCCATCAGCTGATGTACTCGGTTTCATCTGGGTGGACCTTAAATATTTATTGTTTCCATTTCACCACTTAAATAACACATTGATCCTTCACATCTATAGCAATGCATCCCCTCCCTCTCTGCTACAAATATCAAGTAAAATATCACCCTCCCTCACCTGTGTAGTAACACCTTCCTTCCACTCCCTCATCTCTGTAGTAACACATTTCTCTCCCTCGCCCGTGTTGTAACACATTCGACATTCCCCTCCCTCACCTGTGTAGAAATACAATCCCTCCCTCATGGCTGTAGTAACACATTACCCTCACTCTTACCTGTAGTAATTTATTCCCCTTCCTCACTTCTGGAATCACACATTACCCTCGCTCATCCCTGTACATTCCCCTCCCTCGTCCGTGTAGTAACACATTCCCTTCACATACCTGTGTAGCAACACATTTCCTTCCCTCACCTCTGTAGTAACACATTCCCTTACCTCACTATTCAAATAGGGGAGGAGCCACACCAACTGCCAGTGATGTTTGGCAGCACTTGGGATGACAGTTGGTGTTTGAATTCTGAACTGTGCTACAGCCAAGGTGAGACAGCCAGTCAGGACATTGCATAGGGGGAGGAAACATTTTAGCCCTTTTCACCCCCTCAGCAGTCAAATTTTGAAAAATGTGGTCTTAGTGGGCACCTACGTCATGTTTCTAAATCCAGGGGTTTGGGCTGGGTGTTGATAAGTCAGTAAGTGAGTCAGGACATTTGATTTCACCTTATTTTTCTTGGAAAGTATACTGTACAGCAGAGCTTACTGTGCTAGCGCTTCTCAAAGTGTATCTCACATTTTCACACTGTGCAAGCTCTGGAACGGAGCATACGCAAGTATCAGCGATGCAGAGAAGTATGTATTTCTATCCCCTCTAATTGTATAGCAGAAGAGGTGTAAGGCATAATGATCTCACGTAGGCAAAGTTTAGAGCATGTCGATGCACTGCGGGCTATGTGGAAATGGGTATGAGCAAAAATAGCCCTGTATAGAGCATACTTTCTCCTGGTTCACAGCAGTCTCCCTCTGTCCTGGGAAGTTACACAATACTCCCGATAATTAAGGTTATGGGTAGCAGTGGCCTTGCCCGGAAGCCCTACCCTGGGTGCAGCACTAACACCACTGCCTCGTCTTCCTCCCCACATCTGTACAGCGAGAGGAGGCAGGCCAGAGCTCGACACCAGCAACAGCTCCTCACCGAGAGGATGGACCTCAAATACATTCTGTGTCCCCCAAGCACTGACTCATCAAGATATTTAAATGGACTGGGGTGATGGCGGGGGTGGCTCAGATGGATCTGGCCCAGCAACCATGGACCGTGACCAGGGAGTCAGCAAGATGGAGGAGCAAATTAACTCGGGCAGGAAGAAGATAAGTGGCTAGTGTTGTATACCAGCATAGCGCCTCTGACTGCATCCAGTCACCCTTTGCCAGTCCCTAATAGCGGATGTAAGTGACTGTAGTACATGTCATGTAACCCTCCCCCCCCCATGGCCTTAACTGGGGTAGTGAGACATGTGTCACGGCACTGGGCACCGCAGAGCAGGGACCGCTGTTCGGGCTTGTCAGTGTTTTGTGTACAATCATTCTCTTCTTTTATCCATGGCACCTTTTGGCGGCCCCTATCTACTCCCTGGCTGACCCCCCCTCCATCTGGCCACCTCCACAAGCACCTTCAGTCACAGCAATCTTCTCCACAATTTCTGATGGTAAATTCAGCTGCCGGCGCAGGGTACATACACGGATCTCTCTGCCGCTGATGTTTTCTGCATATACACTACAAGCAGCTCTCTTTCTATAGCTTCAATCGGTGACCTACACTGCCAGCTCTAGGCTTGTGCACAGCTGTTTTTATGAACAAATCCTAATGCAGGTGCAGCTTCACCAGCGCTCTCCTACATCTATAGCAGGTGAGTTATACTGTATAATTATTGTGTATCATCACTGCAGCCACTGGATTCTCACTGTATTTGGCAGTGACACCTGGATAACAGTGGTACAATGGGATCGGTACCCCCTTCATCGTTTGTTAAAAATCAGAATTGTTATGCCCCTTACCCATGAGGCCGCAAGTCTTATGTCCCTATTTGAAAAATGATCGGGGGGCACCACTGCTCGTTCTGGCCCAGGGCACCAAAAAGGTCTAGTTACGGCTCTGAACCCCCCTGTCTGACTCCAGATTTCATACCCCCGTTTATTGCCTCTCTGCCAGGTACTGTACTTTCTCTGTAATGGGCTTGTTGCCTCTCTGACTGTAACTTATGTGACCAGCCATTATCCACAGATCTCTATACGCCCGCTGCAGGATTTTACTCCAGCAATTACACATTGTGTGAACGGTATGCGTTCGGCATCCCGGCGGTCTGGATGCCGACGCTTACCTTACCTATGCCAGAATACAGACGCCGGCATCCTGCCAGGATGCCGAAGGTAAGTAGTGGGTTGTAGGGGAGGGTTAGAGTTAGGTTTTGGAGTTAGGGTTAGGCCCTAGTGGGAGGGTTAGAGTTAGGCACTAAGGGGGGAGGGTTGGGTTTAGGGTGCGAGGAGGGGGAGGTTAGGTTCAGGCACCAGGGAGGGATGGTTAGGGTAGGGAGAGGGGGAGAGTTGGCATACCGACCACCAAGTGTCGGCATATTAACCCTGTCAGGATCCAGGCATCGGGATTCTGACCGCCTGGATCCCGTCTGTCGGAATTACCTACCAATTCCGTGTGAACTGTGTTGGTCAGTAAATGAGGTGCTTTTAATTTATAATTATACGTGATTTGATTCAATTATTCTGCCATGCCTATATCATCAGTTGCTTTTGATTCACGCAGCATCTTCCTACTATTTACAATGCAAACTATTCATGTTATATTATACATACAGGCATCGTTTTCTGGGTGTTTCTGCAAAAACATTGTCTCATCATCATCACCATCATCACTTAAGGAGAGACACCCACACAAATACCCTCTGGCAGCAATCTGCACTTTGTAATTTAGTTTTCACCTGCCATTGCAGGTCACACTCCTGAGTGGCAATAGGTACGCCCATAGGTGGAACTAGACACGCCCTTTGGGCGGAGCATGAAAACACCCTCAACAGCGCACCGTGCTTCACACAGCGCATTATACTACCAACTATAATCTCCCTGGAACTAGTTTTTAATAGTATGCAAGTATGGTATAGAGTAGGTGGAAGTCTGCACTGATGATGATAACTAGAAGCAACTCAGGCATATACTGTAAATAGGGGGCGGTCACATCCCTAGATGTGTACAATTGTGTACTGGCTAATGAACACTTTTTTGTTTGTTTGCAGTGCACCAGCTCTGAATCAGGTTATCAGTACATCTTAGTGAAGTGATAGGCCGAATATAGCGTTAACCCACAAAACATAAAAATAATTGCAGTATAAAAACGAACAATGTGTTTCTCTTAATTACATCTGAATATGAAGGGTGTAGTTAGCAAAGGTAATTCTGTTTGACCAGCAAAGGCAACAACAGGATTTTCACAGGTACATTCCAATTTAATCTTTTACTAATACCCCCTTTCCATTGCCAAAATAACCTGGCTTATTGCTGGGTCTACCCATGTACATGCATACTATAAATCATACCTACGGTACAGTATATACAGCACATGCTCTAGAAACCACACAGCTTTCAAAAAAGTTAGCGATTCATTGAACCTGGAATATTTCCCTGTTCTTGTCCATGTATAAACAGCAGAAAAGGAACATAAGCCATAAGACCGGCCTTTTTCTGGTCAGAGCTGAAAAGTCATATAGAGAATTTTACTGCAAGGCTTCAAAAGGAAATAGGACAAATCATGGTGAACAGGATGATACACTGTTAAACATAATAGTTATGCTGTATTACTTTCCAAAATAATGGCCCATATTTCTACAATGTAAGTACTCTCATATAGTAAATTAGTGTTTCCCATTCAAATACATACATGCCTACTCTCTCGAAAATCGCGGGAGGCTCCCAATTTTTCGGGTAGCCCCCCGCAACCCCGGAAGAGTAGGCATATCTTCCCACATCCCGCTCGCTTCCTAGTGAAGTGGGCAGGATGGGGAGATTTTACTGGGAATTTGCGAATAGCGTAATATAGCCCCGCCCCTACCCGCGAATAGCGGCTTTTCCCTGTAGTGGGCCTAATTATGTATACACTCCGGCCCCGCCCCCCAAAGTGATCAATAGAATCTCCTCCCCGGGCTTATGTAATGTCAGCAAATATGATTCAATATCATAAGCAGCATGTAATTATCTTCTAGTTACACATATTTCATAAGCTGAACATTTCCTGGCTGCTTAACACCTTCGCTTTCATTTTGTTTGCTAATTGCGTACTCTACACTTGGCAATGCAGACATATAGCCTCTTATCCACTGGAGTATGTACTATGGCGACTTATGTCAAGTACACCTACCTATCACTCAGGGTTCCCCTGGGCCAGCTGATGCTGGGCATACACTGTCCAATTATTGGCCCAATAAGCTGATAATTATCTGACAAGTCCTTCAGGTGCATTTTGGCAAACTCCCAGCGGGCTGCCATGTGCTTTTTTACTAAGTAGTGGCTTCCATCTGGCGACTCTACCATACAGGACTGATTGGTGGATTGATGTAGAGATGGTTGTCCTTCTGGAAGGTTCTCCTCTCTCCACAGAGGAATGCTGTAGCTCTGACAGAGTGACCATCGGGTTCTTGGTCACCTCCCTGACAAGGGCCCTTCTCCCACGATCGCTCAGTTTAGATGGCCGGCCAACTCTAGGAAGAGTCCTGGTGGTTACGAACTTCCATTTATGGATGATGGAGGCCACTGTGCTCATTGTGACCTTCAAATCAGCAGATATTTTTCTGTACCCTTCCCCAGATTTGTGCCTCGAGACAATCCTGTCTCGGAGGACTACAGACAATTCCTTGGACTTCATGCTTGGTTTGTGCTCTGACATGCACGGTCAAGTGTGGGACAGGTGTATGCCTTTCAAAATCATGTCCAAACAACTGAATTTACCATAGGTCGACTCCAATTAAGCTGTAGGAACATCTCAAGGATGATCAGTGGAAACAGGATGCACCTGAGCTCAGTTGTGAGCTTCATGGCAAAGGCTGTGAATACTTATGTACATGTGATTTCGTAGTTTTTTTTTATGTATTAAATTTGCAAAAATCTCCAAAAATTTTTTTAACACGTTGTCATTATTGGGTATTGTGTGTAGAATTTTGAGGACAGAAATTAATGTTACTTGCATTTCTGACAGATTACAATAAATCTAAGAACTGGATAAGCATGCCACGTGTGGACTAACCGCCATCAGCACCAACACCTGCATTACACAAACTATGCCCAGTGGCCTCTCAAGGGGGGTGCAGGCCGCACACGGATGTCACCTGCCGAGGGGTGACACCAAAGTGCCGACTCCTCCCTAGTGACAGGAGCCGGGTGCTGCACTGTAGCATTATGTGCAGCACTTGGCTCCTGACACAGTGAGAGAGCCTGCACTGCACACAGAGTGATCCCCGGGGGCAGCCCGAACCTCCGGGACCCACAGAGTGACTATAACAAGGGATTATTTGTGAAAATCCTGCCCAATACTTGGATTGTGCTAACAGCATACTTGCTAATCTTTTGGCTGCCTCCTCCAGCAGGAGCGAGCCAGGTCGGTACTGTGGGGGGCGGGGCTTGGTGGAGGTAGGTGGGTGGGTCTGGGGAGGCAGGGGGTGATTATCGGCATCGAGGAGCAGGGGGTGGAGCCACCCACTTCACTGGGGACGTGTGCAACCGCGGCTCGGTGGCCCCGAACACGGGAGACTTGTCCATCTATCCGCTTGGCTGGTAGCCCCAAAAATTTCTGTTTAAATCTGATATTTTATTATTTAAATATAGTTTTTAGGTTGTTATTTAGATAACTGTAACCTCTGAAGTAATGCCCAAGTCTATAACTAATACATACCTCGTATATTTGGTGTTTTTATTATTTCCTTTTTCTATTTGTGTTTAACAGTACTGAACATGTGTCATAAATTAATTGTAAGACCCTATTAGATGAAAGGGATTTAAATGGAGAACAAATTCTAGGACCCCTTTATTCATGTTTCCCCGACAAAGCCACAAGCTCTTAAGCGGTGAATGCGTAAGCTACAGCCCACGAGTCTTCTTTGGTGAAGCAGACAGTCCCGAAGCTATACTACACTGTTGCACATTTAGGTTCTGCTTATACCATTGCGAACGAGAGCCATATGGTTGGGAGTCATTAGCCTATGATGTCATCCATTCTCTACCTCTTTCTTTCCAATGACACTTGCCCAAAATCCTTTTCCACATAAACCTTAAACTACCTCTTTATAAATTTTTTTAATCTTGGCCTCATAACCATTAACACAAGTATATTATTCAGTACCCCAGCCCCACCTCAGTAACCACTTTGATTTATTTATTTTGTGATTTGTTCTGTAATTCCCCACGACATATGTGTCCTCATACATCTAGCCTCGACTAGCCTGGCATGAGTGAGCCATCAGGTCCCCGGCTCCTCTGCTAGCGCTGGGCGTCTTTTTTTGTGGAAAATGCATCTAAGCATCAGACTGTGGTGCTTGATTTGATATGCGACACTCCAAAAACATACTGGTAGGTTCATTGGCTTCCTACAAAAATGAACCCTAGTGTGTAAGTATGTGGGTGTACATGTGGTAGGGAATATAGATTGTAAGCTCCACTGGGGCAGGGACTGATGTGAATGGACAAATATTCTCTGTAAAGTGCTGTGGAATATGTGTGCGCTATATAAATAACTGGTAATAAATAGATAATCTGCGTGCACCTGAGTCTGTATATGAAACGGGACTTGGAAAGAAAGAAGTGTCACATATCAAATTAATCAGCACAGTCTGCTGAACCTTATTTTGATTATTACATCCTCTATGAGGCATTGATGACAGATTCTCTCTTTATTGCTGATTTATTTGTATAGGGATCTAAACATTGATTTTCAGGGGATTTACAGGGGTTTGCAAACCGTCTGACGGCAGGATCTAAGTCTGAAATACAGCATTTGCTAAATGCAACATAAGATCCCCATTGTCTTGTAAAGCCCTATCATGCTGAGACCCCTCTGCAATCTCACCGTGCGGTTTACAAGTGCTGCACAGAGGACCTAATTCAGAGATGGACGCTAATGCCACTGCTGTTGCAAATCTGTACGCAGAGACTGTGCAAAAATATTCAAATGTCGCATGTATTGTATTGAGATACTTTGCAAATTCAAGTGATTTTGTGAAAAGACGCAGCATCGGTCACAGATCAGACGATTATCGAAGTACTGAGTAACCCTATGGTTACTCAGAATGGCTGCCGGAACAGAGATGCCGGAGTATTTGCAACTACGTATGGATCACAGTTGTTGTCTGCGTCACACACCCAAAACGGTCGCGACTTGGCTGCGTTTTTTTCTCCAATCCCCTGTTACCTCCCTGAAATGCTCACTGTCAATAACGCTACGGCCAAATGCTCACTGTGACAGCCGTCGGCAATGAAACTTGAAGCATGTGCAGTGCGACTGAGATGCATGCGCAAATCACAGAGAAGTGCGTAGACATTGTCATTGCGTTCATGTCTGAATCATGCCCAGGTGCGTAGTGCAGCTCTCTATGGGAAGAAAAAAAAGTCAGCAGAAATAAAAACAAAAAAATTAAATAAAAAATGGTGTTGGGTCCCCCCTAAAATGTTAACCAGCCCTAGGTCTTTAAGATAACCACTCACCATTAGTTTAATAATACAAAAAAAAGCTGTGCTACAGTAAGGTGCAAAAAAAATAAATATAAAATAAAATAAAATGTTATAATTAAATGAACAGGAAAAAAGATCGACATGAGTGTAACCGAGTGATTAAATTTGCATTAAACAATACAAAAAATAAACGATAAGAGATAATGAAATGGATCAATACATTATATAATTTGTATTGTGCTGACTGTTGCATTTTAGAATTTTTTAATCTATGTTAAAGCAATTAATGGCTTCAGGCTTACACTGACATGGATTTTATGAATGTAATACATTAACAAAAATATTTACTGTAACTATTTACTTGTGTTCATTAATATTTGTTGGAGCAGTTATTATGCAGCTTATTTTGAATATCTGTATTCATTTACAGCTTCTATAAAGAGCTGACCTTTTATAGAGCACATCAATGCAGGATTACCAGGTTGTTCATCTCGCATGTTACCTGACCTTATCATCTAAGCAACAAGACATCAGGATTGCAATTAATAGACACTTGCTAACAAACAGCTTTATATATTTCAATGAGTTAATTTAGTCTAGCCGTATCAAAATAATATATATCTGCAAAATACCAAATTATAAATTATTTAAGCGTAGCTTAATCCTAATTTAACATGCTGTTAGTTTAGCGTTATGGAAAATTATATTCTGAGAGTGTGGTATATATAAACCTGAATAACCAATAATGGGAACCAATAAAGAATTATACTGAATTAAGTTAATTTTCAGCCACAATAGAGCCACTTCATTTAGGTTACCAATGTATGGAGAAATCAACATCTGGAGATGAATGGATCATTTTTACAGGACTGCCAGCATGAACCATGTCAACAGTAATTGTCTGCTCCACCTATATTCACGTTCAATGTCCTGGTCTGAGTTAGATCAATGCAGGTAAACCCTTTTGATACGAGTGGTCTTTTAACTTTTACACCTCAGGTGGCTTTGCCAATTTTAACATTCTTCTATACATCATTAAATTATAGAAAGTAGACTACAACATTCACTAAAACCTCTCCCATAAACCATACTTTTTCTGAAAATAGTCATTCTATACAATTCCAACTGGTACCTGTAGTGCACTGTGTGATTTTGCAATTTTTGTACATAAAAATATAATTTTGCTCAAAAACTCACCTAACAGAATTCTACAGATAATAGGCATACTAAGGGACTTATTGTGTACTGTAGTTCACAATTTTTTTGTCCCATACGCCCAAGCCTTTATGAGAATGAATTAACTTAATTGACCTTGAGGAGTCATTACAGGATCTGCCAATTAGAGAGGTTTAACAAAGCACCAGTTAGTAAGACGGAAATTGCTTGCGTATTGACGCCTTTATTCGTTTTTGTTGCAGCTCCTCTAGAATTAAGAAGTGTATCTCTCTGTTATGGTTTCTTATTATATATCCCTATGTACTACTACTTCAGGAATGACGAATGAACATTACCTTAAGGATTTAGGAGTGAAGTACTGTAAAAAGGTAAATGAAGGCAGTGGCAAACGCAAGATTTCTAAAGGGGGTGTTTCCAGATGCTTGTGGCCAGTCCATGAAGAGGGCATAATCAGCACTTATCCAGCTTTAATATGCATCATACAAAGTGTTTTGAACCTTTGATTGTTATAATTCAAGCATATACAGTATCAGTGATTGCACTAAGCCATTAAATGCAGCAGTAGGGCCATCCTGCCTGAGCTGAATGTTTTTGTTTCAGATGTGGGCACAATTCCAGAGCAAGGGAGCAAATCCGGGAGTCTGGCGGAGCAGCTGAAGAACCTAGAACTGCTCTGGATATATATGTTCATATTGGTCTTGTTATGCACTGGATAGTGTATTATCATATGGTATTAATAATTAACACTACTGATGGTCTATAGCAGTGCACCCCTAAAAGTGCATACATCTCTTCACTCATCTCAAAATATCTCCCAACCCGACCTCTCCGCTCAGCACAAGATCTGCGTCTCTCATCCCCATGCATTACTTGCTCCCATTCACGGTTGCAGGACTTTCTTCGCGCTGCACACACTTTATGGAGGAACTACCTCGCACAATAAGACTTTCCTCTAGTCTCCAATCCTTCAAGCGATCCCTGAAAACCCACCTCTTCAGGCAAGCTTATCAAATTCCAGAACCTCCCATATAACCTTCATAGCTTCCATATCTAATTACATCCCCTTTTTACAGTCCACACACAATCTCACACAGTCTTTCTCTCACATCCTCATGACATTTGGTCGACATTCCTGTGTGACTGGATCATGCAGCCAACCAAGAAACTGTGCATTCTGGCTGGACCAAAATGCAATATATAGCACCTATCCTTGTGTATCAATGTCTATTTCCCTATAGATTGTAAACTTGCGAGCAGGGCCTTCCTACCTATATATCTGTCTGTTATCACCCAGTTTTGTTCTATTAATGTTTACAATTGTAAAGCGCAACGGAATATGCTGCGCTATATAAGAAACTGTTAATAAATAAATAAAATAAATGTTTTCTAGATCTCCTAGTTGATGCAAAGGTGTATTTATTACTGGCTGACACATGCTAAAAGATCCACAGGTGGTGCTATTTATTTAATTTGTGATACTGAGAAGAACATTTAGTATTATTATATTATATTACTATTTCTATTGTGGTCATGGTGTGGGCTGGGGAGGGGGGTTTCCAGGCAACCGGAAACGCCCCCTGCATTTGCCTATGGAAGGGATTGACTGAATTATATTAAATGAAGTGCTTGTAAAGTTGGCTTTTGTGTTCTTTTATCTTTTAGGTACTACCATGTTGCAGTGGGCCCTACAGTAGTTGCCAAGGCATGCTGGCAGTCTATGACTGCTAGGCCTTCCCAAGGCTTGACCTTCCACAGTAGTATTTATTATATTTATAAAAATTTCACTCTTAATTATGACGCTAACCAGGGGCGTAGTAAGACACGAGGGGGCCCCATGTGCAGCAAACCCCTCCTCTGAGCAGTCTACCCCGCCCCATGAGCCTGCAAGTTTGTCCCTCCTCCTCCACGGAGCCATCTTCCTAGTGATATTTGGGAAGATGGTACTTGCGCCCAAGAGAGCAAAAGCTCTCATACAGTGCCAGAGTCCTTGCTTTCACTGTGCAGCACCATGTTCTTGAATATATCACTGGGAAGATGGCGCTGTTGAGGAAGAGGGACCTGCTTGCCAGCACAAGGTAAGTATAATATGGGTGCAGTGTGTGCGGTGCAGGGCCCCCTGCACCCATTATAAATACGCCTATGAACCTAACAACCAGCAACCATTGCAAGGGCCTAACTCAAGGGCTGGGGAATCCATTCAGGAAGCTCCCACTTTGATCTTCTGAGCATCCATGGGGGCCAAAGCATATGAAGTGAAGCCTTATTTTGTTTTCAGTTCCGGAAGGAGAGAGTGAGGCCTCTTGAGCATATGAAAGGGGCCACCTGAGCAAATGACCCAGTGTTATCATGTCCCTCTCATCACACTGGTTCCTGGAGAGTAAGGATGAACCCTTGTTCTATTCAACATGAGGCCGTGTCCTAGAGATGGGGGTGGGGGGGCATTTCTTGTGGCTGTATTCCCCTTGTTTCAAATTATAACCAGAAGCCTACTGCTTTGGCTCTACCTGTTTAGTGTGATCAGCCCAGCCTGGCATAGTCTGGTGCTAATTATTGTTTGTTCATTGTCCCCATGATTTAGCAGTGAAAAGCTGTAGAGTCATGTAATTAAAAAGACACACAAAAAGCTGCAATCACCCTAGCACACCACATTTTACTAGAGCACAGAGTCTGTTTGCCTCCTCCCCACAGGTGACAAAGGTGCAGATTTGAGCAGGTTGTGACTAGTGGTAATCTCAACTGTGCCATTTACCAAAATATCCATATGCTATGTACTGTACCATTACTTGCCAACTCTCCCTGATTGTCAGGGAGACTCCCTGAAATAGTAGCAATCTCCCTGACTCCCTGAAGAGTCTAGCAATCTCCCTGATTACACCTTACCCCCATTATGTAGCTGTTATATAAAAAAAAAAAGAGAGATATATACATTCCAATAGGATCATTAGTACAATGATCCCTATGGCTACATGCATTTTCTGAAAAGTATCAGTGTGTTTTCATTAACAAGTAGATCTTACTAACTGCTTTAGGGAACATTTACATTTGGATGTAAATCAATTTTGGGACTCAATCCTGTTGCTGGAATCCCAACAAGGAATTTAAGATAGGCGTTGAAATACCGACACCTATCTTAATCCCGACACCGGAATCCAGGAGGACGCGTGCCTGAACAAAGGTAAGCCGGGGTGCCCTTAGTGTTAGCCGCGCAGGGGGAGGGTTATGTTTAGGTAAGTTAGCTGGGTTAGCATAAGGTTAGGCACCTCTAAGGGGGAGGGATAGGTTCAGGCACCACTGGGGGGGGTTAGGGTTAGGCACGAAGGGGGGAAACTTAGGTTTAGGCACTAACGGGGAAGGTTAGGGTGCAGGATGGGGAGGGTTAGGGGTAGAAGGGGGGAGGGTAAGTGTACTTGCCCGACCTCTGTTGGGATACCAACCATCGGGATGCCACTGTTGGTAGTGTGACAGTAGGCATCCGGACAGCCAGCTTTACATACCCATTCCTCAATTTTACGGCACACCTCCCAGTACACTTCACCGCCGCGCTTATAGGTGTTGCTTTCACAATCTGCCTGAAAAGCATTTTCAAAAGTAGGTATGTGCTGTATATATACTTACCAACTTTTGTGAAACCATATACAGTATAAGGATTAGGGGGCAAGGTATTGCAATCGCATCATTGTAGCCTCAGAGGGGTCACAAGGTCGTGCTTTAATGCAAAGACGGTAAACGGGTACTTTCTGGCGTTCATGAGAGTCCCCTACCCCCAAAATTCGTGACTCATACGGGCATTCTGTGAGAGATTGTGAGTAGTTTACAAATGCTAAGTGTACTATACATAGCAAACATTATAAAGCCTTCCTAATGCTGGCCATACACCTACACGACCAGCATAAGATCAGATTCATCATACGATTTCCCTCCGGAGCTCCCTGGCAGTCCCGGCAGCAGGTTTGTTGTTTTTCTTAGCACACGATCTGTCGTAAGATCGATCCTGTGTCTCACAGGCTCATAAGGGAAACAGTCATTGAAATGACTTGAATTTACGCACGATGGATCACATGAACAAAATAAACAGCATGATCTGCAAACGATACGATGGACAAGATGTGCTGCACATTTGCTCATAAGATCCGATTATAGGAGCTGCGGGAGCGCACATCAGATCGTATCTTACTAAAATAATACATGATTTTCACAAGATCCATCTTATGACTCATTGAAAATCGGGCAATCGGCCCGAAATTATGTAGGTGTATGGGCACCATAAGTCAAATTTAGAGAGGGGATTCTCAGCACTTGCCTATGATCAGCACAGAAATTAAATCCTATATCAATAGTAAATACCATTAGTATTTTGCAAATCATTAAATACAATGTTATAGTTTTTATGATGCTAATGTATTATGTGTGAACAAGGTAGGTCCTCAGCTTGAAATACTGCATAAATGACTAAAAAAAACAAGGTTCAGGGGTCTCTCATTTTTCAGTTCTATTGCAAAGCTTAGTACAAAAATGATCCTAATTAATCTTCTCCCAGTGTGTCTCCATTCTCTCTCACTAATTGCACTCTTGTGCTCTTTATCATTAAAGCTCTCTGAATCATGTCTAACCTAAGATGAATATAGTTATCTCTATTTTCCGTGACTTGTAGACCTACTGTAGGTTTTTTTTTCTTTATGTTGAATTTGCCTCTTATTTCTTAACCTCATTATCTAACATATCTCATCTTCAATAGCACAGCACATCTTTACACTTGCCAAGCCTCACTTATTAAGGTTTATCAGTTGTCACGTGTTTACAGACAGGACCACTTAGCAGAGAGTGGTCACATTAGTATTTTCTCAGAAATATAATGTTGGTAAGAATAACTTTGTATGGTGTTAGTTCCAGTGATAGTACAAGGTGCGATGCTCTGACAGCTCTGAGAACCTGGCCTTTGGCGATATAACCCCTTGTCAGTAGAATCAAGTTAATACCATCACCTCTACAGTATGTTAATATAAAATATTTATAGTCCTAATGGCTGAATTATAGAGAAGCTATTGTTTAATTTTTACCGATTTTAATTTTAGGATTGATAAAATGAGTCACTATGATCTATGATTTGGATGTTATTTCTCTAATAGAATTATATCACATTTTCATATTACACATCCTACTAATATACAAGTGTAGATGGGAACTATTTGCCCTTTATATTATAACCACAATCTGCTGACAATGGCTGCCCCAGGAGTGACTGGGGTCACAGTGGCCCAAATGTAATAGCCTGAGAGGCAGCAGAAAGCTTTTGGTGATGAAGCCTCATGATTTACAGCAGCGGGGTAAAAAACAAAACAATTGCTAATTAAAATTTTGAGGCTACATCACTGAAATCTCACCGCTGTACGTAATTTGTAGGCTCTTATGTCTGGACCAGTATCCCATGTCCCCATACAGCAGCCATCTTTGAAGGAGTCACAATGGATTTTCTGGCCCAGGTAATGTAGGATGTCTAATTGTATTATACCTTAAAGGTTTCGAACAGTGAACAATGAAAACAAATGTCCCCAAAGGTGGAATTATGCTTTTTCTGTTATCTAGAACAAGATACATTTACAAGATACAATTATTAGCTTCAATACAAGAATAGGGGGTATATTTACTAATGATCGATTTTAATCAATTTAAAATCAAAGAAAATTGAACATCGATGTTGCTTTTCTGGGGCTAAATCACACATTTACAGATGGGTCCACATACATATTACTTCTTTGTGCGTTAAACAGCCCTTCTAGTCGCGCCGTGCCTTGTTTTTTTGTGCGGCTTTTTACCTTCAAATGCATCTTATTCGCAAAGATGCAATTAGAACGCACAAGAAGCTTCTGCTGATTAAAATTATATGTGCCATGGCCATTGAAAAGGGGGCATGTCTATAAGACGCGTCCCCTTTTCGTCACTCTTGGGGGCATGCCCGACACTTACGGACACACGGGCACGTCTATTCTCCGGCGATGACCGGGTCACCGCACATTTCTCCACCCGCGGGACACTGCGACCCGCGGGTGAAGACGGCACCCGCAGGCTGTGAGGGCAGGGCGCTTTTTGCCCTCCTTCTGGAGGGCAGGGTGCTTTTTGCCCTCCAGAAGGAGGGCAGGGCACCATGCCCCGCTAAAACAGCCTAGCGGGAACACTAGATAAGGCAGAAACCTGCACCTTCAGTGAAGCAAGGTGAAGACCGTGATCTAAGCCCGCCTGTAGGAAAGCCAAAACCCTGGATATCCGAAACACCTGAGTATCATAGCCTCTAGGGCGACACCATTCAAAGAAAGTATGCCACACTCTGTGGTAAATTCTTGCAGAAGCAGGCTTCCAAGCTCTGAGCATGGTGTTAACTACAGAGCTGGAAAAACCCCTGGAACTTAAGAGGGCTGTCTCAACAGCCACGCCGTCAAAGACAGACGACTCAGGTCTGGGTAATGGCAAGGACCTTGAGACAACAGGTCCCAGTGACGTCTGGGCCACGCTGGAGCTATCAACAGGAGCGTGCCTCCTTCTAGCTTGAATTTTCAAATTACTCGAGGAAGAAAGGAGAACGGACGGAATAGGTACGCAAACCTGAAGGTCCACCGGACCGACAGAGTGTCTACCAGAAGAGCCCCTGCGTCTCTTGTTCTGGACCCGTACACAGGCAGCTTGTTGTTGTGTTGGGAGGCCACGAGGCCTATCTCCGGAGGGCCCCAATTGTTCACCAGTAGTTGAAACACCTCCTGGTGAAGAGACCATTCCCCTGGATGCATGTCTTGATGGCTGAGAGTCTGCTTCCCAGTTGAGGACTCCTGGTATGAACACTGCCGAGATGGCAGGGAGATTGTCCTCCGCCCAAGCCAGAATGCGGGACACCTCTGTCAGTGCCGCCTGGCTTCGAGTTCCTCCTTGGCGGTTTATGTAAGCCACCGTGGTGGCGTTGTCCGACTGTACCTGCACGGGTTTTCCGTGAAGAACAGGTCCTGCTTGCTGGAGCGCTTTGAACACTGCCCGACGTTCCAAGATGTTTATTGGAAGCGCAGATTCTGTTGGTGTCCACCTGCCCTGGAACAAGTGTAGACCCGTCACTGCTCCCCAGTCTTGGAGACTGGCATCCGTCAGAAGGACCCAGTTCACCACCCAAAAGGGGCGTCCCCTGTTCAGGTGAGCCATCTGTAGCCACCAGGCCAGAGACAGACGCATCTCCGGAGAAAGCACCATGGTCTGTGTCTTTATCCGATGGGGCAACCCATTCCATCCGGAGAGGATCAACTTCTGCAGAGGTCTGGAGTGAAACTGGGCATATTCCTTCATGTCGAACATTGACACCATGGAGTCCAGTAACCTCATTGCTGAGTGAACAGACACTCGGTGGCTCTG
Source organism: Taudactylus pleione (assembly GCA_031769625.1). NCBI lineage: Eukaryota > Metazoa > Chordata > Amphibia > Anura > Myobatrachidae > Taudactylus > Taudactylus pleione. Next base: position 7,091,511 of record JAUIMM010000368.1, on the reverse strand, counting down.
AAGGCAACTGCATACCTTTGCCTGTAATGCAGAGATCTTTTCCTCCGTTGCAAAGATCCTCTGTTGTTGGGAGTCCAACAGGGCATGGAGCATCCTCTGTGAGGGAACCAGGGAGAACTTCTTCCAGTTTATTAACCAGCCATGATTCTGCAACACAGATATTGTTAGTTGCAGATTGTGCCGCAGGATCTTTGGAGACCCTGCTAACAACATAATGTCATCCAGATAGGGCAACAAGCAGACCCCCTGCCTCCACAGGTGGGCTGCAATGACTTTGGTAAATATTCGAGGCGCAGTGGCCAGACCAAAGGGCAGTGCCTGGAACTGGAAATGATGGTTTAGCACTGCAAACCTGAGGAATTGTTGGTGTGCTAATATAATAGGGACATGCAGGTAGGCGTCTTGAATGTCCAGCGACACCATGAAATCCCAAGGCTCCATTGCCAATATAATGTAATGCAGACTCTCCATCCTGAACTGAGGAACCATCAAGGACTTGTTGAGGGATTTGAGGTTGAGGATGGGCCGGTAAGACCCATTGGGTTTCTGCACCAGAAAGAGAATGGAATAGAATCCCGTGCCCCTCTGGGGTAATGGAACAGGCACTATAACTCCAGCCCGGAGCATAGAGTGTAACACTTTCTGGAGTTCCCAGGCCTTGTCCTGATCTGACTAAAGGCCCGTGGTGAAAAACCGGCTGGGAGGCCTTCGCCGGAAGGAGAGGGCATACCCCCGAGAGACCACTTCTCTTACCCAAGTGTCCGCAGTAATCAGGTACCAGCACTGGCCGAACTGAAGAAGTCGGCCTCCTACTTTGGGGTGCCCCAAGGACAGGCTCGTCCAGTCAGGCTGAAGGCTTATCGGCCGACTTGGGAGTAGGACATCTTGTACTCCAAGCCTGCTTCTTTGGCTAGGCAGATTTCCTGGTCCCTGATAGTCTTGGAAAAGACTGTATCTTGGATTTACCCGGGCCCTATAGGGCCGAAAGGACGAAGTACCAGACCCTGATGGGACTGCAGCTGATGGCAAATATGCAGATTTAGCTGCTGCCAGCGTGGCCACAATTTTGTCTAGATCAGGACCAAACAGGACCTGTCCATTAAAGGGCAAGCATTCCAATCCCTTCTTGGAATCAGCATCCGCTTTCCAAGAGTGCAACCACAGGGAGCGGCGAGCCGCTACTGCTGCCAAGAAGAATCTGGAAGTGAGGAGCCTATATCTAGGGCTGCCTCATTATTGTACGTGGCTGAGATTGCCCACTAACTTCACCTGTTCAGATGAAGAGTCAGTGGGCCTGATTCAGACCTGCTCGCGAGCGCTGAGCGCTCGCAAGCAGGTCGATGTTGGGCCAGTGCGCATGCGCACGACGGACCCGGCTCCGTCGTGCGCATGCGCGAAACCCGGATAGCGACGGGCAAGCCGTCGCTATGGGTCTCGCTACAAAGGGGGCATGCTGTCGATGATGAGTGACAGCACGCCCCCTTTGGTGGGCGTGCCGGGGGCGTGGCTGGCCAGACGGAGGTGTTCCCATGAGAACGCCTACCGTCTGGGGCCGGCCCCACTGACATCACAAGTGATGTCAGTGGGAGTGCTTTTGGCTCTATCAGAGGGTCTCGTCGCAAGCCCATTGGTCGCGATGGTCTTGACCATCTTTTTGGCCACTCGCTATAGCTGTGGGTGGTCACCCACAGCTATGCGAGCGGCCAGGAGGCCGCTCTAAAATGAGGAAGGACGGCTCTGAATCAGGCCCAGTGTCCAGAGACGCCTCCAAGTTATCTGCCCAGCGCTCCATGGTTCTGGCCACCCAGCACACAGCCACAGCTAATCTGGAAGCCTCCCCCAGCAAGGGAATAAATGGATTTTAGGCATATTTCCACCTTGCGATCCGTAACATCCTTCAAGGAGGACATGGGCAATGTTGCACTCCTCACTAGGCGTGTGACATGAGAATCCACCTGTGGAGGGGTTTCCCATTTGGAAAAATAATTATCCGCAAATAGGTATGCAAAGGCCAAGCGTTTTTAAGGCTGGAACAGCTTACCCGGATTTTTCCACGCCTCCTCTAAATGATCCACTAACTGACCAGATAGAGGAAATACAGTGGCATCTCCCTTAATATCCTTAAAGAAGGCGTATTTGGATTTGGCCACGGGGGGATCCTCATCCTCAATAACCAAGGCTGAAAGGACTGCCCATATAAGGCCAGGTATATAGACTTTAGACCTAGATTCCGCCTCCTTAGCACGAAGGGGCTCTTGGTCTGAAAAGTCAATAATCTCACCGTCATCAGACGTCATGTCATCATCATCATACTGAGCCGTCTGAGACACTAAAGGCCGCTTAGAAGGCCGCAATGGTGACCCCCCTTGTAAAACGTCCATCAGGTGCTGTACTGTATTGGACAGTGAATTCACCCGCACAGGCTCTTGCGAGACCTGGGGGGCGAAACTGGGAGACACTGAGGTACCATCAACTGCCTGGGGAACCCCTGCATGGGTGATGAGAACCCCTGCATGGGTGATGGGATTATCGCCTGCTGCGATAATCCCATCTGGGGAAACTCAGGGGGCGTCGCCAACTGGCCCACAAGGGTTGTAAGTGCCTTAGCAAAAACAAGCCCTTCCTGCACAGGCGCAGTGACAGAAATTGGGCGTGATATGAGATAACATGCCCTACATAATCTCTGAGCATTCCCAAAATGGCCACAAAGGAGCTGAGAGGAGGCGGGTCCAGGGGAGGAGCGCTGACATAGCCCGCCAGACCGCTGTGGAAAGGCACTGTGCAGTGGGGGAGGCCCCTGGCATGCTATTAACCCCTGGGACGCTGGAGCATTTCTACACTGCTGCAGCCTGCTGTCCCTGGTGGTCTAGTGGAAAGCGCAGGATCAGTACCTGGCTCCACGCGCAGCCTGTCCCCAGGGAGCCCCCTGCCTGAGGACCAAAATGACTGTGAATCGGCGGGTACCCTCTGCGGGACCCCGCCGCTTACCTGTACCCCTTGAATCCGGTCACAGTCAGGGATATTCCGGGGTCACCGCTAGCTGTGACCCCAGACACCCACAAGCATCCCTGGATCAGTACCGGCGTTCTGTTGACTGTCTATGCTGTGCAGCTCATCTTGTGCAGCAAAGTTGCCTTGAAATAACTTCAGGGGCTTTTAACAACCCCCCTCTGAAAATGGTGATCTGACTCTGAGCCAGGCACCTATGAAACTGAGATGCCTTGGCTCGGGGGCGGGGTATAGGGGAGGGACCCCATTGCATCCCCGGAGGCTGAAAACTTGAACTCTGAGGTGCCGATGTCTGCCGTCATCGCCTATACCCCAAGGTATCCTGTGGATACCCTATGGACCCTGAAGTAGAGATACACAAGCTGAGACCTATTTATAAAACTTGGATTGTCATTACCATCCACATCCATGTACATGTAGCCCTGCTTTGGTACATCCTTTCTTAACAATTTTATTGAGTGACAGTACAGTACAGGAATGAAATACAATGGGATCAGCAAGCTATATATATATATACATGAAATCAAATGTATTTACTGACTGAATCGTCAACGCCCAGCACAAACCATTGGATTTAGGGTGGGATTTACTATTGGGGAAAATGCTGTAAAACATCTGAAAATGCCGTTTTCAAGGTTTTTGCTGCGTTCCTCATACAGTATGTCCTAAGCTTTGTCCCGATGGGCATCTTTTCAGGACGCCTTTCCTGAGAGGGATCCAATGGATTGTCTCCATCACCTCCCTCGGCCTGTGGCCTTCTGCGCATGCACAGAAGGACACCAGAGGGACTTATGGGTGTTAAACTCGGAAGCCCCTCTCTCCAGAGCCATCGCAAAGGACAGTTCTTATCGGGAGAGCTGTCCTTTGTGATATTCTAGGTACATTCTGCGGTAATCAACCGCAGTATGTACCCGAAGACAGGCGAGATGTACCGCATTGCCGATGCGATGCTTAGTACATCCTGCCCTTAGAAACATGAAAATTGATGAGTATATTCCTTCCATAACGTAGGTACCCACTAACCAGGGATTTTTCAAAATTTGACTCCTAAGGCGGTGAAAAGGGCCAAAATGTTTCCTCCCCCTGTGCAATATCCTGAATGGCTGTCTTATTGTGGCTGCAGCATAGTTGATTATTCAAACAACAAGTGCTGCCAAACATCACTGGCAGGTGGTGTGGCTCCCCTATTTGAATAGTGAGGGAAGGGAATGTGTTACTATACAAGTATGGGAGGGGAATAAGTTACTTCACAGGTGAGGGAGGGGAATGGGTTACTACACAGGTGAGGGAGAGGAACGTCAAATGTGTTACTATAGGGTCAAGGAAAGGAATGTGTTACAATGCAGATGAGGGAGGGGAATGTGTTACTAAAGGGGTGACCGGGTACAATGTGTTACTACAGCGGTGAGGGAGGGGAATGTGTTACAACAGAGGTGAGGGAGGGAATGTATTACTCCAGAGGTAAGGGAGAGAGGAAAAGTTACTACAGGTGTGAGTGAGGGTAATGTGTTACTACAGGTGTGAGTGAGGGATTGTATTTTTACAAAGGTGAGGGAGGGGAATGTTGAATGTGTTACAACACGGTCGAGGGAGGGAAATGTGTTACTATAGCAGTGATGCATTACTTTAGAGGTGAAGGATTAATGTGTTACTGTAGTGGTGAGATGAAAATGGAAACATTAAATATCTTAGGTCTACCCGGGTATTTTCTTTCATGACGTAGGTCAGAAGAAACTTTTCTAAATTCAACTCCTATGGGGGTGAAAAGGGCTAAAATGGTTCATCCCCCTGTGCAATGTCCTGACTGACTGTCTCATCGTGGCTGTAGCACAGTTCAATATTCAAACACCAACTGTCACCCCAAGTGCTGCCAATCATTACTGGCAGTTGGTGTAGCTCCCCTAAGTGATAGAAAAAAATGTGTTACAACAGCAGTAAGAGGGGAATGTGCTACTATAGAGGTGAGGGTGGGGAGTGTGTTACTACACAGATGAGGGAGGGAAATGTCAAATGTATTTCTACAGGGTGAGGGACGGGAAAGTATTACAACATGGGCGAAGGAGGCTAATGTGTTACTACTGGGGTGGGTGGGGGTAATGTGTTTCTCCAAAGGTGAGGGGGGGAATAAGTTACAACTAGTGTGACTGAGGGGAATGTGTTACTACAGGTGTGAGGGAGGGATTGTATTTCTACACAGGTGAGAGAGGGGAATGTCGAATGTGATTCAATGCGGGTGAAGGAGGGAAAGGTGTTACTACAGAAGTGAGGAAGTGGAATGTGTTAGTACACAAGTGAAAGAGTGTAATGTCTTACTATAGCAGTGAGTGAGGGGATGCATTACTATAGAGGTGGCGTTATTGGAGTGGTGAGATGGCCATTGAAACAGTAAATATCTAAAGTCTACCCGGGTGAAACCAGGTACATCAGCTAGTCTTATAATATAAATAGAGGACATTATTTACATATATTGAGGGCAATAAACAAAAGTGCACTATCACTTTTTTAGAATAGGCAAGACAGGTAAAGAGGGAATGACAGTTTTTGCGGAAGGATTGAGTAAGAAGTGAACATACTAGAATAAAAAGATGATGATAATCCATTATTAAACTATGGAGTTACTAGATAAAAGCACTGGTATCAACAAAAAAGTATTGTACATTAAAACTCAGCATTGTAATGCTTTAACAAGATAAGCAGTCTTATGAAATGTCTTAGAAAATCATCAAAAATGCAAGTAATGTATACCATTTTGTAGACATACCAAACTCATCACAGCTGCAAGTGAAGCTGGGTTGGGGGATCTCCTGAGTTGCAGCAATGCAAATATGACAAATTAATTTACAGAGGAATTTACGAGCCCCTGGATCAGTATTGGGAGATGAAAGAATTACGCAGAAATACAAATGTTAATGTCAGTAAGAGTCTTTATTAGATTTTTCACTTTAGCCTAATATTCACAGGTGTGGTAACATTGGCACCTGCAAAGGTCCAATGAAGATGGGGAAAAGACACTAATCATGGATGGAATGAGATACCAGCAATCATAGGACCTGATTCAGAGCCGCTCGTAAGCGGTCGCTCGTTCGTTCCGAGCGATGTTTGCACAACTGCGCATGCGTACGGATCGTAATAAGCATGCGCGAACCAGTCAGTGCGGCCGAAAATCGTTTGTTCGCTAAATAGCGAATGCCTGCTATTTTGAGTGACAGGAGGAGGCGTATGTGGGTGGTAACAGGGGAAGGTGCTTGAAAACGGGGAGTGGAGATCCGAACACAGGCGTGCTTAAAGGTCAAAACGGGCGTTTTATGGGTGTGCATAATTAATACAGCACCGTCATTGACCACGTCACTGGGTTATATAGTCAGAACTGCTTGCAAGATTGCGGTAGGAAAAACCAACCACAAGAATAGCGAGCAGTTCATACGCTGGTCGATGTACTCGATTAATCTAATAAATAGTGGACATGACGTAGGATGCGAGCGGCCAGGGGGCGTAGTTTTCCAAAAAACTACCGCATGTTTTGTACGCTCGTTCAGACCTAGAGGCGTGAACAGACCGCAAAGAGCGAACGGTTCATTTGAATAGTCACCCCTTTTTTCTGAACGAGCGAGCGCAAATAGCATCCGGCTCTGAATGAGGTCCATAGAACATATAGGAGTAATGCTGGTACCTATTAAGGTCTTAGGCAATTTGTGATTAATCAAAGACACATCCTCATAACTCCCTTCTCCTGCTCACATCTTCTCTCAAATAAATATTTTTTAAGTGCAGGTTTGGCAACCATTATTTTGCATATAGAATAATTTAATCCTTTAAATGTTGGGTGAAAAATAATCAAAGATTCTAACTAGAATGATAATTTTTCAGATTTCCTGAATATATAGAGTAATCAATTCTACATATTTGTAAATATTGGTGAAAAAGTTCTTGGTGGAAAGATGTATTTTAGTTTGTAGACTTCAGAAGTCTGGAAAATGGTGAAATATTTTTTTAACGTGTACTTATACAGCGTCAGCATATTCCATTAAGCTTAACAATTGGGAACAAAACAGTAATTAAACTAGACTGGCTACAGCAGACAGACAAAGAGGTAAGAGGGCCCTGCTTACAGATTATAAGGAAATAGACATTTCATACACAAGGATAAGTGCTACATGATGCATATTGGTACACCCAAATTGCAGAGGTTCTTGGTTGGCTGTATGATCCAGTCACCCTGAAATGCACACCTGAGCTAATCAGTAAGCCCGGCACTGTCAGAGAGTAGGCTTCTCCTAGATTACAGCCTTTGTAACAAGAGCTGGAGTTTGCCGATTGAGCTCTGAAATTCGGACTGTCCAAGGGACAGTGTAAATTAAATTAAGAAGAGCTTGACTCAAAGTGGAATTTCTTGCATTAGTAAGTATTCCCCCTAAGGTAGGAGATGGTTGTCTAAGTGCCCTCTTCCCTGGTCTTTACACTCACTGGAAATTAAAATCATTTCAGCCCTGAAGGCCCTGTAAAATGAGATAAAACAAGAGGTCAATGGGATATAACCTCTCACCAGACTTCTATGTAGGGTAAGGCTGCCTAACATTCTATGTTCAGAGTGGTGTGCGTAATGTTACATAATATGAACTTCGGCACTGTAAAGTGGCACAAAATGAACAGCAGACACTATAATGCGGCATAAGATGAACTGGGGGCACTGTAAGTTGACATAATGTGAACTGGGTCACTATAGTGTTGTACAGTATGAACTGGGGCACTACAATGTGGCATAATATGAAATTGGGCACTACAATGTGATATAGTAATAACTGGGGGAACTAAAATGTGGCATAATATGAACTAAGGGCACTTCAATGTACTGACGACATAAAATAAATGCTGGCACTACTATGGGGCATCAAAAAAACTGAGGCACTACTCAGGGGCATAAGATGAACAAGTGTTGTGGAGAGAAGTGCCTCTCTAGGTGGGGACCCCTTTAAAATGTTGCTATGGGGGGGTACAAAGTTTTGCCTATGCCCCTGACTTCAGACAATCTGCATAATCACAGCATGTTGCCACCAACTTTACAGGTAATTTCTGGAAGAAATGTCTACAGTCAGGCAGTATGGGAAGATCCACCCAAACATTCTAACAAGAGGTATGCCTTCTGCACCAGGTTGCAATATCTATGAAATTATACTATTATCTTGTCTACATGGTAAATATTTCCAGGAGTGTGTATGGGATATTGATGCCTCTGGAAGGAAATGTATAATATCCTATATGGGAGATATAAAGACCCGTATTCAATTAGAATCGAAAAATCGGAACGTTTTCGCCTGTCCGACTTTCATTCGCATGTTTCAGAGACAAATTCATTCAGGGCGCGTCCTCGCTTTTTGCCTAATTCATTTGCAAAACAGGCGAAAACGGAAACAGGCGAATGCGGAACAGGCGAAAAGTAGAATTGGGGAAATCAGTCTGTACCCCAGAAAAAGATACACTAACATAGGATATCAATATAGTTGTGTACTAATAGCTCTAATAAAGCTATTTTGGGTAGTTGTGTAAATATCTTGATATTAGCGTCTTTGTAAAAGTGGTGAAGAATAGCATTAAGCAGTATTTTTTGGTGAAAAAAAGTAGTCCAGTCAAATTTTTGGTACCTGAAATGGGTGCAAGCATATTTTTATGTCTCTAAAGTAAACTTTTTAAAAACGTGAAAAAATCCACCTGCTGCATGCACCTGCAATCCCAAAAACACCTGACCCATCCTTGCAGCCCCCCAAGAAGCCTATTTCACTAGTTTTTATGCTTGTCCCCAGACTTTTTACATTTTCACCCCCAAAAATGGGGTGTGATATGTATTACTGCCGACCCCCCTAAACCTAACCCACCTTAGAGGTGCCTAACCCTAACCTCCCCCCCTGTGCCTAACCCTAACCGCCCCTCTAAGTGCCTAAACCTAACCCCCCCTTCCCCGCTGCCTAAACCTAAGTCCCCCGGGGGGATGTCTAACTCTAACTTCCCCCTGGGGTTCCTATCCCTAACCCTCCCTCCCTCTACCCTAACCTCCCAGGGGGGTGCCTAATCCTAAATCCCCCCGGGAGCCCTAAATCTAACCCTCCCCCCCCCGGCTGTCCGCTGCGGCGCCCGGCATCCGCTCGATCGGGATGCCGGGCTCCGGTCTCCCGAAATCGGGCAAATGACAGGTGTCTAGATTTAGACGCCTGTCATTCCTCCCTAGTCGGGATAAAGCAGTCTGGAAGCCGGCGGTCGGCATTTAGATCGTTGGGTTCCAGACCATATCCCAAAAAATTTCTTTTTTGGGGTGTTCTTAGGTTTTTTATTTTTTTTGCAGATTTGTCTTTTTAGGGGGCTGTCCCAAGGATTCTGAGTCATTTCCACCCCAAAATAAAGATTTTGCACTTCTTTTCACCTGCTATTCATTGGAGAATCTTGTTTGCCGAATTCAATGCATCGAGTTTCCGCTTAGGCGAAATCGTCATGGAAATTGAATTAGGCGAAAAGTTTTTGGGCGATATTTTCACCAGAAAACAGGTGAAAAAGGCTTTTTGCCTCTAATTGAATACGGCCCAAAGTGTGAGGATATGTGGTGAGATTAAAACATTGGATACAGAAATGTGCCATTAAGGGGCAGATTCAATTAGCCGCTGGGCTTAACGTGGGTTTGTAGCTCCCAGCTTTAACACACAAAGTTATTCAATTACAATCCCATTGCTAACGTGCGTTAACCCACAGATTCTGGGTTCCTGGAGCTATGGAGTTACCCTGTGCGGTAAGTCCCAGAGGATGCACTTAACATGGAGCATTAATTGCAGCCCCTGATGCTGTGAGGAAAAAACCGCGGTAAGTGGAGACTTAGCGTGTGGGGAAGCAGCAGTACAGGTTGAGTCTCCCATATCCAAATAGTCCGAAATACGGAATATTGCGAAATACAGATTTTTTTGGGCATGACTGAGATAATGAAAACTTTTATTTTTGATGGCTCAGTGTACAGAAACTGTCTAAAGGCACAAATTATTAAAAATATCGAATAAAATTACCTTCAGGCTTTGTGCATAAGATGTATATAACACATAAATGCATTTTGTCGTATATTTGGGTCCTATTCCCAAGATATCTCATTATGGTATGCAATTAATCCAAAATATGGAATATTTCGTTATCCAAAATAACCCTGGTCCCAAGCATTTTGGACATGGGAGACTCAACCTGTAATTAAATAGCTCATCTCAACATCTATGTTTTATATACTGTAGTCTCTGCTAACACTTGCTAACTAACCTTATAATAGCATCATGTAGTGATACAATAACTGATCTACAATCTATATTTTTTGTTTCAACCATGATTCTACTAGAAATGTCAGAGAAGTGAAATGGATGAGGGTAAGAAGGTGATCAGTTTTGTTTTGAAAAGAAAAGTGAGAAGCAAAGGTTCAAATAAATGTCATCAATAACCAGGTCAATGGATTTCACTGGGAAGAGCATGGTTATTAATGTCAAAACCTCTAGCTGGGCCTTGTATTAAGCACAGGCAACCATAGGAGGTATTGCAGATATTTTGAAGATTAGAAATACTAAGCGCGTTGAACTATGAAGAAAAATGGTTTCATTATCATCTGAAGTACTGCACAGGGTAGTGTGAACTGAAGGCAGAGTGAATGTTCTGGTGGAATGTGGACACTCATTTAGAATGTTCTACTTTTTCATGTATATATTTTTAGGTATTTTATACTTTTCATGGTGCAGTACAATTAACATTCTGTAAAAGTGTTGTAGGAGATAAGTGTAGCAGACTCAGATAAGATTTATTTTGTTTAATACAAGAGAGAGAGAGAGAGAGAGAGAGAGAGAGAGAGAGAGAGGTGAGAGAGTGCTTAGATTGAACTGGAGACATCATAGATGAATATGGCAGTTGCCTTTCAGTTTCGGAGTGTCATCTGCCATAATACACAGCACATGGTGGGGCCTGGAACAAATACCTTTACCAGGTTATTATATTATACAATTTGTTATGCAATGTTATTAGTATTTCAGTATATAAAATAGATCACTTTTACATGGAAAAGTGATCCATTTTATATACTTAAATACTAATCGGTATGAAATATCGGCGGTTATTGGCCTCAAATCCCGACAGCGACATGCCAATATTGGAAAATCCTGACAGGGGTGGTAAGTATGCAATCCCTACCTCTCCCCCCCCCTAAACCTAACCCTCCCTTAGTGGTGCCTAACCCTAAACTCCCCCCATAATAGTGCCTAACCCTAACCAACCCCGGTGGTGCCTAACTCTATTCCCCCCTTCCTGCACCCTAAACCTAACCCTCCCGGGGGGTGTCTAAACCTATCCCCCCACCCCAGTGGTGCCTAACCTTAACCCCCCTCCCCGTAGCCTAACCTTAACCCCTCCCAGGAGGTGCCTAACCGTAAGTCCACCTGGGGGTCCCTAAACCTAAGCCGCGGCTAAGACCTAAGAAACCCCGCTTACCTTCATTCAGGATGCTGGCTGTCGGGATTTCGGTATGTGGCTAAAGATAGGAATCAGGATTTCGACACCTATCTTTAGTCTCGGGTCGGGCTTCCACCGTACGGCATTCCGACAGCCGGCATCCAGGCCGCCTGTAATCTAAATACATCCAATTTGTAGGTACCCCTATTCCCACAAAGAAAAAAAAAGAAAAAAATTAGGTGGTTTCGGTGGATATCTTGCAAATATTATTTAATAAATATGCCCTAAATCTCCAAAAAATATATTTACTTTGCTTGAGGAACAAATTACATAAACAAAGTCCAACCTTTTTTAAATTACTAATAAGCTAAATGAGATCCTAATATTATATTGATATAGCAAATTATCTTAGCAATCATCTATATCGGTGCAGCAACAAATATTTACATGCAAAAAGTCATTTATTGAGCACGGCTATCGGCCAAAGGAAGCGTAGCAGACACAAGGCCTGAATCAGAGATGGACAGAATTGCAGAGTCGCACACAAGCGGCTTTGCAATACCAGAAACCTGAAATGCAAATGGTTGCTCCTTTGGGCAGGCTGTGGTAGCTGAAGCTTACCTCAGCCTGGTTGGGTCCTGACAACTGCGAGGCCACCGATGCAGACCCTGGCCAGCCACGCCCCCATTTCACCCCCCATAGGCCGCAGCATGTCTATCATGCTGCGGCTTGGGGGGGTCTGCGAACGAGATCACAGGACTCATTCTGCACATGTGCAGACCCTAAACCATCGAAGATGTACGCTCGCTAACCATCGGATTAGCGTACATCTCTGAATCAGGCCCAAAGTAATTGTCGCCCAGAGTCCTCCCATCCTTACCTCACGTCATTATGCTAGCTATGCTCCTCTCAGCTGCACCGTGTTGAGCCACTATCTGTTTGACAGATAAGCATGTGACATTGGTGTAGCTGTGGTAGCATTAGGACAAATACAGTTAGTAAAACAGTTTTCTTTTTCTTTTCCTATTTTGTATCCTCACAGCATATTGCAAAGAAGTTGTCTACACATTTTATACTGGTTCTTAATTTACAATTGTATCCTGGAGGGTTGAGGACAACTTGTCATTTATGTACAAAAAGGTTGATGTGTGTAACCTTTTTTGTGCTTGGGCTCTAATGGGAATATTAAGTGATTACGTATGTATTTAAGTTGAGTATGCACAGCAACATTTTAGATACACTTGGTTGCACAATTTCAGTATAGTGTAATAATAATATAGACATTGCTCCCTACATGTAATGCATTATTTATCTTGTGATACATGGGAACACTGATCTTCTTAACTAGAATTTAGCCAGTCGACTGATAGCAAAGGCTGCCAACCCCTGCCTCTAGACCATTATTTTAGAAACATACAGAAATACAATCAAGTCATAATGAGGGGGGTATGTACAGGGAGGCAATAAAGCAAGCAGTGCAATGGACTTTGAAGTTCAACCCTAAGGAGGTCTTCAGTAAGTTTACATACATCACTGTGATTTACCTTCACCCCTCGCTATTTTCTTATGTCTCACTAATTAACCTTTGGTGACTGCATGTAGAAAAAATACTTTGTTTTGTTTTTATTATATTTCACATCTTTATACATGAAACAGCTTTTACTTCCCTGGGGTGTGAATAAAAGTTGAGTTCGTACTTTAATAGCCGTCTATAGTTGGTTGCGTTGTATAGTACAGTACGTAGTGGAAAATCCTATCTCGTTCTGTCATGACACAGTACGTTTCCATTGTTTGTCCTGAACAATAGATAAAAAGCAGAAGTGTTCTATCATCACCTAGGTAACGTTTGCTATAAAGGCCTTTATGAAATTCTTTCAGGATTATGCTGATTATGCTTTCAGACATATGAACTTGTCGGACTGAAAGTACCTTAATTCATTACATTTTTTTTTTTTTAGCAAAATGTAACTAAATATGGAACAACTTGTTACCTTTCACCCCACAACCAATAAATGCTTTCAATCACATCCTTATCCAAGTCTCTTTCCTCTTCAAAGTTGTGCTAATGTGAAAGGGTAGCTAGCGTGGCCCCAGAACATTGTGTATGGTGCAGTGTTCCCGCAGTTCACATTATCTGTATCAGCCATTGAGGATATAAGCATTTGAGTGGCATTTCTTAGATTTGTGCACCAATTATATACTGTAGCTCTGACCTCCAATAGCTGGGAAGATGAAAAGCTGTGAAGTTACGCATGAGACAGTGATGCGTCATTTGGTAACATGCTCTTGTTAGCCCAAGTATAAAAATGTACCAAGTACACCAAGAGATGTGACAATGCCAGGGATTACTGAGAAGAAGAATACAAGCAGCAGTGGAGAAATTCACAGCTGGGAGAGCAAAAACATTTCAGTGGATTATTGTTAAATGGGCTATAACCATACTTTTGAAAAAGCTTTTCTGGGAGATTGTGAAGGCAACACCTATGAGCGCACTTTAAAGTGAATGTGTACAAACAACTACATCTGAGAGGCGTGTCATAAAATTGACATCAATCCAAATGTAAACGCATCTCAAAGCAGTTACTAATGCTGGGCATACACGGCCAGATAAAATGACTATCAGACCGACAGACATTTTATCTGGCCGGCTGCCAGCCGCAGATGTCGCCGGCATACACTGTGAGATTTCTCTCACAGTGTATTCGGTAGACATCTGCGCTCCGCCCCCGGGGGAGGAGACATTTCCCTATTCCTTTGGAACACAGGAAATGTCTGTCTGTCGGCCGCGGCTGGGCATACACTGCCCGATGCGGCCGACAGTTTAACGGGAAATATCGCATCGGACGGGCATGCTGGACAATCCGGCATGCCCGACCGAGCAATATTTAACCCTTGGTCGTTCCCTCACACGCTACAATTATCGGGGCGATCCAGCGATATCAGGCGGATCAACCGATAATTGTAGCGTGTATGGCCAGTATTAGATCTACTTGTTCATGATAAGTAAACACACTGATACTTTTCAGAAAATGCATGTAGCCATAGGGGTTAGTGTGCCTTATAACCAATGCAGGGAAATGATACTAATGATCCTATTTAAATATATATATCTCTATTATATAACATCTTCATAATGGGTCTAAGGTGCAAACAGGGACATTGCTAGACTCTTCAGGGAGTCAAGGAGATTGCTGCTATTTCAGGGAGTCTGCCTGACAATCAGGGAGAGTTGGCAAGTATGGCTATAACTCCAGTAAAGTATTTAAGATTATTATTATTATTATTATATTTGCATTATATGCATGTTATATTTTTATTATTATTACATCTTTCATAACACAAAAATATGTTTTGTGGCAATAAATCAAGTGGAGCACCAATTTATTTAAATAATGCTACCTAGAATAAAAAATCCCTGTCTGTCATGAACTAAATGTATAAATCTCACTCTATGGGGTATATTTACTAAAGTGAGAGTTTTTAGAAGTGGAGATGTTGCCCATAGCAACCAATCAGATTCTAGCTATTATCTTCTACAATGTGCTAGTTAAATGTTAAGTAGAATCTGAATCTCACTTTAGTAAATATATCCCTTACAGTCTAAATAATAGTTATCTTTTTTGTTGTGCCAGCACATAGCAAAAAATTCCAAAATATGTCTATTCATGTGTCATTAAAGTCATAATGGAGTTAAGCAAAGTAAAAACCGAGACCAAAAAAAATATCTAATATGTTAATATATGAGAGAGTTCTGAAATCCCACCAAAGACAACCTGACATGTACCCACAGTACAGTAGCACTATCATTTAAGCTGATCATGTTGTCCCATCCACTAACAAGGGCTATTAAAAGGGGGTACTGCATATGCTTTTATCACCATAACAATTACAAATAGTAATGCAACTTAAAGTTCCATGCTCTCTGTGTAGGCGGATTCAGCTGAAAATAATAAGAAGCACCAGCATAACTATTAGTAACATATGCCACACATATTAAAAAAAAATTATAATAATGTAAAGACAATGGATGAAGACAAAACAAAAGACTCAATAGTTTTACACACGGACATCTAAGGGATCCATTTATCATTAACCTTTTCATGGTTGTGACAATTTATTGACACAATACTTTTAAAATAGGCTATCACATGCAAACCTACCATCGGTAATATTATCCAATGAACTGAGCCCTATAGCTTGCAAAAACATCTGTTATCGTCTCCGATTCACCCTTTTATAAATAAGTGCCTAAAAGTGATATCATCTGACTTACGAAAGTGGGCCATGCTATGTGTGACAAAAGAGCTAAACTTTGATGATTTAGGCTGATATTAACATGCTGCATGCACAGGTAAAGACTGAATATAACTGTGGCATCTCCTAGCACCCATGGGCTGTAGGAGTCAGGTTAATATACTATTCAAAACACTACCAGCAAGTGCAGTAAACAATCACCCAAATCCTTTGTTTTTCACTCTAATTATCTAAATCTATGTGGAATATTTTATTCTGCTTTTCAATATCTTGGTATTTCTTCACTACCAAATTATTTATCTTTATATTGGACAATTTGTAGAATTACATGCTGGTACATGTAGTTCCACAAGAGCTAGAATGATCTGGCAACCACGGATACGGTGATGCTTGTAGCTCTATAGGTGCCACTAAGCCCTATCAGTTAATGGCAGCCAGGGTCTGCTGTCAATTGTAGCTCTGCAAACTTTACTTTATAAACACTTTAACACATTACCCTAGCACACACCATTCACGGGTGCCAGGAAGTGCCCTAGTTGTATTCAGCATGGGAATGGTTTGTCTTAGGATAGGGCCTGGCATGTTTTTTTTATCAGGATGCATTCTTCTAAGACCCTTTACAGTTCATGATTTCTAGATCTTCTGCCTGTTGCACAGGTGTATTCAGTAACAACTGTAATATTTAAAAAAAATACACAGGTAGTCCAGCAGTGGTGGATGTCCTACTGGGCAAGTGAGGTGAGTTCCTAGGGATGCCCCTTGCTGGGACAAAGTGTGGGCAGAGCACATGGAGCAAGAGCCAGTATTGACGTGATTTTGAGGGGTAGCCAATGGAGGGGCAGGGGACTACCAATAATATTGTGGATATGGGCACGCTGGCCCCTAAAATCCACCCCTTTAGTCTGGAAAACATGAACTATTAGGGGTCCCTCAGGGCCAAGTTTGATCACCATTGCTATATGGAATTCTGCCAGGTGCAAGCCGGGATGGGGCAGGCATCATATTATGGCAGTGGGACCCCACACTGCTAGGTCAGTTGGTAATAGCCTGGTACAGATGTCCTGCCCAGCACTGTTGCTTGTTAGTCCTTTTGGGGGCATGATTTTCTATTATTTAAAAAATAAAGAAATAAACATAAACATTTACCAACAGGAAGTTGGGGCCACAAAATAACAGCCTACTCTAGATGAGGCCCTACTCTTAATAGGACCCTGTAAAATACAGTAAAACATGTATATATGTTATACAGCAGGGTTTCCGTATTTAGATGCATTACATTATACATTTGGGTATTGTGGTGAGGGTGTACATATCAAAAAAATACATGATATTTTTAATGAAAGCTAAAAACCTGATGTGTGTTGCATCTGAATCCTAATACGCTGTAGCGGATAAAGTTAGATTTTAATCTATCTACATTATCTCTTTGTTAAAGACAATTCTTTTCAGGAATTTGTACTGGGAAATATTGAGGTGTGAGATGATTCAGATAAATGGCTCAATTAATTGAACTGAAAAAGACTCCATTGCACTGAACCAGAGCTGTGAGCTCTTTATTAAAAGCACTGTTCTGCAGCCCATAACCTTGTTCCTTGACTCCTCTGTAGTTTCCAATTTAAACAAGTCCCCATGCGGCCTGCTCTAAAGGCCTTTGTCTCCCTGTCATTGTTAAAAGAGCCGAGGCATCCTGGAAGTGTGAAATCAGAACTCATGAGTTGAACGGTTCCCCCGGGAACGCTGTACTGCTGAGAAGGTCAAAGTCATGGGCTGGACCATCTGAAAGTGTCTGATCGCCAGTCTGTGACACAGCGGGTGGGGGGCAAAAGAGCTAGAACTGAACACATCTTAATTAAAGCCCGCAGACAGCAAAACAGACTGTTTTTAAGTGGGCTGTCAAGTAGGACTTAGATATAGCCCTGTTAATGAATGTGAATCTGCTAAATGTTAAACCATAAACTAATAGAGATGCTCATAATATAATAGTTAAAACGCCATTAAAATTCTGCTATATCTTTATTCCATATTACAATCGGTTTTCATGCTTTGTTTGTTTAAGGTTTTTTTTGTATGTTTATAGGGATTTGGAAGAATTGGAAATAGTACATTACAGAAGGCGTTCCAAAATATAGACAGGATTTTCTTATAATCTCAGTGAAACACCTTGAAGTAGACTATCCAGGAATAGGTTCTAATGAGCCACCACCCTTCTATAAAGAAATCGGTCTGTCTTTCTGGTTGAAATCGGAAAGAAAGAAAAGCTCCAAATTATTTTCAAGTGTTATCACAGACCTTATTCACCAGCTGGAAGCTCAGGTAGTGTAGGGCCAAAGATTCTAACACTTATGCCAGGCTAAGCAGGACATTACTAGGGTAAAAGAGCCGAGCCTTTCCCAAAAAAAGAGCAAAGAGGCCTTAGCTTCGGCACAAGTAGACTTCTAGTAAGTACAATCTAAGAGTTTCTACAAAGGAGTGTTATAAACTTCATCAAGTGCCTCTTCCTTCGTTTACTCCACCACATGCCATAGTTGATCAAGTTGTCCACAAGGTAAGTCCGTAATCTTCAATTAATTATGCTTTTTCCTAATTAGACGTCATTGTTTCACTTATTTCTCTTACAACGCTTTACCACTTTGGACCAAGATTTTTCATCTGCTGGTGATTACCAAACTTCCACTAAGGCACAATATCTTTACTATAAGCCATATCCAGTAAAGTGAATTAGAATTATTAGTTTTAACCAGTGCTGACTACTGTAGCTGTATTTTCCATGCCCTCCTGACTCACAATATAAATTGATTTAGACTGAATACGAAATGTCATAGTTGGAATTTTCTTCCTTATCAACGTCACCTGCTCATACAACCTAAATTATATATAGTCTGGGAACTGCTTTCAATGTTCAGATCACCAACAACAGACTATTACAAAGTTACTAAGTAAAAAAACTTCACTATTACATTTAAACAGCACAACCGATATACAAAAGAGATGCAGGGTTTCATCCAGTATCATTCTAGTACAGATTACTAAAAGTAGATAAAATTTAATAATAATTTACATTTATAATGAACAGAAGACACACAGATCACTATATGAAATATTCAAGTATCCTTTTATACTGTACAACTGAGGACACTAATGCATTCTACCTGACCATCCTGATTTTGGCATGACAGTCCTGCTCACTAATACATGCACACGCTCCCAGCATAACACAGACACGCTCCCATGTCCCAAATCTGGAATCACTAAAGTTGGGAGTACAGGAACATGGGTAGTTATCACATATACTTGCACCTGCAGCACCCTGTAGTTCTTTCCTGCCTGGAACAGCAGCAAAGAGACCTACTGTGAAGAAGACGAGAGGCCTCCTATACTGGATAACTGGAGGGTGGAGAAGAGGAAATAAAGGGCTAAGGGGATAAGTGTCACATGTAGTCCCCACCATTCTTCCCATGTCACATAAATCCCCTCATTAGGCAAGGAGCAACTGGCCAGACCACAGTCAATAGGGAAGCCTATGGTTATGGCACATAGATGAATTTCTTTGTCTTTCAAGGAGTCCTGGGCATGCACCCTGAGTGATTAAAATGGGCCACATCCCCTTCCAGTGAGGCCAGGCCCACTTTTAAGTTGCGCGTGGGATGCTATTTGGCACACTTGGTGACACCTACCAAAGTGACGCCACTGGGTGTATCTAATGGGCATGCATGGCCATGGCATTGCTAATGCGTAAGTACAGTCTAACAGGTAGGGATAAGAATCCTACTCAAAGATACATCTAGCCTCAATATGCCACGCAGCACGACTTGCCTGGTGTGAGTGGGCCGCCAGGTCCCGTGCTACTCTGCTAGCGTTGAGCGTCTTTTGCCGAAAATGTGATGCGACTAGGACGAACCAGCAGACTGTGCTGATTAATTTGATATGTGACACTTGTATATCTGTGTGCACCTGAGTCTGTATATGAGCCACAATGGAACTTGGAATGACAAAAGCTGTGGCAGCAGGATGTAGTTAACAGACCGGCGGACACAATACCACCGGTCTAAATCCCGACACGACCTGCCCAACAAGGGTCTTAAGATAGGCATCGAAAAGCTGATGCCTATCTTAATCCCGACGCTGGAAGACCGACCCCCACCATCCCAATCGCCCTCTGACAGGTAAGTATAACACTTAGCCCGGGATGGGGGGGGTTAGGTTTAGGGACCCCCAGGGGGATTAGGGTTAGTCACCCCCCCAGGGAAGGTTAGAGTTAGGCTAGGGGATGGGGGGGATCAGGGTTGGGCACTAGAGGGGGAGGTTAGGGTTAGGTTTAGGATTTTGGGTGGGGAGGGGGGGTTAGGTTTAGGCACCCCTGGGGGGAGGTTACGATTAGGCACTAGGAGGGGAGGTTAGGGTTAGGCACCCCTAAGGGAGGGTTAGGGAGGGGGGAGAGGTGAGGGTTAGGGTACTTACCAATGGCCGTCAGGACCTCGATCTGTCGCACTGTCACTGTCGGGATTTGAACCATTCCGGGACAGCTACATTGTAGCACTTCCTATACAGATTCAGAGACTCAGTCACACACAAAAGTATCAAATTAATCCGTACAGTCTGCTGCTGCGTCCTAGTCACATCACATTGCCACTTACACGCGTTTTTAGCACTATGAAGGGTAAAAAACCATACAAGTGGGGGAAAGGAAAGGAAAGAAAAGGGAGGGTTTGGGTACATGCTATAAGGGAATAATGGTGAGGTATATGTGATATAAGGGAAGGTTATGTCACATATCTTTTTCCACATATACGTACTGTAGATCCCAACCATTCTTCACATGTTACAAACAATCAAATAATGTACAATTGACACGGTATATACAACCCACAGTTCAATCTCAACTTAATCCACCACTCTAACCTGAGTACAATGCAGTTCTTTTTTAGCAGAAATGTAAAATGGAGGCTAAATAATGGGATATGACGAGCAGGTCGATGGTTTGGGATTTGTCTGATTTGCTTACCACAAACTACTTTGTGAAAATTGTTATCAGGCCTAAAATTACATTTTTAAAGAGCAGCAGAAAATGCAGAATGTACAGTAGCCAGACACCAAAGCAATCCACCAAATGTAAGCCAATAGCCCTTCATTCCTTCACCATGAAACAGTGCCTAGGAATTCATATGCCCCCGATCCCCTCCCACCAGGGCCGGCGCTAGGCTGTGCTGCGCCCAGCGCCGTCCTGTGTTGCCGCCCCTTCCCTCCTCCGCTCCCTCCCCCTGAGCTTACATGTGTGCTATAGCGCCGGGAGGGAGGGTGGGCGTTTCCTGCGCCCTCCGGAAACAGTAGCGGTCTGGGCGACAGATCGGCTTGCCTGTGCCTGGAGCCGCTACTGCCTCCCACACACACATACACACTGCATGCCATACATCTCTAGCAATAGCAACATTATACAATTCATTTCTAACAAAAAAATGTTGACAAAATATACCACACCCCTAGCACTGTACATTGAAATAAAAACCGTACAATAACCTGAAACAGAAAATAAAGCTAGCCCTGCCCAAATTAGCTTACAATATAAATGGTGTCAGTAACAATACATAAGGTAGTATAATTCATTTATTTTAAATGCTGGAAAGCTCTGTAGTTCATATCCCTGAAAAATAAATGAATAAAATGAATATATACCCTTTTCGATGGAGATGTACTTTAAGTTATCTCAAGCGACACAGTGGTTAGCATCACTGCCTCCCAGCACTGGATCTAGCAAGAGCCCTATTAGTGTAGAGTTTATATGTTCTCCCTGTGTATGTGTGGGCCTCCACCAAAATTTAAAAAAATAACACGCAAATAAATATGGGAGGTTACTGGCTGCTAACTAAAGTGTACCATAGTGTATGTGCACTTATATGTTATGAATTTTAGACTGTAAGCCCCAAAGGACCAGGGACTGTGAATGACAAATAGTCACTGTACAGCACTGCATAATTGGTGGGTGTTATATAAATAAATCCTGAAAAACTCCTGCTTATATACTGTCACTAATAAGATGCAAATATTCTACCCCAACGATTATTGCATGTCAATTCTGACAATTATGTCAAGACACGAATTTAAAAAAATTAAATGACCTTAGAGGGATCAAATGGAACATTTGTATATCCCTCACACATTTATTCTCCAGAAGCCATGAAGATTGCCATTACCAAGACATAATTTTAATGATATGTTGCCTTTCCTAGGATGCCTTAAAATAAACTGCAAACCAACCAGTAGCCTGTCATCTCTTCTAATGTAATTGCAATATTGTGTGTGCCCCGGGTGGAAAACCTAACAAATAAATGTCATCAACTCACAACAAAACATTTCACTTTTTTTCTACATTTTAATTAACAGCTGTTTGGAGTATATGTTAATTTTCTGACAAACAATCCCATATAGAGGGTTCATCAAGTTCTTACCTGTGACATCAGCTGCCATCAATCCCTCTGCTCTTATGACTTTCACTTGAAGAAAGCCCACATCATTAAGATTGCTAAAGGATCTCACAAGACTCTGCAATACACAAAAATAAATACTCACTTATAAGTCATATTCCTTGTATAGATTCTAAATATGCAAGAATGTTAGCATTGTCAAATCATATTATAGTTAAAGCAAGATATATATATATAAATATATATATATATATATATATATATATATAAAATTATATATACAGGGCTGAAACTAGGATTTTTGTCACCCGGGGCAAGGCCATAATTTGGCGCCCCCCCCAAATACGGCATAGAGGACGAAAAGAGTGTGGTTTTGTGATACAGTAATGCCCCTTATAACACATTATGCCACACATTAATGACCCTTATAACAAATTATGCCACAGTAATGCCCGTTACAACACATTTTGCCACAAAGTCCTGTCCCTTATAACACATTATGCCACAGTAATGCCCCTTACAACACATTATGCCACACAGTAATGCTCCTTACAACACATTATGCACACAGTAATGTCCCTTATAACACATTATGCCACAGTAATGGCCCTTACAACACATTATGCAACACAGTAATGCCTCTTATAAATTAAGCCACAGTAATGCCCCTTATTCATTAAGCCACAGTAATGTCCCTTATACATTGTGCCACAGTAATGCCACATATACATTATGCCACAGTAATGCCCCATATACATTATGCCACAGTAATGCCCCTTACACATTATGCCACAGTATGCCCCTTACACATTTTGTCACAGTAAAGTCTCTTTACATTAAGGGCCCGATTCAGAGCCGCTCGCAAGCGGCACGATGTTAATGCCCTGCGTATGCGCCGCGCCCGGCGTGCACATGCACGAGCCCCGCTGAGAGACTGAAGTTCAGTCACTACGGGGCTCGCTACAAGATGGGGTGGCTGTCGATGTTGATTGACAGCTCGTCCCGTTTTGAGGGCGGGTAGGGGGGGGGGGTGGCCGGACAAATGCAGGCGTTCCCTTAGGAACACCTGGCGTTTGTTGGGATGTGTTACTGACAAACACTAGTGATGTCAGTAGTGGACTTCCTGCTCTATTAGAGCAGGAAGTCCACTCGGGCTTGCAGCAGCTAGACCCTACCCTAGGGTCTCGTCGCAAGCCCGATGGTCGTGATTATCGCGACGGCTCCGGGCCGCTCGCACCACCTGTGGGTGGTCTCCCACAGCTTAGCGAGCGGGCAGAGAAAAAAAACGCACACATTCAGAGCAAGCGCCCGCCAGCAGCGAGCGGCTCTGAATGAGGTCCTAAGCCCACATCTCTCTTCTTTCACCTGCCAGGGCTGTGCAGTGGGTGAGCCCGGGGTGGCGCGGGATGTGGCTGCCACACGCTGGGGAACTGTCAGTACTGCCGTCATTGTAATGTGGCGCCGCGCACGAACCAATTGGAGCTCACGGACCGGCAGCCTCTGCTGATTGGCTGCCGGTATGCCTTAGACTAATGCCCGCTACTTCCGCCGGAGGTGATGTCACCCATAACCTCCCTATTTGTCTATTACATTGAGGGCTCCTTTGACGCTATGCGTTCCATTACCTTGGAACACATTCCCGCTGTTTCCGCCGGAGGTGATGTCAAACAACCTCCTTATCAGTTCCACTTTAGCCGCCGGAAGTCTTATTCTGATCCACGTGGTGCGTTCCACCTGACGTTAGAAGGAAGTCGCGCGTAGTTAGATGGATATATGTAAATGCGTTCCACCTTTATTAAGTGTACAAATAGCGCTTCCTCTATCGTTTGTATCACTGCATTCCACTTATTACAATACATAGGTATATATGCATAGATCTACTCCATCATAATGGTATTTAAACCTCAAAAACAATAAAGCAGGTTATACCAATAAATAATATATATGGTCCCTTTATAATGTGCAAATAGCATTTAACAAGCATACAATGTTGGTCCATAATATCCATTTGATAAAAACATTTTAAAACCTAAACAAATATATCACATAGGTTAATAATCATAAAGATAGGATAAATATATATATATATATATATATATAAAAGGATATTTTTAAAAGAAGAATGTAGTGCAATGTGCATATAAGCTATAAATAAATAAGTACAGGCGTATAACAACACATAAATAACAGACATCTAATATATGTATCCCTTCCATATCCATGTATGCACTTTAAATGCTATTTGCACATTATAAAGGGACCATATATATTATTTATTGGTGTAACCTGCTTTATTGTTTTTGAGGTTTAAATACCATTATGATGGAGTAGAGCTATGCATATATACCTATGTATTGTAATAAGTGGAATGCAGTGATATAAATGATAGAGGAAGCGCTATTTGTACACTTAATAAAGGTGGAACGCATTTACATATATCCACCTAACTACGCGCGACTTCCTGTTAACGTCGGGTGGAACGCACCACGTGGATCAGAATAAGACTTCCGGCGGCTAAAGCGGAAGTGATAAGGAGGTTGTTTGACATCACCTCCGGCGGAAACAGCGGGAATGCGTTCCAAGGTAATAGCGCATAGCGTCAAAGAAGCCCTCAATGTAATAGACAAATAGGGAGGTTATGGGTGACATCACCTCCGGCGGAAGTAGCGGGCATGCGTTCCAAAAGAAATGGAACACATAGCCCTGATTGTACACACCCGCTTGGACAATTAGTAAAAAGAGCGGGCTCATCACTCATTAGGACCTCAATATAAACTATGCACCTTAGAACATATGGATATACCTTGATAAAGGCTGTTGCCGAAACGCGTTGGTATTGAAGGGACTGCCAGTCTTCACTATTACAGAGAGGGACCTGTCCATCTGCAGGGAAGGTGACTTGCTGTTGGGGCAGCATTGTAACCCCTTATGCTTTTGCACTTACTTTCTGTAAAGGTCAATTCTGGTATGCTGCCATCTTGATTTTATTTCCTGAATTGATTTGGGACTGTTTTATACCTTGTGAGAAATAAATGTAACTTTACTTCACATGGTGGAATCCATATTGTGATTTTTTTGAGGTGCTGTTATATGCTGAAGGAATTTTTTAAGAAGTTATCCCGATAACTAGGAAAAGTTCTAACTGAAGAATCTAAGAAACCAGTTTACACTGTTTACTAAGGAATTTTAAAGAAACCAGTTTTCACTGCTTTGGGATATTGACATTTATGTGATATCTATGTGACTTTCTATTTAAAGTGTTTTTTTGCTACGGTAACCATATTCCCTATATCCCCTAAAGGGAGCGCTGGCATTTTCATTTGCTTTCTATAATCCATTGGTGGTGTATGGGGGCCTTTACACCAGAACTCCAAACACAACTGTCCAGCTGGTCCCAAGCCAGTACACAAGCGAAACTGAAAAAGCATGTCTAAAGGCCCCCATACATCAGCAATCAATTGGGGGCAATCCTGAGTTTTGCAGATGATTGTGTAAAAAAATCTCCAGTGTATGGTGTCCACAGATAACAGATTCTGACCAAAAAGCATTTGGAATTGGTGAATCAGGTTGTCAAATATGTTGGATTGCACAGACAAATTGGGCTGTAGATTGCTAGTTCATGGTAACAATCAGCAGATTTGCAGACCGATAAAAAATAATGGGCATTTCAAGATTGACAGATCTGGCTTTCCTGAAAATGATCTTCAAATCACTGAAAAAAATTATCTGTATTGTATGGGCACAGATTGGTTGTTTGGGGAATCTTTAAATCGGGGAACAAAAAAAATCACAGAATCTGTGAATTGTGTTTTTTTGGTGATTGCGGATGTATGGGCCCTTTTAGGTTACAAAACTATTAAGGTCAATAGTCCAAAGTTTTAAAAATACAAATCAAGGGAACAACATGTATCAGCATGCCTGTGGTGAGGTTGGCTATGTAAATTGGACTACAGGAGGAAAAGCTATGGGAATTAGTATGTATATATACTAAAATATATAAATAAAATAAACATCAGCAAAAAATATTGTCACAAAACCATTGATGGCAGCCTGGCCATCAGTGTTTGCCAAACATCGATGGTCAACCCCAATGTAGGGTACTGTTCCAGCAGCTCTCTAGTAAGCTGTGGAAGGAGAAATGTTTTGCTTGGAAGTGCAGAAAAGCTACCTATGATGGAGATGGATTATACTATAAATTATGTAGAATAAGGCTTATAAATGTGTGTACATCCCAGAGTGAAAACATAGGGCATCAGATGGGACCTTTGTTGGTTACTTTATACAATGGGATATTATGGAAGAGACATGACAAGTCAGAATAAAGTAATGATAATAGTTTTAGAAGCATACAACCTCACCCTTATAGAAACATTGAGCATTATTAGGAAGTGGTTTTTAGACATTTGATTTTGTAACTATATGATATTGCAAACTGTCTAGTGAAACTAACATTATTGGCATAACTGAATGTTATTGCTACTAAACACTAGGGTTGTATCTATATGGTGATCACTAAGATTCTCTTTGTATTCTATGGTGGTAACTAAGATTTTATATTAGTCCCTTGGATGCTCTCTGTAATGGGGGTGGTCACTAGATTGGACTCTGTATTGCATGTCAGTCAATGGGAGGCTCTCTGAATTGTATAGCAGATACTAATATGTCACAGCACCTTTGACAAACTTCATTAGTGGGAGATGATACCATAGCATGTGCTTGCTCACCATATGATGTAAGACACTTGACTAAATAAACTGGCATGACTATACAGTAGATAGACAGAAACCCTAACATTAGTATTCTTGTGCTTACTTACATTTCTGAATCGTAATATGTTAACTATGCCATTGTGCCAATGAAAATAATAGTTTTGGATCATAAAATTATCTATAAAAATATTATGGATGTAAAGAGCAGCCCATGCTTTTATTAATAATATGAGAAATCTGACAGTCAGAGCACACTATGATATTAACGTTATATGTCCCAAGTGAATGCTTCCTGTTTACAGGAAGATATGACCTTGATTTTCAGAGCTGAGAAATTATTAAGCTAGGTATATTCCCATATGTGTATTAATATGATATGTCTTATATAAAAAGTATTTATGGGCTCTATTAACTCAATCTTTATACATTTGTTTATATTTCAGACAGCGTCTCAGAGGGGGTTAAACTGTCTTCTATGTTAACACAGAAAAGAAGCTTTTAATGCTACAGTAACGACTTTAGTAGAGGCTACCGCCCATGAACATTATTTCTTACTGTTGCTAACAAAACTGTTTAAAGGTACACAGTGTATACAGGGGGTGATTCAGCAAATGACTCAGAAGCGATGTTAGCATCTGTCATAGCTGTAATACGGCCCCTGCATGCATTACTGATCCGAGCTGCGTCACAGATGAGTAAAAGAGGACAGGAAATCCCCATCAGCCAACGGAGATCCTGGCATTACCACTCCCCCCCCCCTCCCCCCTGCACGCGCAATGGTGGCAACACACCTCCGTTTTGGACCATCGCTGCCCCCATTCCACCCAGAAACGGGCAGCAGACTGGGGCAATCACTGACGATCTGCTGTCAGACTGCGTGTGGGATCGCAAACCTGTACTGCACATTCACAATATGGGTCAGTCACATGCGCAGATTCCTGATCATTTTTCTTTTTCCTATTTTCAGTCTTTAATTTCTTTTAGGTCAAATGCGTGATAGAGGAGCCTCCATACCTAGCCCCAGAGCCGACGGGCACTAGGATGCGGTTCTCACTGGCGGCCAGACCTCCAACATGCGCTACTGCGCATGTGCGGCTCCACCATGCGTCTTTCTGTAGTGGCGTCCTCCATGTTAGGATGCAATCTGAGACTCCCCAGCGTTACTGAGCCATACCAGGCTCCCACAGGTTCCCTGTTACATTATGCCATCAGCACCTACATAGAGGGGCATAGTGCTACCTAGCTAAAGGGTGTATGTCATACTTGCCAACTCTCCCTCATTGTCAGGGAGACTCCCTGAAATAGCAGCAATCTCCCTGTCTCCCTGAAGAGTCTACCAATCTCCCTCATTTCACCTTACCCCCCCATTATGACACTGTTATATAAAAGAAAAAACAGAGATATGTACATTCAAATGGGATCATTAGTATAATTCCCCTGCATTGGTTAAAAGGCACAATGATCCCTATGGTTACATGTATTTTCTGAGAAGTGATCAGTGTGTTTATATCAACAAGTAGATCTTACTAACTACTTTGGGGCTCATTTACATGTGTATGTAAATCAATTTTATGACACGCCCCTCAGATGTAGCCGTCCACGCCCACTTTACAGCCGCGCTCATAGGTGCTGCTTTCACAATCTCCCTGAAATGCTTTTTCAAAAGTAGGCAAGTATGGTGTATGTGTCATTACTTCCTGGTACACTGCAACGCCCAGCATACCCAATCGCTCTAGACTACATCTGGAATAAAGTTAACCTTTACCTGTTTCTGTGTCTACAGCCAGTGGCTGTCAGCCACCTGTATATCTACCTGGCGAATAAATCAACAAATCAACACCCTGGTTAAGCCAATTTGCTGTGTGGGTTCACCTCCATATGCACACTAATAATGAATCCATGGTTATTTGCAGGAAAGTGGTATACAACTAATCGGCATAATAGTGGATAAATGCTATACAGGGCTGAGTGCTTAATATTCATCTGCATGGGGTTCAATAGTGTTCAACATTTTTAATACATTTTTAAAGATATTTTGCTGCTAAGCAAGTAAATAACATTAACATATAGGGCCGTATTCAGAGCTAAGAGTAAAAGCAAAATAACAACAATTTACTCCTAGCAGAGCCAGATTAACAATGGGGCGGATGGAGCTCCAGCTCCAGCCCCCCACATAAAAAATATACCCATCATCAGCATGGCCAAACAGTCAGTCAGAATATAAAACTATTAAAATAGCTTTTTCTAGTTTTCACAAACAATTATACATTATTTGTATTTGTATGTATGTAGGGAGACACTGGGGCTGATAGTGTATGTCGTGTACACACTCACTTGGCTCTGGTCACACCCATGAGCGCCACCGGGTCTGGGTACACCCGGTGCGCATTGTGGATACCCCCGTGCGTCGGAGACATGGCCAGTCGGAAAGGGGGTGTGGTCTAAATAAAGGGGTGTGACCTTGCTGGAGATCTCGATAACATCACTCCGGGGGCAGCCCAGCATTAGTGCGGAGATGCTGGGATGCCCCTGGAGACAAGGCAGTGTGCACTGTCGGCTCCTCTTCTATGACAGAAGCCGGCTGCTGCAGGAGAATGTTACACTGCAGCACCCGGCTCCTGTCACTGCAGAGGAGCTGGCATTTTGGTGTCACCCTCGGGTGCGGCCAGCAACCCCTGCACCCCCCCTCATGATGCCACTGGTCACACCCACACAGCATGGTTACAGCTCCTTCCCTTCTCAGTATAGGTACTGTCCCATGTGGCCCTTAATCCGCCCTTGGAAGTGATTACTATTCTACAAAGGCTGTTTATGATGTAACAAGTCACATGGTCAGTATACTCTCACAAGCAGGTCCCTCTTCCTTCCAGTGCTTCTCCTTACTTATACTTTCATCTACTACTTACTCCCCACTAGGACACCTAACACTTACACCCTGTTACTTATTTAAGTGTTATGATCGCCAATGCAGCAATGTATATAAACCTTGACCTGCATTGTATTGTACTATAACTCACTGGTTTCTTGTTCACGTAATTGTTTATGTACTATGTAAGGCAACACTTGTGGCACCATATAAATAAAGAATAATAATAATAATAGTAAACTGAGGTGAAAAATCACCTCTTGCATGCATTTTGCCATTGCTATGTATCTATTTATAATCTATCTATCTATCTATCTATCAGGTTAAAATAAGCTTACGTTACAAGGTCAATAGACGTTAACATATACAGCTAAAAACTGACAATTCTATAGCAAGTCACATGATCGACCTATTGAAGTAATAAATCACATCTACCTGCATTTCACCATATCTATCTATCTATCTATCTATCTATCTATCTATCTATCTATCTTTCTATCTATCTCTCTATCTAATACTTGCCTACTTTCCTGGGACAGATGGGAGCCTACCAAAAAACGAGTCCCACTCCCCCTGCAAGAGTAGGCAATTCTCTCTAAATAGCCGCCGCCACCCCCCATGCCCACACGCTCCCTGCTGCACCAAAAGCTTACACTACACAGTCAGTAGGCATATTAACAAATACAGCTAATAACTAAACGGTCTATAGCAAGTCACATGATTATTACCCTATTGAGGTTATAAATCACAACCTATCTGAATTTCACCAATGCTATCTATCTATCTATCTATCTATCTATCTATCTATCTATCTATCTATCTATCTATCTATCTATTATTTTCATATATAACTTTTAGGTTAAAATAAGCTTAACTTACATTATGATATGTCAGCAGATAACTGACATCTCTGTACAAAATAGTGATCTTTCTACCAAAGCTGAGTGACACAAAGGTTGTTTATGATGTAACATGTCACATGGTCAGAATCACCTCCTGCATGCATTTTGCCATTGCTATCTATTTACAATCGATCAATCTATATATAATTTAGGTTAAAATAAGCTTACATTACAAGGTCAATAGACAGATTAACAGATACAGCTGATAACTGACAGTTCTATAGCAAGTCACATGATCAACCTAGTATTGAGGTTATAAATAACATCTACCTGCATTTTACCATATATATCTACACGGGTGTAGCTAGACCTAGGGGGGCCCCATAGCAAAATTTTCCACCTCTGCCAGTTTTATAGCAAGTGACATGATTTGCATATTGAGGTTATAATCACATCCTATATGCATTTCACAAATACTATTTATCTATCTATCTATCTATCTATCTATCTATCATTATTGTCATATATAATATTTAGGTTAAAAATGAGAGTTATGGTAAAACTTACTTTTGCTAACTCTCTTTCTTCGATGTCCATAGGGTCCACAGGGATACCACAGGGTGTAGGTGGTGGATAAGGACCGGACACCAAACTGTTAAGCTTTTAACTGCCAGGATGCAACGGTCCCTCCCCCTAAACCCCGCCCCTGAGCCTGTGGCAAATCAGTTTGTTAACAAGCCCAAGGAGAGGAGAGAAGGAAGACTGGTACACAGAAGAATCACACTCTCACATCAAAGAGACGGGAAAGCAGTGATCAGGAAACCACAATGGACTTCGAAGAAAGAGAGTTACCAAAGGAAAGTTTTACCATAACTCTCAATTTCTTCTTCAGGATCCATAGGGATCCACAGGGGTACCATGGGGATGTTCCATAGCAATATTCAATAGTGGGGGCGCTCCTGAGCTGAGAGGAATATCCTGCATCCAAATGAAGCATCCTGAGAGGCAAAGGTATCGAAGGCATAAAACCTAAGAAAGGTGTGGACAGAAGACCATGTGACCGCCTAACAAAGCTGTTCAGCTGAGGCGCCACGGGGAGCTGCCCATGAGGGTCCGACAGAGCGAGTGGAATGAGCAGAGATGGTAGCCAGCACAGGAAGGCCCGTCCGTGTGTAAGCCTGTGAGATAGTCATGCAAAGCCATCTGGCCAGAGTCTGTTTGTTAGCTGGCCAGCTCTTCTTGTGGAATCCATAAAGGACAAAAAGGGAATCTCTTTTCCGAAGAGAACTTGGACAGTTCACGTAGATCCTGAGAGAATGGACCACATCCAAGGAGGCCTCACCTGCCGAGAGGTCTGCTGATTGGAAGGCCGGGACTTCAATTTCCTTATTAATATGTAAATGAGAAACAACCTTGGGAAGTAAGGCCCTCATTCAGAGCCGCTCGCTATTTGCGGTCGTTCGTTCTAAAACAAGGGGTGGCTATTCAAATGAACCGCTAATTGCGGTCTGTTCACGCCTCTAAGTCTGAACGAGCGAGCAAAACTTGCGGTTGTAATTTTGAAAAATATGCCCCCTTGCCGCTTGCACCATACGTCATGTCCGCTTTTTATTAGATTAATCGAGTACATCGAACAGCGTATGAACTGCTCGCTATTCTTGTGGCTGTTTTTTTCAACCGCTATTTTGCGAGCAGTTCTGAGTAAAAAAAAAACAAGTGACGTGGTCAATGACGCTGCTGTAATAATTATACATTCCCTTAAAAGCCCCGTTTTGACCTTTAAGCACGCCTGCGTTCGAATTCCACCCCCCCCCCGTTTTCAAGCACCTTCCCCTGTTACCACCCACATACATCTCCTTCTGTCACTCAAAATAGCAGGCATTTGCTATATAGCGAACAAACGATTTTCGGCCGCACTGACTGGTTCGCGCATGCGTATTAAAATCCGTACGCATGCGCAGATGTGCGAACATCGGTCAGAACGAACGAGTGGCCGCTTACGAGCGGCTCTGAATCAGGGCCTAAGTCAGGACGAGTTTGAAGAACAGCCCTGTCCTGATGAAAGATCAGAAATGCGGAGCGACAGGAAAGCTCCCTTAAATCTGACACCATACGGGCGGACACAAGAGCCAGAAGAAAGAGAGTCTTCGCTGTGAGTCACTTGAGTTCCACAGATTCCAGGGGATCAAATGGAGGGCTCTGAAGGGCCTGGAGAACCACTGACAAATCCCACGGCACCACTTGAGAGACGAAGGGAGGATGAATACAGAGTACACCCTAAAGGAAGGTGTGAACATTCAGCATTTTAGCAATTCTGCACTGGAACGAGATAGAAAGAGCAGAGACATGCACTTTCAGTGAGGCCAGGCGGAG
Organism: Taudactylus pleione; assembly: GCA_031769625.1. NCBI lineage: Eukaryota > Metazoa > Chordata > Amphibia > Anura > Myobatrachidae > Taudactylus > Taudactylus pleione. Next base: position 7,058,588 of record JAUIMM010000368.1, on the reverse strand, counting down.
TCCAAGGTCCAATCCTGCTTTAAGGAAGGCCAGAACTCTAGAGACCCCAAAAACTTGAGGGTCAAAACTTCTGGTAGCACACCACTGGAAGTATGTGTGCCATACTCTGTGATAGATCCGGGCAGAGGTCAGCTTACACGCTCTGAGCATAGTCTGGACCACTGAGCTAGAAAATCCTTTGGACCTTAGGAGGGATGTCTCAAGAGCCAAGCCGCCAAAGACAGGATGTAGACATGGACCTTGAGACAATAGGTCCGGACATTGAGGAAGTAGGTGAGTAGCGTCTATGGAGAGGCTATGAAGATCGGCGGACCAATGTCTTCTGGGCCCGGCCGGAGCCAACAGCAGGACAGTGCTTGAACTTCCGAAGGACTTGAGGAAGAAGGGAGACTGGAGGGAAAAGGTACACCAGATGTAAGGTCCAGTTTACCGATAATGCATCTACGAAGGCTGCTTCGGCATCCCTTACTCTGGACCCATACACTGGCAGCTTGCGATTGTGTCGGGAGACCATGAGGTCCACCTCTGGCTGGCCCCAATTGTCTACTAGGAGTTGAAAGACCTCTGGGTGGAGAGACCATTCCCTGGCATGCACATCGTGACGGCTGGGAAAGTCCGCTTCCCAGTTGAGAACTCCCGGAATGAACACCACAGAGATGGCCAGGAGGTGACCTTCAGCCCATGCGAGAATGCATGACACTTCTGTCATTGCTAACTGACTTCAAGTGCCTCCTTGGTGATTGATGTAGGCCACTGCTGTGGCATTGTCGGACTACCTTTGTACAGGCTTGCCCTGAAGAATGTCCTGAGCCACAGTGAGGGCTCTGTAAATGGCTCGGAGTTGCAATACATTTATTGGCAGGATCAACTCGACTGATGTCCAACGGCCCTGGAAGAAGTGTTGACGGTCGCTGCGTCCCAGCCCTGGAGGCTTGCATTCGGTGTAAGGAGTACCCTCTCCGGGATCCAAAAGGGGCGACCCTTGGTTAGGTTGGATCTCTGTAACCACCAAGAGAGGGACAGACGAACATCTGGAGAGAGAATCATTGTCTGGAATCTGATCCAATTGGGCAACCCGGTCCATCTGGAGAGTATTAGGTGTTGCAGAGGACTGGAATGGAACTGAGCGTACTCCACCATGTCGAAGATGGATACCATGGATCCCAGAATCTGCATTACTGAGTGAACTGAGACTCGGCGACTGTGGAGTAATCTGCACTCATTGTTGAAGTGTGGAGATCTTGTCCACTGTCAGGGAGATTCTCTGAGCTTGAGAATCCAAAAGAGCCCCCAGATGGACCATCCTTTGTGAAGGGTTCAGGGAGGACTTTTTCCAGTTGATTAACCAGCCGTGTCTCTGTAGGAAGGCAATAGTTATCTGAAGATGGCATTGAAGAACCTCTGGGGAGCGTGCCAAGAGCAAGAGGTCTTCCAGGTATGGTAGCAGCCTGACTCGCTGACAACGCAGGTGGGTTGCCATGACCGCCATAATTTTGTTAAAAACCCGTGGAGCTGTAAAAAGTCCAAAGGGCAGAGCCTGAAAATGGAAATGTTGCTGTAGTACAGCAAACCGGAGATATCGCTGATGAGAGGGTGTTATAGGTACATGTAGGTAAGCGTCCTGAATATCCAGAGTCCCCCAGCTCCATACAATAGAGTGTAGGGTTTCCATCCAAAATCTGGGTTCCCTGATGAATTTGTTCAGGGATTTGAGGATAGGCCGATTAGACCCATTTGGTTTCTCCACCAGAAATAGGGTAGAATAATAACCGTTCCCTTGCTGTGATAGCGGAACTGGAACTATTACCCCCACTTGCAGCAAGGACTGAATGGCTTTCTGGATAAGCAGTGCCCTGCTCGGGTCTGATGGAGGGCCTGTGTAGGAAAACTGGTGGGGTGGTCGTCTTAGGAATGAGAGGGCGCACCCGTAAGAGACCACTTCTTGTACCCAAGCGTCTGTGGTGGTTTGACGCCAGCAGTAGGCAAATTGAAGAAGTCAGCCTCCTACTCTGGGGTCCTCCCAGGGGGAGGCCCATCCTGTCAGGCTGAAGGTTTGTCCTCAGATTTGGAAGCAGGACATCGGGTGGCCCAGGTCTGCTTGGTCCTGAGCTTGGCGGCCCTTGTGGAAGCCGATTGCGGAGGAAACGACTGGCCCTTAGGATTTCCCTGGGGACGAAAATACGTTGTACGAGGCTTTGCAGTAGCTGCTGAGGGCAGAAAAACAGAATTTTGATGCTGCCAAAGTAGCTATAATCTTGTCTAGATCTGGGCCAAACAGGATTTCACCAGTGTAATTCAGTTCATCTTGCAAATTTACTAAAGGTAAAGTCGGGTGAGATAGAGAGAGATTTCTCTCTTCTCACTCGTAAAACTTGGGGGAGATAGCTAACTCGAATCAACTCACCATTGGGCAAATCGGAAGTACTTTTCACCTAAAATATACATCTCTCAAATTTACCAAGAATCGGGATGACAAGCTCGGGTGAGATGACAGCAAACTCTCTGCCCAAATCACTTTTCAAACTCTCCACCTCCTGAGCTGTGAGTTAGCCTGAAACATACACAAATCATTGTGATTTGTGTATGTTTCTGCCTTTAATTAGTTAAAAACGGGTTAAATTATTTTTAAAAATGATGTGAGGTCCCCCTCCAAAAGCATAACCAGCCCTGGACTTGTCATCCTGTCCTGGTACCTAAAATAATGTGGAACAAAATGAGTAGGGTTCCACCGTAATTTAGGTACCAGCACCAGGCTGCAGGGCCAGTCCTGGTTTTAAATATAGGGGAATATAGCACTACATAATCTGACTCCTGGGAGAGGTATGTAGGGGGACCGGACCCAGCATTTTCTAGAGAGAGCTGTGGCTGAGCCTGCAGAAAATGGCCGCCGGAGACCTCTGAGGGGGCGGGTCCGAGGAAGAGAGCAGCTCAGAGCGTCCAGACTGCGGTGGAATGGCGCCTTGAGCTGGGGGAGGGGCCGCTGTAATAGGCAAAGCTGACCTCCCTTGGCTGATTTTTGACCACCGGGATACCATATGTACCCTGCTGGTCTAATGGATCCCGCGGTCGAGGCCAGTGTTTACTCTCAGCACCTCCGGTCTGTCCCCTGAGACCGGAGGTAAGACTGCCCAGCACTGGGCTACCACACGTGGTAACCCGCCTTACCTGTCATCTGCGTCCGAGTTGCAGTCTGGGGTCCTCCGCAGGGCCGGCTAGCAAGGAGCCCCGCCGAAAGTACCAAGCGATGCTATGGAGTTGCGGCGCCCAGAGGGGTGATGGAGTGGCAGCACAGATGTCCTAAGCACAGTCTGATGCTGCACACTCAGTAATAGAGATAAATAAAATTAGAAATCATAAAAATAAAGCTTTGGGCTGTATAAGGCAGCCCACTGTTAAACAAGGTGATCCGAGCTCCTGCCAGACAGCAAGCAAACTGATTTGCCTCAGGCTCAGGAGCGGGGTTTAGGGGGGAGGGACCGTTGCATCCTGGCAGTTGAAAGCTTAACTGTTTGATGTCCGGTCCTTATCCACCACCTACACCCCATGGTATCCCTGTAGATCCCTATGGACCCTGAAGAAGAAATAAGCATACCTTACATTGTGGCATGCCATATCAGCAGATACAGTTGAACTGACATTCTACCAAAGCTAAGTGACATCACAAAGGCTGTTTATGATGTAACAAATCACATGGTCAGTATACTGAGGTTAAAAATCACCTCCTCCATGCATTTTGCTATTGTTATCTATCTAACTATAATCTATCTATCTATCATTTATGTTAAAATAAGCTTACACTACACAGTCAGTAGGCATATTAACAAATACAGTTCGAGGTCTATTCATTATCACTTAATTTCTACAAAAGCAGGTGAAAATTAACATTTTCACCTGCTTTAGTAGAAATTAAGTTTTCGGGCCATTCGTCAAAAAGGTAAAGCAGCAGATACACATATATCTCCTGCTTACCTTTCTCTCCCGATGTGGCCTGCTGACCCGATACACTAGTTTGACCTGGGGACGCTGGGCAGAACTTTTACCTGGGGAGCCTGTTCTGGGCCTTCCATTGGATGGACTTGGATGAAAACTTCACAGAGGGGTGGCCTTTGGTCTGGGATGCCTAATGGAGATGTTGGGGTCCTGATCGGACCTCATGGCAGAGTGCGCTGGGCAGAACTTTGACCCAGGGAGCCTGTTCGGACGTGGGGAGCTTGTTCTGAGCCTACCACTTGGTGTTATTTATTCTGCTCCTGATAAGGACAAATTTCTTCAATTATGTTCAATTAAGATTCATGGATTATGGCCTTTGTATGCTGACACTGATTGCTGAATTCCAATGCCAGGAAAAGTCTGGAGACTTAAGTAACAGCAAGTCCAAAGAATAGCCAGAAGTCTAGATCCAGTGAGGGTAGTTGTCTGAGAGCAAATGGTCAGTGCTTCGATAGCCTGGGGTCAAACACTGGATGGCAGCCAGGAAGGTACAGTATACAGAGTGCTGGTTCACATGAACATGCTCAATAAACTGTCAGTACGCTCTTCAAAGGAATCTGCTCATATATGCCTGGGGTGTGGTATAAGAGATAGACAAAAATTAGTTAGACAATGTCTAGATCTACCCCAGTTGTTAGACAGTCAATAGATCGACAGGTACAAAAGGTTGACAGGTACAAAAGGTCGACACACTAAAGGTCGACATGTAAGAAGGTCGACAGGTACAAATGGTCGACAGGGACAAAAGATCGACATTGAAAAGGTCGACACGGAAATGGTCGACACATTTTTTTTCCAAAATTTATTTTTTGCATAAATACCATTCGGCCCCTTGCGGGCTCGCTTTGCTTTCCACGCTGCGGGCACGGTGGCTCGCTTCGCTCGCCACATGGATTTATTCCCCCTCCATGCCCACTTGGATGGTAGGGAATGACGTTGGATGGTAGGGAATGACGTTGGACACTGGCTCATCTTAAGTGCCTAACCCAAAAAAAAAAAAGTGTCGATCATTTTTGTGTAGACCATTTCCATGTCGACCTTTTGTACCTGTCGACCTTCTTACATGTCGACCTTTAGTGTGTCGACCTTTAGTACCTGTCGACCTTTTGTACCTGTCGATCTATTGACTGTCTAACAACTGGGGTCGATCTAGACATTGTCTAACTAATTTCTGTCTATCTACAGTCCGGCATCCATATGCCTGAACCCAGTGAAACCTTTATACAAAAAATGCATATGATATTGATGCTGCAGGGCGACGATCCCTATTACTTTCTTCCCATTGTTCCGCAAGACATGACTCAATAGTTATATTCAGGTTTAATCTAATTTTGGCAGCTAAGGGTTCTATACAATAAGTATAAATTAAGGGACCCAAGGATAACCTTGAATAGTTACATTACTCAAACTAACACTGGTCAGAACTGCAGATGAAATGGCCCAGAAGGAAGTCGAGGATATCACCGGTGGGCCCTGCTGCTGACCCATCCCCTATCATAGGGGGGGGGGGGCAGGGCCTACCATTCCCTCTATCTTCAGCAGCACAGAATGCAAAAAATAAACAAATTGAAAAAAAAATTGCTTCATCAATCCTTCCCCTTAGGTCCCCCAGTAGTCATATGACATAATCAGGGTTGGCCACTGTGTGTGTAGTAAAGATGTCTCTGTTCCCTCCCTGAGACTCCACCCCTTTTTTCTCCTCTGTCCTTTTCTCTCCTCTGACCTATCTTTATACCTGCAAAAGGCAGGAGAAAAGAAGTGCAAAAGGTGGGGCCTTGGGGCCTGATTCAGACCTGGTCGCTATCTGCATACGCTCGCTAGCTGCGTATGCAAATTTGTCAAAGTGACGCCACGGGAAGCGATTGCTCGCCAAGGTATAAGAACACCCACCATGTCTTAGCGAGTGGTCACTTTGTGTGAGCGTACGCCCAATCACAAAAGCAGAGCCGCCCACCAGCAACACGTCATCTCCTGGAATTGTATTAAAACATTGGTACATCGAGCACCATCGTATGCTAACGCAGTGCTTGCAGGGAGCTTTACCCTACCGCATTGCTAGCATTGCGAGGAAATCAGGGTAAAAAAATGGCAAGTGACGTGTACTATGACTGCATGTTAATTATGCACGCCTCTGAAAACGGCGTTGAAACACTCAGGCACGCCTGCGTTCGCATCTCCAACCCCCGTTATTAGTGGCCTGCTCCTGTCACTCATTTCACTGGGCTGTCTTTGCTGGGCGAGCGAGTGGGCTGCGATCGCACAGAGTAGTTCACACACGCGCAGAATGAAGCGTGCACATGCGTGTTCGTAAACCATCGGGCCGCTTGCGAGCACACAGCGCTAGCGAGCGGGTCTGAATCAGGCCCTTGGTTCGGAACCCTTTGGACATCCCCCCTAATGACTAATTTGTCAAAAAAAATTTTTTTTTAATTATTTCAATTCACCCCAAAAATAAGACATGTCATTTTTGGGGTGAAAATGTAAGAAAGTGTTGGAAATTGGGTAAAAAAAAGTGGGGGCCTGATATTTTGGGGGGATATATGGATGAAACAGATGTTTTTGAGATTGCAAGAGGCTGCAGCAGGTGTATTTTTGAGTTTTAAAAAAATATTACTGTTAGAGACATCAAAATATTCCCATTTTCAGGTACCCCAAATTTATCTACGGTACTTATTTTTCCGAAAAAAACATTGCTTTCTATCATTTTTCCACACATATGCAACTATGCATATAACAGCCCTTTGCCACAAAATAAGTTCACTAAATACCTTTATTAGGATTACTACTACTACCTATGGTCACTGAAGCTTTTTATGGGGTACAGACGGATTTCCCAAAAAAATGATGTCCATTTCGCTAGTTTTGCTTTGTAAAACATTCGCCTATCTGTATTTTCGCCTGTTTTACAAGTGAACAGGGCACTAAATACTTTTAGGGCTTTTGAGTGGACGCGCATGGAGAAAACATTGCATCAAAACAAGCGAATGAGGCAAATTCAATCCGCTTTTCGCCAGACTGCACTTTTGGCAGCTAATGAAATTCTGTCCTTAGTCGCCTCTCCTAGTCCTTGCACCTTCTTCTCCTCTACCTACCAGCCGGTCTGTGAGTCTCTCCACCTCTTGCGCACTGCAGTCAGTGTGCTGGCACTGGGTATATGGGGAGGTATAAATGCAATATGGGGCGTGTGAAGATTAATGTTATCTGGGGGGTGTACATTAATATTAACGTGGTGGGGGTGTATTAATATTCTGGGGGATATATTATTGTTATGAGAGTGGTATGCTGAAGTTGTTTTGGGGGTATAATAATAATGCTCTGAGGGGAAGTAGGGGTGTATTCATTTCATGTGGGAGCAGATGTGGTAATTCTCCATATAAACACATACACACATATACAAATATACATTTATGCGTACAAAAGCCGTAGGGAGGGGTGTGTGAGCAGTGCTGTCACCCAGGGCGCAGAGCTCTGGGGATTCACCATCACTACCCCCAGCCCCTACATCTGGCTACCAGGGTGTGTGTGTGTGCCAGTAGCCCAGCTTCAGTGCTGCTCAGAGCGCCCAAAGGAAGCTCTGGGTACGCACCCTGCAGTGAGTAGAAGCTCCCTGAGCACTCCACACTTCTGCCTCTGGCCCATAACCTAATGTGATGTCACGGGTTGGGGGTGGGGCTGGCACAAGACATTGGGGGGCACTGATCCACTGCTGTGCAGTACAACCCCATATATACAGTCAGGTCCATAAATATTGGGACATTGACAGAATTTTCAGATTTTGGCCTCTATTCACCACCACAATGGCTTTGAATTGAAACAAACAAGATGTGCTTTAACTGCAGACTTTCAGATTTAATTTGAGGGTAATTACATCCAAATCAGGTGAACAGTGTATGAATTACAATGGTTTCTATATGTGCCTCCCACTTTTTAAGGGGCCAAAAGTAATGGGACTATCAACTCAAAAGCTATTTCATGGACAGGTGTGGGCTATTCCCTCGTTATTTCATTGTCAATTAATCAGGTAAAAGGTCTGGAGTTGATTCTAGGTGTGACATTTGCACAATATTTATGGACCTGACTGTATATACATATTCATAATGTTTTATATACATCTTTGCTTGTTGACTAATGTGCATGTGTGACGGGCATATGCACATGCACAATGACCCGGCAGGGACTCAGCAAAGCCTCAAAGGCTTAGCTGAAGCAAGAAAGGCTGTTGGGTCCCCACAGCCGGCAATGGGGATCATACTGCTTATGCTATCTATAGATGGCGTAAGCGGTACAGTCATAAACACAGTACCACTGCTTGCTAAAATCTGAACAGGGTTTATCATGAATGAATATATGTAAAAGAAATTGAGACATAGGACAATTCAGTTATATAAAACAAAGATGTTATAGTTTTCTTTTCATGTTGTGTTTTTTTGTTTTCTTGATATGCAGCTAGGGAGTAGCAATTTGTGAAAGGGATTTGGGTAATGTCATTGGGTGGTAATGTTTGAAGGCTGCTGCAGTAGATGAGAGATAGTGCACTAATAGATGTGAGACGTGTTTGGTGGTGTATTTGGTGAGGGGTAATAAGTGTGGTATGGTAGGATGGATGGTGCGTGTAGACCAGGCATGTCAAAAATGTGGCCCGAATAAACATTTTATGAGGCCTGACAATGGGCCTGATTCAGAGCCAGACGCTATTTGCGCTCGCTCGTTCAGAAAAAAGGGTGGCTATTCAAATGAACCGTTCGCTCTTTGCGGCCTGTTCACGCCTCTAGGTCTGAACGAGCGAACAAAACTTGCGGTTGTTTTTTGGAAAACGACGCCCCCTGGCCGCTCGCATCCTACGTCATGTCCGCTATTTATTAGATTAATCGAGTACATCGACCAGCGTATGAACTGCTCGCTATTCTTGTGGTTGGTTTTTCCTACCACAAATTTGCGAGCAGTTCTGACTATAAAATAACCCAGTGACGTGGTCAATGACGCTGCTGTATTAATTATGCACACCCATAAAACGCCCATTTTGACCTTTAAGCATGCCTGCGTTCTGATCTCCACTCCCCATTTTCAAGCACCTTCCCCTGTTACCACCCACATACGCCTCCTCCTGTCACTCAAAATAGCAGGCATTCGCTATTTAGCGAACAAACGATTTTCGGCCGCACTGACTGGTTCGCGCATGCGTATTACGATCTGTACGCATGCGCAATTGTGCAAACATCGCTCGGAACGAACGAGCGGCCGCTTACGAGCGGCTCTGAATCAGGCCCAATGTGTGCCCACATACTGTATATATAATATGCACCCCATCCCCTGCCACAATCGGAGCTCAGCCCCAGTCAGGCAGTGTTTACTCTATTTAAAGCTGGCAACGCAGGTTTTTGAAGTGATCATAAGCCTCTGATCGCTTCAGAGGCCAACATTCCCAGTGATGCAGCGTGCAGGTGACGTCATGACATCACCCGCGTCTCCTGAGATGAGACGAGCCTGCGCCTACCTCTCTGGATCTAATTAGATCCAGTCAGTGGCAGCGTGTACGCGGGATGGTGAGAGTGAAGACGGCGTGGACTGGAGCGGTGCCCAGTGGCCATCATGAAGAAAGGTAAGTGCTGCACAAGTGAGTGGGGCCTGTTCTATACTGGGAGAGGGCACAGCATAAGGGGCATTACTGGGGGCACAACATAAGGGGCTCTGCATAAGGACATTACTGGGGGCTCTGCATAAGGGGCATTACTGGGAGCTCTGCATAAGGGGCATTACTTGGGGCACAACATAAGGGGCATTACTGAGGGCTTTGCATTAGGAGCATTACTGAGGGCTCTGCATTAGGAGCATTACTGAGGGCTCTGCATTAGGGGCATTACTGGGGGCACTACTAGGGACATTACTGGGGGCTCTGCATAAGGGGTATTACCGGGGGCTCTGCATAAAGTTCACTACTAGGGGCATTACTGTGGGCACTGTATAAGGGGCACTACTAGTGACATTACGGGGGCACAACATAAAGGGCATTACTGGGGCACTGCATAATGGGCACTACTAGGGCACTGCATAAGGGACATTGAATAATGGGCACAAATTCATGGGGCATTGCATAAGGGGCACTATTACAGGGGGCACTGCATTGGTTTTTATTAATAATAAACCTTTCAAAATTGCATTTAAGACTTTTTGTTTGTTGCGGCCCACACACTCTTAAGACCTTGAATATTCAGCCTGGTTGGTATTTTGAGTTTGACATGAATGGCGTAGACCATTTCAGTGGGTGAGAAATGATGTCTGCAGGGCTGTAACTAGGGATCAGCCAGCAATGCTGCTGATCTAGGCCCAGAGACACCTGTATTTGTCATGCAGGGTGCCTGACAGGGGTGTATCCAGGGGTCCAAACACCCCTGGCAAAGTAATGGACTGGCGCCCCCCCCACCCATATTTTCTGAATAATTATTCTGTACTTATAATGTCTCTACAGCCAGCCCTCTATCCCTAGCCAACCCCCATGTTTTATCAGCCAGCACCCCCTTCTGTTTCTTCAGGCAGCTCCCTTTTTGTCTCCCCAACCCCACCATCCCACTTCTGTCTCCCAAGCCATCACCCTCCTGTCTCCCCAGCCATTAGCCTGCCTGTAATAAAAGGCTCCAGTCCCTGGCACCCCCAGATCCAGGCCCCTGCTCCAGTCCCTGCAGATCCAGCCCCCTGCTCCATTCCCTGACCCCCCGCAGATCCAGCCCCCGGCTCCAGTCCCTGGCCCCCACCATCCAGCCCCCGGCTCCAATCCCTGGCCCCACCATCCAGCCACCGGCTCCAGTCCCTGGCCCCCACCATACAGCCACCAGTCCCCCGCATGCCCACAAATACTTACCGACTTCAGCCTGTGGCTCAGCGGCTCCTCAGTGCAGCAGCAGCAGAGATGAAGCGCACATGACGTCATGATGTCACGCGCGCCTTGTTAAAAAAAAAAAGCTTTATTTATTCTATGTACCTACCAGGCAGCCGCCAGCAAGCGATGGCGGCTGCCCGGACCTTGACATCTAGGAAGTTCCTAGATGTCAAGGTCTGGGCAGCTGCCATCGCTTGCCAGCGGCTAGCGGCTACCTGGTAGATAGAATAAATAAAGCTTTTTTATTTAAACAAGGTGCGTGTCACGTCATGTGCGCCTCATCTTTGTTGCTGATGCACTGAGGAGCTGCCGAGCCACAGGCGGCCCTGTCTTGATTCTACCCACTGGCCACATGTGGCACCCCCCATTGGCCGGCACCCCTGGCGAGTGCCATCCTGGCCAATGGGTAGATACGCCCCTGGTGCCTGGAAGAGCTCCTTCCAGTCCAGGAAGCTGCCGCCTGGAATATCCACTGCACGCTCCAGGAGCTAAGCTTTCCCCTAGTCCTGGTGGCAGGCTGCCACAGAACTGAACGGAGCTTCCTTAGGATGCCCTGCTTCCTCCTAGTCCCAGCAGCAGGCCACCACAGGCCCGTCTGGAGCATCCTAAGGACGCTCCGGAAGCTTCTCCCCCTTGTAGTGGCGACACCACTACCTTACAGTGACATAACACATTCAGGGGCAGGGCCAGCACAGGTCAAACTATCGCCCGGCTCCAGCCCTGGGTGTCTGTAAGTAGTATTAGGTAAGAGGTAATATCTTTTGATAGATGTGTGAGAGGTTTTTCAGAAGGCCTTGCAACGTATTTGATGTGGAGTAAGTGTGGTGGGAGAGGTATAGTGTCAGGAGTAGAGGTGGGGGGCAGTGGAATATAATCTCAGTTGTGTGATAACTGTATAATACTATAATTGATTATTATTTATATAAACGTGCAAACACAACACTGATCAAACTATTGCCCTATAGTCTCTTACTGCTGTTTGGGCTGTGCGTTTATCTTTGTTTATGTATATTGTGGGTGCAATTGCTCTTGAGTTCACATACATCAGCGCATCTTATACAGTACTGTGCCTGCATATCTGAGGCTGCATAATATATCTGCTATATTCTTTATGGGATGGCTTCGTCCCCTAAGTGGATAACCACACAAGCCAAGTGTCTGGTCATGCCCCTCCAGTGGGCCCCTGTTTCTGCATTTCCCGGTGGGCTCATTATACCCCAGTCTGTAGAAATTACCATAGAACAGGTAGTTTTTAATGTTTTGAAATGTAAATGGACATGATAATATGTCAAAGGTTTTATCTGCGTCTAATGCTAATACTACTAATGCTGGGCAAACACTGCAGAAAAAATGCCTGTAAGACTGACAGACATATCATTTGGCAGCCTGACAGCCAGCAGGTATCACAGGCCTACACTGTGAGATATCTCACCGTGTATTGGCCCAGATATCTGTGCTCCACACTGCAGGAGGAGACATTTCCCTGTTCCTTCCCTGTGAAATAACAGAGGAAATGTTTGTAGGTCAGCCGTGACTGGGCATACACTGCCCGATGAGGACGACTTTTTAACTTACAAAATATTGCATCGGACAGATATGCTGGAAGATCCAGCATGTCTGACCGGTTGATCCTTTAGCATCGGTCGGCTGCACACACAGTACAATTATCAGGGTGATCAGTCGATATCGGGCCGATAATTGTATATTGTATGTCCAGCATAAGGAAAGTTTTAAATTGTTTTTTTTTTTTTTGTAAGAAATTAGGGCAGTGTTTCTCCTGAGTCTGTCTAAATATTGACTTTATGAAGACAAAACCTACTTGATCAGGATTGATCAGTTTAGTCAAATGATTATTGAGTATATTGAACAAGATTTGAAAGCGCTTAATACCTGTATTCAGCGGGGAAATGGGCCTACAGTTGGAACACTTAGTATGGTCCATGTCGGGTTTAGGAATTATAATTATATTGGACCTTGTAGTGTCAGGGTCAAATTTTCCACAGTGAATAAACTGATTAAAAGTCTGTACTAAGTGGAGAACTAATATTTGTAAAAATGTAAAGCCTTTCTCACTATCCAATGGATGAACTATTTAGATGACAATTTTGATGCCTGGGATACCCCAACGGTGTTCTGGGGAGCATCGAAGTTGGTTCCAAGGGGGCACATCATTGAATATTTCTCTAGGCAATAAGGCATGAGGAAACTATGGCTATGTACAATTCTCCATCAGCAGTACTGTTCTCATATAATCCAACCGCAGTCTCCCATTAGGCCTATCTGCAGGCAAAACCCTTATTAGATAATTATCTACTGTCCCAGGCCAAGAAAGACATTATCTTCACCAAAAATTATTTTTATTGGTGGGGAAAAAAGCAGGTCGCCTATTAGCTACCATGTTGAAATCCTGGCGTCAAAGGACATACACCACTGCAATACGGAACTCCTTCACAAATACACTAAAGACCTCTAACCAGGACATAGTTAAGAAGTTTGAGGACTATTGTTCCTCTTTATATCAAGATTTGCCTTTTGACCCCGGCAAACATGACCTCATGCTTCATGAGGCTTCACTACCTAAACTAACTTCAAGTCGAGAACTGCTTAGTAATAATGTGTCCACTGCAGAAATATTGATGGCTATATCTAGGCTACACCTGGGCAAGTCTCCTGACCTGGATGGACTTTCCAACGATACTCAACGATACTATAAACTCTTACACCAACAGATGACATTGGCATTGGTAGTCTTATTTAATGCACAGGCAAAAAAAGAACAAAAATTCCCTTTGTGGGGCACTCTTGTTATATATGTATTTATATATGTATTTACAGTATGATATGGTAGTTTTGTCTAAAACATAACTTTTATTGAGAACATACCTTATAAAATATGAGTTTATGAAACATGGTAGATGCCGTTAATAGAAGTAGTAAAAATAATATATCAATACATATGCATAAATAGATAACTGTAGGCGAAAATATTAAATAAGGAAGTATTAACTATTGTCATATACTATGCTGCCTAATGCGTATTGATTCTGATCACAATAAAAATGTAATTGCATAACATATATTATAGTTTTTTTCATTACGGTAAGATAATTTAAGGAAAAAACATGTGATTATTATTACATGTATAAATTCATTGAGGTACAGAAGAAAATTCTTGCACATCCTTGTTCTGACATCAAATTTAAAACATCACATATAGTGTTGTATACCTGATTAATTATATAGTGGTAATAGGTTAAAGAGTAAGTTAATAACCTATTGTTAGGTATTTACATTTGTCCATGGTACAATAGTCAGAAAGAAATTATATACTGTATATATCTCACAAAGGCATGGAAATCCAATATTGCACTTGTCCCAAAATTATGGCAGCAATGGAAAGAATAAATCTCCAAAAAATAATGTTTATAGGCTTAATTATATAGATAATAGTTAATTAGCCACAATGCATATTTTCTCTCAACAACTACCATACTGGTCATAAAAATTAACATATATCAGCTATAATAGTCACAAGACATTTAAATATAAACTCAATCATGAAATCAAAGCCTATGATACTGTTGTATATATCAGTCTCTCAATTGTAATGACCATAGAAAAAAGGGAGCAAGAAAACACAAATAAGTGGCATCAAGTGTATCTGATTGTCATCCATATAGGTTATTTATTCTTATTTATTTATTAACAGTTTCTTATATAGCGAAGCATATTCCGTTGCGCTTTACAATTGGAACATTAATAGAACAAAACTGGGTAATAACAGACAGATATATAGGTAGGAAGGCCCTGCTCGCAAGCTTACAATCTATAAGGAAATAGGCACTGATACACAAGGATAGGTGCTATATATTGCAATTTGGTCCAGCCAGACTGCAGAGTTTCTTGGTGGGTTGCATGATCCAGTCACACAGGAATGTCGGCCAAATGTCAGGAGGATCTGAGGAGAAAGGAAACTCCCTAATTGAGCCCGGCAACCGCAGTGTGGTTAATACTGTACGTATGTGTGTGTGTGTATATATATATATATATATATATATATATATATATTTATATATATATACACACACATATAGCCTCTTCCCTGTCCGAACAACACTTCACCCCCACCCCTTATAGGTTTAATGTTTCTCTCCCCCTCCCGTTGTAAAATATGTTGCATTAGTTTCTCCCCCCTAACCCCACTCCTTAAATAATATATATAATGATTTATAGCACCTACGCTAATGGGTGGTCTGGGTTCTGCTCAGTCCTCCCGGGCCCCAACATTCCTACTTGGGCAGCTGAGCTCCAGCAGCCAGCCTACTTCTGGCCCGTTATCTTCTTGGGGTCCCAAGGTGGTGCGGCGCTGTCATCATCACCGGAAGAAGGAGGCCAACAGGAACAGCCATGTGCCGGCGGTCAGTCATATATTTGTAAGTCGCCCGGCACCTGAAGGCAGTTGGTTGGGCAGAGAAGCTGGGCTGGAGCATCCTCGCTACAGCCCTGCTTATGCGCAGATGCTCAAATTGGCTAAACACTGCCCAAACGGAGCATGTTTGTATCGGACCAGGCAGTGAGAGACAGCCTGTGTCTGTTGCAGCATGGCAGACAACTGAGGGGCCCGGCACAGAGGGAAGGTGTAGGAGCGGACGGCGGTCCCTTCCTCACTGTCTGAGTGTACGGGCACGGGACTCCAGTCCCGGCAGTCCCCCCCGATGGCGGCCCTGTCTGTGTGTGTCTGTGTCAGTGTATGTGTGTGTGTGTCACTGTGTGTATCTTTATCAGTGTGTGTGTATGTGTGTCAGTGTGCGTGTCACTGTGTCTGTGTCAGTGTGTGTGTGTCACTGTGTATCTGTGTCAGTGTGTGTATGTGTGTCAGTGTGCGTGTCACTGTGTGTCAGTGTGCGTGTCACTGTGTGTGTGTATCTGTGTCAGTGTGTGTATGTGTGTCAGTGTGCGTGTCACTGTGTGTGTATCTGTATCAGTGTGTGTGTATGTGTGTCAGTGTGCGTGTCACTGTGTGTGTATCTGTATCAGTGTGTGTGTGTGTATCTGTCAGTGTATGTGTGTCTGTGTTAGAGTGTGTGTCAGTGTGTATCTGTGTCAGTGTGTGTCTGTCAGTGTGTGTGTGTATCTGTGATGATGTGCTGAGAGACGACACGGAGGGGAGGGATGGTGTGGCTGAGAGATGACAGAGGGAGGAGGTGATGGTGTGGCTGTGAGACGATGCAGGGGGGGAGATGGTGTGCTGAGAGATGACGCGCGGGGGGTAGGAGGTGGTGTTGCTGAGAGACCACGCAGGGAGAGGTGATGGCGTGCTGAGAGATGACGCAGGGGGAGAGTCGATGGTGTGTTGAGAGACGATGCAGGGAGGGAGGTGATGGTGTGGCTGAGAGATGATGCAGGGAGGGAGGTGATGGTGTGGCTGAGAGACGATGCAGGGAGGGAGGTGATGGTGTGGCTGAGAGATGATGCAGGGAGGGAGGTGGTGGTGTGGCTGAGAGACGACACAAGGGGGAGATTGTGTGGCTGGGAGACGCAGGGGGAAGGAAGTTACACAGGGGGAAGGAGTCTCGATGAACCGCTGTTGTATAATGATGACCTTGTTAATATTCTTACACAAACAGGCATCTTCCAGACGATGTGACCTACAGTACATGAATATTGAATACCGACTGAAGACGCCGTCGTCCCAGGGAGGATACATCTCTTCAGAGGTACCACATTGTGAGAAACCACCGCATAGGTAAGGTGCATATGGAATGGAAAGGAATGTTCCCAGAGTGACTAGAAATGGGTGGTGTGTCATGTCGGCACACCACATTCAACATGTGGCCATGCCCATTCGGTATGTGACCACGCCCCTTCAGCATGTGACCACGCCCTTCGGCATGTGACCACACCCATTTTTTTGCCGCGCGCACATTTTTTTTGGGTGTTTGTTTGTGTGTGTGTGTGGGGGGCGCCATTCTTAAACTTGCCCTGGGCTCCAAAAACCATAGTTACGCCACTGCATGGATCAGAGTTTTTGCAGTGTCTTGTGTGAGATATGGTCGAATTTTGGATATGTATTTTAGATGTATGTAACATGATTTTGAGACAGATTGTATGTGGGGAACAAAAGACAATTCAGAGTCAAGGATGACACCTAGGCAGTGAGCTTGCGGAGCAGGATGGATTGTCAAGTTATCAACCGTGATCGAGAGATCAGGTTGGTAACTGTTATTGGCCGGTGGAAATATAATTAATTCTGTTTTAGAAATATTAAGTTTCAGGTGGCGAGATGACATCCAAGATGACATGGCAGAAAGACATTCAGTGACACGGACCAATACAGATGGTGATATATCTGGGGAGGATAGGTAGATTTGAGTATCATCTGCATACAAATGGTGCTGAAATTGAAAAGAGCAGATTAGTTTGCCAAGAGAGGTGGTATAGATTGAGAATAACAAGGGACCCAAGACAGAGCCTTGCGGTACTCCAACTGATAGAGGTAGCGAAGAGGAGGCAGAGCCAGAAAAATTAACAGTAAAAGAGCGATCAGATAGGTAGGAAGAGAACCATGAAAGAGCTGTGTCCTTAAGACCTAGGGATTGTAGTGTTTGTATGAGGAGAGAGTGGTCAACAGTGTCAAAAGCAGCAGAGAGATCTAGAAGAATTAGGAGTGAGTAATGACCTTTAGCCTTGGCAGTGACCAGATCATTTACTACCTTAGTCAGTGCGGTCTCTGTGGAGTGTTGGGAACGAAAGCTGGACTGAAGTGGGTCCAATAAGTTGTGTGAGTTTAGAAAGTGTGTGAGGTGGGTGTAGACAAGTCTCTCAAGCAGCTTGGAGAGGCATGGGAGCTGGGAGATAGGACGGTAATTTGAGAGAGTGTTGGGGTCAGAATTTTGTTTTTTCAGAATGGGAGTAATCACTGCATGCTTGAACAGTGATTGAAAGATGCAGTAGTGAGAGACAGATTGCAGATTAGTTAGGGTTGGAATGAGCACAGGAGACAGAGCTTTACTGAGTTATAGGATCTAGAGGAGAGGTAATAGAGTAGGAGGATGAGAAGAGTGTAGATACTTCATCTTCGTTTGTGAGGTCGAATGAAGAGAATGAGCCAGAGGGTTCAGGTAGGGAATTGAGCAGGTCACTAGCTGAGGAAGAGAATACCATTTCTTTTCTGATCTTATCAATCTTGTCTTGAAAATAGGAAGCAAGATCATGCGCACTGATAGTAGCAGGTGGGTTGGGTGAGGGATGGGTAAGAAGCAGTTTAAATGTATTAAAAAGTCGCTTGGGGTTAGAGGCTTGAGCAGAGATAAGAGATTGGAAATATGTTTGTTTGGCAGCGTCCAGAGCAGCACAGCAGTTGTAGATAGTCTTATATGTGAGGAAGTCACTTGGAGTACGAGACTTTTGCCACTGACGTTCTACTTTACGTGAGAGTTTTTGTAGATGCCTTATTAAGTTAGAATGCCACGGTTGACGTCTAAGTCTACGTGGTGTGTGATGAGTAGCTGGAGCAACTTCATCGAGGGCTTTTTCTAGAATCTGGTTTAGGTGTGATGCAGCAGTCTCAGGAGAAGTGAATGCAGAAATTGGTGAGAGTTGTTGTTGTAGAGAGGTAGATAGTTGTTGAAAGTTAATAGCATTAATATTTCTACGGGTTTTAGGAGGCTTGGGTGATTTCAATGACATAGAGGTTGATGTAATGGAGGAGAGTGTGCAGGTGATAAGGTTGTGATCTGAGAGAGGGAAAGGAGAATTAGTGAAATCAGAAACTGAGCATAGTCTGGTAAATACAAGATCAAGGCAGTGGCCCTCCTGATGAGTAGAGAAGTCAGTCCATTGGGAGAGGCCAAGGGAGGAGGTTATAGAGTAGATTGGAGGCATGAGGCTATTGTGGACAGTCAATGGGGATATTGAAGTCACCCATAATGATGGTGGAGATGTCTGGGGATAGGAAGTGAGGGAGCCAGGCAGAAAAATGTTCCAGAAATTGTTGGGGTGGCTCAGGTGGGCGATAGATAGCAGCAACTCGTAGAGAGAAAGGGGTGAAAGTCCTGATAGAATGTACTTCAAAAGATGTAAATGTGAGTAAAGGTTATATTTCAGCTATGTAGAAAATGAATTATACAATTCTCCTATAATATTATCAGCATGTATTAATATTCCTTTATGTCACATAGCTAGCTGATAGCATTGATAGGTCAAATAAACACAGGATTTGATATAGAATAAGTAAAAGTAAGACACATAGGTGTACCCCACTTCTGCTTTCACCCATTGTACATTCTGCCTGGTATTGGACAAGTGATGAGAGAATGGGGGGCTGGTGTCTATGGAAGGGAAAGTATAGTGGTGGGTTGTTAAAGATCTAAGTTAGGGGAGATAAATGATCCCTGGTGCCATTAGGTATAGCAGAGATCAAGTGCACCCAGATCAGTCAGGTCGCCACCTGGAAAAAGTAAAGATATTACCTGGGCAGGACTCTGCCTGTTTACATCCGTATTGATGTAATAATAAGAGTGCCCCACAAAGGGAATTTTTCTTCTTTTTTTGCCTGTGCAATACCGAACATAATATAGTGATATATTTATTCCCGGAAGCACCACCAACATTGCAACATATTTAGAGTTCCTCTAGTGATATCATAAACACTGTTGGTTTAGCATTAAATCTTCCCCCAGACCACCCTTTTTCCCAATTTGATTTGATTAGTCTTATTTAATGATCTGTTAAAGAACGGTTCCCCTTTTCCACATTTTAAAGACACAACTAACATCCTAGTCTCCAAACCCAAGAGGGACCCTATTTTCTTGGACTCTTATAGGCCCATTAGTCTAGTAAATACAAATGCTAAATTTCTTGCAAAGATTATGGCGGACCAGCTACAAGGCGTATTGCCGCATTTACTTACTCATTATTAGTTGGGGTTGTATGAGGCTGCCACTCTGCAAGGGGGGTGAGGGTAGCTATTGCGGCTGTGGTGGCCTCTTACGGAGCATCTCACATGCAAAGTACGTTACTTAGTTTACATACAACTAGGGCATTAGACACCGTCCTGTGGCCACTCCTCTTTGCAATCCTTCATTCGAGAGGGTTTGGCTCTGTCTTTATAAACATTATGAATATGATATATATACATGTCCCCCTTTACGGTTATGATGATTAATGGTTGTCGGGTAGTCCAGGTAGTCAGTAGTTTAGGTTCCCACACCACTCTCACTAACCAACGCATTTCAAGGCTCCATTGACTCTTTGTTAATGTGTATATGGTGCATGGTGCAACACCTATCTCTTGCACTGAAGATATCAATACATTTTGTTTTTGTGATTGATCAGCTTTATGGTTTGAGATTAAACAAAGTGCAGGTTATTTCTCGGAGTTTCCACTACAAAATTATGCAGTTTCCATGAAAATTGGTTCAGTAGTTTTTTCGCCAACTTGGAACATATAGACATAGACAACATTCTTATAATATTAGTATAGATTAACTTAAATCACTGTAACTGTCCAAAGACTAGTTGTCTTTGTACCCCAGGCTTAATGTCTTTAATACTATAGTTCCTTCATTGAAATATATTCCTTTTGTGGAAATACATTTTTAATGAGCTTGTTTAAATATACTGTAACCAAGTTGGATGATATTAAAGCAAATATCCTGGGAGATGAAGCTTTAAATAAAGGTTTATGGCTCTTTGCTTCCTTAAACATTGATCGGTGGTATAAGTAGTGCAGGATGATCTGCATTAGTCCCTGTGATCTCCTCTGGTAACACTTTGATGTGATTTTAAAAATATAGGCACTAAATTCCCAAATCTGTCTCTTGTAATATCTCTTGGTATAAGTCCTTTCTCTGTGTCCTTACAGCTCAATTACTTTAAGACCATCTATTCCTCAAATAACACCCTTTCCAGTGCAAATGCTCTACAGCCGTTATGTGCACTACAGACAGATAATTGGGGCTTTGGTACAGCAGAGCTTGTTAGTTGTCAAAATATTTATATACCACTCTGTAGAAAGACTTTATTGTTAGAGATTAAATAGTTCTCTTATAAAGGGTCTTTCCATGGGTCCCAACTGTCTAGCCAGCCCTGGAGGTGTATAATGTGCACTAAGGACCTGATTCAGCATGGATCGCAGTTTTGCTGCAAAAATATGCTAGTGTTTGCAACCATACAGCCAGCATGGAGACGCCCACTACCGCATTCTCACATCCGGAAGACTCCGCAGTCCTGTGTATAAATTGGTAACATCGAGTAACTTCGGACTCTCACGTACAATTACAGCAGCCCTGACCTGTCTCAGAAATTGCAAGTCTCGTCGCACGCAGTGCGTATGCCGTCGCAGTGGCTAATTTATGCACACCCATGTAACGGCGTTCAAACAGACAGGCATGCCTGCATTTCTCCGACTACTCTCCCGTCACCACCCCCAAACGCTGATGTCCCGTCACTCACTCTGCAATGGCTTTCTATACGCATTTGTGATCGAGTACATCGCGGCTAATTCGATTGACCCCATAGTGTGGCATACAGCCGCACGATCTCGCACCTAATTGAATTGACCCCAATATGTTGATATGTCCAGGTACTGTAATGTAGCTAGGTCACAGACCTTATCCTTGCAGGCAATAGATGGCCATCAGCCCCTACTGATACTAGGACAGCTCCAATCATCAGTCCTTTTAATGGCACTGACAGCCTCTTTCAACAGAAGGGCGGCTCTAGCTGACATCACATGCCCATAGAGGGAGGACAAGAGCATTGTATCCCTCCTGGAGAGGGTCATGTTGGGAGGTATGCCTACACTGCCAATTCTTGATTTAAGTAAAGCGGGGAAGGTAGGGGGGGGTTAAACTATTTTTATCTTTCTTATCCTTCTTATTCTTTTCCGATCTCCTTTTTAGTAATTTCATCTCTTATTTTCAACACACAGTGCACCATCATGTAATTTGGCAACATTTATACATCAAATACTGTAGTATTTTTGTCCATTAAAAGACAAAAAAGATGTATCACTTTTAACAGTTTGTTTTTAATTAATATATGACTTGCTAGGTCTGTACAAAATTACCATTATGAAACTTCAAATTCAAGTCCTGTGTGTTGCTTCTTACAGCAACTTACTCATTTTCAAGGGAGTGACCTGGATATGAACTGCCGCTCTGCTCTAAACTCTTTGAAGTTTCACTCTGCAATCACCCGGGAGTTTGTAAGACAACAGAAACCAATGGCTCATAAATGTCTCTTCCTATTAACTCCATGCCTGGAACACAAAGATGACTACACTTCAAGTCACGAGTACTGGGGGGCAGCTCCAAAACCTGCATGATATATTAACTAACATAATGGCTTTCACTAATGAAAATGCAAAGAAAGTTTAAATATAGTTATATCATATTATCAGCACTTTAGACTGAAAGAAAGTATGGAATGAAGTTGTAAATACATACTTGTGCCTTTTAAAAAGGGTCAGAGGTGTCTACAGTGGTGGGGGTGGGTACAAAGTATGCGGACCTATCTGGGTGCCTGTTATGGTGGGGAATGGTGCAACCACGACCCCCACCCCCTCTTTTAATGTGGCACCAGCTTGCTGCTACTACACAGGGTATCTGAGTGGGTGTGGCTTTGTCCCCACCAGTCTGTATGACTGTCTCAGTTGGGGAGTGGACCGTAGAGTGCCAATGCGCACGCCACCAAAACTTTTTCTGTAAATATAATAATAATTAGAAGAAAAAGAATGAAACATTTGTGGGAAGGGACTTTAAATATATATGGCTCCCCCACCCTGGAACCACAAAGATGGGGGCAACCTCATTTGAAAGAGGGATGACTCTTCTTTCAAATGAGGTGTCCCATAAAACTGAATGTCTGCTGATCATTGCGCCCTATCTTCCAAATACTGTACAGAACACATGTTGGGGCCTCCTTGTATGAAATAAGTTAGTCCCTCTTTAAATCTATGTGTCTCATTATTAGTTAGCTAGCACCATTTTGGCATTAGCCATAGTAGCCTACAGGCTACACTCTGCGACATATGGCAATGGTCACCTGCGCAGGCGCGGTCAGCAGCTCCTTGTGGTCCCGAGAAGGAGTGAAGTGATCACTTACTGCATTAGCAATCACTTTACTTCTTAAGGCGCACATCCACATCCAGAGCGATTGAACGATAATGACATTGTTATCGCTCAATCCCTTGTTAATCGGGTACAAATCAGGCAGCATAATGTGAAAAACGACCAGCGATGCGCGCTCCCGCTGGTCGTTTTTGACATCTATCATCTCCTGAACATGCTGGTCAATCTGCCGATAACGATAGATTGGCCATGTTTGGGGATGAGGGAGGGTGCCTACACTGAATGACTGATCGTTCAGTGTAGGCACAGCACAGACTGTGAAACGACTGCACGATTACAATGTCTGCTAGTGGATGTGCCCCCTTACACATCGCAGGAACGATGTCCCCCCTCTGTCCCTGCATCTGAATGATGATACATACCGGCAAACAGTAATTTCTTAAATTATAATAGTCAGGTCTAGAACCCGATAATTAATAAATATGCCCCTTTGTGGTGTTTATTAAAGAAAATGTTTTTATTATTTTCAGGACAAACATTATATTTTCATCCAATTTGGTTAAATTTTATGTGACCTGTAAGAAGGAGCAAAAAACCAATGGTGTTTTCTAACAACGTAATGTCTGCTGAAAACAAACAAGTATAATGTGTGTGGGCACTGCGTAATAAAAACTGCAATGTTGATGTTGGAATGTGACTCAAGCACACGTAGAAAAAATTGGGTCAGAATGTTGTAACATTATTGTATAAGTAAAGATACTATTTCATACTTGTGATTATGGTTTTTATACCGCTTTGATACAGTAACTATTGTATAGAAAACTCTGTGGGGGTATTAGGTTAATTAAAATGGTGGAAAGGAAAGATGAAGGCATGGCTTATGAGTTAAACTGTAAAAAACAGGTGGATGATTAACAGGTTTCAAGAAGAGTGTACAATATTGTATGGAAATAGCAGATGATTAGTAACGTATATTACAATGAATGCTAATACCGGCAAGCAAACAGATCTCTAGCTTGTGAAACTTTGTTGATACTTAGGGGCCTATTTATCAAGTAATATATGCAGGATATCCGCTAATATTATGTTTCTCGCGAATGTATCTACGGGGATATTGGAGATATCTGCTACAGTCCCCCTGTTTTTTAGGACTACTGCAGAATTTATCAAGCTCGGGTATGCAAAGAATTCAGGAGCATGGCCCCGGAAGCTAACGCCATTGTAGCCTATAGGCTACAATCTGCAAAGATTACCGGGAGAGGAATCCGTAGGATCCCTTATCGGAAAGGCTGTATAGAGTCGGCCCGGGGGTATGGCCTAATCGCAGGAGGTGTGGTTACGCCACCCTAAGAAAAGAAAGAAAAAACTATTTGCAGTGCCATGAAGCTGCACTGCGTGCTGGGGAGGGGGAGCTGTGAGCCCCTCAGCCCAGCGCAAATCCAGGTGAGGGGGGCGCGATCAGTGTGATCGCTCCCCCTTCACAGGCTGAGGACTGCGGCTGCGAACAGTCTCCTTGGTCTCCCATTGCAGCAGTGTGTGCCGGGCTGCTGACAGGTAAGAGGGGAGGGGGCGTCGGATCCAGGCCCCCATAGGACCCCTCCTACAAGCCTGGGCCTCTGTAATTAGTACCCGCTCTCCCCCTCTCGTTGCCCCTGCTTATCGGCACTCTCCTCTAGCTCATGCACAGTGAGCGGGGGTTGGCTCCTATCAAAGCCCCTGTCTCTGCATGTGTTATTAATATATCAAGGTGGATAATAGCAATAAGAAATTATAATTATTGGGTCTAGAACCTGATAATTAATAAATAAGCCTCATAGACATGTTTGTAATAGTAATGAAACACATATGGATTCATTTATCTAACATGCAGACAACACAAAACATTCTGTAGGGCTGCATTAAAGAGTAGTCTGTCAATGTGACTTTATTGGCTGAAATTCTCCTAGGACTAAGCTTTTAACTGTTTTTATCACCTCATCATTTAGCTTCAAGAGAACCTTGTTCTAGAATCCTGATAAAGAAGTAACTTTTCCACCAGTTTTTTAGAACCCAAAATATGTGTAAATAATATAGACTCCATACTTCAGGTAATTAATAGCACTAGATTAAATTAAATTGAGACACACCAAAAAAAACAGCATTCTCTTTCAATGCCATATCCTGGTGCGCATGAGATATTAATCAGATGCAAAATATGGAGCAACAAATATAACCATCTTTTATTGGAGAGATGTTAAAATGTTAATGAAAAAGTATTACACGTATAGAATGCAATGTGTTTGGGACAGGGATTTATTATGGGCTTATTACTGTACTCTGCAACGGTAAGATTGCATAATAATAAATATGTATTAACTTCTGTACAGAGTAAGCACATATAATAAACTCTCAGCTTTGTAATAAGAAAATATAAATGCTAGATTATCATAAATACCTGGCTCTACAGAGCAATTTGTTATCAGAATTTGTGATGTGTTATTTATGAATATTGTCATCAGGAAAGGAAAGTAAAATCTGGATGTTTTCCCAGGACTAGAAAATAATGCCACTGCATAGGAATCTATGATTTGCTGTGAATTTTCTCTTCCTTCAAAAGATAGGGGAAAAAAAATTGAAATGCTCTAGAGATGAGCCCTCTTTATTTTTTTTTTAATGAAAGGCTGTATAATATATTTTCTGTATGGTTGCCGCAGCTGTCAAGGAGAGAGTCTCAGCTCAGCTCCATTATGGCAGAAGCAATACCCCGTCCTATGGCACTGAGTTCCACAGAGGGGCCAGTGTTGATTGACAGCTTGTCACTATGACGTCTTATTTCATCTCTGTTATGGAGAAAATTAATGTCACACCACCAGCCTTATGACTCGCTGTCATCTTAGAAGCGCTCACCTTTTATCAATGCTCTAAATAACATTTCAAGCCCATCGTCTCACAGTGGACAATCCGGTCAAGGGACATTGAATCGGATGACTGTGAAATGTCATAATAGAAATCGAATGCTAACAACTTCTTTTCCAAACTAGCTCCTTCGGTTTTTAAACTGTGACAAGGGGAACCAAGGGTTCAGAACACCCGTTCTGAAAAGGTCACACAATCTCTCTTGGTCTGCTAGCCATTAGTAGACCTTTTTGCTTCTTAGCAAAAAAAAAGAAAAGCATTTGTAATCTTTTTAGGCAGTTTTACATTATCGGTTCAAGATATAATATGTGTTTAATTTGCAGAGCTCCAACTCTCAGCTACGGCTGGGCCAAATAGCTCTAATACAGTAATTTTGGTCAAGATGTAGGATCACCTTATTAGCTGTCTTATTCGAGAACATCTTGTAGCTTTACGGTTTCAGGACAATGAAAGTCACACATAAATAATTTATGTTTTTGTAGTGGCATGGTAATTTATAGAGGTTTTCATAAATGACACGGACAGGGGAAGAAAGAGGCAGATAAAACAGAGAATCGATAGAAATGATGGCAATTGTGTCATTATTTTAAGAAGCTTAGCCATCTTTTTCTGCTCTTTAGTACAGTATCTATGGGTCATTGGCCAGGGAAGAAAATATGGCAATTATAACAAAGGCAGACTAGCAGTGCAAACACTTGCAACAAAGGTGTCCTGAGTGACCTGTACAAGTGTCTATTAGCAAAACGTTAAACCTATTTTCTGAAAGCTACTGTACACTTTAATTGATGCTTCTAACTCTTATAAAATATTCAGACTACGTAGATGCATAAAAGAGGAATATTAAATATTTGAATTGCTTTCCTAATGTCCTTGCTGTTAAATACCTGTGTTTCATCACTGCTGAGTATAATTATACCTTTTTATTGTATTGAATTTTGTTTATATCATGAAAGTGAAATTCACTACAAATATAAAAAATACACATTAGTGTCTTAGGTACACACAGGCTAAGGGTGGACTAAATATATGGGTGTAATGTAATGTGGCTGCCTAATATAAATGTTATTGTGTTTGCATTCATGCAGTATGTAATGTACATGTATACATGCCATCTTAGAGGCACCATACATAAAATGTCTCACAAGAGTTAAGAGACCAAACATTATGGACGTAAATTCCAGTCATGACATCCACATTATACTAAAGAAAATGATTTCCTCTAAAGTGCACATTCATCATCAAATTTATATTTTAACATAAAGGGGCTTATTTGGTATTGGCGACAGTGGGGCCCCGTAAACTATCATTTGCTATCGCAGCATTATTATTTTTATTGCCTATTTATCAAAATTCTCTTGCCATGGCAGTGGATCCGATAAGAGGCTGTCCTGTGAAGAGTGAGAAGTGACAGCTTATGCATACTTTTGATAACTTATGCTACAGATGTGTCCTTTTAACTGTAGCTTCAGTCACGCCAAATAGTCCCTCTTGGTGCACCGAGCGTCTTTCTCGCTCAAAATGTGCATCTTATTTGTAATATTAAAACAACTGGGAGCGACAAAACTACATTGCTGGATTTACACTGAGCAATTGATGTGCAACATTTGTACATCTGTGTGTGACTGAGTCTGAATCTGGGTAAGAAGGGCTCTGATGCGAGCGGTTGTGGCTTTTTCTTACTCGGAGTTGTATTGTGCTTAATACAGAGACTTTTTACATCTGTAAAACCAATTCATGTGTGGTTAAAGTCGCAGCCTAGCGTCTTTAGTACACTAGCCACAAAGGGTGAGAGTTGCCGTTGCCATGGCGTTAAAGCGCTGGCAATGGCACAGCATCTTGCACACCTCGCAACCTGCTCCCAGCCTAAGGGGTCTATTTACTAAGCAGTGTTATGAGACAGAGTGTAATAATGGAATAATGGATACAACCAGTGGTGGAACTAGCGATGGTGCAGCCGGTGGCTTGCACCGGGGCCCGCTGTGGTGCAGGGGCCCATAGCCACCTGCATCGAACAGCGCCGCTGCACCCGCCGCCAGTGTCCCCCGGGCCCCAGAGTATTTAAGTGTACTACAGACCGCAGTGAGAGTGGTCCGCACTACACAGTAACAAACACACTGCTGCCAGCAGTGTCATAGCAGCAAATGAGAGTCAGACAGACTCTCAGTGGCTGCTGCGTCCACGGAGAGAGGCGGGCTGGAGCTCACTCATGACGTCTCTCCCATGGTGCAGAGCAGGCCAGGAGGAGCGGACAGAGGCAGTTGCGGCAGGATCGGGGATTTAGGTAAGTCGTGTGGGTTTTTTTTGTGTGTGTAAGGGGCACGGGCACTGACACTGCATGAAGGGGGGTGCTACTGGAGGCACTGTATAAGGGGGTGGTCACTACTAGGGGCACTGTATGGGGGGGCTGCTACTGGGGCACTGCAGAGGGGGGACTGTTCAGGGCCGTTTCCAGGGCTAATAGCGCCCTGTGCCAGCCGAGTGATCTGCGCTCCTTATTGCGTGCGGCTGGAAATTGGGGGCGTGGTCTAATTATCATAGGCCACACTTCCTTACGTGGCGCTATCTGAGGGGCACGCCCGTATGGCACGCCCCCAAATAACATCAGGCTGGGGGGAGCCTCACTAGCTGGGCTTCCCCCAGCCCTCTCACGGCACAGAATGGATGTCGCACGCATCCATTCAGACCTCGGGGTCGCACAGCTGCGGCGGTGGGGGACCCCAACCCACCGATTTGACCACCTGCGGGCCAGGTGGAACAGTGGGACAGTACTGTCCCACTGAAATCAGGATGCTGGGGAAGGGAGTGCCCTCTATGGGTGGCACCCCTGTTCGACTGCTCAGGTCAAAGACCCCTAGAGCCGGCCCTGGGACTACTACTGGGGGCAATGCATAAGTGGACTACTACTGGGGGCACTGCGTAGGGGGGACCACTTCTGGGGGCACTGCATATGGGGACCACTACTGGGGGCACTGCAAAGGGAGGCCCAAAACATATTCTTGCACCTGGGCCCGCCATTCTCTAGTTACGCCACTGGATACAACCTTTGGCTGCTTCAACAGTGCCTATAACTCGTCTTTGTCACTATATAGCCCCTAAATTGAGTTCTCCAACCTCCTTGCTTGGATCTCACTTTATCCTACTTTGTACTAAACTTCATGACATGCTTGCCTACTTTTGAAAAAGCATTTCAGGGAGATTGTGAAAGCAACACCTATGAACACGGCGGTAAAGTGGGCGTGTCATAAAATTGATTTTCATCCAAATTTAAACGGGACCCAAAGCAGTTAGTAAGATTGATGAAAACACACTAAGGGGTAAATTTACTAAAGTGAGAGTAGAGATGTTGCCCATAGCAACCAATCATTCTACTTAACATTTAACTAGCAACTTCTAAAAGATAATAGCAAGAATCTGGTTGCTATGGGCAGCATCTCTACTTCTAAAAACTCTCAGTTCACTAAATTTACCCCTAATACTTTTCAGAAAATGCATGTAGGCATAGGGATCATTGTGTCTTATAACCAATGCAGATAAATTATACTAATTATCCCATTTGAATGTATATATCTCTGTTTTTAATATAATGGGGGTGAGGTGCAATCAGGGAGATTGGTAGACTCTTCAGGGAGTCAGGGAGATCGCTACTATTTCAGGGCGTCTCCCTGACAATGAGGGAGAGTTGGCAAGTATGCTTCATGAACTGCTTTCTTTTTCAAAAGGCTGCCCCAGAAGGCTTTATCTGGGGAAGTGGCTTGGGTTAATGTTGTTATAGTCCACAAAAAGCATTGCCTTTCATAAGATAAAGTTTCAACTACACAGCACAATTTTTTTCCGATATCTATTTCCCTAACTAACCACTTTATTTATTGTCCTTTTACTTGGAGGAAATGTTAAAGGGTCCTTTCAGTTGGTAATGTCTGAACTAAATTTGGTAGGAATTGCTGTAGACAGTGGGCCTGATTCAGAGCCGGACGCTCTGACCAGAGCACTCGCTCTGAATCAGGGCCCTCCTACATGAAAATGGAGCGTCCTCCTGGACACTCGCATAGCTGTGGGTGACCACCCACAGCTTATTCGAGCGTCCATGATGATGGTCGCGATGGTCAAGACCATCGTGACCGTCGGGCTTGCGACGGAGACCCTGCGGTAGGGTCTCGCTGCCGCAAGCCCTGGAGTGATTTTGGCTCTATCAGAGCCAAAATCACTCCCACTGACATCACTAGTGATGTCAGTGGGGCCGGTTTCAGATGGTAGGCGTTCCCATGGGAACGCCTCCGTCTGGCAGCCACGCCCCCAGAACTCCCACCAAAGGGGGCGTGCTGTCAATCAACATCGACAGCACGCCCCCTGTCTGAATGACCCCCAGTGTGTGCAGCTTGGCTTCACTCAGCAGATTATTATTTTGTGTTGGTAATAGTGGAGATAGATTGAGGATATTCTGTTAATCTGGAAGTATTTGGGGACATGATGATGACTTAATGGTCATTAAGGTGCAGGTGGTAGAGGGGGGAATAAGTCACCCCAGGATAGTAGATAGTAGGTAGTTTGGTAAGCTGGACTAAGATATAGTATGTTGGAGATGAAGCATTTAAAAGTGTAATTCATAATCTCACACTCAGAATTAATAGGGCGAGAATCAACACTAATCAAACACTAATGCCAATAGTCCATTTTCAAACAATGGCCATTATCATGTGGATTAACTTTGGTCTCAATAAGTATGTTGTCTTTAGGCGGAGCTACTATTGGTAATACCCTTCCTTCCTCAGTTATGTGTTACCGCAGTTGCTTGCTGCACTACTTTATATGGCAGATAAGCTTGCAGTAATGTGTCATAATAGGGAAGTGAAAGGGAGTTGAGAGAAGAGAAGACTACCATACCTGCCCAGTGTCCTACACAGTAAGGAACATTGTATTGGCCTCTTGCTAGCAGAGCAGAATAGATGTCATCCAATCTCTTCTGCAAGAAGAGGGTTCTAGTATCTCTCCCTGTTGCATGTGTGATGTATAGTAAATGTCTGGCCTTTGCCATGTGGAGATGATGGACATCCTGCTATAGTGAAGGATAGTCACGGAGGTAAGATAATGAAGACAATAATTAAGTGAGAAACCTAAAAATCTAACTTGAGGGAACAAAGAGACTGTAGGGAAATCTAACATCAGTGATCATGGGTTGTAGCGACGACTAATTAATTAGTAACTCATGGCCGAATTTAACGCGGCTTTTCAGATAGATCAGCACCTTCAGGAACGTATAAGGGACAAATGGTGCAACATAATGACAGTTTTGCCTATCCCTGTCAGATGCACCTGATGCAGCCGATCCTGAGTAATGTGATGGTTTCTCCATATCATCACACTTGTATGGTGCCCCTGCCTCATAATAAAATATAAGCCACGTTTAGCATAAAACAATTTCAGCTGCAATATAATATAGCAACATAAAAATCATTAGTAAAAACCTTTTTCTCAGCTATAAGATGTAAAAGTCCAAATGACAATTCCTTTAACTGTCCTGCTGTAACAAATTACACCAAACTGTAGCAAACTTCCCTAGCATACGGAAAATGTGCATTTTCAAAATAAAATTTAAATATTGTTTTAATATATAGCATTGTATATTTGTATAGTTAATAAAGTTAATTAAAAATAAAAACATTACCAGGAATTCTTAGCAAACTTTTCTAACAACATTATTATAATATCCAAGAACAACACCACAAACATAACAGCATGTGCAGCGATAGACGTCTCATTGTTATCTGTGTATCTTCCTACAGTCCACAGAAGCAGAAATGCGCTTCATTTTCCGGTACTTGTGAAAGGAGTTTTTATCTTTGCTGTGTGTGATTTTGATATGTTCCAGACTAAAGTGCTCAGTAAACAAGACACCAGAGAGAAAGCTGAAAGGAGAGAAAATCTCTAACAACCAACAACTTGAAATTAAAGCATTGACCTAGAAATGGAAGTTGTTACGTTTGAAACTCAGCGCTAGATCTACATGACTCGGGTTATTGACACTCTGCTCTTGTCCCATACTCATGATGATAACCCATGGAGCAGCGTCTCGGCTGCAAATGCCTTGTAGCTATCCCACTCCCTCTGCTTGTGCCATTTCAATATAGGAGGAGGCGAAGGGCATTAAAACCTTCCAGGCATGATTTCTCTCATAATATTACGGCTTCAACTATCTAAATACACTACCTTCAGTCTCCATTAGTTTTCTGAATAAAAGGTTTTGTTTAGCAGTGCTAAGTCACCTCTATTAAAGTGTGTTTATGATAACGTTATTGGTGTATGAGTTGTACAAGCATTAGCAGACAGCTGATTCAGTGGAGATAGCCTGAATAAATTTACTGAGGCGCACATCCAGCTAATCTGTTTGAAGAATATTGTACGGCATTAGAACCAGCACTTCATGTTAACTGCACTGACTGATAAGGTACATCTTTATTAAATTCAGTTATTGAAAGGATTCCAGTCAGGGAATAGGAATATTTTATAATCTACAAGAAAAATTAAGCGTCTCTTTGTTGGGCAGAGTTTGGTTTAATGGCTGAGTGTCTAGAGAAGCCTTCTAAACACCTGCAGTATTGTACAATAAAAGCTTTGTGATATTAAGTGGAAATAGCTCTTTCTCTCCTCTCGCAAGCGTACTTTTTTGTGATAATATCCACAGCCAAACACTGGTATTAGAGCTCCACTCTCTGCCCTTCAAGTAGAACTGCTGATAGCCGCCTGCTGCACTGGCTGCTTGCTGGATGACAGGTCACTGAACATTAATTATTAACAGCTGGACATCAGTCTAGGGCTAGGCTTTTACTGATATTTAAATATTTATTTCTAGGCATGTGTGTAAATAGAATTATAGGTGAAATGCACCTTATACAATTATTAACAAAAGTGTGTGTATATGTTTATATATATATATATATATATATATATATATATATATATATGGAAAGATAAAGCCAGCATGCCATACTAAATTGTACCACTTGCCCTGGTGCCTTCCGTGGTAAGAGAATACCTCAGGTATAACAGCGCCATTAACGGGTCTTGCAATGAAGAATCGCTCAACAATTTTGTGTAACTTGTTCACATCGATATATACACATCGATCAGGGTGTATATGGTTTACATACTGCATAGCATATGTGATTATGTGTGGTGAAAAATATATATTATACATAGTATATTTCATGCGTGTGTGATTCTGTGTGTTTGTGTTATTGATTTATTAAACTTCTATCGTCAGATGATAGATGTGACCCATAAACTTAAATTAAACTTAACTAAAATAAACACAGGAGACCAAGTTATGCCATTTAAATTAATTGGTCAGCTTTATTTGGTTACAAAGGTAGACATGGTGGCAGGAGAAAGAACGGCAACTAACCAGCGTCCACTTGTCTTAGGCCGGAAGTAAATCACAACTTGTGAGGGCCAACTATCCCAGACAAGGGTAGGGTGATCTTAAAAACTTGCAAGGGCCAACTATCCCTTTCAGAGCAAGTGATGCGGCCCCAACACCCATGCCAATGCACCATTCATCCTGCTCGGTCGAGAGGTGCCGCTGACCCCAATAGGGTGAAATCAGCCTATCAGTGCATTGAAGGGGTGCGCACCGCTATTACTGCTGCAAGATGGACACTTCAATATTGCCGGTCTTTCCCTGCCAATGAAATAAAGCCGACACAAGACACAAGAGGGTAGGGAGGGTGGGAGATCAATTCAAAAGAGGCAGATTTTACCACAGTAGATTCTCTACCCCTCTCCCTAACTCCGCCCCTAACCTAACGTCCTATCGCATCTGCCTATAACTGTAAACAAACATTTTTAACTTTATTAACCCCTCTATCCTTGACTAGAAGTTTATGTGCCGTCGGCTCTATTCCTAACCTCCGTTATATTTTCATGCACTGCTGTACAATCTCAGAACAAGGCAATACATAATCTTTCACGGACATCTCAGCACATATATCGATATATATAGATATATATACAGTATATATATATATTCTCTAAATATTTAATATATTTATGTTACAGACTCAAAAGTTCACTAAAACTTAACTATGGGTGACTGCGACATTGGTTTAATATATTTTTCTCACTTTTTGCAGATGTCCACGTGTGCAAATTTTATACTGACTTCATCATGAAGCATCGGTCCTTCATTTTACATTACATATATGTATAATAGTACATATTATTAATTCACCTATAATTTTATTTTATACTACAGGCTGCAATAGTTACTGAAAATGTTGCCAAACAATTTAGAAAGATGTTCCATATGAGGACACAACTTAATTAGTAAAAGGCATGAATAAAAATGCATACATACAAAAAAAAATATATAACATCCCATAAGTGGAAAAAGAAACAATGGCTTAGTGGTATATTATTACATATATCAAATATGGAAGTGTAAATACTGTACAAATAGCCACATGCTTATCTACTGAACATAATTATTACTGAGGGGTCTAGTTACTAATGGTGGCCACACACGGCACAATATACGTTGTATCGGCACGATATAGGTACTATATTGTGCCATGTATGGGCACGTCGATATCATACCTGATATCGTGCTGCGCGCTCCTGCAGTATCGTATATCGCATCCCCAGATCTTCCCGCATGTTCATCTGATCTGGGATGCGATGTACAATCCCATTCAGATGGAGGAGGGGAGCCGGCATATCGTGCAGTCAGCGGGAACCGCACGATTGCCGGCGGTGACAGCACGATCCGTTTGCTGACGGATCGGCAGTCACACTACACGGTGCCACCTTAAGCTATATTAGAAGATAAAGTGAACGGTGATAAGGTACCAGCCAATCAGCTCCTAACTGCCATCTCACAGGCTGTGTTTGAAAAATGGCAGTTAGGAGCTGATTGGCTGGTACCTTATCACCGTTCACTTTATCTCCTAACACAGCTTAGTAAATCGACCCCTGAATGTATTAATTCTATTAAAAAATACCTATTGATGAATTTGCTTTACCATAAAATGATTTAATTCTCTGTGGTTCATCTTTTATTAAAATATTAATGCAACCTTCTTTACTGGTTAATTTTTTCACAAGCGATAATTTAAGGTTTTTATTATTGCAATACATGTTGCAATTCATATAGCTGTGTAAATATAAGGCATTACATTTATTATAGATCTGCTGCTGCAGCTGAAAGTTTTTATGCTCTTAAACTACAGTTTGTCCAATCTGTGTTTATTAGGCAGCAAAATGACATTTTATAGTCAGCTAATTGGTATTACATACGTATCTCCGCAGAATTTCCTCACGCTCTTTTTGATCCTCCAAGCAGCTGACAGAGAGGTCGGAGACACTGATGGCAGCTGAAGCTGTCAGCGTCACTAGAAGAACCAGACAACCTTCCCCTTCTTCCAAATTCAGCTTCAGTTTGTGAGTTTGCTCTTTGCTTAAAGCCGACAGGTCAATCTGGCACCTAAAAACAAATGTTTGGAATCAGCAAGTGGCTCTTATCCAATGAGATAATCAGAGCCTAGTGTAATAACCTGTATACAGCCAGCAGGAGAAAGGGGGAATAAGACGTATATTTCCAATCTCTCTAGCCTTAGCATGATTCAGATACTAATACCGCAGCCCAACATAAATGTACTTATTTCTATTTATTATCAGTTATTTATATAGCGCACACATAACACACACACACACACACACACACACACACACACACACACACAAGGAGCACCTGGGGGAAAACCACACAAGCATGGGGACTCTGGGCCTGATTCAGAGCCGGACGCTATTTGCGGACGGTCGTTCCAAAAAAGGGGCCGGCTATTTAAATTGAGCGTTCACTCTTTGCGGTTTGTTGACGCCTCTATGTCTGAGAGAGCGAATGAAAAATGCACTCGCTATTTTGTAAAGACGCCCCTTTGCCGTTCGCATCACACGTCATCTCCGGTACTTATTAGATTAATTGGGTACATCGAAAGGCATCTGAACTGCTCGCAGTGCTTGTGGTAGGTTTTTCTTACCGCTATAACTGCGAGCAGTTCAGGCTAAAAGACAACCAAGTGACGTGGTCGATGACGCTCCTTTACTAATTATGCACTACCATTAAATGCCCTTTTGACCGTTAGGCACGCCTGCGTTCGGATCTCCACTCCCCCGTTTTCAAGCACCTTCCCCTGTTACCACCCACAAACGCCTCATCCTGTCACTCAAATTAGCAGGCACTCGCTGTTTTGCGAGCGCACGATGACCCATACGCATGCGCAGTTGTGCGAACATCGCTCAGAGCGAACGAGCGGCCGCTTACGAGCGGCTCTGAATCAGGCCCTATATACCAACTCCACACAGTTAAGGTGCGTTAACACTAGACGATGTGCACACGATGCAATATCGTGAGATTTCCCTTGAACTCTCCTCGGCAGCTCCACGGCACTCCAGTACACAATATGGTGCTAAAAAGTGACCAATCTCACTTAAGATCTATTGTGCACAAAATCTATCTCTTGCACAAAATCGTGTATGAGATTGGCAAATCTTACCTGCAGTAGGCAAGATCTGAAGATGTGATGTACGACCAGCGGGTACGCGCATCGGCATCGTGATCATGAGTGGACACTCACGATTTGGACATATTTTACACGATTTGTCGCTCCGATGCGTTGAAATCGGACAAATCATGTATAATATCGTCTAGTGTGTACGCACCTTTAGAGGTATGGTGGAAATCGAACCCAAGATCTCAGTGCTGTGATGCAGCAATGCTAATCATTATACCAACCTTGCTGCCACCACTTAGACAGGCATCAGCAGAAACTGAAAAACACCTTCATTTCAGGGTGTAGAGCAGGGGTGGGGAACCTTTTTTCTACCGAGGGCCATTTGGATATATGTAACATAATTTGCAGGCCTGGTGCATGCCACGCCTCCTCAGTGTGATGTCACACGGGGGTGGGGCCACAATCATCAGTGATTACAGCAATGCCCGAAGCATCCTGAGGTGTAAGGGCAGCGGTGTGACCATATGAAGCGTCCTAAGGACGCTCCAGGCGGCTCTGCTGCATAGATTCTGGCTGCTGGCTGCAGGGTGCCATGAGGCTAGCAGAAAAAACTCAGAGGGTCAGACCAAATGATTCCACGGGCCTTATACGACCCCCGGGCCTGAGGTTCCCCATCCCTGGTGTAGAAGATACAGCAAAGTTCTTGCCCATTTCTGTTATACATAAGAGGAGGTGGCTTTTCAGCACTGTGGTCTGGGAAAACAGAGCATGTATGTAAAATGGTATGCAGTTATGAGACCTCTCAATACCGACAGCATAATCCCAGGAAGGGATCTAACATAGGCATCGAAATGCCGACGCCTATGTTAATCCCGACGCCGGGACCCTGACAGGAACCCGGACCGATCGTCCAAAGCCAGCGGTAAGTATGTATGTAGCTGGAGATGGGGGGGTTATGTTTAGGGCACCCCGGTGGGACTTAGGGTTAGGCCCCCCCCGGGGAGGGTTAGGCTAGGGGAAGGGGGGGTTTAGGTTGAGGCACCCCCCCGGGAGGGTTAGGTTTAGGCACTTACGATGGTTAGGCTCTAAGGGGGGAGGTGAGGCGCCCCTAAAAGAGGGTTAGGGTTAGTAGGGGGGGGGAGAGGGTTAGGAATACTTAACTTACCTCCGCTGTCGGGATCTTGTGCATCGGGCTGCTGGCGTCGGGATTTGAACTGCCGGGCTGACCTATTCCATTTAAAATATATACTTTATATACGAACATGGAGCACACTCCACTGCTGGCTCTGTGTAATCTCTCTTATCTGCATATGCTCGTGGCAGTCCCAGAACTAGATGCAGTGTTTGTTGAATTCAGACTTGCATCACAAAGTGCTCACATATTTTATCCCAGGGAACAACACAATGCTTTCTTGCCCGCAGGAGGCAGAATAGTCTCCAAGATATGCTCTCTGAAGTGTTTTGTGGGGTATCACGCCGAGAGATACGTATGTCTGATATGCTCATTTTAAGCAAGTCCATATCTTACAAAAAAAATTACAAATCCCCAGTGATTTCATGTTTGTTAATGATGATGATGAGTTCTGACTGATACGCTTTTTAATAAGGTATCTCCATTCAAGTCCCAAGTACGTACAGCAGGTAAAGTATGAATAAACACATGAGGAAGTTATCTGCAAGTTATCACTTAGCTCACAGATGTTCCACCCGGTCATGAAAGTCTCTGACCAATTATAGGAGAAGAGGCCGAGCACTACCGCAATATGAACAGGGAGTGTTTTACAGTCAGTTGCTTTATTGTCCTCTTAATTGACAAAAAAAGTAAAATAATGCATGCATATAGCCATCAATAAAACACTGCAACTTATTAGGAAGGGTGAGTATTAAGTTAATTTAGCAAAAAATGATTGAGGCTAGATAGGAACATGACATTAATTGCGAAGGAGTATCCTAGGAGTCCACTATGCAAACAATCCAATCAGTGCAGACATGAAAACTGGTCATGAGCTGATACTCTGATGTACAACATAATCTAACAGAGACGTACTTGTACAATTTGTGTTTTACATTATGATATGTCTGGCTTCCATCAATATTCTTCACTGACTTAACTATATCAGCGACTTTTATTTTTAATTTCTATTGGATACGACACAAAGATACTTGCTGGACAGAGCTGTGTCATACCAAAAGGCAACATATATAAGCAACGCCATTAGAAAAAGTTGCACAGGGGTATGCGCAAGTCCATAAAATGTAGTGATTTGATGACATGACCTTAAAGGTGGGACCACCATCAACTATGTTTAGAATTTGATTATATAGATGTTTTTGGTTCTGATTATCCCTTTGGCATTAAATTATAAATAGTCGAGAAATACTATACTGTACTAGCAGGAACACACATACATAGAAACTAAGGGCCTGATTCAGACCCACTCCCTCCTTTGCTTACCCTACAGCTTTGCGAGCGGCCTAGAGGCCGAAACTTAAAAAGGAAAAAAAGCAAATAGCGAGCGCCTCTGAATCAGACCCTAACTTCTATATGCACAGAACAGACCACTGTAATGTTCACTCTTTAATGTGAATTGCAGGAAAGTAAACATCCTAATGGCAAATGCGTGGTTTGTGTGTAAGTCACATAACCTTAAATAAACCTAAATAAAATAATGACACAGAGCCAGAAATTGGCATTAAAAAGTTTAGCTATTTATTGAAAAGATCAACATGTTAAAGACTATATGGTGGCAAGAAAGAACGGCCAATAATCAGCCTAGCCCAGCAATGCACCAACACAAGCACACAGCATGTATTACGGACGGAGTTCGCTCTATGGGTGCTGGCAACACAACACCAATTCAACCTTGCAACATAACAAGTCTCCCGGTATGGTGTAATGCTGTCCCCTAGGGGTGGTTCAGACTTCAATCATGATGAATGCACCCAAAAAAACAGATCAACTGCACCCGCGCTGACTACTCTGCCGTTCTTTCTCGTCAAAGCGAGACTCTGAGTACAGACCCGACAACCGACCACCATACATCTCCCTAAACTAATGTAACAAAACACCTACATATCTTGTCAATGAACAGAGGCATGCAATTTTCAGACAAATTAACTCCATCATCGCAGTACAAATGGAAATAATGATACCAAATCAAGGGATGCCACACAACTGTGCCATCAATGACTAAAATAAATGTATTAACAGTCGCATTAACTTTTTTCCTGGCCTCATCTAATGCTACAAAATCATGACCTCTAGGCCAATACAATCTAGGCACTATACAAGACTATTCAAGACCAAACACAAAGGCAAGAAGGCCAGACCCTCATAAGGAGGCAGATATAATCAATTATAGTTAATCTCAACTCCAATTAAATCTGGACACCAATGTTATTACCACCAACATATTTAGGCAGACCAAAAAGTTCTACTGCTATCAGTAACTTCCCCTTCAAAGAAGCCCAACAAAGGCCATGATGACCCAACCATCTAACTCTATAAGCCCTTGAAAAAGCAAGGAACTACAAGCAGAGGCAGATTTTCCTGCCCCAAAAAATTAACAAATGGGCAATAATCCAAACATCACAAGAGTCAAAGTGAACACCTAGAAAAGGGGTGAAGGAAAAATTGAAATAATTGATTAATAATGTTGAAAAAAAGATAAAAACACAAAAGGGAAATTGAAGGTGTGTGATGGGGAGGGGCAGGATTTGAGGCAAGGAAAAAAAAAACAGTAAAATGGTGAGAGATTTAAAAACAAAAAAAATCCTGTTAAGGGGCTCAGAATATATATTCATCTTTAAAGGTCGAATTTAAGTTTTATGTCCATCAATTTAGGAAAAATTTTAAATATCTCAAAACTCCCTCTGCTAAAGAGGCGAGTAAGAATTACCGAGTAAGGAAGACAAGGTAAACAAAACAAAGGCACAAACAATGACAGAGAAATAAAAAAAAGTCAAACATTAATTAGAATATTAGGGGCGAATGTAGAGCTTATAACAAGCCGGCTTCTATCAGCCGAGTGCCATAATATGAGATGAGGAAAACCCGGCAGATGCCCAGATCCAAAATAAATGGGTAACAAAGTCACGAGGTGAGAGTCTGATTAATGATAAACAATGTCTAAAAACCCGGCCAAATTGGTATTTTGTTAATTGTGTACTATCCTCATAGATCAATCACACAACATCAACAGCTGGTTGAACAGACAAATAGGCATGAACCATAGCCACCGAACAGATCTGAGGGTCCTTAGTCACAGCCACGAAAATCCAACAACCCTTACCTAACTGATCCATCTTAGGGGTATATTTACTAAAGTGTGGGATTTTAGAAGTGAAGATGTTGCTTATAGCAACCAATCAGATTCTAGCTATTATCTTATAGAAGATGCTAGATAAGTGTTAAGCAGAATCTGATTAGTTGCTATGGGCTACATCTCCACTTCTAAAAACCAGCACTTTAGTAAATATGCCCTTGGAGTGATGGATCCTGCATAACTCCAAACCATGGTCTTACAGGGGGCAAACAGCTATGAAATTCTAAAAGCACCATGGAAAGCCATGATGAATGCCAAACAATACAACACCTCAAAATCAGAGGATGCATTGTCCATAGCCGCTGTCACT
The DNA here is from genome assembly GCA_031769625.1 of Taudactylus pleione. Lineage (NCBI taxonomy): Eukaryota > Metazoa > Chordata > Amphibia > Anura > Myobatrachidae > Taudactylus > Taudactylus pleione. The sequence goes on along the minus strand of JAUIMM010000368.1, from coordinate 7,017,615 downwards.
AACCACAGGAGAAGGTTGAGGTGGTTCAGCCTCCTTCTATCAACAGAAGATGGGGCCAACCAAGCACAAACCCTAACCCTTTTTTTTTTCACTATAAAAAAAGCTCTTAGTAAAATCCAGGAGTCCCTGAACACGGAAAAAGAAAGAGGTACCGGCAAGGGTTTGTGAAACCGATGCCCTAGACCAGCCAGCGACATAGAGCCCCCAAATAAAGCATAGCATCAATGGATGCATACTCTTACCTCTATGCTCACAGCATGAGGTAAACTCTTCCCATTCGGCTCGTGAAGCCTGATAGGATCTCAATGTTCCAGGAGCAAGAGATATATGCGCTAAGCCCTCCATGCCAGCTTGATCACCTGCCAAACATACCAAGAGCTCTGCCAAGGGCAGATCCAAGTCCCTGAACCTAACCCACTGAAATTTGGACAAGGTATCCACTATGCCGTTCTCAGCACTCGGAACATGACAAGCTTTGAAAACAATGTTACACTGAAAACAACGCAACACTAGCTGCGTAAATGACCGCACAACATGCAATAACATAGCCCACTGACGATTAAAAGTGTGCACCACAACATGGTTATCACACCTAAGAATGATGCTCCGGTTACACAGCCGCTTACCACAAATCTCCAAAGCTACAATGATAAGAAAGAGCTACAAGACAAGGAGATCCTTTGTTAAGCCCTCAGAGATACAAGCAACAGGCAAATGGGCCACGCACCAGGACCGATCAAGGTAACAGCTGAACCCTGTGGATCCTGCTGGATCTGTGAATAGTTGCAGCTTTGTATTGGGGATCACAGGGGCAAAGCAGGCAAGAACGCCATTAAAATCTGTTAAAAACTATGCCCAGACAGGCAGGTCTCTCTTCATTTCAGCCAGCAGGTGAATGAAATTATGGGACAGAAAAACCCCTGCTCTCTCCAGTTTACGACAGAAGACGCCACCCATCGGTATAACATAGCATGCAACGTTAAGCACACACAGGTGAGATTGCTGAAATGTAACGGTCCCTGCTGCCAATGCAACCTCTATGGCTTTCTGAAGCTTACCCACTTTATCCAGCACTTTATCTGCAACAGCTTTCAATGGTATCAATTTTGATACCAAGATAAAACAACCATGAAGTCTTACTTCTTCTCTGTCTTACCCTTTGCTAAAGGGACCTCAAATTCCAGAATGGAAAACTACAATTGAGAACATCTGGGGGAATCAGCAGGGCCCACGCAAAGGAAGTAATCAAAATAGTGAGCTATACCACAACCCCTTGTCCCGGTCTCAACAATTCTGATGGAGTGAATTATCCAGTCACCCTCAGTCGTCACCAAACATTTCAACATTCCATTGTACCCTTAAACTGGCACATGGCGATGTCCCCTCCGAAAAAGGGAGTGTGTCTGCAAAGGGTTAGTGGATTTGTCACTTAACGTTCTAAGAGTGCTATGTAACCCGGATGCCTAATGTTTTTGAAGTATTATTAATTGCATTTTTCATGCAAAAATTTGCACTTTTTATCATAACATAACAAAGTAATTTAAAATTCGAAAAGTGTATTTTCCCGCAATAAGTCTAAAAGTCGAAAACTGGCCTCAGCATAAGACCACAATACATTCAAATGTAATAAAAATAATATTTTTAAAACTATTTCAAAGCGATTATATTGTAAAATAAAGTGAGTTCATGGAACAATTATTTTACAATACCAACTGGGGACAATAATAAACAAACTGTGCGAAAATGGACTGACTTATGGGTCAAACTTATATTTTGTATTATTATTTGAGGAAAATATATTTAATTAATTTGGTTGATGCACCTGGATATAACAAAAAAAATAATAATGAAGGATATCAAGTTATCATGTTAAAATGGGTAGTGAAGTAAGTAGTGGGTCATTACTAGGCAGCCAGTGGCACTCTAGCTGCTGTTGAACTGCACATCCCAGCGTGCCCTGCCACAGTTTTAGAATTACCTAACAGCAGAACTGTGGCAAGGCATGCTGGGATGTATAGTTCCACTGCAGTTCGGCGCACACAGTCCCTATTCTGAATTTTCTAAAGTTAGGCGGTATCTTAGTATGAAATCCATGTGTAAAGTGGCATTTTTGCTAAATTTTCACAAAAATAGCATTGATACATCTGCCAATATATACACTCCTGCATTCAAAGGATATACCTCCCAATATTCTAAAATGCCCACCCAGATTGGTGGGAGAGTCAATTATAATTGGGACTCACACATAAATTGGTCGATATGTCTATGTCGAATCTAGACTAAGGTGTATATTTACTAAAGTACTGGCTTTTAGAAGTGGAGATGTTGCCTGTAGCAACCAATCAGATTCTACTTAACATTTATCTAGCATTTTATAACAGATAATAGCTAGAATCTGATTGGTTGCTATGGGCAACATCTTCACTTGTAAAAACCTGCACTTTAGTAAATATACCCCTAAGAGTATCCAGAAACGGGATATAGTCAGTACCCAGCTGCCGCGATGCCGGCGCTGATAGTACCGGCGCCGGAATCCTGACGCCTCTCACAATACCAACACCAGCATCGCAGACGCCAGAATACCGAAGGTAAGTAGCGGGGTGGGGGGGGGTGTTAGGTTTAGGCAATAGGGGTAGGGATAGGGTTAGGCACTAAGGGGGGAGGGTTAGGTTTAGGGTGCGGGGAGGGGGAGGGTAGGTTCAGGCACTAGGAGGGAGGTTAGAGTTAGACACCAAAGAGGGAGGGTTAGGGTAGGGAGAGGGTTAGCATACAGACCAACAAGTATCGGTATGCTAGCCCTGTCGGTATGCCAGTGTCGGGATTCTGACATCCAGCATCCCGACTGCCTGCATTCCATAGCCAACCCTCCAGAAACACCTACTGAGTATGTCTATCTGTGTTCTATTCTAGAAAGGAACCTCCACTACTGTGCCTGTCTGACTTTATTAATGAAAATAGTGGAATAATTTTATCAGCGATAGAATCGCTGGATTGCAGAAAAGAAAGAATAAAAATACCTAGATATAAGAACATGCACATAATAAACAATTTCCTTTGTCAGGCTCAAATCTGTGCACAGTTCTCATTAACCCTCAAATAAAACATGTTGTTGTGGAGATACTGTACTTTTGTCTACAAGGGATAGCTAATGCTTTGTCTGGAGTACTGTCTCGTGGTGATGCCTACACCACAGTTTTCTATTCTTTCCTTACAAAGAGGCGCTACAAAAGCTGTTAAATATGAGCAGAGACAAAATACAAGCAAAATAAAAAGCTACAATGGGCTCTATTTACAAATGTGAACAAAAACAAATAAATAGAGCTCTTGAATACAATGCAATAATTGTATTTTTATATTTTTGCACATGGGTTAGTTAAAAAAGAAATATGCCTCATATAGTCGCCAGCATTTACTATAAAGATGTCATGATTGATTGAAGCTATTTTATGCTGCAAGCAGAAAAACAAGGGCTAAGTGGGTCAAAAAGCTCTTATTGTCTACGATTTGATATGAAAGAATTTCTTCTATTGAATCCAGGAGGGCAGCGGGATAGAGCACAATTACAGGTATGTCAGCTTCCATCCAGATCTATCTAGACTGATGTATTGTTTTGCTTATTTACTAGTAAGGACCAAAGAGAGACAGAGCTGATGGTGGATTAAGACAGAAGGTCATGAAAATTGAAGAACTGACACTCAACCTTAGATCGGCAGCAAAATGAATGACAGTATAAAAAATAACAATGATTTGGATAATCATTTTAACAATAGGGGTATGTAAGCAAATACATTTTTAAATGCACATACAGTACAAAACTATCAGGAGTGTAAGGTGTTGGATGTTGTCCTCCATGTATAAAAGATAATCACTATCAGTGTGTTTCAATACTCTAGTTAAAAACGGGATGTCACTTATTTCAGTAAATATAGTATTGGCATATTGCACGGGTACCGGACTGTAGATAGACAGTAATTAGTTAGACAATGTTTAGATCGACCCCAGTTGTTAGACAGTCAATACATCGACAGGTACAAAAGGTCGACACACTAAAGGTTGACATGTAAGAAGGTCGACAGGGTTAAAAGGTCGACATGAAAATGGTCGACACAAAAATGATCGACTTTTTTTTTTTAGGTTTAGGCACTTAAGATGAGCCAGTGTCCAACTTCATTCCCTACCATCCAACGTCATTCCCTATCATCCAAGTGGGCATGGAGGGGGAATAAATCCATGTGGCGAGCAGCGTGGCGAGCGCAGCGAGCCCGCAAAGGGCCGAATGGTATTTACGCAAAAAAACATTAAAACAAATGTGTCAATCATTTTCGTGTCGACCTTTTACATGGCGACCTTTTGACCCTGTCGACCATTTGCACATGTCGACCTTCTTACATGTCGACCTTTAGTGTGTCGACCTTTTGTGCCTGTCGACCTTTTGTACCTGTCGATCTATTGACTGTCTAACAACTGGGGTAGATCTAGACATTGTCTAACTAATTTTTGTCTATCTCTTATACCACACCCGTGCTGGGAGCCTGCCTCACCCCCTACTCACTGTAACTCTCCCCTCACTACACTAAGCTTCAGTGTCCATTGGTTCTCCTACCTGCCTCACTGTGTTTTCTATTGCTGCTGTTGATGACTGACTCCATCTCTAAACACTGCAGTGCACTTCCTGGTCACATGACATATCCAAGGTGTCCATCAGTGCTCAAGGCACGTCCCCCCATACTCCGAGGCATGCCTATATTAGCTCTCTTTCTGTGCTGCTTACTGTACTGTGGTGTGGACCCACCCCCTGCTCTGCAAGCAGTGTCTGATTATGCAGAGGCGAGGCAGAGCTGTTGTTGCCACATCTCTCATCTGCCAGCAGTTCCAGGGAGCTCCACAAAGCTGGTGAGTGAGGCTTGCTCTCCTCCAATGAACACCAAGAACCAATTTCTGTTCAGGTAACACAAGTGGTAACTACAACTTATGGGTGATATGGCTGGTTGGCCTTTATTTAATTTAACCAGTGAAGTAAATACAAGGGGGGAGGTAGAGTATAATGGAGCACAGCATATTGCTGGTCACATGTGGCTTGACGGACTAATGCCATGGCTAGCTGAAGACAGCTCAGTCTCAATTCGCAATTCTGTAAGCAGGGCCGTAACTAGGGTAGTGCGGCCTGTGCCATGGCACAGGGCACTGCAGGGCAGGGGGCGCTGTTTGCATATGCATTAAAACAATAAGCTCTAGAGGGGTAATCTCTGGTAGGCAGGCTCTACTCGCACCTCCATAGGCTGTGAGCACAATCTGCCTTCTGTAGTTAATCCGCAGAAGCAGCTAGAACGGGCTCCAAAAAGCCACATGTAGGGCGGGATGTACTAAGCATCACATCCGCGATGCGGTACATCCCTCCTCTCATCAGGTACATACTGCAGTTGATTACCACAGTATAGGGCAGATGTATCAGCTCCCGCCTGTCATTTTTCAAACACAACCTGTAACATAACAGTTAGGAGCTGAGTGGCTGGTCATTTTTCACTCTGCAATTTATCACTTTCCAGAGTCACTGATCGGCTTGGAGACAAAAGGCAAAGACTACAGGTGGCATGAATAGTGTTAAGAGAAGAACTAGAGGAATGAGAGATCTAACATACTATGGGGAGGTGTGAACAGTTGATGGTGAACTGGGAAAAAGGGACAAGAGCGGAGAGGTATGTAGGCTTTAATAAAAAGGTGTGTTATGAGTGCACAGCATTTGAAGCTATTGAAATTGGTAGAAATCTAACTTGGCGAGGGAGTGAGTTTCAGAGGAAGGAAATAGAATGTAAGAAGGTGTGCATTAGAGGAAATAACAAAGGTGGAAGTGAAGGGACGAGAAAGGGAAGGGGTGTGAACAGCAATGAGGTTGTCTCTAGTACACTGTGTCAAATACGTAGGTTAAAATAAGAGATAAAAACATAAAAAATGGAGAAGTGACTGCTACGTGCCGGGTGTGTTGGAATATGTAGGTAACCTACTCCTTTGCAGTCAGCTGCCAGATAAACTATTTTTTGGGCTCTATTCAACATGTTCATTATCGGGTCCGAACGGACCCCGATAATCAAAGTTCCTACTCGACACGAGTGCTGGAGCAATTCATCATTGCTCCGGCGCGGAGACAGCTTATTCGAAAATCAGCTGTCTCCTCGGAGCAGTGAAATTATTGCACATGCGTGACCTACAGGTCATGCATGCGCACAAGAGACCCGGCATCCGGTGAAAGGAGCCGGACAGTGGCATTGGGATCCAAAAGGATCCCTTTTCGCGTCCCTGGACTCCTTCCCATAGGGAAGGAGCGGGAAACACTCGCCATCTGCAATCAAGATCCGAAAATATTGTATTTTCAGAGCTTGATGAATTCTGTGTGTATGGGGAAAGCGGGCCCTTCCGGTAAGCAGGAGATATCATCAGATGGCGCTGGTTCTCGGATCACCTCTCCTTCCTATGGGAAGAAGTTCCCGGGATGCAAAGAGGTATCCGAGCGGATCCCTTTGCCGCCTCCTCACTACCTCCCTGGCGGCTTTGTGCATGTGTGACCTCGGGTGGAGGAGAGGTAAGCAACGCAGCGACATCTGTAGCTGCGCTACTAATCGTGGGGACATCTACTTTTCGGAGCAACTGTCCCCGCACAGGAGCAATGATGAATTATAAAGTATCCCCCACTGCGAGTTGGATACTTAAGTATCATACCGCCCCCTTTGATGAATGCCCCTTAGAAATAAATACTTTTGCTGTGGGCAACGGCCTGTGGCAGGTAGTTTGAATGATGGTCCTGCAGATTGGAGAAAGCCAGCCAGTCACACACTGAAGCCAGCCTGGCATTGCAGATGAGGGCCAATAGAGAAAACTGGGGGCGGAGCCAAATATGTGTACAGTAAAGGTCTGTGGGGTCTATTTACTAAGCTGTGTTAGGTGATAAAGTGAACGGTGATAAGGTACCAGCCAATCAGCTCCTAACTGCCATATCACAGGCTGTGTTTGAAAAATGGCAGTTAGGAGCTGATTGGCTGGTACCTTATCACCGTTCACTTTATCTCCTAACACAGCTTAGTAAATAGACCCCTGTGTCTATGACGTTGAACTAAATCATAGCCGCGCTGCCGCTCTATGTGTCTGATTCATCACGGATCGCAACTGCAACAGCATACGCAGATCGGTCGATGGTGCGTACTGCGCATGCATATGCACCGCAGTGCGTGAGTTAGCATTGCGATCACACTGTGATCACTCATGCAGAAAGAAAGCTACTGCAGAGTCAGTGATGGGAGGTCAGCGTTTGGGAGTGGTGACGGGGGAGTGGTAGGAGAAACGCAGACGTGTCTGTCCGTTTCAACGGCGTTGCATGGGTGTGTATAAACTAGGTACTGCGACAACATACGCAGCTTGAGTACTCACTGCGTACAACGAGGTTAGAAATTTCTGAGTAAGGTCAGGGCTGCTGTAAATTCTACGTGAGGGGCCGATGTTACTCGATGTTCCCGATTTATACGCAGGACTGCATGGTATTACAGATGTGAGATAGTGGTAGTTGGCGTCTCTATACTGGCTGTGCGACGACTTTGCGATTGCAGTCATTAGCATATTTTCGGTGCGATCGCAATAGCGATCCGTAGTGGATCAGGCCCTACGGCAACAGGCAGCGCGTGGCCCATCCCACCCCAGCCTTCCCCTGCTCAGCGGGCCGAATACGGTTCGTAATTTGCTCACTCCTGGATAAAGGGCTTTATACGAAACAGAGATGCAGTGAAGATGGTTGCATGGGGGAGGCAGACACGAGCAACAAGAAAGGAAAATGAGGTGAACAGCCGTGTGCAGGATAGATGATATATTAAACCTAATTTCATGGAGGTATGTTATATGTGAAACAGAATTTCTTCACCAAACTCTTTGTATCAATTACAATTAGTAAGATAGTAATAGAAAAGCATGTATGTAGATAATGTAAGTTTATATGCATTAAATATGCAAATATCTCAAGAACTGTTAAAAAAAAGCAATATCACACCTTGTAGAAAAAATCCACTTGCACTGAAAGATAGTTGAAAAAAAATCAATGTAATTTTAAAGATAAACATGGATATTTTCTCACCAATAACTTCTGACATAAAGTCATCCATATTGGATTGCAAATAACTGCAGCTAAATCAGAATTGCATGACACAGGATTTACTTATCCCAGAGGTTCAGAGACACAACTTGCTCCCAGACAGCACTCATTCATGGCAATTTATTGCACTTGTCAGGAGGCAATTTGTTCACATTACCACTATGCATAAAGGTGTAACAATCATATGGATTATTCACTGATTAGATGTAGGTGGCACAAACACAATGTGGTCACAAAACCATAGGTGACAAGAAAGTCCAATAATTACATGGAGATTAAAATCGTATCACCTTGCCTTGATATGATATTCCTAATGACATTTACATTCCCTTCTCAACTGTGCAAGATTATTTCATCAATTCTTAAGTCACAATATTGCCCTAGGTAAAGTAAAACATATATTGCTGCTTAACTGTTGACATAATTAGACTTTTTCCATGACACGTCTTATGGAACATCACCATTTTGCATTAAGATATTGAAATTAAAACATGTGGGATGCTAAATGTTTTTTTAAATGTTATTGATTCAGAACTATTCAAAATAATATATAGTATGGGGTGATGTGCTCCCTACTTTAAATTCTATGTACATTAGAGTGTTTTTATACAGGTCACATGAATCCAAGGTGAATTTCTAGTAGCTGGTGCATTATAATCATACTTGATCATCCTCCTGGAATGTGTAGGAGACTCTTGAATATCAGGTACACTCCAGGGAGTGAAAGGAACCCTCCCAGATCCCTCCTAGTGATCACAGAATTGTGCAGCAGGGTGCGAGGACCCCCGCACTGACACTTGGCCCTACTCCCTGGGATCAATGAGGTTAGGCGGTGAAAGCCCTCTCCTGGTGATCGCAGAATTGTGCAGCAGGGTGCGAGGCCCCTCGCACTGACACTTGGCCCTACTCTCTGGGATCAATGAGGTTAGGCGGTGAAAGCCCTCTCCTAGTGAGAAAGTGACATATTTCTGCAAATTAGGCAGTAATAAGCCCACAGCTATTTGTATTGTGCAGGATACACATTAATAAAATAAAAACAACAATAATCATCCCCAATGTAAATCCTAAGCTTGTCCGGCTCTAACTAAACTTTTAAACTGTCCCTTTCTACTTACAGGGGAAACTAGTGTCCAACCCACAGATAACAAAAATCAAGAAAAGCAAGTTTCCCCAGCTCACAGGTCAAAGCTATCCCTCTAAGGTTTTACTCTTCCTGGTTTTCATTTGGTATAGCGTCTCAGGGCTGTATTCAATTAGAAGCGAAAAGCTGAGATCCGCGAAAAAGTATCGCCAATTGCGACTTTTCGCCAGGCGGAAACCTATCTCCGAATTCAATTCCATCCGCTTTTTGCGTCAAGTCAATGCAATGTAATAGGCGAAAAAGATTCACCTCTGAATAGCAGGAGAAAAGAAGTGTGACATTTTTATTTTGGGGTGTAAAGGTGAGGAAACCACTCAGAACCCTTAGGACAGCCCCCCAAAGGACAACTGCGTAAAAAAATCCCTAAAAAAGTGAGGAACACCCCAAAAAAGTACTTTGACATTGGGGGCGAAAAAGCACAAAGTGGGGGGACAAGTTCGCAAACTAGCGAAATAAGGTTCTGGGGGTGCTCTAAGAAGGGGTCTAGTGTTTTTGGGATTGCAGGTGCTTTTATGATGGTGGAAATTCGCAATTATTTAAACAATACTTTAGAGACAAAGATGCTAGCACCCATTTTCAGGTACCCCAAAATGGCAGGTCTACTTATTTTCTCCAAAAAATGCAGCTTTATGCCATTCTTCACCACTTGTGCAAATACGCCAATTACTGGCAATTGTACCAACTTAAGTACCCCAAATAGTTGTATTAGGGCTATTCAGGCACAACTACATTGATCCCCAATGTTTCTGCATCTTTTTGGGGGGTTCAGGCTGATTTCCCCGATTCCGACACCACTTTCCGCCTGTTCTGACTTTGTGTGTCACCGTTTTCGCGTCTTTTGGAATTGAATAGGGCGAATCGCGGGTACGCGCACGATAAGTTTCCGCGGCTAAAATATGCGATGTAGGTGAAAAGTCAGGCATGCGAAACTTTATCGCCTACGCAAAACTAACTGAATACGGGCCTCAGTCTGTAAGCCCAGACTCTCTGCTAAATTCACTCCAGGGACCCTTTAACCTAGTTTCCCAGTGTTCCTCTCTCCGTATGTCAACATAATAATACTACCTGTAGCTGTTGTCCCCAGGATTGCCTGCTGCCTCCCCCCCTCTTGACCTCAAAACAGATTCCGCAATGAAGAATGTAGCTGAGCAGGGGACTGCTCACTGAAGTACAAACCGGACCAGGAGGACCTTACTCACTGGGGCTCAGTAACAGTAGTGACTATGGCCCTGATTCAGACGTGGACGCTATTCCGATTCCATCGCAAATAGCCGATGTGTTTAGTTCTGACGGTGTGTCGGAGCCGAACTGCGCATGTGTTGTGATGGCCTTGCGACGACGGTCGCAGTGCAGCTCTAGACGCGGAGTGATTGATAGGCTACTGGCATTTGGGAGCGGTGAGGGATAGTGTGGGAGAAAACAGAGGAGTGTCATTTCCGCTTTGGGGGGCACGCCGAAGCCAGTGACTGCATCTTCCAATGCAGATTCACTGGCCCCTGCAGTTTAGTTAGGGTAGACATTCTGAGTAACCTCAGGGCATCTTCGGACGCAGGCACCAGATCGGAGAAGCTGACAGTGGATGTCTTTTTACAAAAGAGGGCTCCTGCAACATAGGCATATCTTCTCAGATCTACTGCCATCGAAGATGCAGCACCTATCCCTCTTGCGTCCACCTCTGAATCAAGCCCTGTGCTGGCTGGACCTAAGCAGCCCGACTGTCTGAATACTGCTAAGCATAGTTCCAAACTGCAGCAACCCACATCTCAGTGGGGGGGAGCAGGATCTCACCTCCATTCCTCATCATCCGCAGTGTAACGGGGAGAGATCAGGTAATAGTTGAGCCAATCTTCCGAACTTGGCTCCCAGTGTCACCTTTCTCCTCTGTTCTGCCGATGTGGCCACACTATTGCTTGTTCAAACATTTTAAATATGTATTTAAACACATCCTTATTAATATGGAAGTTCAATAGACTCAATCAATAGACATAAGTTTTGACACAAATTAAATTCTCATGTGTGACAAAACCCTTGTCTATTGGTTAAAGTTTAAGGCTAAATACTTTATGATTAGATTACTTTTTATATTAGAATTAAAGTATACTCAATAAAGATTTTTTGCTTAACGTAATACAAAATATTCTTGATGCACTAATATTTTTATGAGTCAGTTGCAAAAGAAACTCACCTGTCGAAAATGTGGACATAATTTCATTACCATAGGTGGCTTATACTATAAATATGGTCTATGTTGTGTAGTCCCCACCACCTTGAGAAAGACCTCTTGGTTGAGAGTTGAACACAAAAAAACTCAAAACACAATAAGCCAGTAAAAAGGTTAGCAATCTACATGTAAATAAGATACAGAATACAGGTCCCCTATTGGTTCATACATATTTATGTGTATTTAAATTGAAAGCTAAATATCCAGGAGGTACCCCAAAACTCTCCAATAGGGCACTACAAGGAGCAGCACTACCTGCCAGCTAGTGATGCCTCTCAAAACAGTGACATACACAATGTAAGCTGCTCAATCAATTTATTGGCTTAAACAGGTAATTGTAAGGGAGCAATTATCCAAACAAGAAATAATACAACAATTTCCCCCAGCACACAATTAGCCAGTAAAAAGTAGAGATAAGCGATTCAGTTTTGACTCCGTTACATTTGCATCTGAAAATGCCATCTTATTGGCTATTCAGCTCTCACATAGTTTGGATAACCAATAAGATGGCTGTTTCAAATCTGAACTTGCGTTAAGTTGACGAATAGTACTGAGTTAAAACCATACCGCTCGTCTCTATAAGAATAGGACAGCATTCTATATAAACGCATAAGACTTTGTTTACACACTTTTCCAAATATATATTAAACCACTCGCATCATCAAGGTGCATTTGCTAAGAGTTTAAACATTTATTGGAAATCTGTTTAAACAGGTGCAATGTATATTTGAGTCAGACTTTAATTTCTATCGCTGATGCTTGTAAAGAATCATTTCTGATCACAAAACTTAGACCTTACAAAGTGCTTTATTATGCACATAATGGAGCAGATGCTCTGGAAATGGGCGCACAAAAGTATGTACAATACTGAGTCATATGCATGATTGATTGCATCTACACTTATAAAGAAGAGGCATAACTGAGTTGTAATGAGGAGCTTTCATTTAGGCAAAGTTAAGTGATGGTGTGACGACGGGGCCTGGTTGGTGGCTTATATTTTACATAGGTAGGCTAGGGGCAAGTGCACACTGGTGTTGATAGATTAGGAGTAACATATTCCACTTTGCCTTCACTAAACATATCAACAACTACTGCCATTCCATGTACAGTATACCCATAACTACTGACCCTTCAACACTGACACATTCAGACAGATGGAAAGGGTGACTGTTTTAGCAAAGTACATTGTATCATGATGAGCTGCAATATTACAATCTCATAATCCTGAGTTCTAAATGTGCCTTAAAATAAACTAAAATAAAACATGTTTCTCAAGTGAGTCATACCACCCAATTTCTGATCTGAAGTTTTATCATTATTGTATTCTGTATAATTTATGAAAATTAAATTTTATATTTCTCTTCAATTTATCACATTTGTCCTTGTATTTTCTGATGCATTTTGGCTTATATAACTAAAGAAAATCTCTACTCTTTGGGATAAACTATTGATGCCTTTAGCTACAGTAAATTCATATTTTCTATTTAATTGTTATTATTTTTCATTTTAGTTCATGTTAAATTTCCACATTTTGGTGCACTTGCCAAATATTTTGGCTCTTGGCAGCATAATCCTTGCCAGGTCTATCTGACCTTGGGAAATAATCCAATGTCACAGCCAATTAAATTCCCAGCATGCAGATGCACAGTGACAAGGGTTAGCACCATTAACAAGGCATCATGAGGAAAGTAGTATTTGACACTAAAGGTTAGTTAGAAAAGTGTAAAATTGTGCTCCTTCAATCTAGTGTGTGTGTGTGAGCGAGTGTGTGCGTGTGTGTGTGTGAGCGAGTGTGTGCGTGTGTGTGTGTCATACTAACCAACTCTCCCTCATTCTCCGGGAGAGTCCCTGAAATAGCAGTAATCTCCCTGTAGAGTCTGCCAATCTCCCTGATAGCACCTTACCCCAATATGTAGCTGTTATATTTAAAAAAAAAATGAGATATATACATTCAAATGTGATCATTAGTGTAATTTCCCTGCATTGGTTATAAGGCACAATGACCCCTATGGCTACATTCTTTCACAATCCCCCTGAAACTGTGTGTGTGTGTGTGTGTGTGTGTGTGTGTGTGTGTGTGTGTGTGTGTGTGTGTGTGTGTGTGTGTGTGTGTGTGTGTGTGTGTGTGTGTGTCTCCTCCATAAATATGTAAGCAAAGAGTATAAACAGTTCTTCAAAGTAAATTTAAATGAGCAAGTTAACTTTTTATTTCCTATTTATTAACATTACAAAACAGTAATAAAACAAAACTGGGTAATAACTGACAGACAAAGCTGATGATTGTTGGCGGTTTCGCTCTCTGGATTTAAAATGCAATTGAATTAAATGCAAAACCAAGCGTGTTTTGCAGTTAATAATATTGACAGTTTCATTCCAGCAAGCAAACCCATCCACAATCGGCATCTTTGAAAATCCTCCACTCATGAAATTTAGCCATTATTATTGTCAACAATAAGCAACATCGTAACTGGAGCCATTTGAACTATAGATTATGCAAATTTGAAGTAATAATTTTATTCTGTAGGATGTTACAGTCATTTTTAGCAGTTCTAATGGGGTCAGTTAGGGGATGCCGGTGTTCGGGATCCCGATGCCGGCATCCCGACCAGGGGCAGAAGTATGGGAGACAATGGAGGCGCCTGCCGCCGGGCGCCTGCACTGAAGGGGCACCTGCTCCATCACCCACAATATATTCACCCCACATATGGCTGTAAATATGGAGGATAGGGGTGCACTAAATGATAACTTGCCTCCAGGCGTCTGGGATGAACTTACGCCACTGATCCTAACCAGGTTAGAATGCCGACGCCTAGTATACCTAATCTAGTGCCTAACCATAACCCTGCCCCTAGTGCCTAACCCTAACCCTCCCCCTAACCTTAGTACTTACCTTCGGGATTCCAGAGGTCAGGATGCTGGTGCTGAGAACCTGATAAGTGTCGGCATTCTGGCGTGGGCATCCCAACCACCGGAATCTCCGCGGGTTTTGACCGCATCCCGTTCAAATTAGGGATGTGCAGGCTCGGATAGGTTCGAGTTTGCACGTTGAGTTCGGATTTTTCCCTCCAAAAAAACGGAACTCAGAAAGAGGCTAAACGTCATCTTACATGGACGAACATCATCATTCCTGGCTTGTCCAGGAATGATGATGTTCGGCCATGTAAGATGACGTTTAGCCTCTTTCTGAGTTCCGTTTTTTGGAAGGAAAAATCTGAACTCAACGTGCAAACTCGAACCTATCCGAGCCTGCACATCCCTAGTTCAAATGCACCTGGAGGTGATATGGACATCACTACTTTGCTATTCATTTCAACTATGTCCATTGCTCCATCCAGTAGCAAATAATGTACAAAGCACATAAATATGTACATGTAAACAAAGTAATTAAAAAAAATGGCAGCCCCAATGATAGAATGACCAGTATAATGGAAATTGAAAATTCTAAATTTGCAGTTGTGTATGCACAGAAAATATACGTGAACTACAAGCCATGCTCTATGTATGACTCCAATCAAAATGTTGGGTCCATGGCCAGGAAACTCCCCAGACCTTAATCTCATTGAGAACTTGTGGTCAATCCTCAAGATGCAGATGGACAAACAAAAACCCACAAATTTTGACAAACTCCAAGCATTGATTAGGTAAGAATGGGCGGCCATCAGTCAGTATATGGCCCAGAAGTTGATTGACAGCATGCCAGGGCGAATTGTAGAGGTCTTGAAAAAGAAGGGTCAACACTGTATATATTGACTCGTTGCATAAACAATGTAATTGTCAATAAAAGCCTTTGACATTTATGAAATGCTTGTAATTTTACTTCAGTATGCCATAGTAACATCTGACAAAAAGGTCTAAAAACACTGAAGCAGCAAACTTTGTGACAACCAATACTTGTCATTCTCAAAATTTTTGGCCATGGCAGTAGTATCTCATTTACACTGAAACTTTACCTATAAGAAATGGTAGCTAACAACATCTGGAGATGGCATTAGCTACAGAGAGCAAGCCCCATAGACATCTATGGTACAATCTGTTATGCTAACGTTTGAGAAATCAGTTATTTAGG
The DNA here is from genome assembly GCA_031769625.1 of Taudactylus pleione. Lineage (NCBI taxonomy): Eukaryota > Metazoa > Chordata > Amphibia > Anura > Myobatrachidae > Taudactylus > Taudactylus pleione. Next base: position 7,002,056 of record JAUIMM010000368.1, on the reverse strand, counting down.
CCCCGATTTAGAGATGGACGGTATTGCACAGCCGCCGTCCAAAAAAATTGTAGACGCTGCCTCGGAACACCGCGATGGTGACCCTTTGGCCAGGCTGTGCAAGCTGAAGCTTTCCTCAACCTGGTCGGTGCCAGGCGCTTATGAGGCCAGGAAATCTGCATCCACCGCAGACCCTGACCTCGTCACTTCCGTTTCCGGGAATTGTGGCAAGGAACGCCTCCCAAACGCCGCAGTCTGTCAGTCAGGCTGAGAGACACTGCAAGTGGACACGTAGATGTAGGGTATATGCGCAGTGCACATTCTGCATGCGCAGTCCTCCAACATATGGAGATGTGCGCTAACTATCAGGTTAGCGTACATCTCTGAATCAGGCCCATAGGCTGAAAAATAACATTTAAAAGCTGAAGTTAGGGCTTGATAAATAGGCCACTTAACTGATAAAAGTATAAGGAAGAGGCCCCATCAAAGGTGAAAACACCCCACAACATTAATTTCCCCACTCACCGCCACAGTATTTCTGAAATGTAATTCTCTTTAATGACAACAGAGCTCTGTCTTGGGCCAGCAACAGCAGTTACTGTACTTCTTAGGGCGGTGAGCAGTCAGTCATAAGTGACACAATTGAGTTCTCACTTTATGCTGGCTTTCCTTGCTATATGCTTACTGCAATAGATTATATTTTCAGAATTGTATACCATCCATTTACAAAATATATATATTATTATAATGTTGATATTATCTTCATTAATCAGTGTAGTTCTTTGAATTCATCAAGAGGATCTTTGTTTTGTTTTTTTGAAGGATTTCAAGATACATCAAGAAAAGTCATACAAAAGAGTGTAGGGGAGACAACAACCAATGAGTACGTACATTAAAGTAGCTAATTATGCATAATAGTGAGACAGGCAATAATAATACAAAATTATTAGAAAATTGTAAAGAAAGAAATGGGGAGGTCGGGTGTTCAGTATAGTAGACGTACTGTTGGTACCATTTAGTCAGAGAAGAGGAGTATTTTTACAGGACTGAGCACTTATAGCTCTGGTTGCATATAACGTGTCCCATTACATGCTTATTATGTGATTGAAGGCGAGTAAGATATTGATGGGGTAATGTAATCTCTGGTGAGGGGTTTAGTCTTATCTTTACCACCCTAAATATTAAATGTAATCCCATAAATTTTGTATTATCCATATGAATGATTCTAGGAGGATCATATTTGAGTGTATATGTTTATATATTTTTTAATTGATACTTTTTTCTAGGGATGTGCAGGCTCGGTTCTACTCGGTTCCGTTCGTTTTTTTTTTACCGAATCTTATTGGCTATCCAAAACTCATGACAGCTGATACCCAATAAGATTCGGTAAAAAAATCCGAATGGAACCGAGTAGAACCGAGCCTGCACATCCCTACTTTTTTCTATGGAAAAATTGGTCCTACTTACAAAAAAGTAAAGATGAGTGGTTTGGTTTTGGCTCGGATCTGCCCACCAAGTTCAGATCTCAGAATGACACTAAATATCTTTTATCATGGACAAAGATGATGTTGCATCCGTGAAAGATGGCATTCCAGAGGCAAACGCAGGATTTCTAGAGGGCGGTTTCCAATTGGTTAATTTTAGAGCGAGTGTGGCCAGCCCATGAAGAAGGCATAACTAGCACTTATACAGCTGTAATATTTGTCATACAAAGTGCAGTGTATGTCATAAATCCGACATATACAGGGCCAGCAATCATAGTTATCCATTACATGCGTCAGTAGGGCCATCCTGCCCGAGCTGAATGTTTTTATTTCAACTGTGGGCACAATTCCAGAGCATTGGAGCAAGTCCAGGAATTTGGGAGCGTGGCAGAAAAACTTATCTCTACCCTGGATCATGGTTACCGACATTCTGGTTTCCGGGAGACAGCAGCCAGATCGGCATGGCAGGGGGGCGGAGCCGGACAGCTTACTGTCAGTTATGGGCGGAGTGGGGCGCTGCTATTACAGCCATTGTGAAGCAGGGGCGGGGCCAAAATTGTGCGATTCGCATCATCCGGGAGCGGCACCCGATTTTCAGGAGGCTTTCGGCTGAATCGGGAAGGTAGGCAAGTATGCCCTGGACATATATGTATATGTGGTTAGCGTATGTCATACAGTAATTATAATTATCCGTATAAATGGTCTATAGTAGTGCACCCCTAACAGTGCATGTTTTCCAGATCTCCTAGTTGGTGCACAGACATAATCATCACTGGTTGTTGTAATTATTTCACTTGTAATACGGAGATCTGTAAAACATGCAACTGTAGTAAAATTTTATTATATACTGTTATTGTGGTCGTGGTGTAGGCGTTTTGCCTTGTTCTAATTGGAACATCTGCTGAAATATTCCAAAGTGTTGTCAATTAACAAATTAAATTTAAACCACATCTCATCTATGCCAGGTTCTACCAGGGGAGGGAGGTGAAACCAAGCGGAAGGAATCACAGTCAATGTTTGCTTATGCGACTGACTCTGAATTGGTTGCAAAGAAGCGAATGGATTTGTGATCGCATTTTTCTATGCTGGATGCGACTGATTCTGAATATTGGTCATTGTGTACTACCCTCTTGTGCTTCTCCCTACTTTAGTTTCATCTACTTCTTACTCACCACTAGGGCACCTAACACTTGGTTGCTTATGCTCTGTTGCTTATCTGGGTGTTATGCTCGCTAATGTAGCAATATATATTATCCATGCCCTGGTCCTGTATTGTATTACTCTGTAAGTCACTGGTCAACAATTTGTTTATGTACTTTGTAAGGCACTGCGGAACATTTGTGGCGCCATATAAATATATGATAATAATAATAATAATAATAATAATAATAATAATAATAAAAATAATAATAATGATACAGTGCATCTGATAGTCTATTTAATATAGATTATTTAATAGCTTAAGAGCTAGTAACACCCCCTGTAAATAAAATAAAATGCTATACGGAAGCAATCCTATCATTTATAAAAAAGTTTGTACTTAGCAGGCAACTGCAGATTTTATGAAAAATTGGAAGAATTAGATTAAATTTGTTGGAAACTACAAAATCGAACTTTAATTGTATTTATTTGTAAAACAATGACTAAAATTTCAGCATTTATCATACCTGGCTCATTAATTGGTACCATTTAACAAAACAAAACCAAAAAAAACTTGTTATTTTACTTTTCCCACTGAAGTTAATGGCTGATAGGTGTGATATGTTTTGGCCGATGCACCACAACAACTGTGTTTTTTTTGTTTTTGTTTTATTTTTTTAATTGCATTTGGATAGGATGCATATTAATATATTTAAAAAGTGTGATCTTATATGGGATCTACTTTGATATGCAGGTCCATAAGTGGCATCCAGTTTAATATGCAGACTCATATCTGGCATCCAGTTTAATATGCACACCCACATCTGGTGCAAAGTTTCAAATTCAGACCTCTATCTGGTGACCTGCTTAATATGCAGGCTCATATCTGATTCTTATTTTAATATGCAGACCCCTATTTCGTGACCATTTTAATACAGCTAGCCTATCTGTTTCCCATTTTAATATGCAGCCCCCATTCTGGTGCCCAGATTAACATGCAGACCCATTTCTTGTGTCCAGTTTTACAATTTAATGCCTATCTGGCAATCCATGTAATAGCCCAGCCCCAAATCAGGATCTCAGTGTAATATGCAAACGCCTACTTGATGGCCACTTTAATATACCGGCCTCTTAGTCAGGTGCCCAGTTTATTATAGAAACCCCTAAGTTGTGCTCAGTTTTGAATTCAGATTTATATTCGATGACCTGTATCCCCATCCATATCTAACAATATCTGACCAGGGCTGTCGAGAGCTGAAAAGGGACCAGGTACAGGGGGAGAAGACAGCACGCCCCCCCCCCCCCCCCAAAAAAAAAAAGAAAGAAAGAAAGAAAAAAGAATATCATGCTCTTCAACAAGCCTAGGCCCGGGTAATTAGTAGCCCCTTCGGTACCCCTGTATCTGACCGGTGCCCAGTTTAACATAATAACTTTTAGCTGGTGAGCAGTTTGATATACAGTTATCAGTATATAATATGCAGGGGTTGGGTATGGATTGCTGGCGGTCAGGATACCGCTGGTCAGAATACGACAACGGCATCCCGACAGTCAGAATCCCGACACCCATAGATAAGTATGCTAGCACTAACCCTAACCCTCCCTCCCCAGTGCCTAAACCTAACCTCCCCTCCCTAGTGCCTAAGCCTAACATCCCCGCACCCTAAACCTAACACTCTCTCCCCGATGCCTAAACATAACCTACCCCGTAGTGCTTACACCTAACCTCCCCCTACCCGCACCATAAACCTAACCCTCCCTCCCAGGTGCCTAACCCTAACCTTCCCCCTAGGACCTAACCCTAACCCCGCACCCTAACCCTCCCTTAACTGCTGATACTTACCTTCCTAATGACGGCGGTCGGGATACTGGTGCCGAGATCCAGACGCTGACGGGATTTAGACCGTCGGCACCACGCATGCAGGGATGCTGACTACATCTCACTATGCAGACCCTTGTGAAACTATATCTGGAGGCCAGTTTAATATACAGAACCTTATCTGGAGCCCAGTTTAGTATGCAGAACCTTATCTGGAGGCCAGTTTACTATGCAGAACCTTATCTGACGGCCAGTTTGCTATACAGGACCTTATCTTGAGGACAGTTTATTATACAAAACCTTTTCTGGAGGCCAGTTTACTATACAAAACATTTTTTGGAGGTTGATTTACTATACAGAATCATATCTGGGGGCCAGTTTAATATGATGACCCATAACTTCTGCTAAGACCCATCAGCTTTCTTCTCCGAGTCCTTGTCACAGTATGTCAGCCTAACATCACTGTTTCCTGCCCTGCACTTAACTCTGGGCCTGATGCAGAGTTGGGAATAGAGTAAGATATGGCAAGTATCTGTGCATTTTGGTAAAACCATGCTGCACTGCAGGTGGGGCAGATGTAAAATGTGCAGAGATTGGCCGGCTTCAGTGGTGCTTGGAGATTACATCTTCTCCAAGCGTCCACTGCCGGGCTGACCAGAACGGAGCAGTGCACCACACCCACCCTCTGTGCCTCCAGACCGCTTCGGAGTAAGGTAAGGGGGTCTCGGAGGGATGGTAAGAAGTGCTGCTCACCTGCCCGGGAGAGCCGGGTCAGTGCTGACCTTTCTCCGGTGTGAACAGCATAGCTCGGATCGGCGCCGCAGTGTAAAAGGGGGTCTGTCCTGGCTCTGATCCGGGTTGGAAATGTGTTCTAAATCCCAGGTCAGACCTGGGACATTGGTGTAAAAGGGGTATTAGATGTGGGAGGGGCGTATCCAAACTGACATCTAAATTGCAGTGTAAAAATAAAGCTGTCCAGCATTTGTGGGCTGCATGCAAAAGCAGCTAGTATTTACCCCATATGCGAAACATTTTTACGCATTTGCACCTCTTGCATTGCAACATGGTTTGTCCAGGTACAGAGTTACTTGCTCTATCTTACGCTATTCCCATTTCTGAATCAGGCCCTCTTTCAGGAAGTCAGAATTCAGCGCAGCAAAGGTCAGTCATTAATAGAAGTGAATATTAGCTGCTTGGGACAGAGGGGAGCGAGGGATGCAAAACACACACAGGCAGGTGTTAGATGCTGAATGTTCCTGCCTCCCCTATCATCTCCCCTCATGGGTGCTGTCTGAGGTGAGTTGCTCAGCTCATCACTTGATTAATATGTCCCTGAAGGCAAACTACACACACACAACTCTACAGAAGAAAACATGCAGACATTATGGCACATTTAGTGTAAGGTCTATCCAATGTATACCTGTGAGTATACAGAAAACCATTAAATAACAAGTATCATATTTGTCTAGATGACAGCATGTCAAAATCAGAAAAGAACGATTGCTATTATTATTCCTTTTATCCTGAAAGTTACAGTGGTACAACTAGTGTTCTTTCTAATGCTGTCTCCCACCTTAATGTGCATAGAGTGCTAGTGGCATAAAACAAAAGCTGACAGGAAAGGGAAATAGATGCAATTGATAAGTAAGATGGGTACATATTTGAGGGTGGTCTGCTTCCCAAAATAATAATTTCCCACCGCCTCTCATTATTGGTGCTATAAAAAATTTATAAAAGGGGATCATGTGACCCTCTCTGTTATCTGCATCTGATCAGTTCACTATTGCTATGAGAGTGGTTATAACTAAATGAGGGGGTGGTTATAATAACTGTATGAGGGGGAGATTAGTAAAGAGGAACTCTTGCCAAGCTAGTATTAGCCAACCTCTGCTACCTGACAATTCCTGGAGAACCTCTGTGCCAGGTAACTGTAACTCATCCATGGCTCAAGTATACAGAAGAACTTACACAAAACCCACCATTCACTGCAAATTTATGATAATGCTAATAGGCAAACAGTCAGTGTGTCCCCAAATCTTAATACATTTGCTGTGAGCAATGTATAAATTCAGCGTTCTACGGGTTGTGGAGCTCCCAACCCAGCTCCCAACCCAGTCCCCCCTTCCAATGCATCTTCTTGGGTCACAAATAAGGTAAAACAATAATAGAAGTCTGTTACCACTTATCCTGCTACTTTGGGAGAATGGGCATTGTGAATCAAATATATTTTTAGTGAATATGGGACCATCTGGGGATAATTGGGATACATAGGACCAAACCTGTGTACTGAGACCATTATCACCACGGGCGAGACATGCATAGGCCACAGACATACTGCTGCAGTTCTGCCACTCGAGAAGATGGGGGTTTAGATAACAAAAGAATGGGATGGAGACTCCGGTAAGCATTACTGAGATGAACGTGTCATACAGAAAATTTCAACTTAACTGCTGAGTGAGTAAAAGCCACACAGTAACTAGCCCATTTTAAGACCATTACTGACGATTTGAAGCATATGTATTTTTACATTTGCGAAAATTATGCACAGATTAGTGTGAGCCTTTTCGGAATTCATTTCTGGCACTGCATCCATTTCTAAGCCACATAATATTACATGAAATGGCTCTCCAAAAATGACTCAAATATGACATCTTCTGGCTAAAATATGAATTTGCATTAAGTTTTTTTTTTAATTTCAGATATAACTGCAAGAAAATATCAAGTGCAGTACAGCACAAATTAATTCACGTACATTTACTGTCTTCTGCAGTCACCCACCTTCCTATAAAATCATCTCTCTTGCCGGCATCTTTATCCCATACTGTGATGTCAATTACACCTCCTTGCTCATCAAAAAGATGCATGTTAAACTGCTCTCTCCACTGAGGATTCAGTGTTTTCGGAAGAGTCTGAAAGAGATATTAACAGCATTATTAGAACAGATTCTAATACTTGTTTGTACTGTATGCAGATGAAATGATACAAGTGCAGAGAAAATATAAGTTCCACAGTATATTTACACTACGTGTTTTGTGCGTATCATGCGTACAGAACTTCAATTATTTTATTGCAGCTGCTAGACCTGGGGCTGATTGAGGGGCCCTGGAAAGCTGCTGAGGGGGACAAATGTCCTCCTTTGCAGCGCACGAGACACGTGCGGCACCGTGAAGTTCACGGTGCCACACATAGCCGGATTTGGTCATGCCCTTTCCCAGTACCCGGTTCCCGCGAATGTCACAATGGCCCCTTGGCCATGCATGAATTTTAATTGGCTTTTTTTTTTGCATGCACAATGGATGAGACAGTTACAGTAACTTCACTTTTAAGACTACAAACAGTGGCAAACGCAGGATTTCTAGAGGGGGGGTTTCTAAATGCATGATTTTAGAGTGAGTGTGGCCAGTCCATGAAGAGGTCATAATTACCACTTATCCAGCTTCAATATGCGTCATACAAAGTGTAGTGTGTGTCATAAATCCAGCATATACAGGACCAGTGATCACAGTAAGCCATTAGATGTGGCAGTACGGCCATCCTGCCTGAGCTGTATGTTTTTATTTTAAATGTGAGCACCATTCCAGAGTATTAGAGTAAGTCCGGGGGAGCAGCAGAAGAACCTAGCACTGCCTTGGACATATATGTAAATATTGGGCTCTATAGCAGTGTATCCCTAACAGTGCATGTTTTCCAAATCCCCTAATTGGTGCACAGGTTAGATTACTGGCTGGTACATGTTAAAATATCCACAGGCGGTGATATTTATTTCATTTATGATACTGAGAAGAACATGCAGCGCTAGTAAAATTCCATTATATTACTATTTCTATTGTGGTCATGGTGAGGGCTAGGGAGGGGGGTTTCCAGGCAGACAGAAACCCCCCCTGTGTTTGCCTATGACAAACATATAAATTTAAGTTGTATATGTGGGCCTGATACGTAGTTGGATGTACAGTTTATAGTATACAGTGCAGTAAGGGCATGTTTGTCTAATTGTGAACAAGTGCAGACCAGCATGGAGACCCAGATTCCCCCTTCACTAGTCATATCCATTGCGAGTGCCTGAGGTCTGGTGCAAATGCACAATGATGATGGTCGTCAGCAACAGCGAGCAGCTTCTAATTGGCCGATTGTGATTTCACCTCTGATGCTTTCGTCATTGATTGTCCATATTATATGATTTTGTGGATAGATTTCAAAATAATTATTTTTGTAAATGATAAGGAATATGATACTGTATCTGCTGTATTATAAAAGGTATTTTAAATAAATGAAACCAAATAGCAAGTGTATTTTTTACTATCAAAACATTTTTGCGCTTATGACTTGTTCATTCCTGTTCATTGCTTCCCGGTCATTCCATAGGGTTTTACTGCATCTCTCTATTCTGTGCTATAGTGCTGTAGAGTCTGCAGCCATAGTTCCTGCACCCTCCTCCAATGTGATGTAATAGGGTTTACAGACAACTATCACTGCTCTGGGTCATTGTCTGCAGTGTCATGGGCTGACATGTAGAGCTTAGGGAGTCCACAGCTCAGCTTCCCAGTGCAATGAGTAATGTGCCTCTGTCCTACTCAGGGGCTGGCTGGCAACTTTTAGCCTGGGGGGCAAGTCCAGAGCACTGGCCCATAAGTATCGGTCTATCCTTAAATGGAGGGTTTTTTTATGGGAATCGTTATGAATTACTGCTGGACCCCTTGCCGGCGGTTCAAATCCCGACAGCGACTGGCCGACAGAGGAAGAAATCCCGATTGTCCCTAGGTAAGTATTGACTAACCTATTCTACCCCCTAACCCTAACCCTCCCTTAGGGGTGCCGAACCCTAACCTTCCCCCCCAGTGCCTAACCCTAATCCCCCCTCTAAATGCCTAAACCTAACCCCCCCTTCCCCGCCGCCTAAACCTAAGTCCCCCGGGGGGTGCCTAACCCTAACCCGGCGGGGAAGGGGGGGTTAGGTTTAGGCATTTAACCCTAACCTCCCCCCGGGGGTGCCTAACCCTAACCCTCCCTCCCCCTAGCCTAACCCTAACCTCCCGGGGGGGTGCCTAACCCTAAGTCCCTCCCTGGAGCCCTAAACCTAACCCTCTGCCCCCCCCCCCCCCCGCAGCTGTTCACTGCGGTGCCCGGCATCTGCTCGATCAGGATGCCGGGCGCCGGTCTCCCGACGTCGGTCAAATGACAGGCGTCTAGATTTAGATGCCTGTCATTCGTCCCTAGTCGGGATAACAATGTCCGGAAGCCGGCGGTCGGCAATCCGTCCGCCGGCTTCCAGAATGTATACCTTTTTATGATAACAGATGAACCACAAAAGTACACTTATTGTTTTTTAGCAACATCTGCATGATTTCCGTAGCCATACAATGGTATGGTGAGGTCACGAGTATGCCTGTTCCTTGTATAATGTTAATTATATTAAGGCTGCATCTAAAAAAACGGATTTCTCAATAGAGAATTCCGAAGGGGGGGGGGCAGGGTGTTTAAGGGGCTACACCTCAAAAGCTATAGGAGGTACCGAGTTGAAATTTGGTAGGGGCGGGTAGAACTGTCGCACGGTGCTGCATGCCAAATTTCAGGACATAAACATAAAAAATGAGAATTTGGGAGTAATCTAAAGCTCCAACTGCCACATTTTTCTAACATTCTCAATTAGGAAAACTTTTCTGCAGTAGTCTATGGGGGGTTTTTTTGAGAAGGCAAAACTCAGGATAGGTGGCAAATTTAGACTTGGGGTTTGTTTTATTAGGCAGCTATTGTGCCAGGGTACGTGCTTTTGGGGTTTAGGTAAATTAGAAAGTTACAGTTTTTAAACTATTACCTCAAGAATGCGCCATTGTAGAGATAGGACTTTTCAACTTGTTGCGCAGCCTCAGTAGGAGCCTGCAGCAGGTGTAGTCATAGTGGCTTCACTTGGGTTCAGCAAGATGGATGTTGTTTGCGGGCGGTAGCGGGGTCCGGGGAGCAGGAAGCCGGCGTTTGCTGCGGCCGGGATGCGGAGGAGAGGGGGTAGGGGTTAGCGTGCATGAGCTACGCCCGGGAACCGGGGACGGTAGCGGGCGTTAGCATCGGCAGTGCGGGCAGCGGTAGTGCAGGCGTTAGGACCCGGGAGAAGTAGCAGCACACAGGATGCAGGCTCAGATCTGGTAGATCCATAATACCTGCTTATGTGTTTAATTAAAAAAAAATGGCATGGCCCCGCAGCCCAGAAAACAACCAGCACCGGGCTTTGGAGCTCCAGTACTGGTTGTGCTAAATACAGGGGACAAATGACGTAGGGGGTCCCCCGTATTAAGCACAACCAGCACAGGGCTCTGAGCCGGTCCTAGTTCTGGATATTACAGGGGGAAAAAGTGCGTAGGGTTCCCCGGTATTTACCAGAACCAGCACCGGACTCCTTCTAGCGGGGGGGTGATGCCACAGCCAGGGGAGCCCTTTCACCGGGCCCCCCATTGCAGCATCACCCCTGACCGCTAGTCAGCCCAGACCGGGGATCCCTGGGGAGTTGGGGACCTCCCCAATAGAGTGGTCCCCCTCCTCAGGGCACCCCAGGCTGATAGCCCGTAGCTATCCCCAGCACCCCCTGGGCGGTGGGTGTCGGGTTGATTATGTAAAGTGTGATGCATATGAAAATATAAATATTGTCTTTTGCTGTGGAACTACAGTTCCCAGCAAGCCTCCCCCGCATGCTGGTACTTGGAGAACCACATGTATCAGCATGCGGGGCATTACGGGCTTGCTGGTACTTTTAGTTCTACAACAAGAGCAATATTAAAAAAAACAACACACAGTAGAAAAGTACAATTTTATTAAAACATACATGTACACACACGTACTCAAACATGCACACACTATCTCACATACTCACCTAGTATCCCTGAAGCCAATCTGTCCTCTTCTCCAGTAGGTAATCCAACGGGGAGTACCTGTAATAAAAATTCCATACTCACCTCCTCCTATGCGTAGATCAGGTCCTCTTCACACAATTCATGGTCTTGGTGAAAAAAAAAAAACAAGATACCCAGACCCTCGCACATTAATAGTGTTCTCCAAGAACACTACTACCCGAATGACAGCTCCGCTCGAGATTTCAGTACAGAAATCCCGGTGCAGAGCGCTCATTGGCTGAGAGAGGCGAGCCTTCCACCTCTCAGCCAATGAGCTGTTCTCACCATTGACTTCAATGGTGAGAACCGAGCATGCCCTTTTCAAAAATGGCGCCGCAGCGCCATTTTTTAAATTCAAAGATGGCCGCCGTGAGCCAATCACAACTCGCGACATCATCGCCCCACCCCCTTGGCTGGCTTAAATATAGCCAGCGCGAGGCCCCAACCATTCAGTCGACGGCCGGGCAGCTGGAGAGACCATCTGAAGAAAGAAGATGCCGCGGAAGCCCTGGATGGGCGGAGGCTGCTTAGAAGTCCTGGGGGAGTGGCTGCCAAGTAAAAGAGATTAAAGGCTGCCGCCCCACAGGTGAAGGTACGACATAATAAAATATTTAAAAAACCGGTGTCTGTTTGTTTTATTTTAATATTTCTTTTGCAGGGGTACTATAGGTGCCAGCAGGCTCTAAATGCCCCGCCTGCTGGTATTTGTGGTTCTCCAAGTACCAGTATGCGGGGATGCCTGCTGGGACCTGTAGTACTACTGCAAAAGACAATATTTATATTTTCATATGCACCACACTTTACATAATCAACCTGGCACCCACCGCCCAGGGATGCTGGGGATAGCCACGGGCTATCAGCCTGGGCCTGGGGTGCCCTGAGGAGGGGGACCCCTTTATTGGGAGGGGTCCCCAACACCCCAGGGATCCCCAGCCTGGGCTGACTAGCGGTCAGGGGTGATACTGCGGCTGTGGGGCCCGGTGAAAGGGCTCCCCTGGCTGTGGCATCACCCCCCGCTAAAAGGAGTCCGATGCTGGTTCTGGTAAATACAGGGAGACCCTGCGCACTTTCTCCCCCTGTATTTCCAGAACCAGGACCGCCTCAGAGCCCTGTGCTGGTTGCTATAAATACGAAAGACCCCCTACGTCATTTGTCCCCTGTATTTTGGCTACCAGCACAGGTTCTGAAAATCCTGGTGCTAGTTGTGCTTAATACGGGGGACCCCTACGTCATTTGTACCCTGTATTTAGCACAACCAGTACTGGGGCTCCAAAGCCCAGTGCTGGTTGTCCTCTAGGGGGCGGGGCTACGCCTTTTTTTTCCCACATTCAATTTTTAACAGATGTGTAGATTGATCTCACTGCTGCATTCGTGCATCTGTGACTTATTGATTTGATTTTCTCAAGTGCATACGCAATGGCAGTGAGCCCTCTGTCGCCCACTGATGCCCCCTTTGCACTGCACCGCTGCCACTGCTCTGCACCACCGCTGCTGCCGCTAACACATACGCCTACAGCCGTCTCACACTCTGCACCTCCTAAACCAACCTCCTGTGTGCTGTCACCTCTTCCACCTGCGTTAGTGTACCATTTTGTTGCCCTTCTCCCCTGCAGGTGGCTCGGTTTGCTCATCCAAACCATGATAGTTAATAAATTTTAAAAAAGCTATGAAATTCCAGACAAAAAACTTTATGGTTTCACATGTCCCATTAAGGTTGCTTAGACATGATCTGAAATTTCACAAAACCTATTGATTTTATAATGGACGTGTTCCTTGCGCAATACAGATATGGTATGCCATCACCCCCTGTGGTTAACTGCAGATTCAGCACTCTCACAGAATGAGATTGCTGTCACTCATAAAATGGTGGAGCTGCTAATTCACAGAATTGTGTGATCATTGGAATACACACATGCAGTCTATGCAACTGAGGTTTGAGCAGTTATGTGGCTCCCATATCCCACTCAGTGCCCACAATCTTCCCATTTGATCACCAAAACAATCTCACTGGCTTCCAACATCCTTCGCACTGTAGAGAAGCAGGCAGAGGGATTGGAGAGTCCAGGAAGCAAGTCTCATGAGGTGTTGTTGTACCTCTGCCAACCATTGAGTTTTACATTAGGCTTGCTTACAACCAATGTGCTTAGGGATAATGTGCTAACCCTGCCTACTTTTGTGCTGCCCGTACTAATGAATTACTATTTAATTTGGTAACACCCACATGATGCCACTGTAATTTCCCAAACCACACTTGAGCGTCATTAACCAACTTTTTAACCAATAGCTTCTAACGGGTTTAATTAGAGGTAAAGGATGTCTGGTGCCCACCAATACTCTATAAGTAAAGCTAATCAATTAAGTGCTATCAGCTGGACAGGTCAATAAATAGTCAATCAGAAGCAGCTGACAGTACTGCTGGAATCATCATTATAATTGGGTATCTTTACACTAGGACTCTAGTACCCGCAAAAGATACACCACCCTCAGAAGCTCATGATTCATTCAAGTCTCATGAGGTTGCCATACTATGGTGCATGCTACGCTTTTATGTACACTTCCTAAATGTACTGAAATATAATTTGTCTGTCCTTTATCTAACTCTATAGTTCTAGGTAGTTACAAGTCTAGGGCGGAAATGAAATAGTCTGTGACTTGCAGACATCGGTGAGATACTGGCAAGTCTGACCAATCTTTATAAAATGGCAATCATTTAAAAAACAAAACCAACCTAGGCAGACTCACCGGAATTTTGCCGATGCTTGCAAGACAAGATGCAGGCTATTACATTTTCCCTACAAATCTAGATACAGATGCTTTATTGCAACCATGTGTAATTCAGAAATGAGGGTGTTTATGCTATAGAAATGTATGTATGCCCAACTCTCAACTACCTCCATCCCACATGATGTGTGTCCATTCAGCAAATCCTGGACACTCATATGTTGGGACTACAATATGGATGGGTACATTATATCTTACCTTGCCCACCTCAAGACACACAGATGCATATATGGTAAAAGTCTACAATATAGTAGCTGTTTAAGAAAACCAGACTAAACAATATTGTAAATGAAACCATGTACCTTGCTCCTGTATTTCTGATGTCCTAGCCGGAATTTCACATAGGGGTCACTTAGTCCATTGGCATCCATGGCTTTGAGATCCTGCCCCTCAATTAGTGTGATGCTTACTATCCCTCTCCACAAGTGGCTTTTTCTGTGCAAGTCTGAAATCCGTAAACTCTGTGTCTGAAACTGAACAGAAAAGCAAAAGAATGATGCAAACCTAACAACACATGTACATGTTAAGTAGGCAACTACTATTTTTATCTCAGATTATATAGTATACTGTATATGAGTGAAGAATTTGCATTTAGTTAATAATTTTGTTGAACAAAACATTCAAATAGATAACACAATAACCAATAATAAATGTATTCCTGGGGAAACAAATAGTGAGGGATTAGCCTTCACTCTCCGGATTCTGCGGAGACATTTGCTCCTTCTTGTTGGCCAACAGTGCTTTGGAGTGATGTTTGTACATTGTTGGATGTACGCATGCTTAAAAGTAGGGATGTGCAGGCTCGGTTAGGTTCAAATATGCATGCAGAGTTTGGATTTTTCTCTCCAAAAATCGGGTCTCAGAAAGAGGCAAAACGTCATCTTTCATGGACAAACATCATCATTCCTGGACAAAAGCCCATGGAAGATGATGTTTGTCCATGAAAGAAGACGTTCTGCCTCTTTCTGAGACCCGATTTTTGGAGAGAAAAATCCGAACTCGGCATGCAAATTCGAACCTAACCGAGCCTGCACATCCCTACTTAAAAGCTAATAGGCATTTGCATATCCACAGACAGAATTACTATGGGTGTAGATGCGATTTCGATAGTTATAAGTCATTAATATCAACGGGGACACTGTAAAGCCGCATACACACTAGATGATAATTATGAACGATATGGACGATAACGATATCGTTCAACGATATATTGTTCATATCGTCCAGTGTGTATGCAGTGAACAATCAACGATGCGTGCTCCCGCAGGTCGTTAGCAATAATCCCAGTGGGCTGAACATGCAGCTCAATCTGGAGATATCGATAACGATGCCATGCAGCATAGCCCCGCTCCCCCCCTGTCGTCGTTCGTTGTGGCCGACATTGGCAAGTGTGTATACACTTACCCATGTCGGCACCCCTGCCGGGCCCGCAGCGTCCAATAGTGTGTATGAGCCTTTAGGTTGAAAGCAGCAAATCAACATGCTAATAATACAATTAAAAGCATTTTAACAGTGTCGGCTTTACAACTTGAAATATGATTCTTTACCATCATGTTTCAAGTCAATACTGTCAAAATGCTTTAAATTGCATTATTAGCATGTCGGCATGATGTGCTTGACCTAAAAGTGTCCATTGTCATTGTCGACATTATGAATGTCGAAAATACGTACCGAACCCTTTCTATTATGACGTTTGAGCCTTCACTCTTCAGTTCTGAAGAACAATACTGTTAGTTATTAAAATGACTAAGAGAACTTCAAAAGCTCTGTTATAAAAAGGCTCTTACTGCATTATTTATAGTAAATCATTTTCAGTATATCGCAAGGTTTTCTGCGCTAAAAGAAACAGGGAAGGGAAACTATTCGACAAATAAACAAACTTGGAGTGGACAACCCCCATTATGCACGCAGAGCAATTGATTAGATTTCCACATAAAAAAACTATGACAATATAAACTTACATTCATATTTTAGTCATTAGAAAGTAATACATATTTGTATGGTTCTAGATTTAACAGGATTATAAATTTATAAACAGTACTAATTTTCAAGGGAAATGTATTAGGTATTTTCCTCTATTTATCCATAAAATAGTTATTAAGTTATATGTGCATTGTGTGTCATATTACATAAGGATCCCTACTGTATTTATCTGCCCATTTACAAGAGGATTAAAATTTTTTTTTTTTACATTGGTCACTATCACACAATTCAGTGTCTTTATTGCAGTGATAGAATTAAGGAGCTCATTCAGACCCGTTCGCTAAGCTGCGCTCGTTCGCTGCCATAAGGAAAGAAAATATGCAAATGATGCGATCGCACACTAAGGTATGAGGACGCCTCTTATGTCTGAACGAGCGATCGCCGGGTGAAGTTAGACACCCACCAGCCAGGAATAAAGACGCCCACTTTCAGACATCATCTCCAGGAAGTGTATGAAAACATTTTCTTTCCATCGGGCGACATCGAACCAGCACGCAGTGCCTGAGGCAGACCCTAGCAAGCACTGCGATCACCCCTGTCGTTATTTCACTCGTATATACTGACTCTGCGTCTTAATTATGCACGCATTTTAAATGGTGTTTAAACGCACTGACATGCCTCCATTCAAAGTAGCGGCCTGGCTGTATGCTGAGAGCGATCATCTCTCAATTGCAGTGACTGGTTTGCGCACGCGCACTGTGGCTTATAGTCCAGGGCTCGACAAACCAAGGGGCCAGGTTGCCATGGCGACCACATTTGGTTGCCTGGCGACCAGATTTTCAGCAACCCCCCGGGCCCTATAGTGCAGACCGCGAGCGCAGTCCACACTACAGAGTAACAAACACACAGCCGCCAGCAGCGGCTGTATGTTTGTTATAGCAGCCGATGAGAGTCTGTCAGACTTTCATTGGCTGCTGCGTCGTCCACAGAGTGAGCCGGCTGGAGCTCACTCATGAGCTCCGCCTTCCGGCTCACCCCGCAGCAGGTTGGGAGAGACGTCATAACGTCTCTCTGATAGCGCAGAGTGGCCAGGAGGAGCGGACAGCGGCGGTCGTCGGCAGGAGCGTGGATCAGGTAAGTTGCGTTTTCTTTTTTTTTAAGGGGCACTGCACAGGGGGGGTGGCCGCTACTGGGGACACTGTGGGGGCACTGCATAGTTTGGGTGGCCACTACTGTGGGGGCACTGCGTAGGTGGGGGTGGCCGCTACTGGGGACACTGTGTGTGGGGGCCACTACTGGGGCACTGTACAGGATGGGGACTACTATTGGAGGCACTGTATAGGGGGGACTACTACTGGGGGCAATGCATAGGGGGGACCACTTCTGGGGGCACTTATTAAAGGGGCACTCTATATGGCTACCACTACTGGGGGCACTCTATATGGGTACCACTACTGGGGCACTGCATAGGGGGGGTGGCCGATACTGGGGGCACTGAATAGGGTGGGTGGCGCTACTGGGGGCACTGTATGGGGGGATGTGGCCACTACTGGAGCACTGTATAAGGGGGGGTTATTAGGGCACTGTATAGGGGGGCGCTACTAAGGGCAATGCATAGTGGGGACTACTACTGGGGGCACTGCATAGGGGGACTACTACTGGGGGCACTGCAGAGGGGGGACTACTACTGGCGGTACTGCAGAGGGGGGACTACTACTGGGGGCACTGCATAGGGGGGACTACTACTGGGGGAACTGCATAGGGGTGCCCAAAGCATATTCTTGCATCTGGGCCCACCACTCTCTAGTTTGGCTTATGCCAGCGGTGACTTTGCTTGCCCGGGGTTTTTTGGCTGCGGAGGGGTGGTCATTCTGGGGGTTGGTGTCAGGGAATGCATACGGGCCTCCTCCTCTCTAAAGACGCCCCTGCGCCGTTGCATGGGTGTGCATAAATTATCCACTGCGATGCCGTATGCAGCTTGAGGACTCAGGAGCGTGTGATGAAGTTAGCAATTTTTCAGTAAGGTCAGAAGTTGTGCAAGTGTGAGTGAGGCTGTGATGGTACTCGATTGTACCGATGGCTTCACTTCACAGTCTTGCTAAACATTGCGGATGTGTGTAAGGTAAAGTGAGCGTCCTTATATTGTGCTGCGGCAGCATAGCGATTACAATGGATTAGCATTCTATCGCAGTTGAACTGCGTATGTAATTTGCTATTGCATTCGCAGTTGCGATCTGTAGTGAATCAGGTCCTGAGGTCTCTCATGCACAGACAAAGGTCTGTCTACCCATCACTGAAATAGATCCCTGTTAAAAGACATCATATTCAGCGTACAGGTCAGGTAGGGAATGCTGTACACTGTTGCAGGGAAGCTGCCCTCCATTGGATATCTCCAGCTGAGGACAATAAGAAACATCAGGCTGGATAGGTCATTCATCATTTGACCTGAAAACGGACTACATATGATGAAAGGAGCAGCCAGTTACCTTTGTCTAAGTGCTGTTTAAAGGACGTACTAATTGCCATCCTGATTGAGTACTGAAGTTTAGTCTGGAAGCTCATACATTCTGAATTTAGGTCTCATTGTAGAAACTGAAAGTGGATCCCTTCTTCATCGTCATCCCCTTAAAAGGACATTAAAACAGGAAATCTAAAGGAAAGTTTGAACCTGCATAATTGGAGTTTGGTGCTCCCCAAGATCACCATTCCATTGAACCCTTCCGGTCCCTACTGGCAAAGGACCACACTTGGGGAAGCAGCCATAACTAAAAAGACTTTTTATCAAATCATACTGTATGTTTTATCAATATTTGCATTTTAAGATAAACTGGTTGATATAGAATAATATAGGTATTATATAGACATCTTAAATAGATGATAAACAGGTTTTGTGTAACTAATTACCATATCCCATTAATGTCCTTGTACATGTTATTGAAAATGGTATGAAATATTTTTTGTAATATAATAAATTCCATTTTTTTATTACTGCCATAAAACAAGTCATACAAAACTTAGAAGTCATCAAATACAACATAAACATTGGGTACCTGATTCAGAGTTAGGAGCAAGCCAAAAAATTGAGCATTTGCACCTTGGCAAAACCATGTTGCCCTGCAGGTGATACAGATTTAAATTCATAATGGGAATTTTCCCTGCACGCAAATAAATACATGCATTTGCACCATCTTGCATTGTATGCTTTAAGTGCAAACTGCTCTTTTTATGTAATTTGCTCTTAACTGAATCAAACCCTAAATGAGAATTATACTTATAATTTAGATGGCAGGGACACAGAACCCATCTCTTGATGGTGACTTTTTTTCCCAAAGCAACCCTTATACCAGGAAGACTACAAAGAGGTACTGTACTTTTAGTGATTAGTAGAAAGTCTCTGAGTAGGCCCTGGTTGGCTGTAACTGGGGCTACTGTGTGCATGAGTTTTATGGACCCCAAATTAGTTACCCTCTAAACAGGAGGCATGGTTGTGTGGTTCCTACATGTTTATCTTAGGTTGGCAAGGTAGATACCCTACACCAGGGGTCTTCAACCTTGGCCAGCTGCTGTGGAACTACACATCCCAGCATGCACTGCCATAGTTTTAGCATGCTGTTATATCAAAAAGGTGTCAGTGCATGCTGGGATGTGTACTTCCACAGAAGCTGGAGGGCCAAGGTTGAAGACCCCTGCCCTACACCATTGCTTCTCAAATCCATTCTTCTGGACTAAAGCTGGCCACACATCTATAGATTACCTGTCCAACCAGCCAACTAGTTGATTGGTTGGAATGAAAATCTGGTAAGGAATGGGAGTAACTGATGATCAGCAATTTGCTCCCAAATTTTTTTTGTTTTTTTTAATGCAGGTAACCATTGGGGACCTATCCCAAGGGTGCAGGGTGGTTTCCCCACTTTTGCACCCCAAAACCGCAATTCTGCACTTTTTTCATCTTTTTGGCCTATACCAATGCATTGACTTTCCGTGTAGGCGAAAAGTCTTTGGAATTGAATTTGGGGATAAGATTTCACCTGCCGAAAACAGCTTATCGCGGCTAATTGAATATGCCCCTAGGAGAGATTAAGAAAGACACACTGGTCAGGGGTACCAGCATGAGGCCAATGGTACTACTGGCAATCTAAGTGTTTCAAACCCACTACACATTGCTACTGAATCGTGTTTTAAGCTGCTGGATAATAAATCATCATGTGTTTGAACTCGCCGCCAAACACAACCCCCAATATCTGCTGAATCTATTTTTTACTGAGCTTTCTGCATGTAGCGCACAAGCTGAAAAGCACATTGAAATGGAAATTATTAGTAAATGTCACTAGTTTTTAAACAATTTCAAATGTCTGGAACAAGTGAAAGTATTTTTGTAGCTTTCAATTACTAGTTACTAGATTGCCCCTTATCAAATTGTCCCTATTCTATTACATTTTAGAAATCAATGATTTCTGCAAACCTCACTTATTTAGATTTGCCCTTATTTCAAGGATTGTACATAGCATGACATAAAATATGAAATGTAGACAGCAGAAGGGATTCTTAAAAATCAATATACTGCTAGCAGTACAACTACTTTGCATTTCTGTGACGATTAATACTTATGCATTAAGAGGTACAGTGATACCTATTCTATACTAATATTATAAGAATGTTGTCTTTGTCTGTTTGTTTCAAGTTGGCGCAAAAACGACTTAACCGATTTTCATAAAAACCGCAGCATTTTGTAGAGGAAACTCCTAGAAATAACCTGCACTTTGTTTCATCTCGAACCGTCAAGTAAAAGCTGAGCAATAATAAAAACAAAGTTTATTGACATTATCAATGCAAGAGATAGGTGTGGCACCAAGCGGGGCCGGTAAGGGGTGGGGGGAGAGGCATACCTGCCTACTCTCCTGGAACGGCCAGGAGGCTGAATCGCGCCATTGTAGCCCCGATCAATGCTTTTCAATGCTGGTAGTCTTGCAGAGGGGGCAAACAGAAAGTCCATAAATATGGGGAGGGGTGCTATGGGCCCATGTTCACTTAGATAGGACACAGTGACATTGGTGTGAGTGGTGGGTGAAGGCGTTGCTGCCACCAGTCTGTATAGTGCTGTTGGTCACGTCGGCCACTCCTGGGACCTGGCCCCTATGTACAGCAATACAACTAGAACACCTCAATAAAAAAAAAATGTTGGCAGAAGCGAAGCCGCGGGCAACAGCTAGTGTGTGTGAAATATATAGGTTATACTTAACGTTTATCTAAATTGGATCTTAATATAGGGCATGTCAGTAGTTCTATATGTGTACAGGATTTGGATTACAGGCATTTTCCCTCATTATGTAGCATTTCTATGGCAAATCTCACTTTTTATTTCAATCCACTGCAGACAATGATATCTGAACTTTCCTACTCCTGCCAGTTAAAATAGGAGCACTCATAGAAGCTCAAATTGTCTTTCACATTATAATGATTTGTCTTCTAGTTGCGTTTTGTTTGGGAAGCATCTGTGAAATAGTGAAATGGTCCAGAGGCAGTCCTCATTAGGAAATGTAAGTTATCTTGAAAGGTCAATAATGCAGCTCGGTATAACATGTAACTGGAAATGAGAGTCCTATCAGAAAAGAAGAACTAAAGCCTTTATTGTAGAAATGCGCTCTCTCTCTGCTAAATGTATTTCTGTAACAATACAAGTGAGAGCAGTCACCCGTGTAACAATTCCTCCAATAATCAGAATTGCTTTTCAAACTTTAGTCTAAGGCAAGCAAAAACCAATAGCATGTAGTATACCGCAGGTGCCTAAAAGCCCTGTAATTGACCCAACTAACAATCAGGGTGTTACAGATGTGCCCTCATACACTATTGCCGCAGTTGCGCCAGACAGCCTCTCTCTGCGCCAGGTCCTGTATGACTTGTCTTGTGCCAAGCGTCTTTTTACATTTGTTTCTCTAATATGCGTTATAATATGAGAGGCAATGACATGCAACAAAACCAATTAACAACACTGCACTTATTAATTTGATATGCAACACATATACATCTGTGTGCGACTGAGTCTGAATCTGTATACGATCTGTAAAGTAGCGGCTGCAAGTTTTTTTCACGCCAAGTTCCGTTGTGCTTAATCTGTGACTTTGTGTAGATTTGAAACTAATTCCTGTGCAGTTAAAATCACAGCCTGGCGTCTCTGGTACAGATTGAGTGGTGTTTCGCTGCGTCTGTGGTGTACAAGGACACATCTGTATATATACAAATGTACAATGTATACATAAATATATGATAACATTTCATTAAGTTGAACATTGTACTGTATACACAGTATATTGTTTTGTCAGTGTGGCTCTTAGTTTTGCCAGATTTTGCACAGGTGCAAAATAAACAGGATTCAGTCATCGGGTACCACATAAAGCACCAAGCATAACATATATTTGCAACCTTTTTATGTTATGTGTACCAATAGGTTCCAATTTCATGCTAAATCCGGGTAACCCACTTCACTGCAGCAGAAGTGTCTAATTTCAAGAGTACTCCATCCATACAGTGATTTGAAAACCCAACTGCCATTGGCCATAGATTGTGTGTTCCATCTTTAGATCAGTTTATACACTGACTTTCATAAATTAAGCAATATTTAGATTTTTGATAATCTGCGCAAATCCAAAACTTGTCAGCTTGTAGTAAATGCACCAGATCTCTTTGCACTTAAACTGATCAGTCTTAAAGGACTATTAACTAATATGCAGCAATAACAAGGATATTCTATCACCATTTAGAATGGTGAACGAGTATCAGATATCACAGCAAGTTACTGCCATTGCAGCCAAGTGATAATCAGATTACCAGCAATACTGGGTAGACCAAGGGCCTGATTCAGAGATGGACGGTATTGAACAGCTGCAAGGAAGAAGCTGAGCAATAGCCTCCAAATAAATGTAAACGCAGCAGGAGGTGTCTGTAGGAAATAGATAGATACCTCTTAGTTGCATCTGCGATCAGAGTGCAGTATCCGTAGATGCTGCCTCAGATTACTGGTTACCGTTTTTGTGGCCGGCCAAGCTGCGTAAGCTAAGGGTTACCCATCCTGGCCGACGGACATGGACTACTTGGTCCTGTGCCTGTGCAGACCTACAAACATCGGGTTAGCATACATCTCTGAATTAGGCCCTAAGTTAACGCACTTGTCGGCCAGTCTTGATAGCCTTTGCGCATGTGTGACCTGGCTTCGCAAGTTCACATATGTGTGGTGGATTGGAAAGCCCAGCTTGGGCTTCCAGGTCCACTTTCATCAAGGTAAAGAAAAAGTAACTGAAATTAAAAAAAAATATATATATATATTTTTTAAATCGATATATGATGTATTTATTTTAATGCTTTATTTAAATGAATAAACAATGCTTATTTTTTCTTGCTGACTATAAAGTGAACGGAGATAAACTACCAGCGAATCAGCTCCTAACTGCCATGTCACAGGCTGTGTTTGAATAATGACAGTTAGGAGCTAGTTGGTTAGTACTTTATCTCAGTTCACTTTATCTCCATCCAAGTCTTTGTAAATTGACCCCTCACTCTGTTATCGCCATCCTGAGATGGGGCAGTGATGAGAGAAATGCAATGGTGCATCTGCTGCCATGGTTCTTGGAAAATACACTTCCTCATGCTTCTTGTTTCACTGACAGGGTGTATCACCAGTGATAGCCAACTTTAACTCTGTAACAAGGCAAGAGGGTGGCATACTGGGTCTCATTACTTCCTTATAGTACTGAAGTCATAAGTTCAATTTCAGACCAGGGTCCTATCTGGGGGGACTTTGCATGAACTTCATCCAGGTACTCTGGTTTCCTCCGGCACTCCAAAAACATACTGGTAGGTTAAATTGATTCTGACAAATTTTATAATCTAGGCATAATTATTTATTTCCTTTGCCCTGATTCTGTACACTGCCATAAACAAGAACATACAGTCAGATGCATAAATATTGAGACATTGACAGAATTTTCATATTTTGGCCTCTATTCACCACCACAATGGCTTTGAAATGAAACAAACAAGATGTGCTTTAACTGCAGACTTTCAGATTTAATTTGAGGGTAATTACATCCAAATCAGGTGAACGGAGTAGGAATTACAACGGTTTCTATATGTGCCTCCCACTTTTCAAGGGGCCAAAAGTAATGGGACAAACTAAACAATCCTAAATGTAACTTTCACTTTTTAATACTTTGGTGCAAATCCTTTGCAGGCAATTACAGCCTGAAGTCTGGAACGCATAGACATCACCAGACGCTGGGTTTCATCCCTGGTGATGCTCTGCCAGGCCTTTACTGCAAATGTCTTCAGTTCCTGCTTGTTCTTGGGGTATTTTCCCTTCAGTTTTGTCTTCATCAAGTGAAATGCATGCTCAATCGGATTCAGGTCAGGGGATTGACTTGCCCATTGCATAACATTCCACTTTTTAGCCTTAAAAAACTCTTTGGTTGCTTTTGCAGTATGCTTCGGGTCATTGTCCATCTGCACTGTGAAGCGCTGTCCAATGAGTTCTGAAGCATTTGACTGAATATGAGCATATAAAATTGCCCGAAACACTTCAGAATTCATTCTGCTGCTTTTGTCAGCAGTCACATCATCAATAAATACAAGGGAACCAGTTCCATTGGAAGCCATACATGCCCACGCCATGACACTACCACCACCATGCTTCACTGATGAGGTGGTATGTTTTGGATCATGAGCAGTTCCTTTCCTTCTCCATACTCTTCTCTTCCCATCACTCTGGTACAAGTTGATCTTTGTCTCATCTGTCCATAGGATGTTGTTTCAGAACTGTAATGGCTTTTTTAGATGTTGTTTGGCAAACTCTAATCTGGTCTTCCTGTTTTTGTGGCTCACCAATGGTTTACATCTTGTGGTAAACCCTCTATATTCACTCTTGTGAACTCTTCTCTTGATTGTTGACTTTGACACATATACACCTACCTCCTGGAGAGTGTTCTTGATTTGGCCAACTGTTGTAAAGGGGTTTTTCTTCACCAGGGAAATAATTCTTCTGTCATCCACCACAGTTGTTTTCCGTGGTCTTCTGGGTCTTTTGGTGTTGCTGAGCTCTACGGAGCGTTCTTTCTTTTTAAGAATGTTCCAAACAGTTGATTTGGCCACACCTAATGTTTTTACTATCTCTCTGATGGGTTTGTTTTGATTTTTCAGCCTAATGATGGCTTGCTTCACTGATAGTGACAGCTCTTTGGATCTCATATTGAGAGTCGACAGCAACTGATTCCAAATGCAAATGTCACACCTAGAATTAACTCCAGACCTTTTACCTGCTTAATTGATAATGAAATAACGAGGGAATAGCCCACACCTGTCCATGAAATAGCTTTTGAGTTGATAGTCCCATTACTTTTGGCTCCTTAAAGAGTGGGAGGCACATATAGAAACCGTTGTAATTCCTACACCGTTCATCTGATTTGGATGTAATTACCCTCAAATTAAATCTGAAAGTCTGCAGTTAAAGCACATCTTGTTTGTTTAATTTCAAATCCATTGTGGTGGTGAATAGAGGCCAAAATATGAAAATTCTGTCAATGTCCCAATATTTATGCACCTGACTGTAGGTCATCTGCAAATATTACATTTAATTTTGATGAGTGATATTATTAAAGTGAGATACGAAAGAACTGTAATATTGCACCAGCTCTGAGCTTTTGATGGCCGGTAATTGTCCTAAACCTTTTATGGGATGCATTTTAGACCTCCCAGTGGGAGATGTGCATTTCTGAGTACACTTTTCCTAGCGTAAAAAAAAAAAAAGTGCCACTTGTAATAAAGGCATGTCTCCTTACTCTCATCTCAGTTGTTTTAGGAGAAAAAATGGCACGAATTTCAGGCAGCTGGCCCGGACTCCCGGGAAAGTAGACCAGCCTTCTGGATTCCAACCACTTCCCCAGTGAGACCAGCAGAGACCAGCTTTCCGGATTCCAACCACTTCCCCAGTCAGACCAGCCTTCTGGATTCCAACCACTTCCCCAGTGAAGTGTGTGCTCCTGGGGCTTGATGAATCAATTCACAATCCACCGTCTCATCATGTTACTATCCCCAGCCTCAACAATGGTACAATCATAGCATTGGGTAGCAGGGGGCAGAGATGTGATGATCCAGTTCACAGCACCATGCCCCCTAATCCTCACACCTGTGGAACTTCAACTCCTATGATGGCGGCAATTGTAGAACATTGGTAAGTATGCTGACGAAAGCATAGAGTACGGATGATTGACAAAGTTAATTTCTTCATCTAGCTATTTACCATATGCGGTAATAGCAACGATTTTCTATATGCGCAATTCAGTAATATAACTTCATCAAGGCAGCTGAGGGGCAGTCATCTCCCCATCGATACTGGCTGGCAGTGGTAAGGCTGAGCTTATTGCTTATCCAGACCAGTGTAGACTGTAGAGGCACAAGGGCATGTGTGACTGAGATTACTGTCTCATGCATGTGCAATAGTTTCACTTTCCAGTAACAAAACCCCCCATAATATTAATATCTTTCAATGGGATCCGGTCTATATCCCGGCAAAGTAGATGCCGGCACTTAGAACACCTTTCAGAATCCCGGCACCGTCATCCTGAAGGTAAGTAGCGGGGTTAGGGAGAGGGTTAGGTTCTAGGGGGGGTTATGGTTAATGGGTGTGTCAAGGGGGAGGTTAGATTTAGGAACTAGGGGGGAGGTTAGGTTTAGGCACCGGGGAGGGAGGGTTAGGGGAAGTAAAAGGGTTAGGATACCTAACGACGGGTGTCGGTATCCTAACCCTGTCTGGATCCCGGCATCAGGATTTTGACACCTTTCAGAATCCCGGCACCGGCATCCTAAAGGTAAGTAGCGGGGTTAGGGGGAGGGATGGGCACTATGGGGAGAGTTAGGGTTAGGCACTAGCGGGGAGGGTTAGGTTTAGGGTGTGGGGAGGGGGAGGTAAAGTTTAGGCACTAGGGGGGTAGGTTAGGTATAGGCATCGGGGACGGAGGGTTAGGAGTAGGAGAAGGGTTAGGATACCAACCGACAGGTGTTGGTATCCTAACCCTGTCTTGATACCAGCATCTGGATGTTGACGGTCGGGATCCTGAGCGCCGGCACCCCATTCCCAACCCTTTTCAATGTAAAAAATGCTTTATTTAAATACTGTAAAGCATTTTTACCAGCAACTTTCCTTTCCTATTGCCATCTTGAGATGTCGATTAAAAATTGGAGGACCGCCGGATAGGAAGAGACCGTCAACAGGTATCACTGACCGGGGGGCTTTGATGGATAGGCAGAAGCCCTTTCTTAAAGAGGATAGTAAATAATGCTAACAGAAGGAAACCTTGTGCAAACTAAGAAAATTGAGAATGGAAAAATATAAATTGGTAGTTTGTGTAAAGATGTAGGAGACAGATGCAACAGTCATTTCCATAGCTTAAGAAGAAAGATTGCTTCTGTCACTAGCTAATAAGGGAGAAGACTAAACAGGTGATTACACACAACAACTTACACAAGTCAATACTTCACGTATTAAAACACTAATGTTTTAGAAACAAATATATCTTTATGACACTCAAAAATACTATAGGAAAGGTCATTTATATGTCACCACAACATTCCTGCTAGTGTCCCAATTGCAGCCACAGCGTTTTGCACAGTTTCAGATTGTCATATCCACTCTATTCAAACTGCTGAACATATTTATTTGTGAAACAATATATATTTAAAGGATGTCTTGGCTTCCACTGAGACCTGGATTATTAAGTGTATAAATAACTTTATACCCAAACACATTAACTTTCAGAAATGATCACGTTCTTTCTGCATCTGGGATGGCAGGAAGATATATGGTTTCAGAATTATAACACATTTGCTACAGACATTTGCTACAGACTAAACCAGAGCTGAACAGCAATTACTTTTTCACCGTCCAGAAGAATGCTATTTATCCCTTTCATTCCAGCAGTAAATACTATCTTACATTATCGGAGTGTCAGGAGAAATAAGTTCTCAACAGACACAAGTCATTAGTGGCACCAGTGCTTGGGCAAAATGAGAAAGGACAATTCGTCTCGGTTCCTTGTGGTGCAAGTTTAAATTAACTCTGCAGAAATATAAATCCAATAATGACCACAACAAAATCATTCAGTTAAGTTGTCTTTACATAGGGATAATATATCATTACTAGCACTGCCACTATATGTCTTAGCATTAGCTTGGTCTCTCTCTCTCTCTCTGTCGGGTGTATGGGGCACACAATACCGCACATGCAGATCTGAATAAATAATAATACACAGGTGTGGTAGGTGGAATGGTGCACAGATATATCTGACAAAAATAATGGGCACCAAGTTATCCTCTTGAATAAATATAATATATGTATTTATTTAAATTCTCTATACACAGTTGTTTTTCTTTGTCGTTATATCATACAACACAGTGAAGAATAAACACTTGGGGTCCGATTCCTAGTTGGACGGTAATGCAGTAGCAGCGGGTACAAAGTATTAGCCACTCCTGAGTCTTTATGCTAATGCCATGGCTGATGTGCAACCTATTTAGACCACCACTGGGTGTGGCACGAGCCTGCTGATTCGAGCACATAGGGGCACCATTGATCAGTCATTTGGAAGACCCTATGGTTGTTCAGAATGTCCGTCTGTGCTTGGTCGCCGGTGCCAGTGGAACTGCATTTTGAGGCATTCCTTGACATTGGCATGCCCCGATACACTCGCCAATGAAAGACATCCCCCCAGCCACTCCATGTAATTCCAATATGCTTCCATTGATGCGTCCAGGGCCCATGTGCAGAATTAAAAATAGCGTCCATTTCTGAATCATGCCCTTGGTCACATCAGTAATTGCAGCAGAAAATCTATTCCATCCCACCCTAACGATTCTGATTCTCCTACTAGTTGGGATCTCCTAACATGCAATTGTATTTACTCTACGGCACCAGTTGGAGCACCCTGTACACAGCATCACCTGTGACTGCAGTCCCTCAGTTATTATTATTTTTTTTTTAATCTTTTATTAGATTTGTAGAGATAGACAACAAAACAGTATGGCCATATAGAAAATGAAAACAGTACATATATAGAGGAACCATATAGCAACATATTCAGCAATAAAAACGTCACATTAAAATAAAAAATAAACACAATAGATAAAGATTCCTCAACAATATAAAACAATATAAAAGTTGAAAAGGACAACATCCTAAATATCGATGGAAATATTGAAAATAAATTAGATAAAAAATAAAGTAGAACAGTAGGAAATTAGGGAAAAAAGAAGAGGAAGAAGATGGGGAAGGGAAGGAAGGAGTATAAGCGAGCTGGGGACACACACAGAAAGTAAACAGGAGTGAAATTATGGATAACGGTTCGCAGAGCTGGGAAGGGTAACCGCTTGGGAGGAGTACCAGGGAGACCAAACTGAGTGAAACTTCTCCACTGTATTATTCAAAAGACTAGTAGTGCATTCCATCTTAGATATAAACCAGATTCTATTCAGGAGTTCTTGATGAATTAGAGTATCAGGATTTTTTAAATTACGTGCCAATTGATATTTGGCTGCACAGTAGATGTGAAGGATCCAGTTGTTAGTGTTTTTGGATGCCTGATCAACTGGGGTGCAAAGTAATAAGTTGGCAGGGGAGAGAGAGAAAGGTAGGGTTACAAACTGATGATATGAGGAAGCAGACCATGTTCCAGAATGGAATAATTTTAGGGCAGGTCCACCAAGTATGAAAAAATGCTTGGCCACATTGTCTCCAACACAGGTCAGAAGTATTAGAAAACATTTAATGGAAGCGTTCTGGTACTAAATACCATCTAGTAAAAACTTTTTCTCGAATATCCACACTAAGAGAACATTTAGAAATAGCGAGACATATTATTTCCCAAGTATCATCGCCCAATGGATGTCCCAAATCTGCTTCCCATGCTAGTTCATGTATAGATAGTATGTCAAAAATTCAAGAGTTGAAAAGACTGTAGGTAAAGTAAGTTCTTATGATCGGTGGCAATGGTAACGAGAACACTGCTCGTACTGTATCTCTCTTGACAAACTAATCAGCTCTTTTGGTTTTCTGTATCATCTGTACGTGGACGATATTCAAATCTACCTATCTTGCCCAGATTTGTCACCATCTGTGCTGGTCCGTGTTGCTGAATGTCTCTCTGCCATTTCATCTTGGATGACATCTCGCCACCTCAAACTCAATATAGCTAAAACCGAATTAATTATATTTCTACCGGCCAATAGTAGTTACCAACCTGATATCTCTATCAGTGTTGAGAACTCGACAATCAACCCCACAAGCTCGTTGCCTAGGTGTCATCCTTGACTCTGAACTGTCCTTTGTTCCCCACATTCAATCTATCTCAAAATCCTGTTACATACATCTAAAAAACATAGCCAAAATTCGACCATATCTTACACAAGACACTGCAGAAACTCTAATCCATGCACTTATTATTTCCCGCATAGACTATTGCAATAGTCTCCTTACTGGTCTTCCCAAAGAACAGACTCTTGCCTCTACAATCCATTATGAATGCAGCTGTGAGGCTGATCTTTCTCAACAAACGTTCATTGTCTGCTGATCCACTCTGTCAGTCCCTCCATTGGCTACCGGTCTTTACACGTACACATAAAGCTATTAACTAAACCACACCAACATACATCTCTTCACTCATCTCAAATTATCTCCCAAGCCAACCTCTTAGCTCAGCACAAGATCTGCGTCTCTCATCCACATGCATTACTTGCTCCCATTCACGGTTACAAAACTTTTTTCGGGCTGCACCCACCCTGTGGAATGCCCTTCCACGCACAATAAAACTTTCTTCTAGTCTTCATACATTCAAGCGTTCCCTGAAAACTCTCCTCTTCAGATAAGCTTATCAGATTCCAGAAGCTCCCACACAACCTTCCTAGCTTCCATATCCAATTACATCACCTCTCTCAGTCCACACATAACCTCACATACACACAGTCAGATTTCGCTGGTCGATTTGAACGATAACAATATCGATATATCGTTATCGTTCAAATCGACCAGTTTCTGGCCCCTTCAAATGGCCAAACAATGGTCGATGCGTGGACATGGATGGTCGATATCGACCATCACCCGTGCATTCAGGCCAACCTGGTCGATATCGACCAGGTTAGCCTGTTTACTATAGGACCCGCGATCATTAATCGCCGGTCTTAATAGGCGATGGGGGGTTGGTGCATGTTGCTGTTCGATATCGGACATCCAGCACATGCAGGTCGATCAGACAATATCTGATAGTTGTCTGATCATCCCGTAGTCAATAGTCTTTTCGTTCACATCCTCCTGACCCTAGGCCAACTTTCCTGTGTGACTGGATCATACAGCTCACCAGGAACCTCTGAAATCTGGCTGGACCGATTTGCAATAAGTAGCACCTGTCCTTGTGTATCAACATTTATTTCCCTATAGATTGTAAACTTGCGAGCAGGACCCTCTTAACTTTTGTGTCAATCTCTTACAACCCAGTCTTGTTCTATTAATGTTGTATCCAATTGTAAAGCGCAACGGAATATGCTGCGCTATATAAGAAACTGTTAATAAATAAATAATACCAGAAGGTGGCACCGTTCCTCCAGAGCTTACTTAACGACTAGTAGATATTTATTACCAATCTAATATTTTTTCTCTGTATACCAAAATATCCTTGAAAAGAAGCCACAGCATTAAAGTTTATCATCAAACTGACAGTGAGTACTGTATCTGCTCCTTAAGGGGATGCACCCACCTCTAAAAAGAAGAAAGCTTTCTTTATTTAAACTGTTAAAATCCTTGATATTTCACATGACCAAACTTTGGGATCAGCTCCTTTATGGGTAAGAGCAGTGATGAAAGTTTTTACAGAAAAAATACCCCATGATGAACTGCCTGCAATTGTTGGCAAAGCCAATTAATCATTGAGACCAGATGGTTGAGGCCAGTTCAGGATGGCCTAGGCTTCATTGAGATCCATTTGCAAGTCCTGACCAGAAAGGATTTAACCAAGGAAGGGAACAGTTGTTCGTTTGAAGAGGTTCTTCTCTAACTTGCTGTAGATTTTTCGGAAACAGTTAAAAACTTCATAATCATGAAGATAGTGAGCAGAAAACATTTTAGAATATATTAGCATCCAAATAGACAACATTTTAATACAAAAGATCACTCAATAAATCCTTCATTAAACTGTAAAAAACGGTAGGTGCATTGCTCAAAACTAAAAGCATCACCAAATATTCATAGTGCTCTTCCTTGGTATTGAATGCAGTCTTACATTGGTTTCCAGGCTTTATGATAAGGTTATTAGCACCTTGCAAGTTTGGTTTAGTGAATATTTTTGCAACTTTGAGATAATTAAAAAGCTCAGAAATGAGAGGTAATGGCAACCTAATTTTACAGTTATTATGGCCTCTGAAATCAATTCAGGGATGAAGACCTAAATCTTTTTCTCCTACATAGAAGAATGCGGCACCTTCTGTAGATTTCCTTATTAATTCATGTTCCAAAATTTCTTTAATGTACTCAGATATCAGTTGGGTTTCAGGTATAAATAGTGGTACTTTTCTATGAACTAAGTTGATAGCACAATCTCAGTGGATTGGGTATGGGATTCCAACGTACTGACAGAATACTGACAGCAGTATCCCGAAAGTCAGAATCCCAACACAATTAGGTAAGTGCGCTAACCCTAACCCTCCCGCTAACCATAACCCACCTTTCCCGAAGCCTAACCCTCCCCTCCCACAGCCTAACCCTTCCCCGTAATGCCTAACCCTCCCCTAACCCTAATGCTTACCAACGGGTTGCTGGTTGTCGGGATTTTGGATCCGGGATTCCGACTGCTGATTCCAGCGCCGGCATCCCGACTGCCGAGATGGTGAGTACATCCCACCTCGGGGACTATTTGGAGAAAGTCTCTTAGCCTGCTGTTTACTGAAAACATCATAAGATGCAATGTGGGAGGTAGGGAGACATCTGAACCTGGGGTACATACTGAAAATCCCTGCAGCCCCTGAGTCCAGAAAAACACGAAGCTCTTGACATTATTGGGAGTGAAAATGCCAAAGAAAACTGAGAGAAAGTACTGAGAGATGGAGAGTATCAGAGAGAACCTAGAATTAACCTCCATTACTTTATGTTTTGTTTTCCAGCTTGTTGGAACAAGATACAACAAGATGTCAGACATCTTATTGCCTGAAAAAATAACTGGGGGACTGCTTTTTTAACCGAGGAAGTTAAGCGTTTAGAAACTTCCCACAAATGCAATCCTTCTCCTCTTCTTTACAAAACACTCACATCAGCTAGAAACTACCTTAATGCCCTTCTATCTGAAAGAACCCAGAAATCCCTCCGCTGGCTTAATCAATGCTTTTAAATAAAAAGTAATAAAGCGGACACATTATTGGCCAACAGATTAAAATCCCGGAAAGCTAAAACTGCCATTCAGGCCCTACGAGATGGGAATGGTGACTCTCAATATAACCCAGTTGCCATAAATGTTATCTTTAGGACCTATTATGACCAATTGTATAACCTCACAGATTCAACCAATGCGGGCACTAGTATTAATTTACAAACTTGTTGACTACCTTTCTTCCTGTGGTGTTCCTTGTATTGATTCACAGGTGTTGGAGAACACTTGGACTTCCTATTACTGAGGAGGAAACCTGCCCTGCCCTTAAAACACAAAAACCCTCCAAGGCGCTTGGCCCTGATGGATTCACAATATCCTACTATAAAACGTTCCAAGACTCCTTAATCCCACACCTAACTGAGATATTTAACCAAATTTTAGATGGTGAAACCTTTCACCCATCTACTACTAAAGCCATTATCTCAGTCATTCCCAAACCAAATTAGGATCGCCTCATTGGCTTCTAATTATCAACCTATCTCACTACTTACTGCCGATTTGAACATTTTTGCCAAGATTCTTGCAACTAGGCTCAATCCCCTATTACCCAACCTTATTCACCCTGATCAGCTGGGCTTTGTCCCGTCTAGACAAGCACTTGATAACACCAGACGTACAGTGGACATTATTCACTATATAAATACAAACCAACTTCCTTCTCTTGTGCTTGCTCTGGACGCGGAAAAGGCCTTTGATAGGGTTTCCTGGCCATTTATGATACACATGCTTACTTAATGCTTTTGGTTTTAGAGGTAAATTCTTACAAGCCATTAAGGCCCTTTACTTTAATCCTAATGCTGCTGTTCTTGCTGGAGGATTACTTTCAGATCCTTTTTCTATAACCAATGGGACCCGACAAGGATGCCCTTTATCGCCCTTTATTTTTGCACTTATCATACAACCACTTACTAGGAGAATACGTATCAACCCCGATATTGCTGGTGTGATTGTTGGAGACTCTCATGGGTAAATTTACTAAGATTCGAGTTTGGTCGAGTTAGCATTCTCTGGAGAGTTTGGGCATTTTTTTCCACTCGCAAATTTACTAATATCAAACTCGGGTGAGACATCTACTTTGCCATGGGAAAATTCTGGAGAGTTAGCAAACTCTCTTCACTTGACCATCGGCCAAAATCAAATAACTTTTCACTAGTGAAGATAGGATTCGGGAATTTACCAAGATGAGAGTTTCTAAACTCTCATGAGAACGGACAATACTCCTGTAAAAATTTGTGAAATCAATTCACCTGCCTGTGAGCTGCGAGCTTGGCACAAACATGCACAGATCAGTGTGTTCCATGTATGTTTCAGCCTGTAAATAGTAAATGAAGGGTTAATTTGTTAAAAAAAAAAATAACGTAGGGTCCCCCCCAAAAGCCCAACCAGCCCTGGGCTGCTCAGCCTGTCTTGGTTCCTAAACTTACGGGGAAAATAACGAGTAGGGTTCCCCCATAATTTAGGAATCAGCACCTGGCTGCAGGGCCAGTGCTGGTTTTAAATATCGGGGGGAGAAGCGTAGGGGTCCCCCTATATTTAAAACCAGCACCAGACCCAAACTGACCAGGGTGTAATGCCAATCAGCGGCAGATATCGTTAACGATGTGCACTCTCGTGGATCGTTAACGATGTCTTCCATCGTCTGAACTTGCAGGACAATTTGATGATATCGTCAGATTCTGCAAGTTCGGGGATGTGGCAGGGTGACATCACTGAACGTTATCGTTAACGATATTGTTCAGTGTGTATGCCCAATGTCATTTGCCCGGGAGAGAGTAGGAGTTCCAGGAGGAAATGAGCATATTAACTAGTGTGTATCCGCCTTTAAACACTCCATATCCAATCAAGCACTCCTCATTTATACTTGTATGGGAGTGCACAGTTCCAATTAGGAACAATCACTCTCTTAAGGATTTTCCTATTGGTGTAACCATCACACTGGTAAAATTACCTAATAAAGTATAAACTGAAACCACGGCCCACATATTTTCTCTTATGTACTACCCAAAAACCCAACAATGTCACAGGTGGGTACCTTGTTAGCCTCTGGCATGCACAGTTTCCTATAATCAGTGTTGCTTGTGGCAACTTAGGGATGAGATTGGTCTCCATTAGCACATATAGATACATTAGGTCATTGGTTCTCCACCATATTCTGGTGAAGTAACCTTCCTCATAATGACATCTGTTTTCATGATCTATTATCAGGAGAACTGGTGTACTAATTAGTGATTAGATCAGTGAGCCAGATTCAGAGATGTCCCAAAACCAACAGAAGAATCTGGGTCTAATAAAAAATATAAAAAATAATAAATATAAATATAATACCAGCGTCAACACCTAAAGAGCCTGTGTTAGCTCTGAAAAAATTATAAACAAGCCCCTATAGTAATAACCACAATGATGTTATGCTAATTGTATAAAAAGTGAATACTTAATAAATATAATTATAAAAACACCTTGGCATGGCAGAAATAGAACAAGACGCTTTCCTTTTTAAATGAATACATTTTACATGTCTGAAAAATAGATTAAAAATACAATAGTCATAATACATTAATTTATCATTAATAATAAATATGAGTTCTACATCACATGACTTACAATAAATATAGCCATATTAGCCTAAAAATGTATACAAGAAATTTGTAAAAGAAACCAGGTGCTATTATGCCAGTTCAAACAGACTTTGTAACAAGTGCAAGGATAACATGTATCGGATCCGTACTGAACGTCTATGACTAAAGCCGTGATATTTCCGGTGAATTTACACCGGAGAGACATAGACGTTCAGTACGGATCCGATACATGTTATCCTCCACTTCACAGAGACTCCTAGTGCAGGGGTGAGGAACCTTTTTTCTATCGAGGGCCATTTTGATATATATAACATTATTCGCGGGCCTGGTACAGGCCATGCCCCCTCCATGTGATGTCACACGGGGGCGGGGCCACTATCACCGGTGATTACAGCAATGCGTGGGGCATCCTGAGGATGGATTCTGGCTGCAGGGTGCCATTCTAGGCACCCTGTAAGCCAAGTGAGGCTAGCAGATAAAAGCATCGAGGGCCAGACAAAATGTTTCCGGGGCCTTATACGGCCCCTGGGTCTCAGGTTCCCCATCCCTACACTAGAGCATGCCCAGAAAACGGTCCCGACATGCCTGCGTTTTTGTAACCACTCCCGTTACCTCCCCCAAATGCTGACTACCAGTATCTCACTTTGCTAATAAATCCTCTTGAACGCCATCACGAATTGATCGCTGCACATGAGCAGTGCGGCTTTGATACATAACGGCAAAGAAAAATTTCCACTGCGTCCGACATCAACATTGGGTCCATCTCTGAACCAGGCCCTTTGTGTGTTAGCGACCACTGTTACTTGTATAGTGGATAGGGAAACATGCCCATGTGTGAGTACAACAAACAACCATTTTGCTATATTATTATTATTTTTTTATTATAAGCTGGCAAATCGTAATTGTGATTAACTATATGTGCCACAAATTACCTTACTTGATCGTTTCCAATTCTTCTTTATTACCATAGTCTGCAAACAAAATAAAGTTTAATTATCTTTTTTATTTTTCAATAGGTGGCACAGATGCCAGAGGGATCTTCATTCCTTGTTAAGGCCTATTCTGTATTCAGGGCATTTAAAGAAATAAAGAAATCAGTACGTCTTATTTACTATGCCGCAGAGATGAGGAGGGTCATCGGCAGCGCATATATTTAGGCCATCTTCACGGGAAACATTAATCATTGGACTGTAGTTTTCAGTGTCACACGGCAATAACCTGCTCAAAACTCTTTCTCCTCTAACTTGTATATATATCAAGAAGTTAAAATTTCTTCATTCGTTTTTTTTTGCAAAACGAGACAAAAAGTTTGGGACGTAATCTATTTCAGTATCAGTTTACATCGTATTACAGCTTTCCGCACAGAGAAGTATATGCTCATATATAAAGAATGAATTCCAGACATAATTGTAACTGAATATATTTAAAAATAAGAATAGAATATGAATTTAATGCATGAGGAGACTGTATTATATAAATTGCGTGCAGAATGTCAATCAAAACTAAATGTTGCCATTTTCTTCTACACTGATTAGTAAGTTTAAATGCTGCAAAAACATAAAAACTTTAGTTTACCCTGAATATGCCCTTATAGGCCAATACTTGGTGAGACCCTCTGGCTGAGTGAAATCATAGTCATGCAAGAAAGTACAGAAAAGAACAACTAGATCAGGTCTATGAAATGCTCTGCACACACAATTCTAAAAGCGTATGAACTGTATACTGTTCCTTCATGCACAATGTGTACTGTGTCCATCCAGTTGTTGGCCTCATTAGAATCCTCAGAGGGAGGTACAGTATACCGTTATGTCTGCAACTAAGGGCACATGGAAACTCCCGTTCCTACACATCATAGCCATAGGAACGGAGCACAGGCAGCCCTACCTCTGAGATTCTGTTGCACGCTCTTTGAACTATGTTGGCCACTTCCATAGACTTCATCACTGCTCGTGTGACACAAACTCAACTCATGTATAGCTCACTATGGAAAGGAAAGTGCAGCATATCTTGGCTGAGTTCCCTAGGCTGAAAAAGAGTTCCATGGTGAATCACTAACCCTAAACTGGACCTGTCACTGACCTACAACAGTACATTGGATGTACTGTATCCATTTGTAGGCTGGATCAATACTGTATGCAGTCTGTTAATTGGCTAAGAACCAATGACATCACTGACATACCGCCTCACTAATATTCAGCTCCTACTGAATTGATACATTCATTATTATATTCTCATGCATATTAGTTCAACACACAAAATAACTGCATCCACTGTCTAAGTGACTTGTCTACTTTTAAACTAAGGCGCATATTTATTATAGGGCACTAGGGCCCAATAATTATAATTTCTTATCACCGCTTATCATGGATATAAGAAATTAAGGATAACCTGAATTGTATTAAAAATACACATGCAGGCACAGGTCCTGCCATCTGTTAGAAGGGAAGTTACTGCTAATGCGATCGCTTCAGTTCTCCTTCAAGACTCCAGCGTGCTACTGTGCAAGTGTGGTAAATGTTACAATGTGTAGCCTATCTAACCCCCTACCCAAAAAAAAAATTGAGTTTTTTAGGGGGACATCCTGCAAATAATTGGTGATAAATATAAATAGCAGGTCCCAAATACACTTTTGATTCCAAGGACTATGTGGGGAACAGCTGATTTTTGTCTCCAAAAGTGACTCGGTAATAATTAATAGGTTATTTTTTTTAATATAGCTACTTGTAGATTTGATCTAAACTACAGACAGAAGTCTACATTCTCAGGCAGCAGGACTTCCATTCAGACCTATAAATGAAAGGGTAACTGCTGGTGATAACACTGCTATTGTCAACGACATCCATACATACCTCCCAACATTTGTGAGGGGGAATTGGGGAAATTGTGAGCGCCTTTGCATTGTGCATTGTGAGCGCCTTCGCAGCGTGCACGGTCACATGACACGTCCCCATTGTGCATAACGTTTGTGGTGTG
The DNA here is from genome assembly GCA_031769625.1 of Taudactylus pleione. NCBI lineage: Eukaryota > Metazoa > Chordata > Amphibia > Anura > Myobatrachidae > Taudactylus > Taudactylus pleione. The sequence goes on along the minus strand of JAUIMM010000368.1, from coordinate 6,963,059 downwards.
ACCACTTGATACACCCACATTGCACGTCATGCTGGTGGCTTGCTCAGGGCTTTCCAAGCCCCTCTGTTTAGTTGCCACACACATGTGCAACATTCATTCACCACTTTTCTGCTATGCAGAGCTGCAGGTGAGAGAGTGACACTGTTGCCTGTGGGTGGGATCACGGAAAATGCCCAAAAAGCAGGACTGTCCCGTCAAAATCGAGATGGTTGAGAGGTTGATCATAGCTGGTGGGTATGTTTACAGTATTTAAAAAGTATCATATAATTACTTACACCACCATAATGCTCGTTCGATTATAATTTTTTTAATTGATTGAAGCTATTTTTTAATAACTGCTTTTGTTTAAAAAAAAATTTAAATAAAATGTTTTATTAGTTGTAATTTCTTTTTTTTCTTTTTTTACATTTTTTCTTTCAAATATTTTTTTTACACAGTACACAAATACTGCAAATAAGCAAGCCTGCAAGACATCCCTCACACGCACACATTTGCAAAGACTGGCCTGACAAAGCTATTTGTTAACCCTTACAGTGGCAGGTTTTACCTAGGGGCTGCAAGGCTGTAGCCCCCCAGTAAAGTCTGCCATCTCAGTGAGTCAGTGCAGTCCGTGACTGCAAAGGCACTGTGACTGGTAGTGGCTTCCCATTGGAAGTACTACCTGCCAGTCAAGCACAGGCTAGGCAGCCCCATGGGAGGTGTTTTTTCCCACTGGGACTGCCAGCCCAGGCTGCGTTTAGCAGAGAGCGGCTGCTCTGCCTTTCGGGCAACCCTACACAGCTTCTAGAGGCTGCAGCCAATGCAGTCCCTAAAAGCCGGTATTATGGGCATGCACGGCGACACCGCCACTTGTGCGCATGCGCCGGTCCTAGAGCCTGCCAGATTCATTGCGCAGGTGCCAGGACCCTGCCAGCCAGACTAGCAGCAGTAGCAGACACCCTCATGCAACAGGATAGGAGCCGCCTCTGACCCTTACCATTCTGTGCCAGCATCCCTGGGCAACTGAGTACGGCTCAGCTGCCGCAATTAACGTGCTTTCAAAATGTACCTACAGTAAATGCAGAAGTAGAGCTTGTAAATTACAGGTATCTAATTCTTTCTGTTCAGCAGCTCAAATGTTCCATTTATTTTCAATGCAACTTGCTAGTGATGCTTTCAAAGTGTATCCGAGTCTGCACACCGTGAAGGCAGCCATTTTTAGGGGTAAAACAGTTTTAACTCATATAATTGCGTGGAGGCCATAGGCTGGCTTTAAGTGGGGGTATAAGCTGATTATCTAACAACCTTGAATTCAACAGTCCTTACTTTAATGCTATACATAACTGGTCAAGGGTTTATCTCTACTTTTTCTCCCAGAATTTCAGGATTTTCCATGGAAGCGCCATACAGTAGCTTAATGAGTCAGCAGATTTTAGGAAGATTGGATTAAATGAGATAATTAATAGAATATTTGGTTAATTTTTTACTCTTACCGAATAGGTTCTAATAATACTATATAAAAATTCCAATTGTTTAAATAAATTATATGATTGCCATGTAACCAATGCTTTTTGACATAAGAATGTATAATAAGGGATGAACTTCTGATTTCTATATTTACTTACATGCTTAGAATTATCATCATGTGATAGGATGCCTAAACATTAGATGGGAGCGATTTATGTTTTTCTAACTGCCTTCCTTTATTGAATATTCGGATTACTTAACAAATACTAGATATATGGAGGATTATTGATTTGTACAATTAGAACGATTTAGTTGCTACTTATAAAACACTGATTTACTTAGCCCATTGCATGGCATACAATCCGATCACGTGATGTGTATTTACACCACGTGATTTGGCGCTTTGCTCGCATATGACAAGAGCATTGAGCGGTGCTGAGTCAGGTCACGTGGTGTATGTTTACATCACGTGACCCGTCGTCGTACCTCGTAACGGAAGCTAGATACAGACAGTAGGAGTTCACTGGATCACGCGGCGTCTGTTGACATCATGTGACCGGATGCCACTCTCCGTTTCTTAATGTGATCAGTTGATTATTGACATCTAAACCCGATTAATTTTATGAGTTTTAAGTTATTTAAGAGACACTAATATGTGTCTATGTGTATTCAAATGTATGAGAGTTAATGAACCCATATTTTCTATAAGGCTTGATTGATTAGTTACTGTTGTTAGCCACAGCTGATTATCATTAATATCTGCATAAGGGTATATAAAGCCCCATATTGAAGCAGTGTGGATATTGCTGTGAGGAAGCTGTGGGGCCTACCACAGCGAAACGCGTTTGACACCTTACTTTAAGGACAGCACTTGGATCTTTATGTGGACCTGTCTCCGGACCAGCACCATTTACTACTTTCCAGATTTTCTTCTTTCAATGTCAACATGCCAGTGCAAGAATACCTGCATTACTCCTAGGCTGTGGATACTTAACGAAGTCTGGTAACTATACAAGCTGGATAATATTCCGGATTCACACATATAGACCAGTGACTTCTATTCCATTGCTGCTATAGTGTATACTCAATATCACTTCAAGCGAAATCACCTACTGGGATCCATTTCTCCCATTAACTTTTTATCTACATATATCTACTTATATTCATATGGACATTCTTTTTTAACTTTTTTTGGGTCATCAATAGTTTTTTTTAGTATTTTCTTATTTTTTTGGTCATTATTTATCATTTTTATTTTTTATTTATTTATTATTGGATATTTATTTGTATGTTTATCATCATGCAACTTTGATTGTTTCTTACTTTTCATGATATATGTTATTTTAATTGATTTATATTATAATAAATTGAGATTCTCAATCAAGCCATATAGATACCGATTATTAATTATAATACATTGAGGCTCTATTGATTTTAATTTAGTATCTCTTTACCTTGATATTATAGATCTTCCGTAATTTATTTTTTTGCATCAGTATATACGATATTTATGCATGTAATATCATTAAGTTTTCCAGCGCTGTTCACATTTATCCTTTTCCAGGTTGTAGGAAGATGCCATTGTGGCATTTGGGCATATTCATGAAGCAGAACGGACCTGTTACATACATGAAGAAACACACATGTTTTAGGTAACGGTCCATTCATCATCAGGGGCATGATGTAACTGCCGCAGATTTAACAAACTCTGAAATCAGAGAGTTTTCAGAGTTTGCTTGCGAAGACTGATGCCATATGGAGTTAGTTCCTGACTGCCCACTCCATTCTTTTGGAAGGGTTCCAGAATGTGATGAGGGATCCGCTTTTAGCGGCCCTCTGTATGTGCATGCGCATTTAAACTGCAGGGCAGTGTAAACTTTCACTGCATGTAATTAGCGGTGAACGTGTCATATCCACCTTCGCGGCTCACAGTGAGTTGGATACAGAGGGCGAGATGTAATAGGGTCCAAGTTTTCCTAGTAACCGTATATATAAAAAAATGTCTATATGCACATTGGAAAAAAACACTAAAACTGCAGCTGTTCAAACATCAGGTAGCTGCCTGATTAGATCCAATAGACACGAGTAAAACAATAGAACAGCGCAAAGTCTTAATAGAATCTTAATGAAAAAGGGTTATAAAATTAAATATAAGGTTAATTATACATTTAAATTTAGATATAAAATAAAGCATGGATAGCTATACTGAGCAATGTGATATCACAAAAAAAAACATTGATGTATTTCTTAAAAGTGATAAGAAATTAACAATACAATACAGATGCTTCAGATCCGGATGCTCTTAATGAAGCCATTGAACTTAATTCCTTTTTATAGCTCTAGGACAGAATATCACTTATAGATTTTAGAGACTGACCGGTCTCATTATCCATACTATGATCCCTCTCCTCTCCCCCCTTCACCCCCCCCCTTTTTTTTGTCCATCTGCCACAAACCCTTGGCCACCTGTATAGACAGACAGTTTGTACCAAGGAGATGATCTACACTAACACGATAAAGGTTCAAACCATATTTGAGCTTTTTATATATACTGAGATTTTGTATAGTAATTAGATACAATGTATGAATATAAAAATATGTCTTGAAACCAAATTAAATACACTGAAACATTATATCTGAAAGATGGAATCTAGATAACAGAAGAGAGATATACATTAATATAAGTAACTCCGATTGCACTGTGGCCCTGATTCAGAACCGGACGCTCAGGGCCGTCCCTGCTCCTTTTTGGAGCGGCCTCCTGGCCGCTCGCATAGCTGTGGGTGACCACCCACAGCTATAGCGAGCGGCCAAAATGATGGTCGCTATGGTCAAGACCATCGCGACCATCGGGCTTGCGACGAGACCCTGCGGTAGGGTCTCGCTGCCGCAAGCCCTGGAGTGCTTTTGGCTCTATCAGAGCCAAAAGCACTCCCACTGACATCACTACTGATGTCAGTGGGGCCGGCCCCAGACAATAGGCGTTCGTCTGTTCCGTCTGGGCAGACACGCCCCCGGCACGCCCACCAAAGGGGGCGTGCTGTCAATCACCATCGACAGCACGCCCCCTTTGGTGCGAGACCCATAACGACGGCTTGGCCGTCGTTATTCGGGTGTCGTGCATGCACATGATGGAGATGGCTCCCTCGTGCACATGCGCACTTGGGCAACATCGACCCGCTTACGAGCGCTCAGCACTCGCGAGCGGGTCTGTATTAGGCCCAGTATCCAAAGCACTTCTATTATTGTACTACATAGGGGGGTATTCAATTTGGAGCGAAAAGTCCGTGTTGGACTTTTCGCTCCACATCGGTGGTTTTCCGGGGATAACGTATCAGGCACGTGCCCGGTTTCTATTAGAAATCAACTAAAACGGGAGCCGGCGGAAAGGTAAATATCGCCAAAAAATGGGAATTTTCGGGAAATATTCCAGGGACCCCCTTAAAAATGTCTAGACATGGGGGATCACTATGCGTACCCCCATGTTTACCTGCTGAAGGAAGTTGGGGTTTCTAATAGCCGCGGCAGGTGCATATGTGCGCTATGAAGAAGTGGTGAAGAATAGCACTTAGATTTTTCTTTTGTAAAAATAACTATTGCTATCAAATTTGGGGTACATGAAAATGGGGATAAGTATATTTTTAAGTCCCTAAAATGATATTTATAAATTCTGCAAAAATGCACCTGCCGTTACTCCTGCAATGAAGATAACACCTGCCGCATTTAATGGAACTCCTCTGGAATAAATTTTGCTATTTTTGAACTGTGTTACCTATTTTTTTTTTTTTTACACCCCCAAAATGAAACATCATTTTTGAGGGTGCCTGGTCAAGGTGTATCTCACAGAACATTCCGAAACATCCATCAGAATGTACACCATTTTGGATGATCAAAGTAATAGATCTTTGGCTAAATCAGAGTTATTTTACCTATTCAACATAGGGGAGAACCCCACTCCATACACACTAAACACATGTGCTGGGATGAAATATACATTAGGAAGAAGAGCAAGTGGATGCATAATAGAGACTGTGGATGGAAGCCTAAAACTTCCTCTTCCTACACTAATAGAGTGTGATCAATTGCCAAATAACAGGAGTGAGATCCCTACATCTGACATAGCATGTCATCACCCCCACTGGAGAGATATTGCTGATTACATCCCACCATTGGATAATGCTGTAAAAATTCTTCTTCTACTTGGCAAAGACATACTGAGGGTTACACAAAGTTCGTCAGCAACGCAACAGCCCTCACAATGAACCCTATGCCCAAAGACTTTACTTAGGATGGGTAATAATGGGTGATGTTTGTATTAACAAGGTGCACATACCAGACAACGTCAATGCACAACAGTTCAACAAGGTCAAGTGAATCATACTGACAGAGAGCTTACTACATGTGAGAAAGGTGGTGAAGGTATTGGTGATGCTGTATTTGATAAAGCCCCCATATTGGAGCGAAACCGGTCAGAGAATTACCTGCCAGTGATTATATATTACAGTAGCTTTGCTGCCACGTTACTGAAACTGGGATCTTGTGCTGTGGAAGCCTAATAAACTGAGCCTCTAGCAGGGAGCTGGAAGCTCCATCAGCACATATATACAAGCGGCTGTGACTCAGAACAGCTTACTTTGCCTGGGATTGTGCATTGGAAACTCCCTTGGTTATCAGCTGCACACATAAATCACCGACTAGACCCCCACTACTTACCAGGAGTGCCCACCGTGAGTGTGCTTCATAGGAGGTGTGTCCTTCCAAACTCAAAGGATTGTTCATGGGACTCTGCAACTAGGTATCGATGTGGTGAGAGACTGGGATAACAGTGTGCGCACTTATATCATACAGAAAGAGCTTTATATATTTATTATTGGATTTTCCACATGTCATTAATTTGACAAGAGACTGTTCCAGGCATCAAAGATCCAGTGATTAATTTCTATTAGAGGAAGTATATTTTATATATTTAAATTCTCAGGAGTGCATTTGAGTCTTTCTATATTGGTTAAATGTGATTATTTATAAGTGTAAATGTGATTATATGTACTGACATATTCCATTTTTATAAAGATTATTATCATCATATAGGTGGTGTCTTGAGAATTTTTTCTGCCATTTCGGGAACTACATACCTGTAGTATATTATTTATTTGTTTATTAGCGCATCACCATTGTCTTGTTGTGGTATCTCTATATTAGTAGTGGGCAGACACAAGCCCATTGGGTGAATTTGCTGCTATTATTTATAATATTCTATTCATTGATTAGCGCCCAGTCTTTTGTTTCTCTGTTGATGCTGACAACGAAGAAAGACAATAAAACTGCACCTTCAATGGAAGACAAGGAATTTATAAAAATTATGGATTAAGAATTCTTCAAAGATCAATCAAATAGTTGAGTTGCCCCATTCCCTTTTAATTCAACTAGATAAGAAACAAGTTTTTGAGATTCAACGTGCTGAGGCGTAACTTGGAAAATAACTCAGAAATTAAAGAGCAATTTGTAGCCTTTATGAAAAACATTTGATAACGGCCATGCAGAACAAGCTCCTCCACTTGAAAAGTGTGAAGAATGTTGGAATCTCCTAATCTTCGGAGCGTACCATCCACGAAAGCCAGTTCAGATAAGGTTGGTATTTGACTCAAGTGCTACATTTCAAGGTGGTACTGCAACAACGATGTGCATGATGAAATCATTGAATACCAAATAAAAGTGCATGTTTTTGGTAATAGTCCTTCACCTGCAGTGGCTACCTATGGACTTAGAAGAACAGCTCAAGAGGGAGAAATGGAATATGGCACTGATACTAGGCAATTCACTGAAAGGGATTTTGGACTTAAATTCCAGCCTACTGAAGATGAAGCTATACATCTACTCAAAAGAGCTCAAGCAATGTTAAATATTGCTAATTTGAGACTTCACAAGATAGTTTCAAACAGTACCCGAGTTATAAAGGTGTTCAACTCAGAGGATTATGCAAAGGATTTAAAGAACTTCGATCTATGCGTTGATACTCTTTTATAAAGACAGACACCTTCACATTCCAACTGTCAACGAAAGACAGACCATACACCTGAAGAGGTGTCCTGTCAACAGTCTCTATGACCCACTTGAATTTGTATACTATACACTTGAATTTGTAGCTCCAGTAACAATACAAGGGAAGTCTTTGCTAAGGGAGCTTTCAGCAGATTCACAAGACTGGGACGCACCACTTTCTTTAGGAAGGAAACAAGAATGGAAGATGTGAAAAGATTCCTTATGTTCCCTAGAGCATATCCAAGTTCCACGTTGCTACAGCTCTGTGTCACTCATTGTAGCAAAACGCAAGGAGATTTGTATTTTCTTAGATACTTCAACAAAGGCCATAGCTGCAGTCGCTTCCCTAAAGGTGACAGATCCTAAGGGAGCTTGCCAGGTTGGATTCATTCTAGGCAAGGCTAAGTTGGCACCACAACCTCAACACACTATTCCAAGACTCGAACTGTGTGGAGCTGTACTAGCAGCAGAAATAGCAGAGTCTATATCAGCAGAATCAGACATCAAACCGGATGCGGTTAAATACTACACTGATAGTAAGGCAGTTCTAGGTTACATAATAATAAACAAGAAGATTCCATGTGTATGTCAGTAATAGGGTGGAAAAGATCAGAAGATCTTTCTTAATTGCTAATAATTGTTAGCTAAATGCAGTTTTTGTTTATAAATTGCGTACCCTTGAATATATATTGTGTTACAAGATCTTCCTCCCTTGTCCAGCTTGCTGGGACTGGACGAGAGGAACCGATAGGTATAAATATGTACACTTTTCACCTAGGGCCGGCATTGGTTGATGTATACATCAGATTCACAAAGGCCATTAACTAAAAGTACCTTGAAATTCCTTACATGGAATGTTGAAGGGCTGAATACCCCTATAAAAAGGAAAAAAATATTGCGTCATTTAAAACATCTCTCACGAGATGTGGTATTTTTGCAGGAATCCCATTGGAAGCAAGGAGATTCAAATACTCTTAGGGACAATAGGGTAAAATAATTTAAAAGCGCATCTTTCACTACTAAAACCAAAGCGGTGATTATTCTATTTAGCAAATGTATTACTTATGAGATATTAGATGAAAAAGCTGACCCAAATGGTAGATTCCTATTTCTGAAAATACGGATAGAGGGTGACATTTTTACTTTTGCATGTATCTATGCTCCCCCTGGTTCTAATACATCCTTTTTTCAGACATATAATCTAATTTACAAGTTTGGGCAGAAGGAACTTTAATATTAGGGGGCGATCTTAATGTGACTATGGAACCTGCTGTAGATTCTTCAGGTGGCTCAGGGGGGGGAGGGTCTAGACGTGGTACACCACCCACTCTATCGTTACTTATAGACACATTCCAGTTGATAGACCCCTGGCGTCACTTACATCCCGTGTCCAGAGAATATACTTTTTTTTCCCATCCGCACAACTATGTTGGACTATTGGTTGATCTCTGAGCCCCTGCTACACAGAGTGTTAGATTCCGAGATAGCGGATATCCTGATATCTGACCATGCTCCAGTGTGGTTTTCTCTCAGTTTACAATCCCCTACTCTCTTTTCACATAATTGGCGTTTTCCAGACTATCTTTCCTCCTCGGAGGACTTTAAACAGCAATTAATAGGTAATTTTCAAAATTACATAGATGACAATATAATCCATAAACAAGATATCAATCTTCTCTGGCAAGCCTCTAAACCAGTCATGAGGGGCCATGTGATAGCCTATGTCTCACATAAAAGAAAATCTCTCAAGCAAAGGTTCCAACAGGCTAGTGCCTCGGTAGCCACAGCTTATGCTAAACTGGTGCAGGATCCTTCTGACTCCCATTCTGAGAGATATCGGGACACTAAAGCTGGCCACACACTAGACCAACTTACATCCAACCAGCCAACTTGTTGATTGGTTGGAATGAAAATCTGGTAATGTATGGGAGTAAATGATGATCAGCAATTTGCTCATAAATGCCAGGAAACAGATGAAAATGGTCGTCAGACAAGTTTGTTAAATGTTTAATCTAAACTATTTGTTCAAACAACAGTTTTGGTCCATTTTCCAGCATTTGGGAGCAAATTGCTGATTGCATTCCTTACCAGATTTACATTCCAACCAATCAACAAGTTGGCTGGTTGGATGTAAGTTGGTCTAGTGTGTGGCCGGCTTAAGGCTTTATATGACCTGTTATGTTTGGAACAAGCCCAAACTAACCTTAACTTTCAAAAGAACAAATACTTTCGTTGGGGGAACCGTCCTGGGAAGCTCTTAGCAAGAATGGTAAAATCTTATATATCGTCTAAACCTATTTCTTTAATTAAATTAAACACCTCTGAGTCCACTAGGATGCCTAATAAAATAGCGGAAGCATTCTTACAATATTATAAAACATTGTATCAGGCACCTATGGATGACTCAGATAAGGGAATGGAATTCTTAAATCAGGCAGGATTAACTAAACTCATATTATTATATAGGGAGAGTCTATTATTACCTATAACAGAGTAAGAGATTGCCTCTACTATTAAATCGTTCCCCACTGGTAAAACCCCGGGCCCTGACGGGCTGTCAGCAGCATATTATAAAATACTAATGTCACAGATCACTCCCCTTCTTTCAGTTTTATATAATTCAATACTTAATGGGAATCCATCACCACCTACATTCAATACTGCACGTATCATAGTCCTTCCGAAACCTAATAAAGATCATGCCCTGGTCTCCTCATACCGCCCAATTTCTCTGCTCAATCAGGACCTGAAATTGTTTTCCAAAATTATGGCCCAGCGTCTACAGTTACTACTCCCCAAATTACTACATCCGGCTCAAACAGGCTTTATTAAAGGACGTCACTCTACTCACAATATCCGCACTGTTTTAGCGGCAATGTACCAGTCACATGTGGAGAAAAGAAAAAGACAAATTGTGGTGAGTTGTGACGCTGACAAGGCATTCGATAGAGTGTCTTGGTCTCATTTAATACGTATATTTAATTACCAAAGGTTTGGCCCTGATTTCATTCACATATTCAAAACACTATATCAGGATCCGAAAGCCTTTCTGACAATAAATTCTTTAAACACCCGACCATTTTGTCTGACTCGAGGTACGAGACAAGGTTGCCCGCTCTCACCATTACTTTTTGATTTGGCCCTAGATCCCCTACTACGCCATTTTGAAAAGGCAGGGGGCTGGCGAGGCATTTTCTTGGCAAAGCATGAGATAAAATTTTCGGTCTTTGCTGATGATCTTTTATTGTATTTTGCTAACCCCAGGGAGGCTATACCGCTCCTCCTGCAGATCCTGCAAGTATTCGAGGAGATAGCAGGTTTTAAAATTAATTATGCTAAAACTGAGGCCTTGGCCTTTTTTGGGGAGGCTAGGGCAGGATGGGGAGACTCCTTTCCCTTTAAATGGGCAGATAAATACATAACTTATTTAGGTGTCAATGTTCCTTCACATCCTTCTCAATTGTATGCTGTTAATTACACTCCACTGTTGTTAAAAACATACACAGATTTTAATAAATGGGCCCATCTCCCATTGTCCTATATAGGTAGATGCCATCTTTATAAGATGATTAGTTTCCCTGAATTTCTTTACATTCTTCAAATGCTACCACTTATCCCAGATAAGAGAGATCTTAGACTTTTTAATCAGGCTTTACAAAAATTCATATGGGATGGAAAACGCCCCAGAATCTCACTGTTTAAGTTGCAACAACAGACACATTTAGGAGGGGTAAATCTACCATGTCTCAGACAATATGCCCAGGCCGCTAATTATAGAATAGCAATGGACTGGATTGGAGGTCATAACACTAATACCACGTACTCTATGGAGCAGGCATTTACTCCATACCATAATTTGGTGTCTCTTTTACACACCCATCCTCTTAGTTTAACTCCCGCAGCTAAAGAAAACATGTTAATAAATACGACATGCATAGCATGGCGAGTTACTAGAGCACAATTTCACTTATCCAAACAGTCCTCACTATTTTTACCATTATGGGGAAACCCATCTTTTCCACCTGGCAATTCAACCCAATTTCAACACTGGCATACTAGTGGTATTAGATATATTTATCAATTTTTACATGACCAAACACTCCAACCTCTCACTCGCTCCCAAATGCAGGAGAAGTTCCCCTCTCTTATCATTCCTTTATGTCCTTATTTGCAGGCAATGAGTTATATTCAGACCATGTTGCGTGTATTTTTGGCAGCTGATTTAAACTGGCGTCTGGATGATGCGTTGCGCAAACCACAGGGACCTTTTTCTACTTCCTTTATATATTCCTGTGCCCGACCTCTTATTAATTTAGAGACAAGTACTACAGGACTTGCAAAATGGAAGGAGGTCTTCCCGCAAATCCCCATAGAGACTATTGCTCTTCCATGTCTTAAAATGAATAAACGATTGGGATCAGTCTCTTATAATGAAATGCATCTCAAAATTTTGCACAGAGCATATTACACCCCCAAACTGAAATATATTATTGGAGATGCACCTAATGCCAATTGTTATAAATGTTCAGCACCTGCCGCCGATATAGTACACTGCCTGTGGGATTGTCCACGCGTACAGGTTTTCTGGGATGAACTTGATAGCTATATAAAAGAGATTCTAAATATTGCTTTTGTGATCTCTAAAGAATGGGCTTTCTGGAATATAACCACAAACACACATTCACAGGGTTTGACAAAAGGAAATGTTACTTCTGACCAAATTGACTGCAGCTGCCAAGAAGACCATTCTCTCACAATGGATTGAACCTAACCCACCTACCCTTATGTTATTACATCCTAGAATAATATTTCTGTTTACAATGGATTGGACAGAGACGTCCACCAATAAAGAAAACCTTACTGAAAAGTTTTTTGGTACATGGTTACCTTATATTCATACATTATCCCCATCACATAAGGATTCTTTACAGAGATGTTTCCAACTAACGTCATGGTTTAATTTGGAAGTACTTGACAATGGTCCTCCCTTTTGATTTTGATCCTGCTTATGATTTTGACTCATACTACAACTATGAGACGGCCTGTTAATGTTAAAGTTAATGGTAATAATAATGGTAATTATGACTGTAACTAAATATGTAACAGTGTTTGTAGCTACTTCTTGTGTGCGTAACTGCAATTTATATTTATATTTGGATTTATATACTGCAAATATTATAATTGTTTTGTTGGATGATTCTCGGCAATGTGTTTATCATGCTGAGGATTATTTAAGATGTAATTGTATTGCAATATATCACTTTCCTAACAATAAAATGTTTTTTTTTAAAAAAAAGAAGATCTTTCTTACCGGAACAATGGACTACAGATAAAAACCCTGCAGATCACGCCACTAGGTCAGTTCCTGCAACACTTCTGATGAGCACCACCTGGTTAGCAGGTCCAACATTCTTGTTGCAATCAGATGATGAATCACTCATTGCCAGAGACTCTTTTGAATTGATAAACCCTGAATCTGATGCAGATCTTCACCCACAAGTAACTACGTTGTACGTTATTACTGTTACAAGGGATCAGCTAGATCTACAGTACATCATTTTGAATATTTTTCAAAGTGGATGACACTCAGATATAGCACGACTCATTCATATTGCGCAGTATCTTGCTAATACCTTTTGGAATCGTTGGAAGCGTGAGTACCTGACTACTCTATAAAATCATTGTACATGTAAATGGCAATCAAATTGTTCCAACTTACAAGAAAAAGACCTTGTGCTACTTAAAAACAAGCAGGTCAATCGAAATTAATGGCCAATGGAACTAATTGTTACAACCTTTCCCAGCGGAGATGGAAAGATTCAGAAAGTAGCAGTTAAAGTAATTAAACATGGAACTGCTAAGACATTCGTCAGACCAATTATAGAGACTGTGCTTCTTATGTCTCATTGTGATCTTGTGTAATTGTTATGCATGCGTTACAATGATTTTGTCTTTTTCTTATGTGTTTGTACAGTTAAATAGTGATATCTACAGATATCAGACGGGGAGTGTACTGTTTCCACAGCACTTCTATTATGGTACTATTTAGTCTTGTCAGTGATTTTATGTGACAAGCTTATATTTTGCCTTTTACAATGTGACAGGTCAAAGGGTTGAATCCTCCATTTTATTTTAATGCAGTTATTCTATGTATGAGTTGCTGACAGGCTGTGATTCAGTCTCCACTACCCTACAGGCTTATATCTTCTTACAGCACATTGGACCTAATTCAGACCCGCTCGCAAGTGCTGAGCACTCGCAAGCGGGTCGATGTTGCCCAAGTGCGCATGCGCGAGACCCGAATAACGCCAAGAAGTCGTTATGGGTCTCGCACCAAAGGGGGCGTGCTGTCGATGGTGATTGAATGCCTACCATCTGGGGCCGACCCCACTGACATCACTAGTGATGTCAGTGGAAGTGCTTTTGGCTCTGATAGAGCCAAAAGCACTCCAGGGCTTGCGGCAGCGAGACCCTACCACGAGGGTCTCGTCGCAAGCCCGATGGTCGCGATGGTCTTGACCATCGCGACCATCATTTTGGCCGCTCGCTATAGCTGTGGGTGGTCACCCACAGCTATGCGAGCGGCCAGGAGGCCACTCCAAAAGGTAGGAGGGACGGCCCTGATTCAGAGCGAGTGCTCTGTCAGAGCGTCCGGCTCTGAATCAGGGCCATTGTTTATTTCTTATTGTATTTGTTACCCCACAAGTACTGTACAGTGACCTACACTGCAGAACCACAGCTGTCTTATATAGAATCATTCCAGTCGGTATTAATAAAAGGAAGAAAGTTCCTGAAATCTCATTGTCTGTGAATTAAATGATGAACTTGGTTTAGCTATCTGAATAGTTACATACTCCTTACGAGTAATGAGGGTCAGAATACCGATTGTATGTATTATAACTGTAATGGGACACTTAAACATGTATATGTATATACGGTATGAGGGTGTGTCTATATTATTATTATACACATAGGGTCTGTATATGTTTGTATATGTGGGTAATCAATACAGGTACTGTTTGGATTTGAGATATGAGAGTACAGAAATCCTCGGATAGATTCTGGCAAATGCCAGAAGGGCCGCCGGAGTCCGCACCGGTAACACGTACAGAGAGCTGATTAAGTCACTCAAAACCCCGCCCCCTACTGTACGAGGCCAGTAAGCAGTGGGTGCCGTCACTGTTCTGCGCTAGTGCGCTTCATAGGAGGTGGGAGCCTGACTGTGCTGCCCGCCCTCACTGACATGCATCAGCCATTGCGGAGAACACACACCACAGCACTGCAGCAGGCAAGAGGAACAGAGTGGGAGGAGACTGAAGAGCAGGAGCAAAAGGTCAGTAGGTGCACGTAGCCATGGACCTCAATGGGGGAGGTGAGAAACTCCCTCAGGCTCTCCACTGTTCCGTGCAGCAGCAGAATAACCCCTGCATTGCTGGAATTGGCCACTGTATACAGTATGTACAGTGGCCAGTTCCAGCAATGCAGGGGTTAATTTGCTGCTACACGAACAGTGGAGAGACTGAGGAAGACTCTCACCTCCCCCATCCTGGTCTGGGCAGTGGGCACATGCAGACACTTGATTTTCCTGGCTGTCACTACACACATTACACGCAGGCTGCTATTCTGCCTCTGGAAGCAGCAGTAATGGAATGTTCTCCTGGATGGAGCAAGAAAGGAGCTGCTGTTAACTTGCTTGTCTCAGTAGCTGCTCCTAATGCACTGAGGAATGGGGAGGCACCGCATGCATGCACAATCACTAGCAGGAATACCTCCATGTATATACAATCAGACCCCCTCCTCCCAGCCTGTCACCAGGAGGGATGCAGTCACCACCTGGCACCTGCAGAACAGCACCAGGTACCTGCAGTCTCAGCCCCATTCATGATATGCCCTCTCTCACTCTGACTCCCCCTTGCCCCGACCAGCTGCATGACATCACTCAGACAGCTACTGATTGGCTGTGACCAGTGTCAGTCAGTATCGTAGATATTACAACTTGCATGTAGCTAAAAGCTCCTACACCACCACCCTGACACCGATATACCCACCTCTACCGCTCTCCCTGACCCCTCCATGCCCACATCTACCTCTCTGCACTACCCCTCTGACCCCTTCATACCCGCCTCTATTTCTCTGCACTACCACCCTGAACCTTCCATACTGTACCTGCCACTATGTATCTGCACTACGTACCCTAAACTACACCTCTGCACTTAGCCCTACATAATTGACATACCCAGTACTACAACACTGATTTGTGAAGCCACTGGTTTTGTTTGCCTACAACCAGACTCACATCCCTCACGAGGCCGCGCCTCTCCCCATGAGAATCCACTTCTTTTCTGGAGTGCGCGCGCGCCTGTGACCTCACACCGAAATCCCGACGCCCGGCATACCGAACGTAGGTAAGCCGGGCGTCTGGGGACCTGTTAGCCAGGCGGGGGAGGGGGGGTTTAGGTTTAGGGATTCCCGGGGGAGGTTAGGGTTAGGCACTAAGGGGGCTTCATCCACAGCGGAGCGGCAAGTGAGAACCAACGCACGCTGACACACTTCTCCACTAAGATTGGAGCTTTAGTGTACTTCGTCCCACAAGACCAGAGGGAAGCTACACCCGCCTGCAGGGCTTTTACCACGGCTGAGGCACACGCTGACACACTTCTCCACTAATATCGGAGCCTTGGTGTAACCCGTCACACAAGACCAGCGGGATTAACTCTCCATCCAAATCAGCTTGCCGGATACTGCTATATACTATGAAATCTACCCAGATGACCATCCTATAAGGTGACTACCTGATTTCTTACATCGGATTAATCTGTTTAAGTCCTTAATATTGGGATATAAAATACTTAATACATGGGACAGTAAAGAAGTAAGAAATTACTATCTACTTACCACAGAAATATACGGGACTCACTTGTGGTGGAAACTAAATCCATCCTTTGCATCATATAAGGGACACATTGACGTATTTATTATCTGATATACACTAGGGGCCTATGTATCAAAGCTTGATGAGAGATAAAATTGTGAGATATAAATCACCAACCAATCAGCTTCTAACTTACATTTTGGGGTATATTTACTAAGGTGCGGGTTTTTAGAAGTGGTTTTGTTGCCCATAGCAACCAATCAGATTCTAGCTATTACCTTCTAGAAGGTGCTAGATAAATGTTAAGTAGAATCTGATTGGTTGCTATGGGCAACAAAACCACTTCTAAAAACCCGCACCATAGTAAATATACCCCTTTATATGTTTTGTTTGAAAAATGACAGTTAGGAGCTGATTGGTTTACACGTTTTCTCTCACAATTTTATCTCAAGCTTTGATACATAAGCCCCTAAGTGTGAAGCATCTGTATTGTATTGTTAATTTATTATCACTTTTAATAAAAAAAAATTTTGTGATATCACATCGCTCAGTATAGCAATTCATGCTTTATTTTATAGCTATATTTAAATTTATATTTAACCTTATATTAACTTTATTACCCTTTTTCATTAAGAGTCTATTAACACTTTGCCCTGTTCAATTGTTTTACTCATGTCTACTAGACTATGGGGCTGATTCTGAGTTTGGAGCAAAGCAAAAAAAGCAAGTAACTTTGCTCATGGACAGGTGGCGTCCCTCCCTACGGTGACACCCGATGCAGAAAAGGTTGTAGTGCGCGTGGCCACACTGCCCGAACCCCATAATCACTCCAGGGGGTCCCGGGGGTGCGGACTGCCCACCCGGGGACTACTCGATTTCCAAACAAAGTACAGATGTGTCCTCGCACATCTTTTCTGCAGTCGCACCAAATATTCCCTCTCTGCACGCCATGTTTCCGTGAGACTCTGCTAGCGCTCTTCCAAGTCGCAATGTGATTCAAGGAGACTGTGCTGATTCATTTGAAATGCGACACATGTATATCTCTATGTGACTGAGTCTCTGAATCAGCTTATGAAGTGCTACGATGCAGCAGCCGCAGCTTTTTTTCCATGCCTAATCCCGTTTACAGACTCAGACGCACACAGAAATACATCTATATCAACTTAATCAGCAGTCTCCTGCTGCATCCTAGTCACATTTTTGACAAAAAAGATGCCCGTGTTGCAGGGGACCTAGCTGCTCACTCGTGCCAGGCATGTTGCGCTGGTGTATTAAGGATAAATGTAGGAGGACACACCTGTAGAATGCATTTGGAAATTTGAGCTATAGTACTGTGCTGGCCAGGATTATTGTGCTCAGCTCCTAGAGCAGGCCTGGTCAATCTGTGGCTCTGGTCAATCTGTGGCTGTCCAGCTGTTGTGAAACTACAAGTACCAGCTTGCCCTGAGAATATTTTGCTATTAGGGAATGCTAAAACTGTGGCAGGGCATGCTGCGACTTGTAGTTTTACAACAGCTGGAGAGACACAGATTGGGCGGCCTGTCCTAGATCATCCAGTAGACCTTTCGATATTGCAATAAGTACTCACTCCGTCCTAATGGACTGATGTAGCGTGCACTGCTGAATGCAGATTCCCGATGTTTGGGAATCTGCACAGGCGCAGGACCCAATCTGTGAGTGTGCAGAATGGGTCCTGCTAACTCGCTCGCAGACTGGCAGCAGTGATTGACAGTCTGCTGCCATTTGTGGGCGGGGAGGGGGCGGCGATGCCCTGTTTATTGAAACGGAGGCGAGTCGCCGCTGTTGCGGGGGAGGGAAGACGCCAGGATCTCCGTGGGCTGACGGAGATTTCCTGGCCTCTTCCTCTAAACAGCGGCGGCCGGCTGTGGGACCCCATGGGTCACCTCAGCCGGCCGATGGTACGCAGATGATCCGATGCTGCGTTGGACAACGCAGCTCGGATATGTAATGCACATGAGGCGTGATGCCTCCTGTTGCATTACAATATCTGCAAGGATTGCAATTGCAAAGCTGCATTTCTTGATAAGACTGAAAAGTAATAACATTGGTCATATTATGCAGGGGGCTTTTGCTGATCTCACAGGCTGGAAGACTGTAAAATAGCAGTGTTTATAGCAGAAACAGGAGTGAGCACAGCTCAAAAACTTATGGTAGACATGACTAATCTGATTTTGTCTACCTTGTATTTCCCTGATCTATGAATAGTACCAGGGGTGTAACTCCCAGAGACAATGGAGGCACCTGCCTCAGGGTGCCAGGGGCTCTTCCATCTATAGCATGTACAGCAGCATTTGTGTAGTTCACAGGGGAAAATGAGTGTGACCACTGATCTTCCACTGCAGCGACGCACCTGCTGCTGCTGTAGCATTGATCAGCTCTCAGCCTGCGCTGCAGCAAGCGATGGTGCACCCGATACAGTGAGTTGGTACCCGAGACACCTGTCTGACCTCCTAGCCCAGGAACCACTGGTACTGAGCCACCTGCCAGAACCGCTTATTCTGCATCACAACAAATGGTGGCTCACCAGCATATGCTGCTGCAGAGTCGGCTGAAACTCGGTGAGTCTATCTCTAACCCACCAGCCGTTGTCACACAGCGTACCTGGAGCAGTGGAACAAAATTTACATATCAGGCATAATTGTATATGAGCATCTCTGCTTGATTCGGCGCTTTCAAGGCTAAGCTTATAAAAGCCACAGCGAAACGCATATCAGTGTCCTGCTGTGTGTCAGATGTTACAAATTATGTTTATATGTTTACTTTATATATATATATGTTTGTACCTATGCACTTACGTTACGAGAACTATCTCTCAGTCTTGATATGCAGGACCCCAGGGCTTGGTAGCACCGAATCAGGTACAGACACTCATATACAATTACACCTGATATGTAAATTATCATACACCTCTAGGCCCCATAGAATCATATTCACATAATCTATTTAAGAGGATTGCGCGGGTATCTATCTATCTAACATATGTTTTTCCTTTTTTTTCTGGGGGGTTTGGGGGGGCACCAAACTCTAACTTGCCTCCGGGCAACTGGGATGAACTTACACCCCTGAATAGTACACTGTGCTTTCCCCACTCTCCAATGCTGCGGAGCACTATAGCAACTTATACAGC
Source organism: Taudactylus pleione (assembly GCA_031769625.1). Taxonomy (NCBI): domain Eukaryota; kingdom Metazoa; phylum Chordata; class Amphibia; order Anura; family Myobatrachidae; genus Taudactylus; species Taudactylus pleione. The sequence goes on along the minus strand of JAUIMM010000368.1, from coordinate 6,943,554 downwards.
TACTGTAGAAGTAAATAGTGACCTGTAGCAGATGTAGAGATGTGAACATGCATTAATAATGTATGACGGGTACAACACAATATCATGCAATGAAATCAATAGAGCGTTACCATGCTTTAACGGGTTGTAACTCGACAACAACACAATATTACTACAGCCTACAGTTTAAGGAGACAGTGGTTTGATTCTTACCGGCTCAGATGACTTGAGCATAGATACGGGCTGCGAAAAATGTTAATGTGTTACAGATATCATCATAGGAAGCGGCATGTAAAGTTTACTGTCTAATGAAGCATGTCACCAATGTAGTTTCATTATAAGTGTTCATCGGTGATACAAGTTTGCTTAGACAAAAACATTAAATAGAGTACTGGCTGTAACTAGAGGTCTTCCAATACTCCCTAAGCAGGTTACCATAGAATTTTGTTAATTAACCAAATATATTTTCAGTAATGGAAGAACTCTGAATTTTTGCTTTTCAGACTGGTGTCATATATAAAACAAAATGTATTTAAATAGATATACACATATTTATACAAAATAGTGACCATTTATTATTTAAAGACATAACAACTTACCACTCAATTTACATCCATCAAGCCCTCTCATCACATATCACTTAAATCTAATGTCTATCAACCCAATGTATGTCTTCCAATATTCTTATTACTGTAAAGGTGCCTATCCACTAGCAGATAGTGGCACGACCGTACGATTATAACATTGTAATCGTACAGTCATTCCTCTTCCCCTGCAGTGCCTACACTGAACGATATGTCATTCAGCGCAGGCACCCTCTCTCATTACTGAACATGGTCAATCTGTCATTATCAGCAGATTGACTGGCATGTTCAGGCGATGATTGATGTCGAAAATGACCAGCGGGAGCGCGCATCGCTGGTCGTTTTTGACATTTTCATGCACGATTAATGAGTGATTGAACGATAACAATATCGTTATCGTTCAATCGGCAAGTGGATACGCGGCTTTATACCATGAAGCTCATTACTATAGTGTTTACATTTGTTGGTAATCATTATTCCTTTATACTCTGCACATGGCACACATGCTGGTCTGAACTATTTAACAGTGTTATTATGTCCTGCTCCTGTTATTCCACATCATCTACAATAGCCCAGGATGTATTCATTACTTTCTATTAAATTCACAATTAATAAAATTAATTTAATTGAGCCAAGATACAGTATTGGGAAAATCAGGAGCTGAATATTGTAACTATGTGAAAATGGCTCACATTGGAAGGCATACATTGTGTGCTGTCATATAAACAACTTATACTATGCAAGAATATTGGCACAAATAAAATCATGAATAGCAGACAACATACAGTATACTATGCATTGGTGTATGTGGATTCATTTGAACCTGACACTTGTGCCTGCTTGTGATTGGAAAGGCAGGAAGGGTGACTGAAGAGGCAGTTTGATGTGGACTGAGGGCCTAATTCTGACACGGTCGCAAGCGCTGTGCGCTCGCAACCGGGTCGATGGTGGGACAGTGTGCATGCGCGAGACCCGGATAGCAACGGGCAATCTGTCGCTCCGGGTCTCGTACCAAAGGGGCGGAGGCGTTCACATGGGACGGAGGCGTTCACATGGGACGGAGGCGTTCCCATGTGAACGCCTCTGTCTGGGGCCGGCCCCACTGACATCACTCGTGATGTCAGTGGGAGAGATTTCGGCTCTGTTAGAGCCGAAATCTCTCTGGGGCTTGCGGCAACGAGACCCTACCACAAGGGTCTCGTCGCAAGCCTGATGGTCGCGATGGTGTTGACTATCGCGACCATCTTCCTGGCCGCTAGCTATAGCTGTGGGTGGTCACCCACAGCTATGCGAGCGGCCAGGAGGCCGTTCAAAGAAAAAAATAGCCCGGCCCTGATTCAGAGCGAGCGCTCTGTCAGAGCGTCCGGCTCTGAATCAGGGCCTGAGTACAAGTGTGTGATTGTGTAACTGCAAACAGATGCAGTCCTGCACAGTCACATACAGTATATGCCGGTCAAAGCTGTAACAGTTAAGGTGTCTGAGGTCTGCTGTGTTGGGTATGTGTTGGGAGGTATATCCTACTCACTGCCACTCTGCACAGGTGCACACAACAATGCAGAGGTATTATCATGGTAGAGGAGTGTTAGGATGGGATGTAGTCGGAATCCAGGTGCACACAATGCCGGTGGTCATGAACATTTGTGACACATTGACACATAAATACATACTGACACAGTGGTTCGGAATCACTCATGTAAATTATTACACTACAGTATACCCATGAAGGGGATGTAATCGGCACCCCGACGGTCAGGATGCCGGCGGTCAAAAACCCTGCACCGGAATCCAGACAGCTGCTATCCAGATGGTGAGTATTAGGGTTAGGCTGCAGGATGGGAGGGTGAGGTTTAGGCACTAGGGGAGGGTTAGGGTTAGGCTGCGGGAAGGGAGGATTAGGGTTAGGCTGCAGGAGGGGGGTTAGGGTTAGGCACTAGGGGGAGGGGGAGGGTTAGGCTGCGGGAGGGGAGGATTACAGTTAGGCCGCAGGAGGGGAGGGTTAGGCACTAGGGGGAGGGGGAGGATTAGGCTGTGGGAGGGGAGGATTAGGGTTAGGCCGCAGGAGGGGAGGGTTAGGCACTAGGGGGAGGGTAAGTGTTAGGCTGCGTGAGGGGAGGATTAGGGTTAGGCTGCAGGAGGGGGGGGTTAGGCACTAGGGGGAGGGTGAGGGTTAGGCTGCGGGAGGGGAGAATTAGGGTTAGGCTACAGGAGGGGAGGGTTAGGCACTAGGGGGAGAGTGAGGGTTAGGCTGCGGGAGGGGAGGATTAGGGTTAGGCTGCAGGAGGGGGGTTAGGGTTAGGCACTAGGGGGAGGGTTAGGCTGCGGGAGGGGAGGATTAGGGTTAGGCCGCAGGAGGGGAGGGTTAGGCACTAGGGGGAGGGTGAGGGTTAGGCTGCGGGAGGGGAGGATTAGGGTTAGGCTGCAGGAGGGGGGGTTAGGCACTAGGGGGAGGGAGAGGGTTAGGCTGCGGGAGGGGAGAATTATGGTTAGGCTACAGGAGGGGAGGGTTAGGCACTAGTGGGAGAGTGAGGGCTAGGCTGCGGGAGGGGAGGATTAGGGTTAGGCTGCCGGAGGGGGTTTAGTGTTAGGCACTAGGGGGAGGGTTAGGCTGCGGGAGGGGAGGATTAGGGTCAGGCTGCTAGAGGGGAGGGTTAAGGTTAGGCACTAGGGGGAGGGTGAGGGTTAGGCTGCGGGAGGGGAGGATTAGGGTTAGGCTGCAGGAGGGGGGGTTAGGCACTAGGGGGAGGGTGAGGGTTAGGCTGCGGGAGGGGAGGATTAGGGTTAGGCTGCAGGAGGGTTAGGGTTAGGCACTATGGGGAGGGGGAGGGTTAGGCTGCGGGAGGGGAGAATTATGGTTAGGCTACAGGAGGGGAGGGTTAGGGTTAGGCACTAGGAGGAGAGTGAGGGTTAGGCTGCGGGAGGGGAGGATTAGGGTTAGGCTGCAGGAGGGGGGTTAGGGTTAGGCACTAGGGGGAGGGTGAGGGTTAGGCTGCCGGAGGGGAGGATTAGGGTTAGGCCGCAGGAGGGGAGGGTTAGGCACTAGGGGGAGGGTTAGACTGCGGGAGGGGAGGATTAGGGTTAGGCTGCAGGAGGGGGGTTAGGCACTAGGTGGAGGGTTAGGCTGCAGGACTGGAGGATTAGGGTTAGACTGCAGGAGGGGAGGGTTAGGGTTAGGCACTAGGGGGAGGGTTAGGCTGCGGGAGGGGAGGATAAGGGTTAGACTGCAGGAGGGGAGGGTTAGGCTGCAGGAAAGGTGGGTTAGGGGAAAGGATAGGGTTAGAATACTTACCTGCATGCTTCAGGATTCCACCCGGGATTAACACTGCCGGGATTCTGACCGCCAGCATTATCAATGCTGGGATCGCGTACCCAACCCATAGCACAGCCTAGTGCTTTTGAATCACTCAACACGCTCCGGAAGCATGGCACATTCAGACATGATGCAGCCATACCCCAAACAGGACGCTGGCTCAACCCAAGGAGTGTTCCAGTTACTAAAATAATAGCAATGGAATTTCATTTTTATCACTAATTATTTCAGTTATTATTATTATAGATTATTGAAATGACTCACCAAATCCATGCAGACACCATCTTTTTGGGACAGAATGACAGATAAATGTATGGTTCCCAAAACATGTTCGGGGTGCTGTGGATCCTTTAAGTTTAACACAACATCTTTTGAGCTGAAAAATAGAATGATCATAAATATAAAACTGTAAGTAAATACTAATGTATCATACAAATGTAATGACTGGTAGTATAATAGATGACTGCTGAAATAAGGTTTTCTTTGTTACTGTATATATTCTTTTTTACATCCAGTATATTCAGAATGAATTCACCAAGCCTTATTATATCTTGTTACATATTCAGTAACATTTTATTTTGACAAAAACATGTTATTCTTATTTTCTGCACTGCATGTCAATACTGTGGCACATGAGCAACATAAACTAATGCCATTTGCCTTGACAGAAATCATCCTGTATCTTATAATTGATAGGAGTACTGCACAGCAGCCAGACGCATACACATGTATATTTAGCCCGAGTTTTGTCAGTAACTGCACCAGCAGTGTTCAGCTGACACTTGTGCTTATGTTCTCAGAAAAAAAGAAGTTGCTTCTAATTTAGCAGTTTATATATAGAGGGGGGGGGGGGGGGGGGCGTACAAAATAAGGATGTTATTACCTATTACATTTCAACAAAGGAATACCTTGAAGGACCAAGGTTATAGATAATGGTGAAATGATTCTCTAATTACAATAATATACTGATGCCAAAGATGTAAAAAGTGTTAGGTAAATACCTAAACACTACCATTCCATGCCAACAGCCAAAAAGAAGGACTCCATATTAATATCAAATAAAAACAATTGAATTTACAGACATATATGTTATTAAAATACAATCTCTCAGAATACAGTTTACACAATTTTCTGTAAGGTTTTCCACTCTCAAGGTAGAAAAAAATACCAGCCTTTTTTCAGGGGTACAGATTTCAAGTCCGTGCATCCCACAGCTGCTTTCCCTACACGTTTGGTCTCCTTACGAGACTTCATCAGGGGGTATCTCAAGAATAGTAAAAAAAATGATCCAAAAATGTGTATAACACAGCATGTCACACTTGCTTTTCTGCTAGAAACCAATTCAATCAGGCGTCCGGAAAAATGAACTGTGCCACCTTAAAAGTGGGTGCATTTGTAATTAGACACAAATAGGTGTAACAATCAGGATGGGTGTAAGGAGACAGGATAATCATCCAATTAATGGAAATGACCCACGTCACAGTTAGCCAGCAGGAAAATTTGTGTGGATCTGAGAGCCTGTCTAATTTATTCAGACTCACAAAACTTATTCTGGGTTGAGGAGCTGACTAGTTTGCATACTATGTGGCTATGAGTCGACTAATCATGAAGTTTTGCGAGTCTGAATAAAATATCTATTTTTTTATCATTAAAGGAGCACTGCCTGGTTGTCTTTTAAATTGGCATTGAGTGCAGACTATATATAAAGTAAAGTCCCTGGTTTAGTGGTCTGTCTGTTCATTCGGGCTAATCTCTTGAACCACTGGACGGATTTTGATAGGGGTTTTTACTATTCTATAAAGAATTGGTTGAGGAAGGTTTAGGTGTATGACAAAAGGGACAAAAGGGAGCCGAGCAGTGACAATTTAGTGAAGCAAGTCACAAAACAAATCTTGCACCAAGCTGCTGTATAGGAGCTGGCCAGATTACTGAAAAAGCAAATGAGCATCGGAAACTGAGGCTTGGAAAGATACAAGTCACAGAAAAAACTGTTGTGCTGTGTGTGTGTGATTGAGTGACTGCTGCTGCAGGGCTGAGGGATACACTCTGATTGGCTCTCTGAGACAATGAGAGCCAATCAGAGATAGCAATGTGCCCTGTTGTTTAGCAGCATCCTAAAGAGGGAAGGGAGTCAGGGACTGAGCAAGGTCACATCTGAGGCACATAGAGAATGAGAGACAGCCTCCAATGAACCCATGAAGATGCCATGATGCAGACAGAGTAGCCAGGAAGGAGCCAGGGGAGGCACAGCTATCAGGAATTTAATATAAACAAACATTAATCGGAACACCATCAAATGATTTCCATTCGATGGTGACAAACATCGGATCGCCACCATCAAATGGTAAAATCATTACCATTGGAACAAAAATATTGATGGCTGTTAACCGTCAGGTGCTGATGTCCATCCCTATGCTGGACCTACAGGTGGACTCCGGCCACCACTCCACCATGAAGTGCTCCCTCTCAAGCGTGATGTTCCCACTCAGCCACATGCCCTCGGTGAATAGGAGGCACCTCCCATGGAAATCAGCGCTTTTCTTGGATAGGGGAAGCTCAACAGGAATCCCAGGAAATACAGGGTACATTGTGCAAAAAGAACATTGCTCTTTGCCATGTTTGGCAGCTGGGGAGGGGAGCACATGGAGGCTGCAGAAATATGTACAGGCTCCCCAGCCCCAGGGACATGCTGCTGATAATGCTTACAGTAGCTGCAATACAAATCTCTCATTAATGATTCTCCTGCTCTTCCCAGCACATCCCAGTGTCCGGGCCCCATCCAGCTGCAGGGCAGCAGCAGTGGGGGTTGTGGTGACACTGGTGAGATACTCCCTGCAGGAGTGAGAAGCAAGGGGTTGTGATGAGAGGCAGAGGCCTGTGGTATGATGCAGGGGGCTGTGGTAAGAAGCAGGAGTGAGAAGCAGGGACCTTTGGTGAGATGCAAGGGGTTGTGGTGAAATGTAGGGGGCAGTAGTGAGATGCAGGATGCTGTTGTGAGATGCAGGGGGCAGGAGTAAGAAACAGGAGGTTGTTGTCAGATCCTGGGGGCTGTGGTGACATGGCGTGAGTTGTTATGATATGCAGGGGACTGTGGTGACATGGCGTAAGTTGTTATGAGATACAGAGGACTGTGGTCACATGGCGTAAGTTGTTATGAGATGCAGGGGACTGTGGTCACATTGCGTAAGTTGTTATGAGATGCAGGGGACTGTGGTCACATGGTGTAAGTTCTTATGAGATGCAGAGGACTGTGGTCACATGGTGTAAGTTGTTATGAGATGCAGAGGACTGTTGTCACATGGTGTAAGTTGTTATGAGATGCAGAGGACTGTGGTCGCATGGCGTAAGTTGTTATGAGATGCAGGGGACTGTGGTCACATGGCGTAAGTTGTTATGAGATGCAGGGGACTGTGGTCACATTGCGTAAGTTGTTATGAGATGCAGAGGACTGTGGTCACATGGCGTAAGTTGTTATGAGATGCAGGGGACTGTGGTCACATGGCATAAGTTGTTATGAGATGCAGGGGACTGTGGTCACACTGCGTAAGTTGTTATGAGATGCAGGGGACTGTGGTCACATGGCGTAAGTTGTTATGAGATGCAGGGGACTGTGGTGACATGGCATAAGTTGTTATGAGATGGAGGGGACTGTGGTGACATGGCATAAGTTGTTATGAGATGCAGGGGACTATGGTCACATGGCATAAGTTATTATGAGATGCAGGGGACTGTGGTCACATGCTGTAAGTTGTTATGAGATGCAGGGGACTGTGGTGACGTGGCATAAGTTGTTATGAGATGCAGGGGACTGTGGTCACATGGCGTAAGTTGTTATGAGATGCAGGGGACTGTGGTCACATGGCGCAAGTTGTTATGAGATGCAGGGGACTGTGGTCACATGGCGTAAGTTTTTATGAGATGCAGGGGACTGTGGTCACATGGCGTAAGTTGTTATAAGATGCAGGGGACTGTGGTGACATGGCGTAAGTTATTATGAGATGCAGGGGGCTGTGGCGATATTAAATTGCTCCTGTGCATCTTAGGGCCTGATTCAAATGTGTATGCTATTTCAATATTCACGCAGTTGAGCGACTATCGGTGGACTGCGCATGTGTTTATTAGCCACAATGTGCACGCACAACGATTGAATTGTAATCAAATGTGACTACGATTGTAGTGAAGATTGATAGACAGGGGCAGTTTTCTGGGAGGTCACAGAGAGTGGCAAAAACGCAGGCGTGTCTTGACCATTTTCGGGGAGTGTATTTGCCGACATCTGCGATCCCTTATGCAGAAAATATGGCGCCAGCGTCTGTTACCTCTGCCATTCTGCGTGACCATAGGGTTACGTAGTTGGTTGATTATCGAAGGATCTGGAACCATTGCAGTATGTTTGTATGCAGTTGCTTGGATCTGTGAGGTCGTCGATGGGCGTCTCAAAACATTTTCAGGCGGCTGTAGCATTAGCTTATTTTCGCACAGCAGCTGCTAATGTATTAGAGTCCACATCTGAATCAGGCCCTTAGATACAATTCTTACAATCTATTCCTATTCTCTAGGCTTTAGAGTGTAACAATTAATGAAAAGGAGCATTTTACTGTAGAACAATTCATCATTATTGTCACGCTCCAGACTTTTAAAACTACTTTTCTACCATTGTTGTGTCTGTCCCAGCTGGCGCTGAGGTACGCTCGCGCTGTGATTACACACCACGCCCGGATGACGAAGAAGTCCACTCACGCTGCACATCGCTCCCGGCTAGTTGTGGGGTCTGTCGTCTGAGTATTCTATGTCTGGGCATGGAGACGGCTCCCTGCAGCGCTCTGCTCTAGGTGTGCTTGCTCAGCATCATGGTACACAGGCTGCATGCTAGAGTTCCCTCCAAAACCAGAGTATGGGCACAGTTATCTGACACTCCTCCACCACTTAGAGCGATGCTCCCAGACCAGGTGATCGCAGCATCCAATCCCTGGGTACTCAGCCCTATAAATTCCATTTCCTGACTGGCCCAAAGTTACAGTTCTGTGCTGAGCTCCAAGGTACTTTGTATCTGTGCGGTTCCAGTCCATCCTAAACCAGTTCCAGTCTGGTATATGCCAGACTTCATCTTCATCAAGTCATACCTCCCAACATTTGAACTTGTTTAAGAGGACCAACATTAGGGGGTGTGGCCAATTGGTAAGGGGCATGGACTTGTGGGAAATGCCATACCTGCGAATCGCGCCCCATTTTTGTCATGCTGTGGGCTTGCCCAGCGCTCTGGGAGCTGCTGGACAGCCCCCTAGACTCTTCCAGGGCTGGCAAAGTGTATATGGATTATGCATACCATTCACTAATGCTTGGATATGTAGAGCAGCAGTGTGAGAATGTGCTTCCCAACTTCCCCCCATCTGCGGGTGGGACAGCGGTACAGTGCGTGTAAAACGGGACTGTCCCGCTGAAATCGGGACAGTTGGGAGGTATGATCAAGTATCCCAGTTTGGTTTATGCAAGTCTCCATCTTCATCAAGTACAGTATTCCAGTCTAGTCTTACAAGAAGACTAGCTCCTATATACAACATCAGTCCCAATCCGATATCTACAACATCGGTCCCAATTTGATATCTACAACATCAGTCCCAATCCGATATCTACAACACCAGTTCTAATACAATATCTACAACATCAGTCCCAACCCGACATCTACAACATCGGTTTCAATCCGATATGTAGAACTTCAGTTCCAATTCAATATCTACTTCCAGTTCAATAAAATTTGTTCTATATCTGTTCCCGCCTTCTGGATAACCATCACCAGCAGTACCTCTGTTCCCTCTCTTCTCTCAACACCTGAGGAAGCCTCCTAGTTTCATACAAGCCTCTTCAGTCTTCGCTTCAGTCTCCCATGCCTGCCCAAGCCAATCCCAACCCTCAAGCGTGACTATTATCATATAAAGTAAACGTCAAAGAAACGTGCATGTAAAAATGTGCATTATTGACTATATAAAGTGTTATCTGCATCTCGGGATGCGGCTGCCTGGTTTATTATCGGGTATCTGTATTGTTTTACTACAGTAGGTGCAAAGAAATTGCCCAGAAGTGGACATATTTATGTTCAACTCTGTATAGCCCACAGTTGGATTGACGCACCCTCCCTGAAGTTTGCCTAAAAATCTAACCTAATTGGAGGATCCCCAGATATTATTCGTTGACAATACCATTGGGTAAATTTGAATGATTCATAAATTCTATGTCTCTGTGCTGAGGTCAGAATTTCTATATAACTCTCCCAAGTTAAGAAAAATTTTCCCACACGAGCCTCCTTCTCTACTACCGTCTCAATCCAGTCCATGTTAAATACATGGAAGAGCTTTTCTTTAAAAAGATGCAGTGTAGGTGGAGAAGTTTCAATCCATGTCTGGAGAATCGTTTTACGAGCCACCACACTAACAATGAGCAGAAGTCTCTTACAACACTTCGCCACTCGCTGACCTTCTGGAAGTATCCCAAACAGGGCCCACACATCGGTGAATGGCACATAATTTACTAGGTGCTCAAGGGCGTATTTCCTTACTTGAAGCCAAAAGGTTCTCAAAAGAGGACAAGACCAAAAATAATGATACAAGTTGGCTGTGGCTGACTGACAGCGAGGACAACAGGCCGAAGAGGTCATGCCCGCCAAATACGGTCTGTGTGGGGAGAAGTATGCCTTGTGAAAAATATTCAGGAACATTTGCTGATATTGAATAGCTGGGAGTAGATTACGTGATAAGAGAAGAGCTTTGTTAAGAATTTCGCATGATAATGAGGGAATCACCTGCACCCACCTACTCATCCCAGTACGCACCACCTCATGTTGTATGGGTTGTCTTAAGAAGGAATAGTGTATTGATAACGCCTTTTTTGTGGCCGGTTCCGAGTGTAGCATAGTATTAAATGTGTTTTCCCAATCCGAAACCGAGAAACATTTAATGACTGAAGCCACATAGTGTTTAGCCTGCATAAAAGCAAGAAGATGGGTACGAAATGAGGGAAACCTTTCTGACGCCTCATAATTAAGTGAGCATTTTAATGGTATGTTAAGCAAAAAACCTAGTAGTCAGCCCTTCTTATTAAGTTTAGTGAAAGGAAATGCTGCCCTACCCCCCTGGAATTCCGGATTCCCTATAAAAGGCAAAAATATAGATTTGTAAAGGCCACGGCGACGAATGATGTGCCACACTTTTCGTGTGGACCATAAGAGAGGGTTCTCTCGTATAGGAGTTGGAATCTCTGCATCATGCATATGCAGAAAGCTCACCAAATTAGTCTTCTAAAAATTGACCCTCAATCGAGGAGTTTGCATAAAGGTCTTGATCACGGATCCAATCACGGAGATATCTTAATATTGCGGCGTGATTATAATTTAGGACATGAGGAAAATTAATACCCCCGTTTGCTTTTGTTTGCTGTAATTTAATCAGCCCAATTCTTGGGCGTTTAGATTTCCAAATAAAATATCTAAACAGAGAATTTAATAAGCGTAAGTCTTTTTGCGTTAGAAGAAGGGGAAGCGCCTGAAACAAATATAACAGCCTCGGGAACGTTACCATCTTAATAAGATTGGCCCTACCTATGTAGTACAAACAAAGGTGTTTCCAACCCTCCAATTCTTTAGTAATTTGTATAATTTCTTTTGAGAAATGAAGTCTATACAGCTCAGCTGGGCATTTGGGAAGTTGAATTCCCAAGTAATAGATACTAGTTTTGGCCCAACGCAATGGTAATTGAGAACCCCAACGAGGAACTTGTATGTTGGGATGGAGATAGAGGCCCACCGACTTGGATAAATTCACCACATATCCCGATATTTTTCCAAAGTCCGAGAGTTTAGATAATATTTTCCCCAGAGAGTAAACAGGATAATTTATGTAAAGTAATAGGTCGTCCGCAAAAGCAGGCAGTTTAATCTCTGTTGCCCCCACTTTAATTCCTCGGAACTCCGACCAATGTTGGAGGATTCTAAACAAAGGGTCAATACATAAATTGAACAATAACGGGGAGAGGGGACATCCCTGACGTGTTCCTCTGTGCATTATAATCGGATCCCCTCAAACCCTGTTTACTAGCAAGGTTGTAGTAGGACGAGAATAAAAGGCTCGTATTAATCCAATAAACAAAGAATCTAAGCCTCTTCTTTCTAGTACTGCAAATAAATGCAGCCAAGCTACCGAATCAAAGGCTTTGTGAGTGTCAAGACTAAGTAACATGAAACCCTGACCTCTACCGACCCTTATTTGCCAGAACCGCCGCCAATGCCATACGGATAGCCCTAACCGAATGTCTGCCTTGGATGAATCCTGTTTGATGTGGGGTTAGCAAGTCAGGCATCATATTTTGCAGCCTATTGGCCATTATCTTGGCCAGCAGTTTAAAAGTAAAATTTAAAAGCGAAATCGGACGATATGATTCAGCTAGTAGTGGGTCTTTGCCCGGTTTTGGGAGGAGTATCGTATAGGCCTCCGTGAATGAAGAAAAGGCCGGCTTGTCATGCAATATTTTTTTAAATAATTCTGCCAAAGTGGGTACTAAGCTGTCTTTCATGAGCTTATAATAAGAACCTGAAAAACCATCCGGTCCAGGCGATTTATGTGGGAGTAAACCAGTTATAACACTGCCTAATTCTGTCTCCGAAATATCCTTTGATAACATATCCCGTTGGTCCTGAGTTAATACAGGTAATCGAGCTTCTGAAAGAAGTTGTTCTTGTAAATCTCCCTCCTCCCCGATTGGTTGATAAAGATTTGAAAAATATGAGTGTAAATGAGATAGAATCTCTTTGATGACATAAGTGCTAGTAGTTTGCCAGGTTTGTTACCCCATTTATAATAATACATTTGTTTAGAGTACTCTAAGCGGGTTCTAGCTTGGGCAGATAAAAAAAAAGACTCCAACAATTTTTTATTTTTAAGATATTCTTCCAAGTTATGGGCAGACTGATTGGCCTGATACTGTCTAAATGTTAACGCCACTGCAGCATGTAAATCCAAATATTGTTTTTTCGATTCTCTTTAGATACATATTGTAAAACTTGACCTCGCATAACTGGTTCAGAAGCGCTCCAAAACAAGACAATATCCTGCCAATGAACTATATTATCATCTTGGTAGTTAGTCCAAGAAGTAGTTAAAAATTGTTTAAATTGTTCCGGATTTAACTAAATATTCTGGAAAGCGCCATATGCGATCGGCAGGGGTCGATGAAACATGCCATAAGTCCAATGACACTGGGGCGTGGTCTGAAATTAAAATCTCATGAATCTCTGATGTACGTACCTGGGACATTAAGGAATTTGAAATTAAGAAAAAAATCAATCCTAGATAAAGATTGATGAGCCCGAGAAAGATGTGTGGGCCTGATTCAGAGCCGGACGCAAGTGGCCGTTCGCTCGTCCGCCGTACGAGCGGAAATAATAAAATTCCAGCACTCGCTCGTATGTTCGTTCGCAGCTAATTTTCCGCCCCATAGTCTCCCAACCCCTCCTCTAGCTAGCGACTGTCCGTATCCTCTTTGGTTGCAGGCAATGCTCGCACAAGTCAATTCCGGAAGTGGCCCTGTCAGTTTTCGATTGCCTGCTATTTCATTCAGCAAAAATACTTGAATCGATTAATGGTAATCACTATATTAATTACCGTAATTTGTTTGCAATCCTTTTTTTTTTTCAATGTCAATAAACTTTATTATTGTTAGTGTGTGTCATTGCTTCCGCAGAATACGTACGGTTGTACCAAGGGTATGGTTCTTCAAAATTAAAAGTTGGTTTGAATGCTACTATTGTTTTGCGTTTTGTTTTTTTATAGGCCAATTTATCAACTTTTTTTTTAATATTTAAATTAGCTTACGCATGTCACTGCAACAAGCCTATCATGACTCGCATTATATTTGTGAGGGTGTAGGTCACATGACTCATACAATAACCAATAGAATGGTTTCTGTTAATTTGCAAAGTACATTAGCTAATCAAATTTTTTCTAGGACCTTTATTAAAATATGAGATATGGTAAGAACTTACCCTTGTTATCTCTATTTCTACGAAGTCCATAGGGTTCCACAGGATACCTTGGGTATAGGTGTGACGTCAGTCGCTGGGCACCATAGAGTTAAGCTTTTCAGCCTCCCAGGATGCACTAGGGTCCCCCTTCTATACCCCGCCCCCGAGCCAAGGCACCTCAGTTAGTTATCAAGCCATAGGCCGGAGGAGGAGAAGGAAGAGAGAGAAAAAAAGATCTGGACACATACAAGAATCACATTCTCACCAGACGGAGATGGAAAACCGGTGACCAGAGCAAAGCCCATCTGCAGCACAGGTGCGACAGGGCGGGAGTCCTGTGGAACCCTATGGACTTCGTAGAAATAGAGATAACAAGGGTAAGTTCTTACCATATCTCATATTTTCTACTTCAGGGTCCATAGGGTATCCACAGGATACCTTGGGGATGTCCCAAAGCAGTATCCTTTAAGGGTGGGGACGCTCCTGTGCAGAAAGGAGAATCCGCCGCCCGAAGGAAGCATCCTGAGAGGCGAAGGTGTCAAACCTGTAATACCTCACGAAGGTATGGACAGAGGACCACGTAGCAGCCTTGCAGATCTGAACTGCCGAGGCACCACGTCGAGCTGCCCACGAAGGACCCACAGACCTAGTGGAATGAGCCTTCAGAGAAGGAGGGACCGGTAGGCCTTCATGAAGATAAGCTTCAGAAATAGCCATACGGATCCAGGCTACCAAAGTTTGCTTTGAAGCAGGCCAACCCTTTTTACGGAAGCCATAGAGGACAAACAAAGCGTCCGACTTCCTAAACGAAGAAGTGCAGTCAACTTAAGTCCTTAAGGCCCGCACAACATCCAAAGAGGCCTCACCCACGGAAAGACCCAGTGAGTTAAAGGCCGGAACAACGATTTCCTCGTTAACATGAAACTGGGAAACAACTTTGGGAAGAAACTCGGGCCGAGTGCGGAGCACTGCCCTGTTCCCATGAAAAACCAAGAAAGGGGGTCTACAAGAAAGAGCCCCTAACTCAGAAACACGTCTGGCCGAAGCAATGGCCAGAAGGAAAACAGTCTTAGCTGTTAGCCATTTAAGATCCACTGAGCCCAGTGGTTCAAACGGCGGTCCTTGGAGAGCCCTCAGGACCACAGCCAAATCCCAAGGCGCCACAGGTGGAACAGGGCGGCTGAATGCGGAGAACACCTTGCATAAAGGTGCGCACATCCGGGATTATAGCAATCCTACGGTGAAACCAGACAGATAGGGCCGAAACCTGTACCTTCAAAGAAGCAAGGCGAAGCCCATGATCTAGTCCCGCTTGCAGGAAGGCGAGAATCCGAGACAGACGAAACTCCCGCGGTGCATAACCTCTCGGTCGACACCACTGGAAGAACGTATGCCACACGCGATGGTATATCCTCACGGAAGACGGTTTCCGAGCTCATAACATGGTACGCACCACAGAGCTAGAAAACCCCCGGGACCTCAGCATGGCCGTCTCAACAGCCACGCCGTCAAAGACAGCTGAGTCAGGTCCGGGTGAAGGCAAGGACCCTGAGACAGAAGGTCCGGTCGTAGCGGCAACCGCAGAGGACTGTCCACGGACAGACCCTGAAGGTCTGAGAACCAGTGCCGTCTGGGCCACGCGGGAGCTATCAACAGGAGCGTCCCTCCTTCCTGTTTGAATTTCCGGATTACCCGTGGAAGAAGGGAGACCGGAGGGAACAGGTATGCGAACCGGAACGTCCACCGGACGGACAGAGCATCCACCAGAGGCGCCCCTTCATCTCTTGTGCGAGACCCGTACACCGGCAACTTGTTGTTGTGCCGGGACGCCATGAGGTCGATCTCTGGAAGACCCCACCTGTCCACCAGCAGTTGAAAAACGTCCGGGTGCAGGGACCATTCCCCCGGATGAACGTCCTGGTGACTTAGAAAGTCCGCCTCCCAATTTAGCACTCCCGGGATGAAGACCGCTGATATGGCCGGAAGATTGCGCTCCGCCCAAACCAGGATCCGAGAGACCTCTACGAGAGCCGCCCGACTGCGAGTTCCTCCTTGCCTGTTTATGTAGGCCAACGGTGGTAGCGTTGTCCGACTGGACCTGCACCGGGTGACTCTGGAGAAACCGCTGTGCCTGCTGGAGAGCATTGAAGACCGCACGGAGTTACAAGATATTTATTGGAAGCTCCGCTTCTGTCGGCGTCCACCTGCCCTGGAACAAGTGTGGACCCGAAACTGCTCCCCAGCCCCGAAGACTGGCGTCCGTTGTCAACAGGACCCAATTTGGAACCCAGAACGGACGTCCCTTGTTGAGGTGGGTCGTCTGTAACCACCACGCAAGGGACAGGCGAACCTCCGGGGTGAACACAATCGTCTGGGACTTCAGAGACTGAGGCAGCCCGTTCCACTTGGACAGGATCAGGCGCTGCAGAGGTCTGGAGTGAAACTGGGCGTATTCCACCATGTCGAACACTGACACCATGGAGCCCAGTAACCTCATTGCCGAGTGTAGGGACACCCGGCGGCTGTGCAGACAACTGCGCACCCTTGACTGTAAAGCAGAGATCTTGTCCTCCGTCACGAAGATCCTTTGCTGTCCCGAGTCCAATAAGGCTCCAAGATGCAGAATCCTCCGAGACGGGATTAGAGTGGACTTCTGCCAGTTGATTAGCCAGCCGTGCCGTTGCAGCAGTGCAATGGTCAGGTCCAAGTGGCGTAACAGGAGCACTGGAGATCCTGCCACCAATAACAGGTCGTCCAAGTACGGCAACATGCGGACTCCCTGCAGCCGCAGAGAAGCCGCCATGACCACCATCACCTTGGTGAAAACACGTGGTGCTGTCGCCAGGCCAAAAGGTAACGCCCGAAACTGGAAGTGGTCGCTGCGGATTGCAAACCTGAGGAACTGTTGATGGCGCAAAAGAATAGGGACATGCAGGTAAGCGTCCTGTATGTCCAATGACACCATGTAGTCCCCAGGTTCCAGCGCCAGAATGATGGACCGTAGGGTCTCCATCCGAAACTTCGGGACCCGCAAAGCCTTGTTGAGTGCTTTGAGGTTGAGAATCGGACAATATGACCCATTGGGTTTCTGTACCAAAAATAGATTTGAATAGAAACCCTGGCCCCTCTGAGAGAATGGAACAGGCACTATAACTCCAGCCTGGAGCATAGTGTGCAATACCTTCCGCAGCTCCGTAGCCTTGTTCCGGTCTGATGGTAGACCCGTGGTGAAGAATCGAGCTGGGGGTCTGTGCCGGAAGGAGAGGGCGTATCCGTGGGAAACCACCTCCAGAACCCAAGTGTCTGTCGTAGTGGTCGACCAACACTGGGCGAACTGCAGCAGGCGGCCTCCCACCCTGGGATCCCCCAAAGGGAGGCCCGGACCGTCAGGCCACAGGCTTGTCATCTGGCTTGGGGGCCGGACGTCTGGTACTCCATGCCTGCTTCCGGGGCTTGGCCGATTTCTTTGGACCAGCCTGTCGAGGAAACGACTGTGGTTTGGGCCTGCCCTGGGCCCTAGATGACCGAAAGGACGATGGTCCAGAACCAGAAGGAGTAGCGGCCGACGGGAGACAAGCCGATTTGGCTGCCGCCAGCGTGGCCACAATCTTATCCAGAACCGGACCGAAGAGAACTTCTCCGGTAAACGGCAACGCCTCCAGACCCTTTTTGGAATCTGCGTCCGCCTTCCAGGATCGCAGCCACAAGGTGCGACGAGCAGCTACCGCTGCTGAAGAAATCCTAGACACCAGAGTACGAAAGAGGAAAGACTGTGGCATCGCCCTTCACATCCTTGAAAAAGGCATACTTAGATTTAGCCGCTGGGGGAACTTCGTCCTCAATCACCAAGGCTGTGCGGACCGCCCGAATAAGTCCAGGAATATATACTTTGGACTTAGCATCAGCGTCCTTAGTATGGAGAGGTTCTTGATCGTAAGAATCCAGAATCTCCCCATCATCAGACGTCCCCTCGTCATCCTCATAAGGAGCCGACAGAGACGCCACCGGCCGTTTATGCGGCCGCATCACAGACTCCCCTTGCAACACATCCGACAAGTGCTGTACAGAACTCGTCAGGGAGTTAATCCACGCTGGCTCCTGAGAAACCGGGAGCGGGGAAATAGGGAGACTGTGGGGTACCACCAATTGTCGTGGGAAACCCTGCATGGGTGACGACACCACTGACTCCTGGGATAAACCCATCGGTGTAAACGCGGGCTGCGGAGCTAACTGGCCCACTAAGGCTGTAAGCGCCTGAGCGAAACAAGCCCAGGGCGGCTCCTGTACCGGTGCTGTAACCGTAAGAGGCCGCGCCATGGACAAACACTGCCGGCAAAGGCCCTCCGCGCTACCCTCCCCCTCCGCTAACGGTACTTTACACGTAGTACACTGTAGCCGGAGGGGAAAATCACTTTCGGACATGATGGCACCACGTATGTGACCTCTCTCACCAATTATAACTTAAATAGGCGAGTGACCACCCTGCAGCACTGCACCGCAAGTGCTTAGCAGAAAGAACAGGGAAAGTAATAAAGCTGACAGTTTAGAGAAAAGTTACAGGCAGCAGCGCTAGCACAGTCACATACAATGCAGAGAAATAACAATTCCTGCACTAACAGCGCTGATCACTCAACTACACAGACACAGGGCCTGGTAGGACACAGCGCTGCATACACAGACCTGACCACAGCGGAGGAGAGGTATGCGGGGGGACCCAGACCACGATGCTTCCCCGGATCGGTACCGGCGTTCTGGTACCGGCGGGGGTGTAGGGAAGACAGCATGGACATCAGGACTGACTGTCCATGCTGTACATCCAGATGTGCAGCCACAGCTGCACTGAAGAAAGCTTCAGGGGCTCTTCTAGCCCCCACTCCGACAGGTGCACCCGACGCCGGCCGGGCACCAAACTAAACTGAGGAGCCTTGGCTCGGGGGCGGGGTATAGGAGGGGGACCCTAGTGCATCCTGGGAGGCTGAAAAGCTTAACTCTATGGTGCCCAGCGACTGACGTCACACCTATACCCAAGGTATCCTGTGGATACCCTATGGACCCTGAAGTAGAAAACTGTTTTGTGTAAAAAAAATCATTGCCATCATGAGAGCCGCCGCTTTTTGTCGCCGTGAACTCCTGGTCCTCACTGAAGTGATGGACCAGAGAATCACCAATTACACGCGCCCCATCACTAACCTCCGCAAGCGGCTGGCCTACGCGGAGGTGCGGCGCCGCCTGCGTGCGATCGGCTACCGCAGAAATATCGGCCAACTTGAAAGAAGGTGGTCCGATCTGAGGCGCAGATCCCCACGCCTGTTGGCCAATTTGCGACAGCAGATCCAGGAAAGTAAGTGTTTTTTTTTATTTTATTTAAAATTTAAGCATTCCTGCGTGTGCATGTTTACCGTATAGTCATGTTTCTTTATTTGGGTCATACCTGCGTGTGCATGTTTACCGTATAGCCCTGGTTTTTTTTTTGGTGTGTAATTTTTTTCACAAAAAAATGAAATATGTAATAATATTAATTTTTCTACATCATTTAGGGGCTGAGCGCAGACTCCAACGCCAGCGACGTCGGGCTCGTCCCCTATCCCCCACTCCCACCCAAACATCCACGCCCCACTCTTCCCCAAATTCCCCCTCCAACCCAAACCTTGCCGACCGTGAGGCTCCTCCCTCTCCTCACATTCCCATCCCTCCAAATTCACACTCCCCTCCACCCCCCCCCTCTCTTTTCCTCACCCTCAACTTCCTCCCAAATAACCCCTCCTCCATCCGTGCTGCACTGGCCCACCTCTGATGAGGACGATTTTGGGGCTCCAGACCCAGTCAGCATTATGACCGGTATGTTTCCCTTTTAAACTATGGTTGTTTTTTCATTATTTTGTTTTTGGTTGATGTTGTCCTTTTGCCTGTGCAGTTCAAAATTGTAAAGTATTTCTAATGTTTTTGATATATATCTTTGTGAAACAATGTCTAGGATGTTTTCCCCTTACACATATAACACATGTCCAAACACTCATACTTGTGTCTTTCTTGTTTACAGTACCAACAAATGTTGTATTTTTGCGTAGTTGTAACTCTCTTTTGTGTTTTTTTTTAAGAATATTTTTTGACTTTTCTATTCCAACAATCTTTTCGTTTGGCATTTCTTTTGTTTTGGAGATTTTTTTTTCACCTTTTTTGGTATAGTCTGATTTTTTACTTGTTTTGGAAAATATAAATTAAGGTGTCATTTTAGTAATCTGCACATTTTTTTTACCCACAGATGACCAGAGGCGTAATGCAGAAATTTATGCTGGCTTGCAGATCTTGAGGGGCCATGTCTTTGCCATGCTTGTGGCCTTGGATCAGATTTTGGCACGCCTGCGCCACTAATTTATTTTTTTTCGTTATAAAAATGTTGTTAAAAATAAAATTTATTTTGATTTATTTAAGTCTCATTCCTTGTGTGTAAATCTTAGATTGTTGAACCTTACATAAGTCTACTATTTGTCCTTGATTTTTAAAGAAATGTAAATTTGTTTGTCGAAAGCTCAAGCAAGTATGTAAGCTTGCACATTAAACACATAACAATACCAATAGGTTTGGAGAAGTAATCTCAAAATGTGATTATTTTTTGGTGTGGGTAATGTTAAATTTAAAGCTACCTGCTTAGGCCTACAATTGCAAACATACTGATTCACCATAATACCTTTTGGGGTTTGTTTTTAGCAACAAAGCAGGGTACTAAACTTTTCCAAATAAGAAATTACAGTATTAGGCATTAAGCAACTTTGCATTTTTAGAAACAGGTTACACTTGGTTGTAATTTACGATGGAAATGGTTGGTGAACGTAAAATAAAATTTTAATGCACACAAATAATAAACACCATTGAATACACACAATAAATTCAAAAATTCAATACACACACACACAAGTCAAAAACACACCAAAACCCCCCAAAAAACAAAATCATGAATTGTTTGAAGTAGCATGCCAACATGAATCCACAAATGAGGAGAAGAAATCATTGTTCCCGAAGTTATATCCAATGTGTCCACATAAAGTCATTTGTGTTGATCAGGTAGTAGGCATGGATTTTTATGGTCATTTTAGGGATTAAAAACAAAACAAAAAAAACAGTTAAAAGTGTACTTTAAAATATTACATGTCTACATTGTGGCATTTTTAAACATTATGAGGAAATAATTACCTAAAAAATCTGGCCACAACTTCATCACGTATGGCCCCCCCACATACTGACCTCCGGCCAACCTCGGGGGGGCCGTCCTCAGGCAAGGCATCCTCTGGCTGCATTGGGACACCACTCCTTATGGCGATGTTGTGAAATATCCCACACAGTACCACAATTTTCGAAACTATAGCCAGCAAATACATGAGGTCGCCACCAGAGCGGTGGAGGCATCTGAATCAGCCTTTTAAAAGGCCGATACAGCGCTCCACCACCCGCCTGGTGTCTGTAAGTGCGGAATTATACTGACTGGTGTGGGAGCCAAATAAGGAGTGAGCAGCCAGGGCGTGCAAGGGTAACCACTGTCTCCTGTGAAAACAGATTAAAAAAACATCAGGACCATTGTGTAACAAGCTTTGCATTGGTTTCAACAGAAGGTGTCAACTTACCCAGAAGCCACGCATCACCAGCTTGTAGGTTGTTTAATTTGGGCCAAATCCCTGATTGCCGGATGACGAAGGAATCATGTGCACTGCCGGAGAATTTGGCATTCAGGGACAGGATCTGGAGGGAGGCATCACATACCACCATTACATTCATCGAGTGAAAGTGTTTGCAGTTCCTAAATATAGCCTCCAGCCTTGCTGGAGGCTGAAGTGGTATGTGAGTGCCATCCACAACCCCTATGATGTGTGGGAAGCCAGCTATTTGGTAAAAACTAGCCACATTAAGGGAACCCATATCCAATGGCATTTTAATAAAATGATGGAGGTGTTTAAAAAGGGCCTCCATCACTGCCCTCAGGATCCTTGAAAAGGAGGATTGGGATATTCCAGCGACTATTCCCACAGTGGTTTGAAAGGATCCTGGGGCACAAAAATGTAACACCGACATTAATTGCGTAAGTGGTGGTATTGCTGTAGGACTGTCAATTTGCCGTTCAAAATCACTCTCTATTAATGAGAGAGTGTCTATGATGAGTTGTGGCGGAAGACGGTAGCGCCTTAACACCTCATCATCTGGCATTCCAAAAAGGGTGACACGTGTTCTATATATCTGGGGCCTTGCACGCCTACGAGGCCTCCGCCTGGGACGAAGAGGAGGTTGGTCGGGCTCTGGAACCATGGCCAATATAATACTACCAACAGCAACCTGAAATGTTAAGCAAGGTAGTTATTGTTTTAGACAAATGTGTTAAGAAAAATATACTTATCTTTTCCAAGAAAACCAAAGATGCTTATAGGCCTGGGACGTGTCATGGGCAAATCAACCTACATTTCAAAATTAGAAAATTTTTAAGATATTAATTTAAAAAACTATGATTGAAAACAAATTTCGTATTCTAAAAAATAGAGAAGGGAGCACACATTAGTTCTCAAAATAGTACGCTACATTTAGTGGTAAGACATGATTTTACACAGAAAAATTGAAAACACATTAGTTCGCAAAATAGTACGCTACTTTTACAGTTAAATAAGGCCACATTCGTTCGCTAAATAGTACGCTACTTTTACAGTTAAATAAGGCCACATTAGTTCGCTAAATAGTACGCTACTTTTACAGTTAAATAAGGCCACATTAGTTTGCTAAATAGTACGCTACTTTTACAGTTACTTAAGGCCACATTAGTTCGCTAAATAGTACGCTACATTTAGTGGTAAGACATGATTGTTCACAGAAAAAAAACAACATTACTTAGCGAAACATATGCTAAGACCAACACATCGAATTTGTAAATTCATGAAACCAAAAACACTTACCAAAAATAGACAAATATCCCAAAGTTCAAAAATGTCACTCGGTCACTGCCAAAATAACTGAAAAAAAATAATTAGAAACAAATGTAAACTATTTACTATTATTTTTTACGGTGTTTTTTTTAAATACTCAAAAATTCAAATAAAAAAAGCAGAAAAATCTAACAAAAAAACTAACGGAAAATAACGAAGAAAAAAAGCAAAAAGATCCAAATAAACCAGTCCTCCTCCTACACAACAATCGCCAACAATCCACTCCAACGCTAAACCTCCAACAATCAAAACATGCCACCTCGACTTGAGTCACACCAAGCCATAAATAGGCTTTATTTTCCCGCTCAAATTACGGACGGACAATAGGAGCGCACAAGGAATGATGCGGCCGAATAATGCTGACGCATGTATAAAACGTCACTGAAGGCCAAAATCGGTCTGCTACATTGACAAAAAAAAATGAGTACAGAGCAGCAAAGTACTAGCCAACAGGCACCATGTAAGTGTTTTTTTTTTTAATTAGAAAATGCGTATGTTTAACATTATATTTTAAAACATTTTACTAAAAATCTTTTTTAACATTTTAAAAAAAAGGTGTGGAGGATGCCATGGAAGAGGCTGCTGGCCCTAGTAGGCAAAACTAGCGCCAAAAAAAAAAGGCAGCCACAATTCACAAGGAAGGAGATGGAGGTTTTGGTGCAAAATGTGCAATGACAACCTGGCACAGGCACCAAGGAATATATGTGCAACCCAGAGATGGAAACTGTG
Source organism: Taudactylus pleione (assembly GCA_031769625.1). Lineage (NCBI taxonomy): Eukaryota > Metazoa > Chordata > Amphibia > Anura > Myobatrachidae > Taudactylus > Taudactylus pleione. The sequence continues at coordinate 6,919,986 of JAUIMM010000368.1, read as the reverse complement.
GGACGACATAGCCAGTGGTGTCAATGGTGTGGGTGAGTTTGAACGTTCAACCCGGGAGGTCAAACGGCGGTACGTAAAAAATACATTTTAGTAAAAAGTGTTTACAGGTCAAAATACTGCAGGAATAATGCCAAATTTTAAACCAACAGATGGAGCGACTTCAAATATCGGCTTAAACAAAAAATGGCTGATAGGGCTAGGCATGCAAGGGGGTCCCACCCCTGTGTCACTTGAGCTCACAGATTTGGAGGAGCTGGCCCAGGGGTGTGTGCAGGATGAGGAGGTGTTTGGCGTGTCGAACATGGATACCGGCATGCCAGACTTTGCGGCTCCTCATGTTGCCCCCGGTAAATGTTGTAATGTTAACAACTCAGAAATGTGTTTTTGACAATATTTAGATTATAATTTTACTCTTTTCTCTTTTTTCTCACAGAGACACAGGCGGATGAGTCTGCTCCAGAGGTGAGCTTTGGCCGCAGAATTTCTTCTGGCTCTGCAGGGGAGGAAGCAGTAGATCCGGCTGGGGACCCTGTGGAAGACAGTCCAGGGCATTCCCCCTCGCAGGCAGTGGCCCTCCTCACTGCTCTCAATGGTAAAACGGATCAGCAGACCGAGATTCTGCTGAGGATGGACGCCAATCTGCTACGGGTGGCGGACGTCCTGGAGCAAAGTGCTGCGGCCAACGTGACCATTGCTAAGGCCCTTGCGGAAAATACTGGGGCCATCGTGCGAATAGCAAATGCCCTGGAGCAGCTCGTTCGCCAGCACATGTTGGAGCCGGCCTCCCTGCCGAAAAAACAGGACCCTCCCTCCACCTCTGGCACAACAACAGCCATCCCTCCAAATGTGCCTAGCCCTATGCCTAGTCCAGAGGCCACAACATCTGCCTCTGGCCAGGCCAGCCGAAGGACTTCCCGGACCCGTTCAGGCTCCCTCCAACCCCCGGCCAAACGGCCTAAAAGGCAATGACAGCACTGGCTAATTTCCCCACAATCCATCTCTGTGTTTGCCCCATATTCCTGCATAGCAAAAACCTCCCTCTCCTTTCTTGTGAATTGTTTTTATTTGTTTTATTTCTGTTCAAATGCCACTTATTTTGTGGGGGTGTGGGCAAAATGATTTCTAGATTTTGTCCCATGAAAAAAAATATGTTTACTTTAAAATAAACTTGAAACAAAAATAACAAAAAAATTCTTACACTTTGGAAACAAAATTGCAAAAATCTGTTGTTGATTTATTCACAAACTGGTTAAAAGGTAATCCCTCTAACAAACTTACAAACAGTACAACGGAAATAGAAACATTTCATATTTTGCCTAAAAAATAAGGGTTAAAATCAATTTATGAGTTTTAATTAACAATTATCCAAAACAAAAGGACGCTTGGTTTCTTGGTCCAAAAAACAAACAAAAAAACATGCGTACAATATTGTTTGTGTACAAAATAAACACTTACAAATATGTAAAAAGCACTCAAAAAACCCAAACATTTGTTAGCTAATTGATTGTATGCCCCAGAAATTAGCAGCTGAGTAGTTCACCTGCGTTAGTTTTTTAACTACTAAAAAAGGTCTATTTGCGAAACACCTTAGAAGCTGTTTAGCAATTAAAAGTTAATTGTTTTTGTTGCCTCACTTGATTAATCGCAACACCATCGATGAGTCCGGGGAAGTACGAGGAGACCATCGTCAATGCGGTAGAATATACCAGACCCCAAGCTGAGCGAGCAGTCTTAATGGAAATTGGATCACACAGTGACGTGGACAAAATAGCGTCCACATTGGACGTTCGCACAAGATAATACATGTACGCCCAAAAAACGCCTTGCCACGCCTGCGTTTTCTCATCTCCACCCCCGTTACCACCCATAAATGGAACATTCTGTCAATCAAATGACATAGGTCACTTCCTGTTCGCTGTGTATACGAGCGAACGAGAAATGACCGCAATGATCCGGCCGAACATGCGCAATGAGAACCGGACGCATGCGTGGTTTAAAACAATCGAATGCGTACGAGCGAACGACTGATAGCGTCCGGCTCTGAATGAGGTCCTGTGTACATACGTTCCGAACCATGAATAAGTCTCCATGGATATCTATTATCTGATCCAAAACAGAATATTTTACATTTCTATTAAATAGGATCGCCACCCCTCTGGACTTAGATCTATAAGACGCAGTGATGAATTCTCCAATCCATCTAGCTTTTAGTGTTCCCTGATCCCCCTGTGCCCAGTGCGTCTCTTGTAGTAGTATGATATCTGGGTGCAGGCGATGCAGGTGAGTCACTACCTTCCTACGTTTAATAGGGGTGTCGAGGTCGTCCACATTCCAGGACACCAAATTAAAGTGTGGAGGGATAGTTGGACCATCCCCTCTATTTAACTGATTAGACATGGATTAATATAAAAAAAAGAAACGCATCCTCACTGAAGCATTTGTCCAAAAGAGATTACCAAAAAGGGGAAAGAAAAATAGGAAGCCCCCCTCAGCGTTCCCTCCCGACAAGGTAAATTCTTGAAAAAAGACTGTAGCCACATTGAGAAATAGAAATGAATGACTAAGCACAAATATTGTTGCAATTACATTTAACAAGTAAACAAATAAATCTAAATCATGGTGTTACATTTTTTCTTTTTTTGAAGTACAATAGGGTGGGACAGAGCCACCAACTTCCTCTGAGGATCCCATCCTAAAGCATTAGGGATGCTCCGTACAAACAGAAAACAGTTTCACAAATGAAAAAAAAAAAAGGGCTCAGAGCAATATCAAGGTAAATACACGAAAATAGAACAAAATAACATAACACAGGTCGAAGTGCCAATAGGGCTAATATCAAACTTCATTGTCACCACAAATTTTTTTTTTTTTTTTTTTAATATCTTCCCCACTCTCACCCTTTATGAAAGCATATCCTGATCTAAAGTATATATCATATGTAACCAGATGTAAAGTAACATAACAGGAACAGATGGGAATTTAGGGGTTGAGACAAAACTAATATGTACTGTCATATGTGAATTTGTAGGGTCTCATCCATAGGGATTTTTAAACACCCTTTTAAAATTAGGATGTAATATCAAACAAATAAGTAGACAGTTTCAGTCATCCGGACGTGGAGGGGAATAAGAATGATTCCTAGATACATGATTCTTAGCCAGCTTAGGGTCAGTAAAGAATAGGGGCCGTTCATTTTCCATGATCCTCAACTTAGCTGGGTACATCAATGCAAATCTCCTGGTTTGTTCCACCAGCATTTTACATACATCGGAAAACTCTCACCTTTTCTGAGATACCACCACCAAAAAATCTTGAAAGATCAAAATTTTTACATTATCAACCATGAGGGATTATGTGGTTCGATAAGCCATGAGAAACTTTTCCTTCACCCTGAAATCTAAAAATTTGGCAATAACAGGCCAGGGTCTGGGGTCACGTCCCGAATGTTCCGGGCCTATTCTATGCGCCCGTTCCATTTGTGGAAGAGCTACCTCATCCGCAATACCCAAAGCCTGACGGATATGAGTGCAAAAGAAATCCATCAACTGAGGGTTTTTAACCGTTTCCGGTATCCCTATGAACCTTAAATTATTTATTCTATCCCTATTTTCTATATCATCTAGTTTAGTAGTTAAGGACTGTATCGTTTGTGATTGATGGTCTATAGTGGCTTGTAGCGCATGTACCGTATCCTCACAATCACTAGTACGTTGTTCTACTGTCACAATCCTAGCTGTGTTTCATCTATCTTAGTTAGGGATGCGTCCAATCGGGTATTGAGATCTTCAAATCTCTTATCTAGCAGAGGCATAAGCATATTAATGGTAACCCTAGCATTGTCCTCTGATGAAGGAATTGAGATGGGTTGTGAGTTACCCGCCACTTGATTCCCTGAATGGTCATCTACAGAGAATAATGGGGGAGATGGTGTGCCAGGTGGAGAGCAGTGCCAGGGGGAGAGCTGTGTCAGGGGGAGATAGTGTGCCAGGGTGAGAGCTGTGCCAGGGGGATATGGTGTGTCGGGGGAGAACTGTGCCAGGGGAGATGAAGTGCCAGGGAGAGATAGTGTCTCAGGATGAGAGCTGTGTCAGGGGGAATGGTGTGCAAGGGTAAGAGCTGTGCCAGGGCGAGATGGTGTGCCACGGGGAGATGGTGTGTGAGGGGGAGATGGTGTGTCGGGGGGAGAACTGTGCCAGGGGAGACTAAGTGCCAGGGAGAGCTAGTGTCTCAGGATGAGAGCTGTGTCAGGGAGAATGGTGTGACAGGGAAAGATGGTGTGTCAGGGGGGAATGGTGTGCCAGGGTGAGAGCTATGTCAGGGGAGCTGGTGTGTCGGGGGAGATGGTGTGTCAGGGGGAGAGCTTTGTGAGGGAAATGGTGTGACTGTCAGGGGGAGATGGTATGAATGTCATGGGGAGATGGTGTGACTGTCAGGGGGAGATGGTGTGTTGGGGCCCACAGGAGATGGTGTGTCAGGGAGAGAGCTGTGTGAGGGAGATGGAGTGTCAGGGGGAGAGCTGTGTGAGGGAGATGGTGTGTCAGGGGGAGAGCTGTGTGAGGAATAGGCTTCAGGCACGGTAGCTCGCTTCGCTCATCACAGATTTATATTCCCCCTCTATTTCCACGTGGATAGTAACGAACGATGTTGGACAGTAACTGAAGACATCAGGGCACATCTCCGCAAGGGTTATGGTGTCGGGGAGAGAGCTGTGTGGCATAATGTGTTATGGACATTACTGTGTGGCATTACTGTATTATAAGGGGCATTGTTGTATGGCATATATTTTTATAAGGGGCACTACTCTGTGTGGTATTTGGAGTACTATTGTACTGTGTGGCATGACGTGAATGGGATCTGTGTGGCATCAACTGAATGGGCTCTACTGTGTGGAGTAACGTGAAAAAGGGGCACCACTGTGTAACGTAACGTGACTAAGGGGCACTACTGTGCGGTGCAATGTGAATAAGGTGCATGACTGTGCGGTGAAATGTGACTAAGGGACACTACTGTGCGGTGCAATATGACTAATGGGCACTACTGTGTGGCATAATTTGAATTAGGGATACAATTGTGCGGTCACGACCCAGCAAAACCACACCGTTTTTTGTTTTTCGGCGCGCACTCTACCTGCTGTGGTTGTGGATGGTGACACCAATGCTCTTTATGTACATAGTGCATAAAATGTGTAGTTATGGCTCTGCTTTAGTGTGCACAGATGTATCATCCTCTGTGTTCAGCACCTCTGCCCTAAAAAATTCCTACAGTGAACGCTATCTAATTCTCTACAACTGCTAAGCTAGGGCTTAGTCAATTGGGAAAATGCCTTCTCCGCCAGCTTTACCTAACAGAACCAACCCAATACCAAATATCTGACTATGGCACATGTTTGAATCCCCTGCATGATTTCATCTGCTGTGTGTGTATTTTAATGTAGAGAATGATGTACACTTGTACTATGTTGTTCTAATAATTATTATATTTGTAAGAGCATAGACTATGAAGTGGGAGGAGTCAGGAATAGTAACGGGAGGAGTCTACATCTGGGGCCAGATGCTGACGCCTAGGTGAGCCTGTGTGCTTTAAATGCCAGGGCCTATTTTTAGTCCCAGTTCGGCCCTGGCTGTAGCAAATCTCTATAGTATAACAATCGAGCACTATGTTATACAATTATTACTCCATAAATTCTGCTATTGCATACTGAAAAGCAAAACTTTAAGATATCACAGTAATTAGGCCTGTATTACAGAAAAAAATATTAACCTTGCTCAGGAATTACATGTAAAAAACAGGCCATAAATTGTAAAGGACTTGTAATTAAAAAAAAAAACCACTAGATGGAGACAGAACTTCAAAAATATACCACAAGAAGGTCTTTACATTCTTCCGGTTGAAATATGTTAAATTCAATTAAGGAAATCACAGTTCTGCTGGTGAAGATATAAGGGGTAGATGCCCTATCTTTTCACCCTTCTTCTTCTAGTAAAAATTCACAGCAGTCCCGCAAATCGTCAGCCAAAGCTGGTTCAGATCCCTAACGTCCCCCGATGTAACCTTAGGCGTGAAGGTAATTATGGAGGGATTATCAGAGGATAAACAAAGAATACAGTGAGGGAGAATATGGAAACGGGGGGGTAATAGGGATATCAAGGGGGATAGGGATCACACACAAGGAGGGTAGGTACCAAGTATCAGGGAAAGTAAAGGGATTAAAAGAATATTAGTAAGAGAAGAAAGACAAAACAATGTTAGTGCCTTCGTCCCCTCCTCCAGGCACCACTCTCCCCTCGGGATCTTCAATTATCCCAGGTAGAGGGCATCGAGGGATCAGAGACAATCAGGACCCGTGAAACAGTGTTCCTCTCAGCACTGGGAAAGCTGGGGGTCAGCAAAGATACCGCGTTTCACCCTTTAAACAGGGGGTACACCACCAGGTACAACTGCAGCCACTTCAGAGGAGTATACCCAGGGGAGGAATGGAGGTTAACCGCACCGACCAAGCGTGCCTCTTCACTCCAGCAGCCACCTCGGAGATGCCTGAAAGACAGCTCAGCAGACACCACAAGCTTCTCAGCCACGGCAGGAGGATGACACCGGGGACATCAGACATCCAGCAGAATCAGTGCAGCAACTCTCTCCCCGTCACTGGAGCACTCATAGATCTCCGGTACAGTCGAGGCCACGAGGTCTGCACCCTCCATGCAGGAGGGAAAGGCAGTATCCGGCCGCTGTTATCCCCGCAGAGGAAGACAGAAGATCCAGCCCATCTCCACACTCCCGATCGTGGGCTTCTCACAGCAAGGAGGTGTCGATGGAAGGAGCGTCAGCCAGGCAAGCAGCGAGTCTCATTCAGCAGTGCTCTCCGCAGCAGACGAAGCGGCACCTCCGACAGCCCGGACCCAAGCACTATGAAGGTAAGTCCCACCGTGACCGCGAGGGAGCAGCAATTTATGGATTGGGAAAGGTGAGAACAGCTGGCAGCAGGTCTCACGTGTGTCCCAACGGCCGGGACCAAACTCCTGCAACAAGACCCCGACACCACGGAGGTATTTCCGATAGGAAGGCTCCCTTTCCTCCTCAGGCGTGCTTTTCCATAAGAAAAGGGTTCTCAGTGGGTAAGAGCATGGGAGGGTCAGCCACCAGAAGTAAATCAACCCCACCGGTAGCCTCCACTCCCCACGCCAAGATTGTGCGCCAGTAATTTGGCGGTCATACAGGCCAGAAATTCACGTGGCCGGGCTCCGGTGGAAATGAAAAGCCCGCAGAGGCAATATATATTTCAATCTGGTCACCCACACTCAGACAGTAGGGTAAACTAGATGTGGGGATCCCCCGAGATCACAAAATCACAGATTATGAGGGATTTTGTTAGCCATCTGCAGGAGTCAAACTAAAAGGCGGCCATGCTGGATGCCCCGCCCACCGGAAGTCCTCTTTAGGGGTGTTTAATTAAAAAATGTATAAACTTCCAGCCTAAACTTTAATCCTCAACCAGGATGGCAAATAGTACGTCCTTTAAACAGTACTTAGACCAAGGTAACTGGCTGCTCCTATCACAATATATATTTATTTTTAGGTCAAATAATGAATGACCTATCCAGTCAGATGTTTCCCTGCAACATTGTACAGCTCACAGGTCTGGTAGTATACAGTATATATATATATATTAAACACACACACATATATTTCTTGCCATAGTGTTTATTGCGTATAGGGCTTTCTTTACAACTGAGAATTTATTTTACTCCATGGGGTAAATTTACTGGAGGTCGTCCACAGCAACACTGGCAGAGTCGGGTTATTGCAGACCAGGCTCCGGTGTGAATGGCGCCGACTCGGGAATATCCTCAGTCGGTGCCACAGTACAAAAGGGGTAAGTTCCGGGTCTGATCCAAATTGGAACCCTGTTCCAACCCCCTGGTCAGACCCGGAACTTTGGTATAAAAGAGGTATTACAATAACATAAAACAATGAAAAGAATACGTACAGTATATACCGCTGAGTCAGGGAGAAGTGTATTCCTGCTGACAGACCTGGGCCTCTATAGTATAGCTGGCAGAGCCATAGACAGCCTGCCTGGGCCCCATTACTATGGGGGGCGTGGTCTAATTGCTGAAGGCTTTGCCACGCCCCCTTAGAAAAAATATAATGAGAAACTCTATTTGCAGCGCGATGGGGAGAGGTGCACTGTGAGCCCCTTAGCCTGGCGCAAATTCGGGGGGTGGGAGCATGATAAGTGTCATCCCCTGGTAGCTGAGGCGGTACATGCACTGCACCACCCCGGCACTCAGGGCCAGAGTTAGAGGTAAAAAGAAATCCTGCTGCTATTGTGAGAGAATATGCAAATGTCGCAGATGTTGGGATTCGTATTGAGACGTCCTCCCGCCACATCAAACTTCTGAGCAACCCTATGGTAATGTCCATCTGAAGTAAGACGCCGGGGCCAGTGAAGCTGTACACAAGGACGTAGTCGCTGGCTGCATCACGCCCACAAAACAGTTACATCTGCGTTTCAGTTGCCAGTTCCCCCCATTACCTCCCACAAATGGTCCCTGACTGTCAACCCTTAAGGCGGCTGGCTTGGCATTTTGTGTAGGCTTCAATATTGAGGGGGGGTGGGGAGGGGAGGAAAGGCAAGGGAAGGGAAGAAGGAAGGATGAATCTTTGTGTTCCAGGGGGAGATTTAGAAGTTGCTCATAGCGACCAATCAGCTTCTAACTGTCAGTACATTGGGGTCTATGTACTAAGCCTCGGAGAGAAATAAAGTGGATGGAGATAAAGTACCAACCAATCAGCTCCTAACTGTCACTTTACCGGCTGTATTTGAAAGCTGACAGGAGCCGACTGGTTGGTACTTTATCAACCTTCTACTTTATCTCTCTCCAAGGTCCCCCCCCAACCCACATAACCTGAGGAATATGAATGTGATCATTAAAACTTGAAAATAAATACCGTAGTTTGTATACCTTTGTAGCACTAGTGTTGTAAGATCGAGAAATGCTGAACCAATAAAGTCATCTTGTAGCCCAAAATCATAATCAAACACCTGGAATACAAACAAATGACAACATATATTAAATTATTGACTACAAATATGACGTAATGATGATGATTCATTCATTCAACATATTTTTTGTTCAAACTTGTAATCAATCTGTTGAATTGTTACTTAAAGTACTGCAAATGTATGAAAAATATGGTATGCTGGCTTTTTAGCTCACATGTTTCAATGTAAAGATCTGACTGTTTATCCTACGGGATAAGCTTTAGAGCACATCCCCAACAGCATCTTCAACAAGCTTTGTATGAGATGCTGCAAGGATGGAGGACCTATCATCTTCACACACTAATATTACAAGTGCTTCCATACAGCAAAGTCTGTTTCCTTGATTAATTTAAGCAATCATGGTGGAGCAGGCAGGCACCCTAAAGAGCACTTAGTGCTCCAGATTTGGGGCTACATCTGATCGTCTGTCCTTTGGCACTAGTCACCCTGTATATCTTATCCAGATAAACTCACTGGTGCAAAATCAAAATGATGTGAGGTACGCTCAGTCATGTGTAAGTGCTGGGTTCTCTTTTAAGGCACTTTCATTTTAGAAAATATCCTTGGCATAATTATGCTTAAATCAGGCATAGAATAAAAACATGCACAGCTCATTTGTTTAGAATACTTGACATCATTTTTTTTGACAGGAAGATGTAATAATGGCAATAATGACAACATTAATAATACATCATTTAAAGCATTTTTATTTTCCTATAGTGATGAATTCTGCCACAGGTCCTATAATGATTATAGGCATTCGCTGTATTACTCTCACAGATACACCAGGTGGCGTGGTTGTACAGTCACTGGACCTACTAGCTTTGTGACCTGGGTACCATTTAAAAATAAACAAATGGGGGAGAGAGCCTGGCGCTGAACGGTATCGTTAATTATATCGTTCAGCGGGTGTGCTCAATGCCATGAACGACATTGAGCACAGCCTGCCGGGGACACACTAGACGAAATCGCTCAGGGAGCATATCGTCTATTGTGTACGCTCCTTTAGGGAATACTTGGAGATTAGTAAGTAGTACCACCTTTAGCAGTGTGAAACCAATCATAGGACCTCATTCAGTGTCGGTTGTAAGCGGCCGCTCGGTCGTATGCATCCGATGTTTCCAAACCACGCATGCGCACGGTTAGTTGTACGCATGTGCGCACGAGACCTTGCGATCCAAAATGCTGTCAATCGTACGGCTTACGAGCAGGAAATGGCTTCCGAGAGTTGATTGACATGAAAGGCCGTTTGTGGGTGTTGACGGGGGTGGTGGTCTAAAAACGCAGGCGTTCCTCACGTTTTCAGGGCGTTTCAGGAGCGTGCATAAATTTCCTGCTACGACCGACATAGAAGGCCGGAAGTAGTAAAACGTCACTCTGCGAGCAGGTTAGAGGGCTGGCTAATCGTCCAGCTTGAGTTTTGGTATGTGCTCTCTCAAGCCCCAGAGTACAATCGATACTATCGAATGTGACTGATGTTATGTTTGATGTTTCTATTTTCTGCCACACAATGCAAGCAGCTAATAATCGTTTGTTGTTGCTAATAACACTGCTAATTGACTTGTAATTGATTCAGTTGCGTTAGCATTAGCGAATAATAAGAATAAATAAATTTCATGGGGATGGCTTATTCTATGCAGTTTTTTGTTCATTTTTGGTGTAATTAGCACACAACACAACGGCCGCAACCATCAGAAGAAAATTAACATACAGCGACTGACAACGACTGACAACCATTGACTCGATCACTAACTGCTATCACTCGCTAGCTAGAGGAGGTGCTTTGTTCATGTATGGGCGTCACTTTGGTTGCGATCGCCCAGCCGTGCGTTTGTTTGTTTTTTCTGATTCTCGATCGTTAGGCGTACGACCAAGCGGCCGCTTACGACCGACTCTGAATGAGGTCCATAGTCTTAACAGACAATGAACAATCGTCTATGCATAGTGCCTTATTTTGGAGAGTGGCAGCAGATGCAGCAGCCGATCCTATAGATCGGGTGTAAGCACCTTGGCTATGGCTGTGTATGAGCATGTGTGCCCTCACTAGGACATGTAGTATGAAGCTATAAGAGATATATAGTGAGGCTATATGATGGAATGTGGCATATAAAGTACTGTAGAGATTATTTCTATTCGGTAAGGTTCGGATCTGAAAACGGCATCTTATTGGCTATCTGACTTTTACGTGTTTTGGATAGCCAATAAGATAAGTCGAACATGCACTGATTTGGTGAAAAGAACCAAATAGAACCAAACCGCTCCATCTCTAATATAAAGGAACACTTGAGTCTGATGTCACCATACTTCCACTTTCGTCATTCTATGGACATTGAATATTTTTGGTTTTCCTGAATGTAAAAGACAGTATATATATTTTTCTGCAAATCAGGGATCAAGGTTTGGCTATTGAGCACTGGCACACAACCTTTCTATATGTTATTTTTGGTAGTGTGCATGGTAAGTAGAAATTTTTTGCTGTAATAAATTCACATTTATTGTAATACCATGGATGTCAGGTATATATTTTTAATATATTATTCATGCCACACTAAAAAATTGTTATAACTGTATTTTTTGATTATTATGTTGCCACTTGTACTATTCGTATTATCCAACATTGTCACTAGATGGCGACATTACTCAATTGTTGGGCTGTGCTTTAACATAATCAAGAATACACTCAGCATTCCGTTATTCTGTAAAATGTGTTATGAAAACAAATTATAGCAGAGATGACCATAGTGTCGGACTTTCGCGATATACCAAGTAGGGACATTTGTACGCGCTGTAGAGACGCATCCGAAACAGGGTGTGGGGACTATCCTGCCAATATCGGAACAGTTGGGACGTATGCTTTTAAGGGCTCTGAGCCAATTTTAACATAATTAAAGGGTGTTAAGTAGCTGGATAATGGGGATGTAGTCGGTGCGAAATCCCGACAGGTTGAGATCCCGGCACCAGTATCCCGACCGTCGGCATCCCGAAGGTAAGTATCGGGGTGTTAGGAAGGAGGTTAGGGTTAGGGGTTAGGCTCTAGGGGGAGGGTTAGGCACAGGAGAGGGAGGGATAGGATTAGGGTGTGGGGAGGGGAAGGTTAGGTTTAGGCACTAGGGGGGAGGTTAGGGTTAGGGGTTAGGCACTAGGGGAAGGGTTAGGCACAGCGGAGGGAGGAATAGGATTAGAGTGCGGGGAGGGGGAGGTTAGGTTTAGGCACTAGGGGGGAGGTTAGGTTTAGGGTACGGGGAGGGGGACATTAGTCTTAGGCAACAAGGGGGGGGTAGGTTAGGGTTAGGTACCGGGGAGGGAGGGTTAGGGCAGGGGATAGGAATACACTTACCATGCGTTCCTATGGGGGTTGGCATCCTGACAGCCGGGATTTCATACCCAACCTGGATAATGTACAGTACTAAACACCCCCAGGCACTCCTATAATTTGTAGCAATATTAAAGGCACACCACTCTCCTAGATACAAGGCACACTGTGCTATGACCAACACAGCTTCTGTACCCAAACCACAGTAACAGAATATAGCTGCAGTATAGATGTATTTATGCAGCTGCTGCTCATATAAGCCACCAGAACCAGCAGGTAACACTCTGCGTCTGCTCTCTATCAGTGTTACCAGCTAATGTATGAATCAAATTTATATTTTATTTTTTTTTGGGGGGGGGGGTGTCACTTATAATTACTAATGACAACTATGAGCCTATCATGCACAACTGCTCACACAAGATGCCATGTTTAGACTGAGAAACTGCCCCTGCCATAGGGCTGGCGCAAGCTCCGATGGTGCATCTAAAAACGCACCGAGACATATTTTCACAGGTGCAACATGTGGCAAGTGGGCGTTTCAGCATTGAAGAGATTGTCTGCAGCATTAGCATAAAGGCGCAGACGCTACTGCGGAAAATCACGCTGCTGTGTCTGCGTGCGACTCTGAATCGTGCCCTGGAAGTCATGTGAAATGCATTTTTAATAGGACTGAAAAAAAAGACACACAAAAGCCCATTAATGTGTCTTAGACATAACATCACAGTAGAATACAGTACCCGAACGTTTCCAATATTCCTGCGCACCTTTATGGGCTGAGAGGGATAGTTGTTAATGTTGGAGGTCAAAAAGTGCTGCAGTTCAGAGAGTCCCAATGGCACGTCATAGACATTGCCCGCGGCTAAATACACCGCAATAAGTCACATGTCACAGCTGTCGGCAATGTAATTTGAAGTGTATTCATTATACTATCAGTGCCCTTAATGACAGAGTTACTCCTCTCTGATTAGTAACTACATTTGGCAAGTTAATAGACACCAATCAATGACCGGGACTGAGAAGTGCTAGCTCTTGTGCAGGGTAAAGAGAAGGAATTCAGGAAATATTACAAAGATACATACAGTACTGTAACCATGATTAGAGACCTCTCCCCATGATTTGTGACCTGTAATTATATATTCTGTTCTATTGCCATATTAGACAGTGGAAAAATTAAGTTCTCACCTTAACATATAAAGGTTCTTTGAGACTGTCAATGAGTAGGGAAGATTTTTCTTCCCAAACAGGATTAAGGTTCTTGTGTATTGTCCTGCTTCTAAAAACTTCTTTTCCTCCAATCTTAAACTTGACATAAGGATCGCTTGTCCCTTAAAAAGAAACACAACAAATTACAGAAGTGGTCAATATACAATATACATTAGAGCCATTATTTAAAGAATACAAATGTATTAAATAACAAAGCACTTAGGGAGAGATGTATTAAGCTCTGGAATGTGATAAACTACCAGCCAATCAGTGCTGTGTTTGAAAAATGAGTTAGGAGCTGATTGGTTGGTACTTTATCACTCTCCAATTTATCTCCTTCTAGAGCTTAATACATCTGCCTCTCTATCATTTACTTGTTTGTTCTCTCTTGTACTTGTTATACATATTGGGCCTGATTCTGAGTCACAGACAAGTTCAAAAGCTGCTGCATCCAGTGATTTTTAGCAAACTGGCCACATGTCGTGGGGCTGCAGATACATCATTACCTACAGTATGAGCGATGCGGACTCATATGCATCTCAGTCCTTTCCCTGCGATCACTGAATGGGTGGTACTGAGTGACAACTGTGTGCATAGGCCGCGTATTGTCTGAGTTACTACCTAGTCTGAGTTGTGCAAATGCAAAGTGCACCCAGCATTGGTCATGTGTAAGGGCCTTTGATAGTGATGACAGAGGCTCTCACAGCCAAAGGGCTGGGGACATTGCGATCGCGCAGTTATATACAACGCAGAATATGGGAGTATAGTCACAATAAAATTCTGTTCGCTGTAGGTGTGACCATGTTACATGTGACTTAGAAGCAGGGACACCACCTTTATGCTAAGAGTGAGGTAAAAGAGAAGAATCCAAGACCCCACAGATGAGAGGCCAGCAGATAGCATAACTGTAAGCGATAAAGCATTTCCCAATTTACCATTAATTGCCAACAAAACCTGGTAGGCAGTAAAATCACATAAACACTGGTGATGAGCTGACGGCTGCAAGACACATTACATAACTTCTATTATGTAACAGTTGTTTCCTTTAATAATGATTACACAACTCGACTGTCAAGGAAATGTGTTTTCTCCTGTTAGAGAGGAGGCTCAGAGATACACGCTATTGCCGCAACCACTGCGTCATTTACACTAGTTCCGCAGCCCATGGGATTCCTACTGAGACGCCCACTGGCTGCAGCGCTTACCTGCCGCTGTGCATATTAAGACGCGCCATCGGAGACTGCCCCAGTCCTGTGGCAGTAGCAATCTCTCCATCTCAACATGGCTGCCAGGGTCAGTGCAACTGCGTCTTTGGCCACGACACACCCACGTCTGGCTAGCCACATTTCTGTTACCTTCCAGGAACACCCACTAAACTTGTCTCTCTCTCCATCCAAATTCGTTCTACAACTTTTGGCGGTAAGCATTGGGGCGCATGCGCAGTGTGATGCACAGACCGAAAACACTGGCCGCTAGCATGCCGCATCCACATAGTGAGCACCCCTGAGTCAGGCCCTGAGTAAGGTACAAAACAGAGACATACAGAAGTGCCCTCCTTTAGCTGTGCTCACATTCTGGCCAGCACCACTGTGTGTCATGTGACGGAGGGACTGGTAAGTGCTTGTGCCATGCTGTCACCTGTCTGGCTAGCAGAAGTCATAGCACAGCTGCTGGGTGGCCTATGTAACACTGTAATTTCATACATTATCTTACTGGCAATATTGGGTTCTTATCACACCCTAATCTTTTTGTCATACCATTAACCCATTGGGTGGCTGTCAGCACTGTTAGTGCCTTGTGTAATAAGAAAATAGATAAATCATTGATAAAACAGACAGTGTAGCTCTATCCCCCAAAACAGCACCAGTATTAATAGCCTGGGATGATGACTGTGCAAACTAAAAATCTTGTCATTTACCTCAGGTACCAACAGACCAATGGCATCAGGAAGAGCCCCAGTGCTACTCAGTCTCTGGGACAGGGGGAGGAGAATGGCTGCATCCTTCCTAGTCAGCCAGTGGCACGGTGCTGGCCAGCATGGGACTGGTTTTGGGTATTGTTCAAATGGTCGACAATGAAAAGGTAGACAGTCATTTGGTCGACACCAGTAGGACGATATGACAAAATGACGATACAGGGCCAAAAGGATGACATGGGAATGGTCGACACAGAAATGGTCAACAATTTTTTGTTTTTCTATCTCTAATCCTCACTCTAACCCTAAACTTTACCCTCCCCTTAGCACCTTGCCCTAACTGTCCCCCTTGGTGCCTAAACCTAACCGCCCAGTAAGTGCCTAAACCTAACTGTCCCTTCCGTAGCCTAACCCTAACCCACCAGTAAGTGCCTAACCCTAAAAAACACGTGTCGACCATTTCCTTGTCGACCTTTTGAACCTGTCGATCTTCTGTACTGTCAACCTTTTATCATATCGACCTTCTTTCATGTCAACCATCTGGTGTCAACCAAATTATTGTCAACCTTTTCATTGTCGACCTTTCAACAGGAACCCATTGTATTAAATGTAGCAATTTGGAGCCATGCTGGTAGCATCCCTGCTAAAGTGCAAACAGGCCCAGGCTGCCTAGCACTGGAGCTGCTTAAGGTGTGATGCAAGTTATCTTTATTGTCACAGTATGTGCTGCAGATTATGTACTGTACATATAGATGTACATACAGTAGATTACATCATAAATGTCATTGTTTGAGTAGTCAGACCTGAGTCAGAACCCATGGACAGGGCTGACGAGATATATAGGAATTGAGATGGCTAGATTAGATATCTACTCATAGGTAGGACTCTTATGCTGGATGTAGTTAATTTACATGCGCCCGTGATGCCGGCCGTCGGAATCCCGACGTCGGAATCCTGACCCGGGACTAAAGATAAGCGTCGAAATCCCGAAGCATATCTTTAGCATGTCAACGAAATCCCCAATGAAGGTAAGCAGGGCCATGTAAGCTGTTAGCCCGGGGGGGTGAGGGGCTGGGGAGGGTTCGTTTTAGGGGCCACATTGGGATATTAGGGTTAGGCACCCTCTGGGGGGAGGTTAGGGTTAGGCACTCCCCCAAGAGGGTTAGGTTTAGGGTGCGGGAAGGGGGGGTTAGGCACCCCCGGGGGGAGGTTAGGGTTAGGCACCACTGGGGAGAGATTAGGGTTAGGCACCACTGAGGGAGGGTTAGGATGAGAGAGGTAGAGTTAGCATACTGACCCATCTTGTCGGCATCTTCATCCTTTGGGCTTCTGGCGTCGGGATATGAACCCGCAGCTATTCAGCCACCTGGACTTCATACCCATTCCCTTATGGCATGTAGCCTAGTGTCATCAAAAGGTCAGAGATTACTGGAAGGCTCTCAGCCTGCTCCTGGAACCAACTGAGTGGTAATCAACCCCAGTCCTGATCTCAGGACCATGGGGCTGGAACCAGTCTTTCAGAGCTCAGGAGCAAAACAGAAATAAATACATATAAACAACAGCCCCAGAGACAGGTTTGGAGCGGAGATGGACAGCAGAACTCACTGAGTAGCAATACAGTGTGAACAGTTCACTGAACCCACAATGAGCAGGCAAGTTGTAATCAGAGGACTTTCTTGAATCACTATAACAGCAGACTGAATACATTATAAAAAGCATTATAACAGTCAATGGTAAAATCAGTATACGTCAGACTACTACACAGGGTAGAACCAGAATGTGCGAAGCAGGCTGAACCGGACTGGATAGGAATGAAGGACACAGGCTGAAACTATGGAGGCTAAACTGGACTGGAACTGGAGCTTGAACCGGAATGGAACAGGAGGAGAATAACAGCTTGACCAGACTGGGACCGGAGCTTGAACCGGACTGGAACTGGAGGAAAAGCGGCAGCTTGAACACATGCTGAAGGGGTGTAGAGTGGATACCAGCAATAGCGATATGCTGCAGAGTGGATGAGACAGACTCAGAAGCAGCACAGAGGAAATAGATTACAGAGGTCCAGCTGACAGGAGAACAGCGTCAGGCAGCAGATTGGAGACAGAAGATGCACACTGGTGAGTAAGCACACAGAGGAGTAACGTTCCACATTGATCCCTCAGCCTGCTAATGGCAGGTGCAGCATTAAATAGAGTGCTCTTGCTTGAGGATAGGAGGACGCAATCATGTGAGTGCAACAGACAAGTAGAGACTGGATTCTGGCGATCAGCTGATCACAATCAACATGGCTGCGCCCCCTTAGGGATGCAGTGACATCACCCTGGAACATGATGGCCCACCTTGATGAAGCACCGCCGGACTGGCTATTAATGACCAAGTCTTGGTTTTGTGACAATAAACTGTACATACTGTAGCTCATAATGGCAGCCAATCATTATTTTATGATAATTATCCTAATGACCACATATGCTACTCATAGATGCTATATTTTCACTTATATACTTCAGTTTGGAGAATTAAAATGATAAACAGCAAATTTACTTTCATAATTAAGAGTAGCTCGGTGGTTGAACTCACTAATAATGTTGTAATCAGGATGCGATAGATAGCAGTGTTCTCCCCACGCTTTATTTGTCGGGTGGTCCGCCCAGTAAAAATCCCCCACCGCCCGGCAGTTGAGCTGCACTGAGAACTAGCGGCGGTGCATTGCATCGGGGCCCGCACCCTCCGCTAGTGTCCCCAGGGCCCCACAAGTGTAGGGCAGACCGCAGTGAATAGCGGTCTGCCCTACACAGAAACAAACACACAGCCGCCAGCGGCAGCTGTGTGTTTGTCATAGCAGCGCAGCCAGCCAATGAGAGTCATACAGACTCTGATTGGCTGCTGCGGCTCCCACTCATGAGCTCCCATTCCAGTTCCCCCCACAGCGGTTGATGGGAGAGACGTCATGACATCTCTCCCATAGTGCAAAGCGGGCCGGGAACAGCGGCCAGCAGCGGTCGTAGGCTGGAGCGGGGATCAGGTAAGTTGTCTATTTCTACTTCAGGGTCCATAGGGTATCCACAGGATACCTTGGGGTATAGGTGTGACGTCAGTCGCAGGGCACCAAAGAGTTAAGCTTTCAGCCTCCCAGGATGCACTAGGTCCCCCTCCTATACCCCGCCCCCGGGCCAAGGCACCTCAGTTTAGTTTGGTGCCCGGCCGGAGTCGGGTGCACCTGTTGGAGTGGGGGCTAGAAGAGCCCCTGAAGCTTTTTCTTCATGCAGCTGTGGCTGCACATCTGGATGAACAGCATGGACAGTCAGTCCTGACGTCCATGCTGTCTTCCCTACACCCCGCCGGTACCAGAACGCCGGTACTGATCCGGGGATGCTGGTGGGCGTCTGGGGTCACAGCTAGCGGTGACCCCAGATGCTCCGGACCATGGCCGGATTCAAGGGGGACAGAGGTAAGCAGCGGGGTCCCGCGGTGGGTCCCCGCTGATCACATGGTCCTAAGTCCCCAGGCAGGGGGCTCCCTGGGGACTGGCTGCAGCGTGGAGCCAGGCGACCAACCTGCGCTTCCACTACCCCCTGGGACAGCGGACCGCAGCAGAGCGGTAGCGCTGCGGCGTCCCAGGGGTTAAATGCATGCCAGGGGAGCGCGCCTTCCCTGTCTCACAGCCGGCGCCTCCCCCGCTGCACACAGCCCTCTCTGCACTGTGCTGACTGGTCCTGTGTCAGCGCTCCTCCCCCAGGCCAGCTTCTCTCTGCTCCTCGGCGGCCATCTTCTCTGCAACGCATGGTGAACGCTGCTGGAAGTCTGGAAGGAAGCATCGTGGTCTGGGTCCCCCCGCATACCTCTCCTCCGCTGTGGCTCAGGTCTGTGTATGCAGCGCTGTGTCCTACCAGGCCCTGTGTCTGTGTAGTTGAGTGATCAGCGCTGTTAGTGCAGGAATTGTTATTTCTCTGCATTGTATGTGACTGTGCTAGCGCTGCCTGTAACTTTTCTTCTCTAAACTGTCAGCTTTATTACTGTCCCTGTTCTTTCTGCTAAAGCCCTTGCGGTGCGGTGCTGCAGGGTGGTCTCTCGCCTATTTAATACTTAATTGGTGAGAGAGGTCACATACGTGGTGCCATCATGTCTGAAAGTGATTTTCCCCTCCGGCTACAGTGTACCACGTGCAAAGTACCGTTAGCGGAGGGGGAGGGTAGCGCGGAGGGCCTTTGCCGGCAGTGTTTGTCCATGGCGCGGCCTATTACGGTTACAGCACCGGTACAGGAGCCGCCCTGGGCTTGTTTCGCTCAGGCGTTAACAGCTTTAGTGGGCCAGTTAGCTCCGCAGCCCGCGTTTACTCCAATGGGTTTGTCCCAGCAGTCTGTGGTGTCGTCACCCATGCAGGGGTTCCCACGACAATTGGTGGTACCCCACAGTCTCCCTATTTCCCCGCTCCCGGGTTCTCAGGAGCCAGCGTGGGTTAACTCCCTGACGAGTTCTGTACAGCACTTGTCGGATGTGTTGCAAGGGGAGTCTGTGATGCGGCCTCATAAAAGGCCGGTGGCGTCTCTGTCCGCTCCTTATGAGGATGACGAAGGGACGTCTGATGATGGGGAGATTCTGGATCCTTACGATCAGGAACCTTTCCATACTAAGGACGCTGATGCTAAGTCCAAAGTATATATTCCTGGACTTATTCGGGCGGTCCGCACAGCCTTGGTGATTGAGGACGAAGTTCCCCCAGCGGCTAAATCTAAGTATGCCTTTTTCAAAGATGTGAAGGGCGATGCCACAGTCTTTCCTCTTTCGGGTCAGTTGGTGGACCATTTAGAGAAGGCGTGGAAACAACCTGGCAAAAGATACCAGCCGCAGAGACGCCTGGCGGTGGCTTATCCGTTCGCGGATAATTATTTTGCTAAGTGTGAATCCCCTCCACAGGTGGATTCTCACGTGACCCGTCTTGTCCGTAGTGCCACATTGCCGATGCCATCCATGTCCTCCCTTAAGGATGCTACGGACCGCAAGGTAGAAATCTGCCTGAAGTCCGCTTATTCCCTTGCAGGGGGGGCAGCACGGCCGGCTATGGCCATTTGCTGGGTTGCCAGAGCGATGGAGCGCTGGGCGGATTCATTAGAGGCTTCTTTTGAATCCGACTGTCCGGCCGAACAGGCGGAGTTGATTGGCAATCTCCGTGATTCGGCCACCTACATCAACGAGGCGGCTCTAGACATTAGTACTCTGGTGTCTAGAATTTCTTCAGCAGCGGTAGCTGCTCGTCGCACCTTGTGGCTGCGATCCTGGAAGGCGGACGCAGATCCAAGAAAGGTCTGGAAGCGTTGCCGTTTACCGGAGAAGTTCTCTTCGGTCCGGATCTGGATAAGATTGTGGCCACGCTGGCGGCAGCCAAATCTGCTTGTCTCCCGTCGGCCGCTGCTCCTTCTGGTTCTGGACCATCGTCCTTTCGGTCATCTAGGGCCCAGGGCAGGCCCAAACCACAGTCGTTTCCTCGACAGGCTGGCCCTAAGAAATCGGTCAAGCCCCGGAAACAGGCATGGAGTACCAGACGTCCGGCCCCCAAGCCAGATGACAAGCCTGCGGCCTGACGGTCCGGGTCTCCCCTTGGGGGATCCCAGGGTGGGAGGCCGCCTGCTGCAGTTCTCCCGGTGTTGGTCGTTCACTACGACAGACACTTGGGTTCTGGAGGTGGTCTCTCACGGGTACGCCCTCTCCTTCCGGCACAGACCCCCGGCTCGATTCTTCACCACGGGTCTACCATCAGACCGGAACAAGGCTACGGAGCTGCGGAAGGTATTGCACACTATGCTCCAGGCTGGAGTTATAGTGCCTGTTCCATTCTCCCAGAGGGGCCAGGGTTTCTATTCAAATCTATTTTTGGTACAGAAACCCAATGGGTCATATCGTCCGATTCTCAACCTCAAAGCACTCAACAAGTCTTTGCGGGTCCCGAAGTTTCGGATGGAGACCCTACGGTCCATCATTCTGGCGCTGGAACCTGGGGACTACATGGTGTCATTGGACATACAGGACGCTATGGCGGTCATGGCGGCTTCTCTGCGGCTGCAAGGAGTCCGCATGTTGCCGTACTTGGACGACCTGTTATTGGTGGCAGGATCTCCAGAGCTCCTGTTACACCACTTGGACCTGACCATTGCACTGCTGCAACGGCACGGCTGGCTAATCAACTGGCAGAAGTCCACTCTAATCCCGTCTCGGAGGATTCTGCATCTTGGAGCCTTATTGGACTCGGGACAGCAAAGGATCTTCGTGACGGAGGACAAGATCTCTGCTTTACAGTCAAGGGTGCGCAGTTGTCTGCACAGCCGCCGGGTGTCCTTACACTCGGCGATGAGGTTACTGGGCTCCATGGTGTCGGTGTTCGACATGGTGGAATACGCCCAGTTTCACTCCAGACCTCTGCAGCACCTGATCCTGTCCAAGTGGAACGGGCTGCCTCAGTCTCTGAAGTTCCAGACGATTGTGCTCACCCCGGAGGTTCGCCTGTCCCTTGCGTGGTGGTTAAAGACGACCCACCTCAACAAGGGACGTCCGTTCTGGGTTCCAAATTGGGTCCTGTTGACAACGGACGCCAGTCTTCGGGGCTGGGGAGCAGTTTCGGGTCCACACTTGTTCCAGGGCAGGTGGACACCGACAGTAGCGGAGCTTCCAATAAATATCTTGGAACTCCGTGCGGTCTTCAATGCTCTCCTGCAGGCACAGCGGTTTCTCCAGGGTCACCCGGTGCAGGTCCAGTCGGACAATGCTACCACCGTGGCCTACATAAACAGGCAAGGAGGAACTCGCAGTCGGGCGGCTCTCGTAGAGGTCTCTCGGATCCTGGTTTGGGCGGAGCGCAATCTTCCGGCCATATCAGCGGTCTTCATCCCGGGAGTGCTAAATTGGGAGGCGGACTTTCTAAGTCGCCAGGACGTTCATCCAGGGGAATGGTCCCTGCACCCGGACGTTTTTCAACTACTGGTGGACAGGTGGGGTCTTCCAGAAATCGACCTCATGGCGTCCCGGCACAACAACAAGTTGCCGGTGTACGGGTCTCGCACAAGAGACGAAGGGGCGTCTCTGGTGGATGCTCTGTCCGTCCGGTGGACGTTCAGGTTCGCATACCTGTTCCCTCCGGTCTCCCTTCTTCCACGGGTAATCCGGAAATTCAAACAGGAAGGAGGGACGCTCCTGTTGATAGCTCCCGCGTGGCCCAGACGGCACTGGTTCTCAGACCTTCAGGGTCTGTCCGTGGACAGTCCTCTGCGGTTGCCGCTACGACCGGACCTTCTGTCTCAGGGTCCTTGTCTTCACCCGGACCTGACTCGGCTGTCTTTGGCGGCGTGGCTGTTGAGACGGCCATGCTGAGGTCCTGGGGGTTTTCCAGCTCTGTGGTGCGTACCATGTTACGAGCTCGGAAACCGTCTTCCGCGAGGATATACCATCGCGTGTGGCATACGTTCTTCCAGTGGTGTCGACCGAGAGGTTATGCACCGCGGGAGTTTCGTCTGTCTCGGATTCTCGCCTTCCTGCAAGCGGGACTAGATCATGGGCTTCGCCTTGCTTCTTTGAAGGTACAGGTTTCGGCCCTATCTGTCTGGTTTCACCGTAGGATTGCTACAATCCCGGATGTGCGCACCTTTATGCAAGGTGTTCTCCGTATTCAGCCGCCCTTTGTTCCACCTGTGGCGCCTTGGGATTTGGCTGTGGTCCTGAGGGCTCTCCAAGGACCGCCGTTTGAACCACTGGGCTCAGTGGATATTAAATGGCTAACAGCTAAGACTGTTTTCCTTCTGGCCGTTGCTTCAGCCAGACGTGTTTCTGAGTTAGGGGCTCTTTCTTGTAGACCCCCTTTCTTGGTTTTTCATGGGAACAGGGCAGTGCTCCGCACTCGGCCCGAGTTTCTTCCCAAAGTTGTTTCCCAGTTTCATGTTAACGAGGAAATAGTTGTTCCGGCCTTTAACTCACCGGGTCTTTCCGTGGGTGAGGCCTCTTTGGATGTTGTGCGGGCCTTAAGGACTTATGTTGACCGCACTTCTTTGTTTAGGAAGTCGGACGCTTTGTTGTCGTCTATGGCTTCTGTAAAAAGGGTTGGCCTGCTTCAAAGCAAACTTTGGCAGCCTGGATCCGTATGGCTATTTCTGAAGCTTATCTTCATGAAGGCCTACCGGTCCCTCCTTCTCTGAAGGCTCATTCCACTAGGTCTGTGGGTCCTTCGTGGGCAGCTCGACGTGGTGCCTCGGCAGTTCAGATCTGCAAGGCTGCTACGTGGTCTTCTGTCCATACCTTCGTGAGGTATTACAGGTTTGACACCTTCGCCTCTCAGGATGCTTCCTTCGGGCGGCGGATTCTCCTTTCTGCACAGGAGCGTCCCCACCCTTAAAGGATACTGCTTTGGGACATCCCCAAGGTATCCTGTGGATACCCTATGGACCCTGAAGTAGAAAATATGAGATATGGTAAGAACTTACCCTTGTTATCTCTATTTCTACGAAGTCCATAGGGTTCCACAGGACTCCCGCCCTGTCGCACCTGTGCTGCAGATGGGCTTTGCTCTGGTCACCGGTTTTCCGTCTCCCTCTGGTGAGAATGTGATTCTTGTATGTGTCCAGATCTTTGTTCTCTCTCTTCCTTCTCCTCCTCCGGCCTATGGCTTGGTAACTAACTGAGGTGCCTTGGCCCGGGGGCGGGGTATAGGAGGGGGACCTAGTGCATCCTGGGAGGCTGAAAGCTTAACTCTTTGGTGCCCTGCGACTGACGTCACACCTATACCCCAAGGTATCCTGTGGAACCCTATGGACTTCGTAGAAATAGAGATAACAAGGGTAAGTTCTTACCATATCTCATATTTTTTTTTTCTTTTGTGAGTATGCGTTACTGTATAAAGGGGGCTGCTACTGGGGGCACTGTATAGGGGGCTGCTACTGGGGGCACTGTATAATGGGGCTGCTACTGGGGCCACTGTATAATGGGGCTGCTGCTGGGGGCACTGTATAATGGGGCTGCTACTGGGGGCACTGTATAATGGGGCTGCTACTGGGGGCACTGTATAAAGGGGGCTGCTATTGGGGGCACTGTATAGGGGGCTGCTAATGGGGACACTGTATAATGGGGCTGCTACTGGGGTCACTGTATAGGGGGCTGCTACTGGGGGCACTGCATAAGGGACCCGGCTGGGGGCACTGCATAAGGGACAAGGGTGGGGGCACTGCATAAGGGATACTATTTAAGTCTGGGTGTACTGCATAAAGGGCCAGTCTGGGGGCACTATTTAAGCCTGGAGGCTCTACATAAGGGACCAGCTGGGGGCACTACATAGGGGCACTACTTCAGCTTGGGGGCACTGCGTAAGGGCAAAGCTAAACTACAGGGGGCAATGCATAAAGGGGAAAACTACAGGGGGCACTGTATAAAGGGCACAAATACAGGGGGCACTGCATAATGGGCACTTTTGACTGAGAGCCAGTGGGGGAGCAGCCTGAGACCTGTCGGGCTGGATTGGTAAGGGAGATACCCCTTTTCCCGGCATGCATAATTGCGAAGGCCCCCACCCGGCTGGAAAAAAATTCTGGGGAGAACACTGAATAGATAGATAGATAGATAAAGATAATGTATATATAATTCTTTGGGCTGCTTTGGACAGTTATTAAGGTAAAACAAAATGTGTTTGTAAATGAAGAAAACTGTTAGTTATTTTTGTTTGGTGTAGCCTGAAGAAATACACTATTAAAATAAAATAAAAAATAGAAAATCAGAATTATCACTACGAGAGAACAGAGCCGTAACTAGACTTTTTGGTGCCCTGTGCCAGAAAGAGCATTGGCGCCCCCCCTTATTTTTCAAAGGTACATAATGCACCCAAAAAAGGGCCATGGCTTCATGGGGAAGGGCCAGGGAAGAGATAGGAGAGGCCAGGAGATGCTGGGGATGAAATAAGAGGAAGCTACAAGCAAGAATGATAATAAACAGAAATCTGACAGGCCCAAACAGCGCCCCCTGCCCTGCGGTGCCCTGTGCAATGGCACCGGCCGCACTACCTTAGCTATGGCCCTGCGAGTGAGTGAAATTTGCAAAATGCCAATGATGTACCACTCAACAGACACATAAATACTGTAATTTACACTGAAAATTATTTCAAGATTTGTTTCCTTTTGTTTCTCCAATTTGCTTCCACAAGGTGGCAGGCTAAGCTTTCTGTAACACATGAACCTGAAGACTTGGAAATGAGAAGCTGTACTGCGATAACCTTCTGTCTGCAAATGAATGTGATCATTTGCCAGGATTGGCATATTTTGCTTTACTTATTTCCTGTGACATATTTTCTCTGGATGAGAGTAACGTAAAGTGGCAGGGGATTTTCAGTGTTTTTTTTTTCTTATAGCATTTATTAACAACTGTTATTTGGCGTGCTGCACCGTGCTAGCAGAGCACTGCTTCATCCATTTAAGCTGTATGTTACAGTAAAATTAACATGAGAGACTGCAGGTCAGAGGCAGATAGTTGGCACAAAGCTTTATATTAGAGTTACCTAATAGCATCTGCCATGCAGCACTCTTCTAGAACAGGGAGAGAGAGAGACATGTCCCAATGCTGCAGGGACTGATGGGGAGCTAAACGCAAATTATAACAGAGGGCCTGATTCAGCGATTTACGCTATAGCACAGTCGCCGCGTCTTTCAAGCAACAGCTGTGCTGAAAAATATAAAACAGCTGCATGAGATGTCTTGAGTAAAAAGATGCCCACTGCCGGCTTCTCTGATCCGCTGCTGCATCCGAAAACGCAGCATCAGATCAATTGCGTGACCATCGGTCATCTGAGTGATCCTGAAGTTACCCAGGATTTCTGGCAAAATCATGCTGCGTCTTAGGATGCAGTCAATGGCTTCCACATGCCCAGAAAACAGGGCTGACCCCCCCATTTTTTGGTGCCTCCCATGTCGCCACCTCCAAATGCCAGCAGCATGTCAATTATTCTGCGTCTTTGGGGCACTGCAACTGACGTCACAGAACCTGATCTGCACATGCATAGTGCGGCTATTGTGCATGGGCAGGGTTGGGTAAGCGATCCTGGCACTGATAATGCCGGCGGTCAGAATCCAATCCTGACAGCGTAATCCCGATGGTGGAAATCCCAACGTATGCAGGTAAGTATTGTAACCCTAACCCTAAGCCACCCTCCCCACAGCCTAAACCCCCCCCCAGTGTCTAACCCTAAACCTAATACTTACCTTCGGGATTGAGGCGCCGGGATTGTCAAACCGGGATTTTGACCCTTGTCGAGATTCTGGCGTCGATATTAAGAGCGCCTGCATTGTGTGCGCCAGGATCCCAGCTACATCCCGTTCCCGAAGATAGACCCCCCACCATAGTACTATACTGGGGAACCCAATGTGCTGCATGTGTAGGCCAGCAATGCATCACAGTATTTCCACGACCGGTTTTGTTGCAGTAAAACGTTATAACTTCTATTTTTACCAGATTTAAGCTCTAATACATCTACATTATTAACAAGGTCGATGGGAAAAGAGTGCCATAAATGTTATTGCTTGTGACAACAGAGATTATGGAGAAAAATGCAGGTCCCTCCTGCTGCTCCTGGAAAGCTGCCCAGGAATGTCGGTAAGTATGAATTGAGGTGTGAGCTACTTTAGAAAAATGAAACCTCCTGAAGAGCTACTAAAATTGTAGAAAAAAAAAATCTGGCTAATAACCGAACAATTGAAGGTAATTTAATAGAAAAATAAAATAAAAAAATGTTTCATAGAAAATAAAAATGCATTTAATTATTACAGTGATATTGTTGTAGCTTGTAAATAAAATGTAAGCACTGGCACATTTCACTGTTAATTACTGGCTCCAATGAGGTACGTCCAGTAGATGAGCAAAAGATATAGCCAGGGCTGCTGTGTGATTTTCCGGCAGGGCTGGGCGGGAGTCACTAGCTCCGCCGTATCGAAGACACCGTACGATTGCTGTAGAGGCTGCGGAAATCACCTGAAGTGCTTCCCTGTGGCTCTACCCATGGCGTCGATGCCACGGGGGAGAACACGTCATGGGTCACTTCCTCCTAGTTGACTCGGCAGTCCTGCAGCTAGGTGAGCTACAAGACCGCAAGCTACCGGTAGCTCACGAACTACAAGTTGGAGACCACTGATGTAGGCTGTTGAGTAAAAACCTGGCATTTATAGGCACAATAAAAGAATACAGTGAGAAGGTGCCCCCCGCACACAACACCACCACCCCCCACCCTGTTCACTTACACTTGACTCGGAGATCGGTGCTCCAGTGATGCTCTATGCTGCAGCTGACTGGAGCCCCAGAGGACATCACCAGAGCACCGATCACCGGTCCATGTAATCAGGTGTTTGGGGTTTTTATTTATTTTTCTGCAGTGATCAGCTTATGGTCTATTTAAACCACACAGCTGATCACAGGGGCTGGCTCCCGGCTCTCCTCTGCATGTTAGAGCAGAGCAGGAATCGGGGAACCAGGGGAAACCCTGGATAACACCAGATCACATTTCTCATTACAATTATGGGAAATGCGATCTGCTTACTAACAATATGTGATAATTTGGGTTTGGAGTACAATTTTATGAATTCTACTCCAAATGCCCTTTAGTAAATGTATGTGGTACTAAAATAATGACCAGCATCCCGAAGGTAAGTATCGGGAGTTAGGAGAGGGTTATATTAGGGTTAGGCACTAGAAGGAGGGTTAGGGTTGGGCACTAAGGGGAGAAGGTTAGGTTTAGAGTGCGGGGAGGTGGAGGTTAGGTTTAGGCACTAGGGGGGAGTTAGATTTAGGCCCCGGTGAGGGAGTGTTAAGTTTAGGATGCGGGGAGGGGGTTAGGTTTAGGGACCGGGGAGGGAGGGTTAGGGGCTAGGGTTAGTGTTACTATACTTAAGTATGGGTGTTGGGATTCTGACTGTCGGGATGCTGCTGTCGGTATTCTGACTAGCAGGATCCCGACTGCAGGGAATCCATACCCAACCCGTATAGGATAACATTAAAATACAAAATTAGTTGTCACGCAGTAATTAAAAATGTAATAAAACAATAATTTCAATTAAATTATACTGGATTTATTATGTTCTACTATATTGGACACACATAAAGCAATTATAAAAAGACTTCAACCAAGCACACAAAAGAAAGTAGAAAATATGAAATTCACAAACTGACGTCTCAAATTCCCAGGTCAGCACTTAAACAACAAATCTACAGGGAACTTTGTACACAATAATTAAGCTGGACTGTAACTAGGGGCATGCGACCAGTGCCACCACACAAAGCACAGGGCTCTGCGGGCGGCACCTTCGCTGCCCCATGGTCTTTGCTTCTGGCTAGCAGGGTGCAGGGAACGGCACTCTGCAGCCTGCACCACTGCATCAGTGTGGCCGGACACTACAGACAGGCCTTGTCATTAAACCTACATCGGGAGCCAGGTGCCCGGCATCCCGACCGAAGGTAAGCCGGGCGCGGACAGCCGCGGGGGGGTAGGGTTAGGTTTCAGGATTCCCAGGGGGACTTAGGGTTTGGCACTCCCCCCATGGGAGGGTTAGGTTTAGGCTGGGGAAAGAGGGGGGTAGGGTTAGGCACCCCCCGGGGGGAGGTTAGGGTTAGCCCCCTCCCCCGGGTGACTTAGGTTTAGGCTACGGGGACGGGGGGGGTTAGGGTTAGGAACTAGGGGGGAAGTTAGGATTAGGCACCCCTAAGTGAGGGTTAGGGGGGGGAATAGGGTTAGGGTTACTTACCGAGATCCGCTGTCGGGATCTTCACCCCTGCTGGGCTTCTAGCGTTGGGATTTGAACTGCTGGCCATGCGGCTGGCGGTAATACATACTGATTCCACAGCCATGTGTACAGCTGCCTTGGAAAATGTTCTGGTAACTGGTGCAATTCCGGGTGCTGGAGGCCATGTCTCCTCTATACCTACTAGAAAAAATATTCTATCTTATGGCACTGTAGGATTAATGTGCTACAAAGTGTCACAAACTTCTTGTGCAAGATGAGTAAACAAAACTGATCCTGATTTATATTCATATATAGCAACCCCTGTTCCTTTAGAACGCAATGTACTGTATATATATATATGTACATGTGTACACACATACATATATTCATATATACATACACACGCATATAGATATACACACATATGTATACATATACACACATATACATATGTCACACATACCTTACACGCACACACATATATACACACCCATACTGTATGTCACATATACATTACAAACAAACTTACCTTGCAGCAGATCTGATCGGTACAGGACCTAGCAGGCTGGCACAATGTAATTAGGCCCCTCCTCCTCATGGCAAAATGCCGCGATTTGCGGGTCAATCAGGATGGGGCGGGGCCAAATGACTAGATTCTAATGAAATCGTGTCATATTGGCGGCGAGGGGGGAGGCTTAAGAACATGGTGCCTGCACTCCAGTCTGTCAGGGGGGGTTTCTGGCTACTCAGGGGGGGTTTCTGGCTACTCAGAAAACCCCCCCTGCATGTGCTTCTGCAGTCCCACTCCAACATACCATTGAAGTCACTGATAACAAAGCACCAACGGAAATCATGAGACACTGTAAAGTTTGGCATGTAGGAGATGGCCAGGAAACAGCAAAAACTATCCAGCAGACTAGCTGGATGCAGTACAGCAATTAGCCAATACAGTTTTGCGGGCAGGGTAATGAAATCCCGACACTTAGGATCCCGACACTTAGGATGCCGGCTGTCAATATACAGACAGCGGCATCCCGATGCTTACAATCCCGACAGGGGAACGGTAAGTAATGTTCCCTGTCCTATTTACCCCCTAACCCTCTTTTACTGCACCCTGATACTAACCGCTCCTACCACGCACCCTAACCATAACCCTTCCGGTAAGTGCCTAAACCTAATCCGCCCCCCTTAGTGCCTAAACCTAACCCTCTCCCCTTAGTGCCTAACCCTAACCCCCCATGTATGGAGCCTAACCCTAACCTCCCCCCTCCCACAGCCTAACCCTAACTTCCCCCGGGGCGCCTAAACCTAACCCTCCCCTCTCCGCGGCTAACACTCGGCCCCGCTATACTCACGGTCGGGATGCCGGCTCTCAGGAATCCAGCGTCGGCATCTCCAGCCATGTCGGGATTCCATCCCCGGTCTTCCCACGCTGATCGGGATTCCGGCACCGGCATCCCGGATGTCAATATATTAACCGCATCCCAGTTTGGCATCCCGAATGCCGGTATATGAACCGCATCCTAGTTTAGCAGTATACAGCAGAAGGTCTAAGATGAGGTTTGAGGAACAGATTGTAGTTGGCACCAAGTCAGAGTAATGTCAGGTGGCACAGTGTATATGATCCTGTAGTGCAGCAATATATAACAATAATAGATTGGTCGGGTACAGCAGTAGCAGAAGCGGAATAGCAGACAGTGAGCATGACTGCCGTTAAATACAGAAAAAATGGTTGATCCAGGCAGCTTTCAAAGCATTAGTAGGTTCAAGCAGGAATACAGAGTAAACTTAAGGCAGGAATCAGACATAACTGAGTAAGAGCAGGAACACTGAACACTATAACCAGCAAGATAAGACTAATTAATGCAGCTGGCATCAAAGAGAATAAATTCTAAGGCAATCCCCTGATGACATAAAAAACAATGGCCACAAGTATTGATCTCAAATAACACAACCAAGGATATTCAGACAGACAGTATTTACAATAAAGTAGGACCCAGTCAAAACACATATGCAGTAAGTCTGCTGTTCATTGCCTATTCCAGTCACACGTGCTGATATAATTGCTACTCAGTGCTGTATGATGAACTTGATCTGGGCGACAAGACTCACAGAGCAGACTACGATTCCACACTAACTGAATGGGTTTATCGGGTGTCTGGATGGCGTAAAATTATCAAACCACACACTGAACCCAGCATACACTCTTGTCTCTGTCCAGCTGCCATAAGGTAGAAATTGATATCCCCAATCTCACAGCTGATGGCTGAGTGATACATGAAATTTATACTGAAGACAAGACACACGAGCTAAAAACATAAAAAGATACTCTTCTGATTGGCACAATATCAAAACAGTGACAGAAACAGCAGCTGCAAGAACAAGTATATAATAACAAAACACCAACAAGACTAGCAATGGAAATGTGTCTGTCATAACTAGTTGGTGTGAGAAGAACCAATATAATTCAATACTTCAAATGTTAAGTGAAATGGATGAACTAACATGAAACACAATTATAATATTTAAAAAATTAATAATTAATTAATTTGTACATAAATTATGTAGATAAACTCACTAAAAAAATATACAAACATATTGGTCTATTTAACAAATACTTTTTTTTTAATCATTAAAAAAAATTCACAGAAAAAAATAAGATACGAGAGATTAGGGCCCTCATTCAGAGCCGTATGCTCTGAGCAGAGCGCACGCTCTGAATGAGGGCCGGCCTCCATGAAAATGGAGCGTCCTCCTGGACGCTCGTATAGCTGTGGGTGACCACCCACAGGCTATACGAGCGTGCAGTTTGATGGCCGCGATGGTCTTGACCATCGCGACCATCGAAACTGCGAGCCGGAGCCTGCGGTTGAGGTTTTCAACCGCAAGCTCCGGAGTGATTTTGGCTCTATCAGAGCCAAAATCACTCCCACTGACATCACTAGTGATGCCAGTGGGCCGGCTTCTGACGGGAGGCGTTCCTGTGGGAACGCCCCCGTCAGGGAGGCACGCCCCCGGCACGCCTACCAAAGGGGGCGTGCTGTCAATCAACATCGACAGCACGCCCCCTTTGATCAGACACAACGAGCGAAGGAAAGTCCTTCGCTCGTCGCGTCTGGCGCATGCGCACGACGGAGCTCCCTCCGTCGTGCGCATGCTCAGTCCAGAACATCGACCCACTTGCGAGCGGACAGCCGCTCGCGATTGGGTCTGAATCAGGCCCTAGGTCATGATAAATATCTCAAATATCATTCAGCTGTGTAAATATTAAGATTAAAAGAAAATCAACATATAAATAAATGTTGAAGATGTGAAAGTCTGTAATTGAAGTTTTAATTTTTATTGGATGGCCCCTTGTAGCTTGCTAATTACCAACACACATCGTCCCAGATATCAGATAATGATAAAATATGACTGACAATTACTTTCATCTGCAGCTCTCCATGCTGTAAGCTCATATATTAGGGACACAACATTGGTCCCAAATGATGTTAGTGTGATGAATAGAACAGTTAAAAAGTAATAATTTTCTTGTTGTGGGCATAAAGCTCCATAGTGCATAAATATAATGTGATTGTATGAGACTGAGGAGAACGTCCAGTCTTCTGATGACAGACAAAGCGGCAGAGTATAAAAGTAGCATCTAACTTGGGGCCTGACTCAGAGCTACACGTTCATCCTATGATGAACATACATCTCCGATGGTTAGGGGTCTGCGACTGTGCAGGTATCGTTCTGTGCATGTGCATAACGGTTGCTGAGATGACGCTCGCAGACCCCTCCCCCCCAAGCCGCAGCATGACTG
Organism: Taudactylus pleione; assembly: GCA_031769625.1. Classification (NCBI taxonomy): domain Eukaryota; kingdom Metazoa; phylum Chordata; class Amphibia; order Anura; family Myobatrachidae; genus Taudactylus; species Taudactylus pleione. The sequence goes on along the minus strand of JAUIMM010000368.1, from coordinate 6,886,980 downwards.
ACATGCTGCGGCATTTGGAGGGTGGAGTGGGGAGACATGGATGGTCAGATTCCTGGCTTCTCAAGTGACCAGCACCCGGTCAGGCTGTGGAAAGCTTCAGCTCCAGCAGCTTGGCCAAAACACCAACCATCGGTCATGATGGTGCTGGCAAATGCAACAGGGAGCTGTCTGACACCTCCTTTTGCATTTGCTTTAAGATGGACGGAATTGCACAGCTGCTTGTGTCCGGCTCATCTCTGATTAAGCCCTTGGTAACTAAAGGTTCATAAAAGAGAAGAAAACCTCTGCACAAGTATATAGTATCAATCAGTTATGATTAATGATTATGGAGGGAATTCATGAAATTTTGGAGAGAGATAAAATTGTAAGAGTTAAGGCTCATACACACTAGACTATGTGCTGTATTAACGATATGAACGATATTGGTGAAAGATTTCCCTTGAACTATCTGTAGTGCAGGACAAACAATATTGGGTGTACACACTGAAAGATATTTTTTAAAGATATCTATCAGTGACGTCATCCTGTCACATCTCTGAAGAGGCAATTCTTGACGATATCGTCATATTGGCCTACATGTACGGACGACAAAAGACATAGTTAGCAACCTGCGGGAGCACGCATCGTTGGTCGTTCACTGCATACACACAGAGCGATATGAACGATATATCGTTGAACGATATCGTTACTGTCCATATCGTTCATAAAAATTGCCTAGTGTGATGGGCGGCTAAAAGTATCAACCAATCAGCTCCTAACTGCCATGTCACTGGCTGAGTTTGAAAAATGACAGTTAGGAGCTGATTGGTTGGTATTTTATTTTTCAAAATTTAATCTCTTTCCATGCTTTCATGAATACCCCCCTAACATCGAATTACTTTTATACTCAATTTTGGACTGTTTCGGGGGTGCTGCCACTAACAATCAATGAAAGCATTCATAAAAAACAAGAGAAAGAAAAGGATTGTCTTGTATTGGCACCAATACAAAACACACCTTTCTCTTTCTCTTGTTTTCTAGGGCTGTAATCAATTAGCTGCGAAAAGTGGCGTTTGGAGAAAAGTTTTCTCCGATTTGCACTTTTCGCCTGTTTTCAGAGTATCTCCATATTCAATTCCCCTGTGTTTTCGTCTACACGTAAACTCCATGGGCAAAAACAGGCGAAAAAGTTTCTCCAGCAAAAGGCAAAAGTTTCTCCAGGAAAAGAAGTGCAAAATCCATTTTTTGGGGTAGAAATGTGGGGACTTGGTGCAGAACCCTTTGGACACACCCCCTAATGACTTAAATTTTTTTAACTTAATTCACCCCAAAAAAGACATTTTATTTTTGGAGCAAAAATGAAAAAGTGTTGGAAAATGGAAAAAAAGTGGGGGGCCTGGTACTTTGGGGGGCTATATGGTTGGGACAGGTGTTTTTGGGATTGCACGAGGCTGCAGCAGGTGTATCTTTTAGATTTTTTAAATCACAATATACTAGTACCCATTATTAGGGCTACTGCTACTATTCTATATGGATTCCCAGGGTCACTGAAGAATTTTATGGGGTACAGACTGATTTCCCCCCCAAAAAAAGGTCCTTTTCGCTAGCTTTGTAAAACATTAGCCTATTGGAGTTTTCGCGTGGTTTACAATTGAACAGGGCGAAAGGCGGGGACGCGCATGGCGAAAACATTGCGTCAAAACAGGTGAATGAGGTGAATTCTATCCGCTTTTCGCCAGACGGCACTTTTTGCGGCTAATTGAATTTGGCCCTTAAGATTCAGACTGCAAAAAAGGCTTAAATCAGTACTACTAATTCATCACTTGCTAATGAGTTTGCTATCCATTTCAGCTGACGCTATAACACTATCATTAACTACTACAGATTTCATCACCTTACTTAAATCACAGTTCCTACAACAGTAGTTTGGCCACATAAGGTTTTTCTAAAAACACCTGAAAATCTTAAGCTATGACTTAAGCTGGGTACACATTAGTCTCGTGACGGAGCGACGGCGGAGTTAGCGGGCCCATGTTGCATTCGCTTGGCATCGCTAGCTACATCCTCAGATCTTTTTGTATGTACAAAAGATCTGAGGATACGACGACCGAGAGTGCATCGGCATCGTGCGTACACAAGGGGCCATATGAATGATTTGTCGCTCCGATGCGTTGGAATCAGCACAATCACTTAAGATATCGTCAAGTGTGCCTAGGGACCTTAAAAGACTACCTGGAAAAGGGTGCACATCTCTTGTAACTTAACAATAGCTATAGGCGAGGCAGTCACATAGGGTTCGGTATATGTGTCGGACATTCACAATGTCAACATTCATTATGTCGACATAGGGCCGTATTCAATTAGGTGCGAAAAGCCATGATCGGTTAAAAAGTATCACTGATTACGGCTTTTCGCCAGGCGGAAACTATTCGCTGCATTCAATTGCAAAGACTTTTTGCGTAAACGGAAAGTCAATGCAATGTAATAGGCAAAAAAGTTTCGCCTATGAATACCCGGCGGAAAAAAATGCAGATTGCGGTTTTGGGGTGCAAAGGTGCGGAAGCCACTCTGCACCCTTTGGACAGACCCCCAAAGGATAACTGCATCAAAAAAATGAAAAAAAAAAAAGAGGAACACCCCTAAAAAGCACTTTGAAAATGGGGGCAAAAAAGTACAAAGTGGGGGTACAAATGCAAAAACTAGTGAAATAGACTTTTGGAGGTTCTGCAAAAAGGGTGAGGTTTTTATTTTTATTGCAGGTGTTTACTTAAGGTGCTTTTTTTGCGGCACTTAAAACATGACTTTAGCAATTTGTAACTATGCTAGCACCCATTTTCAAGTACCCCAAATTTGACAGGACTACTCATTTTCACACAAAAAAAAACGGCTTAATGCTATTCTTCACCACTTGTGCAAAGACGCTATTTTGGAGCAATTGACAGCACTTAAGTACCCCAAATAGCTTCAGTAGGGCTAATCGGGAACATCTAGATTGATCCCCAATGTTAGTGCATCTTTTGGGGAGTATATTCAAAAATACCCAGGGGGAAGAGAAAAGAGAATTGTCTATGATATGGCGCACAGTAATGCATACATGCCTACTCTCCCGGGAATCGCGGGAGGCTCCCGATTTTTCGGGTAACCCCCCGCGATCCCGGAAGAGTAGGCATATCTCCCGCATCCCGCCCACTTCCTAGTGAAGTGGGCAGGATGGGGAGATTTTACCTGAAATTATCGGGTCCGTCGGGAAGGGGCGGGGCTAAATTAGGCAAATCACGTCATTTAGCCCCGCCCCCTCCTCACGGACCCGCGAATCACGGGGGTTTTCTGTAAAGGGGGCGGGGCCTAATGCCGTCAATCGTCTGGCCCCGCCCCCCGAAGAGGAGAGCAGCAGGTCCCCTCCTGCTGCTCCCGGAAAGCTGCCCAGCAAAGTAGGTAAGTATGCAGTAATGTAGTCGAAAATAAAAATCAATCTTTATTGGATATACATTAAAATGCCCCAACATGGGACATGACCAGCGAAATAGAGGTTAAAATTTGAAAAAACAATATATAAATGTGAAGATAATTGAAATATGTGAAAATAAAAATGAAAAAAACCCTTGCAGTGTGACCGTATTCTTATTCCTAGGTCAATATATGGATGAAACTCTGAGTCAATATATCACTCTCTTAGATTAGAGAGATGGTAATAACTAAGGCCCTCATTCAGACAGGTCAGACTTACTCAGACGCTGCGTGGCTGTCAGAAAAAAGTCTGTGGCGTGCCAAATGAGGATATTTGTCATCATTTGAGAATAGTCATAGGGCAGTATTCAATTTGGCTGCGAAGTCGGAATCGGCGATAAATTATCGCCGATGACGTCATTTTCGTATGTTTCAATTTCAAAGACTTTTCGCCAGTGTGAAAAGTCTTTGTTAAAAAACGGGGATAAGTTTTCACCATGTTTTACATGACGAAAAAAAGTGCAGAATTGGGGTTTAGGGGTGCAGGCTTAAAAAAAATAGCCTGCACCCCTGGGAATGTCCCCTAAAAAAGATCTGTATCAAAAAAAGAAAAGAAAAATCGGGACACCCCCAAAAATTAAGTTTAATTTTGGGATGAAAATAAAATGGGGTACAAACTTCTAAAGTCCCATTCCAGTGGGGTTCCCAAATAGGTGTTTTACAGAATGCGGGTAGTAGTGGAAAGTGCATTTTTGCAGAATTTTGAAAAATAACTTTAGGGACTTTTGACTACCCCAAATTTGATAGGAATAGTTATTCCCCCCCCCCCCAAAAAAAAAACAACTAAGTGCTATTCTTCACCACTGCAGGAAAAAATGGGGTACCCATAGTGGTCCCCCTTGTCTGGACATCTTTAGGGGGGTCCCTGGAACATTTCCCAAAAATTCCCTTTTTTTTGCCAAACTTACCTTTCCGCCGACTCCAGTTTTCTCTGATTCCTAATTGAATACGGGGATAGAGCGAGCGTGCGCCCGATACTTTATCCCTGAAAAACCTGCGATGTGGAGCGAAAAGTCCAGCACGGACTTTTCACTCCAGATTGAATACCCCCAAAGTGTAATTTCCCTGCATTGGGTATATGGCACAATGATCCCTATGGCTACATGCATTTTCGGAAAAGTATTAGTGTGTTTAGTATCAACAAATAGATCTTACTAACTGCTTTAGGGCTCTCAGATGTAGCAGCACACGTCCACTTTACCGCCGCACTCATAGGTGTTGCTTTCACAATCTCCCTGAAATCATACTTGCCGACTCTCCCTGATTATCAGGGAGACTCCCTGAAACACTAGCAATCTCCCTGTCTCACTGAAGAGCCTAGCAATCTCCCTGATCCTAGCTTACCACCATTACAAATATGTTATATATAAAAATAAACAGAGATATTTACATTCAAATGGGATCATTAGTATAATTTCCCTGCATTGGTTATAAGGCACAGTGATCCCTATGGCTAAATGCATTTTCTGTAATGTATCAGTGTGTTTTCATTGAAAAATAGATCTTACTAACTGCTTTGGGGCTCGTTTACATGTGGATGTAAGTCAGATGTATCAGTACACTCCCACTTTACAGCCGCGCTCATAGGTGCTGCTTTCACAATCTCCCCGAAATGCTTTTTCAAAAGTAGGCAAGTATGGCCTAACCCTAACCTCCCCCTGGCCTGGTGCCTAACCCTAACCGTCCCCTTCCGCAGCCTTACCCTAACCCTCCACCAAGTGCCTAACCCTAAAGCTAACCCTCATTCTGACCCTATAAATCATGAAACATTATAAAAAATCATGTCGACTTTCAGCCTAAGTCCATGTCGACCTTTTAACTGTCGACAGTTTAACCCTGTTGACCTATTGTCGATCATCTGTTGTCGACCTATCAAGTGTCTATCTAGACACTGTAGATCCTCCATCCGGATACCATTTCATCAACAGCATGTTTTGTTTTTTTTTACTAAGAAACTTTTTTATTTACAAGGGATTAGCAAGGGTTAAAACTTTTTACAAACAAGGATATATTCATGATAATACTTAGAGGACGGCTACTATACTTATTTTAAACCTACCCATTCAAAACATAGCATTCTACGGTATAAAGAGATCGCCCTCTTATTAAAGATAAAGCATGACATATTTTATAAACACAAATCTATGAGCGCTGGTGCTTTCTTTCACCCAGGGTGCTAAAATGTCTAGCTGCAGCTCTGCTTGTGTGTGCACATTGAGGCCCTTACTATACAACTGTATGCTGCAGCACTGTTGAAGAAATAAAAGCAGTAACGTCTATCCAGGGCCGAAACTAGGATATCTGTCACCCGGTGCAAGGTAGCAATTTTGCGCCCTCTCCCTTCCCATACCTGGATTTTGTCCTTGCTCCTCCATAAGGCAGTGCACTAGTCAAACGTCCCTGGTATAGTGACTTACATTATTCCACACACAATAATGCCCATTACACATTATGCCACACACTGTAATGCCTATTACCAAAGTGCCACTTACATATTTGCCCGACACCATTGTATTCCTCACAGTAAGGCTTCTAATTACTTTAAAATTACCTGCTCGTTGTCAGGGATTTTATGCGCGTTGCCAGGGGGTTTCACGGGAGAAGATGCAGCTTTCAGCATCTTCTCCCGGCACTTGCGCTGGCCTAACAGACACTAGAGGTCCAGTAAGGACCTCTAGCATCTGTCTCCTCCTTGGCGGTGGCCATTTTTGGATGGCCGTTTTCTGACTCTCCAGCCCCCAAGCCACCGTGAGTCATCCCTTTTTCACCCCCTGCATTCTGGCACCCGGTGCACGTGCACCTCTAGCCCCCCCCTAGTTGCGGCCCTGATCTATCCCACAAACGGTCGATTGTGCATATACTAATGCTTTGATCTCACCAACTCAGAAGATCTCAATAGGGATGTGGCTTCCCCTCTGGGAGCTAAGCACAGCTCACTCCAAAACATTTGCTCTCTATGCTGGAGCACTGGAACTGCTGTAGCACTACAAGTCTCACCAAGTTCTTTACCCTCTACAGCTTGGCTTTGCAGCTTTCTGCAGCACAACTTGGCTTATTGAGTCTCACAAGGATCTTCCTCAGTGTCTCTCTCTCTCCGAGGGCTTTCCTCTACTTCTGTAGGCGTTGTCATGTTGCACTGGCTCAGTATAGAGGGGCATTTTCCTATCCCTTGTCTTCAGCCTCTCTACATTAACCACTTAACTCAAAAAAAAATTTCCAAGTACCACTTAAAAAATCTTGTGTTTTTTTTTTTTTATGATTGAATAAATCGGTCATCGATATATTGGACTATTGATATTGTCTTTTAAGTATATGATGCTGGGCATACACTGTTCAATTATCGTCCCGATCAGCCGATAATCGTGTGATCGGGCTGATAATAGGATAGTGTATTGCCTCGACTGATCAGTAATCTGTCGGACAAGCAAGATCGTCCAGTATGTCTGATAGATCTGATAATTGGTCGGCTGCATCTGGCAGTGTATGCGCTGTCGTGGCTAACCGCCCAACATTTCTTTACCTTCACAGGGGAGGTTTGGGAAAATGTCTCCTCCCCAGGGTGGGACCGCAGATATGGTGTGGCCATACACCGTGAGACATCTCACAGTGTATGGCACCGATATCATCTGCTTTCCGACTGTCAGATAAAAAGTCGGCCGTTCTGACAGCCCTTTTATCTGACAGTTTATGCCCAGCATAAGCCTTTCTCACTGATACGTTCCACATCTCTCTACTGCTGCCTCCCCCTTTCCCAATCCTCCCCGTCCTTCTCTGTTATATTCTCTCCTCCATCTGTCACTCCTCTCCTGTCTCCAACTGCTGTTATTGGTGCCCCAGTGCATTGTGCTGGCTGTAGTCCCCTGCAACAGTGCAGCTGCTGGACACAAGTATCACACATACAGTACTGTACCTTTCTTCTGCTAATTGGGTTTACACCAAAATAGATGGATGGATGTGCAGACATAATCGCCTGTCATGCTACAGTACAAAGTAGATTAAAGTCTGCAATCATGGATATGCTCTTGTCAAAGGTGATAAGATACACATGCAGTTATTTCTTAAAGGCTTTACTATTAATATTTTCATCAGGGAACACAACTGAATGAGAAGGTGATAAGGAAGGCAGATTATTTCTTATCAGAGGCATTCCTTCTGCTACTCCATTAACTCTACTTGACCTATACACACTCCAACAACAGCTCATACTGATATTTTTAGGATTTTTCCTTCAATCTACAGATGTGCCCCCTCCATGCGCTACAAGTTGCGCCACACATAACGCGGGAGCTCAGAGTGACTCGGTAGCGCAGAGGGTCTTTTCATACGTAGTTTTACCTTCAAATGCGTCTTATTCACAAGATGATGCAAATAGATAGCACAAGCAGCATCTCCTGATTAAAATGATATGCAGCATGCCTGTGTTCTCTGAGCGAGTGCGGGTGTATCTGCACGTGAAATGCTACATTACAGTGTCAGCGGCTGTAACACTGTAACGTAGTGTTTAGCATGCAGATACACCCGCACTCACACACAGAGAACATAGGCATGCTGCACATCATTTTAATCAGCAGAAGCTTTGTGTGCTATCTATTTACATCGTTGTGCGAATAAGACGCATGTGAAGGTAAAAAGATGCATGAAGAGACGCTCAGTACTACTGAGTAACTCCACAGCATGGCGCGACTAGAAGGGCTGTAGCTGACTGGCCTTCTAAAGCTGGTTACACACCTAACAGATATATCTGCAGATTGCCTGATCTGCATCAGATGATGGTTGTTCACACACTGAACAACCATCATCTGGTCGTGGGTCCCGTTGGCCAGGATCGCACCATGACCCCGTCCCCTGCGGCCTCCACTGCAAGTGTATGGGCGGTCGGCTGATCGCCTGTACACACAGCACGATGGATAGATACAACTGCCATCGGCTGTGCAGCACAGCCGACACGATATGTCTGTGAACGACGTTGGCCAATATACTGTATCTGCCAGTGTGTACCCAGCATTAGCTTCCACTTGCTGGGGGAAGGAGGTCTTTTAATGCAGTACCCAGAAGATTTCTAGATCAATCACAATCAACTAAAGTAATCTTCAGAGACCAAGGGGCCTATTCAACATCATTTATTTTTCACAAAAGCATGTGAAAATTTACATTTTCACATACTTTTGTAAAAAATAAGTGTCAGGGCTATTCATCAAGAACTGAAAAAGCATTTTTTTCGGAACTTGATGATGTTACTGAACGCCACTTTTCAGGTGGCGTTCAGCCCCCGATAACCTTCATAGGCTGCTCTTTACACGGCAGCCTGTGAAGATTTACAAGGCAGCCACACAGTACAGGAATCTATTCAGATTTCAGATTCCTTCCTGCTGTGTCTGCACTGCCGAGCCCCCAGAGCTCAGCCTGGGGCACTGCATACACGTGGCCCGGCTTACCGAAAGAAGACAAGTGAGCTGGGCTAAAGAAATGCGGCGCCATGAAGGAGGCAGGTAGGTCGGAATGGATTGTACACCCGAGGAGGGGATGTCCGGATCGTACACCTGTGGGGGGGAGGGGGGCGGTACACCTAGGGGGGCAGTGAATCCTGTCTTCACCAACTTAAAGACAGGAACGGAAAAGTTTCTTGCTTACGAAAAACTGCTTCCTAGAAACAGATGTTTTTCGGAAGTGATAGCTTAGGGCAGGAGGCATGATGAATGCCTCCTAAACTGTGTTTGAACTTACAGCGAGTTCAAACCATAATTATCACATAATTAATACATTGCAGGTCACCCAGCAGGTGCACAGGTGTATTCATTACTCACAAACACATTTTAAAAGATCTACAGGTGCAGCTGACTATTTCACTAGTAATTATGTGAGGAGACCTGCAAAACATGCACTGTTTGGGGTCCTGAGGACCGAGTTTGAGAACCTGTGCTCTAGTGAATCTCTGTTTGTAGGATTCCTGGCATGTACTTCACCTCAAAGATCGAGACAAGTTCTCCTACCCTGTTGATATTATTCATGAATCAATTTAATTGAAGTAACAATATTGTGATCTTATTCAAGAAATATGTTGCTGTGATTGTGCCATACAAATACCCTTAGTGGATTGTCTAGCTAAAGCTAGATGAATGATATACTATTGCAAGATCCTGCTATTTCCGTGGAGATGCGGATGCTTAAGGAATGTTTTGAGCTAAAAACCACTCAAGGCTCTAGCTCATCTGGGCATCTTATAAATTAGTAATCCATGGCAAATTGATTTGTATAGTAACTCTCTGATATGACCCTCACACGCAAATCCCTTGAGGCAGAGCACAAACACACTCAACCCAAGGAGGTTTATTATAAATGCACCAACATGAGAGAGTAACGGAGTTATTTCCTCACACAGGATACCCAGAAAGCTATTCCCTGGCACACAGAGAAGATTTCACAGAACGCAAACAAACTTTATACTTTATCAGCTAGATAATTATGACATTCCATTTCAGTCTGTGCATAAGCTTGGCTACAATGCTGTCATGATTCTAACTTACATTAATACAGATAGAAATTTTAGATGACTTGCCAATCCCAACCACAGTGTATCTCCTCACATTACAGCACAACTACATTATAATGACTGAGGAAAGCTTAGCTCTAAACAAACGGATACCTATTAGAAAAATGTAGTTCCTTTTAATTCTTCACCTACACACGCTATTAAATTACCTTCTGTCTGTGACCCAACTACAAAGCGAGATGTTACATGCCTGCATCTCAGTAATATATAAAGTGGCCAAAGATTGATTACCCTAATTAACGCTGACATTAAATTATTTACTAATGTTACAACTGATCACCTCTTTCCCCTCCTGACTAGCTTAATCCATCAAGACCAGGTAGTCTTCATAAGAATAAGCGATGAAGGAGGTAAGACGTAACGTACATGTGGTGCACTGGAAAGGGTCACCTTCTTCAATGTATGATATATATGTAGCTAGAACGTTGAGGAAGAACTTCAGAGTGATTAATTACCTGCTTTCCATGAATTATGGCACCATTGGCTTTTATCTAGAGGTTGCTTTCTAGGGTCATAGTATACTGGCTGCTCTCTTGGGCATTTCTGTTTTGGCGAAGTACAGTAGGCTAAGGACTATTTTACAACTCGTCTTCCACATCTGATGTATTCCAAGTAAAGTCTTTGAAGGCTTAAGTCATATCCCGACCTGCACATCTAGAAACCACAGGGAGCACCACATCCATAACTTACTTAGTTGGATCAATATATCTTTGTATCACTTACAGGAGCTACAATATTGTTGTTGGCTCTTCTTTTGCACTGTAATTTTTTTTAAATTAGATTTAGATGCTTTTGTTGAAAAATTCATTTACAGAAATAAGGAGCTGATTCAGACCCACTCGCTAGGATTCGATCGCTCGTAGCTGGCCGATATTTGCAACCTGCGTATGCTCGAACCAGTGTGAGAGATGGGGAAACGTTCGCTCGCTGCGCATAGACAGCCCAGCAGAGTGAGTGACAGGAGAATGCGTTTGTGGGTGGTGACAGGGGCTGGACACTAGAAACGGGGGAGTGGAGGTGCGAACGCAGGCATGCCAGAGCGTCAAAACGCCATTTCAGAGGCGTGCATAATTAAAAGGCAGCGTCATAGGACAAGTCACTTGGTTGTATTTCACACTGAAGTGATCCCAGAGCTTGCGGCAGGGTATAGTCAACCTCAAGCGATACGATCGCATCCGATGGTGCTCGATGTACCAATGGTTTCAAGCACTTCCAGGAGATGACGTGCGCAAGTGGGTGTCTTATGAATGGCTGGTGGGCGTCTGCATACACTAAGTGATCGCATGCAAAGACATAGTGGGCAAGCTAATGCCTTGCCGTGTGGTCGCCTGCCTTGCTGGGTGCGCGCTGGTTTTGCATACGCAGGGTGCGAGCGAACGCATCTAGCGAGTGGGTCTGAATGAGCTCCTAAGTGGCCTATTCTATGCTACAAATATAAATCATGGGTAAAAAACATCATGGTCGGTTAATTATTGATAACGCAGCTTATTGTACCTATTGTTTGATGAGAGGTAGACGTTCAGCATTTAGCCTGACCGATGTCACTGGGGTATGTGAGTGAAATTGGCACACGCAGGCCAATAATAGGCTTCTTCAGACTGAATTTACAAAGTTTGAAAATATCAAGACAAGTGGGTGTGCTGAGGCCATGCAACTGAGATACCAGGCTACTTCCTATGTATCACATGTGATATTCCCATGTTTGTTGGCAGCATTAGAGACTAACGCTGACATTTTATCTGAAAAAAAAACAACCCAGATATCATGTATGGCCACAGTATCTGCACTTCTTCCCGGGGAGGAAACATTTCCCCCTTTCTCCCCTCTGAAGGAATAGGGGAAATGTCAGGCAGTGCGGCCAACCAGTGTCGGACTGGGGCATGAAGGGCCCATCGGGGGAATGCAGTGATGGGGGCATATACATAGCGGTGTGGCCAGCCTCCAGAGGGGTTGTGTCCAACAGTCACAGAGGCTTGGCTAACCATTAGAGAGTGCATGGACTGGGACCCTTAAAAATGTATGTATAGTAAATACTGTTAGTGCATGCATGATATTGTACCAGATTAATAACAGCAATGCATTGTAGAAAATACACCATAGTCCTGTGCAGTATAATGTAACATATGTATTATTATTATTTATTTATATGGCGCCACAAGTGTTCCGCAGCGCCTTACAAAGTACATAAACAAATAAGTAACCAGTGACTTACTGTACAATACAATACAAAGCAGGACATGGACATGTATATTAAACATTGCTATATTAGCGACCTTTACACCCACATAAGCACCCGAGTGTTAGTTGCCCTAGTGGGGAGTAACAGATAAATTAAATTACAGTAGGGAGAAGCACAAGAGGGTAGAGGGCCCTGCTCGAAAGAGCTTACATTCTTTAAGGGAGGGGCAGACAAACAGGAGTGACACAGATGGGGTATAATTTATAGTTTCAAGTGCACAGTCTTGAACCTGATCCCTAGAGTAGGGGTTGGGCCCTCAGGCAGTAGGGCCAACCGGGAGATTCCCCTGTACTCTTGTGGGCCAGTCCAACCCTGCGGTCATCCAATTATCAGCTCCTTTGGATATGCTGTACGATTTTGCATGACCAGCAGACTGATAATTACTGTTCGGCTGCAGCAATAATTATTCAATTATTGCCTAGATCAGATGATTATCGGCTGATTGGGCTGATAATTGGACAGTGTATGTCCAGCTGTAGGGGCCTGCATATCATTAAGTGCCAGCAGAACAGATTTTCTATTGTTGCTTATCGACTCAATAGTATTCTCCCACATTACTTGGACATGTTTTTGTTTCTATAGTATTATTAACATCAATAAAATTCATTTCCAGTCATTTGTAGTCAATTTTGACCACCTCACAGCACCTGAAATCACCAAGGAGGGACTTAAATGAAATCCAAAATATGTGGGTTCCGGATTTTAGATCCGAGTTCCGAATTTGGCGAGAAGACCCGAGTCAGGACTCTGTTCTACTCAGAACCCCAAAGTGATCCGAACTGGGACTCGGTTTGAATCGGAACCCCAAAGTTGTGCTGTGTTTCAGTAAAACCGACCCACTCATGTCTAGTTTTAACTATATTGTACATGGTACCAGCTGCATAGCATTATTACTGCCATATACAGATATGTCTTCACTCGTCTTTGCTGCAGTCGCGCCAAACAGCTAATATCAGTGCGCCTGGTCCTGTGAAACTCTGCTAGCGCCAGACGTCTTTTTTTGTCAAAAAAATGTATCTAACTCGCAATACAAAGCGACTATTTTGATGTGACAAATTTGTATATCTGCGTGCCGCTGAATCTGTATACAAAGTGCTACAATATAGCGGCCGCAGCTTTATTCATGAATTCATTAATAAATTCCAAGTTTCGTTGTCGTTTATATAAAAAAAACTCAGTTGCACACAGATATACAAGTGTCACATATCAAATTAATCAGCATAGTCTGTTGGTGTGTCCTAGTCGCATCTTATTGTGACTTAAACGCATTTTTGGTAAAACAAGTCGCCAAACGCCATCAGAATAGCACTAGACCATTTAGTTCACTCATGCCAGGCAAGTTGCGCTGTGTGGCGTATTGAGGCTAGATGTATGAGGACACATCTGTAGCTGGGATACCCGGCGTTGCCTGGGTTGATGAATGGACATTGAAGTACATCTGCAGCCTTTATTTTTTACATTGCAGAACAACCTTGGAGACCATGGCATACGTAAATGTGCTTGGAGGAAATGAGTAACTGTCAGTGCAGGTGCAGTGTGACAGTTGATCCTCTGACTCACTGCTCTGCCTGCCCCCCAGTGGTACATATCAGACTGTGCCTTCAGATGAGTGCAGTTTTAGGCACTGGAAGACATCCTGAGTGAAATTGCTTAAAACAAAATTTCAAATCAGAGACTCCACGGGCCTACTTGGTGGGCACCATATAGACCTCCATGGTCCTGACGAGCTTCAAACATAGCTAAAAACCTAGTCCTGGTCAACTATACCACCATGCCAAATTTGGTGGAGCTAAGTACAAAACTCTGACTGAGCAATAAGGACAAGCAGACACACACACACTTCCTCTCTTATTATATAGATAAAAGTAGTGGTCCCAGCCACATTAATTAATTATACCAACTCTAGCTGATGTACCCGGTTTCACCGGGGTAGACCTAAGAAATTTACTTTTCCCATTTCCATCTCACCACTTCAGTAACACATTAACCCTTCACCTCTATAGTAATGCATCACTGCTATAATAAGACATTACTCTCCCACACCTGTGTACTAACACATTCCACTCCCTCATCTCTGTAGTAACACATTATCCTTGCTCACCTCTGTAGTAACACATTTCCCTCCCTCACCCACGTTGTAACACATTCAACATTCCCCTCCCTCACCTGTATTTAGAAATACAGGGCCTGATTCAGACCCGCTCGCAAGCGCTATCCGTTTGCGAGCTGGTCAATGTTAGGCCACTGCGCATGCGCTGGCCGGAGCTGGCTCTGATGTGTGCATGCGCAAGACCCGGCTAGCGACGGGCGCTCCGTCGCTCTGGGTCTCGCAGCAAAAGGTGGCGGCTGTCGATTTTGATCGACAGCTCGCACCGTTTTGGAGGCGTGGTGTGGGGGTGGCTTCACAAACGGAGGCGTTCCCATGCGAATGCCTGCCATTTGTGGGCGGCCCCACTGACATCACCAATGATGTCAGTGGGAGAGCTTCCGGCTCTATTAGAGCCAGAAGCTCTCTGGGGCTTGCAGCCACGAGACCCTACCACAAGGGTCTTGTCGCAAGCCCGATCGCAAGACCATCGCGACCATCATCCTGGCCGCTCGCAATAGCGTCTGGCTCTGAATCAGGGCCACAGTCCCTTCCTCACACCTGTAGTAACACATGACTCCCACTCACACCTGTAGTAACTTATTCCCCTCGCTCACCTCTGTATTAACAGATTACCCTGTTCACCCCTGTAGTAACACATTCCTCTCCCTCACCTCTGTAGTAACACGTTACCCCCGCTAACCCTTGTAGTAACACATTTTCCTCTCTCACCTCTGTAGTAATACATTCTGTCCCTCATCCCTGTATTAAAACATTCCCTTCCCTCTCTCGTGTTGTCACACATTCCTTTCCCTCACCACATAGTAACATATTTGACATTCCCCTCCCCCACATGTGACATTCCCCTTCCTTACCTGTGTAGTAACACATTCCCCTCCCATACCTGTGTAGTAGTAGCACATCACCTTTCCCCAACTCTATAGTAACATTTTCCTCCCTTATTCTCCTCTCTCAGCTCTAAAGTAACACATTCCCCTCTCACTGCTGTTGTAACACATTTTCCTCTCTCACCTCTGTAGTAACACATTCCATCCCTCACTATTGAAATAAGGGAGCCACACCAACTGCCAGTGATGTTTGACAGCACTTGGGATGACAGTTGGTGTTTGAATATGAATACGATGAGACAGTCAGTGAGGACATTGCACAGGGGAGGAAATATTTTAGCACTTTTTACACCCTCAGGAATCTACTTAAAAAATCCCTTCTTAGTGGGCACCTACGTCATGGAAGGAATATACTCCCCCCGATTTTCATGTTTCTAGGTCCAGGGATTTGGGCTGGGTGGTGATCAGTCAGTTAGTCAGTCAGTCAGTCAGTCAGTCAGGACATTTGATTTTAATTTATATATACTGTACAGATTACTTTTCATATCAACAGTGCCACCCTCCTGTTACTGTACCTTTATCTGATAAGCAGTGCCTTTGATCAGACAGTGCCCCCAGCAATATTTTGCATATCAGCAATCAACACCCTGATTAGTTTCATTATAACAATAATGCCCCCAGCAATATTTTGCATATCAGCAATCAACAGTCCCCCCACTAGTTACCTTAATTCTAAAAGCAGTGCCCATCATCATATTTATAGCAATGGTGCCCCCAACAATATTTTGCATATCAGCAATGCCATCCCACCCAGTTACATTTTATTTATTTTTTTTTTTATTGAAGAATTATATGCATGGAATAACATGATAAAGGACAAGCAAGCTCACATATATTACAACCAAAGGATATAACATGGATTGTGTAGACAAGAACAACGTTATATACAAAAATCCCAACATGGGACACAAATATATAAAATCTAGAACATATGCAGAGTGTATAAGGAGAACGGCTAGGGTATTGTAATGCATGCAGGATGTACAATCATGCATCATACAGCACATAATAAAATATTGTATTTTATTTTGTATATTTTGTTTTGTTTAGGCACTGGAAGAATCTACATCTATGGGTGGGTCATTGTCTAATATGCACTATAAGGCCCTGATTCACAGCCGCTCACAAGCGTCGTGCGCTTACAAGCAGGCCAATGTTTAGGCACTGCGCATGCGCTGCGTCCGGCGTGCGCGTATCCCGCCGAGCAACAGAAGTTCAGTCGCTATGTGGCTCGCAACAAGATGGGGCAGCTGTCAATGGTGAGTGACAGCTCGCCCCGTTTTGTGGGCAGGTAGGGGGAGTGGCTGGTCAAACATAGGCGTTCCCTTAGGAACACCTGGCGTTTGTAGGCAGGTCTTACTGACATAACTACTGATGTCAGTGGTGGACTTCCTGCTCTATTAGAGCAGGAAGTCCACTCGGCCTTGCGGCAGCCTAGACCCTACCGTAGGGTCTCGACACAAGGTCGATGGTCGCGATTATCGCGATGGTCTCCTTGCCGCTTGAACAAGCTGTGGGTGGTCTCCCACAGCTTTGCGAGCGGCCGGAGAGCAAAAAAAAAACCGCCCACAATCCCAGCATGCGGGCAGCGGCAGCGAGCGGCTCTGAATCAGGGCCTAAGTACCAAGACGTGTTTTTCAGACACTGGTGAATCTGATGTATCATATTAGCAGACAACGTAGATATGTAACTCTCCCACATGTTAAAGTACTTTTCCACTTCATATACCCTATCTAAAGTTACCTCAATGGCGATATCGATTCATGTCAAATTGTTTTACATGCTGCAGCATTAATTGCTGAAAGTAGGTGCCCCCCCAACTCACTCTTGGGGGTATATTTACTAAGGTGAGAGTTTTTAGAAGTGGAGATGTTGCCCGTAGCAACCAATCAGATTCTATTTAACATTTAACTAGCACCTACTAGAAGATAATAGCTAGAATCTGATTGGTTGCTATGGACAATATCTCCACTTCTAAAAACTCTCACTTTAGTAAATATACCCCTTATATTTGCCAGAACAAGGCCAAATACCGTCGTGAATGGGAGATAATTAAGCAAGGAGGTCTCAATATAGCGTTTAACTTGAAGCCAAAACCTCCTGATCAGTGGGCATGACCAAAAGCAATGGTATAGATATGCATTACTTTCACACCATCTGTAACCCTGAGAAAACTTCTATGTGGGGACAAATACAATCTATGGAACATGTT
This sequence comes from Taudactylus pleione, assembly GCA_031769625.1. NCBI lineage: Eukaryota > Metazoa > Chordata > Amphibia > Anura > Myobatrachidae > Taudactylus > Taudactylus pleione. The sequence continues at coordinate 6,869,499 of JAUIMM010000368.1, read as the reverse complement.
CAAAAACATTTCCGTGTACATAGCAGACGGGAGAATTTTGTGAGATGTGTTAAGTGCATTTAGGAGATCCAAACTGTATGTGTAGGAAACTGTGGCAACCATTGTACCATTTACTAGAAGATACCGAATGGTCTAAACTATCCCTGAAATATTGACAGTAGAATGAGATGGCCTTCTTGAGTATGGGAGGTTGTGGCAAAAGGGTATCTACTGGATTCTGCCAATCTTTATCTGAGAACACCCAGACTACTGCATTAATGTGATATTTGGCTTGCAGGAAGGCCAAGGGGTAACCATTCAGAATTCAATACTTCACTGTGTAAATGTCTGTTTACCAAACATTCGAGGTTGGCAAGTCCCCCTACCAGCCACATCGCAGACAGATGTGCAGCTCAGCCATTTTGGAAATTGGGGTTATATAAAAATGGAAGAGTCATAGATTTATGGGAATTCAATCCCGCTTTATGCCTAATGATATGCCGTATTTTCCTGGTGTTCCATAACAAGGGATTATCCCTTATGTGTGGAGGTACCTCCTGGTCGTGGAACTGTAAGAGAGAAAGTAGACGCCCCTTTTATAGAAATCCCTTCTCAAGAGAGGTAATTGCATAGTTAGCGCTATCATGAAGTCAGTCAGACAGGTATCTAAACAATCATGCCCTATTATACAATTGTATATCTGGAAAACCGATCCCAACATTTGATTTGGGGTGTTGCAACTTCTATAGACTTATCTTTGGTCTCTTCCCGTGCTTGCCTGCCTTTCCGGGGGGCCGGGAGCGGCATCCGATATTCGTGATGCTCTCGGCCAAAACGGGAGGGTAGGCAAGCCTGGACTTGGTTTAGGCACTAAGAGGGTGGGTTAGGGTTAGGCTACAAGAAGGGAGGGTTAGAAGGGGGAGGGTTAGTATACTTACCTGACCCCTGTTGGGATACCGACCATCGGGATGTGCTGTCAGTATTTTGACAGGAGGCATCCCGACTGCCGGTATTACATACCCATTCCGTATTGTACTTATGTTCTGATAACCTGTTACGGAAGCGGTATGATTTATCGCCGGACCCCTGCCCGGCGGTTTGAATCCCGATACCAGGAGGCCGGCAGAGAAGGAAATCCCGATCGTCGAATGTAAGTATTAGCTAACCTATTTCTAACCCCTTAACCCTAACTCTCCTTAGGGGTGCCTAACACTAACCTCCCCCCCCAGTGCCTAACCCTAGTCCCCCTTCTAAGTGCCTAAACCTAACCCCCCCTTCCCTGCCGCCTAAACCTAAGTCCCCCGGGGGGGGGGCCTAACCCTAACCCTCCCTCCCCCTAGCCTAACCCTAACGTCCCTGGGGGGGTGCCTAGCCCTAAGTCCCCCCCGGGAGCCCTAAACCTAACCCTCCCCCCCCCCCCGCAGCTGTCTGCAGCGGCGCCTGGCATCACTTCGATCGGGATGCTGGGCGCTGGTCTCCCGCTGTCGGTAAAATGACAGGCGTCTACAATTAGACGCCTGCAATTTAACCCTCGCCGGGATTAAGCAGTCGGGAAGTCGGCTGTTGGGATTAGGTCCGCCGGCTTCCCGACTGCATACCCCTGTTACTGTGAAATCTTTTACCATATAAAGCCCTGCATACACTTTGTGGTGCCTTCTAAATAAAGCTTAATGCATCCGAATACTTGAATAAGTTTGAGGATAGATAAGCACCCTGTTTGATATGTAATTTTGTTAGGTAAGTTAAGGGTTAAAAGCTGGAGGGGGATGTGGTTAGTATTAGTCACTTGAGGAGTATAAGCCTATGGTAGGATTTAAGGGAGGGCTTAGAGGTTCCATATAAATAGCTTGGTGAGGGGAGCCATCTTCCTCTTTCCAGTTTATTTCAACCAGGCTGGCTAAGTGGCATATGTATTGTATTTTATATGTCTGTCTTTCTCTTCTTCTTTCACATTTCACACCCCATTTATTTCCCCTGGTCTACGACCCTCTCTGTCTCCTGTTAATTTTATCTTTTACTACCTTCCTTTTTCTAATTTCCCCCCTGTCCTTTCCTTTCTGCACATGTTCCATACTTTTCTTCCCCCTTCCCCTGCTTGTGTTTCCATATAGTCCCTGTTACCTGCCAGTGCCCTCCCTCCCTGTCATTTCCAGATACACAGGCCCCGTGTCTGGACCCCCCCCCCCCTGCCCCTGGCTGCCAGGCCTCTCACCTCCGTGGCTGCTTCCCCAGCCACGCGAGGGCCATGGTCCGCTCAGGCGCAAGGCTCCACCTGCCTGCACTCCCGCTGCCGGCTCTCGATTGCCGCCCCCCCACATCGACCACCCCTTCCCAATGGCCGCCTGCTCTCAAGCGGCAGCGATATTAGCTAGACGGCGCCCACTCCCCATCTCCCCTCACGCTAAGCGCGGCCATCCCGCTCCCTGCACCGGTGGTTAGCTCCACCCACAGGGTTGCGGCGGCCATCTTGTGCAGCCAGGCTCTGCCGCACCCCTCCGACCCCCCCATGCCCCCACTACTTAAGAACAGGGGGGCACCTCCCTGCACAGCCTCCCCACTGCTCTGCCAGCACCAGAGACCCCCTTGGTGCGGTGTCCCCTAGCGCGCCACCCACCAACTTGTCCCCTTTCCCCCCCCGCACCCTGGGGTGGGGGTTACACCCCCCCTTGCATTTAGGGGCAGCTGGTGCACAGCACAATAATCCTGCCCCATTCAAGCCTACAATGACGCGCCGCCGGGCTGCCCCCCCCCCTTATTTCCCTGCCACCGGGATGCTGCACATAAGCCCAATGCATTTTTCAGCCCCTTATCATCCACCCCGCTTATGCACTGCCAGCCACTGCCCCCCACTCTCCTCCAGTTCGCCCCCTCCACTGCTAACGCGGCCCCCCCCCTTTTTTCCCAGGGATTGGCGCCTCACTACAAGGCGCAATAGCTATGCCCATCCAGCCGCATGCCACTACAGCTGTTTTCCTGAACCCATACATGTTTCCACCCCCTCCTCACACCCCTCCCCCCAAAACCTGATCCCGTACCCCCGCTGGCTACAGCATCTCCTGCTCTTTCTTCTGCGGAGGGACTTTGTTGCGTGGGTTTCACCGGATATTTTTTCGAGCCCCCAGGTCACAGTTTTTTGAGCGTCTAGGACCATTGTCGAAGTCCAGCGGACAGATGGTGCTGATGTCGAATCAAGTCGTGGTGGGCGCACCGCGCAGCGAGGGACTGTTGGCAAACACAAAGGAGCCAGTGGCTGGGCCTTCCACGTCAGGATCAGGTGAGCATGGTGTTAACCCATTTGCGCAGCACACATTCCCCTTCCACTGATGATTCTAGCGATTCTTCCAGTTCATTTGTAAATCCGCGCAAGCTTAGGCGTTACTTAGTGCAAATTTAATGGGTAGCAAGGGTGCCCTTAGAGATTTAACACAGTGTCAGCAATTGAGGTACCAGATGAAGCGCGGGTTATGGTTCACTGAGCGAATACGGCTATCCTTAAAGATTTAAAGTTTTAAAGTAGAGAGCGGTTAGTGAAGAGTAAATTTGTGGATATGTTTGTGATAACGGCTGACGCACGTAGGTTTAGTTCAGGCTAAGTCAGCAGGAGTAATGGCGGGGGCCTTCGGGTATGTTATGTTTTTTGCGGCGTGCTACCTTGAGTCCAGACACAACAGGAGGGACAGGCAGTGTTTTCAATTAGGTTTCAAGGATGTTGAGGTTTGGTTTGCTCGACCAACTGCCTAGCTTGCCTGCGGAATCCTCGGTTGGTCGGAAGCAGCCCTTTCTGGCCTGCCCAGATCTGTGGGCATCAGCCGCTGGTAGTGCTACGCGTGTAATAATACGCAGGGTCATATGGGGCAGGCTGTGGATACAGTCATATCTGCATGCTCTGTGGGAGCATTCATCCAGCCAAGGTGTGCGCGTTGGTCTGCCGCACAGGGTCAAGGAGAATATTGCAGCAGCAGCGCAGAGGTGTTCAGAAAAGCACCGTCATTGATTAATTTGGGGGTTTTTGGCGTGGGTTTGCATTTATCTTTGACACAGGAATATCCGTGGTTTCTGAGAGGAATCTGAAAGCGGAAGTCGGGTGGGGGCCCATGCGTGGCCCCTTTTGCTCCACCCACTTTTGGTACGGTTTAGGTGCACCGCCTTCAAGGGGGTGTCGTAGAAGGAATTGGGTAAATTGGGGTTGTTACAGAGTCTCTTACATAAATGGAAGGGTTCGGCAATCACACAAAATATCTGTCAGATCACTGCGCCATTTAACAAACGGGGGGAGGGCTCTACTAGCTAAGGCAGATATCGCATCTGCTTTTTGACTGCTGCCCATTTCACCCCGAGTCCTTTAAATATTTGGGGTTTGGAGTTGCAGGGCTCAATTACGTTACACAGAGGGAAAGCCCTTATGGCCTTGTGGTTAAGATGACTGTTTATACATGGCGGCCGATTGGCTTTTTCATTTCGTGTACTTTAGTTGAAGGTTTTAGTTACTTTTTGCAGTAGTTGTCCATGCGGGTATTGGGACATACTGTGGTATCCCGCTACCTGGATGTTTTCATGTTATGGGGCTAGTAGATACCAGAGTTTGCCAGTATTCAATTAATTTCCTTAGTTTAGTCGTTATGGGAGCCCCGATGGCTCGTGACAGGTAAGAAGGTTCAGTTATGCGCATTATCTTATTTGCGGATAGAAATCGATACCTTGATAGGATTATGCCGCTTGCCTATGGCGAAGGCGTGGCGTTTTGAGGAGTTGCTAGAAGCATTTCATTTTGGCAAAAAAAAAAAAGTTTAGCTGGTACAGTTGCAGTCGCTATCGGGCCCCCTCAGTTTGGCATTTAGAGTCATACATAGGGGTCGGTTTTTCAGTAGACGGCTAGAAGGAGCCACAGCAGGGGTTAGGAAGCCTCGTCACCTCATATGTGTCCCTCTGGAGCGGAGTGGACATGCTGCGCATTTGTTTGTTTTTTATGCGCAAATTCAACGGAGTACAGTTCTGCACACGTCACCCGTAGCCAAGTCCGAACTTAGACCGTTACATATGCATCCTGTTCATTAAGTGGTGCATTTGAAGGGGAGTGTGGCACGGAGTCTTGGCCGGTTTCCTGTGGGGTTCAGGGCCTAGACAGGAACATCCTTATTCTTGAGAATTTTTCAATTGTAGTGGCGGTCGAACTGCGGTCCAGCAAGCCTTGCATTAGGCAAATCCTGTTTGGTGATAACTTAGGTGTGGTATAAGAAGGCTCTAATCTAGGACGGACTGGGATCCGGCCTCGCAGTGGTTAGGCATCTATGTGTTTAAGGAATATTGAGTTTAGGGCACGGCATGTTTCGGGCGTTGCTACCAAGATAGTGGACATCTTATATCGTTCAGTAGGACATGTTTCATTCGCTCGCGCCTCCTGCTAATTTACATGGTTTCTCCTTCCCCTTCCATGCCTGGCGGATCGTCACGCCGGCATCCAGGGACTAGCACGGAAGTCATGGGCACCAAGTACATTAAGACCTACACGCTAGCTTTGTGCAATTGGCAAGGAGTTTAGCTTCCAAGAGCGGGCGGTTTCAGATGGTTAATGATTGTATGGCAGAGTTTGTCTGTAGCTGCTATGACAGGGGTCGTTCCAAGGCGGCTTGTCTCCAGCGTTACCCAGTATAATTTTCCAAGTTGCACGTTTGGCGGATCCTGACAAATTATTTGTATTAAACAAGGCATTTAATAGGGTGGGCAAGAGAGTATTAACAAAGGTATTTAATAGGGTGGGCAAGGGAGCGTCCTAACAAAGGCGTTGCGCGGAGCCCCATCAACGCAGCCCTATTACAGGATTTGATTGGGCCAGTAAAGGAGTGGCTTCGGTCAAGTGCTAGGCGCCTTCCCCCCCCCCCCCATTTTTGGTTAGCATTTTCATTAGCTTACTTTAGGGCTTTTAGAATGGGTGAGCTAGTTGCTGCTACTAAGATTTCTGCGCTATCAGGTTTAATGTTAAAATAAGGTGGTTATCAAACCGGTATTGAGCTTGTGCTGAATAGATGGGTCTAAGACAGATTAACTGGCAGGGAGCGAGGGATTTCTATTCAGATGCATGCAGATCCAGTGATTTGGCCAGTTGCTCTTTGGGGTACTTTAATAGGGTTTGCCCTCCAGGTGGCGGCAGTGGTTATCCATGTTAATCTAACTCCCTTTTGTCCAGGTCGTAGTTTACGAGGGTGTTTCAGAATTATATTATAGCTAGGGCAGTGGAAGTCGTATTTAAAACAAGTAGCATTAAGTAGTTGCGCTCCTTGCGAGTTTGTTGTGAAACCCAGGGGCCTTATGCCTACTGCCGCTAGGGATTCTGAAAGGATTTTCAGCTTTTGCCCTCAAGGAGGTTTTGCTGTTTTTCATCTTCAGATGGGTCACCCAACTATTTGTTTCCCTTTCCTTGTGGTTAGATTATTGTTGTTATTATACATAGCAATTTCTGTTTGTATTAAATACCAATATCTGTCTGTATAAATGCCAATTCTGTCTAGGTGAACTTTCGGACAGGGTTGTCTGTGAGTGCTAACTGTCGGGTGTGGGAAAATTCCTATATTTACTGGGCTAGTCAGCACCCTTTGGAGTTACATGCCCAATTTTGGTTGTGAGTGCGTAAGTGGCATTGCTTAGGATTACGAGAAATGCACTGTAAGTGCCTGCTAGATGCCCCATGGGCAGCAGAGGAGAAGTTTGGGGCCAGACTTGGGAGGCAATGATTTGGTCGCGTTCGTGGGTATCGAACAGATATGGCCATTGCACGCTTGTCATTTAGCGTTTGGTGGACGCGTCATACAATACCCAAGTTTGTCACGGGGCAGAGAGCTTGCATAGGCCCGACGGGGTACATCTCACGAGCGCGCGGCTAGAGCGGTTGACCGATGACCTCTGCAGTTTTCAATTTCATTAAGAAGGTCACAGTTTTGGTGGCGGGCCTGGTTCTGCGAACCGGGCTGTGGCGGGAAGCAGTGCTCATGGGCGGCCTATTATTAGCGCAGGAGTGCCTGTGGTAGCATTCTTCCTTTGAGAGCGGCCAGTTTGTCACCGCCTAAAGGGGGGACATGGTCATTGTTCCAAGGGAGGGACCAATGCTGTGCCAATTAGGGAAGGATGGTACTGCCCCAGGTCAGTCTGTGCAGGGCGGGGATCCGCCCCTTTTTATTTGTATTGATATCCACCGGGCTGTGGCCTCGGAGCACTGCTTTCTTCTTGCCACCTATTCTAGAATTTCAATTTGATCAATAAATTCTGGCTGTGACCTCTTTGAATTCCATATACATGTGTCAGTGTGTTTATTTCTAGGTTTAGGATTAAGTTAAGTTAACAAAAGGGAATAATAAAACAAATGGGTGACTTAACAACAATAATAATAATAATAATAGCTACTGGTCAGGATTTGCCCGGGTGCTGAGTGTTGCTCAGCTACTCCAAATATATTGTTTTAGAAATTGGGTCAGTAAAAGAGGCTTCAAAAACTTCCATTTTATTGCAGTAATCTGGGTTTGTTGAAAATCTAAACTCTATCACTTTTAGGGGCATATATACCACAATCTGCATCTCAGATGGGATGTGATAAATCTGCCCACATTTTAAATGCGATTATTGTATACACTGCAAGGATATATGATATATTGCATGCAGGGGCAGAGCTTGCGAGAAAGCTCTGTCCCTGCAAATCCAGTCTCTGCACTTCTCAGGGTATTTGTGCAAAAAGAGTGTGACTGCGCAAGCGCTGCCTGCTACCCCCCACCCCTTTCATTACCTCCACTGAGCTTACACTTACCTCTGTTCAGGTGATCCGGTGAGCTCCTCGGGGATCCGGTCAAATGATCTCCGAGCTCCTGCTCTGTGACCATGGTCATCTGACATGTGCTGTAAACGGAGATGTCGGTTTACAGCACACATAAGATGACCGGAGTCACAGAGAAGGAGCCCAGAGATTAGCTGACCTGAGCTCACCAGATTACCGATCCCTGGGTCATACTTGCCAACTCTCCCTGATTGTCAGGGAGACTCCCTGAAATAGTAGCAATCTCCCTGACTCCCTGAAGAGTCTAGCAATCTCCCTGATTACACCTTGGCTTACACCCCTTACAGTAAATAGCTGATATATACTTTGGAAAACAAAAAGAAATCAGAGATATATACATTCAAATGGTATAATCAGTACCATTTCCATGCATTGGTTATAAGGCATAATGATCCCTATGGCTACATGCATTTTATATAAGGTTTCTCGTGCCCACTTATATGGAACCCCTTGTAAAACACAATACATGAGCAAGCCCTGAAAAGTATCAGTGTGTTTTCTTCAACAAATAGATCTTACTAACCGCTTTGTGGCTCATTTACATTTAGATATAAGTCAGTATTATGGCACGCCTCTTAGATGTAGCAGTACACGCCCACTTTACCGCCGTGCTCATAGGTGTTGTTTTTACAATCTCCCTGAAATGCTTTTTCAAAAGTAGGCAAGTATGCCCTGGGTGCAGGTAAGTGCTGTTTTTTTTTCTATTTTAAATAGTTTTTTTTTTTTTTACTGTGATCAGCTTGTGGTCTATTTAGACCAGTGATTTTCAACCTTCTTCAACTTGTGGCACACCGAACACAATTTTAAAATTGCCAAGGCTCACCATCAGTCCCCCACAGAGTAAAACACGCATATTGGTCCCCATGGTATGCATTTGGCATCCCGGCAGTCTGGATGCCGATGCTCCTATTACCGGCGCCAAATCCCGACGCCGGTCAGAAGCCCAGCGCCTGCATCCCAACCGCCGGGATACCAAAGGTAAGTATCCAGGGGTTAGGCACTAGGGGGGTTAGGCACTATGGGGGGAGTGTTTGGGTTAGGCGCCGGGGAGGGGGAGGTCAGGTTCAGGCACTAGGGGGGGAGGTTAGAGTTAGGCACCAAAGAGGAGTAAGGAGATTAGCATACCGACCAACAAGTGTCGATATGTTAACCCTTTCAAGATGCCGGCGTCAGGATTCTAACAGCATTCCGATTCCGATCAGCATCTCATACCGATTCCGTTCCCATACAGGGACAGGACGGGACGACACGTACATTGGCTGCCGCAGAAATCAAAATAAAAACACATTGGCCTCCACAGAAAACAAAAATAAAACACATTGGCCCCCACTTGAAAAAACCCCAAAAACAATCACACTGGCCCCCACAGAAAACAACATGACACATTGGCCCCCATATAAAATAACCAATCATACTGGCCCCCAGAGAAGGCAAAGTATTATACATTGTCCCCTCATAAAAAAACAATCACATTGTCCCCACAGATGGCAAAATAATACATTGTCCCCATGTAAAAAAAAACACAGCCATACTGGCCTCCACAGAAAAATATCGCCCCCTACAGTACCTGTCTTTTGCAGAGAAAGGAGCTCCCTATCCCTTAGCTGGAGCATGTCAAACTCACTGCTCAGCAGTGAGGACTGTGCGGGCGGGACGGCGATGCGGCTTGTGTGACCTATGATGTCATGCCGCTGCGTCTCCATTGGTCACGCCCGGGCAGCGGCTGACTCACCTGGAAGAGCTCAGGGCTGCCCAGACCCAAAGTTAGGAGTTTCATGGCAGGCAAGGCATCTCTGGTGCCACTTCTCCGTGGCAGTGCGGCTCACTTGGGAACCGCTCGTAGTATCCCGCGGCACAGAGGTTGAAAACCGCTGCTTTAGACACACAAAGCTGGTCACAGGCACCGGCTCCCGGCTCTGCCTGTCAGGAGTAGGTGAAATGGGGGAAAGCCCTAATAACGCCAACACCAGGTGGCGTTATCACAAGTCTTCCACCGTTATTATTCAACTTTAGTAAATCTGAGAAGTTCAATTATGGGAAATGCGATCTGCATACTCTAAAAAAAATATCATAATTAGGGCTTGGAGGAGAATTTTGCGTATTCTCCTACAATTGTCATTTAGTACATTTAGAGGATACTAACATAATTTGTAAAGGGTGTGAAAAACCCTGTTTGCACAATATTTTTGTAAAAATATTATTGATAAATATGCCCCTTAACCTTCTCATTCCACGTCACTTCTACTCAACTACTGTAGGATTTGACGTGAAGTAATTTACTGTGTCATCCCAGTTGAAAGATATTTATGTACGACGGTGAGCTGGCAAGCAGCTTGTATATTACTCAATGCTAATTGTCAGCAGCTTGAAAATGGTATCAAAGGAAATATTTTACTCATACCAGCAGAAATCCCAAAACAAAAAAAAATCCCTATATACTTAATCACGGTTTCTTGTAGAACAGCTGACATACTAAAATAGATATGAAAATATGACATGAGGGTGGAACATATAGTTTAAGCACCCAAATACCTCAAATCGGGCGACTGGTACACATTTAGACGATCTGATGCCTGACTACCTGATATGTCGGCCCCTGCCACATCCTGCTGCATGGGGTCATCAGTCACTTTGTCAGGTTGAGCTGTATGTAGGGCCGACCTGATTATGCAGCAGACGACCCTACGGGAGCGCGCAATGGCCGACATAATGGGTACACACTTGACGATTTGAACGATTTGTTGTTCCGATCCGTTGGAATTGGGCAAATCGTTAAAAATATCACTAAGTGTGTACCCAGCTTTTGTGTATCATCATACCTCCCAATTGTCCCAGGTCGTGTGATGCATAATAGCATACTTGTCTACTTTTATTTTCTCCCCTCCAGGCAGGCGCTTCTCATCATTAGGTCCCGCACCCTGTGGATCGGGTCAGAGTTTTTTCAGTTCTGGGAAAGGGCTGTTTTGTCCCAATTTGGCATGTGTAGATTTTGTCTGCCTTCTACTCAAACATTGGCACTAAACTCATGTTTGTTTGTTGGCAAAAATCTTTAACACTAAAGTGATGAGTCCATTCCTATACTTTGAGGTTATGCATTATAAATTGAGTTTTAATGTGCATTTAAAACACACATTACAAGTACCAATGTGCATAGAACCTAACTCTGGGCCAATTAATTCTTCACACTATAGTTTCCATCTAGAAATGAGCAATTCGGTTCTACATGTTTTTTTTCCCACCAAATTAGCGCAAGTTCAGAGTTATCTTATTGGCTATCCAAAAATATGTGAGGCGGATAGCCAATAAGATGCTGTTTTCCAGATCTGAACAGAACCGCTTATCTCTATTTTCAACACACAAATTTTACACGGGATATATTGGATCCTCAGTTTCTTTAAGCATTTAGAAATTGCATTGTTGAATATTAGTTAGGATAAAGTTGAAGATGAGTTTAACTGTCCCTAATTCATACCTCTATTACCTATCTTCACAGGTGCAGTGCCTGGTGCTTATTACTCCACTTCCTCAATTCCACAACTATTAGTGTGGTTGTTACACAGTACTGGCTGGGGAGGGTGCCTTGTGTACAGCAGAAATTTTTTGCCCTCTATCATAGGACAAAAAGCCCAATACATCAAGGGGTCACTGCTGGCAACAGCCATTAACATTTATAAAGCATCAGAAAGCCTATTTAACTCTGGCTTTAGGATTTGCAAAGCATCAGAAAGCCAATTTAATGCTGGTTTTACGATGTATGGCTGAGGCAGCTGAGTATAGCTGGCGATTAAAGCTCAGCAAGATTTTAATGATAACTCATGGCGAAAGGTGGCTAGCTCTTCAGAGCCCTCAAACCAGCCCTATTGTGAATAGACCCCTCAATCTGGTCACAAGTGTCTATAGTAATTACAAGGTATAAACAGCTCTCTGAAAAAAACACAAGCAGAGCTTGCAGGAACTGCAACCGCTAGATGTGTGTAAGGCTGGGTACACACATAAAGATTTTCTGTCCAACCATCCAACTAGTTGATTGGTTGGAATGAAAATCTGGTAAGGTATGAAAGTAAATGACAATCAGCAATTTGCTCCCAAATGCTGGAAAATGGACAAAAACTGTTGTTTGAACAAATTGTTTAGATCAAACATTTAACAAACTTGTCTGACAACCATTTTCATCTGATTTCTGGCATTTCGGAGCAAATTGCTGATCATCAGTTACTCCCATACGTTACCAGATTTTCATTCCAACCAATACACTAGTTGGATGGTTGGACAGAAAATCTTTATGTGTGTATGCAGCTTAAGGCTTGTGGTCCATATTATGAACTAACCAGACTGGAGCAAGAATGTAATAAATAATAAAGTTTTATGGCCTTTGAAGCCCTGCAGCATACATTTCCCAGAACACTTCTGTAGATATCTTTAACTATGACATAAACGAAATATTCAGTTCAATTCTTTTATTCCCGCATTTGCTACACAGGAATTGGCCTATACCCTGAGCAATAGCTCTTCCATGAGAGGTTTCATATCCAATCTATCTAGAGGTCTGTTATACAGTACGGACTACAAAGATGTGGACCTTCAGGCGAGAACAAAATATAACAAATGCACAATGGGAATACATTCTGGAGAACACTGTAAATATTGTGTTAAACTGTAACATAGACTGATGAAAGTTTTAAAAAGAGTGTATTTTAACGTAAGCTATATTGTTTTAGGCCAGGCTTCAGTTATCACCAGAGTGAATGAAGTGCAGTTTAGAAACTGGGGATTTCAACCATATTACTTAGAGGTGACCCGCATTTCAAAGGTATTGGGATGGTATTCTTCATACAATAGGGAAAATGTTCAAAGTTAAAAAAAACAGAGGTCTATCTGCTACTCTGGTTGGATAAGGGGGTAAAGTTACTTAGCAGCATAATTGTATAGATTTTAAGGAATTTTTTCATCCAAGCAATTAAACTCAAAACCAATGCAAAACCAAACTTTAGACCAGGGTTCCCAAACTTTCTTGAATCACGGCGCCCTAGACTATCAGCAATTTTTTCACGGCACTCCTAGGCCAATCATTTCTTACTGAAGATATAAAATTAAGTAAATTGTGCTTATCTGACATCCTTAAGCTGGGCATCCACTATACAATTATCTGTCAGATATCTGTCCAATCTGGCTGGTTGGAATGAAAACCTGGTAATGGATGGGAGCACATGACAGTCGTCCATTTGCTCACAAACACTGGAATATAGCCAAAAATGGTTGTTCAGACAAATTGGTTAAGACACACACATGTAACCAATTTGAACAATTTTTTTATTTTTTCAGTGTTTAAAACCAGGTTTACATTCCAACCAGCCAGATTGGACAGATATCTGACAGATAATTGTATAGTGGATGCCAAGCTTGAGATTCAGTTATGGAGTGGTGGACAGGGTTGTGCTTCTGTTTGTACACATATTGTTTGATTGGCAGCCACAAGCATTGGTTTTGTCTATCGCACTGTTCATAAATTATTTGATTTGGTCCCAGACCAAACTCAAGGCACTCCTGCAAGTGCCCTGAGGCACCCCAGGGTACCACGGCACCCAGTTTGGGAACCACTGCTTTAAACAAAAACTGCTATTGAATAATTACTGTCTGAAACATTCCAAATTGATGTTATATGTAGCGATATGGAAGATTAATGTTACTGGATACAGATTATACATGTCTACCCTCCTGGAATTCACGGGAGGTTCCCGATTTTTCCCATATCAGATGCCAGAAAGTGCCTCTAGATACTACACATTTTGGACAAGTATCTGTTGCCCTCCCAGCAAACTTCATAAGCTTAACGGGCGTGAGATTAGACCTATGTAAAGTAAATAACTGTATCTGTTGGAACCTGATTGAAGCAGTAGAACACCTAGAAGATTCCATAGCAAGGTTCCAGGATTCATCACTTATATGACCCACATCAGCCACCCTTCGCTCCCGATTTTGTGCAACTTTTTACCTTCAAATACGCACAGTGATGTGAATAGGACGCACAAGCAGCTTCTGCTGATTAAAATGATATGCGGCATGTCTATAACGCTACGCTACGTTACAATGTTACAGCCGCTGACACTGTAAAGTAGTGTGAATAAGATGCATTTGAAGGTAAAAAGTTGCACGAAAAGACACTTGGCACTACCGAGTCACACTGCTCTCACGTGTTATGTGTAACGCGACTTGTAGTGTACGGAGGTAAGATGTATGTGGACACATCTGTACAACAAAATCCAGAAGGCATTAAATATGTGAATGTCCATGTATCAATAGCCTCAGTTAAGGTCCTCTATCTATGCTTAAGGGAAAAATTCAATTAGGCGCATATTAGGTTCTGTAAGTTTTTTCCGTAGCATTAAATATCAATATCATGCATGTCTACATATGACCATTTGGCTTGGGCTGCCCTTAGGGTTAGGCTATGGTTAGGGTAAAATAGTACTGTTGATGTCCTCACATGTTGAACATGTAGACATTATGCCAGTGTCAACATTGTGAATGTCTACATATCAAATGTAAACACTGTGAGCATGTCAACATCCTAAATATTGACATTCAGACCATGTTGGTGCCATCATTCTGGATGTCTACATTCTGAATGTCTACATGGTATACCGCACCCTCCTACAATGTCCTTATGGCTACTAGCTATATTATTTAGCACTTTCTTGGGTTTCTTATTCATCAATACTAAAATAACGTTTTTAAGGACATTTTCCTTAATTACCGTTATTTTAGTAAACATTAACACACATACCCCCCACAAGATATCAGTGATATCTCCTGCGTTAAGTCCGTCTGTGTTCATTTCCACACTCCTCATACATTAGTACATTAGTATGGGGATGTAGATATTAGGCTATTCATCAAATTCCAAAAACTATGTATTTTCATAAATTGATGGTGTTACTATACGTGACTCTCAGGTGACGTACAGGGGGTTATACTTACCTACTTTCAGCTGGGCAGGTCCTCCACCGGCTCCCTCCGTCGCTCTGGCTGCTGCGCTGAGTGTTCTCCCCTCGGCAATGCTGCTGCTGGCGGGTAGCGTCTCCCCTCTGTTGCCTGGTGACACTTGTAAGTGCTTCTTCACTTAACTGCATTTACAAGTGCCACCGGGGGACTGAGGGTAGATGCTACCCGGCAGCAGCAGCAGCATTGCGGCTGGGAGAACATGTTAAAATAAAAAATAAAAAATCTAGTAGAAAAAAAAAAACAACACAAAGTTTTTAAAAAAATAATCTTCAGACGGGAGGTCCGGGGTCCGCGGCGGCAGCCTGTGTACCAGGCGGCCAGGTAGGTGGGAGAGGGAAGCAGAGGTAGGGGGAGGGTGAACGGGGACACACAGAATTACCGCAGCTATAATAACTGCTGCGCATGCTTCGCTTTTGTGGACGGCGCATGTGCAGCACTGATTACAGCTGCGGTAAGTTAGTGTAGATAGAGATAACTATCTATTTCCTGAAAAGCTGTCATCACAAAAATGACAGCTTTTCGGAATAGATAGTTATGGAGAGGTGGAATGATGAATTCCTCCGGTAATTAGGTAGAACTCCATGCGAGTTCTAAAGCTAATTACCTCCTGAGAGTTTTTAGCTATGATGAATAGGCCCCTTAGTGACTTCCTCACTCTTTGTACACTGCAGAGTTCTAGTGTGATCCCTGTGAGATGGTAGCAATTTGAGTTTTCTAATTGAATTGCACATGTTGTTCTGATGTTATTGCTAATGTATCACATGATTATTAACACGTATGGTCACAGCGCAAATGTTGTGGCTAATTTAATGTGCTCCAAAAGCACATATTTAAAATAGTAAAATGTACCCTGTGCACAATTGTGCAGAGCAAGCAATACATAGATGACACAACTGAGCGATAACACAGTTGAATATAGGGGTAAACTAAGGGCAGAAAATAAAAACATTGTCTTGACATTACGTTACATTTCACAAGGGATGACAAAATATTACGATCAATAAAAGATCCAAGAATAAAATCTAATTTCAGACAAGCATATCGCAAAAAAACACCTATAACTCTTCCTTTCAAGAACCATAAAGCCACTTATTGGTAATATGACCACAATGGAAGTAAAGATATGAAGCATGGAAACAAAAATCAATCTTAATGTTGTACTGCAGTTCAAATATGTGTATTGTGGAAGAATTCCCAGGACTGCAGATGAATTTACAAGTACTAGTTGTAAAGCATATTCTAACCTATACACAGAGCAACTTCCAGGCAAGCAAGGTTCAAATTCCGACAGTGGCATCCCGGTGGATGAATATCCCGACAGGGGTGGTTAGTATGATATCCCTACCCCTCTCCCCTCACTAACCCTCCCTTAGTGGTGCCTAACCCTAATCTCCCCCCGCCCCCCACGGGCCTAACCCTAACTTCCTCCTGGTGGTGTCTAACCCCAATCCCCCTTCCTGCACCGTAAACCTAATCATCCAGGGAGGGCCTATCCCTAATCCTCCCCGGTGGTGCCTAACCCTAACCCTCCCCGTAGCATAACCCTAACCCTCCCCAGGGGGTGCTGAACCCTAATCTCCCCCCGAGGGTTCCTAAACCTTCACCCAGCAAAGACGTAACAAGCCCCGCTTATCTTTGTTCAGGATGCCAGCTGTTGGGATTTCAGCGTCGGGATAAAGATAGGCGGCGGGATTTAGACGCCTATCTTTATTCCTGGGTTGGGCTTCCGACGTTGGGATTCTAAAGGCCGGATTCCGGACGCCGGTAATATAACTACATCCCAATTAGGCCTATGTATCAGTATACTTACGTAGTGATAAAAAATCTGTTTCCACTGTCATTTATCAATAAAATAGTAACAGTGCAATACTCTTTGACCCAGAGCCATAAGGCTTAATTTACGCTTTGAAGGGCTATATTGGGGGTTATATGCATATGAGGCCGGGCTAGCCGCTTTGCGCATGGACTGTGGATCTACTATAGAAGCCCAGACTTGGGTTTTTCATTACAGTAATAATGTTAATAAAATAAAGATAAACTTTTTACTATAGAATAATCTCTCTCTCTCTCTCTCTCTCTCTCTATATATATATATATATATACACACACACACACACACATTCAACAACCGGCACGCCAACATATTATGAGCTATAATAAATGTCCTGCTGAGGTGCTCACCCTGGGGTACAAACCCCTCCAAATATTCATTTGCAATGAAGCGGCACTCCCAGACTTCAAAAGAAACAAGTGTTTACTACATCAATACATCAACGTTTCGGGGTCATCCCCCTTCATCAGGATACCATACCATACCGTATCCTGATGAAGGGGGATGACCCCGAAACGTTGATGTATTGATGCAGTAAACACTCGTTTTTTTTTTAAGTCTGGGAGTGCTGCCTCATTGCAAAAGAATATATATATATATATATATATATAAATAAAGAAAATAATATTATAATGTAATTGACGATTAAAATATGCTTTATTCAAATCCTGAGATGACAATAACAAAACAAGAATAGTGCCGGTAGTTGTACAAATGTGATCCTTGTTAAATAGGATTCCAATGTTTTGTATAGGAAGCTAATGCCAGGAAAACCTATCATTTCATGTCGCTGGCAAGGAAACCCTACAGACAGCAGTGCTATTGCTGGCAGTATCACCTTAATACAGATGTGTCTACATACACCTATCCTCCGTGCGCTACATGTCGCGCTACACAGAGCGTCTTTTCGGGCGACTTTTCCCCTTAAAATGCATCTTATTCGCAAAAGAATGCAGGACGCACATTACAGTGTCAGTGGCTGTAACACTGTAACGTAGCTTCTAGCATGCGGATACACCCGCAGACGCACGCAGAATATAGGCATGCCGCATATCATTTTAAGCAGCAGAAGCTGCTTCTGCGTCCAATTCACATCGCTTTGCAAATAAGACGCATTTTAAGGGAAAAAGACGCTTGGCACTAAAGTCCAACCCAATGCCACAAACCACTTGAGTACAATAAAATAATAGCATGCTTCCAACTCATCCCATTGGACAGAGTAAAACGTGTGAACCCCTGCAGATGCTACAATCTGCAAACCCACACAAATGGCAATTCATTTAACATATTTTCTTTCAGGGTGACTCCTGCATCTTTCCTGCTGCATATCTTCTTAACTATACCCTTAATCAGTGGCGGAATTGACCTAAGGGCTGCAGTACTGTTGGCCCCCCAGTAAAATCTGCCACCTAGAGGGACTGCCTACCGATGAGGTCCCTAGAAGCTTGCTTGTTGGTTAATGCTCATGTGTGGGATCATGGTCCCTCGCTTGCACACATTCAGGCCGGCAGACCCTGCAGTAATAAGAAGTAGGAGCCACCGCTGCCCTTAATTGATTTTAATCAACAGGGCTGAACCTGTTGATTAAGATACTAAGCGGTCTATTTATCATTAAATATTTGCGGGATATTCCCTGAAAACAGATGTTTTTGCAGGGTCCCCGCTAATATTATGTATCCCCCACATGTACTATGCTCCTCCATCTTACGCAAATGCAGCCTGGCAGATTTACAAAGCTCCGGAATGTGAAGCATTTTAGAGCATTTAGCGTTACGCTGTCACACTGCTGTCAGCTCTTCAACAGAACGGGCTCTTAACGTAGCTGTCTCCTGGCAAGAGCAGGTTAGTAGATTCATGTGAAAATATTCATTTTCACATTGCAAATTTCCATGAAACATATGAATCACATCTGCATTAAAAATTGGTTGTGATAATTATGCCTGTATTGAAACACATTCAGGAATTCTCAGTTTGTAACTAGGCCATTTATTTAAACTGGAACCTGAAGAATATACTGCAAGGCAAAACATCAATTTCCACCAGCAAAGAATAAGCTCTGTGCCTCCGTTTTATGTTTGTTGGTTTCATTTTTTTTTTAACCTACTGCTATGAATCCAACCAAACCCAAACTATATGCATGACAGCATTCCTTGTTATGCCTGTTTTAAACAAAAGTACTGAACGTACTGTATTAGTGAGAGTAAAGATTTAAGTGTTTTTAAGAAATACTGGTGTTTTTGCACTAGATTGTTATTCCTTGCATGTTAGAGACGACTACTGCAAGCAGAGGAGAAAATAAAGGGCCTGATTCGGAGTCGGACGCAGCGCTAATATTCACGCAGTACAGTGATTTTTTTCAACTGCGCATGCATCTAATTCACTAAAAAATCGCACTGCACATGTGTCCCATGGTGTGTACAGAGTACCCATTGAGATGCACAGTATCAGAAATGTATTGGAAATGTGCTGAGTGTTCCTGGGAGGTGACTGGAGGAGGCTATTCAGATGCACAAAGACAGTCCGTCTTGTAGGTGTACTATGGAAGTGTCACTGAACTGGTTGTGAACTCAGGGCCTGATCAGACCCAGCTATGCGAGCGTCCAAAAGGCCGCTTTGAAAAAAAAAAAACCACGCCCTGATTCAGAGCGGGCGCTCGTTCAGAGCGTCCAGCTCTGAATCAGGCCCACAGCCCTTAGTCGCTTACATTGGAGGCCGTACTTTGAGGAAGAATCTGCACCTAACATGGGGCTGGTGATAGTTTTAATGGTGTGACCGAAGGTTTGGTCCAAAGGCGAGCCAAGTGCTATCCGCATCTAAAGCATAGTTGGCAACGTTAGGGCTGCCCCCTCCCAGAGTTTGGCACAGCCGGGGGCATTGGGGGGAATGTGGTGTGGCAAAGGGGGTGCTGTGGGGGTTGTGGAGGTGTGATTGCGTCGTTGTGCCCCCCACCGCTTTACAATGCTGAGATCACCGGCATTGTAAAGTAGAGGGCGTGGCTATGATGGCGCAATTCAGTATGAATCGTGTCATTGGTCAACTGGACCGACCACTTTACTCAGAAAGTGGCCAGCGCTGGGCAGATGCGACGATGCACACTGCAGCCTCCGGAGAGACTTTAATGCTCTTCCAGGCGGCCGGGAGCAAGACAGGCACAAGACGCACACACTGATGCTGCAAGACTCAGAATCAGCACCAAAGAGTGTTAAAGATTGCACAGAAAGTAAGAGTATATTACCCAGCTGGTGTACAGGGGAGGTTTTGAAATTGTGTTGAAAGACCTTTAACCCTTTCATATAAAGTAATGCTGATATAATTGGAGCTGCAGTGATCAGATGTGCTGCTTTTTTTCCTATTTATATTAATTTAGGGCTGATTATGTGTTGGCCTTATAGACAAATGGTACTTTCATCAAAGAGCTGACTGGGTTTTTCTGCCCACCTAAGGCCACAAATAATAGCACAAAATGTAAACTCTGTTGCTGAAAGTGAATGTAATAGCAGTAACTTTATTACAGGATTTTATCTTCATATCTCCTTTTTGTAATATCATACCTGTTCCTGTTGTGACTTTGCAAGTAATCCAAGCTCAGCATTAAGTACTGTATATGCCCTTGCAATCTGTTTGTTCTCCGGTTTGCCCTTTACTTGCACTTGGAAATCCCCAGATACTCACTGTTCATGGGATTGACCTTATCTGCTAGCGATGACCCCAACCTTGGGTTTAAATGGATTTTTATCTGTACTTGCTAAATGTTTCGACCTTGTTAGTAACAAACTCTTGTCTTTCAAATTCACAGAACCATAAATCTGAATGTATCCATGACCACATATGACCATCAGAGCCGTAGCCAGACATTTTGGTGCCCTGTGCGAGAAAGCACATTGGTGCCCCCCACCCCAACTGCCAGAGTTTGTAAGTATAAAGGCAGCTCTGTGCGGTGGCACCGACCACACCACGCTAGCTACAGCCCTAACTTGTTTTTTTGTAAAATATATATATAAGAATTCTACACATAGATTAAAAGATCAATAATAATAAATAAATCTCACATAATATGGAGCTGCAGCTCTCACCAAATTAATTATGCTCAATTATGGGCACTATAAAAATCATATCGATATTATGGATGAACTGGGTATGATTTTTATGGTGCCCGTATTTGAGCTTAATTAGATTGGTGAGAGCTGCATCTCCATATTATGTGATATCTATTCATTATCGTTGTTCTGTTAATCTATGTATAGAATTCTTATTAAATATATTTCACAAAAAGCCAGTACATTTATATATATATATATATATATATATATATATAATATACACACACACACACACACACATGTATATATATATTTTTATTTATTTTTTAATCGGAATACAGATAGTGACTCACTCACTAGGAGTGGCAATGGCAGGGGCAGGCTTCTGGCCACTGCTCTTGGATACCACCCGGACGTCTCTAAAACACTGGACCGGACCTCACCTGACAAGTCCTGTCATCCAGTGTCCGACTCCCCACACAGCGCCGCACTCTCCATGCCAGCATGGTAATGTCTAAATCCCCTTCACGGAGAGGACCATGACTTTAAACAGTGATAATATTGAATGCAATATACATTTTGAATGTAATATTATTGCCATTTTAAATCACGCAGCCTGAACTGCTGAATGAAGAGGTTTGGAAAAACTGCTAAGTAAATATACCCCTTCCATATTTTTGCTTTTATATGGTGGCAGAGCTCATCTGAAATTTTTATATTTAACAGCAGAAGGTGCATTATCTCACATCTATTTTTTCACTTTGTTCAGACAATGGATGTTATAACTATCTATCCCAAATTTGTATATAAGAAGGGGGAGGGGTCACAGCATGATGGGGGTATTGCCATCATGGCCACGCCCCACTGTGCCATGATCACACCCCTTTCCTGGCTGTCCCAGGCTGTCCTGGCACTGCACTGAGTAATCCCTTCATTGGCAGGTGCGTGGGCAGCAGCCATTCACTGTGGCTCTGCTATACAGGACAGCAGTGCTGCAAATGTTGCCCGTGGGCAAAACGACATGACAGGACTTTTCAATTGTAACTTTGGTGAGATATGCATAGGATCACTGGATATGGTCATAATACAAATATAGGACCTGATTCAGAGCTGCTCGCAAGCGGCCCGATGGTTTGCGTACGCGCATGCGCACGTTTCATTCTGCGCGTGCGCAAACTACTCTGTGCGATCGCATCCCGCTCGCTCGCCCAGCAAAGACAGCCCAGTGAAATGAGTGACAGGAGAGGCTGTTTGTGGGTGGTAACATGTGCAGGACACTAATAACGGGGGAGTGGAGGTGTGAACGCAGGCGTGCCTGGGTGTTTCAATGCCGCTTTTAGGCGTGCATAATTAACAGGCAGCGTCATTGTACACATCACCTGCCTGTTATTTACAATGAAGTCCTCGCAGTGCTTGCGGCAGGGTAATGCAACTACAAGCTCTGCGATCGCAACCGATGGTGCTCGATGTACCAGTGTTTTAAGAAACTTCCTGGAGATGACGTGCGCTGGTGGGCGTCTCTACATATGCTAGTGGGTGTCTGCATACACAGAGTGATCGCTCGCACAGCAAAAGTGGGTGTGCTTATGCCTTGGCGAGCGATCGCTTCCCATGATGTCACTTTGACAAATTTGCATACGCTGGATGCGAGCGGCTCTGAATCAGGTCCATAGTGCATTCTTGGAGGAGAGTTCCACTCAAATTCTAACATATATTTTTACTCATATGCTGGATGAAGCTGTAAGGCTGACCCCAGAATAGTACGACTATGTATTCTAGCATAATTTATTGAACTCTATAAAACTAAATTTTCAATATCCATTTTAATACATTTAAATAGGATTAAAACCACTAAATAGAGCTACCAAAGGAATCAAAGAAAACAGTACAAGTCGCTGGTCAAGGGCCTTAATATAATTCTATATTGTACACAAAGATGGGACACTACGCCTGCATAGGCCACTGAACACAATAATAATGTTTTTAAAAAATTGCACAAACATACAATGCCACTCTATATTAATCTACCAAAAATAAAGGAGCGGATGAAGAGTTGCACGTAAGTCTATTTTGCTGATGGATCTACAATCTTTCACACCGTGCATGCTCCGTAGCCAAGTGTGTGCATTTATGGGAGAGTTAGTCACACCTGCACTTACAGCTTAATAGCCGTAATAGGGAAGTAAAGCAAGATGTTTGCACCTTGGTTAAGTTGAGTGAGAGGGTGTTGTGGGCTATAATGACGGCTATTAAACCAAACGTATGACTAAAGATGCTGCTAACACAAGGGCCAGATTAAAGGCTACAGTATGTGGGCCTGGGGCTGATAATGATTAAGGGCCTATTGTGAGAATCAGGGGTGGTGGGAGCAGTGCTGAGTGGGTGTGGTCAGCGCCATGTGGACGTGTACTCTCCTTACACTATCAACCCCAAAGTCTTCCTGAATACGTAAAAATAGAAGAATTGCCGCATTTTCTGAGTAAAATAATGTAATTGTCATACTTAGCAGCTGGTCATCATCTTGCTGTCATAGTGATGGGCCTATTTTTTATATAGAGGCCTGGAGTTGCAGTCCCATCCGCCCATTGTTAATCTGGCCTTGGCGAACACATAGATACATACATCTCATCATACGGCCGATATCTGCATTAAGTTACATGCAAGCCTTGTAGGTGTAATTGCAGATTTAACTACTGTACACAGTCATAACATACCTCCTAACTTTTTCATCCCTTGAAGAGGGACACTTTGCGCGCCTATGCTGAGAGGGGTCAGTGATGTGAGGAAAGAGGAGGTCTGTGTTGTGAGGGGAGGGGGTACTGTGCAGAGGGGTCAGTGATGTGAGGAAAGAGGGGGGCTGTGTTGTGAGGGGAGGGGGTACTGTGCAGAGAGGTCAATGATGTGAGGAAAGAGGGGGGCTGTGAGGGGAGGGGGTTTCTGTGCTGAGAGGGGTTAGGATTAGGCTGCTGGGGGTGGAAGGTTAGGTAAGGCTGTGAGGGGGAGGGTTAAGTTTAGGCTGCAGGGAGGGATCGGTATCCTAACCTTGTCGGATGCTGGGGTCGGGATTCTGAGTGCCGGCATCCCGTACCCAACCCATCCATACATAGCCGATGTATCAAGGCCGCAGCGGACTTTTTCTTCAGGGTGCTGTACAGGGGCATGAATCAGAAATTAAAATATAGTGCTATGTATTATTTGAGGGAGGGCGGCCCCAAAACTGGTATTTTGCCTAGGGTCCCATGAGATCTAAATCCGGCTCTGCCAAAGGTAGACAAAAATAATGTACATTTTAATAGCGAGTACAGTGGCAGCATTATCTTCTAAGGAGCCAGAGATGAGCATCAGTAGAAATTATTTTAAAAACCTAGGCACCAGCATTGGCTTCCGTCTCCTGAGATTTGTCTAGCTGTGCTCTGTACAGAAATAGAACACTACACCAATCCCACATGATATGTGCACTTCTCATCATCAAAATACAATTATATTGCATACCTAATAATACTCATTTTAGTACATTTCAACAGATATTAATTGTATATATTTAACTTTTTAAATATGGAAAGAAAATGTTAAGGCCCAAAGTGAATATTGCTATTCGTTCTTAGTGAATTGATAGTGTACTGTATGCTCTAATGACTGATTAGTTCAGCTGCCATTGTGAAGGTATCAGGTATATATTAGGACACATGGAATATGGTTGATTAAAAATAATACTGCTACTATGAATAATAATTTCCGTTATTTACCCTTATATCTGTAATGTTTATTCCGGTCATGTCCTGTCACACAATTCTAATTACTAAAGTTTTTTAATCAGTGGACTTTAATACTAAAACTGGCATTTATTGTTTGAGAAAAAGTAATACAGCCTTCCTGCTCCCACTGTCCCAAATGCACAGGCTCTTGCAACATTAGTGATTGATGTGACAGCCATTTAATCTGGAGCTCGTAAAATATACAAATTAAACTTTCCAACTCTCGGTATAGCAAGAAATTATTGCAATATGCAGTCCTTTGTTGTTATCATGCAGTAATACAGAGCTTTACTTATGAAGTCTTAAAGCTAAATTCATACAAATAAATCCCAAAACCGGAAGCCCTTAATAAATAAATATATACTAGTCACCAGTATATATTACTCTAAACTTGTTTGAAAATTATTTTGTTAAAAAGTTGGCCATATTGGCTTGCATTGAGAAGTCCTGAAACTTCCATAAACATTGGGAAAGACATATACTCAATAATAATAATAATAAAAAAATAAATGCCTGAAGGAACCACAATGTATTTACCGTAAAGTGCCAAATTTGAAAAGTAGACTGAAGGTCCTTAATTAAATATTAATATCAAAATACCTTATTGCATGTCATACGAAAAATGTTGTATATTCATTTGAATGTTCACATATAATATTGGGCACACCTTGTTGAATATAATACATAAAAATGGCTTGGAAACCCATTCCCTATCTACAGAAGCAAGAAAGTGCATATATGCTCATGCATTATGGAATGGTATAAAAAAATCACCCTGCATTAATTTAATTAAGCTATACCAAATCCCTATTTGGGTCTAAAAAACACAACAAAATGTAAAGATCCTTCTCAATCTAACTGAAATCTGTCTTTAGGAAATAAATGATGGGACCGAATAAAAACACATGAATGCTAACTTACACACAATGGGGTTTCTATAATATAATTTATATATTTCTAACTTTTTGTTTGTGTTTTGCACAAAGTCTGTGATTTCATTAAAATAAGAATTTGTGAAGGAATATCTGAAAAAGTAAGAAGTTTACATCCACACAGCACTTGCACGTCATTAGTATTACATGTAATTTTTTTACTAGGTTCAAATCAAGGCAAGACTACAAAGAGTATTCTGATAAAAATAGGATTATCATACAGAACATATAACTGTGGACCCGACCATGGCTGTTGACAAAGTTAAGGCAGGATAGGTTACACATCATGTGAGGTTATGTCCTGAAACCCAATGAAGTCTCAGAGTTGGCAACAAGCCTGTTCCTTATATGTATTACATGTATGACATGTTGACCACTGTGAATCTCCCTAAAGAACCAATGCATATAGCATCAACTTTGAATTCTTTGTTGTGCAGATAACATGTAATGCTTTCCATGTACACTGTATGAATGTGAGTAACAACTGGATTTTATTTTACTGCTCACATCTTGTGAGGGTCTGGAGAGTAAAAATGTCCAAGGTTCTTTAGGAATTGGTTGTTCTGAAAATGAATTAATGATAGAATGCGCTTTATTCCAGAAGGGAATGCTGTGTGAGCACGTCCACCATATGTGTCCTTGCAGCCACAGTTCTGATGAAAATTTAGGTTGCAAGAGGAGATAATTTTGGACAACTTTTCAAGGGGACAGTACCATCTGTAATAGACCTTATATGTAGATCCTACATGTGCTTCTCTTTACCTTTGTTGAAATTAAGGAACTGGATATAACTTCCCTAACTTCTCCTCAGCCAGATATGTCATGTGGCGGCTCTAAGGCCCTCATTCAGAGCCGGTCGCTAATTGCGCTCACTCGTCCAGAAAATAGGGGTGGCTATTCAAATGAACCGTTCGCTGTTTGCGGTCTGTTCACGCCTCTAGGTCTGAACGAGCGAACAAAACTTGCGGTCGTTTTTTGGGAAACTACGCCCCCTGGCCGCTCGCATCCTACGTCATGTCTGCTATTTATTAAATTAATCGAGTACATCGAACAGGGTATGAGCTGCTCGCTATTCTTGTGGTTGGTTTTTCCTACCACAATTTTGCAAGCAGTTCTGGCTAAAAAAAACCCCAGTGACGTGGTCAATGACGCTGCTGTTTTAAATATGCACACCCATAAAACGCCCGTTTTGACCTTTAAGCACGCCTGCGATCGGATCTCCACTCCCCGTTTTCAAGCACCTTCCCCTGTTACAACTCACTATTTTGCGAGCACATGAATTTCGGCCGCACTGACTGGTTCGCGCATGCGTATAACGATCCGT
This sequence comes from Taudactylus pleione, assembly GCA_031769625.1. NCBI lineage: Eukaryota > Metazoa > Chordata > Amphibia > Anura > Myobatrachidae > Taudactylus > Taudactylus pleione. The sequence continues at coordinate 6,842,817 of JAUIMM010000368.1, read as the reverse complement.
ACGCATGCGCAGTTGGGCAAACATCACTCGGAGCAAACGAGCTGCCGCTTACGAGTGGCTCTGAATCAGGCCCTAAGTCCCTATCTCTTTCATGTCGAACTCGAGTCAAGCAGAGATCATGCTCTTACTTATTGGGGCTTTCAATCAAATTTGTTAATGTTGGATTAGGTCTCTTAAGAGTGTCTATTGAAGGGAGGGATCAGAGATGTAAAGAAATGTCCAGCTTGGATGTCTAGCTAAGAACTTCTAAGAACATGGGTTTAAGACGGGATCATTTAAAAAAATTTTTTTTGCAATTAAAGTTTTTATTAAGATCACCAAAATCATTAACACAGAGGCCGGGATGTACTAAAGGAAAAATGCGGTAAAAAAACAGTTTTCGGGGGTTTTACCGCATTTCCATATGTACTAAGACCCGGCCGCACTTTTATCGGTGCAGAGGGTAATGCCAGAAAAACCTGGCATTACCCTATAGAAGCCTATGGGCTTCTTATCGCACCTGGCTCCCGACGATTCCCCGCTGCCCAGCGCTGGTCCCACTCACCTGCTGTCCATAGTCACCGGCCCGCGCTCCTCCTGGGTCCTCCGCCTCCTCCTAATCTTCCGGGTGCAGGGAGGAGGAGGAGCCCGGGGCTTCCTGCACAGGTGACCAGCAGGAAGCTCCGGGGGCTCAGAGGAGGCGGGATCCCACGGAGACCCCGTCATCCGGCGTCGACTGCTTCGCAAAGGGCAGCTCTTATCGCAAGAGCTGTCCTTTGCGATACTAATCGCATATGTTAGTACATATGCGATTAGTAAGGTTGCGGTAACTGGTAGAATGGTCACCGCAACCATAGTACATCCCGCCCAGAGTATGAAATACCGTCATGGTACAAAACAAATTCGCAATTACAGTAAAATTTACAAAAATAGATTAACCGTATCCGAAAGAACAAAATATATCATACAATGGACATCAACTTCTCAACAATTAGTGATAAAAATAGAAGAAAAAGAAAAATGGGTAAAAGGAAGGAAGAAGGGGGTGCCACCCGAGAAAAAATTCAAGCAAATTAGAGAACCAAGAGATAACTTCACATCCATCCTCAACATTATTTAGATAGGAGGGAGACTCTTTAAACAAAAGCCAAGGGGTCCAGATTGTACTAAACTCATTCAATTTAGTGGCACCGGACATCATGAGATCATCCATAGTCATGTAGAACTCCAGTCTAGTGAACCATTTAGTTATAGTGGGGGGAGAGAGAGATTTCCAATGAACTGGGATCACAGCTTTGGCTGCACTATTTAAATGTTTCAAGTGTTTTTTTTCTATTAGGAAGACACTGGGCAAGTGATCTCATAAAGAGGCCAAAACACAGGTTCCGAACTAACTCCTTGGCCCAGCACCAAGACAGGAAAATTTTTGATAGATGTTGTCTAAGGATGCCAAGTTATTTTGATTGTTAAGTTTATAGTCCATACTTATTTTGGCCTGCATACAGCATTTAAACTGAGAGGTAATGTAGAGCGACCTGAGAGAATTCTGCAATATCCCAAAGTGAGCACCACAAACCTTCTTAAATAAGTTTTCAGATATCACCAGGTATCTTTTGTGATATCCGGAGAGAGCAATCACTGGCCAAAAGGTGTTTTAGGGCTTTAATTCCTATAATAAATAGATACCAGAGTCTCATAATGTAAAGGTCAAGGTCTTCAAACAACACAATAGTGATGCTAGACTCCTGTCAAGTTGGTTTGTTTAGATTGAGGTCTGAAACTCACCTCTACATAAAATTAAAATAAATTCACCTATTCTAATTGCCAATACTACTCATTATCCATTACTTTTTTTCCTATAATCGCCTCTAATTTTGGAAATGTGTTGAGCTTACAGAAATCTTCCAGCGAGTTGCAAATGGCCATACTGTATGTAATAAGAGTGCAAATCGCTGCAAAATCGTCAGAAACTTGCCATGTTCAAAAACATTTTGCTGCAAGTCGTTTCTTATTTTTAGAGTGTTAAAGGTCCAACTCGCTAGATGAAATAGTGCACAATTTTTAAAGCTGCTGAAAGTACAACAGATAGCTGTGGTTGGCAAGATAGCTGTATCTTAGCTAATTCACCTTTATCAGCCATAGCTGATGGCACTATAGCAGGGATACACAGTGCCAATCAGCACTAGGCCCGTCAGCACGGGGCTGTATTTCCTACAAAGGAAACACAGGACATTTTCTGCTTTAGGTGAAATTATCTGTTAACCCTTAATAATGTAGAAAGCTTTTAAAAAGTGCTATACTTCACCAGCAGATATATTACTCGCAAATCCTCTTATCAATTGCAATTACAAAGGGAGTGAAGTGTAATGACTCGACAGAAGGAAAAAACTAGTTGTTCTAATCATGGTTACGTGTTGTTGCAGAACAATATAGGGTTATATGGAGAAGCAGCAGCTCTAATAATGAAGTTATCTGTGCTTTACCTGTATGCGACGAGCACGCTCTGCAATTTGGCACTTTCTGTCATTTATTAAAGCTGTAACATTCTGTATAAATCCATACGTGAAATGTGGTTATATAGCAAATTATGTTGTTTAATTTAAGCATAAAAAATGTAATAGTGGAAGCAGTAATAATGTCCATGGAAAAACAATCAATATCCATTACATGAAATAGAAGATTGGAAAAAGTATTAACTCAGTCACGGCCCTGCAATATACCATTTATAAATAAAACTGATTGCAATACTTGTATTTATTAGGAAGCAGCTAGTGAGTAAACAAATGTGTTTATATTAATCATTTCTATATGTGCCCATGCCTCATAAATACAGCATATTTCACGCTTTACCTAAGTAAATTATGTTATGTGACCCAAACTATTTTAAAGCAGTTCTCAAGTTTCCAAATAAAACAACTGCAGTGCTTCCCAAACATAACAATAGGTAATGCATTCCTACTCTCCTGGAAGGTCAGAGTACCCCCATTTTACGGGTTAGCCCCCAGATTCCGAAAGAGTAAGTGGATGTCCTGCATCCCGCCCACTTCCACCACAGCCCTCTGAGTGGGCATCTGCATCTCCTCTACAGGCTTATTCCGGAGAGGAGAAAAGTAAAGTCGGTAAGTATGAGGTAGTGTAATGTTTGTCTAGATTACCTGCAGATATAGGGACCTCCGATGATGAAGGATTGAACTCGCTGCAAGGGATACTTAAGTATCCAACTCACAGCGGGGGAAATGTGACACCGGAGCAATTCATCATTGCTCTGGTGAGGGGACAACTGCTCTGAACAGCAGTTGTCCCCTTGGTTAGTATCGCAGCTACAGATATAGCTGCGTTACTTACCTGCTCCCCGTCGTCCTGGCTACGCATGTGTGACCTTGGGTCACATATACGCAGAGCCGCCGGGGAGGTGGCAGAGGGATCCGCTCGGATCCCTCGTCACATCCCCGGAACTCCTTCCCATAGAAAGTAGCGGGGCTACGAGGACAAGAGCCATCTGAAGATGGCGCTTGTTCTCGGCAGCAAACTCCGAAAACTTTAAGTTTTCATAGTTTGCTGAATACCAAGGGGGTCCTATCGGATGAATGAATGGCCCAGTAACTTAAATATATAGAAGCCAGATTTTCCGCATAGTTACTGGGCCATTTATCATTTGATGAATAGGCCCCATATACTAAAAAATTTATAATTCCCTGGCTTTATATTCAGGTTCTGAGTAATACAGTAAGTATCTCTAGCTGCTGACTTGTGATGTGTAGGAAGTGTTAGGCTACTAGACTATTGGTCTGTTTCTAAATTGGGACCAAAGCTGCTGAGAACACACTTTTTGCAGAAGCGCCGTGTGGTTACATTTCCCTGGCGGCTGCTCCTCTCTGCAGCACTGGGTGGAATTTGATGCTACGCTGTTTGATCACTGTGATTCGACAAAGCCAGCCAAGTGATTAATTTTCCAATCCTACTGAATTTGAATCTTAGCCTTTTTTCTGTTTTATTTGTTTTTATTTAGGATACCCCTTACAGTATGTCTATCTCAATAATGTTTAAACCCCTAACCAGGGCCAGAATAACAATGGGGCAGGTGGAGCTGCAGCTCCAGGCCTCCTATGAAAATAGGCACCGCCCAAAGATCCTGCTGCATGCTGCTGGAGACAGGAAAAGTGTTTTTCAGCCTGCCAGCAGCGGCCAATATATATAATTTGTTTGTGTGTATCGAGAACTCACCGTAATAAAATTAGTGGATCCGAGGTGGCGAGCTCTACAGGCAATCGTTACCTGTCTGGGACCACGGCAATCACCATCACCCCATGACGCACTGCAGCTTATACTAGTAAACTGCTATACGCCGTGGATTTTCGTCACGTGTACCGTGCCCCCCTTGTGCTTCTGAATGTGCAAGAAACACCCACTTTGAGCTTCTTTAGACTGTAATCCCGCTTTGTACGTCTTTAGATGCAACCATCAAAACCAGCATCATGGTAGGTGGAGAATCTCCAACAGGTCTCATGTCATGTGGGGCAATCTGAGGTGCATTAAGGGCTTTGTGGAGAGGTCTCATGCAATGTGGAGCTGTCTGAGGCGCATTAAGGGCTTGGTGGGGAGGTCTCATGCAATGTGGAGCAGTCTGAGGTGCATTAAGAGCTTGGTAGGGAGGTCTCATGCCTTGTGGAGCAGTCTGAGGTGCATTAAGGGCTTGGTGGGGAGGTCTGAGGGGCAGTCTGAGGTGCATTAAGAGCTCGAACCATTTTAGTTATTACACTGAAGCTTACATTCCAATGGGACCCAAAATAGTGCGGTAGGACCCCAAAATGTCTAAAGTACTGGGTGACTGGCACATATATACACCACCCTCTCTACCTCTCTGCTGCTCTGCTCCACCACCCCATAACTAATATTTTCTCGGTATAGCTATTAATAAGGTAAGGTCTTTTTTATATATGGAAAGATTTCAAATTCCCGTAGCCTCTTTAGTAGTGGGGATTTACAATTATACAACATGTTCCCATTTCACAGCAACCATTATCAAAATTGGATTAAAAACATCCCAGGAGGCCAATTCCGTAGATTAAAGCGCAATTGTACAGAAGACACTACCTTCAGAGCCCAAAGTGAAGAGATGAAAAACAAATTTATACAAAAATGATACAACTAATAATTTCTGGAAGAACAAATAAATAAAGTCTCAAAAATAAACAGACAAGAACTTATCAACTACAATACAACATCCAAAACAGAAAAAGAACCACAAATACCTTTCATCACTCAATATAATGGCAACTTCAAGTCAATTGAACACATCTTAAAGAAACATTGGAACATACTCCAACTAGACGAGGAAATTAAGAAAATATTGCCACCAGTACCAAGAGTCATCTACTAAAAACTTAAAACAAGAATTAACATAAAGTTACTTCTCTGGTGAAACAAAAACAGAAGGTGAAGAAAGAAAATAACAGACACTATTACTGCTTAAACTGCAAGGGATGCAAACATCAAAATGGCTCCACTAAACCTAAAAAAACAATTACAAGCAATCAAACACCCCAAGAACACAAAATCTGAGACAGAATAACGTGCAACAGCGAAGGTGTGGTGTACGTTCTGCAATGTCCTTGTGGAATTCAGTATGTAGGCCAAACAAAAAGGAAATTAAAAATAAGAGTGGCAGAACATATAAACAACATTAAAGGCTTAAGCACACACAGCGCATCCCAACATTTTTCAGATGTACACAATAAGGACCCAAAAGATTAAGTTTCTTAGGGATACAAAAGGTAAAACCTGATTGGAGAGGTGGATCTCAAATAATAGCCTTAAAAAAGAGGTGGATCTACCTATTAAAAACACTACAACCCCATGGCCTTAATATAGATATAGAATTGGGGGTATTCCTATAAATATATTTCTAACATCCAATTCTTTCTCTTATTTTTATTTTTTTATTTCCATTATTAGTATTTTATTTTTATTTTATTATTGTTATATAATTTTTTTTTATTATTATTTTTACTCTCTCTTTTTATATAATTTACTCCTATCATCCTTATCCCCATTTATTTATATTATGATTATTATTTTTTTATTGTATCCAGCACTTTTGTATCCCATTATTGTAAAGGACATAGGATTCCCACGAAAATTAAGGAGGCTTCCTTTTTTTAACTTCCGTTTTTAAAGAACAATAAAGTTTTGTACAAGTTTTCCCTATAAATAAAGACCAAGTAACTCCAATAGTTATCCTTGAAAAAGTAGCCAAGTGCTATGAAACGCGTTGGACACATCCGGGCAAGTCGAATTCTGAACAGAATCACGCTACAAACACCTAAGCAAGACAAGGCCTCTGAGGTCATCCACAGTCGCCGCAACTGCACTGCACGCGGCATCCAAGAACTCAGCTGGCGGGGAGGACTGCAGCGTCAGTCTGAAGAACCCGGACCAGGTAGGGCGAGTAGGGATAGTTTACCACTATTGATTCTGACTAAAGCCCACACCTTTGAAAAAGAGCATAAACATTAGTGCTGGAATTTTTTTATTTAATTTTATTTCGTTTATCCCGTTTATTTACTTTTATGGTTTTTATCATATTTTTTATATTTTTATTTTGGTTTTATCTTTACATGTTATTCTAATCCTTTTTTACCTCTCATATTCCTACTTACCGTCATATTTATACATTAAACATAACATTAATACATACTAGCGCTTGATCTACACCATTCAGCTAACGATTATCTATTGAGCAGCTCCGTAACACTGACCAGCGCAAAAAAACTTCTTTTCAATGTTATCATTAAGTGCCATTTTTTCTTTTTTTATAACATTTTACGGTCATGTTTTGTTCATTTGTAGATTCTCACACTAGTGATATAAGCGAAAAGGACAGGGAGATTAGGGTTTTTCAAGGTACTGTAGGCGCTAGTCACAACTCCACAACATTGGCCACACTCCCTACATCACTAATCACACCCCCACGGCACTGGTCACAACCCCTTTGGTGGCACACTATAGGCCCTTCATAAATTTCAGCTCCAGGTCGATGTAGACCTTAATCTGGCACTGCCCCTAACATATTATCCTGGCAATTCCTAATAATGTATTTTTTCATCAAATTTCAACCAAAACCCACTATCCTCTTGTTCTTATACATCTCTTCCTATATCAAATGCTTTCCTTCTGTACCCTGTCATAACCCTTGAGACAATATATTTGAAAGTTTCAATTGTATCCTCCTTCTCTCTTCTCACAGTGCTTAGGCCCAGCAGTGTGAGGCAGCAATGCTAACTACTGTGTGTCAGGACTGGAGACTCTGGATTGTCCGGGAGAGACCTAGATACCTACTCACAGGTGGTACAGGAGGTTTGGAGTACAGATTGTCATATATACCTTCTCCTCATAAATGTAATAATATTTTTACGTATGCAGCAGGACATTATCACTAAGAAGGTGCATTAGAGCAAACACTGGGCTAGTACTGTACTAGATACTGGAGCCGGAGTGCGACCGGACTTGGAGTACACTGGAGTTGGAAAAGAACCAGACTTGGAGTATATACTGGAGCCAGAGTAGGACCGGTCCAGGAGCACAGACTGGGGCCGGAGTGTCAACTAAAAAATACTGCATAATTTCCCTTCAATGCCAATAGTAATGTCACCCACAAACATACGTATAATAGAGGACTGGTTCAAATACAGTCCATTGGGGTACTCCACTAGTCTGAATGCACTCCATTTACTACATTTTCCTATTAGCTTTCCTTCAAACAAACTTGTATACATTCAATCCCTTTGAATCCAATCCCAAGCATCCATATTGATCAGTTTTGGGTGAGGGACAATTTTTAAGGTTTTAATAAAATGTAGCTAACTCTAATTAATGACGGAGGCATATGCACAAGTGTGCAGTATAATTGGTTTCTCCATCACTTATAATTATTATAAATATATACTGACACATTATTTAATTTAGAAATAATATTTGCTTTATTTCTTGAATATTATAATGACTGTATAATTAAATAAATATCCCCCATACATAATATTTATTATTTGTTTGGAGACTCTTCATTAAGTGTTAATTAGTGACAATGAAGTACATACTGTATGTTTATTGTGCCCCTTTATTATGTTCTGGCCAGACAGATAGCTCACACTGCAAGCAATCTCCATGGTCAGAGGCACCTCTCATTTTTTTCTGGCATGTTTGGCAGTAATTTGTGAATTTGCAGCTTTTTTGGGAAATATATATTCAGAAAAATTAGAAAATGAAGATGGTGGAATGTGCTTGAAAATCATAGTTTTCTTGTGAATTTGCTTTTAATACATCTGACGGTTTGCAACTCTCCCAAACCTGCGATTTGAACAAATAGCAGCATATTATATTTCCCCCTTCATATATATCTAAAAGGATTTAACTCCATTAACTACTAATTTTATTCTTAGTCTGAGCACATGCACATACTATATATAGTTTGTTTCTTATACTCCTTCTGCCTAACCAGACATACTATTTATATAGTATTGTTTATTTATATAGTCCAGAATAGTATATACTGTTGTACAGAGAAAAGGATATCATACATACGAGTCCCTGCCTCACAATCTAAGGGCCTGATTCAGAGCCGGACGCTATTTGCAGACGCTCGTTCAGAAAAAGGGGCTGGCTATTTAAATTAAGTGCTCGCTCTTTGCGGTCTGTTGACGCCTCTATGTCTTAACAAGCGAACAAAACATGCGCTCACTATTTTGGAAAAAACGCCCCCTGGCCGCTCGCATCATACGTCATCTCCGCTATTTATTTGATTAATCGAGTACATCGAAAGGCGTATGAACTGCTCGCAGTGCTTGTGGTTGGTCTTTCCTACCGCAATCATGCAAGCAGTTCAGGCTAAAAGACAACCAAGTGACGTGGTCAATGACGCTGCTTTGTTAATTATGCACTCCCATTAAACGCCCACTCCACTCCACTCCCCGTTTTCAAGCACCCTCCCCTGTTACCACCCACAAACGCCTCATTCTGTCACTCAAATTAGCAGGCATTCGCTATTTTGCGAGCACACGATTTTCGACCGCACTGACTGGTTCGCGCATGCGTACTAAAACCCATACGCAGATGTGCGAACATCGCTCGGAGCGAACGAGCGGCCGTTTACGAGCGGCTCTGAATCAGGCCCTAAATTTCCTAACACATACATATATACGAGGACCTATTTTTGTGCAGCCACTGTGACCTGCATCCTCCTTAGATAGCTATTTTATGTTCCATGCTTACATCGCATCACAATCTAGCTCAGTAGTATTGCACTCTAAATCTCCTGCCAAGCAGTCCCCAACAATCACACCTCATTGATGTGTCCTCTTGTGTTTTCCCAGATTAACAGCTATAGTTGGCTATAGATCTGTCTCCGGTAATTACCGCTGGCCTGCATGCACAGTTGCTCAGCTAAGTCCAAACGTTACTTATGTTTAGCCTTCACCAGCACAGGCTCTTTGCGGACTCTGTGACCCAGCAAAACTATTTTAATAAATTGTCGATAATGATACCGAGTCCTGTAGATCCCATAAAAAGGCTGAAGTACGTCATGATATGCAGCACTACATTACATCCAGTGAATCATATAACTATATTTTTACACATCTGATCTACGGACCTAATTAAAGGGATTCATATTCACAAGGTGACCATGCATCGGATCACCATCACGACCATCTGCAGCAACGGCCATTCTGAGTAAGCTTCAGCAGACTTAAGCTGGCAGCTTGATTGGCCAGTAAATCTGTGTCCACCAACGCAGACCCTGGCTTCAGAACTCCTTGAAAATGGGGGTGACCCGTTTCCAGGAACACAGACCCCCAAACAGCGCAGCATGTAAATCAAGCTGCGCATTGGGGGATCTGCACACGAGATCGCAGGACCCATTCTGCTCATGCCCAGACCCCAAACAGTCTGATTAGCACATAAACCATCGGGTTTACGTACTAATCTGAATCAGGACGGTAGTGGAGTACGGTGATTGCTAAATTGGTGTAAGCTTGGATTTGACATACCACCCCCTCTCACTGCATTGGATATGTCCAGGATTTTCCCCCTTGTGCCATTTTGTTTGCTTAGACATACTGTATGTGGTGCAAAACAGAAGTGCACATGATTATGTGGTCAATTACAGGATGTTCTACTTTAGTTATAGTGTATAATATTCATAGAGGGTAAATCTTAATAAACAAGGTGAAATTCTGACAAAACATAACATATACAGTCAGGTGCATAAATATTGGGACATTGACAGAATTTTCATATTTTTTTACCTCTATTCACCACCACAATGGCTTTGAAATGAAACAAACAAGATGTGCTTTAACTGCTGACTTTCAGATTTAATTTGAGGGTAATTACATCCAAATCAGGTGAACGGTGTAGGAATTACAATGGTTTCTATATGTGCCTCCCACTTTTTAAGGGGCCAAAAGTATTGGGACTATCAACTCAAAAGCTATGTCATGGACAGGTGTGGGCTATTCCCTCGTTATTTCATTATCAATTAAGCAGGTAAAAGGTCTGGAGTTGATTCTAGGTGTGACATTTGCATTTGGAATCAGTTGCTGTCGACTCTCAATATGAGATCCAAAGAGCTGTCACTATCAGTGAAGCAAGCCATCATTAGGCTAAAAAATCAAAACAAACCCATCAGAGAGATAGCAAAAACATTTGGGGTGGCCAAATCAACTGTTTGGAACATTCTTAAAAAGAAAGAACGCACCGGAGAGCTCAGCAACACCAACAGACCCGGAAGACCACGGAAAACAACTGTGGTGGATGACAGAAGAATTATTTCCCTGGTGAAGAAAAACCCCTTCACAACAGTTGGCCAAATCAAGAACACTCTCCAGGAGGTAGGTGTATATGTGTCAAAGTCAACAATCAAGAGAAGACTTCACAAGAGTGAATATAGAGGGTTCACAACAAGATGTAAACCATTGGTGAGCCTCAAAAACAGGAAGACCAGATTAGAGTTTGCCAAACAACATCTAAAAAAGCCATTACAGTTCTGGAACAACATCCTATGGACAGATGAGACAAAGATCAACTTGTACCAGAGTGATGGGAAGAGAAGAGTATGGAGAAGGAAAGGAACTGCGCATGATCCAAAACATACCACCTCATCAGTGAAGCATGTTGGTGGTAGTTGCATGGCGTGGGCATGTATGGCTGCCAATGGAACTGGTTCCCTTGTATTTATTGATGATGTGACTGCTGACAAAAGTAGCAGAATAAATTCTGAAGTGTTTCGGGCAATATTATATGCTCATATTCAGTCAAATGCTTCAGAACTCATTGGACAGCGCTTCATAGTGCAGATGGACAATGACCCGAAGCAAAAGCAACCAAAGAGTTTTTTAAGGCTAAAAAGTGGAATGTTATGCAATGGCCAAGTCAATCCCCTGACCTGAATCTGATTGAGCATGCATTTCACTTGATGAAGACAAAACTGAAGGGAAAATGCCCCAAGAACAAGCAGGAACTGAAGACATTTGCCGTAAAGGCCTGGCAGAGCATCACCAGGAATGAAACCCAGCGTCTGGTGATGTCTATGCGTTCCACACTTAAGGCTGTAATTGCATGCAAAGGATTTGCAATAAAGTATTAAAAAGTGAAAGTTAGATTTAGGATTGTTTAGTTTGTCCCATTACTTTCGGCCCCTTAAAAAGTGGGAGGCACATATAGAAACCATTGTAATTCCTACACCGTTCACCTGATTTGGATGTAATTACCCTCAAATTAAATCTGAAAGTCTGCAGTTAAAGCACATCTTGTTTGTTTCATTTCAAAGCCATTGTGGTGGTGAATAGAGGCCAAAATATGAAAATTCTGTCAATGTCCCAATATTTATGCACCTGACTGTATAACATGACGATGAAACAAACAGTACATAACAATGTTAAAAAGCTGTACACCACACCCATATATAACCAGATAATACCTGGAATGTACTATAAAGAGGCGTCCCTCTATTAAGTATTGGAGAGTATATGGCAAGTGATATCTAAATATATGTCAGATTTTGCCTTGTTTATGAGGATTTACCCTCTATGAATATTGGCCCTGATTCAGAGCCGGACGCTCTGACCAGAGCGCTCGCTCTGAATCAGGGCCCACCTCCATTAATATGGAGCGTCCTCCTGGACGCTCGTATAGCTGTGGGTCACCACCCACAGCATATACGAGCGTGCAGGATGATGGTCGCGATGGTCTTGACCATCGCGACCATCGAAACTGCGAGCAAAAGCCTGCGGTTGAGTTTTTCAACCGCAAGGCCAGGAGTGATTTTGGCTCTATCAGAGCCAAAATCACTCCCACTGACATCACTAGTGATGTCAGTGGGGCCGGCTTCAGACGGTAGGCGTTCCCTTGGGAACGCCTCCGTCTGGCACGCACGCCCCCGGCACGCCCACCAAAGGGGGCGTGCTGTCAGTCAACAGCACGCCCCCTTTGATGAGACACTCCGAGCGAAGGAAAGTCCTTCGCTCGTCTCGTCTCGCGCATGCGCACGACGGAGCTCCTCCGTCGTGCGCATGCGCAGTGCAGACCATCGACCCACTTGCGAGCGGACAGCCGCTCGCGAGTGGGTCTGAATGAGGGCCATTATACACTATAACTATTTTTCTTGATTATCATTCGTGTTACACTATCAGTTCTATGGATTATATCCCTGCATATCTCACGTATCCTATATTATTGAATTATTGTTAGTATATATATATATATATATATATATATATATGAATACTGAATGTCACCTAATTACCTAGGATTATTTACTGATACTATTTCGATCATTGATTATTTGTATCTTACTTGATTTCGTCGACCTATCTATGTGCATGATTATATTTACCATGACCTACTGATTTTGTTACCAATTAGGTACCATTAGATTTATTGTGTTACACGATTTGAGGAATTATCTGTTCTATGCCATCTCTATCTTACCTGTTATGTGTTTGTCTATTAAATCTTGCCCCTTGGTTTATGCTTAACTTTTTATTTTAGATTAACTAATAATGGTTTATCAGTTTTATTTCACTCAATTGATCTCTACACACATATTTTGTTATTTTTGCTTCCTTTCTCTATTTTTGCCCGGGGTGTGCCTCATTTAATGGAGTCCTTTCTCTTTACCTCTTTATAAACATTACTACTTCAGGGAGCACCCCCTGACTTTTTCATATCCCTATTTCATATATTGATTTATACAAACCATACTCCTGTGCAATTGTTCCTTCCCCATTCCCTTTCCACGCATGTCAATCATGCTGCTGCCTGGGGCGTCTGCAAGCGAGATCACAGGACCCGTTCTGCACAGGCGCAGACCCTTTAACATCGGAGATGTAGGTTCATTCTCGGATGAACGTAAATCTCTAAATCAGGCCCAAAGTCTTCAAATTCACAGAATGTAATGTATTGTAGGAAGACAAGATCAAAGCTGATACTTCAACTGGAGAAAATAAAGGGTGTCATTTCATGTGAATAGAGAAGGTACCCAGCTGAAAAACTCCTAAATACTTCCTACCTGAGAAAGACCATTTATAGTAACATGTGTTTCCCCCAAGCTATTTATAAGATGAAACAGAGATAGCGGGAGAGCACATTTACAAGGATACAAAAACCCTCATAATATGGTAAATATATTTGTATAAGGTCCCATAGCCAAGGAGCAAAGTGTACTGAAGTCCTCAAAGAAGTATAATGCTTTCCATGGCAGCATTGTACTTGTTATGTTCTTGTTATTAATACAGCTATTTGAACTGAACAATAATGTACAGTACTGTATGTAATAATGTAAGTAATAATGTACTTAAATAAAGATAGTGCCTGAACAGAGATACCACCTGGCCTTAGTGGATTGCCAATGCTAAATCTGAAGTATCTATTTGGCATGCTTTTAAATGACTGCAGCTATAAGTTTATAGATATTTAAGTGCCCATGGTGCAGAGCAAGTAAAAAAACTATGACAACTATTATATTCAGTAACCATTAGAACAATGCTTATAACTTTCTACATTACTTTTGCTAATAAAGCTCTCATATCAAATATTTTCAAGCGTACCTCCTCGGTCACGAGCTGCCAAGTTACTTCCTCTTTTCAATGTGACATCCAATTGGTACATCCCGAGATTAGGAAGTGGAAGATCTGCATTACTACTTCCCACACTGTTGATTTTCTGGATTAAAAAAAGAAAACAAAACAATATATTTAAAAAACAGGTAAAAAAGTCATAAAAAATAATGGTTGTATAGAAAAAGCAGACTTTATTGTATTGTTTGGTACTAGTGTTTGGTACTAGTGTATATAGCGATATAAATCTGAGACTCTGTGATTGCTTAAAAGGGTTTAGAATTGAGCTTGAATGGTTGGTGCAGGGTAAATTACAATTTATTTTTCTATGACAGAAATTCACATAGCAATGCAAAAAAAATAAATCTGTTCTATATGTAGTTAATGGGATGTAGTACAGATCCCGGAGCACACAATGTCGGCGGTCGCAATACCGACACCGGACTCCAGACAGGGGTCAGAATCCCGGCTCAACATCCCGGGGGCTGCGATCCCGCATGTAAGTTTTCGGGTTAAGTTTAGGGTTAGTCACTAGGGGGAGGGTTAGAGTTAGGCTGTGGGAGGGTTAGGCTGCTGTGGGGGGAAGGTTACGCTGCAAGAGCGGAGAATTAGGCTGCAGGAAAGGTGGGCTAGGGTAAGGGTTAGATTACTTGCCTGCACGGCTTTTCAACTGTTGGAATTCCGGTGCCGGTATTGCGACCGCCGGCAAATTTGCGTTCATGATATTTTGGTCGATTGAACATAAAATGCTGAAGATAATAATATATACCATTTGGAATACATATAACACTTGATATTTAGTCGTGGTAGTCTATTCATCTAGGTGTCTTCATCATATATTTAAGCTAGCAATGTCGTACAAATTATAGGAGCCCATTTATTGAGTAAATAGGGACTGTGAGACATACACTGCTTATGATTGAAATTTTATAACTGGTTTTCATTTTGTGATAATTAACTCTATTCAATATTATATAAATACATTTACTAAAATAAATTGCCATTGAAATGGTGTATTGGTTGTGTTGTGTTTTGTGAACTTGTGTTTAATAATTTTTTGTATACAATTTTTTTAACAGTTTTGCTGCCTCTGCTGCAGATCTCTGACTAGGTAAGCCATCCCTTAATAGTGATCTCTATGGTGCTGTTGTTGTCATGCCTCTACTGCAAGGCCAGATTAAGGCCCACATGGGCGTAGCCAGAACCTTGAGAGCCCCATAGCAACTTTTTGAAGGGGACGTGTCTCAATACTTTTAGAGAGACACCTTTCTCTGCAGCAGTTGTTCATTTTATGAACATAGTGCCCCCAGTACATATTATGCCATACTATAGTGCCCCAGTTTGTATTGGCAGACAACTATTTGATACGGGTGCAGGTGAACCGGCCCTCTAAAACCTCTGGGCCCATAGCAATGGCACCCCCAGCACCCACTATAGCTATGTTCACGGGCCTGGGGCTGAAAATGTCCAAGGGCCTATACTGAGAAGCAGCGGAGCTGTGACCATTGCAGTGTAGGTGTGGCCAGTGCAGTGTGGGTGCTACCAGTGCTGTGTGGGTGTGGCTAGGGCTATGTGGGCGTGTACACCTCCAACAGTATCAGCCCTGATGTCTACCTAAATATGTAAAATGATAAAAAAAACTGCATAATGTTGTGAGGAAAATATAAATACAGTTTTAATAGCTATGATTTATGGGCAAACGTGTGACCAGCTGGACGTCTGGTCATCATGATGATGGGCCTATTTTTATGTGGAGTTCTGGAGCTGTAGTTCCATCCACCCCATTGTTAATCTGGTCCTGCTCTACTGTATTGCTAACCATAGTGGAGGACTCGCATGGCCGGCGGTTCAAATCCCGGCAGCGGCAGCCCGACTGAGGAGGAAATCCTGATCGTTCCCAGGTAAGTATAAACTAACCTAATTTTACCCCCTAACCCTAACCTCCCCCCTGTGCCTAACCCTAATCCCCCTCTAAGTGCCTAAACCTAACCCCCCATCCCCGCCGCCTAAACCTAAGTCCCCCGGGGGGGTGCCAAACCCTAACCTTCCCTCCCCCTAGCTTAACCCTAATCTCCTGGGGGGTGTCTAACCCTAAATCCCCCCGGGAGCCCTAAACCTAACCCCCCCCCCACGCGGCTGTCCGCGCCCGGCATCCATTCCCTTCTCACAGGGGGTGCCTAACCCTAAAACCCCCCCAGAGCCCTAAACCTATCCCCCCACACACACACGGCTGTCCGCGCCCGGCATCCCTTCGTTTGGGATGCCGGGCGCCAGTCTCCCAGCATCGGTAAAATGACAGGCGTCTAGATTTAGACGCCAGTCATTTAACCCTCGCCGGGATTAAATCTAGAAGCCGGCGGTCGGCATTCCGGTCGGCATTCCGTCCGGCGGCTTCATAAACGTATACCCATAGTGGAATAGTCAATAAAATTACATTATGAAAAGGATAAAAGAACACAACTGTACTGTAGAGAAGTTTCACAGCATAAAAGTGTTTTAACTCTTCTAATCTGCAAGCATTTTTTATATTATGAGGCCCTGATTGAGATGATAAATGCTTAGCTAAGTTTAACTGAAAGTATTTAAAGCCATTTAACAATAGATGATATAAAATATCTTTCTTTATTTTGGAGGTCATCTTACAAAGTGAGCCTGATGCACCACAGAATACATTGGTTTTGCACTGTTGTACGTACCTTGATGGTCTTCCCAGTGCACATAGTTATGTATGACTCTTTTATGCACTGAGGAGCTCATTCAGACCCGCTCGCTAAGATGCATACTCACGCTGCTGCCGATGGTATACAGTGTGTATGCATTGTGCGCATACCTTAGCAAAAGTTCACAATGCATTCGCTCGCTGCACTTCGACAGCCCAGCAGAGTGAGTGACAGGGGCAGCAGTTTGTAGGTGGTACAGGGGCTGGCCATTATAAATGGGGGAGTGGAGGTGCAAACGCAGGCATGCCTCAGCATCTCAACGGCGTTTTAGAGGTGTGCATAATTATAAGACAGCATCACAGTACACGTCACCTGGCTTGTTATTACACTGAAGTGCTCGTAGTGCTTGTGGCAGGGTATGGTCAACCTCAAGCGCTGCGATAGCATCCGATGTTACCCGATGTACCGAAAGGTTGCATACACTTCCTGGACATGATGTGCACAAGTGGGCTTCTTAAAACAGGCTAGTGGGTGTCTACATATACTATGTGATCGCTCTTCAAGAAATACTGGGCGCGCTAATGCATTGCTGTGCGATAGCGCTGCCTAAGCAATTTGCATACACATCGTGCGAGCGATCGTATCTAGCGAGCGGCTCTGAATCAGGCCCTCAGTACACAAGTCACACCGCCTACCATATTAGTACCAAACAGAAAAACTTTTGCTATCGGCGCTAACAATAATATACTTCAAATGTATGTGTGTGCAGCAAATAAAACAAAGAGGATTTTGTCATGATTTGATCAAAGCATTTAAGCCTGCAGCCCAGCATCAAGGGACCCCATTTTTCTGCAGGTCCCTAAAACTAGCGTATATGCCCAGCACATCATTACATTGCAGTTAAATGTACACCAACTGGGGTAGGACTGGTGCTTTTGTGAATGGGATTGGAACTCCTCAAGTGGCATCTAGGTATCTCAGTACCTGAAACTCCTACCAAAAGAGTTAAAAAAAAAAAAATGCCTTTAACTCCCCTTTTCTTAAGGGGAGTCTTCATCTCTCTCCCATAACCACCACATTTCTCTGCTACCCTTTGCTTTTAAAATTCTAAAATGGCTTGTCTTCATCTCACTAACCCACTTTCATCCCACTGCCTTCTTGACATTCTGCATTCTGGCTTCCCCCCTTCTCCATGAAACGAAGCTAAGTCAAAGGCTATGATCCCTCCACCTAGTATTGGTGTAAACCTATAGAATACTTTTTTCCCACACAACTCAATGTACTCACCAGTACACGGAAGCTCCCAGGGCTTAATAAAGGTAGTACAAGTTCACCAAAGATGTATATGTATGAGACAGGTTACAACAAGTCCTCATACAGGAGAAAGTAATATGTTACTATGTCTACAGTGCACAGTCAAAATAGCAGCACAATGGATAGCCAGCATTGGAGATGAACAGAGTTGAGAGACATGGGGCTAATAACAATGTGAAATAATCAAATGGCCTTTGCAGTGCAAAGGAGCAAAAAGATATACTAACACGTTTCAGGGTTGGAAGCAAGGGAGAGTCTATTTAATAAAATTAACTGCTGATAAAAATGACGTAATTTCTTTAGAGTGCTCAGGACAAACATAAATCTGCAGTGATCCTTGAGGTAGATGGAGGTTGGGAGACATACAATAGAGAGGGTTAGCTGAAAGAGAGATAGAGAACGCTGGAAAGAAAGTGAGAGATAAGGAGACCAAGAAAGCGAAGGAAAAAAAAAAGAGAGAGAAAATAACAAAAAATCCCTGGAATAAATGCTACAGACTGGTATGAATACTATAACCATCAACATGTGAGTGTCACAGATCAGTATATAAAGCAACACTGACAGCTACTATATCAAACTCCAATGACTACAGTAATACACAGAAAATAGCAACAGTAAATGAGCAAATGATTAAGTCTGAGGATTAGTGACAGTACTGATACAAGAGTTGAGTGGTTCAGTGTTGCTAAAAACTGAACACACTTAAACTTTGGGGTTCCAAGTTAACAAAATCCCAATTTGGGCCTTCTCTCAAGTTCAGAACTTGGATCTAAAAGCTGTATCTCGCATATTTTGATTTGCATTTAAGCCCCTTCCTCCCTCGCGATTACAGGTGCTGTGAGGTGGTCAAAATTAACTCGAAATTACTGAAAATTAATGTTATAATGTTAATAATACTGTAGGAACAAAATCAGGTGCAAGTTACATGATTTCAGTTCTTTTTATGAATTTTTAAAGAAAATTAAAACCCAACCAAAAATCTTGAGGATAGTTTTGCCATAACAAAGCATGACAATGATATAGAACCAAAACATTGGGACTGCGCACATCTCTAACTGATACAATTGTTGCTACTGTCCTAACATCTGACACCACTCCTGACAAAGGGACACTTTTCCTTTCTAATACTCTTTGACCTTCCTGTCCCTTTTGACACTGATGATCACTGCCTTCTCTTTTACACCTTTCACTCCTTTGGCCTGTGTGGCACTCTTCTCTTCTAGTTCACCTCCTGCTTCTCCAGCTGGTTCTTCAACGTTTCTTAATCTGACTCTTGCTTCCCTCCTCTTTCTCTTTCATTTAGGGTAGTTCGAGGACCTCAATAAAGAGGTCTGTTCTCAGCACTCTGTTAATTCTCTCTACACCTCCTCGACAAACTCATACAATCTTTTGGTCTTCACTACCGACTCTCCTCTCCTTCCCTGCATGTCCAACTGCCTCTCTGGCATCGCTACTTGAATTATTATGTCCATACTTGAGACCATTAACTTTCCCACTATTACCCTCCCCATCATGCTGCCCCCTATTCCCATTGCCCAATGCACTGGTGTTAATCAATGACTCCGTCCTATGATTCACTCCACACATCCAATCTCTCTCACAGAATCTAGTCTCTTCCTCCTTTGTAACAATGCAAATAGACCTCTCCAGTATACAAAAAGTCACAAAAACCCAGGTCAACTCTCCCATTATCTTCTGCCTTGCCTAGTGTAACCTACTCCTCCATGGCCTTCACTTCCCCTCTACAATCCATACTGAATCATGAATCAAGACTAGATTTCCTACACCACCACTCCTACGAGACACCCGCTGCATCCGAGACTCTCCGAGAGGAGTAACGTAACATATTTTTCTTTACATTTTGCATAGTATTCACATGGCAGACAAAGCGAAACACCACTCACAGTGTACTAGCGACTATGGGCTGCAACTGTAACTGCACATGATTAGTTTTAAATACGTACAAAGTTTCGGATGAAGCACAACGGAACTAGGCGTAAGAAAAAGCTGCAGCTACTCACATCGCAGCACTTCTTACAGAGATTCACACTCAGTCACACACAGATATGCAAATGTCGTACATCAAATTGATCAATGCAGTGTAGTTTTGTTGTTCTCAGTTGTTTAATATATGCAATAAGACACACATTTTGGGGTATATTTACTAAAGGGAGAGTTTTTAGAAGTGGAGATGTTGCCCATAGCAACCAATCAGATTCTACCTAATATATTCTAGAAGGTGCTAGTTAAATACCCCTAAGTGTCTTGTCTGTATATCTTATGCTTCATTTTTATGAGTGTTGTGATGTTTGTTCATCTCATACACAGTTATTGTTCAGGCACTGCTCATATTTGTATTTGAACCACACATTTAATATTATTTTTATATTTGTAATGATGTATTTGTACGCCAGCTGTCTGATGTTGTGGAATTTATGGCGACTTATATACCTGTACTGTATAAAAGATGATCATCAGGAAAGCAGCTGTGTTAAGGAAGAAGCTGTTTATTGCTAAAAAAAATCACTCTAAATGATCTACACTTAAATGTCATAATATAAATGTCATTATGACTAACATAACTGGTATTCATTATCAATCTCAACAGTCAATACAGTAGCAAAGATCTAGCGTATCAATTATTTATATTGGAATTTGATTTTTATATTTATTTGATGAATGATTATGTAGAATGTGTTGTAAAAACACAAATACGTTTATCAAAGAGAACAATTTCATTATTAAATATATGCTTTCCAGAGGGATTCAGCTTCTACAGTATGCTATGATGCACAAAAGCAAACGTTTGTTCGATAACATTTCTATTACAAGGCATTGTGGAACCACCCATGCAATTTTTTAAATTGTTGGTTATTATTGTTCTATAATAATATTTTTTTGCCTTCTAATATTATATTCCTCTCATTCACGTAAAAATAGTTGATGTTTCAGATTCTGTGCCCTTGCTATGTTTTATTTGTTCACTTTGTTTTTCCTTCGTAAGTGCTTTTGTTGCTTTCTTCACATATTTTTTTATACTGCTCACATTAATGTGAAACTAACAACACATGCATAAAAAAACAAAGAACATACTTTACAATACACCAATGTGTGGTTGATTACACAGATTTCCTATATTTTTTATGCATATTTTTTTTAATTGAAGCATGAAAACACAACAAAATATCAATGTGCGCTCTTGCGTTCAGACCGATTTATCTGAGATTAATGGAGATTGTACGAGCATGCATATTAGGGTTGGGTACGGGATGTCGTCGGCGCTTGGGATCCCGGCGGTCAAATCCCGATGCTGGCATCCCGACAGGGTTAGGATACTGACACCTGTCGGTAGGAATCCTAACCCTCCCCATCTCCCTTCTCTTAACCCTCCTTCCCCGATGCCTAAACCGAACCTCCCCCCAGCAACCTAAACCTACCACTCCCCCTTAGTGCCTAATCCTCTCCCTAGTGCCTAACCCTAACCCCCTAACCCTACTACTTACCTACGGGATGTCGGCGCTGGGATTCTGACAGGTGTCGGGATACATCCAATGTATAATGTTTCCCGCACATTATACAATCCTGTCAGATAATAACATTCTCAGATGATCTATACAGATAATTGTAAAGTGTGTACCCATATTAAAACCATACCACATCGTATTGCGAAAACATTGCCACATGTAATTTGTTTATTGTTAGTATTTCATAAAAACCTCTAAAAGCATGTATTTTTTAATTACTCACTTCACTCACATCTATCTATCTATCTATCTATCTATCTATCTATCTATCTATCTATCTATCTATCGAGAGAGAGAGGGGTAAATTTACTAAGAATCGAGATTGGTCGAGATGCCAATCTCATGTGATTTAAGGATTGATTTTCATCTCGCAAATTTACTAAAGGTAAAGTCGGGTGAGATAGAGAGAGATTTCTCTCTTCTCACTCATAAAACTCAGGGGAGATAGCTAATTGGAATCAACTCACCATTGGGCAAAAATTTAAGTACTTTTCACCTACAATATACATCTCTCAAATTTAACAAGAATCGGGATGACAAGCTCGGATGAGATGACAGCAAACTCTCTGCCAAATTGAAGTTTTAAACACTCACCTCCAGAGCCACAAGTTTGCCAGAAACATACACAGATCAGTGTGATGTATGTATGTTTCTGGCTGGTAAATAGTTAAACTAGGGTTAATTTAAAAAAAAAAATTATGTAGGGTCAACCTCCCCCCAAAATCCTAACCAGCCCCGGACTTGTCAGCCTCTCCCGGAACCTAAAATTATGGGGAACAAAATAAGTAGGGTTACACCGTAATTTAGGTACCAGTACCAGGCTGCAGGGCCAGTCCTGGTTTTAAATATAGGGGGAAAAATTTCATAGGGGTCCCCATATATTTAAAACCAGCACCGGACCCAAAACGACCGGGGTGTAATGCCACAGCCCGGAGACCCTATTACCGAGTCTCCAGGGCCAAAGCATTATCTCCCCAAGCCACTCAGGCCAAGCCGGGGATCACAGGGGAGGTTGGGACCCACTAAAAAAGGGGTCCCCCCTCTCCCGAAACCCCAAGCTTGGTCTGAAGCCCGGGGCTCTAACCCCGCACCCCTGGGCTGTGGGTACGGGGGTAATATTGTGTAAAATCAAGGAAAACTATTTTATTTTACAGTGGAACTACAGGTGCCAGCATGCCTGCCCCTTGGCACTTGTGGAACTACAAGTGCCGGCAGGTGGCCGGCACCTGTACCTCCACTGTAAAATAAATAGTTGAATAAAGACAAAACACACACACCTTAGCAGTTTAATACACACATACATCAATCACAGATACTTACCTGTAGCAGCAGGTTGGTCCACTTGTCCCAAGTAGAAAGCCGTGTGCATGGCTCTGCAAAAAAGATCCTATACTCACCTACATCCTGCGCTGCTCTCCGTAGCATCCACGATCTTGTTAAGACAAAAAAAAACTACTTACCCGAACCAAGACGAACAAATGTAAGTATATGCTGTTACATATACTTACAATTCGTGAAATTACAGATGACCGAAGTCATCTGAAATTTCTCACTAGCCAATCAGCGGCCACTTTACATGTAGCGGCCGCTCATTGACTGGGACCCACGTGGATTTCAACCAATGAGCGGCCGCTAAATGTGAAGCAGCCACTGATTGGCTGGCGGGACGTGGGAATTCCAGTGACATCCCGTCAGCTGGCATTCGCGAAGTATCAGTATGTGTGGCAACCCATACTTGTCCGTCTGGCTTCGCGCAATTCGTTTTCATGTTTTTCAAAGACCACCTTGTATGCTACGGAGACCAGCGCAAGGATGGAGTAGAGTATAGGATCTTTGTGCAGGTACTCCCTTTGGATTCTACGGGGAAAAGGGGACAGAAACATCTGGCAGCAGTAAGTATGTACAGTATGAGTGAGCTATGGCCCTGATTCAGAGCCGGACGCTCTGACCAGAGCGCTCGCTCTGAATCAGGGCCCACCTCCATAAATATGGAGCGTCCTCCTAGACGCTCATATAGCTGTGGGTCACCACCCACAGCATATACGAGCGTGCAGGATGATGGTCGCGATGGTCTTGACCATCGCGACCATCGAAACTGCGAGCAAAAGCCTGCGGTTGAGTTTTTCAACTGCAAGGCCAGGAGTGATTTTGGCTCTATCAGAGCCAAAATCACTCCCACTGACATCACTAGTGATGTCAGTGGGGCCGGCTTCTGACGGTAGGCGTTCCCTTGGGAACGCCTCCGCCTCGCAGGCACGCCCCCGGCACGCCCACCAAAGGGGGCGTGCTGTCAATCAACATCGACAGCACGCCCCCTTTGATCAGACACAACGAGCGAAGGAAAGTCCTTCGCTCGTCGCATCTCGCGCATGCGCACACCATCGACCCACTTGCTAGCGGACAGCCGCTCGCGAGTGGGTCTGAATCAGGCCCTATGTGTGTAATAAACTTCTACTAAATATGGTGTGTTTGTATTGTTTTTATTTAACTATTTATTTTACATTGGGGGTATGGGTGCTGGCCGCCTGCTGGCACTTGTAGTTCTACAAGTGCCAAAGGGCAGGCATGCTGGTTCCTGTAGTTCCACTGTAAAATGCAATAGTTTCTTTCATCTTAACACTTTACTACTCCCGTACCCACAGTCCAGGAGTGCGGGAAAGAGCCCCGGGCTTCAGACCAGGTCTGGGGTTTTGGGAGAGGGGGGACCCACCTCCCCTGAGATCCCCGGCTTGGCCTGAGCGGCTTGGGGTAATAATGCTTTGGCACTGGAGACCTGGTAAAAGGGTCTCCGGGCTGTGGCATTACACCCCGGTCATTTTGGGTACGGTACTGGTTTTAAATATAAGGGGACCTCTACACATTTTCCCACCCCCCCCTATATTTAAAACCAGGACTGGCCCTGCAGCCTAAAATACAGTGGAAACCTGCTCGTTTTGTTCCCCGTAATTTTAGGTACCAGGACAGGCTGACAAGTCAGGGGCTGCCAAGGCTTTTGGGGGGGACCCCCCATTTTTTTTTAAAATGTAACCCGTTTTTTACAGGTATAACACACAAGCAGCCAACACATATCTCACTGATATGTGCAATCTCGGGTGAGTAATCTCATCTTCACTTGCAACTCGGGGGGGAGATATCTCGATCTGCTTCACCATCAGCCATCTAACTCTCAGCTAAACTCAATTCTTAGTAAATCTGAGATATGAAAAATGGGAAAATCACCCGAGATTCTTCGATGCAAATCGAGATAAAAAAAAAAATAAACTTGACCATTCTCGATTCTTAGTAAATTTACCCCCAGAGATTCTACCTATTATTAGGTGGCGATAAGGTTGATTTAGCGATAAAATAGTGCCGGGCAGGTGAGTTATACTCATCAGTCTCGGAGATACAGGCCATGAGCAGAGAGGTAAAATACTTGAGATGGTAATGACAAGAAATATTTAAATAGGTACCTACTGCTGTAGGTGACACACGACGATAATGACCCATTAATATACATGGCAAAGCCCTGTATTTTCCAAAAACATCCTCAATCTCTCTGTACCGCACATGTCTCTATGTCTGTTGCTGTTCTGATGCTGCACAGCATCTTGGGGACTGGAGATTAATTGAAATCCTTTCCAACAGATACATTATTATGAAAAAACTGCTGACTTATACTTGGCAGGAGTAGAGAACGGAAGGGACACCAGTGACAGTGATACCCGCAGCCAGACTTCGTGACAACTCAAGTACAGTAACTTTTCGCTGTGGTGTTTAATCATAAAAATGTACCAAGAGAGAAAGTGATAAGATGTGCCATATATCCTGGTGTGTTCACATAATATCTCTCTAAGCATCAGTTTTATAGCAGGAACAAATATTATGTGCAGGCTTAAAAGTCACATCCCAAATATCCCGTGGAGAAAACGTAGCAGGTATACTGTAGCTCACGAGGCACCCAGGGGATTATATCGAGTAAGAACACAAATTATGCACAAATTTTATGAAAAAGAATGAATCAATGATTGTCTGTATGTCTAAGGGGCGTGGGGAATAAGGGCCTGATTCAGAGCCGAACGCTCTGACCAGAGCGCTCGCTCTGAATCAGGGCCCTCCTCCATGAAAATGGAGCGGCCTCCTGGCCACTCGCATAGCTGTGGGTGACCACCCACAGCATATGCGAGTGTCCATGATGATGGTCGCGATGGTCTTGACCATCGGGCTTGCGATGGAGACCCTGTGGTAGCGAGCGGGTATGAATGACCCCCTAAGTGCGTGGGAAGCGATTTACAAAATGCACTAACTTGCAGCACCATGTAATAGTGGGCAGACCTGCAGCTATGGTGTCTGGCGTTGGGTCTCCGTCAGACAGCCCGTTCTACCTTTCTGTTTGAGACACGGCCATTATGTATTAAAGGGAAAAAAGCCCTTTTTCTGGATGTTTTTTCCTCAGCCTGGCTGATGTAAGTATCACCGGTCTCCCTGGAGAAGGCTTCCCACTGCAAACCAAGTAATCTTAGAATGGAGAACAATAGTAAATCAATTAAAAAGATGTGTTATTATTTAAATAAAGCACACCCGGGTAATAAAAAGCTGAACAGGTAGATAAATCAACAATGTTTCGATACTTTATTCTCGTCTTCAGGGCATAACTGGAGGAGGTCAGCACACCTTACTGGGTGAAGTGGGGGATAATTTGAATCTGGAGAAGCATAATTCTGGTTTAGCGGCAGACACTGTGCATCAGTGCTGTAACAAGGCGGCAGTGCGCCCTGTGCAGGTCTCGCCCCCTAAACTCATGACATCATGATGTCACACCTAGGAGACGAGAGCCCCAGCTCTGGGGAGTAGAGCACTGTAGACAGTTCTACAGGCTGCGGATTGCCTGCCCTCTACGGTAGCGCTACTGGATGCTGTAACTGCCTGCTGTTACAGGCACCCTGCAAGACACATGCAGGTGCCATGGACAGCAATGGAGCTACCCCCAGCGCCCTGTGACACAGGGCATACACCCCTAGTTACCATCCTGCTGTGCATGTCTGATCAGGCCCGGGTAATGGTGGTGTGGCCTAATGTAAGGAGGCGTGACCATACTCCCTGCAAACCCCCCCCCCCCAAAAAAAAACAGGGTCAGATCCAGGGGGGGTGCGATTAGTGCGATCCCTCTACCCTCTCCTATCTGGTGCAGGCAGAGGATACTGCTGCAGCCGAAGTCTCCTTGTACTCAAGGCAGCCCAGCAGACAGCAGTGTGTGCTTGGAGCTGCTGCCGCTGACAGGATAGGTGGAGCCAGGGCCGGCACGAGCCCAATTTTTTAGGTAAGCAAATATTTTTTGGGGCGTGACCAAAACAAATTAGGGGACATGGTCTTGTGGGAAAAGCTGCACACATATCTTTAGCATGTCCACATATTTACAACTACATATTTACACAAAAGCCTTGTATTGGTCACTCCCCACTCTGTCTAATATTGTCGTCTCCCCCCTCCATGCATTGTATTGTCCTCCCCCCTCTCTATGTCTTATGTTGTCCTCCCCATGTCTCAAATTGTTTTCTAACCCACCATGACATGTATTGTACCCTCCATGCAGTTTATTGTTCTCTCCCCCTGTTTTATATTGTCATCTACCCCCCTCCATGCCTTGTATTGTGTCCCCCATGCCATGTATTGTTCTTGCCCCCGTCTGTCTTATATTATCCTTCCCCGTGTCTCATAATACTCTCTGTCCCCTTCATACCTTCTGCTTATCTCCTAATCAGGGCCGGTGCTAGGGTGTTCGGCGCCCCCATGCAAACTATAAATTTGCGCCCTCTCTCCAAGCTTTTATAAAGAGATAGCGCTCGCCTTCAGAGCGTACCACAGAAATGGCGTGTGGTCTCACAAGGAAGGGTCGTGGCTACACAATAGTACCCCCAATTCAAATTACTCCACACAGTAGCAGAATCTTATTCACATTACACCGCACATAGGGGGTCATTCATACCCGCTCGTGAGCGGCAGTATGCTCGCAAGCAGGTCGATGTCCCCCACTGCGCATGCGCACGACGGAGGGAGCTCCGTCGTGCGCATGCGCAAGACCCAGAGAGCGACGGGCTCTCCATCGCTCCATGTCTCGCACCAAAGGGGGCATGCTGTCGATGTTGATTGACAGCACGCCCCCTTTGGCGGGCGTGCCTGCCAGACGGAGGCGTTCCCATGGGAACGCCTACCGTCTCAAGCCGGCCCCACTGACATCACTTGTGATGTCAGTGGGAGTGATTTTGGCTCTGATAGAGCCAAAATCACTCCAGGGCTTGCAGCAGCGAGACCCTACCGCAGGGTCTCCGTCGCAAGCCCGATGGTCGCGATGGTCTTGACACAGCTATGTGAGCGTCCATGAGGACGCTCGTAAAACAGGTAGGAGGGCCCTGATTCAGAGCGAGCGCTCTGGTCAGAGCGTTCAGCTCTGAATCAGGCCCATAGCCCCACTGATTCACATTACACCACATAGTAGTATTCCTTGTTACGACACACAGTAGTGCCCCTTATACACAATGCCAACAGTACTGCCCCTTATAAACATTATGCCCACAGTAGTAGTACCCCTTATACACAATGACCAAAGTAGTAGTGCCGCTTACACAATACTACACAGTAGTAGTACCCCTAGTAGTGCCCCTTATACAATGCCCACAGAAGCAGTGCCCCTTACACAATGACCACAATACTAGTGCCCCTAACACATTGTCAAAGTCAAATAATTGGATATGATCGCTGTACAATTATTATCTGACGATATAGTCGTCTATGGTCGGATGACTTATTACTAGGATGCTACTTTGCGTCAGTGCAATCCAATGCGCACAAACGCGAATCCACAATACACATACACTGACGCACATAATGCACACACATATATATATACACACACAGATGCTCGTATGCGTATTCACATGCATACACATGGATGCTCGCCTGTATATATTCACGTACATACACATAGACGCACATTTGCTATTTCAATACACAGACGCACATATGCGAACGCATACATATAAAATGGTTCCTACACATTATAGCTAATAACCAGAGTTATCAAAGGTATTTGTTAGCTAATAATTATGATGTAATATGTACTTAAAAGAGATCTAAGGTTCAGAATACAGTGGACATGTCATGTTTGGTATCATACTTAATCCCTGTTTATTTGCAGACATCCGTTTCTATCGGCAAAGAAGTCGCATCATGCGTCCGTTAGTTATGGATGATAGGGAGTTGTTGAATAGAATGTTATTACTAGTAAGCAGTGTTGTAGCCAGTTTTAACCAGTTGTTCAGCGGTAAACTACACAATGTGACTGTTGGAGGATTGAGCCATACCCCTGATGACACCGTATGAACTGACCAATGACCAGATTGACCAGAAGCAAGAACCAATGAAAACCTGTCAATTTGTCCCTTTGTTACTCTGAAACCTGTAAGGTATATAAGCTGTGTCCTGACCTCAGTGTATACACATCTTCTTGCGACCGCAGACTTCTGGAATGATGACTGTATACTGGGACCAGTGCGCACGCGTATGTTTCGGGCTGTACTATTTTCATTGCTTTTTACTCTAATTGTTAACTCTTACATCGTGTTACCCCTTTTTACATAATAACTTTTTGTGCTTTGGAACCACACGATTGGACTGGAGAGCAATTCTATCTTAAGCGACTTGCAGCGCTAAATAGCGACATATAGGAATCAATAGATGGGGGCTCACGACTGATATCACGTTACCGGAGATCACGCATATCGTACGGATTTCGACTCCTCAACAAAGGGTGGACGCGTCATACACAGGTAAGAACGCAATCTGTTTAAAGCCTGTGTAGCACTTTATGTTGTGAAACCGAATATCCGTTTTTGTGTAATCTAAGGAGCGCTGATTAGAATCCAGGGACAAGAGAGAAAAGTCTGTTTCTTTTATTGTCACTTTTGCGCTGCAATAGGCGATTCGCAAATAGCGGATGCGTCTTCCCTGTAGTACTGCCACATGTTTAAGCAATCATTTTGATAGATAGTCTTGTATCGCTTGTTAAAACCTCTGAATAGGTATTGTCACGGGGGAAAGCATTTTTCTGGCCAGAAAACAAAGGTATATGAATGTGAACGTATGCTTGTGATGTGAAAAAGAAAAAAGGAGAACGTTTTTGCTTTTTGAACTGTTGAAAATAGACAGGGCCGGCAAGGTGTCCAAGAGGCGGGTAGGACAGCCGCAGCAGTATACATAGCAGGTATAACTGATCGAGAAACCGGAGGTTGTTTCTCGGTCGACTTCCAATTGTAATCGCAATGTCCATTGATAGGTTAGTGTCTCTGGGCAAGGCGATCGGACCGCATGGCTGTGTGAACCGTGATTGTAAATTGGTTGTGGTGGAAGAAATCACTGGCATGGGTAAGTGGAATACTTAAATTCTACCAGTGGAGAGTAACTCAAAGTAGGAAGCGGTCGGACAAAGCTTGGTTAATTTGTCCAGAAAGCAGAATAATTGCATAGCCTATTTTCTCTTTCCTCGTTGTGTAAGCTAACAAAAAATGCTTAGCGTTCGTCTGTGCACAGTGGGTGGAAGTGAGTGGACTCAGCTTGTTTAATTCGTCCACCGGTCGAAATCTCTAGCGAAAGTAGCCAAAGTGTTGTCCCAGATGGGTGCTAAGCAGTCGCTAGGGATGGTCGATGAGGTGCTGCTTATGAATTGGCCGACTGGTTCGGCAAGGTATATAATGAATGTGAAGTACAGTATGGCGCGTGCGCAACAGCGTACTGCGACATATGGGTCAAAATGACCAAAGAATGTATGAAACCCTTTCCCAAAGTTGGCAGTTTCGATTCGGAGGTACTAAGTAATGTTAGAGACAACATGTGTTTAGTCAAATCTTTGAAGAAAAGAGTAAAGTATAATGGTTGTTTAAAGCTGTGGCTGCACGAGGGGAACACGTGGCAAAATAGCGTTCTGCAAAGTAGCGTACACACATGGCAAAGTAGCACGCCGCAATACAGCATACTCACGCCGCAAAGCAGCACGTCGCCAGGTAGCGTACCCACGCTGCAAGGCAGCGTTACCGCGCAAAAAGAAGAGAGCGCATGCGCACCTTTGCCGCCATATGCGGCCGCAGGTGAAAGTACAGCCGATACCAAAAATTAAAAAAATCAGAACAAGTAACTTATACCCTGTTTTAAGTAATCTCAAGGAAAATGTTATTGTAGAAGATGATGAACCTACTGTAATTTCAGCCATTGCACATGCTGTTAATATACTAGATGTTCCACAGAGAGGAAAGGCAGCGATCCAGCCAACAGGGGCAGCAGCTGAAATTATTGAGACTAGTGGAGACCGTAATAGGAGAGGTAACATCCATAGTACCGAAACAATAAGTCCAATTATTAATCCTGAACATAGTGATGTGGTAGGTGTACATCGTGTCCATACAATTGCAGTTCCCAATGGGAAACCAGACAAAGATGGTTTAGTTCCCATAAGGAATGTAGCAATGCATTGTCCATGGACGAGAGCAGAACTACGGTACATTCAATTATGTCAGATTTCCCAGACCCTAGGAAAGAGTTAGCCAAATGCCAGAAATTTGTTAAATACTTAGGTAATGCACATGAGCCAACTAATAAAAATTGTCGAGTGGTGTTAAGGGCCTGTCTCCCTTCCAATACTAATGTACAAAAGTTTATTAAGGATTGTGTATTGGAATGAGGATTAGGATAACCAGGTAAATATAAAATGTATAATCACACAATTGGCCATATATTCTCCAGTGGTAGTGAACTGGAGTAAAATTTTCACTGTTAAACAAAAAGATAGTGAATCTGCAGCAGATTATTTCACCAGAGCGCTGCTAACAATAACCCAGTATACAGGGATAGCAGATATTAAAGATGATGTACATCACAGGGAAGTAGTTGTTATGGTACTAATGGATAGTCTCAAAGATAATCTAAAGAACAGCGTGCAAACCTCTCTACCTAACTGGAGAGGAATTACTGTAGATGCACTTAGAGAATCTGCCATAGAACATGATAAGAACAAACCAGTCATGAGGGGCCATGTGATAGCTTATGTCTCATACAGGAGAAAATCTCTTAAGCAAAGGTTCCATCAGGCCAGTATTTCGGTAGCCACAGCTTATGCCAAAATGTTACAAGACCCTTCTGATTCTCATTCTAAGGGATATAGGGATGCTAAGGCTTTATATGACCAGATATGTACCGAACAAGCCCAAACAAACCTCGATTATAAAAAAAACAAATACTTTCGTTGGGGAAACCGTCCTGGTAAGCTTTTAGCAAGAATGGTAAAATCTTACACGTCTTCTAAGCCTATTTCTTTAATCAATTTTACCCCCTCCGAGTCCACTATGATGCCTGATAAAATCGCAGAAGCATTTTTACAATATTATGAAACATTATACCAGGCACCTATGGATGCCTCAGATAAAGGAATGTAGTTTTTGGAACAGGCAGGATTAACCAAATTTACACCATTAGATAGAGATAGTCTTCTATTACCTATAACAGAGCAAGAGATTACTTCTATTATAAAAGCGTTACCTACTAGTAAAACCCCGGGCCCTGACGGATTATCAGCGGCATATTATAAAATGCTCACACCGCAGATCACACCCCATCTTTCAGCTTTATATAATTCAATACTTAGCGGAAATCCTGCCCCACCTGCATTTAATACCGCACGCATTATAGTTATACCGAAACCCAATAAAGAACCTGCTTTAGTCGCCTCATACCGCCCAATTTCTCTGCTCAATCAGGACCTGAAATTGTTTTCCAAAATTATGGCCCAGAGCTTACAATCTTTACTACCTAAATTATTGCATCCGGCTCAAACAGGCTTCATTAAAGGACGTCACTCTACTCACAATATACGCACAGTTTTAGCAGCAATGTATCAGTCACATACAGAGAAAAATAAAAGAAACATTGTGGTGTGTTGTGACAATGACAAGGCATTTGATAGAGTGTCTTGGTCTCATTTAATACGCATATTTAACTATCAAGAGTTTGGTCCTGATTTTATTCATATATTTGAAACATTATATCAAGATCCGAAAGCCTTTTTGACAATAAATCTCTTAAATACCAGACCATTCTGCCTAACCCGAGGCACGAGACAAGGTTGCCCACTTTCGTCACTACTTTTTGATTTAGCCCTAGATCCCCTCCTGCGTCATTTTGAAAAAGCAAGAGACTGGCGAGGCATTTTCTTGGCAAAACACGAGATAAAATTTTCGGTATTTGCCGACGACCTCTTATTATATTTTGCTAAACCTAAGGAAACTATTCCACTACTCCTACAAATTCTGCAGGTGTTCGAGGAGATAGGGGTTTTTAAAATTAACTATGCTAAAACAGAGGCCTTGGCCTTTTTTGGGGAGGGAATGGCAGGATGGGAAAATTCCTTTCCCTTCAAATGGGCAGATAAATACATTACTTACTTAGGGGTCAATGTTCCTTCGCATCCTTCTCAACTATATGAGGTTAACTACGCCCCACTATTGTTAAAAACATATAATGATTTCAATAAATGGGCCCATCTTCCACTATCCTACATAGGTAGATGTCACCTCTACAAAATGATCAGTTTCCCCAGATTCCTTTATATTCTCCAAATGTTGCCAATTATCCCGGACAAAAGAGACGTTAAATTTTGTAATCAGGCTCTACAAAAATTTATATGGGCAGGAAAACGACCCAGAATTTCATTGTTTAAATTGCAACAGCAGACACATTTAGGAGGGGTAAATCTGCCATGTTTCAGACAATATGCTATGGCTGCTAATTATCGAATAGCAATGGACTGGATTGGAAGTCACAACATTTACACCACATACTCTATGGAGCAGGCGTTTATTCCCCACCACAACTTGATATCTCTTTTACATACCCATCCTCGTAATATACCTTCAGAAGCTAGAGAAAACATATTAATAAATACGGCATGCATAGCATGGCGAGTTATTAGATCACAATCCCATTTATCCAAATTGTCCTCAATTTTTTTACCATTATGGAAAAATCCGTCTTTTCCACCTGGTAACTCCATCCAATTTAAATGCTGGCACGCCAGTGGAGTTCGGTACATTTACCAATTTTTACATGACCAAACACTTCAACCTCTCACTCGTTCACAAATGCAGGAGAAATTTCCTCTGGTCACTATCCCTTTATTTCCATATCTACAGGCGATAAGTTATATCCAAAATATGTTACGTGGATTTTCGGAAGCCAATCTAAATTGGTGTCTAGATAGCGCACTACGCTGTAAAGCAAAAGGACCCTTTTCAACATCTTTTATACATTCCTGTGCCAGACCACTTATTGATTTAGAAACAAGTACTACAGGACTTGCAAAATGGAAGGAGGTCTTCCCACAAATCCCCATAGAGTTTATTGCTCTTTCATGTTTCAAAATGAACAAACAACTGGGATCAGTCTCTTATGCTGAAATGCATCTAAAAATATTACACAGAGCATACTACACCCCTAAATTGAAATACATTATTGGTGATGCGCCTGACGCAAACTGTTATAAATGCTCAGCGCCTAACGCTGATATCGTGCATTGCCTGTGGGATTGTCCACAGGTACACGTTTTCTGGGAGGAACTTAATAATTATATTAAAGAAATTCTAAAAATTGATTTTGTGATTCTTAGAGAATGGGCTTTTTGGAATATATTGGAAAACACACATTCTCAGAGATTGACTAAGGGAAATAAGTTACTTATAACCAAATTGACGGCAGCAGCTAGAAAGACCATTCTCTCACAATGGATTGACCCTAGCCCACCTACTCTTACATTATTACACCCTAGAATGATATTTTTGTTTACAATGGATTGGACAGAGACGTCCACTAGTAAAGAAAAGTATACTGAAAGATTTTTTGGCACATGGCTACCCTATATTCGTACTCTTTCCCCATCACTTAAGGACTCCATACGGAAATGTTTCCAACTAACATCATGGTTTCATTTGGAAGTGCTTGATGATGGCCCCCCTTTTTGACCTGATTTGATCTATGATTTTGATCTATACCATTAATGGTAACCGATTTACTGACAGTAATAATATATGTAACGATATATGTAAATGTTTCTTATATGCGCAACTACAATTTATATCTGGATTTTCACACTGCAAATATTACAATTAATTGGTTGATTGATCGTTATTGCAAAGTGATTATTCTATTTTACTATGTTGAAGATGATTGTGAATATATTTGTATCACAATATTTTGTTGTTCTAACAATAAGAAATATTTTGAAAAAAAAAAGAACATGATAAGAACATTTCCAAAAGGAAAGACGCACAGAGTGAGAAGTTAATGGCAGTGAGCATTCAGGCTTTAGAGGGATTGCCTACACAGTCACATAACTACAACACATTATACGGTAATGTGTTATACAGTAAAGTGTTATAATTGCAATAAATGAAGGACACCTAAAGAGGGACTGTAAAATGAGAAATTGGGGGCCACCTAATAAGGGAACACCTAGGTACACTCAGAGGGGGCACCCGCAAAATTCAGGAAATTTCCAGTGGTTACCTGCTCACAAAGTGACAGCAACGCTCTGCTGGAGGATGATAGTCAGTGCTAGGGGTCAGGTCATACCTGTAGTCTACAGCCAGTCAGGTTAACTGAGAATACTAGGGAAGAACCTACAATGACAGTTGATATATCTGGTACTAAACATACTTTTCTTGTAGATACAGGGGCGACCAGATCCGTGATAACTTCTCCATTTAATTTACAGTTTACCAACAAGACCATACCAGCAATGGGAGTAACGGGGAGGGTACAGCATTACCCTTTAACCAGATCTGTAGAGGGTACTATCGGGCCGCTGCAAACCAAGCATTCCTTTCTCCTGGCAGCGACTGTGCAGCAGGTGTCCTCACACAGAAACATGGTGATGCTAGCAGACCTGTAGCATACTACAATGCACAATTGGACACTGTGGCAAGATCACTCCCTACATGTTTAAGAAGTGTAGCTGCAACTGCTCTTCTTGTAAATAGGAGCGAGGACGTAGTATTAGGGCATGATACAACTGTCTATACACCGCATGCAGTATCTGCTTCGTTAAATTCTGCCCAAACCAGACAGGTCTCTTCAGCAAGGTTCACAAAATGGGAACTAGCTCTGATGGCACCTGCAAATATTAACATTATACAGTGCAATACGTTAAATCCAGCAACGTACTTACCATATGTGCCTCGAGATCCACAAAGGGTGGAAGGAGGTGAGTTTCTGGTTGAAGGTGAGTTTTGCAGGTATGCTGATACACATGATTGTATGGAATATTTGAATCAGACCTTTACTGCAAGACCAGACATACATGACACACCATTAGAAGATGTAGATTTGACATTTTACACGAATGGGAGTTGTCATAGACAGACTTACACAGGAGAATTATCCACAGGTTATGCTGTTGTAAATGACGAGGATGTTGTAGAAGCTGAACCACTTGGTCCACCTCACTCAGCCCAGGTGGCTGAACTGGTGGCATTAAGGAGAGCATGTGAGTTGGCAGAAGGTAAATCAGCTAACATATACACTGATTCTAGGTACGCCTTCGGGGTAGTACATGATTTTGGGGCTCTTTGGCGTCTTAGGAACTTTATGATAGCAGCAGGCACACCAGTAGCACATTCTCAACACATAAAAGGACTTCGGACAGCAATTCAGTTACCGAAGGCAGTAGCTGTCATTAAATGCAAAGCCCACACATGTGAAGAAGACCCGGTGTCGATGGGCAATAACAGAGCAGATGAAGCTGCCAAATGGGAAGCAGGGTTACGCATAAATATACCAACTAACAAAGTGATGGTCTTCCAGACAATAGACACAGAAATTAATTGAAATGCAAGATTTGTGTTCCCTACAGGAAAAGGCGGTCTGGAGATCGAAGGGATGTGGTCAGGAGTCCTCAGGACTCTGGAGAGATGGACAAGGTAGGCCTGTTGCTCCCAGGACATACTACCCAAGCTTGGCTGAGGCAGCGCATGGTCTGACTCACCTGGGAAAAGAATGTATGTGCATTCAGACTTCTGGAATGATGACTGTATGCTGGGACCAGTGCGCATGCGTATGTATCGGGCTGTACTATTTTCATTGCTTTTTACTCTAATTGTTAACTCTTACATCATGTTACCCCTTTTACAGAAATAACTTTTTGTGCTTTGGAAACACACGATTGGACTGGAGAGCAATTCTATCTTAAGCGACTTGCAGCGCTAAATAGCGACATATAGGAATCAATAGAATAATGATAGACAGAAATAATGCCCTTTACACATAATGACACATAGACACAAAATACTTACCTGAAACCCTGCACCTGTGCCCGCTGCTGTCCGACAGCTCCTAATGCTTGGCGCTATGGGAGAGGGGATGCTGTCAGGAAGCCGACGGTCGAAATGCAGACCGCCGGCTTCCCGACTGTGTAATCCCGACAGGGGACAAATGATAGGCATCGAAATCCCGATGCCTATCATTAGTCCTACGCCGTGAGCCCGACGCCCGGTATACCGAACGAAGGTAAGCCGGGCAGGCGCGGAGAGCCGCGGAGGGGGAGGGTTAGGTTAGGGGCTCCCGGGGAGGACTTAGGGTTAGGCACCCCCCTGGGAGGGTTAGGTTAGAAGGGGGGGTTAGAGTTAGGCACCACCGGGGGGAGGTTAGGGTTAGGCACCCCCTGGGAGACTTAGGTTTAGGCTGCGGGGAGGGGGGGCTAGGTTTAGGCACTTAGGGGGGGTTAGGGTTAGGCACTAGGGGGAGAAGGTTAGGGTTAGGCACCCCTAAGTGAGTGTTAGGGGGGGAGAAGGTAAGGGATAGTTACCATACTTACCGATCGGGATTTTCAGTGGTGTCAGTCTTGCGGCGTCAGGATTTGAACCGCTGACAGTGGTCATTCATACCGATCCCTTGGAGAGATGTCATGATGTCTCTCCCTACACACACTGTGGGAGTCAGAAGGTGGAGCTCAGGAGAGAGCTCCAGCCTCTGGCTGCAGGGATGGCGCCATCGAGTGCCCGCTGTTAACAAACTCAGCAGGCACCCGACATATAGAGAAGACGGCAGTGGCGCCTTTCCAGTCTGGCACCTTCCTGATGGTGAAAGACACCTCCCACATGGGTCACCCTCTCTACCATCTTTCAGGCTGTTATTTAAACAATTTCAAACGTTCTAAACAGCAAGTAACCCTATAGGATATTGGCCCTCATTCAGACCCACTCGCAAGCGGGCGCACGTACGTTAGGCGTACGTACAAAAATATTTAAATTCAATGGCTCGCTCGTATTTTCGTTCGCATCTAAAATTCCTCCCTAAACTCAGGCGACCCCTCCTCTAACTAACGAGCATACGAAATAGCGAGCGTACATCCCCGAAATGGCTTGAAAGGAACGCACGCACAAGTATAAACAGGAAGTGGCCTTGTCAGATGTCGATTACCTGCTCCTTTATTCTGCCTACCTCCATCAATCGTATCATGCCAATCAATGTATCAATTAGCTTAATTGTTTGTTTTTTTCAACACAATGCAAGAAACTTTACTCTTGTCCGTGTTTGTGTTTTCCCGCAGAATACGTACGGCTTAAACATTCGCTTTTATTGCTCAAAAAACATGTTACCCACAATTAAACAATTGTTCTATTGCTTTGGATCCCCGCATATTTCCCGGGGTTCATTTCTTTATTTAAATTTGCTTACGCATGTCACTGCATCAAGCCTATCATAACTCTCAAGAGATTTCTGGCCCTGTCGAACACATGACTCATACACTAACCAATAGAATTGCTCCTGTTAATTTCCCAAATACATTAGCCAATCAGTAATTTTTTGGCCACTTTATCAAAAATGATTTTTAGGAAAAACACCATTGCCATCATGAGAGCCTCCGCATTCACCAAGCGCGAGCTGCTGGTGCTAACGGAGGTGATAGATAGACGTATCACCAGCCAGCCTCCACCCATCACCAACCGGCAGAAGCGTTCCGCATATGCGGAGGCACGGGCCCGCCTGCGCTCCTTCGGCTCACGCCGCAACATCGGCCAGCTGGAGCGCAGGTGGTCGGACCTGCAACGGCGAACGCCCCGCTTGCTGGCATGCTTTCGCATGCAGATTTCAGAAAGTAAGTTTTATGTATTTTGTTTTTCATGTTTGTCTTTGTGGCCCAAACTGCGTGTGCATGTTTTCATGTCTGTCCTATTTATTCATTCTGATATTTGCCTGGCCATGTTTTCCCTCTATTTCATAATTATTCATTCTCCTCATATTTGCATGGCCATGTTTTCCCTCTATTTCATAATTATTCATTCTCCTCATATTTGCATGGCCATGTTTTCCCTCTATTTCATAATTATTCATTCTCCTCATATTTGCATGTTTTTTGTTGGTGGGGGGTGATTTTAAATTGTTTTTTGGCCAGGATTTGTGCTGAAACCTACCACAATTTGTTTGACATCTTTTAGGGGGACAGCCAAGACTACGCCGTCACCGTCCGGCCAGACGGCGGTCACGCCCACTCTCCCCAACCCCCAGCCAACACTCCACCCCCAATAATTCCCCTATTCCCCACTCCTCCCCAGCCTTCCAAGACCCTCTCCCGGAAATGTCGGGCCTCCTTCCCCTCTGTCCCACTTCCCCCTCTCCTCCAACCACCCCTCTTCCAATTACCCCCTCCCCGGAGTCCGTAATAACCCCGCCCCGATCTTTGGGGAATGGAGGGTCCTCCGAGGAGGATGATGGTGGGACTTCCGGAGCTGCCGTTTTGTCAACCGGTATGTTTTTCTTTAGCCTTTTTTTTTAAGCACAAACTGTTTGTATGTAATCATGTGTCGTTCCTTTATTCTGGGTTTTTGGGTCGACTTTTGGTGATTTAGCAGATTGCCTTTACCTGTTCCTGCTGATTTCAACATACACATATCACACCTGGGGGAATTTGTACATAGGCCTTGTATTTTTTGCAGCCCCCATTTTTTTTTTTTTTTTTGGAGTGATTTCGTTGTTTTTTTTAATTATTAATGTGGTTTCCCTATTGTTGTATTAATCCACACACTTTTCTCACCCACAGAGGAACAGAGGCGTCGTCAAGAAGTACAAGACTGTGTGGCCCAGATGCGCCAACATATAATTGGGGTGCTCGTGGCCCTTGACCGTCTGTCTGGCATCCTTCGCCAATAGTTTTATTTGTGGTTTTTCTTTTTCAAAATAAATTGTATTTTTCAAACATACGTTCCGGCTAATTCGTTTTTTCAAACCCAAAGATTGTTTACCCTGACATAAGTAGACTGTTCCTGCAAGGATTTCCATTTTTTTAAAGTAAGATTGTGTTTTGTATTTGTATGTAAAACAGCCACAAGAAACACATAACAGTCACAATGTCATTTCCCTTTTTGGGTGTAGTGTCAATTAGATATTTCTACATTTTACAGGTTCCTAGTTGGTGTGCAAGCTGCTTAGGCCAATCTTACAAAGCCAAATGATTGTACAGGCTTCCTTTTGGTGTGGGTTTTGAACCTGAAAACATATTTCATTTTAGCTCAACTGGCGACAGTACTGGATTACCCCTTAGTCAAATGTACCGTGTGTGAACCTGGTTACACTTGCTGGTAACGTCCAAAAAAAGGAAGAACATTTCACTCTACAAACATTTATTCACAACATAACTGATAAATCAAAGTGGTCACTCTCAAAAAAAACACACAGTGATAATCTCAAATACAACACATACCAAACAAAAACAAACCAAAAACAACAAATCAAGAACTGGTTGACGAAGGACCATGCCAACATGATTCCACAAACATGGCGTTGTGATATGGGTTCCATAATATATTCCCAAAATGTCCAGATCCAGGTTTGGTAAGGGTAGCAGGAAGTAGTGAGCGTTGGAGTGCCAAAGATTATGTGAACAAACAGAAGATGGTGAAAAAAACATCAAAAAATTAGAGGTTCGCAAACAAACCCAAACACATTAGGTATAAACACTGTTGTTTTGTAAAAACTTACCTAAAAAATCTGGCCACCACATCATCGCGTATGGCCCCCCCACATACTGACCTCCGACCAACCTCGGGGGGGCCATCCTCAGGTAAGGCATCCTCTGGCTGCATTGGGACACCACTCCTTATGGCAATGTTGTGAAATATCCCACACAGGACCACAATTTTCGATACCATATCCGGCAAATACATGAGCTCGCCACCAGAGCGGTGGAGGCATCTGAATCGGCCTTTTAAAAGACCGATACAGCGCTCCACCACTTGCCTGGTGGCTGTAAGTGCGGAATTATACGCACTTTGTGGCCCTGGTGTGGGAGCCAAATAAGGAGTGAGCAGCCAGGACATGCAAGGGTATCCACTGTCTCCTGTGAACAAAAATAGACCACATCAGGAACACTGTGTATCAAGCTTAACATTGTTATGTACTAAAGGTCTCCACTTACCCAGAAGCCACGCATCACCAGCTTGTAGGTTGGTTAATTTCTGCCATATCCCTGATTGCCGGATGACGAAGGAGTCATGAGCACTTCCGGGTAATTTAGCATTCAGGGACAGGATCTGGAGGGAGGCATCACATACCACCATTACATTCAGGGAGTGATAGTGTTTCCTGTTTCTAAATATTGCCTCCAGCCGTGCTGGAGGCTGAAGTGGTATGTGAGTACCATCCACAACCCCTATGATGTGTGGGAAGCCAGCTATTTGGTAAAAATTGGCCTTGGCCACACTAAGGGCACCCATATCCAAAGGCATTTTAATAAAATGATGGAGGTGCTTGAAAAGTGCCTCCATCACTGCCCTCAGGATCCGGGAAAAGGAGGATTGGGAGATGCCCGCCACTATTCCCACCGTTGTTTGAAACGATCCTGAGGCACAGAAATGTAACACCGCCATAAATTGCGTCAGTGGTGGTATTGCTGTTGGACTGTCAATTTGCCGCTCAAGATCACTTTCTATTAATGAGAGAGTGTCTATGATGATTTTGGGAGGTAGACGGTAGCGTCTTAAAACCTCATCATCGGGCATTCCAAAAAGGGTGACACGTGTTCGAAATATCTGGGGCCTTGCATGCCTACGATGCCTACGCCTGGGACGAGTTTGAGGTTGGTCGTCTTCAGGGAGCAGGGCCAGAACAATGCGCCCCAGATCTACCTGAAATTCAAAGTTTACAATGTAAGGCTTTTGAGCCACCCCAAAAGTAACAAAAAACAACTTAGCTTTCTGATACCATCCATAGCTGCTTACATGCCGGGGTATTGTCATGATACGTATAAACTGTAAAAAAGCCAAAAATGAGACATCAAAAATTTAGAGGGTGAATTTTTGTTGTTCAAATTGTTGCAAGCCAACACATAAAATAGGCGAAACACACATTTGGCCATCGAGGAAAACGACATTGCACACCGTACGTCAAATAGGGTTCAAATGGCCCCCAAAAATGGAAAAGGGAAAAGCAAAACTGGTTTACATGATGAATAAGCCGCCAAAAATGCGTTAATTAGTTCGCAAATGCAAGTCACTACACCAACAGTCAAAAATGCGTTAATTAGTTCGCAAATGCAAGTCACTACACCAACAGTCAAAAATGCGTTAATTAGTTCGCAAATGCAAGTCACTACACCAACAGTCAAAAATGCGTTAATTAGTTCGCAAATGCAAGTCACTACACCAACAGTCAAAAATGCGTTAATTAGTTCGCAAATGCAAGTCACTACACCAACAGTCAAAAATGCGTTAATTAGTTCGCAAATGCAAGTCACTACACCAACAGTCAAAAATGCGTTAATTAGTTCGCAAATGCAAGTCACTACACCAACAGTCAAAAATGCGTTAATTAGTTCGCAAATGCAAGTCACTACACCAACAGTCAAAAATGCGTTAATTAGTTCGCAAATGCAAGTCACTACACCAACAATCAAAAATGCGGTAATTAATTCGCAAATGCAAGAAAAAAAATGGACTTACCCAACTCGAATATATAAGATTTCCAAAAAAAAGGTCTTTGGGTCCGAAAGCCAAAACAAACTAAAAAAGATGAAATTAGTGTTAAAAAAAATAGCTAACCAAAAAACAGAAGTAGACACCAATTGGCCACAAATTAGACTGCACAAAACTTACCAAATCAGGAAAGGATGTGGAAAAAAGCAAAAAAATGCGAACGGAAAACCAAAACAACTGTAGCAAAACCAAACAAAAAACCAACTCTGCCAAATCCTCCAACCGCAAACAACCAAATCCAAACAACTTAACCGCCAACAATCCAACAACCCAACCTCGACTCCACACACACCAAGCCATAAATAGTGTTTATTTTCCCGCACAAATTAAGGATGAATCATAGGGACGCACAATCAATGATGCGGCCGCAAACAAAGGACGCATGTATAAATACGTCACGAAATCACATTGAATTTCTGGTTGATTTCATTCTGGAAGCAGAGACATGGCTTCAGACCAGGGAAACAATGGCCAAAAATCCGGCGGTAAGGCCTTCATGCATTTTGTCTCAATGATTATTTTAAAACAAATATATTGGTCAAGTTGTGAAGTGGCTAAATCTGCATATTTACACAAATAGGTGAGGAGGATGAGATGGAAGAGACTGCTGGCCCCAGTCAACCCGCCAAAGCTGCCAAAAAAAAAAGGCAGCCACATTTCACAAGCAAGGAGATGGAGGTTTTGATCCAGAAGTGCATTGACATCCTGCCCCAGGCAGCCAGGAATATGAGCCAAAGCCAGAAGTGGAGAATGTGGGAGGAGGTCGCCGTTGCTGTCAATAGGGTGGGTGATTATGTCCGTCTAGCCCGGGATGTCAAACGGCGGTAAGTAAACACTTTCCCATCCTATAAACAAACCCCATTGTAAAAAAAAGGATAATGGGTCCAATTTCATTCCACAGATGGGCAGACTTCAAATATCGTCTCAAGCAAAAACTTGCCGACAGGGCTAGGCATGCAAGGGGGACAGGTGGGGGTCCCACCCCTGTGTCATTGGAGTTGACAGACTTAGAAGAGCTGGCACAGGGGTGTGTGCAGGCTGTGGAGGTGTTTGGCGTGTCCAACATGGATACGGACATGCCAGACTTTGCGGCTCCTCATGTTGGCCAAGGTAAGTCTTGTGATGTCACCAACTCTGAAATGCTATTGTGCCAATATGTAGATTCTAATGTGAGTCTTTTTGCAATTTTCCTAACAGAGACAGAGGCGGATGAGTCTGCTCCAGAGGGGAGCCTTGGCCGCAGAATTTCTGCTGGCTCTGCAGGGGAGGAACCAGTACATCCGGCTGAGGACCCTGCAGAAGCCAGTCCAGGGCGTGCCCCCTCGCAGGCAGTGGGCCTCCTCACAGAACTCAATTTTAAATCGGATTGCCATACGGAGATTCTGCAGAGGATGGACGCCAGTCTGATACGGGTGGCTGAGGCCCTGGAGCAAAATGCTGCGGCCAACGTGACCATTGGTCAGGCCCTGGCGGAAAATACCAGGGCCAACATCCGCATCGCCGATGCCCTGGAGCAGCTCGTTCGCCAGCACATGGTGGAGCCGACCTCCCTTCCTGCCGGAACATCCGGATCCTCCACCTCTGGCACAACATCAGCCAATCCTCCAAATGTGCCTAGCCCTGTGCCTAGTCCAGAGGCCACAACATCTGCCTCGGGACAGGCCAGCCCGATGGCATCCCGGACCCGGTCTGGCGCCCACCCTCACC
This sequence comes from Taudactylus pleione, assembly GCA_031769625.1. Lineage (NCBI taxonomy): Eukaryota > Metazoa > Chordata > Amphibia > Anura > Myobatrachidae > Taudactylus > Taudactylus pleione. The sequence goes on along the minus strand of JAUIMM010000368.1, from coordinate 6,798,481 downwards.
CAGCCAAACGGCCGAGAAAACGGTGACAGCAATGGCGACTTTTCCCACACTCCTTCTGTGCTTGGCTCATATTCCTTTCTGGTCAAAACTTCCCTCTCCTTTCTTGTGAAATGTTTTTAAATTTTGTATTTACGCTTATGTTAGCAGTTATGGTTTTTTTTTTTTTATTAACAAATATCTTTGCCACAAAAAAAGGCAACAAAATATTAGGCCAATTTGTTTGTGTTTAAACAATAAATTTAAAACAAAAAACTGAGATTGTATTGTGACATTATTGTACAAATGGGTTACATTTAATCCTGGCCCTAAAGGCAAAAACTGACCCTCTTAAAAAAAAAAAAAGGCCTCTTTAAGGAACGTTTAAAAAATCACATAGCGATGCAAATTCCACAGTAAACCAAAAAAAAGGGGAGCTAATTAAAAGATGATGACATTATTGTTACAATAGGCCATAACCAACAAATTGTGGCCAAAATAAAAAACCAAAAATGTACGCTAATTGATTGTGTAATCATGACATTAGCAGCTCTGATTTCCACCTGCGTACGCTTTTGTGCTATCCCAATAAACTGCTTTCTAAACACATACCAAGCCGGGTTTCAATCCAACACTAATTACTTTACTGACCAGCCGCGATTAATCGCAACACCATCGTTGAGTCCCGGGACGGAGGAGAAGGCCATCGCCAATGTGGTCGAGTAATCCAGACCCTAAGCTGTGCGAGCATTTTGAAGGGAAAGCGGATGTTCCAGTGACGTATGAGACGGTCCGAACACATTTGACGTTCGCATCTGCTAATGTATGTACGCCCCAAAAACGCCTCGCCACACCTGCGTTTTTTCATCTCCACCCCCGTCAACACCCAAAAACGCCCTGTTCTGGCAATCACATTTGACATGTCACTTCCTGTACGCTATTTTAGGAACGAGAGAAAAAAAGCTCGCAATCTGCCGTACGCACATGCGCAGTGTAACACCGACGCATGCGCGGTTAGTCAACATCGGAACGCAACGAGCGTACTGTTGTTAACGTGCGGCTCTGAATGAGGGCCATTATCAGGAAAAGCTGTATATTACTGAGCTAAATCATATACAGTACCTAAAAATCTGACACTATAAACCAAACAGTTAATTCATTCAGACAGTAGTATATGAGTCAATGCCCCTTATTTACTATTCATGTAAACTCATGTACAACAATACTACTAGTTTGAGACAGGCCCATCTGAGGGCCTCAATCAGCTTGGATCGCAGTTCCTAATATGCAGACAGACGGCCGCTGTGAAGGTATGCTAATCCTGCAATCGCAAGCAAAACATTAGCATGCCCACTATGTTTTGCTCTGCGATCGCAGCCTCAAATAAGGACAACCACTTCCCCTTACACTAATACTGTACTAATACTTAGCAAGACTGCTAAACAATCAGTAACATCGGACCTATACGCAGGATGCGGTTAAGATCCCGACAACCGGGATGCCGTCTGAAATTCCGATCACTGAGAGAACTCCAGCGACAGAATCCTGACAAGACCGGGATGACGTGTCAGCTGCGGGAGGGGGGAGGGGAGGGTTAGATTTAGGCGTCCCGGGGGAGATATCTTTAGGCTGCGGGATGGGGGAGGGGAGGGTTAGGTTCTAGACAGGAGGGGTTAGGTTCAGGCACCACCGGGGGGAGGTTAGGATTAGGCACTAAGCAGGGGAGGGTTAGGTTTAGGCACTAAGGGGGGAAGGTTAGGTTTATGCACTTAACGGGACGGTTAGGGTGCGGGGTGGGAAGTGTTAGCATTAAGGTAATAAAAAGGATGGTTAGGGGTAAATAAGACATGGGAAGATTACTCACCGTTCCCCTGTTGGGATTTGAACCATCGGGATGCCACTGTCAGTGTACTGACAGCCGGCATCCCGTCCAACGGTATTGCATACAGATTCCTTATACGCAGCAATTGCACAAGCTCATACCTCACTCAGGAATTGCTAAAAGCCACGCACGCTATGGGTCATCAAGCTGCGTATGGCATTTCAGTGGCTAATTTGTGCACAAACCTGTAACGTCGTTCAAACGTACAGACTCACCTGCGTTCCGCCGGCCACCCCCCATCACCACCCATAAACAGCACTTTCTGTCAATCACTCTGCGAGGGGACTGTGTACTAGCTGCGCTTGCAGACCCAATCGCAGTGAGCGGTTCGCGCACTGTGAGACGGACGCATGCGCAGACTGCTAACATCAGCCGATTGCGGGCATCTTAGCAACTGCGATCCATGCTGAAACAGGCCCTTAGTACGAAAGCAGACTGTAGCACTGGTTAGCTTGGGTGGAGTTAATCTTAAAGTAAAGGTGACTGCTAGATAATGCAGAGAGTGTTGTAGTGACCCCAGATAATATAGAGAGCTTCGCAATGGCCACCAGATAATGCAGAGAGCATTGCAGTGATCATAAGATAATGCTGAGAGCATTGCAGTGACCATTAGATAATACAGGGAACATCCCAGTGACCACCATATAATGCAGGGCACATCGCAGTGACTGCTAGATAATGCAGGGAGTGTAGCAATGACCGTCAGATAATGTATAGAGAGAAACTCACTGTCCGTGACGGCCGCGGCGCCCTCCTCAATCTGGTGCTCTACGCGGCCGCGTACCCGGCGTATAGATCGGGACGGCCCCGTGGAGCGACATACCCGGCCCCCCTCTGGACCACTCCAGCAGGCTTGGGCCTGAGTAATAATCCCCCCCCTTTGTGCATGTTAGGTCTGCAGTACACCCGGGTGCTTCTGTGATTATGTACTTTTTATCACCTTCAAGAATGATAATATAAATATTTCTGCTTGTCGCTTGGTGGAAATGAAACCCCGAGTATGTGCATGCACAAACCAGATAGCTGGACCAAGCACGGCTGATCCACTGAGTGGGCTATGTATCAAACCTTTTATTGAGGACAAGTGGAGGTTTTGCCTATAGTAACCAATCATATACTAACTATCATTATAGCAGTACATTCTATAAAATGGTAGCTAGTATCTGATTGGGTGCTATGGGCAACACCCTCCTCTTTAGAAGTTTGGATAAACCTGCCACGAGAATGGTATTGCTCAGCTACCTGTGATAAGCTGTGAGTGACCCAGCCCTATTGCCATGTCTTAGTAAATAGGTCAATAAGCATGAAGGACACAAAGAAAAAAAATCAAGCAAAATCTAAAACTATTACAGATCTACATGTAATAATGTTTTTATTAATGAAACTCCCTAATTGAAGATTATTTGGATGGGAAGACATGTTCTGTCTGGCCTGTCATTTTTGTTTAAAAATATAGGAAGCTTTGAAAACCATTATCTAGAACATCTATCAACACTTTGGGCACTTAATGTTCACTTCAAAGACATAGGGGTAAGATGTACTAAGCCTTAGAGAGAGAAAGTGGAGAGAGATAAAGTACAAACCAATCAACTCCTGTAATTTTTCAAACAGAGCCTGTAAAATAACAGTTAGGAGCTGATTGGTTGGTACTTTATCTCTCTCCACTTTCTCTCTCCCCAAGGCTTAGGGCTTAGTACATCTCCCCCACAGTGAGCTATGGATTTACAAAATCTATATGGAATGAGCAAATATCCAATACTCGGTTTGTATACAAAGTTAATAATTATCAGGGAGGTGAAGCTGAACCTACAGTACTATGGTATGGGATTCTGTGGCTCTTATTTTGCTGTTGAATTAGTTAGGGATCACTTCTGCAGTATGTGATACTGTGAGAAAGGCCAGTCAATACTCGGAATTAAGTTTCTCAAACGCTGCAAAACATTTAATTACAAGAGTCTTTGCCAAGGTCTTGGAAAGTTTTGACTTCTGCCATGTGAAGTTTACTGCAAGTCTCTATAAAGATAGAAGTAATAGATATGTTTTGTGTCCCTTCACCCCCCAGATGATCCCAAGGAAAAAAAAGCCTGAATGCTGTATGTATAAATGTATTTGACGTATAGTCTTAAACCAAATCATAAGTGAAGCAAGATTATATTCAGGAAAGACCCTCAGAGCTAATCTAATTTTATTAAACTTGGGACCTAGTTAAAAACAGGTCAGTAAATCGATTCAGTTTATCTGAGAGGGATGTTAAATGTTAATGCTCCACACTCATCATCACTTTAACAGGTGCTTCAGAACATTAAGCTACGGTGTTGCATTAACACTGCATTACTATATTTTTTTTCTAACTTACAAGGATGTTGCCCACTTTCTGTGTACTTAGGGCCTGATTCATTACCGAGAGTCTATAGAGTATGCGCAGGTCACCGGGAAAATGAACGCGGCGACCATTCTCCCTGTACTGTGCATGCGCAAACGATGGGAAAATGGCCGCGGTGGCCATTTTCCAGTCGTTTACAGCGTCGGACCCCCGCACCGACTCCGGAGAGGTAAGTAATAATATGGGTAGAGGGTGTGCGGTGCGGGGCCCCCCTGGACCCAGGGGCCCATGTGCCCGGCACCCATTATAGATACGCCCCTGATTTTATCTAGATGTTAGCCTACGATGATGTTTTGTTGAAATAAAGAAAAGCATCCTAAAATATATATAGTTGCACTTTCCACTCTAGCAAGCGTGCAGTTATATATTACACATTAAAGTGATGCCTGTAACAAAGAAATTGTTTCACACCTGGATCATGTTCTTACAGATATTTTTGCAAAAAAATGAAAAAAAAAAAATTATAAATCATCAAACACTTGCTAGCTTCTGCTGTAACACACGTAAATAACTATGTAGTGTACGTAACTGGGACAGCTCAGCCCAAACATGCAACAACACCACTACCATCGTCTGTATAAACAGTGTCATTATCTTGTACAGCAGCTCTTTCTCCTCTAATAAGAATGAGCAAGAATAAAAAGATAAATGTTTATATACATATAGTCCTCCCCCCCTGTAATTTCATTCATAATTAGATAGTATTAAACTAACATAAGATTATGGAGTCTATTTATCCTTGGTGGCAGTGGGGCCACGATAATTATCTTTTTTTAAATTAAAAACAACCTAGCTGGGACAACGGATTCGATAGAAACTTGTCCCAGTTAAGATGTATAGATGTATAATAATAATAATAATAATAATAAAATGACAGATGCATTTCCAAGAAAATGTAGTAAAAAAACAAACATTTTAATAATCAGTATTAGATACATCAATCACAAATATTAAATATTTTTTTTATTGTATTATACAGTAGATAAATGTAAATAAAACTGTCATACAGTATATTAAACAACAGCCTTGACTGAACATAGTGAAATTTAATGCATATAGAATACATGGCCGGCCAGCTAGAGAATGACATGTATGCTTACCTCACAACATTTGGGAACTTGTTTTACAACAGGGTAAATTACTGCAGCATGTTTGGGAATGTTGGTGTCATATTTGGCATGTCAAATATGTCTTGCTCTTGAGTGATTTATTTATTTAACAATGTTTATTACAAAAAGTTTTTTTTGTATTACATTTTCTTGGGAATACATTTAACATTTTACTTTTGTATAAACAGAGGTCACTTCTATACACAGTGATTTCAAATAGAAAAATAATAATTTTAAAAGTATAAATGTCAAAAAAAAAAATTATGTCCCCTGAAATACCTGGTTGCATAAACCATATTTAGCCAAAAAATCTTAAAAAGTAGTTGGTTGACAGTGACACCAATTTAGAGAATATCAATCCTGGAAAAGGGATTAACGTCCCTAATTTTTGCTTACATGTTTCATGGTGCAAGCAAAAATTAGGAATGTTCGTACCTATTCCAGACCCGAAGCTCATTGCTGGACTATTTGACTGTATTGGTGTAGACAGTTTAGCCACAATAAAATGATGTGCGACTGGCACTTAAATGAATCTCCCCCAGTCTTAGCAAGCTTGTGCCATAATCAGATTGTCATTGGCTATAGTTTTACAGACGAGAATCCAATTAGCCTCAGGGTTTTACCCTGCAGCTTATTACCCATGTGGGAAAATCAGTTTGTTAGCGCAACGTTACCCCCTGGTGTACAGGGTGGGAAAATGCTATTTCATTAAATTGCATTTTCACGCGCGACACATGTAATTAGCCGCGGATTGAATTCTCAAGGAAATCTTTTGCGCAACAAATAGCACATAGGGACCATCTGAACTGTTAGTTTTCTTACAAAAAGTCGTAAAATAAAGTACTGTAGGAGTGCTCAAGAAGGAACTTAATCTGTCACTATAATGCCTCTATGTTGGTGGAGTACATTACGGTACAGTCCATTTCAGGAGATCTTAAAGCTAATAGTTTTCCTGTCCAGCTTATTGATAATGCAGTGTACCCAGAAATGGCATGCAATCAATCTCCTCAGAATGTGAGGCATATATCTATTCAGAGTCAACAGTCTACTATGAAACTTATCCCAGAGTTGATCACAGAAACCAAGTTAAAAAAAGGCAAGTACTGAGAAGCATTCAGTGATCCCTTGATACTAAAAGAAAGTGATAAAGCAAAAGCAAGAAATGCAATTACCATCAGGAAAGAGCAGAGGCAACCACACAGTCTTCATTGATACATTCTTCACAAGCAAGAGCATTACTAGCCAACACGGCTTTGAGGAGAAAGAAAGAAGACAATGCTGATCCAACAGGTCTGCAGCATAGGAGAGGAGAAGCACCACAATGGAGGGGATAAATAATATTTTATTTCTTATCAGTTATTTATATAGCACACATATAATACACAGAGCTGTCAGTGGAACTTACAATCTATATTCTCCATCACCATAATCAGCCTACTCTACAAAATGTCCAGGAGACTCCCGAATCTCGGGTAGCTCTCCCGGGCTCTGGGAAAAGCAGGTAAGTCTCCCAGAATCCACCACTGAAGTGGGCGGTCCATATGGCTTGATGATTTGATTCACTTTGAATCGCGTCATCGTGGCCCCGCTGGGAATCGTGGCTTTTGTACATATGTCTGTCTGTTATTACCCTGTTTTGTTCTATCAATGTTTCCAATTGTAAAGCGCAACGGAATATGCTGCGCTATATAAGAAACTGTTAATAAATAACTGTGAGCTGGGCCAAGAAGACATGATCGTAGCACCAGAACACTGTACTGCTTTCCTGGCTGCCCTCTGTCCTGGACCCTCCCGGTGGCCCCTGTCAAGAAATCGGTAAGCATGGCTTTCACAGGCACACGCACATGGAATCATTTTTGTGAGATGCCAAACAACCTCCCTGTTTGTTTTTTTGGAGGGTGGGAGGAACTCCACAGAAAAACATGGAGAATATACAAACTCAACACAGATAGGGTCTTAGTGGGAATCAAACCCAAGACCTCAGTGGTGTGAACCAGCAAAACTAACCATTGTGCTACCACGCTGCCATATATAGCCTTTAAACCGCAAGCTGAATTTAAATCAAGAAGCTCGACTAAAGAACAGGCGTTGCGCATTTATAGACTGTACTGAATTCTCCTTTATTACAGATTTTTATAAAATGTCCTGCTCTATGCAACTTAAAATCCATTACAATGATAACAAAATGTTGCATCCCCTTAATACTGATTAAAATGTAAAAACATTTTTCTAAGAAGGTTAAAAAATCCTTGTTTGCTTGTTCTGTAAGGCAATACAGCGGAATAATTGTCCGGACACCACCAGCTATAAAGTTAAGCATAATACCATAAATTTACTTCACGTTTCTGTCCCCATAGTTGGTTATGAGGACAGCATTAAATGAAAAAAGAGGTGACAAAAGGAAAAAAAAACAGTGATTACTACTGTTCATCTCAGGGGCGTATTAAGAGAGGAGGGGGCCCATGTTCACTCCCAGTCCTCCTCTCTCCCCGGCTGCTGTCAGCGAACTGACAGCAGAGGTAGACTCCGTGGGACATCGGAGAGGTAAGTATAAAAAAAAGTATGGGTAAAGGGTGTGCGGTGCTGTAGCCATTATAAATACGCCCCTAGTTCATCTGGTTGTAAATCTGGAGAAGCAGAAATAATCGTTTTCACCAGTAAAAAGGCAGGAAAAAGGGGCTATGTACTGACAATGGATCTCCCACTAGCCATGTAGGGCACATGCCTACGGAAGCCACTTGCTGCATGGAGGCACAGCAGGAGCCCTGTTTGGCCGCTGGCCTGGTGATTTTTTTTTTTACATGAGGTGAATTTTATTCTCCTCACTAGATGTGGTTAATTTTATATTATTTAAATAAAAGTTATGTTTTAAATTATCTCCAATAGAGTGAGCACACCAAAAAGGAGAGTCTTTCTCCTTGCTTATACCTGTATGTTACTCTTATGGATGCTCCTCCAGCGGTCTATTAACAATTGGCTCTTGGTAGCATGATATTCTGTCCGCAGATGGATTTCCCTATCTAACATTATTATATACAGCATACACACCAGTGCTTAGGTCTCTCTCGTTCCCCCCTTCCCTTGGGTTAACTTGTTCTTTTTTTCCATTTTACAACTGGCAGGGGGGATGGCTAGAGCCATCCACCAATCAGCATTTTGCCAAACACAGCCAGACGCTGCATGATAGATATGTGACAGGTGGCTGGGAGACAGAGAGAAGATACTCCCCAGCTGCTCTGACTGTATTAATAACATAAATGGAGCGGTCGGGGAGCTTCTTCTCCCTGTCTCCCAGCCGCCGGGCATGTGATGCAGAGTACGGCTGCAGCTAGCCGGTGGCCCCCTAACTTTAAAATTCTAGCGGCCTGGGGGGCAGATGTAACCCTGCCCCCCGGCCCAGTCCGCCACTGAACGTAATCTATACACATAGAATATGTGCAGGATAGGCATGAAGCCTTATAAAGTATCTCGTCTCATCCTCTGATTTAATCAGAATGCAGAAATAAGAAAGGAAACGTTATACCCATACATTTAAATTAAACATGTGTGAGAATTGTGTGAAGTGCAGGTATGTAGAATGTACCGTCATTTCTGTTATTTTAATATGTATAAAGTGACATTAATTGTTAAAGAGTTAATTTACTAGCTGATGGCATGTTTACTTTAGTTTTAAAAGCAAATTAATTCAACTAGTGTATTGTCTGCTTTGATTATAAACAAACAAATATTGTATGAGAAGGTTCCTTTTCAGATAGCACGGATGCTTAAGGGGATAGTAATTGGAATTCTTCTTGGAAGCTCACAGATAGCTCACATAAGTCACTGACAGGAACAATATTGCTGTGCTTTAATTAACTTGATTTTCCTAGATCCTATTTACATTGTTGCTTCTTCCCCATATTTTTTAAAAGTGCACTAGATGTGTACAGTAAAGTGCCTCAGTTGTACCCAGCTGGTCTACCCAGAGCACTTTAGGGTTCATGACTACAGTAACTTCTGTTCTTTCCACAAACTAGAAGTGAGCTTACAGTATGTTGTAAGAACTACAAGAACGGCAACAATGAGTCCCAGCCAGCAGTTAGAGGAGGGGGGCTGCCGCTGGGAGAGGAGGGCTGGAGGAGACACAGCAGTCCAGGACTACTGTCCCTTGCTGGGTGGCCAGTCCCGTTGCCTGCGCAATGGATCTGGCAGGCGCCGGGACTGGCACTTGCACACAAGTGGTGGCGGCACCGCGCATGTGCATAATACAGGCTTCTACAGACTGCATTGGCTGCAGCCTCTATAGCTGGTTAGACTGGCCTCTATAGCAGGCCAGTCAAGTTCTTCCACACTGAACTCATCAAACCATGTCTTTATAGTCCGTGCTTTGTGCACGGGGGCACAGTCATTGTTGTCACAAAGTTGGAAGCATAGCATTGTCCAAAATGTCTTGGTATGCTCAAGCATTAAAATTGCTCTTCACTGGAGATAAGGGGCCTAGCCCAAACCCTGAAAATCAGCCCCATACCATTATTCCACCTCCACCAAACTTCACTGTTGGCACAATGCAGTCAGACAAGTAACGTTCTCCCAGCATCCGCTAAACCCAGACTCACCCATCTGACTGCCAAACAGAGAAGCATGATTAGTCACACAGAACACGTTTCCACTGCTCCCCAATCCAGTTTCTGTGTGCTTTACACCACTCCATCCGATGCTTGGCATTGGACTCGGTGATGTGAGGCTTGCATGCAGCATGCTCGGCCATGGAAACCCATTCCATTAAGCTCCCGCCAGTTTTTGTGCTTACATTAATGCCAGTGGAAGTTTGGAACTCTTCAGCTATGGAATCAGCAGGGCGTTGGTGACTTTTATGCACCATGCACCATAGTAGACATTGACCCCGCTCTGTGATTTTACGTGGTCTTCCTCTTTGTGGCTAAGTTGCTGTTGTTCCTACACGCTTCCACTTTCTAATAATATCACTTACAGTTGACCATGGAATATCCAGCAGGGATGAAATTTAATGAACCATATCATGGCAAAGGTGGCATCCTATCACAGTACCACAATTGAAGTCACTGAGCTCTTCAGAATGACTTATTTTGTATCACAAATGTTTGCAAATGGAGACTGCATGGCTAGGTGCTTGCTTTTATACACCTGTGGCAACGGGTCTGATTTAAACAGCTCAATTCAATAATTAACAGGTGTGGCCAAATACTTTTGCCCATATAGTGAATATGTATATGGTGAGTGATAGACACTTCTGCAAAGAATCTGACCTGAATCACAAAGCTATCTTGCAGATGGAAATAGGTGAGCACAATTTACACATGTGCTGCATTAGAAAGATAAACAGAACCAGTAAAGGATGTGCTGTAGGTACCTACATTAGAAGGCAGACTCTTGTCTGTAATGTACGTGGTAACTAAAAGACTCACCAACAAATTCTAAGAAGACAAGTATATTATCTTGAATAGGAGAATGTTGATAGCCACAGGTAAAGCCGAAGAACACCAGGATCATCTCAACATCACAAAGGAACAAAGGAGACCAAGCACACACAGGGAGGTTAACTGCTATCATATGTGACACAGACATCCGCCGGGGCCCACCAACAAGACTGTTAGTACCCCCCCTGGTGCCCCTGAGTACAGCCTCTTATCTATGCTACTATCCCAGCTAGAGATCTTTGATATACAGCCATGAATAAACATTACTTATTGCCTCAATATGCAACCATAAGAAATGTTTATTTTCAGGGCAGACCAGAATTTTTTATAAACAAGGGCCTGTATTGTGTTAATGTACTATCTTTCAGAATCTTCTTGTTAATTATCCATGTTACGAAGTTTACATGAACTGGTCACAGGGATACGATAGAGGTGTGGCACCATGAGTGCAAAAATGCTCACAAACATAGTACACTATTTATAAATATTATATTAAATGGCCGTAGTGTGTAGAAAGTTAAGTGCCCAGGTAGCTTGCAGCCTGTAAAATATTACTGGAATGTAAGTTCTGTCCCCGCAATCACTTTACATCTTTTCCTACCAAGTTGTCAGCGATCATAGTGCTGAGCTATTCACCCTCGGCAGTCACCGCCTGCATACTGTGTAACAATCTCTGCACCCATTAGCCAGTGACTGTGGATAACCATCTACTGTTACACAGCTTCAGATGAGTCACTCGGCATGAACATAAAGGGCATATGGAAACACTGTACCATGGAGAAAAGCTAACCTAAACTGTACTTACAGTAATAATGTAATAAAACAAATAAGAAAAAGTGTGGTATGTATGATATGTGGAAAGTCAATATTCATCATGGCAGTATGAGAATGTCGACATGGTCATAATGTCAACGTTCATTATGTAGACAGTCATGAAAAGTTGACATGTTAGAATGTCAACATATAGTCCCTGGTGGCCCAGCAGTGACTGACCTGCAGCAAAGTACAGCGCGGCTTCCGGGTCCCGGCAGTTATGTAACTGTAACTTCCGGGTCAGAGCTGTGATCCTCCGGCGTTCCGATGGGTATTTCTCCCCTATCCCTACCCCTCACACTAGTGCCTAACATCGCCACGCAGCCTAACCATAACCTCAACTTGCAACTTAACCCTAATCCCTACCCCTCACTCTAGTACCTAACCTTAGCCCCCCCAAAAGCCTAACCCTAAGCTCCTCCCACAATTTAACCCTAATCCTTACCCCTCACTCTAGTGCCTAACCCTAACCTCCCACCCCATGCAGCCTAACCCTAGCCTCCCTCTGCAGCCTAACCCTCCTGCCCACAGCCTAACCCTAACCTCCCCCTGCAGCCTGACACCAACCTCACACCCCCTTGCAGCCTAACCCCAACCTCCCACCCCCCGCTGTGGGGGGAGGTTAGGCTGCAGGGGATGGTACATCTAGCAGGTTCAATTACCGTTTTTATTACTCCTAATTACTGCGTCAGAGAAACAGTGTGTAACCACTATGTCATTCCTCAGAGCACTACTGTACACTGGCTTTAATGGACAGCATATGCCACAACGTGCAAACATTATATCCGAATGTTACTAGTAACCAGGGCCGGACTGGCCATCTGGCACTTCTGGCATATGCCAGAAGGGCCGATGGCCATATGGGCCGGTCTGGCAGCCGTTGTCCACAGGACAGTCTGCGCAGCACCGCCTCCCTCTTGATGTCCTCTGTCCTCTCTGCTCCGCCTCCTTCTTGATGAGCTCTGCCTCTTTCCCGACACTGTCCTAGGGTCTCAGCGCAGCTGCCCGAGTGCCTGCTCCACTGCCTGTTTTCTGTGCGTGTGACGTCATGACGCACGGAGAGAGGAGCCGGGACGCACACTGAGGAGAAGGTGTTAAGGTACGTGCGTGCTTCCTCCTGCCAGTGCCTTTGTTGTTCTTTTCATTTTATATTTCACACAATCAGCCTGCTCTCATGCTGGGAGGGTGGGGGAGGGGGGTAGAGAGAGCATTGTTATTTCAAATTCAGTGTCAGTAACCGCCTGATTCATGGGTGGGAGGGGGGAGGGCTTCTGGGACACACTGACTGGTAAATCTATATCAATATGATATTATCATCTAAAAGTGCAGGTTATGTATATGAGATGGGGCACTGATATATAATGCTGGCTGAGGGGTGTAATATTAGGTATTATAAGGGATGGGGGACCTGCTAGGCTGCTAAAATCAAGGAGGGGGGCACTGATATATAATGCATACACACTAATGGTTGTAATAATAAGTATTATAACAGTGCCTTCTCCTTTCCCCCTCACTGATTGTAGCAGCTCATCAGGTCCCCCATCCCTTATAAAACCCATTATTAGATCCCTTAGACAGTGACTATTCATTTTAAATGCACTGATCGCAAAATATGCGCTATAGCGCGTATATACGAGGTACAGGCAGTTGGGGACCTGGTTTTTAAAACAGAACGGGTCCTGCAGGACGCACTGTGTGCTGTGTCTGCAGCAGCCAATCACCGCCAGCAGCGTCTCCCCAACCAATCGCTGCCGGCACAGATTGGTTTAGGAGATGCTGCCGGCAGTGTTTGGTTGCCACAGACATAGCACACACACACAGTGCGTCCTGCAGACCAGCTCTCTCAGCCAATCGCTGCCGGCAGCATCTCTTAACCAAACGCCGCTGGTAGCATCTCATCCATCACTGCCACCGACCGGACCACCTCCTTTCCTCCCTGCCCGCCCTCGTACTTCAGCACCGCCAGTTCCTCCTTGGCTTCAGCAGCGCTGCTTATGCTCCATCCCAGCTCTCCTGTCCCAGCTTATAATAAAGTGCTATTACCTCTTAAAAATTTAGTTCTCTCATAGAGCACAAAATTCCTATTCAAAGAGCATCACAACTGTGTCTAGGAAGTGCCAACCAAAGCAACAGGTAATGCCCCAGCTACTATCTATCCTTATCCCCACCCTACTCCCAGCACTGCCTGCCCCTAGCTCACTCCTTGCCCCCCAGTATTGTCACAAATGCTGTCTTCACTTACCTCTCCCTACCCGTGGTACTGCCTGCCCTTTCTCCCCTCTATCCACAGCTCTACCCCAACTTCTCCTTGCCTATAGCCCCAGCTCACCCTAACTGCTGTTTGCCCTTAACCCCCTCTACCCCAACTGCTACCTGCCCCTAGGACTGTCCCAACTGCTGCCTGCCCTCACCTCCCATAATATGTGATGGGACCCAGAAACAGTGGAAGTAGAACCCCAATTTTTAAAAGCGAGGGGTCCTTGGGACCCACAAATTTTTTCACTCAGCGCGATCACTGTAGTGTCAGTAATGTTTAAAGCTTTAAAACAAATATAAGGAGAAAAAATGACAGATAATGTAAAGTTAGGTACACACCAGAAATATATATATGCAGACGGTGGTTGCTCATACACACTGAACAACCATCACTGCAGTCTCGCTGGCCGGGGTTCGCTTCACGACCCCATTCCCGTCGGCCTCTGCAGCAAGTGTACGGACAGTCAGCTGACTGCCCTTACACACAGCATGATGAGCAGATATATCTGCCATCGGCTTTGCTGCACAGCCGACGGAATATGTTTGTGACCAACGTCGGTACCAGACAGAGGCGGGCTGGGCTGGGGAGCAGGGTGCCATCTGCCCCCCGGGCCGGTACAATTTTAGTGTTATGGGGCCGCCAGTTGCATTCGGCACCCGGGAGACATGCAGAGGATGCTCCCCGGCAGCTCAGTTTGTGTAACAAGGATATTCAGTGTTGCCGTCCTTGAAGCCCTTGTAACAAACTGAGCGGCCGGAGAGCGTCCTCTGCATATCTTCCAGGCCGCCAGACATTGGATTAGTGGCCACTCAGCCCTACCCCGATGGCACCTGCTCCACCTCCCGGGGCTCCCTTTCCCCCTGGCACCACTTACTGCTGGCCTGGCCGTCTCACATCAGCCGGCCGCTCACAAGATTTTGCGTTCCACTTGGGAACACAATCCGGAAACTGGCGTCTGCTCCGGATGGCGGGCACTTCTGAGTGCCAGATGGAGCTGGCGGGGACAGTTTCAGCGGCGGCCGAGCAGCCAAACACTAACGGTAGGATTGAGCATATTTCGGAGTGGTGGCTGCTAGATCCCCCTGTCCGGACTTGTAACCTCACCCAGTAACTGTGCTTCTCTCTGGGAGGGCAGGAGGAAAGATTGTTGCTCCCTCCCACCTCAGTGCCCTATACCTACCCCACCTGACTGCCGCACACCCTGCTCACTGCCTACTATTTATTCACCCACACTCCCTTTACGTGTGTATATATATTTAAATTTAAGTGTAATAATTAGACCCCTTTGTGCCATTTTTTGACCATGATTTTTCTGTTACCCATAATCTAACACTGTAGCCCTTTCACTTTCCTGCATCACCTCTGCCTGTCTCACTACCATTCCATCTCTTTCCCCTGCAAATCACGTTGACACTCTCTTGTCCCACCTGCCTCCTCGACTTCCTCCTCCTCTTACTCTCCTCTCTATCCTTCTGTCAATGTCCCTCCTTTTCCTGTCTCCTCTTTATCCCCTTCTTACCTCCTCCTTTCCCGTCAATCCTATTTCTTCCCTGCCACATCTATTCCCCCTCTACATATCTGCCCTCCTCCCTTAAACATTTTCCACGTCCCCCAGACAAATCCCCTTCCTCCACCCCACACATGCTCCCACCTTCCCACTACAAATCCACCCTCTTCCCCTAACACATCCTCTCCCATTATTTTTTTTTGAAAGCGGGGGCCACTTACTTGTGTTGCCCCCCCAGGCTGAAAGTTGCCAGCCAGCCCCTGGTCACAGACATATAGTCTGTACACACTGGCCAACGTACATACTATATATATCAGCCAGTCAATTGTTCCCTCCACCTAACAAAGCCATACCTGGATGGAATGAATATACTGTATACGATACATGAGCATTCTGAAATCTTCATTTTCTTTGCATTGTGCATACAATTATGTACATTTCTGCAACTACAGTAATTTTACAGAACACACTGATCTGACTATGTCCAGTTAACTGGGAAAACAAAGCTGGGGGCTAGCCATCGTGTCTCTAGGTATACACACCAGACTAATACACTTATGCATGCCCCCTCCGTGTGATATCACACGAGAACGGGGCCACACCGCCGGTGATAACAGCAATGCCCGGGGCATCCTCAGGATGCTCCGGGGAGCTGTAAGGGCACCGGTGAGACCATCAAGAATGCTCTGGGGAGCTGTAAGGGCACCGGTGAGACCATCAAGGATGCTCCGAGGAGCTGTAAGGGCACCGATGAGACCATCTGAAGCGTCCAAAGGACGCTCCAGGTGGCACTGCTGCATAGATTCTGGCTGCAGGGGGCCATTCCAGATGAGGCTAGCAGAAAGAGCCACACCAAATTATTCCACTGGCCTTATACGGCCCCGGGCCCGAGGTTTCCCATCCCTGCTGTAGTTGAACATAGATTGAAAATTGTGTGGCATAATGTGTAAGGGGCATTACTAATATGTGCAGCATAATGTGTAAGGGGCATTACTACTGTGTGTGGCATATTGTGTAAGGGGCATTACTACTCTGTGTGGCATAATGTGTAAGAGGCATTACTACTGTGTGTGGCATAATGAGTAAAGGATTTTACTACTTTGTTTGGCATAATGAGTAAGGGGCATTACTGTGTGTGGCATAATGAATAAGGGGCATTACTGTGTGTGGCATAATGTGTTATAAGGGGCGCTACTACTGCGTGGCATAGTGTGGTATACGGCACTACTACTGTATGGCATAATGTGTTATAAGGCACTACTACTGCATGGCATAATGTGTAATAAGGCACTACTACTGTGTGGTGTAATGTGAATATGTGGCACCACTTTGTAATGGGAATTGGTATGAAATACCGATGGATGGAATGAAATCCCGACGGGAATGGTGAGTAATGTTCCCCTGTCCTATTTACCCCCTAACCCTCCTTTCCTGCACTTTCATACTAACCTTCCCTATCTCGCACCCTAACCCTCCCAGTAAGTGCCTAAACCTTACCCTCCCTCTTAGTGTCTAACCCTAACTTCCCCCCGGTAGTGCCTGAACCTAACCCCCCTTGACTAGAGCCTAACCGTAACCTCTCCCCTCCTGCAGCCTAACCCTAAGTCCCCCCGCAGCTGATACTCTCCTTTCACCGGTTTCCTTATGATCAGGATGTCATCTGCCAGGATTTTGATGTCGGCATCCCCAGTCATGTCGGGGTTCCGTCGCCGGTGTTCTCTTGGCGATTGGGATTCCAGTGCCGGGGTTCCAACAGATGGCATCCCGGTTGTTGGGATCTTAACTGCATCCCTTGTAATGTGACTAAGGTTGAATTGGCAGTACCGAAGTGTGGTCACGCCTCTACCAGATAAGACTGTGTCTTTGGCGCACGCTTTCTCTACTTTACAATGTGTAGAGGAACACAGGGGACCAAAATGGTTGTTAAGGCTCTGCTTTGGTGGCACAGATGTGTCCTCATCTGTGTTCAGTGCCCTGTCCATAAAATGTCCTACAGTGAATACTATCTAATCCTCTACAACTGCTAAGCAAGGGCTTGGTCACTTGGAAAATGCTTCCTTTTTCTTTGTGTGTGCCCTACACCAATGAAATGTCAGCTTTACCTAACAGAACCAACCAAATGTCTGACTGTGGCACATGTGTGAATCCCCTGCAGGATGAGCTCTGTTGTGTGTATTTTAATTCAGAGAATGATGTTCACTTGTATGGTGTTCTGATATTAATTATATTTGTAAGAGCATAGACTAAGAAGTAGGAGGAGTAAGGAATAGTAAGGGGAGGAGTCAACGCTTGGGGCCAGATGCTGACGCGGGGTGGGCCTGTGTGCTTTAAATGCCAGGGCCTTTTTATAGTCCCAGTCCAGCCCTGCTAGTAAGTACCAAAATTAGGGATATGTTCCATCCAAGATTAATTTTGCTGAATAATACTTTTCTAACAACATGAGAAAATATACAAATATCGCAGCCACTGGGAGATGTAGTGTGACGCCCACTGGCAGATTTGCAAATCCAAGCGTCTGCGTAAAAAGAAGCAGCATTGGTCGCAGATCATCTGATTGTCGCAGTCCTGCGTATGCCTATGGTCCTGCAGAATGACTTTAGGAAATGAGACACTGAAGCCACATATTTCTTACGTACGGAATGGCAGACGCAGGATGTTATACACCCCCGGAACTGTTGCGACACACCTGCGTCCTTTACCACCACTCCATGTTACCTCCACCAAATGCTCCCTGACTGTCAATCACACTGTGAGTAAATGTTTGCTGCAAATGACTGCAGTAATGTACCTTGTCACATGCGCCTTGCGGCTTAGATGCATGCGCAGATTGCCGATTATCTACTGCGAAATCGTTGGCGTAGCGCACAACTCTGAAACAGGCCCATAGAGACAAAGCATTTGAGGCAGACACAACCCTACTCCATCTAGCCTGCACTTGGTAATGTGCTTTTTCTTTTGCTAATCATAAACTTAAAAATAACAATATTAGAATTTTTAATTACTGCTGTGAGACTATTCCATGGATCTATCACCCTTATGTAAGTTCTGCCTTATGTTACATTTCAGTTTTCCTCCCTGCAATTCCACTGCAATCTGAAATATATTCATTCATACTTGGAATGTTGGCATCCCATCTCTCCTCTAAGCTCTACATGCTCAGCTTTTCAATTGTTTCCTAATAGATTTTCTTATGCAGCCCAAGAAACAATTTTCTCTGAATTGTTTTTATTTTAATACTGTCTCTTTGGAGAAAAGGTCTCCAGAATAGCATCGGTACACGGGGTGACATCTTACAATATAACCTCTTCCTTTTTTTCTGCTACTAAATACATTTCCTATACAACCAAGTATTACACTGTCTTTTGTAAATAATGCAAACAGACGTATGATACAACTTTGGGCCTGACTCACTACGGATCGCTAATGTGATCGCAGCTGCGATTATGCACACAGGTCTTTTGTGAAAATATGCTAATGACTGTAATCGCAAAGCTATTATAGAGACGCCCAAAGCCAGCAAAGAGACGCCCACTAGCACTTTTTCGCACATCTGTAATACCTTAACATCGGCCCCTCACGCACAATTACAACAGGTCTGACTTTACTCAGAAATTGCTAACCTCGTCGCACGCAGTGAGCAGTAAAGCTGCGTATGCCGTCGCAGTGGCTAATTTATGCACGCTCATGCAACGGCGTTCAAACGGACTGGCACGCCTGCGTTTCTCTGTGTTTCCCCCATCACCACCCCCAAACAGTGACGTGTTGTCCCTCTGTCTGCGATGGCTTTGCATCTGTGCGAGCAATCGCAGTGCGATCGCAATGCTAACTTGCGCACTTGCACTGCGGTGCATACGCATGTGCAGTACGCACCAGCGATCTGCGTACGCAGTTGCAATTGTGATCCATGATGAATCAGGACCTTCGTTGTAATTATAATAGTATCCAAGCTGTGTCACAGAGTCAGGAATGTTGGTTAAGGACTGCATAGTCTGAAAGAATGGTAAAGGGAAAGGGGTCCTAGACTGCACACCCTGAATATATATAATGGGAGGTGCTACCTGTTGAGGCAGACAAAGACAAATCACAGATGCACAACTCCAAATTACTAATTTTATATATATATATATGAGAAATGTATATATACACTTTGCAATAAAATTTTATTTTTATTGCAAAAATTTTATTGCAAAATGTATATATATATATATATATATATATATATATATATATATATATATGTAATTGGTAATTTGGAGTTATGCATTCACTTTTCAGACCTACCAGGGTGGAGACTGGGTGGTGTTTGCACTCTCTGGGCTTATCGGGGTGGAGACTGGGAGGTGTTTGCAATCTCTGGGCGTATCAGGGTGGAGAATGGGAGGTGACCTAACGTGATGGCAAATAGGGAACATTTCATTGCAGCATTATGTACATGTCTAGGAACGCTACTGCGTTCCCAGTCACATATCCACAGGTTCAAAGGCCATGTTTAGTTGGATTAGAGGAGAGTAGCTAGAGTAGACCCTAGGCTACAGTAAATGTTAATGGTGTGACCAATGTTGCTTTGAAGTTGATGTGTTTACAATCACCATCGCAAATTCACAGACCAGACAGCCTGAAAGTGGGCGTGTCAGCACTCCATCGCGCCGTCCCACACAAAAGGAAAGATGAGATTAGAATTAGCATATTTTTGCGCAGCCACTATTGTGAGAGTGACCGCAGCTGCATACCAACCATCTCTGAATCAGGAGTTCGCAAATAGTTATGGGACACCTCAATAAAACAGCGGATCTCTGTGTATTTGAATAATCACCTCCCAGTCACCATCCAGGAACGCCCAATACATTTCTGAGTTTGTGCGTCTCAATCGCTACTGTGCTTCTGTGCATACATACCGTGACATTTAATTTACTTAGACGCATGCACAGTTGAAGAACATCGCACATTGCATGTGACTCTGAATCAGCCCATCTGTACAGGAGAGCTTGGAATTGGCTAAACAGCAGTCGGGACTATCGGACATGTTTGATAATCAAATCAAACGATCCTGACCAGTTTCCGATTGTTTTCATACTGAGAATGATTATTGGTTATGTCCATACACTGATCAATAACAGTTCAGAATGGTACATTCATCAGATGATTTGAATGATTATCGTTTAATGTACAGTGGGCCTGATTCAGCAAGGAACGCACATGTTTCTGAACTGCACATGCATCGCACTACGCGTGCGCAAACCAGCCAGTGCGATCGGGTAAGCGTACGCAGAATATATGCAGCGTGTACACAGACCCTTTCCGACATTGATTGACAAGAAGTGCCATTTGTGGGTGGTGACGGGGAGTGGTTGGGTGAACGGAGGCGTGCCTGTGCGTTAGTTCGCCGTTTTAGGGGCGTCCATAATTAAGCCAGTGCGGCGACGGACGCAGTGACGAGACTCCGTGCACACAGGAAGTTGCCAAGATCCTGTGCGAGGTCTGGTCAACCACTATTATGCAAATGTGGGCGATGGTTCTCGATGTTACCGATGTTTACGCTATCTTGCGTACTGATCAGGTTTTGAGTAAAGGGAGACGGGCAGCTACATATAGGGCTGGGCGTCTGCATCTTCTGCTGCTGTCTCCATGCGTATGTATTCATTTGCATATTCTCGCAGTGGCTGGGTGCGTGCGTCTGGTAGCGTGCGTTCCTTGCTGAATCGGGCCCAGTATGGCAACCTTGTTCATTAGTATACATTTTTTTCCATAGTATAAAATATAACATTATAAAAATTTTAAATTACTGTATTTTGCTTGTATATGAAGAAATAAAGATATAAAAAAGTAAGCAAAAATACAGCACCTATTTATAATCTTAATACAGTAGTACAAAAAAAGTATCCAATTATTGTCAGTGATGTAATAAATATCAACAAGTTACCATAGAATAAAGCATAACAACTTGAAAGTTGAATATACGCATAAAAAAGGATAACAATTTGGGCTATGAGGTATATTTACTAAACAGCACTTTTACAAAACACCAATTTTCGGAAATTTTGGCGCAGGATTTAAAGTAGTAAGTTTTCATAGGCAATACACGTCAAAATGTGGCAGATGTAATAGCACTGTTTAGTAAATATACCCCTAGCATTCTTCGAATATAGAGTGAGTGGGGTTGAGGTTGAATACTATGAAAGGACGGTACTTACCGAATGTCAGCTCAGACGCAGCATTTAACTTAGAAATGCGTGGGATGAGCGTACATTGGCTGAGAGAGGCGAGCCTCCGCCTCTCTCAGCCAATGAACGGTTCTCACCATTGACTTCAATGGTGAGAATCGTTAGGTTACCTAGCGGTTCCCACCATTGAAGTCAATGGTGAGAACCCTTCATTGGCTGAGGCTCGCCTCTCTCAGCCAATGAACACTCAGCCCACGCATTTCTAAGTGAAATGACGCGGCTGAGCTCAGTGAGCTGTCATTCGGAAAGTAACGTCCTTTTGTCGTGGGGCAAAACTTTGTGTTTTTTTATTTTAGGAAGACGTGAGTGCCTACATGGAGAAAAGGACGTGTACAGCGATTGTAGGTGAGTATGTGTGAGTGTAATAAAGTTCTACTTTCATGGTGTGTATGTCTTGTGTTTATTCTAATGTTTCTTTTTCAGATGAACTAGAGGTACCAGCAGGCCCTTAATGCCCTGCATGCTGGTACTTGTGGTTCTCCAAGTACCAGAATGCGGGAGGAGGCTTACTGGGACCTATAGTTCTCTTGTAAAAGTGTAATTTAATTTACACAATCAACCCAGCACACTCCGGCCAGGGGTGCCGGAGATAGCCCCGGGCTATCAGCCCAGGCCTGGGGTACCCCAGAGAGGGGTAAACCCTTTATTGGGGGGTCCCCACCTCCACAGGGATCCCCATCCTGGGCTGACTAGCGGTCACATATAGGACCTCATTCAGAGTCGGTCGTAAGCGGCCGCTCGGTCGTACCCAGTGATGTTCGCTAAACTGCGCATGCGTAAGATTCGCAATGCGCGTGCACAAACTAGCTGTTGCAATCGGAAATTTCTCACTCCTAGAACACAGCCAGGTCGTTAGTTTGAGTAACAGAATGAGCCATTTGTGGGTGGTAACAGGGGAAGGTGCTTGTGAACGGGGGAGTGGAAATCTGAACGCAGGCGTGTCTGACTATGCGAATGGAGTTTAACGGGACATGGATGGTTTTTACACTGACTAGATGGTAGTGTTTGACAGAGGGTATGGTCAGCCTTAAGCTCTGCGATCAGCTCCGATGGGTTCCGATGGTCTCGATTAATCCTTATAACCCAGGAGATGACGTGTATTGCGATCGAGAAGGGGGCGTGTTTTAGTCTTACAGCCGCTTCGTACCCTCGCTCGTTTAGCTAACGATCCCATCTTAGCGATGCAACTTGCGATCGCTTCATTTGCATATCCGGCCCCTTTCCCCTACGACCGAGCGGCCGCTTACGACCAACTCTGAATGAGGTCCATAGTGCTTTGGCAGGGGGACCCAGTGAAAGGGTACCCCGGCTGTGGCATTGCACACCTGCTAGAAAGAGTCCAGTGCTGGTTTTGGAAAATACGGGGGACTCCTACGTCTTTTGTCTCCCGTATTTCCAAAACCAGGACCGGCTCACTGAGCCTAGTGCTGGTTGTGCAAAATACATGGGACCCCTATGTCTTTTGTCCCCCCTGTATTTTTACAACCAGGACCGGCTCAGAAAACCCTGGTGCTGGTTGTGCTTTTAGGGGGGACCTTTTCAAATCGAATATTAGTAAATATGGGATTTGTATGTTGATCTATGTAAAAGTACCAATGTTTTGCCAAAGTTCAATTTTGAGTGGGATTTGTGTGAGATTTGGTTTTAAGTTCGATTTGACATTCGGTTTTTGCCAAATGAACCAAATGAAAACCGAATGCAAATCGAATGTGAAATCACACAAAACTCAAAATCGAACATTAGTAAATATACCTCTAGATCTCAACTGATGCCTAATATGATTTCAATTGTCAAGTAGAATTGTTTAAAACCAAGGTCAATATTAAGAACTACAGGATGTGAAGTTTCCAGAGTGAGGCTCCAATGTAATTCTCTCTTGTAATAGTTCTGCTGAACGGCTCCATCAAGCACATTAGTAAACGGCAAGATAAATTGATTATGTACAGTACATCTATAATTCTGCTTCATCTCTGATTGCTAAAAACTGTCTGTAACCTGCGGCCCCGATGAGAATTACGGCTGCAACAATAAAATAAATAAAATCACTGTCTTTAAACATAAAAACTACAATATTAAAATGAGTGAGGATCAATTGAGGAGCAAAAACTTTATTCACATAATCAGATATTTGTATTACTAAGAAAGAATGTTTTGACATGTTGGGAAATACACAAGACCATCTTTTGTCCCGTTTGCATGGAAAGCATGGGCGTCATTAGAAAGACGAGTAACAAACAGATTGTTTTTTTATGATTAGTGTACACAAAGCCACTTTTCAGCTTACAATTTTGCATTTTTTTCCCGTTTTGAACAAGTACTAATTGTATTTATTTAACAAAGTAAACAATTGTTGCAATGTCTTCTCCTGACTCATCCACCTTCTATGTAAGAAAACCACAGATCTCTGTACTCTGCTTCTATGGCTTCTAGAAATGCTTTAAACTGGCGATTGTTGTTAGGCACTCTGGATTTTTTAAAGTCCTATGCACCAAGCACACTCAGCTATTGAAGCACAAAGTGGTATCTTATATTTCTTCTCTGCAATCAGGCTGGGGAGGAGAAATGTAAGGTTACCTGCAGACTTTGGCACTGGTTTGTGATGGGTCATCTCCACAGACAACTATACCCAAGCTTCTGCTTTAGTAATGCGCTTGTTGTACTCTTTACGGAGCATGTTACTAAAAACAGTTGTAAAGTAGAAATGCCAACAGTAAGAAAAGCGGCATAGTTCCAGCAGGCCACAAAAAATGACCTTTTGGGCTTCATGAGATCCGCAGCAATACAATTTCCTAACATTTATTGTATTACACAGCAAGCACCTAACTCTGAGCAAGGGTGAAGCTATGTGTCACTTGGGGCAAGGATACAGATTGGTAATTAACTCCTCATCCAAAATTATTTAACTACTTCATTTGGGTGTGATATGTTAAGTCGACAGTTCTCAAGTCAACATGCATCAGGTTGACATGAAAATGTTAACATAATTGAAATGCTTAGCATGTCGACAGTGACCATGTCGAGATTCATCATGTCTACACGGATGACATGTCGACATGATAGAATGTCAACCTATCTTCCCTAGAGCCCCAGCGGTCGCTTAGCTGGTCCTGGCAGTAGCGACAACTACAGAGTCATCTTCCGGATCCCAATGGTCATGTGACCAGCACATCCAGCAGAGACGTCTCATCAAGCGGCGTTCTGGTGAGTAGTTTACTCCTATCTCTAACCCTCCTCCTGGTGCCTAACCTCCCCACCCTACCACCAGGCTGTGAGTGAGGAGGAGGAGCCATTAGAAGGTAGACAGATGCTGTGCAGCCTATTGTTGTAGAGTACAACCCCTAGGAGAGGATAAGATGTATGTGGCTCCCCTCCCTCCACACCATTCTCCTCCCCAGGTTTTATCGTCAAATAAAATACTGACTTCTACGCTGGCACAGCTCTCCGTCACTTGAGACACATGTGCAAGTCTGTTCTTAACAAAATAGATTGATCTTCGGGTCAGGAAGCTTCCCAATAGCTGGGCTCCTGACCCGAAGATCAATCTATTTTGTTAAGAACAGACTTGCGGTAATTAGTTTGCATGGGTAAACAGTAGGTCAACTAACAGGTATGGGCTCCAAACGACTGTCCTTCACATCCCTACTATGGGATCCCTAAATGTATTTCATATAAGCACTGTAATAAAACAAAGAGAGGCACTAATACATCCCACATTTACATAATTACAGTTGCTGGGCAGTGGGGAAGTCCTGCCTTCTAATATGGAAATCCTTGTGATGTTACATGAGGACACTGCTGAGGATTTCTGTCATAATGAGGAAGCACTTGTGCTGTAGCTGCTTAATATGACGTCTCTGTACAGAGATTACAGAGGGGAATGGTTCCTGGCCTGCACACTATACAGGCACATGCCACTAACTATAATAGATGAGTACTATTGTCCAGCAGGACTTATATATAATTCAGTACATAAATCATAAAGAGCAATAGAGATGTTATTGAATACTTTGACTGAAATGATTGTAATTAGCTTGCTGTTAATTTGTATCACAATCAGTCTTTTCAATTAACAGATTTTTCTCGATTACCAGGAAATTAATTACCCTTGAAATTGAGAATAAATGCTTATTTAAACAGCATGTGGGGAGCATCGCTCTCTATAAGCTCCCCCTATGCTGTCGCACAAGACAGGATGGATCAGAATGGGAGATAGTAGAGTTGGCCCACGGATAGTGGTAATGATGATGCTGCCATCATAGCTTGCCTTGTGATGGCATGTAGCCAATGCACGGTAACCATCAATGATTATTTGGGGTACATATGTAGTCAATGCCAGAAATTCGTACATGTGCAAATTTGCTATGCTGTGGACACTGCTTCCAGGTGTGCACAGCTGCAGTGAAAAACACACCATTGGATGAGCATTAGAAAAAGGCATGCAATGGTTGGCAACCTTGGCATTGAATGGACAAAACATTTCTATTAAGCCAGAAACATTGATGATTGGCAACCATTGGCTTCCAATGTCCAGGGGAGGAGATGGGATAGAGAGAGGGAAGGGATGGGTCAGAGTGGAGGGAGGTGGGATGGAGTTGGGCAGTGCAGCATGCAGCCAGTCTCTGAGTCTATAGCTTACTTACTCATAGAAATACAGGGAACAGGGAACCTTTTTGTTTTAAGTACAAATTGTAAAAGAAAAATTTGAGAGAGAACTTACAGATTTTAAACCAGGAAATCTGGAACTTGATGTTACACTTATCAGCAAAGCTATGCTCTGCAAAAGTGCTGGACTGTTTTTTTAAAGAGTTTAACAGGAACTACATGATGTTGTCTCGAACATGGACATGCAATGAGAGCGAAATCTGTGTGGCCGGCGTTTGTATAGGAGGAGCCACACGTGAGGAGTATCGCTGTACATTGATGGGGGCAAGAGGAGGAAGGATCTGTGCCGAGAGGCTGACAGGAGAAAATAAATGAAAGGTGAAAAAAAAAACAGTAAAAGGAAGATCAAGAGAAGTTGTAAGAAAGGAGACAGTACAATCCAGCATCGCGGCACTGCGATGTAATGATATACATATATGATATATGGTAATGATCGCACATCGATGATAAGTCAATACCTTCTTTAAGATTTAATTCAATTAGGGGCACATTGTGGGCTCTGCCCGTTATGTGCTGTTGTAAGGGTGATGGAACATTAGTAACTCTCCCCTAAATTGCCCGATTTTGCCCCTTAATTGCACAGTTAATTTCAAAGACCCTAAGGGTGTATATTTAAATATGAACTTTAGGCGCTACATTAAGTGCAGCTGACGTGCGCACAGCATCTAAAGCATCGCTCCGAAGCAAATTGACCCCTTTAAGTAATTATTTCACAATTTCTCTAGACCCCAAAAAAATCCTAACATTTCCATTTATTAAGTAATTGACTCCAGACAACTTAATAATTAATAACTACATAAATGGTTCTAAAAACTGAATAGCCATTAAAATGTATTATATGCATAAACTGAAAGAAAAAAAAATTGTATTTCATATTTCAATAAATATTATTACTAACGGAATACCTAATAGTCACTGCACAGCTTCTCAAACCTTGTAATCAGGCTGGACACGGTCTCCTTTCCTTTTCCACATTGATCTTTACATGGAACTTTTTATCACAGCAACCACTGAAAATTCAGCTTTGCAAAAATATAACATCGCAAATGGAAATAGGATTTGCAGAGATTTAGCACTTACAGTAGGGGGAGATTTATCAAAGCTTGAAGAGAGATAAAGTACCAATCAATCTGCTTTTAACTGTCACTTTACAGGCTGTGTTTGAAAAATGACAGGAGCTGATTGGTTGGACCTATATCTCTGTCTACTTTATATCTCTCCAAGCTTTGACAAGTGTCGGAAATTATAATGTCATCAAAAG
The DNA here is from genome assembly GCA_031769625.1 of Taudactylus pleione. Lineage (NCBI taxonomy): Eukaryota > Metazoa > Chordata > Amphibia > Anura > Myobatrachidae > Taudactylus > Taudactylus pleione. The sequence goes on along the minus strand of JAUIMM010000368.1, from coordinate 6,770,975 downwards.
TAATGCAGCACCATCTATTGTCGGACTGGGGCATGAAGGATCCATCGGGGAAATGCCACTCTGGCCAAACCCCACAAAGGGGTTTGGCCAGCCACAATCGGATGTGCTCAATCACCAGGGCGGAGAGTCCAGTTATTGGAGCAGCATGGTCAGCTCAATGGAGGAAACGATTACTACAGAACAACTGGATAAAGATTTCAGGGGCTCACAAAACGTCTGTCCCCATGGTCTAAAATTAAGAGCATAGTGACTCAAGCACGAAAGAGAGAGCCTTAAAAGTAACTAAGGCAGTCAAGACTAATTCCATCATAAAAGGAATATTAGTTTAATATGCACCCAAATACAATACAAACAGGTAGCATCCAAGTGACCACCATACACTATACAGAGCATGCCAGTGACTGTCATATAGTATACAGACATCACAGTGACCGCTATACAGTACACAGAGCATACCAGTGACCACCATACAGTACAAAGAGAATCCCACTGACCGCCATAAAATGCTCAGAACAACCCAGTGACTGTTAGCATTTATGCTAGGCTGTTTTAGCGAGCATCGCACCATGCCTCATTTCAAAAGGGCAGAATTTGCCCCGCCCCCCTTGGTGGTGCCCACTAAAACAGCCTGTGGGTATCATCACCACCCGAGGGCCGCAGTGTATTGTGGGTGGGCAGAGACTACGGTAAAGCAATTAGTGTTTGGATCTGGACCCTGCCCCTTGCAGGGTGACGGGCAGGGTTCTGAGGCAGTGGGGCTCACCAGGGCCACAGGCCACTGTAAAGCTAGTCCAACCCTAGCTAGAATTATGAACTACTAACGTGGTTAAATGTCCTGCTGTGAGTTTGCGCACAATTTTGGAAACACTGTCTTAACGTGTAATATATACGTTAATATTTACCAAGTAATATTCCTTCCATTAGTTTTGTAAATGTTTAATTACGTAATATATTTAATGTTATTTTGAGTTTATTTAATAGTCTGCAGTGTACCACAGGATGGAGACCTTGGGAGGTAAAGTGGCTGTTTTTGCGCTGTATTTGCGCAAAGCTGCAGACGTCATATTTACTATGTTATGCTAATTGGATTTTCCGTTCAACTGAGGATCCGTGCGTCTGCAAGCCCACTGATTTCATGCCAACCCCCACAAGTGTTATCATTAGTATCGGCATTGGCACCAGCCCCATGCTAAGTGCCATGCGGTTGACACAGAGCTTAAAATACATGCCCATGACATTCCCTCAAGTCAGGACAGGTCTGTGTGATTGCATCGTCGACACCTAGAGCCTAGCGCTCGCAAGTGGGTCGATGTTGCCCAAGTGCACATGCGCATGACGGAGGCGGCTCCCTCGTGCGCATGCGCGAGACCCGAATAACGACGGCCAAGCCGTCATTATGGGTCTCGCACCAAAGGGGGCGTGCTGTCGATGGTGATTGACAGCACGCCCCCTTTGGTGGGCGTGCCGGGGGCGTGGCTGCCCAGACGGAGGCGTTCCCATGGGAACGCCTACCGTCTGGGGCCGGCCCCACTAACATCACTAGTGATGTCAGTTAGAGTGCTTTTGACTCTGATAGAGCCAAAAGCACTCCAGGGCTTGCGGCAGACGAGACCCTACCACAAGGGTCTCATCGCAAGCCCGATGGTCGCGATGGTCTTGACCATCGCGACCATCATTTTGGCCGCTCGCTATAGCTGTGGGAGGCCGCTCCAAAAAGTAAGAGGGACGGCCCTGATTCAGAGCGAGCGCTCTGTCAGAGCGTCCGGCTCTGAATCAGGGCCCTAGTTCCCGCCCCAAAATGCCTAATTAAACGGAAAGACAGATCCGGCAACGATCCGTCTGACACAGAATAGGAAGAGACGTTATATGCTAATACTTGCCATTTTCATTTGTGCATAAAGATCCGTCTCACTCAGAATCGGCACTCAGCAGCAGGTAAACAATCTAGTGCACATATATTACACAGATAATAGGAGAAACAACAACTGGGGAAAGGAGTGGTCTTAAAAAAAGAAATGGACAAGGCCAATATAGAACTTGTTAATGCAATCATCAATCTCTTTTCCAAACGTAATGAAATAATGACAATAATAACACAAATAATAATGACAATAATATAATAAGAAATTACTAACGGTGTACAAATAAAATCTGTCTTTCCAGTTTTATCTACATGTAATTACCTGCTATTAGAAAATAAAGAGATAAGATAAAAGTCCCTGGCAGTGGCGTAAGTTTGGAGGGTGCAGTTGCTATGGGGCCCCGCCACTAGGAGTCCCAGCAAGCAATCTGATCCTTTTCTTTTTTTTCAAATTTTTTTTTTTTAAAGATAATTTCAATATAATTTTTATTATTTTAGTGAAAGTTTATTTAAAGATCCGTTTGGGTCTCACCGGGAGTCCCAGACTGAGGAGAGCGAGAGTCGCTCGCAAGATGCCAAAGGCTCGCAAGATGATGCGTCATCATCACGCGAGTCCGGAAGCAGTGCAGGAGAAGCCGGCGTTGGACTCTGACAAACCAGAAGGACTCCCGCTGCCGACGACGGTGAGTACATTCCAGTCCCCCCCTCCCCCAGTGCCGTCTTGAGTCCCGACTCTACATTACTCTCCCCGCTACTGCTGCAGACAGATGGACAGACACACTCCTGAGTCCTGCTGCTGACCTGAACAATAAAATCCCCTCCCGCTGCTGCCAGTGAGGTGCTATGAGGTGAGGGGAGTGAGGTGCTACAGAGTGAGGGGAGTCACTGTCAGCGAGGTGCTACAGAGTGAGTGGAATGAGGTGTCTGGTGCTACATGGTGAGGGGAGTGACTCAGTGAGAGGTGTTATGAGGTGTGGGGGGAGTGAGGTGCTACAGGGTGAAGGAAGTCAGTGAGGTGCTACAGGGTGAGGGAAGTCAGTGAGGTGCTACAGGGTGAGGGAAGTCAGTGCAGTGCTACAGGGTGAGGGGAGTCAGTGCGGTGCTACAGGGTGAGTGGAGTCAGTGAGGTGCTACGGGGTGAGGGAAGTCAGTGAGGTGCAACGGGGTGAGGGAAGGCAGTGCGGTGCTACGGAGTGAGGGAAGTCAGTGCGGTGCTACAGGGTGAGGGAAGTCAGTGAGGTGCTACAGGGTGAGGGAAGTCAGTGAGGTGCTACAGGGTGAGGGAAGTCAGTGAGGTGCTACAGGGTGAGGGAAGTCAGTGAGTTGCTACAGGGTGAGGGAAGTCAGTGAGGTGCTACAGGGTGAGGGAAGTCAGTGAGGTGCTACAGGGTGAGGGAAGTCAGTGCGGTGCTACAGGGTGAGGGAAGTCAGTGCGGTGCTACAGGGTGAGGGAAGTCAGTGCGGTGCTACAGGGTGAGGGAAGTCAGTGAGGTGCTACAGGGTGAGGGAAGTCAGTGAGGTGCTACAGGGTGAGGGAAATCAGTGAGGTGCTACAGGGTGAGGGGAGTCAGTGATGTGCTACAGGGTGAGGGGAGTCAGTGCAGTGCTACAGGGTGAGGGAAGTCAGTGATGTGCTACAGGGTGGGGGGAGTCAGTGAGGTGCTACAGGGTGAGGGAAGTCAGTGCAGTGCTACAGGATGAGGGGAGTCAGTGATGTGCTACAGGGTGAGGGAAGTCAGTGAGGTGCTACAGGGTGAAGGGAGTCAGTGAGGTGCTACAGGGTGAGGGAAGTCAGTGAGGTGCTACAGGGTGAGGGGAGTCATTGAGGTGCTACAGAGTGAGGGGAGTCAGTGCGATGCTACATGGTGAGGGGAGTGACTCAGTGAGAGGTGCTATGAGGTGTGGGGGGAGTGAGGTGCTACAGGGTGAGGGAAGTCAGTGAGGTGCTACAGGGTGAGGGAAGTCAGTGAGGTGCTACAGGGTGAGGGAAGTCAGTGAGGTGCTACAGGGTGGGGGAAGTCAGTGAGGTGCTACAGGGTGGGGGAAGTCAGTGAGGTGCTACAGGGTGGGGGAAGTCAGTGAGGTGCTACAGGGTGAGGGAAGTCAGTGAGGTGCTACAGGGTGAGGGAAGTCAGTGAGGTGCTACAGGGTGAGGGAAGTCAGTGCGGTGCTACAGGGTGAGGGAAGTCAGTGAGGTGCTACAGGGTGAGGGGAGTCAGTGATGTGCTACAGGGTGAGGGGAGTCAGTGAGGTGCTACAGGGTGAGGGAAGTCAGTGAAGTGCTACAAGGTGAGGGAAGTCAGTGATGTGCTACAGGGTGGGGGGAGTCAGTGAGGTGCTACAGGGTGAGGTAAGTCAGTGTGGTGCTACAGGGTGAGGGAAGTCAGTGCGGTGCTACAGGGTGAGGGAAGTCAGTGAGGTGCTACAGGGTGAGGGAAGTCAGTGAGGTGCTACAGGGTGAGGGAAATCAGTGAGGTGCTACAGGGTGAGGGGAGTCAGTGATGTGCTACAGGGTGAGGGGAGTCAGTGAGGTGCTACAGGGTGAGGGAAGTCAGTGCAGTGCTACAAGGTGAGGGAAGTCAGTGATGTGCTACAGGGTGGGGGGAGTCAGTGAGGTGCTACAGGGTGAGGGAAGTCAGTGCAGTGCTACAGGGTGAGGGAAGTCAGTGCGGTGCTACAGGGTGAGGGGAGTCAGTGAGGTGCTACAGGGTGAGGGAAGTCAGTGATGTGCTACAGGGTGAGGGGAGTCAGTGAGGTGCTACAGGGTGAGGGAAGTCAGTGATGTGCTACAGGGTGGGGGGAGTCAGTGAGGTGCTACAGGGTGAGGGAAGTCAGTGCAGTGCTACAGGATGAGGGGAGTCAGTGATGTGCTACAGGGTGAAGGGAGTCAGTGAGGTGCTACAGGGTGAGGGAAGTCAGTGATGTGCTACAGGGTGAAGGGAGTCAGTGATGTGCTACAGGGTGAGGGGAGTCAGTGCAGTGCTACAAGGTGAGGGAAGTCAGTGATGTGCTACAGGGTGGGGGGAGTCAGTGAGGTGCTACAGGATGAGGGAAGTCAGTGCAGTGCTACAGGATGAGGGGAGTCAGTGATGTGCTACAGAGTGAAGGGAGTCAGTGAGGTGCTACAGGGTGAGGGAAGTCAGTGAGGTGCTATAGGGTGAGGGAAGTCAGTGAGGTGCTACAGGGTGAAGGGAGTCAGTGAGGTGCTACAGGGTGCGGGAAGTCAGTGCAGTGCTACAGGGTGAGGGAAGTCAGTGAGGTGCTACAGGGTGAAGGGAGTCAGTGAGGTGCTACAGGGTGCGGGAAGTCAGTGAGGTGCTACAAGGTGAGGGGAGTCAGTGAGGTGCTACAGAGTGAGGGGAGTCAGTGCGGTGCTACATGGTGAGGGGAGTGACTCAGTGAGAGGTGCTATGAGGTGTGGGGGGAGTGAGGTGCTACAGGGTGAGGGAAGTCAGTGAGGTGCTACAGGGTGAGGGAAGTCAGTGAGGTGCTACAGGGTGAGGGAAGTCAGTGAGGTGCTACAGGGTGAGGGAAGTCAGTGAGGTGCTACAGGGTGGGGGAAGTCAGTGAGGTGCTACAGGGTGGGGGAAGTCAGTGAGGTGCTACAGGGTGAGGGAAGTCAGTGAGGTGCTACAGGGTGAGGGAAGTAAGTGAGGTGCTACAGGGTGGGGGGAGTCAGTGAGGTGCTACAGGGTGAGGGAAGTCAGTGAGGTGCTACAGGGTGAAGGAAGTCAGTGAGGTGCTACAGGGTGAGGGAAGTCAGTGAGATGCTACAGGGTGAGGAAGTCAGTGCAGTGCTACAGGGTGGGGGAAGTCAGTGAGGTGCTACAGGGTGAGGGGAGTCAGTGAGGTGCTACAGGGTGAGGGGAGTCAGTGCAGTGCTAGATGGTGATGGGAGTGACTCAGTGAGAGGTGCTATAAGGTGTAGGGGCAGTGAGGTGCTACAGGGTGAGGGAAGTCAGTGAGGTGCTACAGGGTGAGGGAAGTCAGTGAGGTGCTACAGGTGAGGGGAGTCAGTGCAGTGCTACAGGGTGAGGGAAGTCAGTGAGGTGCTACAGGGTGAGGGGAGACAGTGAGGTACTACAGGGTGAGGGAAGTCAGTGAGGTGCTACAGGGTGAGGGAAGTCAGTGCGATGCTACAGGGTGAGGAAGTCAGTGCGGTGCTACAGGGTGGGGGAAGTCAGTGAGGTGCTACAGGGTGAGGGGAGTCAGTGAGGTGCTACAGGGTGAGGGAAGTCAGTGCAGTGCTACAGGGTGAGGTAAGTCAGTGATGTGCTACAGGGTGAGGGAAGTCAGTGAGGTGCTGCAGGGTGAGGGGAGTCAGTGAGATGCTACAGGGTGAGGGGAGTGAGTGAGGTGCTATAGGGTATGGGGAGCGAGGTGCTACAGGGTGAGGGGAGTCAGTGAGGTGCTACAGGGTGAGGGGCACTGTGGTGGATGCCTGACTTGGGTAGGGGGGGGGCTTAGGAATTTGCTATGAGCCCACAAAGTTCTAGTTAGGCCACTGTCCCTGGATTTTACTTTATACATTATTCAGTAAGTGCAATAATGGTTCATTTTGGAATAGTAGGGGACATCTATAAAAGTAATGAATTCAATATAATGGATCACAGAATAGCACCGTATGTAGGATGATGGATGTGCAGGGGATTTTCATTCTTTGCGCCCTTTCATCATTCTATAAGTGGGTTAAGCTGTAACATAATGGGGGTGTTTGGTGGGTCCCATGTCACAATATTTCTAAAACATAAACAGTACATACTATCAAAATTTTTAAAAACTAGCACTACTAAGATACATGTTCTATCGGTCAGGCGTAGGCAAGAACATGTAGAGCACAAGTACAGCAGTCACCTTTACCTCTACACTCTCATAACAGTACTAAGGGTAAATTAGTGTCTTGAGCAGTGGTGGAACTACAGTTGTTGCTGAGGTGCAGTGGATAAGGGGCTTGGAGGTGAGGAGACCTGGCAAAGCCCCTGCTCCCCCTTAAAGCACTCAATCTGCTTTTAAAAGCAGAGAGAAGAGAACACTTCTAAGCATGCTATGCCAGAAGGCTAAAATGGCATCCCCGGGCCTCTAAACAGTTTGTTATTGGGCCTGGCTTTAAACAATTTAAAAGTCACAGTGCCATAGGCGTGAACAGGGGGTGTGCAAGATGTGTGCCCACGCAGCTCCAACCCCTACCTAAAGCGTCTCCTCCTGAGTCCCTACATCTCAGCCGGGTCTCAGGGGAGAGGTAGACTCTTTTTGAATCCAATATGGCTGATGTGAAAATGCTGTATCCAAAATACATCATTGTAACACTGACCAACTTGGATTTCAAATTGGGCTGCCTATTCCCTGGAAGCCAGCAACAGTGGGAAGGGCACAACAGCACTAACTGCCCCCTATGTAAGGTGAGTAGTGCATGTGCTGGGGGCGAGCATGTGGGGTAGTGTATGTCCTGGGGGGTGTGGGGTCAGGCGGTAAGTGTATACCCTGGGGGGCACGTTAGCCTGTGTCTGGGGTGGCGGGATATTGTCACACACACTCCTTGCCCAGGGCCTGTGCACGCCTATGCAGAATTCAATTGGATAGGTGATGTGTTTAGGGCATTACCTGATCGGATGGTGCTGACTGTCTAGAGAAGAATGGAGGTTGCTCTGAAAACACCCCCTTTACATGCCTTTTTACAGTAGCACTAAATAATGAAATAAAAAAGGATAAAAACCATCTAATGGCAAACGTAATGGAGGGAAGAAAGCCAAAAATATTTCTCAATCTAGAAAAAATATTCTCAAATGCAGTATAAGTACATGATTATGCCCCTCATGCCTATAATTTCCACTCAGTTTAACATAACAAATGATGTAGACAGTGGACATTTAATTAAATATTAACTTCCTTTGCCACAATTAATTTTTAATGATTTCCACCAGAGTTCCCAATTTAAGTACATAGATTTATGCAAAACATCCTGTTGGATGTATATAAACTCTTTATCATGATATATCATTCATCAGTATAAATGATAAAGCTTCATATGAAATAACAATAAGACATAAAGCATTACTCCGTACATGCAAAAGAAATAGAAATACATCATATAATATTAAAAAAAAAGTAACTTGACAATATAACAATGTCATTGTTCTCTTTACACAGTGTGATTTCAATAGATGTATGAAAAGGGATTTTTCATCCTAGAAAAATTATTAATCACTACTATTGAAGTAAAGAGAAGAAAAGTAGGAAAGCAATATGCTTTATTTTTAACTAGAAAGAAAAATAAATAATGGATAATATTTTCAAATCCCTGAGCAGTAAATTACAAATAAACATGCAGAGGGAGATGTACTAAGCCTTGGAGAGAGGTAAAGCGGGGAGAGATAAATTACCAACCAATCAGTTCCTAACTGTCATTTTCCGGGACCGCTAGAAGCTGATTGGTTGGTACTTTATCTGCCCCCACGTTATCTCTCTCCAAGGCTTAGTACCCCTTAGTGTGAAAATAAATTATTTTTTTTGTGATTTGTCTTTTTCACTTTGTTTCCAATTAATAACATTTTCCTATTATTATTTTTATTACTCTTTACTATGCTGAATATGAGGCTGAGATTAATCTATAGTTTTTATGGAACAGAACTTAAACAACAAAACGGTTAGCAATAAATTATATAATATAGAGCATAAATATGATACCACAAACATGTTCAAATTATATATTTATCAATATGATAAATTCAGAAATCTTTAGATGCTACTTTTGTGAAGGGCTCCTTAAATCCTGGCTCAACAAATCAAAACACCTTGACATGAGATTTGTTCAGTCCATAAAAGCCAATTCACTTTAGCTGCCAAATGCTAGAAAAATCTTACAACACGATATATGAACAAGTCTGCTTTTAAGATCAATACGTTTCTTGAGCTAGAACTTTAGCATCCAAAATCCTCTAAATTCCTGAACACATTGCATAGGACAAATCATTTATCCAAAAATTAGACTTCTGATACACCTAGATTAGCTGGATTAGTTTGGATATAGAGAAACCCTATCTATAAAAAGCCTCTTCTCACTCCTTATAATTCTGGACGTTTCTGTACTTCATTAATGAAAATCACTGTTTCTTCCCTTGGTAATGAATATAATCATTTTATTGATCACATTTATACCGCACATTTGCTGCAGTACCACTGGTAAACAGATCATCACTTTGTTTAATTTGGTAGGGAATTACAATGAAGGAACGGGATGTAGTTATGAGACATCGGACTCCCGACAAGGGATTTAAGACAGGCGTCGAAATGCCGACACCTATCTTAATCCTGACACCGGAACGCAGAGGATGCCAGCCTGGACGAAGGTAAGTCCAGGGGACCCTTAGCGTTAGCTGCGGGAGAGGGAGGCAGATTAGGTTTAAGCACCCCTAGGGGGGGGGGTTAGGGTTAGGCACCCCCAGGGAGAGATTAAGGTTAGGCACCCACCCTGGGAGGGCTAGGTTCAGGGAGCGGTAAGAGGAGGTTAGGGTTAGGCACCCCCGGGGGGAGGTTAGGGTTAGGCACCACCGGGGGTAAGTTAGGGTTAGGCACCACTAAGAGAGGGTTACAGTACTTACCTGCCTCTGTCGGGATCTTCATCCTGTCGGGCATCCGCTGTCGTGATTTGAAACAGTGGCTAAACAACTGCCAGTATTTCAATCCCATTACGAAGGAACATATGAAAAATAGGAAAAGAATGAATCGTATCCCTTTAAACTGTCCCTACTGTAATTTCTATTGAATTTATGGGCCAAAACATGGAATATTGGTTTATCTTACAAAATTGTTGTTTCCACTGTAAAGGTGCCCACACATATAGCGACATTTTACACGATTTGGCCGATTTCGACGAATCGTGACGACGAATCGGGTAATAAAAGTACAAATCGTGAGTTTATACTCACGAGCACGATGCCGATGCGCGTCCCCGCTCGTCGTATATCGCATCTTCTGATCTACCGTGCTGCAGGGCAGATTAGCCAATCTGGGATACAATGCATTGGCTGCAAGATAGATCTTTAGTCAGATTGGACATTTTTAACTCCAAATCGTGATCACGACGGCAAGGGAGCTCCCATGAAAGTTCATTAGGAAACTGGCCATAAAATCGTATCGTGAGCACATCGGTATATGTGTGGGCACCTTAGGGGGTCTATTTATCAATTAATATTTGCGGGATAAGCGCAAATATTAAGTTTCCCCCGAACATATGTACACAGGGGACTGTGCTGATATTGTAGTCTCACATTTTTCAATTGCAAAAGCAGTCCCCATAGGTTTCTAGGGTTGATTTATTGCGGAATGTACCAAGCTCCAGAATGAGAAGCCATTGTAGCCTATGGGCTAATTACCACATCATTTACCAGGAGAACCGGCATGCACAGTAGAGCACCGTGGTCCCGAAGAAGAAGGGATGGGATCACATTAGGGTTCACTACTCTTACACACTGCAGGGACATTTCAGAAATCATTCATTTCTTATTGCAGCGAATAGCGGAGATAATAAAATTGTAATTATTAGGTTTAGGAACCGATAATTAATAAACATGCCCCTAAGTGTCAGGAACAGTTGAGCCATCTGGAGTACACAGCATTTATTAACATTTCTTCTCTACATGTGCAACACATTATAATTACAAATATCACATGCAAAATTGCAGCATGTTGAATTAATTTACCTAAATTCCAATAAGGTACCTTTCTTTACTATAGCCTCTACAATTTCCAGGGAAACTCCCATGTTTTAAAGCTCTGTTCCCCAGAATTTTGTCCCTGAAAGGTCCCTAATATTCTTGCAATCTGTTCTTATTCACTCTGCTTTATAAGTTAGTATTGACACTGAGGAATATTTAAGATGCAAAAACAAAATATTGCAATTAAATTAAGTAAACATGATATGCTGGAAGCAGTAGTGCTCCAAGGTCCACTGAAATACATAGTATCACGTCTGACCTCCTTAGATCCACAGGCTCAGGGGTTTCTCTGCAAATTATTATAAAGTCTTGGCAAGTGTGTGATATTTCATGGAAATTGTCACCATTACTGTTTAGAACATGGAATAATGTGTATCAGGTTTATGTTCCTAGAAGATAGTAAAAGTCTATCATTACCATGGTTGGTTATGCAGATACAGTACAACATGCTGTGGAAAATGATAGAACTACAATTTTATGTGTTATAGGTTTCTAGAAATGGCTCATATTTTGCACATCTATGAACACAAATGGCAAAATACAATTAATACTGCACTTATACACTTTCTAAACTGTTCTGCAATATAGGCAATTTGTCTTATTCAAAATGTGGGCACCAAATTTTCACACATTTGGCTGGTGAAATTTAGGCTTAAGTATTCTCAGTCCTACCCCAAACCTCACCACCCAGCAGAGTAATGACCATTGTTGTTCTAGTGCTATTCATTTAGTGCTTGAACAACTTCTGAGTATGTATTTAATTGAGTGCAGACTAGCGAAACTCAAATATTATAAAACTGGAACTTTTAAACAGCTTGTTCTGTTGTGATATCGCAATTCTGGCAAAATGACACATACATTTAATTAAAATCTAGCTAAAATGTGCATAATATTACACACAATAATATAAAGGGACTTTTCATAGTCGAGCACCTTCAGTGTAATGTAACAGATTTTGCCTAGGAGGCTCCAGCTGGAAAATAAAAGCTTTCCTGCGGTAACACTTATAAGTTAATAGCCAGTGTCACTTTAACATCTTCACAGGAACATCAGGAGTCTGTTGTAAAGGAATGAAACTAAACACATAATCGGAGAGATCTCATCTGACTTGTATCTCACATTACATCACATGTCTGTGTTTGCTATTTTACAGTACATAGGACCCTTATCATTTAGCACCATGTGTGTTGTGTTCCTCAGCAAGAGAGCTTTCTACACTGGCTGCTAAAACCATTTTCTCACGCTATCAACATTGTATTGTAAATTATATAAGTTTCAAATAACTGAGATAGATAGATAGATAGATAGATAGATAGATAGATAGATAGATAGATAGATAGATAGATAGATAGATGATAGACACACACTTATCCTTAGAATTAACCAGTTTTGACATAATGCGAAATAAAAATCAGTTTAATGAAACATGGTGCTACTATACCAAACACTCAATTACTGTTTCACTACAACTGACTTTCTTCAGATCACATACAGATAGATATACTGTCCATTCTCACACACAGGACTGGTTGGAAGATTGTACACTACAGCAGAAGAAGAGAAGAGAACATAAACCTTACCTGAGCACACAGCGATGGCAAGGTGTCTGCGTTGGTTGGCTTGCAAGTGTCTAATAGTGACGCAGGAGTGTCTAACAGATCTTTCGCAGACTGGTTCTGCACCTCCAGATTCATGACTAGCCCTTTCTGGTCTGCACACTTCCAGCTTGTAGTGACAGCCTCCCTTACAGCTATTACATTAGCAATACAGAAGGATGGAACGTGAGGCAGAGGCACTGTTGCTTCTCTCTACGTGAAAGAAATGATTAATCTGAGGTGGCGAGGCTATTCCACAGATTCTCAGGTCTGTGATCAGGATTCTGACATAGAATCTTTCTATACAGTACTAATTGTATTGCTGCAATGTAGACAGCTTTCCAGCTCGGAGCCAGGCAATAAGGAAGTACAGTATATAGAAGATACCACATGTTATCTATTATCATTGTCAGATAACCAAAACAATAGCTAAACAGGGGAAGTGTTAAATGTAAATAAGTAATAATGGTCTTTATCTTATACAGGAAGGTGTTAAGCAGCTAAAGAAAACCTGGATTCTATGAAAGCTTTCTTGAAAAATGCCTTGCTTTAACTACAATGTGTAAACATTATGGATTTGGTGGTTTATCATTTATTTAGGTGACAGAAGTGGCGCTAATGCTGAAATGACAGTTTAATATTGTATGACTGGTTATGGATTGCATACATGTGCGAGGCTCTGCGTTTCATCCAAAATGATTCAGAAAAATAATGAAACATTATAAATGGTACTAGCTGCACAATTCCTATAGCTCAGAATGCCTGAAGGGATTCCCTCGTCTTTGGGTTTTCAGCAGGTATAAATGTGACAAATCATTTTAGGATGCCTTTAGTAAAGTGACTATGAAGCTCAATGGTAAGCAACTGGGTCTGTCTCAAAACTTACCATTGTGACTAAATTGGATGCAATTTGGATGCTTTCCATTTGGATTCTGATGCATAGCTTTACTGGGACTTGCATGAACCACCATACTATAAATGCATACCTCCATATTTGGTGGCAGATTCCCATTGAATTCACTGTCGGCTCACACAGTGCTCATAAGAGCACTTAGGGTGCATACACACCTGTACGATATCGTCCGATTTAGCCAAATCGGAACGACAAATTGGGCATATCGTGCAGTGTGTATGTCCAATTCGCGCACACCCACGGTCGCATGCGATATCGTGCGATTGGCTGTGCTGCACAGTCAATCATACGATATCGCATGTGAGCCTGTACAAGTTAATGAAGGACAGAACAGTGATTGTTCTGTCTTTCATTACATTACAAGTGTGTACTGGCAATCATGCGATGTCCAGGGTGAAGACAAATCGCCATGAACATCGGCACGATTACCAGTCATTTAGATGTGTACCCAGCCTTACAGTAGCCTGACTTCTTCTTGTACCTCCATAGAGGGCAAGAAGAAATCAGCTAGAGACACAATCCCGCAAAGCCACCAGAAACTGTTCCAGTAGAAGTTTGTGGGTACTTGAATCGGTATACAATCGGGAAGCCGGCTGTCTTAATACCAGCAGCCGGCTTCCTGACTGTCATATCCCGGCGAGGGTGAAATGCCGGGCGTCTAGATGTAGACGCCTGACATTTCCCCGACGCCGGGAGATCGGTGCCCGGCATCCCGATCGAAGGGATGCCGCGCGCCGCGTGCGGACAGCCGCGAGGGGGGGGGGGGAGGGTTAGGTTTAAGGCACCCAGGGGGGACTTCGGGTTAGGCACCCCCTGGGAGGGTTAGGCTAGGGGGAGGGAGGGTTAGGCACCCCCGGGGGGGATTTAGGGTTAAGCAGCGGGGAAGGGGGGGTTAGGGTTAGGCACTTAGAGGGTTAGGCACTTGGGGAGGAGGTTAGGGTTAGGCACCCCTAAGGAGGGTTAGGGTTAGGGGGTTAGGTTAGTCAATACTTACCTATCGACGATCGGGATTTACAGCGCTGTCGGGCTTCCGCTACCAGGAACTCTGCTTTGGTCGGCCAGGCGCTGTTGGGAATCGAACCGCCGGCCATGCGGTTTCATACCGATTCCCTTGAATCAGCCCCGGCCCTTAATGTTGGGGAATCAGGGCAGGAGACAGTGCACCACCGCTTTGCACTAAAGAGAGCGTGACCACTTGTCAGAAGTGTGGCTATGCATCTCAGGGGCATGGCCAGCACTTCCTATGTACTGGACATCCTGTTTTCCCCATTACCGTCCTCAGTAAACATCCATTATACTGTATGTCATGCCACACATTGTCACTGCTGCTTCGATAGGCAGAGCAGCAATGCACCGGATAAACCTCCCGATGGCCATCTAGAGTGAGATAAAGTTGTCTCAATCGAGATAGAGCATTCCTATCCGGACAGTCCGACTAAAGCGGCGCAGTTGGGATGTATGCTATTGGCTTATGTGTAATACTGGCCACCCATGCTGCTATGTCACTTTCAGATTCATCAGTCTGAGAGCACTGACACTCATTTCCCTTGCTGAAAAGAGTCATTGCTGAATTTCATGGATGTGGCTTCATACATCAAATAAAATATATTAATATATTAATTATTAAATACAACTCCCATCAGTACACAAAGCACAGTCTCATCTGATGAAGTACACTTTTAGTAGATATTAGATAATGCACAAAGCAGAGCCAGAGCCCATTTTGAGTGACCAGCCCTATCTGATGACCTTTTTACATAACTGATCCAAACTAGTACAAATGACTCCTGACCCAAACCCAGGTTAATGTCACTACCCACCAGTAAGTTCTACTCAGGACTAACCACTAAGCAGGGACATGCATCACACAATGCAGCTGTCAGTGATATAATTTGGAGGCAGTTACATCGGTGGATATACATGAGATTCCCTGTCTTTTGGGTTTATGTATTGGCAGCTATGCACTTAATAACAATTTAAAGCAAAGGAAATGATCAGTTATACAAATGGTGCTGTTGGTAGAACCTATGGTGTTGATAGCTGTCAACAGTGTGCGATGGAGGTAGGTCCACACAGCAGAAAACTTAACCAGGCTTTTTGGTTTATTAACTGGCAGATAACAAAAGGCAAGGAGACACAGGGTTAATGCAGGTATGCAGATACAACAGTTAGAAGCAGATACAATCAGGAGCTTATGAGGTTAATGCATACTTACCTATTCTCTTGGGACCTGGAAAAGCAGGCAAGTCTCCCGGACGGCCGCCTACCCCCTGACCCCAAAGCTGAATCATGTTATGATGGCCCCGCCCCCTGCTTCACAATGCCAGTAATCTTTGCACTGTGCAGCGGGGGAGGGGACATAGGGCCTTATTCAGAGCCGCTCGCTATTTGCGGTCGTTCGTTCTAAAACAAGGGATGGCTATTCATATGACCCGTTCGCTAATTACGGTCTGTTCACGCCTCTAAGTCTGAACGAGCGAGCAAAACTTGCGGTTGTAATTTTGAAAAAAACGCCCCCTGGCCGCTCGCATCCTACGTCATGTCCGCTATTTATTAGATTAATCGAGTACATCGAACAGCATATGAACTGCTCTCTATTCTTGTGGCTGGTTTTTTCAACCGCTATTTTGCGAGCAGTTCGGAGTAAAAAAAAACCAAGTGACGTGGTTAGTGACGCTGCTGTATTAATTATGCACTCCCTTAAAACGCCCGTTTTGACCTTTAAGCACGCCTGCGATCTAATTCCACACCCCCGTTTTCAAGCACCTTCCCCTGTTGCCACCCACATACGTCTTCCTCTGTCACTCAAAATAGCAGGCATTCGCTATATAGCGAACAAACGATTTTCGGCCGCACTGACTGGTTCGCGCATGCGTATTAAAATCCGTACGCATGCGCAGATGTGCGAACATCGGTCAGAACGAGCAAGCGGCCGCTTACAAGCGGCTCTGAATGAGGGCCATAATGCGATCGAGCAGTCACACCCCCTAATGCTGGGTAATGTCACTGACCTCGCCCCCGCTATGCCAGCCTGGTGCCCCATCCTGGAGGGCGCAGTCTCAATGTCGCCAACCCTGGGTTAATGCAGAAGGTGTGCTAAGATGGAGTAGCACACACCTGTATATACATCAGTGGTGGCAGTGGCTCTTTTACTGTAAGAGGTGGTGACATAGTGGTGTTTATAGTGCTGCACTCCCCTCCTAACAGCTGCAGAGGTCTAGACTGCAATGAGGAAGGAAATCTTCAGACTAAGATGAAGGTGATCAGTTTCAGGAATCTCACAAAAAATCCAGAAGAGCAGCATAAGGGCTTTATTGTGCCCTGTGCTGGCCACGCCCACTGAGCGCATGACCTCATTATGTCGTCCCTAGGGGGCAAGGCCACCAGCGCCGGGAATTACAGCACAGCCTGAATCATGCTCAGGATGTTTCGGGAGGCTGTATACGCTGCAGTGTGCATGTCTAGAGCATCCAAAGGACACTCCTGGTGGCACTGCATCAGCGATTCTGGCTGGAACAGCATCCTGCTAGCCAAATCCAGGGGCTGTAGGGCAGCAACAGTGCCGCCATGCCTCCATTGTAACATGATCACACCCTTAACGTGAAGCAAGTTCACCCTCCTGACGGATTTCAGGTGCCTCAATGCTAGGATGCTTTCTACATCAGGAAAAACATGCTTAACACCACACACATACAATAACAGCAAAAATACATACATGCTGAAAAAGTAAATAGTCCATGTTTTCATTTGCAAAACTAAAAAAAAAAAAAACTTCTAGGCTGTTCGGCGGTATATGGACTGTGTGACCAGATGGCCTCCAATCCTGTGTAAGTAGATTTTGCCAGAAGTCAGTGCTGCACCGCAAAGCCAATTTTTTGACCTGATGGAAAACCTGCTATCTTTTTAGATGTGGTTCTCATTGTTGAGATGGTGAAATCGCATGCATTTTCTGTATAATGTCTATATGAAATTGTTTGATTTACAGTTGAAAAGTTGATTGTCAAAACAGTATATTAACATTTTCACATACTTTTATAAAAATTAAGTGTCAGGGCCACTCATCAAGTTCCGAAAAAGCATTTTTTCCGGAACTTGATGGTGTACCTGAGATGGCGTTCAGCCCTCTATAATCTTCATAGGCTGCTGTTTACACGGCAGCCTGTGAAGATTTACATGCCAGCCACTCTGCTGTCCTGCTGTGTCTGCATTAGATCAGACACCCGCGCAAGGGAGGGGGAGGGCGGAAAAGACAACCGCGGGAGTGGCCAGATCGGACAGTCGTGGGGGGGGGGGGTTTGGGGCGGATTGCACACAGGAGGAGGAGGTGAGACACAGCACCCTCAGAACCTCACCAGTGGTACCACTGTGGGTCCCTCTATCACCACTAACCTTAAGCACCTCAAGCTGACAGGGGCTGGACACCGGGGAGGCGACTGAGGATGCGATGGGGAGATATGGGGGGGTAGTAGCTGTACATGGGGGGAGAGAGGATGCAGACTGGAGATGGACACCGGAGGGGAGATTAGAGATGCAGGCAGGAGTTGTACACTGGGGGAGGGGGGGATAGAGGATGCGGGCAGGTGCTGGACACTAGGAAGGAGGGAGATGGAGGATGCGGGCAGGAATCCGCGGGTACAGGTGTGTCCTCTTACATCCTTGCTAATTGTGCTACAAACGTGCGCACGCATCGCGCCATGCGATTACCCGCAGCAGCATACGCTATGGCGTGCACTGCGATCACACCATGCAATCCTGTGGAGTCGAGTGCGCTCGCGGGCACACGCCTCGCGCCATGTGTGGTGCTATTTGCCGCATACCCAGCAAAGATGTAGCAGGACACATCTGTAGCTGTCCAAACTACACTGCGGCCGCACGACCTCCCCCCAGTGTCCCTGCACACCAGCACAAGAGGACCTGAGGAGGGAGCCTTAGACAGCCCAAAGCCGCCGGAGGTAAGTAAACACAGCTGGTATGCACAAGCTGCTGTGTAAATGGCAGCTTGTGCATGGTATCGGATGCTGTACGCCATCTCAGGATGGTGTACAGTATCACTCACAAGTTCCGAAAAACAAATTATTTTTTAGAACTTGATGACTTACATAATTTCTACATCCCCATACTAAAGTATGGGGACTGTGGAAATTATCGGGGGAGAATCGTAACCAGGAGATGTCTGTGATATCTCCTGAGTTACAGGTATGATGAATGGCCCTGAACCTTAATTTTTACAAAAGTAGAGGAAAATTATAATTTTCACCCTCTTTTGTAGAAATTAAGGGATGATGAATAGACCACTAAAGGCTAAATTTCATATACAGATGTATCAGAGCACAATGGTGACAGTCACCTTCATCAAGTTAATTGGCAGCAGGCCTACACACATATATGTAAGTATACAGACATACAACTCCTAAAATTAATTTTAAAGAGTCAGGTTAGTCTACTTAAGACAATATGCAAAGGGTAAAATTAGTAGTGAACAGTTTCTGTGTGATGTTTGCTGCAAACCATATGTCGTTTGTGGTTAACCACATGGTATTGGCAATGTAGATTGGGTATTTTAGAACCAGCACTCATAAGAAACACTTTGCCATTTGTGTTTAAAAGCTACATTTGAATGATGGTGACTTTATAATTGCATAATACAGTGAACAGCACTTTGACACAACCCACCTAAGTGTTTTTAAGCCTAGAATTGTAGGCAATATCATTCTTCATCATACTTGTTTTGTTTTTTTTAAAGCAAAATACATAAGATTAGATATTATTGTGCATTAATTAAATAATAAAAAACATGAATATGCAATTTTATGATTATTTTTTGGTAACTTATAATTTATTCACTACACTTCAAACAATTAAAACTAGTTCACTGGTATGTAAATGCTTATTAAGAATGCTCTGAGTCCTTATTTGGATGAATTCTGTATATTTTAACAAGATTTGGATTTAGCTAAATTCTTAGTATTTATGCAAATGATTTCGCTCCTAAATTCCCTGTGATTTTAGGGCACAAACTTTTATTTCCAGAGGCTAAATATACAGATAAAATTTGATCTTCTAAATTTAATTACGATATGGTTTACTTAAAAAGTACCCTCAGATGACCCTATACATTAATAACATGCCTAATGTTTACAACTGGACTTTAATGTGTTTTTTTAAAAAGAGCAAAGCTTCAATTTAACGTGATAAAAATAATTAGTTGAAATATATTTATTATTAAGGTAGATAATGAACAGTCTGATACCAACACAGATTATGTCACTGGAAGATATAGAAATAAGTAGAAACACCATGGAAATTAATACAAAAATCAAAATAACTATTTTCAACAGTGACCACAAGTATAAGGTCACTTCAGTTAAAATACATACTTTTTATCACTTCATTGTCTGAATCAATACAAAGGAAAATATAAAAAATAAATGTTATATAGGGTACTGTACAATTTGCAGAAAAGGTTTGTCTTTTTTTTACATAATAAGAGAACCTGGCCTTAGAGGAAATTGCATTTACATGGTGAATTAGTCAAATTATTGGGAGCACTAAGTTGTTTTTCATATACCGTATTTTATTCATATTGAACTAATGTACCTCAGGTCCTGAACCCTTTCATTTTCATTTGATTATAAGCTACCTTGAAGCATTAAATCTGTAGATAACACCCAATTATAATAGATAATTAACTCAGAGGAGAAATGTGTTCATGAGCAAATGGATTCAATAAATGGGTTTTCCACCTCCATTAAGTTCTTCTACATCTACAGAACTTCTGTCTTTAGGAGGGACAGCTGCTGGAGGCTGACTTACTTTGTGTAGACAGTCACATTTGGATAATATTGAAATAATATTGAAATATTCAAAAGGCAAAAATAGGCTTTTGAGCAGTAAACTTAAGCTAGGTACACTCTATACGATGTATATGTAGGATATATCGTTCTGTTGCGGATCGGAAATATATATTGTAAAAATCGTATAGTGTGTGTGCCCAATCTCATTGTCTCATATCCTGATCTGCACGGCAGATAAGACAATGCAATGAACAACGCGGAGCAGTTACATGCAGCATGTAATGATACATCGCGCTGTCGTACACCAGATAGTGCAGTGTGTACGCCACATGTGATATATCATTACATTGTATAACACTGTAGCTGAGTGTCACCATTGTATGGTGTGTACCCAGACTTACTGGTTGCTGTTATCGGAGTTGCAGTTCTTAGTAAACTCTCCAAGTAGAGATGTAATTTTAGGTAAAGTTCTTCATGCTGAAACTTTTACTCTGCATTACCACCTATTGTTGCTGCTACATGTTATGCTGCCATGCAGCCATTAATCCCAGAGAGCTATGTTTCACCTCACAGTCCCACCAAAAACTTGGGTTGTGTGATGCTCCAGAGGAAGGGTGTGTGCAAGAGAACCAATCAGAAGCCTAAATCGCGAAAATTGCGCTTCTGATCGGTCTTCCTGCTTACCACCACTCACCACAGCCATTTTGAGGTAGTGTACTAAAGATGGTGTCTATATTACAGAAACTGAGACTTCTAAATGCAGCTGTTTTCCCTGCCGGCCCACTTGGAAATGGAGCAGGTGCATAACTTTTGACAATGCAGCTTAAAGGGACAACCATGATTAAAATACTATTTGTATTATATAAAAGAGCTGCTACTAATATTCTGAAGTGCTTAAGTAAAACGTACAGAATCTTTTCTGACCTATGAGGGCCTAAAACAGCTGATAACAGTGTCATACCAAAACTCTTATAAACTTGCATAATTTAGACAACTGGAATGTAAGGAAACTGCAATTTTAATGGTCCTTAAATCCTCCAGATAGCTTCAGATCTTTGCTTTGTGACCCATCATCAAGTGTATAGGGCAGAGGTTCCCAAACTTGAGTCCAAATGGTTAAAACAAATTGAATGAAGTACTAATTAAGTCACCTGTGCTCAAGCATGGATATCCTTAAACAGTGCACAGTAATAGTGGAGTTTGGGAACCTCTGGTATAGGGAATAAATAATGAGTAAGAGTTACAAAGGGGTCTATTTACTAAGCAGTGTTAGGAGACAGAGTGAAAAGTGATAAGGTGCCAGCCAATCAGCTCCCAACTGTCATTTTTCAAACACAGCCTGTGAGATGACAGTTAGGAGCTGATTGGTTGGCACCTTATCACTTTTCACTCTGTCTCCTAACACTGCTTAGTAAATAGACCCCAAAGTGTGGTAAGACGCAGAGAAATAGTGCATGACAAACAAAGCACATATACCTGCAAGTGTAATGTACCCGTGAGATTGCGGTCCCCAGGCAAGAGTGTAAGACTAGCTTTTGCAGGCACAATGAGAACAGCATTATCAGCATGTTATGTTTTAGTTTGGATTATGTGATTATTTTGAAACTAAGCCCACCTCTTCCCACAGTACAGTGTGTAACGCTGAGTTATAATGACGTATTCCTGATGGTCTGCTAATGTATTTCTGATTCGCACATTTACATGCTGCAGCAGAAATCATTAATCTCTAACTAACTCTCAGTACACTTTCCTGTAGCGTATCCCCTTCTTCATCATCCCTAATGATACAATTCATAGGCACGATGTTGCTTACATCTAAGATCTCATAGAAACATATTACTGGAGACAAAACTGTAGCAAGGCACAAGCACAGGCATTTTTCTTATAGTTAGAGTGTTGGACACCGTTCTCTAGGAGCAGGTATTTCTAATGTGCATAAAACCATCTATGGGTAGAACAATACTACTACATAATAGGACTGAAGACAGTACTTGGACTGACTATAAAAATACCGGTGAATCCTGCCTGGTTACAGTGAGCCATCTGGAAATAGTTATTGCCCACTACTGAGAAAACGAAATCACTGACCAAATACTGCATGATGTAGAGTATTGTTTATATAAAATGGTATTTACTAGTGGGACTTGTAAACTACTGTACAATAATGCGCAGAGGGTTACTACTCTAGGGTGGATGTTGTCTTAAAAGTACTTTAATCTTGACACAATGTCTTTAATAGTACTTAGCAAGGATGTGATATATTTGTCGACGTTCACAATGTCGACATTCATATATATCAACAGCAGTAATTCAGCACAAAATATGTGTTTGTATATCTGCTATATATACACTACAGTAGCTGATGTACCCGGTTTCACCCAGGTAGACCTTAGACATTTACTGTTTCCATTTCCAATTCACCACTCCAATAACACATTAATCCTTCACCTCTATAGTAATACATCACTCCTGTAGTACATCTGCTATATATACACTACAGTAGCTGATGTACCCGGTTTCACCCAGGTAGACCTTAGACATTTACTGTTTCCACTTCCAATTCACCACTCCAATAACACATTAATCCTTCACCTCTATAGTAATACATCACTGCTGTAGTAAGACATAACCTTCCCTCTGTACTAACACATTTCACTCCCTCATCTCTGTAGTAACACCTTTTCCTCCCTCGCACATTTGACATTCCCCTCACTCACCTGTGTAGAACTACAATCCCTCCCTCACGCATTAACCTAGATCACTTCTGAATTAACTTATTCCCCTCACTCACCTCTCTATTAACACATTACCCCCGCTCATCCCTGAATTAACTTATCCCCTCCCTCCTCTCTGTAGTAACACATTATCCCACTCACCCCTGTAGTAGTAACACATTCCCCTCCCTCGCCTGTGTTGTAACACATTTCCTTCCTTCTCCCCGTAATAACACATTTGACATTCCCCTCCCTCACCTGTTTAGTAAAACATGTTCCTCTCTCACCTCTGTAGTAACACATTTCCTTCCCTCACAATTCAAATAGGGGAGGAGCCACACCAACTGCCAGTGATGTTTGCCAGCACGGGACGACAGTTGGTGTTTGAATATGAACTGTGCTGCAGCCACGATGAGACAGCCAGTCAGGATATTGCACAGGGGGAGGACTTTAGTCCTTTTCACCTCCTTAGGAGTAGAATTTAGAAAAATCCCTTCTTAGTGGGCACCTGCGTCATGGAAGGAATATACTCCCCGATTTTCATGTTTCTAGGTCCAGAGGTTTGGGCCTGGCGTTCATGAGTCAGTCAGTCCATCTAATTTATATATATATATATATATATATATATATATATATATATATATATACACTGTAAATATATATTTATACCTTGAGTTTAACACTAATGTGACAGCTATTTCCATGTTGTAATTCTCAGCAAATAGAGTAGGAAATTGCAGTAAAGTTGGGTCCCTTGACTGGGCTGCAAGCTTAAATGCATTGATCAGTTCATGAACCAAAACCCCACTGTTTATTAATATTGTTAGTTATTATGGTGAGTGCAGAGCACCTGTGATTTCTATGTAATCAATGTGGTCACATACCATGTTGCACCCCAAACATAGGAATGATGAGTGCCGTGGATTAATGTTTTTTATTTATTTATAATTTTTTTTAATTTATCATTTTGTGATCACATTTTCTCATGCATCTCTTTAACCTGTTTAATCTAGCTTGTGTCAGCTGTTTTCCTAGGTGCTTTGCAACAGGTGTGCTAGGTGACTATCTCACG
Source organism: Taudactylus pleione (assembly GCA_031769625.1). NCBI lineage: Eukaryota > Metazoa > Chordata > Amphibia > Anura > Myobatrachidae > Taudactylus > Taudactylus pleione. The sequence goes on along the minus strand of JAUIMM010000368.1, from coordinate 6,747,312 downwards.
TTTAAAGGCAAAGTTGCTGTGATCTTTAAACCAGATAGCATACATTGAGTTTAACACTGTTGGCTGTGGCATTACACCCCGGCAGGATTTAAGCCCAGTGCTTGTTTTAAAAATAGGGGGACCGCTAAGCAATTTTTTTCCCCTTATTTTTAAAACCAGGCTCAGCAGCCCTGTGGAACCCTACTCATTTTTCACCCCGTATTTTTAGGAACCAGGACTAGCTGAGCAGCCCGAGGCTGGTTATGATTTTTTGGGGGGACTATGTCATTTTTTTTTTGTATTAACCCTTTTTTTTCACAGGTATAACACGCAAACAGCCTTCACATATCTCACTGATATGTGCAGGCTGCTTGTTCGGGAGTGTTTTGCTGCGGTCAGACACTACAAACTCGGGTGAGGTAATCTGGATCTGATACACCATCGGAAAACACAAACTCTGCTAAACACGCTTCTTAGTAAATTTGAGTGTTTCAGAAGTCTAAAATCACCCGATTTTCATCTATGCAAATTCGAGTTTCAGATAATCAAAACTCGAGTCAATTTACCCCTTAATGTATCTCGGGCGATAATAATATGACAATTATTTCTTAATATTGTTATAATTCTGCTACACACATAGGGCCGAATTCAATTCAGTGCGATGTTGAATAGCTGCATGAGGGAGCTCCCGCAGCTATTCAATTCAACGTGCTGTTTGCATGGTTGGTAAGCAGATAGATCTAAGAATGCCCGATCTCGCGACTTAACCTGGGTGTTAAGGCACGGTAACAGGCATTCTCCAACTAAAGCGCCACGCTAAGCAAACAGATGCGCACCCAGAACTTTTACCGGATTTCTCCTCGCATCCCCAGGGCGGTGCGAGAATAAATCCTTTAGCCTCCCAAACAACGTGTTGTATTGAATAGCTGCGGGACTCTCTCCAGCGGCTATTCAACATCGCACTGAATTTGGCCCATAGTGACAAACAGAGCCACTCCTGAGATCATCTGTTGCAAAATAAATTAGTTACTATTTTGTCCAAGAGATATTGATATAAAAAGTATTGTATATTATTACCACTTTAAGCTGATTAGCCACTTGTGATCATGTATGTAAACTCCATAGGGATTTTTGTTCAATGTCCTCATGTAAATGCTCTGTTTACAAACTTGGGGTATATATTATAAAGCCTCTATATACAGTAGTGTGTTCAAACAGACTCCATTTATTAACAATATGTATTATTTGTGGCACAATTCATTTAAGCTTGTGTGCATAGACACATTTTATGAGAAATATATTATTCTTTTTGATGGATCTTCAAATGCAAGTCCTGTATATTATTGTAATGCAGTTACTTATAACAAATATATTGCTTCAAAGGATTCTGCACACACTGAAAGGACTATTCAAAATTATTATAGTGTGTGGATACAAACGTATCTAGAGGGCTCTGTAACTATTATAGTCATGTTCAGTGCCCTAGTTAGCACTCCCGGCGCCCAGTGCAAGTCACGCCCCCTCTGTATGATGTCACACGGAGGGGGTGTCCACAGAGAGGTGCACTCTGTGCGGCCGCACCGCTTGCACACCATTAGTTACAGCCCTGGTCATGTTTAATAAACACTGATAAGAAGTAGTGTAGTTGAAAGGTGTTATATTATATATAGACCATTATATCAATCCACTGTCTATGTCAGAGGGTCTCATTCCGACCCGCTCACGAGTGCAGGACGCGCGCAAGCGGGTCGAATTACCTAAATGCGCATGCGCACGACGGACGGAGCTCCGTCGTGCGCATGCGCGAGACCCAGATAGCGACAGCCAAGCTGTCGCTCCGGGTCTCGCACCAAAGGGGGCGTGCTGTCGATGGTGACTGGCAGCACGCCCCCTTTGGTGGGCGTGACGGGTGCGTGGCTGCCAGACGGAGGCGTTCCCATGGGAACGCCTACCGTCTGGGTCCGGCCCCACTGACATCACTAGTGATGTCAGTGGGAGTGATTTTGGCTCTGATAGAGCCAAAATCACTCCAGGGCTTGCGGCAGCGAGATCCTACCGCAGGGTCTCGTCGCAAGCCCGATGGTCGCGATGGTCTTGACCATCGCGACCATCATCATGGACGCTCGCATAAGCTGTGGGTGGTAACCCACAGCTATGTGAGCGTCCAAAAGGCCGCTCCAAATTTAAATAGGACGGCCCTGATTCAGAGCGAGCGCTTTGGTCAGAGCGTCCGGCTCTGAATCAGGGCCAGAGTTCCTAGTTCAGATAAACATGTCTTTAAATTAGCCACTTATTAGACAGCTACGTAGAGCAGACAATGTAATAAAATTCTTAATCTCACTATATATATATATATATATATACACATATATATATATATATAGTAGAAATAATGGGGTGCACTCACCAGTCTTCAGAAAAAGAGTCCTTTATTAAATATACAAGATACCTTGAAAAAGGTCCAGGAAGGACCGAAACGTAGAAATGCTGTATTCCTGCTATGATGTATATTAAATAAAGGATTCTTTTCTCTGAAGACTGGTGGGTGCACCCCATTCTTACAGGCGTTTCTTGATAGACTCCCTTTTGGGTAGCCACCCCAGCAACTGGATTCTGAGACGTGAGTGTGGACACATTGGGAACTATATATATATATATATATATAAATACATACACACAGCGGGTAAAATAAGTTTTGAACACATCAACATTTTTCTCAATAAATATATTTGTAATGCGACTATTGTAATAACACTTTCACCAAATGTCAGCAACAACCCATTAAATCCACACATGCAAAGAAATTATAGATATCCATAAATTAAGTTATGTGTATTAATGTGAAATGACACAGGGGAAAAGTATTGAACACGCTTACTGAAATTTATTTAATACTTTGTACAAAAGCATTTGTTGATAATGACAAGACACCTCCTGTATGGAGAAACTAGTCACACGCATGGCCCAAATTACACACAAACAGCCTTCAAATCTTGAAAGTTCCGTGGGCCTCTTCTATGAACTCTGGCTCTGATTCAGAGACGGACGCTCTGACAGAGCGCTCGCTCTGAATCAGGGCCGTCCCTCTGAATTTTAGAGCGGCCTCCTGGCCGCTCGCATAGCTGTGGGTGACCACCCACAGCTACAGCGAGCGGCCAAAGAGATGACCATCGCGACCATCGGGCTTGCGACGAGACCCTTGTGGTAGCGTCTCGTCTGCCGCAAGCTCTGGAGTACTTTTGGCTCTATCAGAGCCAAAAGCACTCCCACTGACATCACTTGTGATGTCAGTGGGGCTGGCCCCAGACGGTAGGCATTCCCATGGGAACGCCTCCGTCTGGCCAGCCACGCCCCCGTCGCTATCCGGGTCTCGCACATGACGGAGCCGGCTCCCTCATGCGCATGCGCATTGGGCCAACATCGACCCGCTTGCGAGCGCTCATCGCACAGACCATGGTGGTTGAGTGCATTACTTATTGTCTTCTTTGAAACAATCGTACCTGCTAATTCTAGGTCTTTCTGAAGCTCTCCACAAGTGGGACTTGGCTCTTGGACAACTCTTCTGATAATTCTTTTCACTCCTATGTCAGAAATCTTGCGAGGAGCACCTGGTCAGGGGCGGTTTATGGTGAAATGATGTTCTTTCCACTTCCGGATTATGGCCCCAACAGTACTCACTGGAACATTCAGAAGTTTAGAAATCCTTCTGTAACCAATGCCATCAGAATGTTTTGCAACAATAAGGTTGCAAAGGTCTTGAGAGAGCTCTTTGCTTTTACCCATCATGAGATGTTTCTTGTGTGACACCTTGGTAATGAGACACCTTTTTATAGGCCATCAGTTGGGACTGAACCAGTTTATATTAATTTGCACTGACAAGGGGCAGGATTGCTTTCTAATCACTGATATTTCAGATGGTGTCTTTGCTTTCCATTCCTTTTTGCACTTCCCTTTCTTCATGTGTTCAATACTTTTTCCCTGTGTCACTTCACATTATTACACATAACTTAATTTATGGACATCTATGGTTTGATTTCTTTGCATGTGTGGATTGCATGGGTTGTTGCTGACATTTGGTGAATTTTCATTACAATAGCCCCATTACAAATATATTTACTGTGAAAAATGTTGATGTGTTCAATACTTACTTTACCCACTCTATATATATATATATATATATATATATATATATATATATATATATATAGGCAACTGGGTAGCGGGCACTCTCCAAACAAATCAGCGACTTGGCTTTATAATTTGTATTTATTGGTGATATAACACCCAGTAAATCAGTCAATTTTCTTAAAAAACTGGCAACAGATATTATTGTTAGAACTTTGTTTCATATAGCACATAAAAAAACAGCTTGTGATGTCCAAAACACCAACATAATTCTCAGATGCATAAATTAATAAAACATCCTATAATCTCCATCCACATCAAAACTATGGCCCTCATTCAGAGCCGCTCGCTAGCGGCAGTACGCTCGTTCCGATCGATGTTCGCACATCTGCGCATGCGTACGGTTTAAAGTACGCATGCGCGAACCAGTCAGTGCGGCTGAAAATCGTTTGTACGCTATATAGCGAGTGCCTGCTTTTTTGAGTGACAGAATGAGGCGTATGTGGGTGGTAACAGGGGAAGGTGCTTGAAAACGGGGGAGTGGAATTTGAACGCAGGCGTGCTTAAAGGTCAAAACAGGCGTTTTAAGGGAGTGCATAATTAATACAGCAGCGTCATTGACCACGTCACTTGTTTTTTTTTTACTCAGAACTGCTCGCAAAATAGCGGTTGAAAACACCAACCACAAGAATAGCGAGCAGTTCATACGCTGTACGATGTACTCGATTAATCTAATAAATAGCGGACATGACGTATGGTGCGTGCGGCCAGGGGGCGTTTTTATCAAATAAACGAGCGTATGTTTTGCTCGCTCGTTCAGACTTAGAGGTGTGAACAGACTGCAATTTGCGAACGGATCATTTGAATAGCCACCCCTTGTTTTTGAACGAACGACCGCAAATAGCGAACGGCTCTGAATCAGGCCCTATATTTTTGGTGCAAGTGCTGTTCACATCTGTTCAGTGCAAAAATAATATTCATAAAGTCCTTTGGACAAAAGCCATGATCAAAGCCTGCTGTGGCTAGTAAGGCTCATTGCCAAATATGCAATATGGAAAACTTCAGTACTTATACCAATGCTGTCCGTCGACCTCGGTCTCCTCACAGACCATTCAAGACATGTCTGATAACCTCATCATGCAGGTGCCAGCAGAAATTTCCTACCAAATATATATTAAAATTTTTAAAATATTTTGTTTATTTCAGATAGTATCACAAAAAAATCACGCGCATTGTATTATGTGGTCAGGTTATTTCATACTTCTATCCGGAAACACGCATAACAGTTTACAATAAAACAAATTGACTGGCAATGCATGTTGTTTTGAACAATAGAGCTTGTGCATAGACAGGCCCGTCAAGAGCCGCGCGGGGCCCCGGTAAAAAAGGAGGTGTGGCCTAATAGGGGAGGCGTGGCTATGCCCCCTTAGGTAAAAAAAAAAACGTTTTGCAGCACCGAGCCCCCTCAGCCCGGCGCATAACCAGTGGGGGGTGGGATCAGCTTGATCGCTCCCCCCACAGGCATAGGAGATTGCTGTGGCTGCTTCTTAGTAGCCGCGAGCAGTCTCCAGGGCAGCCCAGCACACAGCACTGTGTGCTGGGCTGCTGTGTGATGTTAGAGGGGGGGAGTGGTGACGGACCCGGGCCCCGACAGCAGGCCCAGGCCTGGGTAATTTGTACCCGCTCCCCCCCCCCTCTCGGCGCCGCTGTGCAAAGATATGGCTGTTAAAGTAGCTGCAAAGTATGGTGACTGCGCAATACTAAGGTTTACAGTCTGAAAAAGGGCAACATTTTGGTGGAGTCGCAGTAAAAAAAGTGGTTTTCTAAGGCGTATGTTTTGCTCGCTCGTTCAGACTTAGAGGTGTGAACAGACTGCAATTTGCGAACGGATCATTTGAATAGCCACCCCTTGTTTTTGAACGAACGACCGCAAATAGCGAACGGCTCTGAATCAGGCCCTATATTTTTGGTGCAAGTGCTGTTCACATCTGTTCAGTGCAAAAATAATATTCATAAAGTCCTTTGGACAAAAGCCATGATCAAAGCCTGCTGTGGCTAGTAAGGCTCATTGCCAAATATGCAATATGGAAAACTTCAGTACTTATACCAATGCTGTCCGTCGACCTCGGTCTCCTCACAGACTATTCAAGACATGTCTGATAACCTCATCATGCAGGTGCCAGCAGAAATTTCCTACCAAATATATATTAAAATTTTTAAAATATTTTGTTTATTTCAGATAGTATCACAAAAAAATCACGCGCATTGTATTATGTGGTCAGGTTATTTCATACTTCTATCCGGAAACACGCATAACAGTTTACAATAAAACAAATTGACTGGCAATGCATGTTGTTTTGAACAATAGAGCTTGTGCATAGACAGGCCCGTCAAGAGCCGCGCGGGGCCCCGGTAAAAAAGGAGGTGTGGCCTAATAGGGGAGGCGTGGCTATGCCCCCTTAGGTAAAAAAAAAAACGTTTTGCAGCACCGAGCCCCCTCAGCCCGGCGCATAACCAGTGGGGGGTGGGATCAGCTTGATCGCTCCCCCCACAGGCATAGGAGATTGCTGTGGCTGCTTCTTAGTAGCCGCGAGCAGTCTCCAGGGCAGCCCAGCACACAGCACTGTGTGCTGGGCTGCTGTGTGATGTTAGAGGGGGGGAGTGGTGACGGACCCGGGCCCCGACAGCAGGCCCAGGCCTGGGTAATTTGTACCCGCTCCCCCCCCCTCTCGGCGCCGCTGTGCAAAGATATGGCTGTTAAAGTAGCTGCAAAGTATGGTGACTGCGCAATACTAAGGTTTACAGTCTGAAAAAGGGCAACATTTTGGTGGAGTCGCAGTAAAAAAAGTGGTTTTCTAAGGCCTGAAGTATAAAATAAAAAGGTAAAAATAACTAAAGCTACCCACACATACAGCGATATTTAACCCGACCTGGCCGATTCCGACACATCAGAACGACAGATCGTGTAAAATATGGCCAAATCGTGAGTCTCCACTCAAGATCACAATGCGATGCGCGTCTCCGCTGGTCGCACATCGCGTCATCAGATCTGCCGTGCAGTAGGGAGATCTGACAATCTAGGAGGCGATGCACTGTGACTGTCTGGATGCAGGAGAGATTGGACACCAAATTGTGTGCAGATCGTGTGCAGAGCTGCCGGGGAGAGTTTCAAGGGAAATCGTACACAAATCGTACACATCAGCTGATCGTGTGCAGATTGCTGTGTGTGTGGGCACCTTAAGTGTATGATTATTACAGGGCCACAACTCTTAAATCATAGGACTAATCAAAATGTTTTCTAACTGCTACCAATACATTAGATACTAACAGGCATTTAAAATGATAAAACTGTAGTACTCTGTTTTGTTTTTAATTCATTACACCGTAAAATAATTAGCTTCATTTTGACAATTACCCAATTTATGACTGCACACAATGTGATCTTTATTGCAACTGACAAAACACAGTAAATGGAATATTTTAGCAAAATAAATTGTATAAATCTCTATTGCAAAGCAGATACTGTATCTATAGCAGGAATTTTCATTTTTGATCACATTGTGCTGCATATTAACTTACAAGAGTGTCAGACAGGAGTCTTTACATAATTTATCTTTATGATAAATGTGACAAGGCCAGAACAGAGGCTCCTCTTTTTTAATTAACTATATGAACTCTAACAAAGTAACCTATTACTGTTAGAGAAGGGTTACACTAGGATTGCTGCACGGTTATTGCTACTTACTAGTGACCCTAAGGGTCATCTGTACCCTATAACCAACTGCAGCTGATTCTAGTACTCATACTCAGAGATGCAGCATGCACGTAGCCTATAATGTAATACTGTATATGCTATTTCAGCAGGACCTATTCTCCATCCATTCTGGCTTTTTTCTTCTAAATACACATTACCCCTATCTACCACCTGCTCTCCTATAGTCTTGTATTCCTCCTGGAAATTCCTCCAATGCAGCAGAATTTGCCCTTTACCCCAAGTTTAATCTATTTGTACTCTCCTTTATCCCAGCTGCAATAGAGTAAAAGTAGCATTATCCCTGGACCCTGGCATTGCCTGGGCTTTGTTTCCCTCTCCTTACTCTATTGCTGTTTCCATGTTATCTCTTCCTGATCTCTCTCTCCTTCCCCCTCTATCTCTCTTTGGACACTATTCCCCATTTTTGTTTCCCCATTTTGTCTTTTTGTATATCCTGCTCTCTTCCTCTTCCACTACACTCTCTATACACCCCTTCTCTCTTCCCCTGTTATACTGCCCACCCCCCCACCCTTTCCCTGCCACTCTCTATCCCTCCTGCCACTCAGTCACTGTCTCTCTGTCCTGCTCCTGTTGCTCTTCCCAGCACCTCCCTCCTCCATGGGCCAGCCGCTGATCAACTCCTGTTAACGCTGACATTGGGTGGGATCATGTGGGGCCTAACGTGCAGAGGGCCTGGTTCAGAGATTAATGCAATGCCAATATTTACATTGATTGAGTTACGTGTAAGCATTGAACATGCGTGAAAGCCGTACTACGCACGTGCTGCGATTGTTTGCAATTATTCTCGCACAGAGGATTTACTCGCAAAGTGAGTGACAGGTAGTCAGCGTATGGGGGAGGTAATGGGGCGGGTGGCTAAAGAAACGCAGGAGTGTCTATACGATCAAATGCCAATTAATGGGCGTTCATAAATTAGCCATTACTATTCGCAGCATGAGAGCTCTCACCGTGTCAGGACAGATGCAGTTTTGAGACAGGTGAGCACTCAGACGCTCCATAACTGCCTGATCTGTGTCAGTGTTCCCCCATTTCCCAGTAGCATTGGGATTTAATAGGATATGAGAAGGCAGCAGTGGGCGTCCCTATGCTCGGGGAAGCTTTGGAAGACATTAGCATATTTTCTCAATTGCGATCCATAAGAGATCGTAGTTGCGAACGTATTAGCGTAAATCTGGGAATCAGGCCCAGAATGCGCACCCACCCTTCTGGTATAGCAGGCATATGTCTCTGCAGCATCTTTCTGTAGAGTGTTTGCTATTGGGGAATCCACATACATGAGTGTGGGAGTGGGGAGGGGAGAGGGTTTTTTTTTTTTTAAATTGTGAATTCATTCTGGAGTCAGCCAGTCATGAGCTGTGCACTTTAGGCTGGAAGTTCATGCACGCTGATGTATATTCAATCAGCAGTATTTTTTATTATATAGCTAATATACAAACATTCCTCACTTAACGATCTACCTGTTTAGCGACCGTTTGGACTTACGACCGGCGCTCCGACCAGCTATGGCTTGCACTGATAAAAAAATGTAAAAACGACAGACTCTGTCTTAGGGGGGTCATGGCTGTGGCACGGGACACACAGGAGACCTTGCCTCCCATGAGGGAAAGGATGAACGGGGATGTGGTGCGCTCTCGGAGGAGCTGGGGCACACACAGGCACGTGTCACCCTCAGCCTGGGTCCTGAAGCTTCCAGGCCACAGGAACGGAACTCGGTCGTTAAGTGGGTAATGTCTGTACTGTCATCAACTTGTGGCTAGCCTCTACCATTAGTTATCACTGCAAACGTCTTTCTAAACACTATATTTATAGAGCAACTTCCATATACTTCTGTCTGCTTCATTAAGCTCAGACATTGCCCCCACCCACTCTCCTGCTTACCATGTCTCAGTAAAGCTCAATGAGTCCTTTGTACAGATTAGATAAAAATCTATCTATAAGGTGTAACCAGCGGTCACTGAGGAGGAGCCGGCATTTGGTGTAACCCCCTCGGAGGGTCCGCACCTTTCTAGAGAGTTGCATAAAGCGATATTTAAGCAAATCTACGATGTTTGTAGGTCGACCGCATCATGACTGACAGCGGGGCACGCCATTATGCCGAGGCCAGTGGCTGCATCCTTGGACGCAGCTTCACTGGCCCCGGCAACGTGATTTACCCAGACATCCTGAGTAACCTGAGGGTTACTCAAATGTCCGATGCTCACGCAGTTGATCCTATGCTGTGTCTTTGGATGCAGCAGCGGATCCAAAAAGCCAGCAGGAGGCGTCTTTTTACACAAGACACCTCCTGCGGCATTTACATTGTTACACAGCCGCGGCTGCCACAATAGCGTCCATCTCTGAACCAGCCCCAATATAACTCCGCCATTTCCTCTCACTGCATCCTATTTCAGTTTCTTTAATCCTGCACCTAATTACTACATCTACTTATGAGCACTTTGTGGTGTGTCACTCTCCTCCTGTATCCCTGTAACTGAGTTTGAACTTGTTAATATGATATCACAATAACAAATAAATGTAACATCAATAATAATATCAATATCAATAATAGTAATAATCGCTAACAATTGTGTTTGGAGCTATTTGTTTGCAACTATATTTATGATTTTATATATATGATAATGTTATATTTTCTGTTCCGGACACTAGATTAGGGATTAAGTTGTCCATTAAATTCATCTCTGTACTTCTGGCATAATACCGAGGGGTAGATGTACTAAGCCTTGGCGAGAGAGATAAAGTACCATCCAATCGGCTTCTGTCATTTTTCAAACACAGCCTGTAAAATGACAGTCAGGAACTGACTGGTTGGTACTTTAGCTCTCTACACTTTCTCTCTCTCCAAACTTTGATACATCTTACCCTCAATAGCTGATAGGTAGTGGCAAAAATAACAATGAGATGGTGTGTTTTGTAGAATTAAGGATTAGCTGTCCATAGCTCTAACCCAGAAGCTTCTTTTCCTAGAGCAGGGGTGGGGAACCTTTGTTCTGCCAAGGGCCATTTTGATTTTTAGAAAATCATTCGGGGGCCATACAAAATTATTAACTTAAAATTTGCTTCCTATATTTAGTTAAAAACGTTATTAACTCACCCTTAATGCGATGGCTGTAAGTAACTGCTTCTCTTTGGTATGTTGCCAGGCAGTCTGGAGGGGCAGTCCCTATGGATATGTGACAGGCAGATTGATAAGGCAGCCCTGGGGTCCTCTCAGTCCTAACCAGCCTGATGACAGCACTGACTGTACACACCCCCTGCTGACTGTACACACCCACTGCCTGCTTGCCCGCGCTGTTAGGGTGAGACCCTGCACTAACCAGCTCAATGTCAGCCATATGATAGCCCTGATCCCCCCCCCTCCTTGTGCGCTGCCTGCCACCGCTGATGGGGAGAGAGCCCTGCATTCCACTCAATGACAGCCCTGACACCCTGATCCTCCCCCTGTGCTACTTGCCGCCGCTTATAGGGAGAGAACCCCTGCACTAATCCGCCCGATGGCAGCCCTGACACCCTCCACCGATGCACTACCTCCCGCCGCTGATAGCCGATGACAGCCCTGACACACACACCCTCCCCCCGCTGTTCTACCTGCCGCCGCTGATAGCGCAGCGGCGGGAAGGGGTGTGTCAGGGCTGTCATTGGCTACCAGCCGCCGATGACAATCCTGACATCCCCTCTCCCCCGCTGCGCTACCTGCCACCACTGACAGCTGCTACACTATGCTGATTCTGCTGCCGCCACTGACAGCCAGCCAGGCCGGATGATTTCTCCTTGCGGGCCGTATACGGCCCGCGGGCCGGAGGTTCCCCACCCCTGTCCTAGAGAAACAAACCATCATTTTCAAAGTTTAATAGATGTCAAATACAACAATAGGGAGCATTATATCAGGTAATAAATGATGAGTCAGTCAAGTAAAACCACAGTCATTACACAGCATGTTTAGACAAAGCAAATCAATAATAGTAACAACAATATGCCCATTTGCTTAATCAAACAAAAACACTGCCCCGCTTATTGCATACTTGCCTACTTTTGAAAAAGCATTTCACTTAGATTGTGAAAGTAACACCTATGAGCGGGACGGTAAAGTCAGTGGCAAACGCAGGATTTTGAAAGGGGAGTTTCCAAATAGTTGGCTACAGAACCAATAACAAAAAAGTCTAATCAGAATAAGGCTGCAACATAGACTTTATTATGTACTTCAAGTGTTTCTATGGTCACACATAGCTGTTTCTGGTGTGTAAGTGTAATGCTTGTAAGATTCATGACATCAACAGCTTAGCACTAGTAAACATTCAATGATGTAATATTAATTTCATACACTTTTCTATAAATAAATGTGAATGTATTTATTTATAATGAGGAAATGAGCTGTGACAACATAATAACCCTGCAGTGAGCATGTGCGCCTCTTGGTACTGTAAACTTGACTTCTGTAATTCCTGGCTGTGGGCCTGATTCAGAGCCGGACGCTATTTGCGCTCGCTCGTTCAGAAAAAGGGGCCGGATATTTAAATAGAGCACTCGCTCTTTGCGCTCTGTTGACGCCTCTATGTCTGAACGAGCGAACGAAACATGCGCTCGCTATTTTTAAAAAAACACCCCCTGGCCGCTCGCATCCTACGTCATCTCCGCTATTTATTAGATTAATCGAGTACATCGAAAGGCGTATGAACTGCTCGCAGTGCTTGTGGTAGCATTTTCCTACCGCAATCATGCGAGCAGTTCAGGCTAAAAGACAACTAAGTGACGTGGTCGATGACGCTGCTTTGTTAATTATGCACACCCTTAAAACGCCCGTTTTGACCGTTTGGCACGCCTGCGTTCGGATCTCCACTCCCCGTTTTCAAGCACCTTCCCCTGTTACCACCCACAAACGCCTCATTCTGTCACTCAAATTAGCAGGCATTCACTATTTTGCGAGCACACAATTTCCGATGGCAATGACTGGTTCGCGCATGCGTATTACAACCCATACGCATGCGCAGTTGTGCAAACATCGCTCGGAGCGAACAAGCGGCCGCTTACGAGCGGCTCTGAATCAGGCCCTGTGTCTGCACTGTAAGATAACACTATAAGATGTGTCCTCTGATATATTAATCTGTGTGTGAGATGACAGTGAGAATAGAAGGCAGTGGCTGTGCTCCAAGGCTTATCCGGGCTGTATAAGGAGCAAAGGTCCCTCACTGGGAGTCAGGCTTCAGCACTGAGCACTGGACCACACGCTGAGCATCTGCAATAAATCGGTAGTGCCCTTCTTTTTATTGTTCCTATTGTGCAGCCGAGGCAGCGATGGAGATACCCCGGCCAGCAGCAGTACTGAAGGGGGCAGTTACCCACGAAGCCGAGGCTCTCAGTAATCTGATCCTCCTGATGGATGAGAGGGGTGTACGGTGCAATGCCTTAAGGTGCCCACACACTAGGCTTCAGGTCACAATCCGATATCGTGTCTGATTTCTCCCCCTGCATTCGTGGGCACGATTTGGTGATAAGAAAATATCCAAATTGGTCCACAATCTATCGTACATCCTATACTATTCCCGTGCATCGTGACTGAGATCTTCAGATCTTGCCTGCAGCAGGCAAGATCTGCAGATGCGATGTATGACCAGCGGGTACGCACATCGGCATCGCAATCGTAAGTAGAGAATCATGATTAGGACATATTTTACACAATCTGTCGTCCCAATGCGTCGGAATTGGGCTGATCGTGTAAAATATTGCCTAGTGTGTGGGCACCTTTACACATGCAGACTGCTGGCAGCAGCAGCAGAAGCCTGCATTAACATCCGCACAGGCTGGGATCAGCGGAGTCAGGGCGGCCGGAATCGGAAGCAGCCCTCTACAGACACATACACAAACACATCGCTATCGGCCTCTCCTAAGAATAGGTACACAGCCCCACAGGCACCAGGCCCCTCCGGCATGCAAGACAACGCAGCTGCAGAGTCAGTGGGGACAATCACTGGCTTGCCCAGCCAGCTCTGTCTCAAAACCCGGGAGAAAATACTAAGAGGAGCTGCACGCTACCGTTGCAGCTCCCCCTACATGAGTCAGCGACAAATCCCTGAGTGCTCCTCTCTTTAAAAAAAATTAAAAAATCGGTCAGCGGGCGTGGATGGATCAGCAGATAGGGGGGGGTTCTAGGTAATCGGAAACTCCCCCTGTGTGCGCACCTGAAAGTGGGTGTGTACTGCTACAGCAGAGAGACGTGTCATAAAATTTACTTATATCCAAATGTAAACGAGCCCAAAACCAGTTAGTAAGATCTATTTGTTGATGAAAACACATTAATACTTTTCATAAAATGCATGTAGCCATAGGGATCATTGTGCTGTATTAACAAATGGAGTGAAATGATGCTAAGGATCTCATCTGAATGGGGGTAAGGTGTAATCAGGGAGATTGCTAGACTCTTCAGAGAGACAGGGAGATTGCTTTCAGGGAGTCTTCCTAACTATAAGGTAGAGTTGGCAAGTATAGCTTATTGGTACTAAGAATTGGTAAAACACTGCTCAGCTTATTGGTACTAAAAGTGCCGTCACTATGGAGGTGCAAGCTGAACCCGGGTGTCACCCTCTGAGGGGGCGATACCAAAATCCCGGCTACTTCTGAGTGACAGGAGCCGGGTGCTGCAGTGTGACATTCGCCTACAGCCAATAGTGCAGCCACTAGTCTCCCGGGGCAGCCCAGCATCTCTGGGGATGCTGGGCACACCCCCCGGAGTGATGCGTTCGGGATTTCCCATGGTGTCACATCCCCTTATGCCCCAGTTCTTAGTACCCAGAGGCGTCAACAGACCCAGTGTGCACTTCACATGCCTCACGCGCGGTGGGGGGCATATGAAGTGCGCACCTGGTCTCACCACACCACAAAACACTGCCCTGCTTGTTGGTACTAAGAATTGGTAAAACACTGCCCTGCTTATTGGTGCTAAGAATTGGTAAAACGCTGTTTATTAATACTAAGAATTGGTGAAATGCTGCTTATTGGTTCTAAAAATTGGTAAAACACTGCTCAGCTTATTTGTATTAAGAACTGGTAAAACATTGCCCTGCTTATTGGTATTAAGAACTGGTAAAACATTGCCCTGCTTATTGGTATTAAGAACTGGTAAAACATTGCCCTGCTTATTGGTATTAAGAACTGGTAAAACATTGCCCTGCTTATTGGTACTAAGTATTGGTAAAACACTGCCCTGCTTATTGGTACTAAGAACTGGTAAAGCATTGCCCTGCTTATTGGTACTAAGAACTGGTAAAACATTGCCCTGCTTATTGGTATTAAGAACTGGTAAAACATTGCCCTGCTTATTGGTATTAAGATCTGGTAAAACATTGCCCTGCTTATTGGTACTAAGAACTGGTAAAACATTGCCCTGCTTATTGGTATTAAGAACTGGTAAAACATTGCCCTGCTTATTGGTATTAAGATCTGGTAAAACATTGCCCTGCTTATTGGTACTAAGAACTGGTAAAACATTGCCCTGCTTATTGGTATTAAGAACTGGTAAAACACTGCCCTGCTTATTGGTATTAAGAACTGGTAAAACATTGCCCTGCTTATTGGTATTAAGAACTGGTAAAACATTGCCCTGCTTATTGGTATTAAGAACTGGTAAAACATTGCCCTGCTTATTGGTACTAAGTATTGGTAAAACACTGCCCTGCTTATTGGTATTAAGAACTGGTAAAACATTGCCCTGCTTATTTGGTATTAAGAACTGGTAAAACATTGCCCTGCTTATTGGTATTAAGATCTGGTAAAACATTGCCCTGCTTATTGGTACTAAGAACTGGTAAAACATTGCCCTGCTTATTGGTATTAAGAACTGGTAAAACACTGCCCTGCTTATTGGTATTAAGAACTGGTAAAACATTGCCCTGCTTATTGGTATTAAGAACTGGTAAAACATTGCCCTGCTTATTGGTATTAAGAACTGGTAAAACATTGCCCTGCTTATTGGTACTAAGTATTGGTAAAACACTGCCCTGCTTATTGGTATTAAGAACTGGTAAAACATTGCCCTGCTTATTTGGTATTAAGAACTGGTAAAACATTGCCCTGCTTATTGGTACTAAGAACTGGTAAAACATTGCCCTGCTTATTGGTACTAAGAACTGATAAAACATTGCCCTGCTTATTGGTATTAAGAACTGGTAAATCATTGCCCTGCTTATTGGTATTAAGATCTGGTAAAACATTGCCCTGCTTATTTGGTATTAAGAACTGGTAAAACATTGCCCTGCTTATTGGTATTAAGAACTGGTAAAACATTGCCCTGCTTATTGGTATTAAGATCTGGTAAAACATTGCCCTGCTTATTGGTACTAAGAACTGGTAAAACATTGCCCTGCTTATTGGTACTAAGTATTGGTAAAACACTGCCCTGCTTATTGGTATTAAGAACTGGTAAAACATTGCCCTGCTTATTTGGTATTAAGAACTGGTAAAACATTGCCCTGCTTATTGGTATTAAGATCTGGTAAAACATTACCCTGCTTATTGGTACTAAGAACTGGTAAAACATTGCCCTGCTTATTGGTATTAAGAACTGGTAAAACACTGCCCTGCTTATTGGTATTAAGAACTGGTAAAACATTGCCCTGCTTATTGGTATTAAGAACTGGTAAAACATTGCCCTGCTTATTGGTATTAAGAACTGGTAAAACATTGCCCTGCTTATTGGTACTAAGTATTGGTAAAACACTGCCCTGCTTATTGGTATTAAGAACTGGTAAAACATTGCCCTGCTTATTTGGTATTAAGAACTGGTAAAACATTGCCCTGCTTATTGGTACTAAGAACTGGTAAAACATTGCCCTGCTTATTGGTACTAAGAACTGATAAAACATTGCCCTGCTTATTGGTACTAAGAACTGGTAAAACATTGCCCTGCTTATTGGTACTAAGAACTGATAAAACATTGCCCTGCTTATTGGTATTAAGAACTGGTAAAACATTGCCCTGCTTATTGGTATTAAGATCTGGTAAAACATTGCCCTGCTTATTTGGTATTAAGAACTGGTAAAACATTGCCCTGCTTATTGGTATTAAGAACTGGTAAAACATTGCCCTGCTTATTGGTATTAAGATCTGGTAAAACATTGCCCTGCTTATTGGTACTAAGAACTGGTAAAACATTGCCCTGCTTATTGGTACTAAGTATTGGTAAAACATTGCCCTGCTTATTGGTATTAAGAACTGGTAAAACATTGCCCTGCTTATTTGGTATTAAGAACTGGTAAAACATTGCCCTGCTTATTGGTATTAAGAACTGGTAAAACATTGCCCTGCTTATTGGTATTAAGATCTGGTAAAACATTGCCCTGCTTATTGGTACTAAGAACTGGTAAAACATTGCCCTGCTTATTGGTATTAAGAACTGGTAAAACATTGCCCTTCTTATTGTTATTAAGATCTGGTAAAACATTGCCCTGCTTATTGGTACTAAGAACTGGTAAAACATTGCCCTGCTTATTGGTACTAAGAACTGGTAAAACACTGCCCTGCTTATTGGTACTAAGAATTGGTAAAACACCGCCCAGCATATTGGTACTAAAAATTGGTAACACTGCTCTGCTTATTGGTACTAAGAATCGGTAAAATAATGAACTGCATATTGGTATTAAGAACTGGTAAAACACTGCCCTGCTTATTGGTACTAAGAATTGGTAAAAGACTGCCCTGCTTATTGGTACTAAGAATTGGTAGAACGCTGCTTATTGGTACTGAGTTGGTAAAACGCTACTTATTGGTACTAAGAATTGGTAAAACACTGCCCTGTTTATTGGTACTAAGAATTGGTAAAACACTGCCCTGCATATTGGTGCTAAAAATTGGTAACACTGTTCTGCTTATTGGTACTAATAATTGGTAAAACAATGTTTAGCTTATTGGTACTAAGAATTGGTAATAACTAGGGTTGAGCAGGTTCGGATTTCTGAAATCGACCGATGCGCTCGACGGAGCTCCCTCCGTCGCGCATGCGCACTAGGGCACCATCGACCCGCTTGCGAGCGCTCGCGAGCGTGTCTGAATCAGGCCCAGTGTCCACTCCTCCAAAGTTCATAGGGGCTGGCTGGGCTGTGTTGTGCAGTCAGTTGTCCATAGGGGCTGTGTCCACTCCAAAAGTCTATAGGGGCTGGCTGGGCTGTGTTGTGCAGTGTCCCATAAAGGCTGTAGTCCTAAAGGGGTGCTGTAGTGTTGTCCAGGGGGTGATCTGTCCATCAGGGGTGCTCCCCCCAAGTGCAAAAAAACATTTATTTCTGTGTTTGTGAATTGTGTGCACTGTAGCTGCACGTGCATCAACAAAGGAGCAGCGCCAAGCGTGCGCCTGTATCATAAGTTAAGGGCCGGCTGGCTCGTCTGTTAAAGGGTGGTGTAACCCCCAAAGTGCACTCCAAAAAAAATTTAAAATTATTATTTTCTGTGTTGTGAATTGTGTGCACTGTAGCCGCACGTGCATCAACAAAGGAGTAGCGCCAAGAGTGCACCTGTGTCACAAGTAAAGGGCCGGCTGGCTCGTCTGTTAAAGGGTGGTGTAACCCCCAAAGTGCACTCCCAAAAAAATAAAAAATTCTTCTTTTCTGTGTTGTGAATTGTGTGCGCTGTAGCTGCACGTGCATCAACAAAGGAGCAGCGCCAAGCGTGCGCCTGTGTCATAAGTCTGTTAAAGGGTGGTGTAACCCCCAAAGTGCACTCCAAAAAAAATAAAAATTCTTCTTTTCTGTGTTGTGAATTGTGGGCCTGATTCAGAGTCGCTCATAAGCGGCCGCTCGTTCGCTGTGAGCAATGTTCGCACAACTGTGCATGCGTATGGGTCATAATGTGTATGCGTCAACCAGTCATTGCGGTCGGAAATCGAGCGCTCGCAAAACAGCGAAGGGCTGCTAATTTGATTGACAGAATGTACCGTTTGTGGGTGGTAACAGGGGAAGGTGCTTGAAAACGGAGGAGTGGAGATCTGAACGCAGGCGTGCCTAACGGTAAAAAGGGCGTTTAGTGGGAGTGCATAATTAGTAAAGGAGCGTCATCGACCATGTCACTTGGTTGTCTTTTAGCCTGAACTGCTCGCAGTGATTGCGGTCAGAAAAACCTACCATAAGCACTGCGAGCAGTTCAGATGCCTTTCGATGTACCCGATTAATCAAATAAATACCGGAGATGACGTGTGATGCGAACGGCAAAGGGACGTCTTTACAAAATAGCGAGCGCATTTTTCGTTCGCTCGCTCAGACATAGAGGCGTCAACAACCGCAATGAACGAACGCTCAATTTATATAGCCGGCCCCTTTTTAGGAACGACCGTCCGCAAATAGCGTACGGCTCTGAATCAGGCCCTGTGTGCGCTGTAGCTGCACGTGCATCAACAAAGGAGCAGCGCCAAGCGTGCGCCTGTGCCATAAGTAAAGGGCCGGCTGGCTCATCTCTTAAAGGGTGGTGTAACCCCCAAAGTGCACTTCAAAAAAATAAAAAATTCTTCTTTTCTGTGTTGTGAATTGTGTGCGCTGTAACCGCACATGCATCAACAAAGGAGCAGCGCCAAGCGTGCACCTGTGTCATAAGTCTGTTAAAGGGTGGTGTGACCCCCAAAGTGCGCTCCACAAAAAATAAACAATTCTTTTTTTCTGTTTGTGTGTGAAATGTATGTGCTGTAGCCACACGTGCATCAACAAAGGAGCAAGCGTGTGCCTGTGTCATAAGTAAAGGGCCGGCTGGCTCGACTGTTAAAGGGTGGTGTAACCCCCAAAGTGCACTCCAAAAATTTTTTAAAATTCTTCTTTTCTTGTTTTATATCACTATAACATAAATGGAGGATAAAACTTTCTCCGATAAAAATAAAATAGGGAAAGATCAAGAACCACTTCCTCCTAGTGCTGAAGCTGGTGCCACTAGTCATGACATAAACGATAAAATGCCATCAACGTCGTCTGCCAAGGTTGATGCCCAATGTCATAGTAGAGGGCATGTAAAATCCCAAATGACAAAGTTCAGGGAAATGACCTTAAAAAAAACATTTAAATCATCTGAGGAGAAACGTAAACTTGCCAATATGCCATTTACGACACAGAGTGGCAAGGAACGGCTAAGGTCTTTCGCTATGTTCATGACTAGTGGTTCAGCTTCACATGACGATGGAAGCCCTCCTCCCGCTACAAAAATCAAACGAGTTAAGCTGGCAAAAGCACAGCGAAGAACTGTGCATTCTAAGGAGAAATCACAAATCCAAAAGGAGAGTCCAAGTGTGGTGGCGGTTGCGATGCCTTACCTTCCCAACACTGGATGGGAAGAGGTGGCTCTTTCCACCATTTGCACGCCCTCTGCAAGTGCTGGAAGGAGCACCCACAGTCCACTTGCTGATAAGCAAATTGAAGATGTCACTGTTGAAGTACAACAGGATGAGGATACTGGTGTAGCTGGCGCTGACGAGGAAGTTGGCGAGGAGGATTCTGATGGTGATGTGGTTTGTTTAAATCAGGCTCCGGGGGAGACAGTTGTTGTCCGTGGGATGAAAAAGCCCATCACGGTCATGCCTGGGCAGAAGACCAAACATTCCACCTCTTTGGTCTGGCAATATTTCTATCCAAATCCGGACAACAACTATCTTGCCATATGTACCATATGTAAAGGTGAAATAAGTAGGGGTAGGGACGTTAACCATCTAGGAACATCCTCCCTTATACGTCACCTGCAGCGCGTTCATAAAAAGTTACTGTCAAGTTCAGAAACTGTGGCCAAGACCGTAAGCAGTCCAGGGACACCTAAATCCCTTGGTCCTGTTGTATCCAAGCACCTGCAAACCACACCGCCAACTCCCTCCTCGTCAATTTCCTCCTTAGTCAGGATCGGAAGTAGTCCTGCAGGCCATGTCACTGGCATGACTGACTCTCCTATCCTGGATTCCTCCGGAGGATCCTGCATTGCTACGCCTACTGCTGCTTCTGCTGTTGCTGTTGCTGCTGGGAGTCGTTCATCATCCCAGAGAGGAAGTAGGAACACCACTACTTTTACTAAACAACCGATCCTCCAACAGTCCTTAGCGAGGAGGATGAAGTACGACAGCAGTCATCCTGAAGCACAACGGATAACTGAAGCCTTGACTGCTATGTTGGTGTTAGACGTGCGTCCGGTATCCGCCATTAGTGCAGTGGGATTTAGACAATTGATGGAGGTAGTGTGTCCCCAGTTCCAAATCCCATCTAGATTCCACTTCACTAGGCAGGCAATACCGAGACTGTACAGAAACGTCAGAAAAAGTGTCCTCAGTGTCCTAAAAAATGCGGTTGTACCCAATGTCCACTTAACCACGGACATGTGGACAAGTGGAACAGGGCAGACTAAGGACTATATGACTGTAACAGCCCACTGGGTAGATGTATCACCTTACGCAGCAACAACAGCGTCACCAGTAGCAGCATCTCAGAAACGCCAGCTTGTTCCAAGGCAAGCTACGCTGTGTTTCAGTATGAAGCACACCGCCGACAACCTCTTAGAGAAACTGAGGGAAATCATCGCCCAGTGGCTTACCCCACTTAGACTCTCCTGGGGATTTGTGATATCTGACAACGCCACCAATATTGTGCGGGCATAACATCTGGGCAAATTCCAGCACTTCCCATGTTTTGCTCACACAATAAATTGGGTGGTGCAGAATTTTCTGAAAAACGACAGGGGCGTGCAGGAGACGCTTTGGGTGGCCCGAAAAATTTCTGTCCATTTTCACCATTCAGCGACTGCATGCCGAAGACTGGAGCTCCAGCAAACACTCTTGAACTTGCCCCGCCATCACCTGAAGCAAGAGGTTGTGACGCCGTGGAACACAACCCTCTATATGCTTCAGAGGATGGAGGAGCAGCAAAAGGCCATTCAAGCCTATACATCTACCTATGACATAGGCAAAGGAGGGGGTATGCACCTGACTCAAGCGCAGTGGAGAATGATTTCCGTGTTGTGCAAGGTTCTCCAGCTCTTCGAACTTGCCACACGTGAAGTCAGTTCAGACACTGCTAGCTTGAGTCAGGTCATTCCCCTCATCAGGCTTTTGCAGAAGCAGCTGGAGAAAGTGAAGGAGGAGCTAAGACGGAGCGATTCTGCTCGGTATGTGGGACTTGTGGATGAAGCCCTTCATTCGCTTTGCCAGGATTCCAGGGTGGTCAATCTGTTGAAATCAGACCACTACATTTTGGCCACCATGCTCGATCATAGGTTTAAAGCCTACGTGGTGTCTCTCTTTCCGGCCGACACAAGCCTGCAAAGGTGCAAAGACCTGCTGGTGAAAACACTGTCAGCTGAAGTGGAAAGTGACACGTCAACAGCTCCTTCTTAATTTTTTCCCACAACTGGGGCTGCCAGGAAACAACTTAGGTATCCTAAGCAACCCGCTGGCGGTGATGCAGGGCAGGCAGGACCAAGTTTGGACATCTGGTCTGGACTGAAGGACCTGGCAACAATTTCTGACATGTCTACTGTCACTGCATATGATACTGTCACCATTGACAGCATGGTGGAGGATTACATCGGTGACAGCATCCAAGTAGCCATGTCAGACAGTCCGTACCTGTACTGGCAGGAAAAAGAGGCAATTTGGAGGCCCCTGTACAAACTGGCTCTATTTTACCTGAGTTGCCCCCCCCCCTCCAGTGTGTACTCCAAAAGAGTGTTCAGTGCAGCTGGGAACCTTGTCAGCGAACGGTGTAGGAGGTTGCTTCCACGAAATGTGGAGAAGATGATGTTCATTTAAATGAATTATCAGCTCTTCCAGGGAGACCAGCCTCCAGAATGTACAGAGGGACCTGTGGTGGTGGATTCCAGCGGGGACGAATTAATACTCTGTGAGGATGAGGATGTACACAACACTGAAGAGGGTGAGGAATCGGTGGATGAGGAGGATGAGGACGACAACTTGCCTCCGTAGAGCCAGTTTGTGCAGGGACAGATTAATTGCCAGCTTGTTTTGTGGAGGCCCAAACGAACCAATCATTTCAGCCACAGTCGTGTGGCAGACCCTGGCGCTGAAATGATTGGTTTGCTAAAGTGTGCATGTCCTGTTTATACAACATAAGGGTGGGTGGGAGGGCCCAAGGAAAATTCCATCTTGCACCTCTTTTTTTTCTTTGCATTATGTACTGTTTGGGGCCTAGTTTTTCAAACTGCCATCCTGTCTGCCACTGCAGTGTCACTCCTAGATGGGCCACGTGTTTGTGCCGACAACTTGTGTTGCTTAGCATAGTCATCCAGCTACCTCGGTGCAACCTTTTGGCCTAAAAACACTATTGTGAGGTGTTCAGAATAGACTGGAAATGAGTGGAAATTAATGTTATTGAGGTTAATAATAGCATAGGAGCAGAAAAACCCACAAATTCTGTGATTTTAGCTGTTTTATGCTTTTTTTTAAAAAAAATACAGATCCAAAACACAAAACCCAGAACCCAAAACACGGAAGGGTGGTTTTGGCAAAACCAATCCAGATCCAAAACACGAAGAAAGATCCAGATCCAAAACCAAAACACGAAGAGTGGCCAGTGCACACCCCTAGTAATAACATTTAATAATTACCAAGGAAACACATTTGTTAGGCTGGGTACACACCTTAACGACCGGCAATCGTGCCGATATTTAGGACAATTTGCCTTCACCCTGGACATCGCATGATTGCCGGTACATACTGCACAATTTAAGGAACTATGGAACGATTACTTGTTCCATTCTTCATTAATATGTATGGCGCAGCATGCAATATCATGAAATGCAGATATAAATGAACCAGCCTCAGATGTCACTTGAATACAGCTGTTTTTCCAAAATGATCTTGAAAGAAAATGTATGTTGAACTTGTTTGGAATGTTATGATTTATCATCAGTGTGACAGCCATTCCCAGAAGTGACCTTAGATGAATAATGAAGAGGTGAAGGTTGAACATGTTCAAAAGCTGTCTACTTAAAAGTACAGATTGGTCCTCGTACATCTAGACTCCTTGCACGTTAACCAGCCCTTCTAGTCGCGCCATGCCGTGGCGTGACTCGGTAGCGCAGAGCGTCTTTTCATGTGAATTTTTACCTTCAAATGGGTCTCGTTCGGGCGGCGATGTGAATAGATAGCACAAGCAGCTTCTGCTGATTAAAATGATATGCAACATGCCTATGTTCTGTGAGCGAGTGCTGCATGCAAAATGCTACATTAGTGTCAGCAGCTGTAAGACTGTAACATAGCATTTCGTATGCAGATACACCTGCAGTCTCACAGAACACAGACATGCTGCATATCATTTTAATCAGCAGAAGCTGCTTGTGCTATGTATTTGCATTGTTGTGCAAATAAGACGTATTTGAAGGTAAAAAGTCGCACAAAAAGACACTCAGCGCTACCGAGTCACACAGAGCTCCCGCGTTGTGTAGCGCGGCTTGTGGCGCAAGGAGGCAAGATGTATGTGGACACATTTGTATTATTATTATTTAATTATAAAGCACCAGCATACTCCACAACACTTTACATTTGGGAACTAAACAGCAATAAAATAAGACTTTGTACCATGTGACAGGATGGAGTGAAACAGTCGCCAATTCTTTACTAAAATGTGAATTTTCAGCAAGATGAAAGTCGTCACCTATAATAGAGGCTAAATTGCTGAAAAACCATCATTTTCAAACACGTTGCTGCCACAATTTTTTCAGTGTGCATCGGCAGATGTAATAGGTGCTCCGTACACAAGTTGGCGCCAAACACGCCGGTATAAAATCAAAGAACAATTATTATTATTGTAAACATTTACTTTTATAGCGACAACTACATATAATTGCCCAAAAGCAACTTGCACAAAACAGCTCTAGGCTGGCAATGAGTTCAAAATCAGGCAGTTCATCTAGTTATTAGCCAGAAAGTCAATCAGAGGGTTTGTCATATCTTAGGCAAAACCAAGCAAGCCCTCTGCAAAATGCATACTTCATTCGACTTCCATTTGAAAATAAAAAAAATTGCCATATTTAATTTATTGCTCTTCGATGGCAGATTGGACTGTTTTGGAAGTTCCCGTCATGCCCCAAATCGCAGTAATTCACCGTTGAGTTTTATACAAGCCCTTCAAATTGCTGTATTACATCTGGCAATTCTGAGTGCAAAATTGTTATAAATTCACTGTGTTTTGCAGCAACTTAATTAGTGCTTCAATACATATACTGTACCCCCACAGAGAGGTAAGAGGTCTCTGCTCTCAAGCTTGTGATCTATAGGGAAACAAGCGTTTGATGCACACGTTTACAGGCAGCATATTGTTTCATTGTGATTGCAAAGAAAATAAGTGCTTAGTGGGGGTATTTGATCCAGCCACACAGCAATGTTAGTTTGCTAGTCAGTAGGTTGACTGAGTATAGAAAGATAATAAATGAAAATGTTACATGAACTGTGTTGAAGGGTAATACTCAGTACATACAGTGATGTATAACAGAGGCATGATGCACAATGGGGGCATGGTGCACGGACACAACCCCTTTTTGTGCGTGCGCCGAATGCATGTCCACAAAGTCCTGGTTTCCCCCTCCCAAATGTTAGGAGGCAGCAGAGACATACAGAGACTGGCAATACTAGTGGTGAGCTGGGACCACACTGCCATTTTATGTGTCTTTAGATAGAAATTGTGATTTAATAAACTGTATATATTAAGTATGGTGAATGAACACTACCAGTGAATGAGCATCTTCAGGTTTGATGCATACAATCTTAGATTAGATCTGTTGAGTATGTCTTTTTAATGTAAGTCATCATTCACTTACTGGACTTCCCTGGTCGGGATGTAGTTATGTGACCAGCGGCCACAAGTCACAATCCCGACAGCAGAATGCCGGCTAGGGATTCATGACAGGTGTCGAGATACCGACCCATGCCATCCCGATCGTCACGGACGGGGTAAGTATTCACTTAGCTTGGGGATGGGGGGAGTTAGGTTTAGGGCACCCCGATGGGACTTAGGGTTAGGCACCCCCCACAGGGAAGGTTAGGCTAGGGGAAGGGGGGTTAGGTTTAGGCACTAACGGGGGAGGTTAGGGTTAGGCTGTAGGGGGGAGGTTAGGCACCCCTAAGAGAGGGTTAGGGGGGGTGAGAGGAAGGTTAGGGTTACTTACCTCCGCTGTCGGGATTCTGCCCTGCCGGGCTAGCCTTGTTGGGATTTGTACAGCCACCGGCATAACAATCCCATTCCATTTGTGCGATGTTCCCAGGAAACAGCTGTTTTGGGGGGATGCCCACAAATATTAAGGATTCCCAGAATGTACTATGGAGGGACCACAGCACGGCGGAGAGATCTGCTACGGACCCTCTATTTCCAATAGCAGCCGCAGTCCCCTTAGGTTTCTCTGGGGGCTGCAGAGCTGTCTGAATTACCAATCCCAGGAATGGCCCCTATATGATAACGCCACCTTCAGATATCCTATAGTAGCCTATGGGCTTCTATTTCTGTATCCTCCCCGGCAATGGCCGCTGCACATACAAGGTCAGTAGACCGCACATGTGCAGGAGTCCCAATAGAGACGTGAAGAGACTGCTGATGTGGTCACGTCACTTCGAGCATATCGCAGGGACGGGCTCTTTTCACAGTCCCTGTCCCTGCTAGTGCATATTTATTTATTTATTGACAGTTTCTTATATAGCGCCGCATATTCCGTTGCGCTTTACAATTTGATACATTTGGCTGGTAATTAATGTTATTCCCGCAAATAGCGACAATAAGAAATTACAATTATCGGGTCTAAAAACCTGATAATTGATAAATAGGCCCCTTTATGTTCTCTAAGATCAGTGAAGTCACAGTGCGAATATTTTTTTGCATTGAGTCGCAGTGCCCCTCTGATATTCCACATTATTTCATAATAATTCACTGCTTCAGTCACTAAATTATGGGATATGTTTGTTTGCAAGGCCTGAATGTCATATATTAAAGTTCAGAAACGCGCTAGTGGATCTAATAGTACACATTATAGCACTTTGAAAATTCTTTTTTATGAGAAGAAATGTGTCAGTGTATATGTGATTCATTCATCCCTGGATCATTAGGGCACAGATCTGCCCGGATTCAGATGGCCACAGGAATGGTAGTGACCTCATACTATGTAATATATTGTAAATATGATTTTATGTATTTTTATATGGTTACAAATTTGTGGAATAAACACAGACCTCATACCAACCTGATACTCATTCGCTGACCTGATTAGTGTTCTGTTTACTATCTGTTTACTCTCACTGTGAGTGGCTTATACTGATTAAAAAGAAATCTGTTATTTCCTGAGTTGTATGAGTTTAGAAACATTTACATTTTTCCCTTTGGGAGTACATCGACCTGAAAATTAATGTACTGTGATTGCAGTCTGGAATAGGCTTGCTACTAACACTTATGGGACTTCCAGCACTTGATAATGTATAAGTACTGGGTATATTGCTCATCTAACACAAATGATACAGTAGGTGCTGAGTACCTTGTGATATGCAAAATATTTTTGTATAGTAATATGGTCTGTGTAATTAAACACTATTTTGTCCTTGTGAATTATGAATATTTTAAAGAGTGTTCTCTGTGGCATAATGCTCAAATAAATGATATTTTCTTTATTTATGAAGCTGGTTCCTCAGATTGTCTTTTATTGTCACAGCTCAGTTTTATATTTTATTGTTATTGAGCACCTGGCATTTTCCTCTCTAAAATTGCAGCAATGTGATTTAAATGCAGTGCCTAGCCTTCTTTATTGCATATAGACAGTATGTATTACAGAAGATCAAAATGTTGCTAGAACTGTGAACATCTGTATATGTGTGGTGACTCGAGCCAAAGGTACATTGCTATAGAATCAAAAGTTACAGTAAGGAAAAAATGGAGGCTTATAAAACCATGCTTGCCTACCCTCCCGATCTGGCTGGGAGCCTCCCGAAGATTGGGTGCAACTCCCGGACCCCCGAAAAGGCAGGCAAACCTCCCGGCGGCTGCTTTCCCCACCCCCCCTCCCCGCGGTTATAAGAGAAACCCCCGCAGCGGAGGGAGGCTGATGACGCGATTCACGCTGAATCGCGTCATTTTGGACCCGCCCCCTGCTTTACAACGCCGGTAATCTCGACATTGTGTAGCGGGGGCCAAAAACTACACGAACACGTGGCTACGCCCACATATCTTGGGTAAGCTGTCCAGCCGCGTCCCCCTGCTATGCCGATCTGGCTGCTCCCTCCCAAAAGGGGAAGCCAGGATGTTGGCAACCCCATTATAAGCCAAGCTCCTATAGACAGAGGGGCGGAATTCCAACGCATACCGATCCCCCTAGTTCCAGTCTCTGATGTGACTTGTATCCATGATCTTAGTGGGTAAAATCTTATTATTTTGTACTAAACATTGTAATGCTGTACATTTTTAACATCTTTAATGAAAAAAAATATATATTGTCATTTACCCCTTTAATTTTTATTTTACATATTTATCTTTATTCTGTATTAATTTTGAACCATGACATTTTGTTACCATTTAAGAAAAATATTGACATTTAACTAAAAAAGAGGAACTACGACGTCAATTTACTAAGAATCGAGTTTGACCGAGTACGTTTTTTTTAAACTCGATTAGCTTCACATATATGTTGTCCTGAGGAAGGGGTACAAGACCCCGAAACGTTGACCCACGAATAAAATCCCTCTGGTGAGGGTTTTGTTTTCATCGGTCTCCGAGTGCCGCCTTGACATTGGTTTCATATTCATTTGGGGATGCTGTCCCCCTTGGAGGGCACTGGAGCAAGTTGGGGCTGCAAGCCCATTTACACTGAGTGGAGGAGTGCCGGAGCATTGGAGTCTATATATATATATATATGTACATATATATATATACATACACACATGTGTATGTGTTTAACAGAAGGCAAGCAATCGGGGTGGGGGAGGGTAGGCTCCGTGTGGCTTGATGGGGGCCCCCACAACTTAGTTGCCCCAGGGCCCCCACAAGCCTTAATCCGGCCCTGCATACCACAACGATGATATAGAACCACACCTCTAGTTCTGCGCACATCTCTAGTTCAGATGCATAATCGATACCTCCATAGGGCTGGTGCAATGCTCGATGGTGCATTCGATGGTATGTCTTAATTCACACAGTGGCGGATTTTCACCGCAGCTGGTGGGAGTCTATGTAAGAATACCTTTGGCGGCACCATTGGCAAAAAGATGCAGTTGCACTGCGGCAAAGGACACAGTCGCGGCTGCATCAGGCCCTGTAGCTTTGAAGATCTATATGTGCTGGATTTCTACCTCACTTTCTAAGAGCTGTGAACTTACCACTTGGGGAATGAGGAGTCCAACCCCATCTCCTTGTCTGCATTCAGGCTCTGAGGTGTAGGTGAAGTGGGACCACCGTGTTATAGGTCTGCAGGCAAGACATTCTCTTATTGTGGGAACCATGTTTTTTATTTGTATTTTTTATTGTCAGAAGATTAATGATGTTTGAGAAGAAAAGGTCATGGATAGAGGTTAGTTTATTGCAAATAGAACATGCATTCAATAGAACACATTAAAGGATGGGAGACAGGTGATATGTGTGAGACTTGCTGTATTTCTATAGTTATAAATCATAATGATGTGTGCGTGAGATGGGCAGGGAATCTGCACTTGGCATTATATCACCAGCTACTAGAAGCAGGAGAGAGATCCAGTAAATATGTCTAAGATTTAAAAGGTCTAATTTTGTGGCATTAGGTTGAGGATATTACAGCTGACAAAAACAGAGATAGGAAAGTAGTCCATCCATGTTAATTAGGGGTGAGTGGGGTAGAAAGGGGATAATATGGATACAAGGGAGTGATGTAAGGGATTGCTTCAGTATGTTAAAATTCTATAATGCCACAGAAGAAAAACCACTTGGTAAATTAGATTTTCCAGGAATCTGACTGTTAGGCATTTAACCATACATGTATGGCCAGAGCCATAACTAGACTTTTTGGTGCCCTGTGCCAGAGAGCATTGGCGCCACCCCCCCCATATTTTAAATAGAGACATAAGCAGGGGCGTCTTTAGAGCGGAGGGGGCGCCGTGTGCATTCCCAGTTCGGGGCCCCTTCCTCTCTTCCCGGCGGCTGTCCGGTCACCGGAGCATTAGTAGACTCTGGGCACTAGAGTGTACGCCGCGGCCATTTTTCCAGCTTTTTGTACAGCGCTGACACCCGGCGCGGGACCTCGGAAAGGTAAGTTTTAAGTTATATGGGTGCAGGATGTGCGGTGCGGGCACCCCGTGTACCCGGAGGCCCGCGAGCACTGCACACCCTGCACCCATTATAGCTACGCCCCTAGACATAATATAGTGCACCTGAAAAAGGGCCATGGCTTCATGGGGAAGGGCCAGGGAAGAGATAGGGGAGGTGAGGAGATGCTGGGGATAAAAGAAGAGGAAGCTACAAGTGAGAATGATAATAAACAGGAAAACTGACAGGTCCAAACAGTGCTCCCTGCCCTGCGGTGCCCTGTGCCATGGCACTGGTCGCACTACTCTAGTTACGGTCCTGTGTATGGCTGATTAATGATTAATTAAATACATCTGCTAGCTAGGTAAGCAGATCCTCTTCTGTCTTCTGATATGTCCTATGACAAGCTGTTAACAGCATTAGAGATAAGAAATGTGGATACCTTCCATATTAGGAGACTGCATTTATCTCTTACAATGTCTATTTTGAGTCCATATTAAATAAAAGTTATCCGTACTTTGGGGACAATTCAATTAGGTGTGACTTGCAAGGTGTGAGTTGCTGCTTTCTCTTTGAATTCGCATTGCAAATTCAGAGCCGGATGCTCTGACCAGAGCGCTCTTACTGAATCAGGGCCCTCCTACCTCAACTTGGAGCGGCCTCTTGGACGCTCGCATAGCTGTGGGTTACCACACACAGCTTATGCAAGCGTCCATGATGATGGTCGCGATGGTCAAGACATCACTACTGATGTCAGTGGGGCCGGACCCAGACGGTAGGCATTCCCATGGGAACGCCTCCGTCTGGAAGCCACGCCCCCGGTACGCCCACCAAAGGGGGCGTGCTGTCAGTCACCATCGACAGCATGCCCCCTTTGGTGCGAGACCCCGAGCAACGGCTACCCCGTCGCTCGCCGGGTCTCGCGCATGCGCACGACGGAGCTCCCTCCGTCGTGCGCATACGCATTAGGGCACCATCGACCCGCTTGCGAACGTCCTGCGCTCGCGAGCGGGTCTGAATTAGGCCCTCATTTTGCAATCCAATTAGCAACTCGCACTGAACCAGCCAGAGTGAATTAGCATTTTTTTCATTCACACCTCCCGGAAGGTAAGAGAAGGAAATTAAAATATTTATTTTAAGGTCAAAATGTTGGGACACCATGCTGAACCCCTCTTGGACCCCCCCCCCCACCCATTGACTAATTAGGAAATTGGAAGTTTCCAAATAGCTTAATAAGTCTAATATTTATATTTCATTTTTGGGGGTAAAAAAAATGGCCTCAAATTACCCCAAAAACAACTTTTTTTAGGTTTTTATTAGGGTGTTTTTTTTGTTTTGTTTTTTAATCGGAAAAAGGTTTTTTTTTTGTTTTGTTTGGGGTTTTTTTGTTTGTTTTTTCTATATCGTTTTTTTTTTTATTTCATTGAGCCCTCAAGTACCCCAAAATCACCTTTTTAAATTTTTTTTTCATTAATTTTTTTCATTTAATTTATTTGAGATTAAACGAAAAAAGTTTGTTTCTTTAATTTTTTTTTTTTAAAAAGCACAAATCAACCATTTGACACCATTAAAAAACCTTCAGTACTTTCCAAATGCCCACAAACAGCCTTTTATATGGTAGTGCTAATGAAATTATCAATTTTAGGAGGTCCAGGATGGTTTCCCCACTTTTTCATGCACTTCTCTCACATAGTATTTGGCAGCCAATTGGCAAACCTCCACTGCGAGTACAGCAAATAGGCATTTTTAATTAGATTGGAGAATTCTTGGGTGCGCACATTTGTGCAAAGTCATCGAGATTCACGAAAAAAACTCGCTATTCGCAATTCGCACCTAATTTGATTGATCCCTATACTGTATCTTCGATATAGTATGTTTATGGCAGCAAATGAGCTAAAATTGTTTTTAGTTTCACACAAGCATCACTGGAAGGCAACACAGTCTGTGCAGTAAGTGGCTTTTCGTTAATGGTAGTACTACTACTGATCGCATTACGGAGTTTTTCAAGATACTGTTAGAATAGAAAACAGACTTCCTAAAGGAATAGATTTTTGTTTATACAGTTATTACTGTAATTTATTTCTGCAAAGTAATAACCAACACCACCATTACCGACAGATCGCTGGATAAGAACAACTGTAAATTATGTATTTTAATTATTGTCGGCTTTCAAGTTTAATAGTCTCCTGTAAAATATATTTAAGGGAATAATTAATTTTCTTTACCACAAATGCATTTACAGAGATGCAGGATGGGTTCTCTCCATAAGTGGCTCAGATCCTTTTATTCCTGTGCCAGTCTTGGGACTCTGCTCACATCTTCAGCATGCCATCTCTTATTGGGCCTGATTCAGAGTTGTACGCAGTGGATGTGTGAAAATTTGCAAATGTCGTAGATGCTGAGGAATGTATTGAGACGTCCACCAGTGGCGTTACAAATACAAGCATCAGCTTACAAAGACGCAGCATTGGTCACAGACCCTACGATCATCGGTCTTCTGAGAAACCATGTGGTTGGACAGAATTGGCTCGCGGGAACGGAGACGCCAGAAACATTTTTCTTGCGTACCGGATTGCAGACGCAGGATGTGACATACCCCCGAAACGTTCACAACAAACACTTTCTTTATCACCACTCCCAGCTACCCCCACCAAATGTTCCAACTGTCAGTCACACTGAGAGTAAATAGCTGCGAGTGACTACGGTAATGTGACTTGACGCTTGCCAGGGGCGTATCTATAATGGGTGCAGGGTGTGCGGGGCCCACACCGCACACCCTGCACCAATAGGTAATTATACTTACCTCCCGACCGATTCCCAAAGTGCTGCTCCACAGCACCGGATTGGCGCTATAGAGCAGCAAACACTCACTGGGAAAATGGCGGCGGCCATTTTCCCAGTGATCTGCGCATGCGCAGAAAAGATGTCCCCGGGAAAGTAGGCACGGGCGCCATTTTCACGCATTTCACGCCATTTTCACCCACGCATGCGCTGTAGATTCTGGCATGAAGCCAGAATCTACAGCGCTCAGCGCCACTGAGCCGCAGACAGAGAGAAGGGGGCCCAAACAGAGGCTGCACACGGGCTCCCTCCTCTCTTAAAATGCCCCTGACGCTTGCGCAGTGCAACTTAGACATATGCACAGTTTCCTGATTATCGCTCGACTGCATAAATATCGGCATGGCGTACAACTCTGAATCAGGACCATTGCCAGCAATACAGCTCTCATTTATTACTCAAGCTCTCAGTATAAGATCCTATTCACTTAGAAACACAATTAAAAGCAAACACCAAGCCTTCAAAGACTCTTACTTGTTACAGGTATCATATAACCTACACTCACACTATGTGTTACTCAACTACTACATAGCAGATTCAGGTTTATTACAAAAAAGACAACCATACTCTTTTTAGTCCCTACATGTTACCGGCTGATTGATGACCTCTTTCTATTCAATTCTTGCACGATGTTACCTTAATGAAATTGTCCCAAGCCTGCTTTACCCAAAGCCAGTGATAAATAAATAAAATAGTTACGTTTGTAAGAGTTTGTAATAAAACCTGGGATGTCACAAAGCTACTGTATGCTTCCTATGTCCTTGGCAGGAGCTAGCTTCCCATGCATTACAAGCTATATATACAGTAGTGGAGCCTAATTAGACAGATGAAGGATTGATCAATCAGAGAATATTACATACTGTAGATATAACAACAGGACAAAAACGGTGGGAGGACTCCATTACAAATGTCATCATATACAAACTTAATTGAGACAGAGGGCCTGATTCAGAGCCGGACGCTATTTTGCGCTCGCTCGTTCAGAAAAAGGGGCCGGCTATTTAAATTGAGCGCTCGCTCTTTGCGGTCTGTTGACGCCTCTATGTCTGAGCGAGCGAACTAAACATGCGCTCGCTATTTTGTAAAGACGCCCCCTGGCCGCTCGCATCCTACGTCATCTCCGCTATTTATTTGATTAATCGAGTACATCGAAAGGCATCTGAACTGCTCGCAGTGCTTGTGGTAGGATTTTCCTACCGCAATCATGCGAACAGTTCAGGCTAAGAAACAACCAAGTGACGTGGTCGTTGACGCTGCTTAGTTAATTATGCACACCCTTAAAACGCCCGTTTTGACCGTTTGGCACGCCTGAGTTCGGAATCTCCACTCCCCGTTTTCAAGCACCTTCCCCTGTTACCACCCACAAACGCCTCATCCTGTCACTCAAATTAGCAGGCACTCGCTATTTTGCCAGCGCTCGATTTCCGACCGCAATGACTGGTTGGCGCATGCGCATTACGACCCATACGCATGCGCAGATGTGCGAACATCGCTCGGAGCGAACGAGCGGCCGCTTACGAGCGGCTCTGAATCAGGCCCAGAATCTTCATACACAATAAGTTATACAGAATACATGGAGTGAGACCTGAAAGATATATGGCCGAATAGTGTTTCTGTATAATCAGTTTCTCTCTGGCACAGGGTATCTTGCTTACAGATCTTGGCATACTTAAGGGTAAAGGAACTGTGCAAAGTTTACAATGCAGGAGACATATTTCAGGACATAACTGCGTCCTCGCTATCTAACACTCACTTCTTCTATTAGATCTTACTGCTTCATTTTGAAACTGTAGTTATATGAAGTATAAGCGTTCAAGCACAGGGATGGTAAAACTATCACTACTATCCACTCTAGTAATGTGAAGTAAGAGGTACAGACTCATAATCCAGAAGCCATAGAGATATGTCTAAAGGCCCCCATACACGGGGCGATTTCTATCCCATCCGATCTCGCATAAAATTCCCTTGAAAATTCTTCCCTTGACATTCTGTACGATTTGTATTTAGAAATGGTGCGATTCTACAAACGACCATATGATCTGATGTATTAAGATGTGTCATATTGTACTGTTCAGTCGAAATCCTTCCGCAAAACCATCTGATCTACGATGCTGATACACGACGCCGGGGACGCTCATGGCATCGTAATAGTGTATGAAAACACTCATTTTCACACGATTGGTCGCTATGATCAGTTGAAAACGGCCAGATCGTGTGAAAAATCGCCCCGTGTGTGGGCCTTAAGTGCACAAGAGTATAATACACAGGATACTCAACTGTATACATTTAATATGAAATATACATGTCACCCATCATATACTCTTCATGATGTCCAAAATCTAAATCCTTTACTATCCAAACCTGGAGTTTCCTAAGAACTGCTGTAGGTAGGCACATGGTCTCCCACAAGCCACAATACATCAGGAGTCTTGGACAAAAACTTGAATATTGCAATGGCTACACTGTAATTATTTACATATATCGTGAGGTAAATATCAGTATATAAGTGTTAATTTAAATAAATATTTAAAGTGAAATAGATAAGAGATGAAAGAAAATGTGATAAAAGTCTGTATAATTTATTCATATGAACTTAAGGTTGTCATTAGTATTTAATGTAAAAGGTACAGCTAGGGCAAGATTATTAGTACCTAATAGAAAGACTGAAGGAAGCCATTCAATATTCTATTGTTTCAAAGGACAATGCTCAAGGTAATATTTGTTTGCAAAATCAGACCTAAACATTGGTGTAGTTTGAGAAAGGATAAAACAATTCGGGAGAAATTACTAATACACCCAAAATTCATTATTAAAAGTGTTCAGACTATTGACCACTAAGTGACAATATTACGTATGATCTCAAAAACTCTCCATGCATAACTCATTCATGAATGTTTCCCCGGCCCACGAGTGGTGGGACAGTCCCAGAAAAGACAGTTGGGAGGTATGGTCTATGGGACTAGCCATCACAAATTAGCCTGTTCTAGGACTTAATGAGTTGATTCAAGAATATAAACATGTATATACAATTCAGTGATTTCAGGTCCTGATTCTTAATCAAACGTAATGTGTTAGCAATTCGGGTCACTTTCCATGATCAAAAATCCTATGCGAACATGCGAACATCTGCCTATATTATGAGTCGGACAAGTCTATGCTACCACACCAAACCCAGACCCCCACTTATGTGCTGTCCACACTACCGCCCTGCAGTGGCCGGCGCTCTTAGGCAAATGCCCAAGTTTGCCTACTGGTAGCGCCGGCCCTGGATGCAGGAAATCGGACTGATATTGTACAGATCTCTGCAGGTGCTAATTCTGATTAGCCTGCAACTCTGTCTACAAGCCCACAACACACCGACGACATGCTTCTTCTACATGCCAACACCACGCTGACACCCAGAAAAGCCCATTCAGCCCTTTGGAGTTTATGTACACTGACAGAAAGTAATGAGACTGCCTCTAATTTTCTGTCCCATAGGTAGATGTGGCAAAGCTATGCTGGTCGTTGTGAAGCTCATACACTGATGTGTCTGAACCTGCGGTTGGACTGCCTTAAGCTGGCCACACACTAGAACAACTTACGTCCAACCAGCCAACTTGTTGATTGGTTGGAATGAAAATCTGGTAAGGAATGGGAGTAAATGATGATCAGCAATTTACTCCTAAATGCCAGAAAACAGATGAAAATGGTCGTTCAGACATGTTTGTTAAATGTTTGCTCTAAACTATTTGTTCATACAACAGTTTTGGTCCATTTTTCAGCGTCTGGGAGCAAGTTGCTGATTGTATTCCTTACCAGATTTTCATTCCAACCAATCTACTAGTTGGCTGGTTGGACAGATAATCTTTAGATGTGTGGCCAGCTTAAGTCTTCTTTGTTTGGTCACAGCGAGGTAAGACCTTCGTACGTTTCGTCATTGCAGATGATGAAGACGTGTCTGTGAGTTTACGTCAGAGATGTGTGATTACATTTTGTCTTAATCTTGAAAAAAGCGGAAATGAAACTCATGAAATGTTACGGCAAGCATACGGTGGAG
Source organism: Taudactylus pleione (assembly GCA_031769625.1). Classification (NCBI taxonomy): domain Eukaryota; kingdom Metazoa; phylum Chordata; class Amphibia; order Anura; family Myobatrachidae; genus Taudactylus; species Taudactylus pleione. The sequence goes on along the minus strand of JAUIMM010000368.1, from coordinate 6,710,363 downwards.
AAACAATTAGCCGTGCTGCAGAATTTCGGTGGTGGAAGCAGTGGCGTAACTAGGGTATTTGGTGCCCAGGGCAAATTTGAAAACGGAGCCCCCCCCACTAACATACCGATATGTGCGAGCGCCGAAGGCGTGTGCGGAAAAAAATGGGCATGGTCACTTAAAAATGGGGCGTGTCAACATGACACAACCCTTTATTTTCACGCTGAACATTCCTATCCATATGCACCTTAACCCCAGTAGTACCCCTTATACAGTACCCCCAGTATGCAGTTGTGGTCCCTCTTATGCAGGCCCATAGTAGTGCCCCTTATACAGTATCCCCAGTAGTGGTCCCGCTTATACAGCCCCCAATTAGTTCCCCTTACTCAGTACCCCCAGTAGTGGCCCCCTAAATGCAGTGCCCCACGTAGTGTTCCCCCTTATGCAGTGCCCCCAGTAGCAGTCCCCACAATGCAGTGCGCCCAGTAGCAGTATCCCCTTATGCAGTGCCCTTTATATGGTGCCCCCAGTAGTAGTCCCCCCCCTATGCAGTGCCCTTTATATAGTGACCCAGCAGTAGTCCCCCCCCCTATGCAGTTTTCCCAGTAGTGGTCCCCTTATGCAGGCACCCTGTAGTGATCCCCCCTATCCAGTGCCCCCTGTAGTGGCCCTTCCTATTATTTCCCCCAGTAGTGGTCCCCCGAGTGCAGTGCCTCTAGTAGGCCCCTTTTATAATGCCCCCAGTGGTAGTTCCCCCCCAAGTAGTAGTCCCCAGTAGAGTAGGTCCTCCCAATGGTGCCCCCAGTAGTAGCCACCCCTCCCCCAGTAGAGGTCCCCCCAGTAGTAGCCACCCCTCCAGTAGTAGTCACCCCTCTCCCAGTAGAGGTCCCCCCAGTAGTAGCCACCCCTCCCCCAGTAGAGGTCCCCCCAGTAGTAGCCACCCCTCCCCCAGTAGAGGTCCCCCCAGTAGTAGCCACCCCTCCCTCAGTAGAGGTCCCCCCAGTAGTAGCCACCCCCCTCCCCCGTTGTGCAGATAGGTTAAAAAAAAAATATATATATATATATATCTATAAAAAATATACTTACCTGAATCTCTGCTCCTGCTCCTGCTCTCGACGCCGCTCAGCATTATGGGACAGACGTGAGCGGGCGTGCTCAGCATTATGGGACAGACGTCATGACGTCAGTCCCATTACCCACTGCAGGAGCCGGACGGAAGTCCGGCTCTTGCAGTGGGTGCTGCAGCAGTCAACGAGAGTCTATCTGACTCATTGGCTGCTGTTTAACACACGCATCGCCGCCAGCGCTGGCGGCGATGCGTGTGTTATGCACAGCCTGAGCCCGCCTCCTGGCGCTATTGGGCAAGCGCTCAGGGGGAGGGAACGGGCTTAGGCGTGCAGCACAGGACCGGCGCTGGAAGCCTAGCGCCGGTCCTGTGTAAATGTGTAGCGCTGACCGCACTCACTGCGGTCAGCGCTACACTGGCTAACTAGGGCGGGCCGGTACCGTGGCCGGTGGCGCCCCCCCCGCGCCACAGGTCCAATGGCGCCCAGGGCACAAACCCCGCCCGCCCTACCCTAGTTACGCCACTGGGTATAAGCAATTCAAAGAGGGTAATGTGCGAAGTTCTGAGAGACCATCCACCGCGTTTACAGATGTCAACATTACCAAAGCTGCAGAGATATTGCAAAATGACAGAAGGTCAACTTTACGCAAACTTTCAGCTTCACTTGGCATCTCATTCGACGGGTTCAGCATATTGTGACAAAGGATATGAAAATGCATTGTGTGTGTGCTAGTGGGTACCCGGTAATCTCAAAGAAGAGCAGATGCGACGATGAGTTGAATCGTGCAAGAACACCGTTCAAATGTTGGAGAGGATACCCGATTTCTTGACATCGATTGTGACGTGTGACGAATCAAAGATACGTCATTATGATCCGGAAACCAAACAACAGTCCAGTGTATGAAAACACACAAATTCGCCTCCGCCCAAAAAATTCTGTGTGATTCGTTCGGCGTGTACAGTCATGCCAATGTTGTTCTTTGATGAACACTGAATGATCCTACAGCACTGGGTTCCCTGTGGACAGACAATTAATGGTGACTACTATACAAACGTCCTGAAAAATCATTTGCGTGAAGCCATGAGGACGAAAAGACCATATTTGCTGGAAATCACCTCAATCTCCTTCCAAAACTGCTTTAATTAATAGAGTACAATATGTTTCCTCTATGTAATACATTACCTCCCTTCTAAACAATACTGTGTCCGCATACCAACAGGTATGGAATCTTTGGTTTACTTTCCGCACTTCTTCCCTGCCAGGAGCCCCTCTGTGATACTCTCTTTATGTCTCAGTATTGCCCTATCCCCCATTTGAAAGTAAGATTGGTGAGACCCTCTGAGTGTTATCTCTTATTATATTTTTGTCTCCCGCTTTTTGAAATTTGCTATTTGCTGAATCTTTTATTGTTATGTAGTGTATTTAAAATAAAAGATTTAAAAAAAAAAAAAAATCAGTCTCATTACTTTTTAATCAGCCCTCGTACTAAGCGTTGGAGAGAGATAAAGTGGATGGAGATAAAGTACCAACCAGTCAGCTCCTGTCACTTTACAGGCTGTTTGAAAAATGACAGGAGCTGATTGGTTGGTACTTTATCTCCATCTACTTTATCTCTCTCCAAGGCATAGTACATAGATCCCAAAGTGAGAAGTGGATAAGATGGGGGCCTAGAATAGCTAATAATTGCTCGTAGTTGTTTATGCAGGCTGCAACTTATGCAGTTTGCTAAAAAATTGCCCTCCCACATGCCATCACCTTGGCTTGTTAAGCTTTGTGTTTGCCCATAAATAAACGCATTCATGGAAAAATAAAAGCTTGATACTTAAAAACATAATTTGTCCATTTTATATATTTATTGTTACACTGATCTGACGTTTTCAACCTTTTTTACCATTATTATTTTCTTTTATTTATAAAGAGCTGACATACTGTATTACACAGCATGGTATAATGCTGGGATCATGACACAAACAAATTACATACAATGACATTACACAGAAGGTATAGAGGGCCCTGTGCACATGAGCTCACAATGTGAGAGTAGTAGGGACACAGAATACATAAGATATCAAAGATATCAGAAAAATAACTGAATTTTCTGTAGGGAAAGTGTGTGTGGCTATTATTATTTATAATCAAAGTTTAAAGCTGCACTACCATCTAGGTCAGTGTTTCCCAAACTCGATCCTCAAGGCACACTAACAGTCCATGTTTTTGTGATATCCATGCTTGAGCACAGATGGTTAAATCAAAAGGTACTGATTAAAGGTACCCACACACATACCGACTTGCTCCCAATCAGCCGATGTACACGATTTCCCCTGAACTCTCCCCGGCAGTCGTGGTCACGATTTGAAGTTAAAAATGTCCTATCTGACTTAAGATCTATCGTGCAGCCAGTGCATTGTATCCCACATTGGCTAATCTGCCCTACAGCACGGCAGATCTGAAAATGCGAGGTACGATGAGCGGGGACGCGCATCGGCATCGTGGATCAAGAGTAGAAACTCGCGATTTGGCTATTTTTTACATGATCTGTCATCACGATTCGTCGAAATTGGCTACATTGGATGAAAAGTCGGTATGTGTGTGGGCACCTTAAGACACCTGTGCTTCACAGTGGCTATCCTTAAAACCTGGACTGTTAGTGTGCCTTGAGGACTGTGGTTGGGAACCCCTGATCTAGGTAAAAGATTTTACTAAGGTGCCCCTTGTCCTTGCCGAAGCACCTGGTGTTGTTATTGTATATGCAGCTGATTTTCCCAGACAATCAATTAAGCTAACCAATTTTACATGGGTGTGTGTCAGCATAAGGACCAACCACAAACTTTTATTGAAGAAAAGAGAAGCCTGGAAAAATGATTGCACAAAGCAGCCGACAGGGTTCCAACCAGGTGTTAATGCGGCTTTAACTCTTCCTTTACTTTATCACTTATTTTTATCTCAGTGGTTCTCAAACATGGTCCTCAGGACCCCACACAGGTTTTCCAGGTCACCCAGCATATGCACAGGTGTATTCATTACTCACTGACACATTTTAAAAGGTCCACAGATGGAGCTAATTATTTCACAGGAGACCTGGAAAACATGCACTCTTTGGGGTCCTGAGAACCGAGTTTGAGAACCTGTGTTTTATCTCAACAGATACAGCGGATCAAATCCCGATGCTGGAAGGCCGGCAGGTGAAGAGCCCAACTAAGGTAAGTACCTACCCAAACCCTCCCCTCCCTTAGGGGTGCCTAACCCTAACTTCCCCCCAAGTGCCTAACCCTAACCTCCCCCCAGGGGTGCCTAAACCTAACCCCCCCTCCCCGCGCCCTAGACCTAACCCTCCCGGGGGGTTGCCTGACCCTAACCCCCCCTTTCCCCTAGCCTAACCCTCCCGAGGGGGGTGCCTAATCCTAAATCCCCACGGGACTGTATACCCAGCCCTCCCACATCACCCCCCCCCCCCCGCTCCCGACGCCTGGCTTACCTACAATCGGTATGCCGGGCGTCGGGATTTCGGCGTGGGGCTAATGATAGGCGTCATTATTTAGACACCTGTCATTAGTCCCATACCAAGATTTCAGTGTCTGGAAGCCGGCGGTCGGCATTTCAACCGCCGGCTTCCTAACTACATCCCGATACATCACCCTTCGAGCCATATGTATAAATTATCGGGTTTTAGACCCCATCATTAAAATTTCTTATCACCTCTTATTGCAGCAATAAGAAATTACTGCGATGTGTAAAAGTAAAGTGAAAGTTAATGCGATCACTTTACTTTCAGTTTGTAGACCCCGATGCACTACTATGCATACGCGGCATACTTGCCGACATTTCACTCTATCCTTCCGGGAGGGAGTTGTCGGGCTTTCTAGACGGGGGGGCGGGTCGCTGTAAAAAGGGGGCATGGCCCAGCGATGACACGTATTTGGAGGCGGAGCATAGGGCGTGACATCACGATCGTGTCATCGTGGCTCCGCCCCCTCTCCACAATTCCGTTATTAATGGCATTGTGAGGCAGGGGGCGGGGCCACAATGATGCAATTCAGCGCGAATCTTGCCGCCGGCCCCATCCGCTGCCGGGATTTATAGTGTAAGTGCAAGGGGGGGGTGGACGGGTTGCTGGGGCCGGGGGACCGGGAGCGGCACCCGATTTTCGGGAGGCTCCCGGCCGAATCGGGAGGGTAGGCAAGTATGATGTGCGGTCTGCCAGAGAATGCCGCATCAGGGGGTATACTTACTAAAGGTCAATTTTTTTGTCGATTTTAGTTGCCTTAAAATTAACTGTATAAATCACTACCAAAATCTCTAATTTACTAACATTGTATTTTGAAATCGATTTGAAAATAGAATGCGATGTGGGTCGATTTGAGTGTAAATATGGTCGATTTGGAATGTGCACTTTTTTCCACCTACAAAATCAACAAACACTTCCTTATGTACTCCTATTGGCCAAAACATACCACATGCAGTGCAAGCCACAAAAACGTTGGCACACACCCAAGCAAAGTGAAAGAGTGGAAACATTCGAAGTGAAGGTTGGGAACGTCCGAAGAAGCAAGAGAACTCCCAGTACAGGAAACCATAGTATACCACTCCCCAAAACACACCCAAATGCTGATAGGCCTGAGTAAAGACATGCCATAACCCAAATCTCACCCTTCCGGCAAAATTAACCCCCTGGTGCTAAATGGATGCTGACCCATCCAGGAGGTTTAAATTCCGACGGGCATATTAAATGTCTTCTGTCTCCTAAATCTATATAAATTACTACTGTACATACTTGCCTACCCTCCCGATTTGATTGGGAGCCTCCTGAATATCATGTGCCGCTCCCAGCCCCCTGGAAAGGCAGGCAAGCCTCCCGACGCATAATATTGATCCTTGCCCCCTGCTTCACAATGCCTGTAATATTGTCATTGTGTAACAGGGGCGGGACCAAAATGACGCGATCGTGTGGCCCGCACCCACTCCGCCCACAAATGACAGCAGTCTGACCCCGCCCCCTTGCGCCGGCCATGTCCCCTGCCATGCCGATCTGGAAGGGATAACCAGAATGTCGGCAACCATGAATTACTATTTTATCAATTTTACATGGTCAAACTGATTCCCCATACTGTACATACAGATTTAAAATAATGTGTTGAAATTTTTATCTTCACTTTAAGTGATACTGCAGAGTGCTGCCCTAATGCTTCTCAGTAATTACAGAAATTGTAAGCAGTGGATGCATTAAAAGCATATCAAGTACTGACCTATATGAACAATACAAACACTTCACACTCATATTCTGTTTGCAGGAATTACTTCAGCAGAGGCAGAATACATGCATTGGTTTACACTGTGCAGTGCTCCTGTATTCATAAATAACCATGTCACTGTTGAATGCAATGTGCTGTGAAATTGAAGCCATGAAGGGAAGAAAATTGAAGAAGTGAAAAATGCTCATTAACAGATTGTCGATATATCCCAATCAATATCATATTGCGGACAGGTAATGATTTAACAGGAAAATAATGAATGAATTAGTAAGTTAATGCTTTTGATATGTTTATCAGTTTTGTGCTCCTCATGTAAATAATGTCAAGTGAAGCTTAACCTCATATATATATATATATATATATATATATATATATATATATATAAACCATAAAGATGACCAGGTTTGATCGGACAAAGGTTAATTGCCTGTGAATGTATCCTGCCAAAGCTTATTCCAAAGTGAAGGACGTAAAGAAAATGTCAACTCGTGACAGGATCCCTAAAAGAAAAAACCTGATATATACCTGTGATAACGGCATTTGTAAGAATCAATCGTCCCTACGCTCATAACTGGCTCAGCCAAAAACAATTGTACAAATAGATTAAAAGCAAAAATACACCATGATAAAAAATTGTTTACAGATAGTAACAACAAATCAAGAATTCAATCTTATAAACTTATTACAGGATGAACTTTGAATCAGAAATGTGCAGTAAAACATTGCATGCCAGGCTTATACCGTTATCTTTAGCCATTCCTAGCAAGAGGAAGTAAATACAAAAGTATAAACAGTAAAACAGGAGCTGTCTGGAGTAATGTAAAATATACTGTATATCAGATTTCTCCAGTTGAAGTACGCTAGTCGCACATCCCACCATCTTGTTTATGGTGGGCCAGTCCTGATTTGGAGTCACGGTCCTGCTATCCCATGATTGCGTTCACCCCAATTTGTGGGGGCTTGGGAGGTATTCCATTGCAGGGAAATGACAACATCCACTATGATATAGTCACACCCCACAGGGTGTTGAAGTTACGCATACATTCCTACCCTACCAGTTTTCGCGAGGCTCACGATTTTTCGGGTGACCCCCCGCACCCCGGGAAGGGTAGGCACTTCTCCCGCATTCTGTCCACTTCCTAGTGAATTAGGCAGAATGGGGAAAAATTCTGCAGCGATCGCGGGTCCCCGGTAGGGGGCGGGGGTTAATGACGCGATTCTCCACGACAGGGACAATGGTTTGTCCCTGACGAAGCCCGACCAGGAGAGACGCGTTGGACACATCCACCACACGCCCTCATTCAAGCTACACGAGACACCGCAGCAGCAAGGACAGCTCTGTAAGGAAGAGCTCTGCCAGACGGAACTGCCTCTGCTACACAAGCCGTCCGCACCTCCGGCACCCACCTCCGCTGAAGGACCAGAGACTCTGCACGGAAGACGGAGCGCTGGGAACACCGCCATAGGAGACAGACGAGGCTGCAATACCCACATGCCCGGCACAAGCCCGCAAACACCTACAAGCTACCACGTAAGGGTTAAGGTAGGAGGTGTGCGGACCACAAAGAAATTTGGTTTCTATTTACTGCAACTCACTTCCCGTTTACACAAATTTAATCTCTAATTAACTGGAACTTATATGAGCAAGAGGACTTTTGAAAGTATATACGAACACTGGATTACACCCTGCCTGAACTATAAAGAAGCACTCCACTATTATGCTAGTATATCTTAAGGGAGATATTAAAAGCACACTTTTTTAGACCAAATAGCCAAACTAATGGCTCATAACAGTTTATGAATCCGGTTTCCATAAGCATTATCTATTCTTTGCATATTGTTTTATTTAGTTTATTGTTTTTTAGTTTGTAATTTTACTGCGCATATGTACTAACATTATCTAGTTTTACTGTCTATATATTTGCGTTTTGTATAAATCTGCTAACTAGTAACACACACAAATAAATATTTATTTCAATTTTCAAACATCAAAAATGTAAATTTTTTTTCACATCTTTATCCATATACTGTATGTTAAAAACTACATCCCATGTGCGCCTAGCAAGACCCAAACCATAACCAATCCTGCTTTCTTAGTGATCTAGAAAGGGATCACCACAGTGGTCTGTGGCAGCCTATAAACATACAATTAGAGGATACCCCCCCCCCCTTTCCCAGGAAAAGTGCGGAACTCACCCCCATTATATAGAATTACAGCTGGCGCACTGGCATGAAGCGGCAGATATGGACAGACAGCTCCATCGCAATTTGAATCTGGCACAGGCCGGTTACGAGCCAGTCGGAGCTTGAGGACCAGCAGCCAATTAGTAGCCACCACTGCTGATTGGCTGCCGTTCCGCAAACTCTGATTACCAGCGGTGCTGTCTCACCATGACTGCCTATCAGTGTGCCAGCTGTAATCAGCTGTCGGACCGGTACCAAATTAAACAACGCTGACACCTGGGCACCCCTCTGACTGGACTGGCCCACCTTGTATGTGTGACTGGTTGCAGGGGAAGTGACGAGCCACAGAGGTAGCTCGGGCACCATAGCAGCCACACTCCTTGCACCCATTGCAGTTACGCCACTGTTTGCATGCATGTTGGCAAACAGTATGGTCTTCTTCAGGATCAATGGAATGGAGTTATAAGCGAGGATAATGTAAACAAATAAAGGCTGCAGGTGTACTTCAGGGTCCAGTCTTCAACCTGGGCAACGCCGGGTAACCCAGCTAGTTCCATATGTACAGTGAAGAGAACCAATACAAAAAGCTATTTAGAACTTACACACCACCATACAGTTGTTGTTTGGGTACTTATCACCAAGGCCGTGGAAAGCTGTCTTTGGCCTAGGCAATGGGAGGGTGCAAAATCTGGGAGGCGTGGCTACAAACCCTCCCAAAAATGTTTTAAAAGTATGCCCGTATTGCAACTCAAGGGGGACATTTATCCCCCTCAGCAGCGCTGCAAAGAGGGACAATGGGCAGAGCCATCAAATTGGGACTGTCCCATCTAAACTGGGAGGAGGTCCTGAATGTGCTTTATTTTAAGGTGGTGCCTAGGGCCTTAAAAGGGCAATAATGAGTCCTACCCTCCTCCCACATATACAAACATTGCGGGGGCTGTCCAGGCTGCAGGGCTCAGTTCCAGGCACTCTACAAGCCAAATAATAGAGCCACCGGGGCAACAGTAGTTCTGACCCTTAGGCCCTGTGCAGCAGTACGGCTTGTATACCCCTAGTTATGACCCTGGTGGTAAGTATTCTTGTTTTGAAAGTGAATAATGAAGTATGGGGTGAGTTAAGGGGCAAGCTGATATAAATAAGCATGGTACTGGTTTGCGTGGAGTCATGTTCTGACTACACTGACTAGTTTATTGATGAATGTAAAGACAATGAAAAACAGGCCATTAGTAACAGGGCCGGCTCAAATCATGTTTGACCAGTGCGGTCGAACAGGGCGCACCCCTCCCAGCCATTCCCGATTTCAGCGGGACAGTCTCGTTTTTCGGGCACTGCCCCACTGTTCTACCTGCGGGACAAAGTGTCCCGTGGGCGGTCGGGAGGTTGGGCACCTCCACCGCCGCAGCTTTGCAGCGGTGCCGGCCCCGAAGAAGTGCAAGGGAGAGATGGGGGCAGCCTAGCTACTGATGTAGTGCTGGGCTCACCCCAGCCTGGTGTTAAATGGGAGGCGTGCCATACTGACTCGCCCCCATATAGCATCATTTAGGGGGCGTGACATATGGTAATTAGGCCATGCCCCCTTTTTGGTCACATGCAGCGTCTTGGGGCGCCCGGGCCCCTCGCTGCACAGGGAGCAGCTCCTGCTGGAGCCGGCCCTGATTAGTAAGGATGGTGATAAAACCACAGCAATACAAAAATGGATAATTACTTTCATACTATAAAAAGAGCAAAGAAATCTACAGAATGAATGCAGTGAAAAATGTAAAGCTGAATGGAAAAATTAATTATTCTTTTCAGGGTGACTAGTTAAAGAAAAACATTTATGAATGTAAAGTATAATGTATTATCTATAATATAGTGTATAAATATTTGCAGTATAAAGCACAAGTGGTAAACTTGTGCAAAGAAAATATATGAAAGATCTAAGTTACATGGTCATACTGTAGCTAGATCTTTCATATGTGGTAAATAGGTGTTTTACAGTATATATATATATATATATATATATATACACACACACACACACACACACACACACACAGTCAGGTCCATAAATATTGGGACATTGACAGAATTTTCCGATTTTGACCTCTATTCACCACCACAATGGCTTTGCAATGAAACAAACATGATGTGCTTTAACTGCAGACTTTCAGATTTAATTTGAGGGTAATTACATCCAAATCGAGTGAACGGTGTAGGAATTACAACAGTTTCAATATGTGCCTCCCACTTTTTAAGGAGCCAAAAGTAATGGGACTATCAACTCAAAAGCTATTTCATGGACAGGTGTGGGCTATTCCCTCGTTATTTCATTATCAATTCAGCAGGTAAATGGTCTGGAGTTGATTCTAGGTGTGACATTTGCATTTGGAATCAGTTGCTATCAACTCTCAATGTGAGATCCAAAGAGCTGTCACTATCAGTGAAGCAAGCCATCATTAGGCTGAAAAATCAAAACAAACCCATCAGAGAGATAGCAAAAACATTAGGTGTGGCCAAATCAACTGTTTGGAACATTCTTAAAAAGAAAGACTGCACCGGAGATCTCAGCAACACCAAAAGACCTGGAAGACCACGGAAAACAACTGTGGTGGATGACAAAAGAATTATTTCCCTGGTGAAGAAAAACCCCTTCACAACAGTTGGCCAAATCAAAAACACTCTCCAGGAGGTAGATGTATATGTGTCAAAGTCAACAATCAATAGAAGACTTCACAAGAGTGAATATAGAGGGTTCACCACAAGATGTAAACCATTGGTGAGCCACAAAAACAGGAAGACCAGATTAGATTTTGCCAAACAACATCAAAAAAGCCATTACAGTTCTGGAACAACATCCTATGGACAGACGAGACAAAGATCCACTAAAAAGTGGAATGTTATGCATTGGCCAAGTCAATCCCCTGACTTGAATCTGATTGAGCATGCATTTCACTTGATGAAGACAACACTGAAGGGAAAATGCCCCAAGAACAAGCAGGAACTGAAGACATTTGCAGTGGAGGCCTGGCAGAGCATCACCAGGGATGAAACCCAGCGTCTGGTGATGTCTATGCGTTCCAGACTTCAGGCTGTAATTGCCTGCAAAGGATTGGCAACAAAGTATTAAAAAGTGAAAGTTAGATTTAGGATTGTTTAGTTTGTCCCATTACTTTTGGCCCCTTAAAAAGTGGGAGGCACATATAGAAACCGTTGAAATTCCTACACCGTTCACCTGATTTGGATGTAATTACTCTCAAATTAAATCAAAGTCTGTAGTTAAATCACATCTTGTTTGTTTCATTTCAAAGCCATTGTGGTGGTGAATAGAGGCCAAAATATGAAAATTCTGTCAATGTCCCAATATTTATGGACCTGACTGTATATATGAACCAAAAGCACAGTGCTCACTGCTGTTAACCACACATAGATTCAAAGAGGTTAGAAAATGAACAATGCTGTCCTTGTTCCTTGTTGTCAAGATCCAGTATTATTTTCTCTATCCTTGTATTATATGCTCCAGTATGATCATGTAAAGCAAAATTAAAATTTTCACATTTTCTTTCAATAACAGTTTAATAACGTTTGATTGAAACACAAAGGCTGTTTATGATGTAACAAGTCACATGGTCAGTATAGTAAGGTGAAAAATCACCTCCTGCATGTATTTTGCCATTGCTATCTATTTATAATCAATCAATCTATCTATCAATCATTTAGGTTAAAATAAGCTGACATTACAAGGTCAGTAGACATTTTAATAGATAACGCTGATAACTGACAGTTCTATAGCTAGTCACATGATCAACCTATTAAGGTTATAAATCACATCCTACCCTCATTTCACCAATGATGTCTATTTATCTATCTAACATTATTCTCATATATAACATTTAGGTTATAACAAGCATACCTTATATTGTGACATGTCATATCAGCAGATACAGTTGATAACTGACAGCTCTCTACAAAATGGTGACCATTCTACCAAAGCTAAGTGACATCACAAAGGTTATTCATGATGTAACAAGTCACATTGTCAGTATAAATGAAAAAAAATCACCTCCTGCATTTTGCCATTGCTATGTATCTATTTATAATCTTTCTATCATTTAGGTTAAAAATTAGCTCACATTACAAAGTCAGTAGTCATATTAATAGATACAGTTGATAACTGACAGTTCTCTATCAATTCACATGATCAACATATTGCTATTTATCTCCTGCATGTATTTTGTCATTGCTATTTATTATTAATCTATTTATTATCTATCTAATATCTATCTATATATGTATCTATCTATCTAGCTATCTATCACTTAGGTTAAAATTAGCTTACACTACAGTCAGTAGGCATATTAACAAATACCGTTGATAACTGACAGTTCTATAGGCAGTCACATGATCAACGTATTAAGGTTATAAATCACATCCTCATTTTACCAATGCTATCTATCTATCCATCTATCTTTACTTTCATATATAACATTTAGGTTAAAACAATCATACCTTACATTGTGACATATCAGATCAGCAGATACAGTTGATAACTGACAGCTCTCTACAAAATGGTCACCATTCTACCAAAGCGGAGTGATATCACAAAGGCTATTAATGATGTAAAAAGTCACATGCTCAGTATACTACAGTGAAAAATCACTTCTTACATGACTTTTGCTATTGCTATCTATTTATAATCAATGTGTCAGTTAGGTTAAAATAAGCTTACATTACAAGGTCAGTAGATATATTATTAGATATATTAACAGATGCAGTTGATAACTGACAGTTCTAAAGCAAGTCACATGATCAACCCACTGAGGTTAAATATTACATCTACCTGCATTTTTATCTATCTATCTACTGTACCTATCATTATTTTAATATATAACATTTAGGTTAAAATAAGCATATCTTACATTGTGACATGTGATATCAGCAGATACAGTTGATAACTGACAGTTATCTACAAAATGGTTAGGGCCAGATTAAAAATGGGGCAGATGGAGCTTCAGCTCCAGGCCTCCATATAAAAATAGGCCCATCATCAGCATGATGATGACCGCAGACCCAGAAATTATTAGTATTCTCGTAAAATAGTTTTTCTAGTTCTCTCACAAAATTATATATTTTTTATAATTTATGTATTTAGGGAGACAGTGGGACTAATAGTGTATGGGGTAATACACACACTCTTGGCTCTGGTTACAGCTCCTCTTCTCAGCACAGGCAATAAGATTTGTCAGTTTTCCCCATGTGAATTGCACAACATCCTTGTATCTTCACAGTACCTATTCTTGAACAAATAATGAATAAATATTTTTTTTTCATGTATAAAGGTTTGTAAACATTTGTACATTTTTAAAAACATGTTATCTATTTTTAAACATATTTTGAGTTCTACTATGAAACTTAAAGCTTAAAACTGACCTTGGCAAAGCAGTAGGTTAACCTTTACCACTTTGGGCAAGTATCACCCCCTGCCAGTCCCGTTCCTCCATTGGAGGAAACATGCACCCCTGACTACAGTGTTCCATACTTACCTACTTTTTTTTTCCTCCCCGGGACAAGCTTGGGAAGGAGAAGCAAGTGGGCGGTGATGGTGGGACGGGGCGGGCCTGGTCTTTCCGCGTCATTAAGCTTTGCCCCCTCTCAGTAAATTGCCGCGAATACGGCATATTTACATAGGGGGCAGGGTCAAATAACATGATCCTTATAGAACAATGTCATTAAGCTCTGCCCCCTACTCGTGGACAGCCTATCCCTGGGGAAAATTCTCCCCATTCTGCCCGGTTCACTAGGAAGTGGGCTGGATGCGGGAGAAGTGCCTTCACATCCGGGGGTTTACCCGAAAAATCGTCAGCCTCCCGCAAGGCAAGTATGCTATTTTCTCCTGGAGCACCAGTGAAACCACATCCAATCCTCTGCAGAATTGGCTGTATATTTTTTTTTTCAAGATTTGACTCCAGATTCAGATTATCTAGATAATATTTATTTGTTTTTATGCAAGGACAAGTTGAAGGTGAAGGGCCCCAGTCCAGTAACTTGCACGGGGACCCATGAGGTGTTAATCTGGCTCTGACGCTTAGTTATTGTAAACAGCTATTGACAGTCATAGTTTAAATATTTTCTGTACTGGTTGGTTCATGCTTCATATATCTGCCTTCTGTTATCTCTACTTGTTCAAACAGTACCATGCCCTGTGGCGGTTCTAGGGGTGGGCAAGCAGGGCTTTTGCCCTGGGCACTGTGGTCTTAGGGTACGGCCACAGTCACCCTGCTGGCGCCGCCATTACAGACAGTATGTGTAAGGGGCATTACTGTGTGTGTGGCATAATATGTTATAAAGGGCACTACTACAGTGTGGCACAATGAGTATAAGGAGTACTACCATGTGGCATAACGAAGCTGAACAGAAATGCCAGTCCCTAATGGCTGCTCTGGTATTGGAGGATCAAAATGTTGCTGACTAGCAATAACTCGCCACATTTTCCCCACATGTTCCGCTACCTTATGTATCTTGTCTCCTCCGCAGCTTTTATATAGTAAGCTCATTAGGTCAGGGCCTTCTTTACCTACTGTTTCATGTTATTGGGCATAATTTACTTGGGTCAAGACAGATCTGAGCTGCCAGTGGCTCAATGACTATGGTAAAAATCAGGGGTGACAAAGGACACCCCTGTATGGTGCCATTTGTTATTAGGAAAAGGACACGATAGAAGACCATTCACTCAATGTACTGCACTGTGTAATACATCAGCACCTTATAAATAAAAATATAAAATAATAATAATAATCAGGTCGCTATCACTGCTATACAGCATGTATTTCTGGTTATGCCAGAAACTATAGACATCATACCACCCGTCAATACGGTATTAAGCTTTTTGGAGCATCAAAACAAACATAGACTGAGATTTAAATGTAAATTTGCTAAAGGTAATTTTCCAGTGGTTTAGAAAACCACTCATTTACTAAAGGCAGAACTGACAGGAAATTAACCAAGGGCCATATCGATTAGACGTGAAAACATTAAGTTTTCGCAGATGGAAGCTTATCGCACCATTCGCCGGATTATGTCACTTTTCGCATGTACAGTATGCGCACTCCCGCTTATAGGGCAATCCTATTGCAAAAGACGTGAGTGCACATTCGCATAATAATTCTTGCAGGGATGACAGACGAAAAGTACGGGAGAAATTGGGGAAATCTGCCTGTACCCAAAAAAAGGTAACTAATATAGGCTAACATTATGAATGACTGTTAGTGGCCATAATCAAAGGGTTTGGGGTTCTTAAATTGTGTCAAATGTCTGTTATATATAATTTTTTCTCTAACAGTTAAAAAATTATAGTAAGCAATATTTTTAGGCCAAAATACAGTAAATGCTGTAGTTACATTAGGGGTATATAAAATGGGTGTAAGTATATTTTTAAGTCATTTTAGGGCACTTTTTAAAAAAAAAAAAAAATACAGTACACCTGTCACTTGCACCTGCAATGTTTAAAATACCTGTCCCACTACTTTAAACTAATTTTCCAGCACTTTTTACCCTAAAAATGACATGTCATTATTGGCCCAATTAAGCTACGGTAATTAAAAAAATATTTTTGCCTAATTAGTCATTAGTGTACAAGGGGTTCTGGATCAAGTCCTGACATTTTTACCTTCAAATTTGGGTTTTGCACAACGTTTTACTTGCTCAGAATTGGTGAAAACTTTTCGGGATTTTTAAGCTATGTAGAATTCGCACATCCGATAACCGCTGCTAATAGGATTGCCCGATAAGCAAAAAACGTCTTATCGTGCAAAAACATACTTATAGCAGTTAAAAGGATATGGCCCTAAATGATCAACTTTAGAACATTGGACCAACTATCAATTATTTTACATACATAAGTATAAAAGCAGCAGATTTACTAATCATTGCTTTGGAAACCAAACCAAAAACAGACCAAAAAACAACGCCAACATACCCAAACAATAGACCTGTCTGTGGTAGTTGTGTTTGGGTGAAACACTGCAAAAATCACTATGATCTGTGCAGACTTAGCTTGCTTAAAATGTTAAAAAATGGTTAAAATAAGGAAATAAAAAAATGTGTGGGGACTCCCTCAAATCTATGACCAGCCCCAGGCCTCTGAGCCCCAGGCTGAATAGCCCAGGGCTGGACGTCCCTAAAGACGTGGACACACGCTAACACACACAAAGGGGTCATAATTAATGCTAAAAGCACCTGGGGGTTAGTGCTTTCCCTTGTTGTGGAGAAGGCCTTTAACAAGTTTAGTTGGCCTTTCATGATATAAACTTTGTGAATATTTGGTCTTGACATTGAATTTCTCCAAGGTATTCAAGCCCTATACTCAGTTCCCTCAGCCAGGGTCTTAGTGAATGGTCTTCTATCGTGTCCTTTTCCTATTAACAATGGCTCCATACAGGGGTGCCCTTTGTCACACCTGATTTTTACCATAGTCATTGAGCCACTGGCAGCTCAAATCTGTCTTGACCCAAACAGTTGCTGATGATGTACTGCTGACATTAACTTCTCTCCATATGGGCCAAATGTAGTAGGGTGAGAGTTTAAAAACTGTGGGGTCTATTTACTAAGCAGTGTTAGGAGACAGTGTTAGGTGCCAGCCAATCAGCTCCCAACTGTCTTTTATAATCACAGCCTGTGAGATGACAGTCTCTGTCTCCTAACACTGCTTAGTAAATAGACCCCTGTGAGAGAAAACTCTCACACTTTTTAAACTGGGCCAATCTAATAGAGTCCGAGAACATGGAAACTCGCATGTTTTTGAGACTCAAAAAACTTTCACGATTTAAAACTCTCATCCAGATTTTTCCCATTTTGAAAATACAACTCGACCAATGTGACAGTGTGAGAGTTTACTGCTAAAACTCTCACATTTTCTAAATGCTTACCCTATTATATTTGGCCCCATACAGTATGTATATCCCCAAGCTTTTGTAGACCCTGGCTGTATATGGCACTTTCCAAGAATGAATCCCTCGCTTTGCACTTACCATCTGCAGTCCTGGATCTCCTGCACCACAAATATCATTTTACCGGGCGCACATCTAAACCTAAATTTTTGAGGGTGTATATAACTAGTCGAAACGAATCCCTACATGCAGCACATTTTCCCCCTTCTTAAAACTATCAAACTGGACCTTCTCCGGTGGCCACAACTTATTATTTCTTGAATTGGCAGGATATAAGGGGTCTGTTTACTAAGCCTTGGATGGAGATAAAGTGAACGGAGACAAAGTACCAGCCAACCAGCTCCTGTCATTTTTCAAACACAGCCTGTGACATGGCAGATAGAAGCTGATTGGCTGGTACCTTATCTCCGTTCACTTTATCTCCATCCAAGGCTTAGTAAATAGACCCCTAAGATGAATCTCATGCCCAGACTACTCTACCTCTTTTAAACCCCCCCTATCAAAGTTCCGAGCTCTACAATCTTATAGCTGCAGTACATAATAGATCAGAGGTTCCCAAACTCCGCCATTACAGTCCATGTTTTAAGGATATCCATGCTTGAGCACAGGTGACTTAATAAGTGTCTCAATCAATCTGATTTAACCATCTGGATTCAGGCATGGATATCCTTAAAACCTGGACTGTAATGGTGGAGTTTGTGAACCTCTGGCATAGATAGTTTGTTCAGTTTGTATGTAGACTTAAACCACCAGCAATAGCTTTTTTAAGCTCCACTACTAATGGTGGGAACAGATTCCCCGACATTCATCTTTACTATTTCGCTACCCATTTAAGTCAAGCTGTAACTTGGTTTGCGATCTCGCGGTCCCCTGTTGGGTACATCTAGAATCTAGCTCCTGTAATGTATCCTCTATGTCATATATTGTTGGTGCTTCAGCATCTGTTAGGCCTGACTCTGTACGATCCCATCCTATCATTTATTTTTCCAGTTCTATTTGGGGCTATTGCAAAATTATGAGACCACCTCTCATCCACCTCCCCCTTTCCCTCATCCCCTATCACTCCCCTTTGGCAAAATCCAGATTTTCGCCCAGATTTCTGTAGAACCCGCTTCTCCCTGTGAATTGAGGGAGATGTTAGGGTGGTGTCTTAGCTCCTTAACTCTTGTCGATGCGCTCTACTGGGTTCTTTACAGAGCAAATTTGGCATACCAACTTTTAGCAATTTTGCTTACCTTGAAGTGCAACACTCCATTGACTCTGTCCCCTCTTGCTCTATCTAAACACCTTTGACTGCCCCTGAGACTCTATGCCATACTAATCATCTGCTGAAGGAACATATCTCTGTCCTCTATAATTTTTTAAACATGCTAAACAGTCCGCCTCACTAAACTATGAGCTTCATTGGGAGAAAGACCCACAGATGCAAATACTTGGTCTGTGGTGAGAGAAAGGGTACCTAGGTTTTCTATCTCTTCCTTTGGTTAAGGAGAACACATACAAGAGCTACTATAGTTGGTATGCAGTTCCCACTTGGTTATGGAAAATGTATAGCTCCATCTCTGGAAGTATTGGAAAAAATATGCTGACAAGCTCCCTGCGCAAATCCTGAGTGTGGCTAGGTGCTTGATTGCTGTTGCTGGTTACTGGAAATGTCCAGACCATCCTTCCTGCCAACAGCTCCCGAATAAAATTTGGCACCTGGCATCCATGTAGAAAATCTCTGCTTATTTGCATAATGCCTCACACAGATTCCTCCAGGTATGGTTTGATTGCTTTGTCTATAACCCTATGCCTCATGGGGCCCTTCCTTCGGTTTTTTTAACCTCTTGTTTTAACAATCTTAGGACTTGTCTCTAACACTGTTTTCTTTGTAGAGCTTTTCACCCCTCTCCACTACTATATGCTGTGGACCCGGATTAGTCCTCCTTCTTTTTATCTGTCACCCTCTCCTCTTCTCCTTACCTCTCCTTTTCCTGCCTCATTACATCAAAATTCGTGATAATATTTGTTTAGTTATACTGTTCACGTCATAGGTCATATACACAGAATGCTTGCCTGTCTCATCTTGTCCACTATTGTTATTTTCGTATTATGATTGGGTGTCCCCCAAGGTTCTGTTCTTGGTCCTCTTCTATTCTCCCTTTACAAATCCTCTTTATTTTAGATCATCATTTCTTTTTGTCTTCAATATCATTTCTATGCTGATGACACACAAATCTATCTCTCCTCCCCTGACCTTTCTACCACTATCCTCATTCATACAGATGTGTCCACATACATCTTGCCTCCTTGCACGCTAAACAGCCCTTATAGTCGCGCCATGCCGTGGAGTGACTCTGTAGCACCGAGTGTCTTTTCGTACGACTTTTTACCTTCATATGCATCTTATTCGCACAGCGATGTGAATAGATTGCACAGGCAGCTTCTGCTGATTAAAATGATATGCGAAAACGATATAATGGTACACATTCCACATGTACCCACTTAATGAGTGAAGTTATCTAAAACATAAAAGAGCCACCAGGCTCTTATCTCAAGTGAAAAATGGGGAATCCTGGCAGTCCCTCTTATAAGGGCATGTAGATGTAAAGGTGGAGGTTTCCGGACAACCTCTCCTTCCGGTCCTTACGTAGGGGGTCTTTCAGTACCTTCCCTCTTATCAAATGATACTGTCACAGTGCGCCAACGCGTTTCGGGAGTAGTCTCCCTTCCTCAAGGCAATGTGGCAATGATCAGTAAGGCTCATCTTATATACCTCCTGTCTGAAGTACTTCTGGGTCAGGGGGGCAAAACCAGAGTTCCATGAAGAAAATGGGCTATAATGCTCACCTTTCTTTGAATTTACATATGCAGTGAGCCAAAAAAATTGTGGGTCCCTGGGACCCCTCACTTTACTAAATTGGGGTCCTACCTGACCTTTTCTGGGTACCATTGGAATGATATTATATAATATGAGATATGGTAAGAACTTACCCTTGTTATCTCTATTTCTACGAAGTCCATAGGGTTCCACAGGATACCTTGGGGTATAGGTGTGACGTCAGTCGCAGGGCACCAAAGAGTTAAGCTTTCAGCCTCCCAGGATGCACTAGGTCCCCCTCCTATACCCCGCCCCCGGGCCAAGGCACCTCAGTTAGTTACCAAGCCATAGGCCGGAGGAGGAGAAGGAAGAGAGAGAACAAAGATCTGGACACATACAAGAATCACATTCTCACCAGAGGGAGACGGAAAACCGGTGACCAGAGCAAAGCCCATCTGCAGCACAGGTGCGACAGGGCGGGAGTCCTGTGGAACCCTATGGACTTCGTAGAAATAGAGATAACAAGGGTAAGTTCTTACCATATCTCATATTTTCTACTTCAGGGTCCATAGGGTATCCACAGGATACCTTGGGGATGTCCCAAAGCAGTATCCTTTAAGGGTGGGGACGCTCCTGTGCAGAAAGGAGAATCCGCCGCCCGAAGGAAGCATCCTGAGAGGCGAAGGTGTCAAACCTGTAATACCTCACGAAGGTATGGACAGAAGACCACGTAGCAGCCTTGCAGATCTTAACTGCCGAGGCACCACGTCGAGCTGCCCACGAAGGACCCACAGACCTAGTGGAATGAGCCTTCAGAGAAGGAGGGACCGGTAGGCCTTCATGAAGATAAGCTTCAGAAATAGCCATACGGATCCAGGCTGCCAAAGTTTGCTTTGAAGCAGGCCAACCCTTTTTACGGAAGCCAAAGAGGACAAACAAAGCGTCCGACTTCCTAAACGAAGAAGTGCGGTCAACATAAGTCCTTAAGGCCCGCACAACATCCAAAGAGGCCTCACCCACGGAAAGACCCGGTGAGTTAAAGGCCGGAACAACTATTTCCTCGTTAATATGAAACTGGGAAACAACTTTGGGAAGAAACTCGGGCCGAGTGCGGAGCACTGCCCTGTTCCCATAAAAAACCAAGAAAGGGGGTCTACAAGAAAGAGCCCCTAACTCAGAAACACGTCTGGCCGAAGCAATGGCCAGAAGGAAAACAGTCTTAGCTGTTAGCCATTTAAGATCCACTGAGCCCAGTGGTTCAAACGGCGGTCCTTGGAGAGCCCTCAGGACCACAGCCAAATCCCAAGGCGCCACAGGTGGAACAAAGGGCGGCTGAATGCGGAGAACACCCTGCATAAAGGTGCGCACATCCGGGATTGTAGCAATCCTACGGTGAAACCAGACAGATAGGGCCGAAACCTGTACCTTCAAAGAAGCAAGGCGAAGCCCATGATCTAGTCCCGCTTGCAGGAAGGCGAGAATCCGAGACAGACGAAACTCCCGCGGTGCATAACCTCTCGGTCGACACCACTGGAAGAACGTATGCCACACGCGATGGTATATCCTCGCGGAAGACGGTTTCCGAGCTCGCAACATGGTACGCACCACAGAGCTGGAAAACCCCCGGGACCTCAGCATGGCCGTCTCAACAGCCACGCCGTCAAAGACAGCCGAGTCAGGTCCGGGTGAAGGCAAGGACCCTGAGACAGAAGGTCCGGTCGTAGCGGCAACCGCAGAGGAATGTCCACAGACAGACCCTGAAGGTCTGAGAACCAGTGCCGTCTGGGCCACGCGGGAGCTATCAACAGGAGCGTCCCTCCTTCCTGTTTGAATTTCCGGATTACCCGTGGAAGAAGGGAGACCGGAGGGAACAGGTATGCGAACCGGAACGTCCACCGGACGGACAGAGCATCCACCAGAGACGCCCCTTCGTCTCTTGTGCGAGACCCGTACACCGGCAACTTGTTGTTGTGCCGGGACGCCATGAGGTCGATTTCTGGAAGACCCCACCTGTCCACCAGTAGTTGAAAAACGTCCGGGTGCAGGGACCATTCCCCCGGATGAACGTCCTGGCGACTTAGAAAGTCCGCCTCCCAATTGAGCACTCCCGGGATGAAGACCGCTGATATGGCCGGAAGATTGCGCTCCGCCCAAACCAGGATCCGAGAGACCTCTACGAGAGCCGCCCGACTGCGAGTTCCTCCTTGCCTGTTTATGTAGGCCACGGTGGTAGCGTTGTCCGACTGGACCTGCACCGGGCGACCCTGGAGAAACCGCTGTGCCTGCTGGAGAGCATTGAAGACCGCACGGAGTTCCAAGATATTTATTGGAAGCTCCGCTTCTGTCGGCGTCCACCTGCCCTGGAACAAGTGTGGACCCGAAACTGCTCCCCAGCCCCGAAGACTGGCGTCAGTTGTCAACAGGACCCAATTTGGAACCCAGAACGGACGTCCCTTGTTGAGGTGGGTCTGTAACCACCACGTAAGGGACAGGCGAACCTCCTGGGTGAGCACAATCGTCTGGGACTTCAGAGACTGAGTCAGCCCGTTCCACTTGGACAGGATCAGGTGCTGCAGAGGTCTGGAGTGAAACTGGGCGTATTCCACCATGTCGAACACCGACACCATGGAGCCCAGTAACCTCATCGCCGAGTGTAAGGACACCCGGCGGCTGTGCAGACAACTGCGCACCCTTGACTGTAAAGCAGAGATCTTGTCCTCCGTCACGAAGATCCTTTGCTGTCCCGAGTCCAATAAGGCTCCAAGATGCAGAATCCTCCGAGACGGGATTAGAGTGGACTTCTGCCAGTTGATTAGCCAGCCGTGCCGTTGCAGCAGTGCAATGGTCAGGTCCAAGTGGCGTAACAGGAGCTCTGGAGATCCTGCCACCAATAACAGGTCGTCCAAATACGGCAACATGCGGACTCCCTGCAGCCGCAGAGAAGCCGCCATGACCGCCATCACCTTGGTGAAAACACGTGGTGCTGTTGCCAGGCCAAAAGGTAACGCCCGAAACTGGAAGTGGTCGCTGCTGATTGCAAACCTGAGGAACTGTTGATGGCGCCAAAGAATAGGGACATGCAGGTAAGCGTCCTGTATGTCCAATGACACCAAGTAGTCCCCAGGTTCCAGCGCCAGAATGATGGACCGTAGGGTCTCCATCCGAAACTTCGGGACCCGCAAAGACTTGTTGAGTGCTTTGAGGTTGAGAATCGGACGATATGACCCATTGGGTTTCTGTACCAAAAATAGATTTGAATAGAAACCCTGGCCCCTCTGGGAGAATGGAACCGCCACTATAACTCCAGCCTGGAGCATAGTGTGCAATACCTTCCGCAGCTCCGTAGCCTTGTTCCGGTCTGATGGGAGACCCGTGGTGAAGAAGCGAGCCGGGGGTCTGTGCCGGAAGGAGAGGGCGTATCCGTGAGAAACCACCTACAGAACCCAAGTGTCTGTCGTAGTGGTCGACCAACACTGGGCGAACTGTAGCAGGCGGCCTCCCACCCTGGGATCCCCCAAAGGGAGGCCCGGACCGTCAGGCCGCAGGCTTGTCATCTGGCTTGGGGGCCGGACGTCTGGTACTCCATGCCTGCTTCCGGGGCTTGACCGATTTCTTAGGGCCAGCCTGTCGAGGAAACGACTGTGGTTTGGGCCTGCCCTGGGCCCTAGATGACCGAAAGGACGATGGTCCCGAACCAGAAGGAGCAGCGGCCGACGGGAGACAGGCAGATTTGGCTGCCGCCAGCGTGGCCACAATCTTATCCAGATCCGGACCGAAGAGAACTTCTCCGGTAAACGGCAACGCTTCCAGACCTTTCTTGGAATCTGCGTCCGCCTTCCAGGATCGCAGCCACAAGGTGCGACGAGCAGCTACCGCTGCTGAAGAAATTCTAGACACCAGAGTACTAATGTCTAGAGCCGCCTCGTTGATGTAGGTGGCCGAATCACGGAGATTGCCAATCAACTCCGCCTGATCGGCCGGACAGTCGGATTCAAAAGAAGCCTCTAATGAATCCGCCCAGCGCTCCATCGCTCTGGCAACCCAGCAAATGGCCATAGCCGGCCGTGCTGCCCCCCCTGCAAGGGAATAAGCGGACTTCAGGCAGATTTCTACCTTGCGGTCCGTAGCATCCTTAAGGGAGGACATGGATGGCATCGGCAATGTGGCACTACGGACAAGACGGGTCACGTGAGAATCCACCTGTGGAGGGGATTCCCACTTCGCAAAATAATTATCCGCGAACGGATAAGCCACCGCCAGGCGTCTCTGCGGCTGGTATCTTTTGCCAGGTTGTTTCCACGCCTCCTCTAAATGGTCCACCAACTGACCCGAAAGAGGAAAGACTGTGGCATCGCCCTTCACATCTTTGAAAAAGGCATACTTAGATTTAGCCGCTGGGGGAACTTCGTCCTCAATCACCAAGGCTGTGCGGACCGCCCGAATAAGTCCAGGAATATATACTTTGGACTTAGCATCAGCGTCCTTAGTATGGAGAGGTTCCTGATCGTAAGGATCTAGAATCTCCCCATCATCAGACGTCCCTTCGTCATCCTCATAAGGAGCAGACAGAGACGCCACCGGCCTTTTATGAGACCGCATCACAGACTCCCCTTGCAACACATCCGACAAGTGCTGTACAGAACTCGTCAGGGAGTTAACCCACGCTGGCTCCTGAGAACCCGGGAGCGGGGAAATAGGGAGACTGTGGGGTACCACCAATTGTCGTGGGAACCCCTGCATGGGTGACGACACCACAGACTGCTGGGACAAACCCATCGGAGTAAACGCGGGCTGCGGAGCTAACTGGCCCACTAAAGCTGTTAACGCCTGAGCGAAACAAGCCCAGGGCGGCTCCTGTACCGGTGCTGTAACCGTAATAGGCCGCGCCATGGACAAACACTGCCGGCAAAGGCCCTCCGCGCTACCCTCCCCCTCCGCTAACGGTACTTTGCACGTGGTACACTGTAGCCGGAGGGGAAAATCACTTTCAGACATGATGGCACCACGTATGTGACCTCTCTCACCAATTAAGTATTAAATAGGCGAGAGACCACCCTGCAGCACCGCACCGCAAGGGCTTTAGCAGAAAGAACAGGGACAGTAATAAAGCTGACAGTTTAGAGAAGAAAAGATTACAGGCAGCAGCGCTAGCACAGTCACATACAATGCAGAAAAATAACAATTCCTGCACTAACAGCGCTGATCACTCAACTACACAGACACAGGGCCTGGTAGGACACAGCGCTGCATACACAGACCTGACCACAGCGGAGGAGAGGTATGCGGGGGGACCCAGACCACGATGCTTCCGTCCAGCGCTTCCAGCAGCGTTCACCATGCGTTCTGGAGAAGATGGCCGCCGAGGAGCAGAGAGGAGGCTGGCCTGGGGGAGGAGCGCTGCCACAGGACCAGTCGGCAGCATGCAGAGAGGGCTGTGTGCAGCGGGGGAGGCGCCGGCTGTGAGACAGGGAAGGCGCGCTCCCCTGGCATGCATTTAACCCCTGGGACGCCGCAGCGCTACCGCTCTGCTGCGGTCCGCTGTCCCAGGGGGTAGTGGAAGCGCAGGTTGGTCGCCTGGCTCCACGCTGCAGCCAGTCCCCAGGGTGCCCCCTGTCTGGGGACTTAGGACCATGTGATCAGCGGGGACCCACCGCGGGACCCCGCTGCTTACCTCTGTCCCCCTTGAATCCGGCCATGGCCCGGAGCATCTGTGACCCCAGACGTCCACCAGCATCCCCGGATCAGTACCGGCGTTCTGGTACCGGCGGGGTGTAGGGAAGACAGCATGGACGTCAGGACTGACTGTCCATGCTGTTCATCCAGTTGTGCAGCCACAGCTGCATGAAGAATAAGCTTCAGGGGCTCTTCTAGCCCCCACTCCAACAGGTGCACCCGACTCCGGCCGGGCACCAAACTAAACTGAGGTGCCTTGGCCGGGGGCGGGGTATAGGAGGGGGACCTAGTGCATCCTGGGAGGCTGAAAGCTTAACTCTTTGGTGCCCTGCGACTGACGTCACACCTATACCCCAAGGTATCCTGTGGATACCCTATGGACCCTGAAGTAGAAATACAAAGAGACCATTTATAGGAAGCAGAGGCTGCACATCAGTGGGGACAACCCATGGGACTTCCCCCACTACTGCCAGTACCACTAACAACACCCCCTTCTCCACTACTACCAGCATCACTAACATCCTCCTCACTACTCCCTGCATTAATAGCATCCCCCCCACTACTTCCTGCATTAAACCCCCCCACTACCCCCAGCATTAATAACATCCCCCCACTACTCCCAGCATTAATAACATCCCCCCACTACTCCCAGAATTACTAACATCCCCCCACTACTCCCAGCATTAATAACAACCCCCCCACTACTCCCAGGATTAATAGCATCCTCCCACTACTCCCTGCATTAATAACAACACCCCCCCACTACTCCCTGTATTACTAACATCCCCCCACTACTCCCAGCATTAATATCAACCCCTGCCACTACTCCCAGTATTAATAGCATCCCCCCCACTACTCCCTGCATTAACCCCCCCACTCCCAGCATTACTAACATCCCACCCACTACTCCCAGCATCACTAACACTCCCCCCCACTACTCCCAGCATCACTAACAACCCCCCACTTCTCCCAGCATTAACATCCCCGTCTACTCCCAGCATCACTAACAACCCCCCCACCACTCCCTGCATTACTAACAATCCCCCCACTACTCCCTGCATTAATAGCATCCCCCCCACTGCTCCCTGCATTAACAACCACCCCCCACTACTCCCTGCATTAACAACCCCCCAACTACTCACGGCATTAATAACAACCCCCCTCCACT
Source organism: Taudactylus pleione (assembly GCA_031769625.1). Classification (NCBI taxonomy): domain Eukaryota; kingdom Metazoa; phylum Chordata; class Amphibia; order Anura; family Myobatrachidae; genus Taudactylus; species Taudactylus pleione. The sequence continues at coordinate 6,683,316 of JAUIMM010000368.1, read as the reverse complement.
GCTCCCTGCATTACTAACATCCATCCCAATACTACCTGCATTAATAGCATCCCCCCACTGCTCCCTGCATTAATAGCATCCCCCCCACTGCTCCCTGCATTAACAACCACCCCCCCCCACTACTCCCTGCATTAACAACCCCCCCAAACTACTCCCAGCATTAATAACATCCCCCCACTACTCCCAGCATTAATAACAACCCCCCCACTACTCCCAGCATTAATAACAACCCCCCCACTACTCCTAGCATTAATAATAACCCCCCCACTACTCCTAGCATTAATAATAACCCCCCCACTACTCCCAGCATTAATAACAACCCCCCCCCCACTACTCCCAGCATTAATAACAGCCCCCCCCACTACTCCCGGCATTAATAACATCCCCCCACTACTCCCAGCATTAATAACAACCCCACTACTCCCGGGGCGGGGTGCAGTTTTCGATCCAGGTGGGCCTCCAGGCGCAGTGTTCGGGCCTCCAGGTGCAGTGTTCGGGCGGGGGGCTCCCGGGACCGGTCCTCACGCAGGGGGGCCGCCGGGACCAGTCCTCACGCAGGGGGGCCGCCGGGACCAGTCCTCACGCAGGGGGGGAGGCCGGGACCAGTCATCATGCAGGGGGGTCTGGCACATTTCTCACTTTTTGCCCCCCGCCCTGCATCAGCCCACAGCACTCAGAGCAGCTGTCATACAAACCTGGCGCCGTGCGTGAGCCAATCAGAGCTCGCGGACCGGCAGCCGCTGCTGTTTGGCTACCGGTCTGCGAGCTCCAATTGGCTCACGACCGGCGCCTGTTTGATTGACAGCGGTGCTTTTTAGCTATGTGTGCAGGGCGACTGGGTCGTGTCTCCGGATATGCGCTGTGCCGCAGCCAATCCCTGACAGCCTGACGGGGATTGACAGCGGCATAGCGCGTCCCCGGGGACCCGACTCTTTTATAAAAGTGAGTCCCTAGTCTTTGAAACCGGGTAAAATACGCGCAATAGCGCGTATTTGCGAACACTGATATGCATATAATAAAAAATTATAACTATATGGTAGTCTGCTGAAATGGTGGATAATAGTCAGCATTTATGCTTAATAATATCCAACACCACCAGACCAGAAGTGCATTACAATCACCTTCCCGTCTGCCTAGTGTATAGCGCGGCTGTGCGTTTAACTACCCCACCGCTCTGTACATCCGTTGGATGGCTTAAGGGGATGTTCATCCTGGTCTCCACCTTCGTCTAGATAGATCTGATCACCTCAAAGATGGCCCCAGGTTGATGTAAGAATACATTCCATCCAAGCTTAGGAGAAAGGAATATAATGCCCTCCACAAGATGGCCGCCAAAACCAGAAGTGGGTACGCTACGGTAAAGTGCTCCCTGAGAAAGAACCCGGCTAGACGAAGGTGGAGAACAGGATGAACATTTTGTTAATTGATAAAAATAAACTAGTAGCACTTCTATTTTTGAAAGCATTCTTACTTTGCAGCATTTTTTCCACACCTGCCTAAAACTTTTGCACAGTCTTGTACATATATAGACATATTTATCACACAATGTATACTGTATGCATAACTTTCAGAATACTATTTTGATGAAAGATAATGATGGACTTAACCTTTTGAAAACCCTGAATTTGCTAAATAGTTTGTACAAAACAAACAAGCACTAAGGCTTATTTACTAACAGCAGAATATGTATACATGCAGTACATTTATTTTTTGCCAATATGCTTATTTTTCCACTTTACATAGCAAGAATTATACCAACTTATTTATGGAAGTGCCTCCATACTAACACTGTTTATCCGTTTGTATGATATCCAGCCCAGATGAAAATGCTCCTGGAGGAAATATGTAAAAATATGTAAAAACGTCAAAGTCCTGCTTATAACCACATTAGCAGTAGCCCACTATATCGCAATGGAACAGTGCACAATTAGACTGAGTATTAATTCCATACCATGACAAAGAATTGGCTTTCATTTAATCCCCACATGCAAAATAAATGTAGTAACACGAAGGATAGTATAGACTGCAGATAATGATATAGAGTCTTTCTTGCGAGATAATGTATGTTACTATGGGGTAGATGTATTAAGCAGCAGGCAGCAACCATTATCTGGGCCTGATTCAGCAGCGATCGCAACTGCAATTCCGCACGCAATCGGCCGATTGTTGCGTTCTATGCATGCGTATGCATTGCTGTGTGCGAAGACTGCACTGCGATCGCAGTGTCTATGCAGAACCATTACAGCAGGGCTCGACAAATTTTTGTAAAATCTAGGCACCATCTTAAAAGTTTAGCAGCCAGACCATTGTCCATTACCAAAATATATGGAAGCTTGTATAGACCACCACACATGCCCTTTCAGTGCCCCTCAACCTCCCCACATGCCATCAAATCATCCACACATGCCTCTTTAAGATTCTGCAACATGCCCATACCAGCCCCTGTAATAGTGCCCCCAAAAGTAATGCTTCCTGTATTAGTGCCCCTAGTAGTGCCGCAATAGTAATGCCCCTGTAAAATTTCCTCCATTAGTAATGCCCCCTGTAATAGTGCCCCCAAAAGTAATGCTTCCTGTATTAGTGCCCCCAATAGTAATTACCCTGTAAAATTTCCCCCTTTAGTAATGCCCCCTGTAATAGTGCCCCCAGTAGTAAGCCCCCTTTAAAAGTGCCCCCAGTAGTAAGCCCCCTGTAATAGTGCCCCCAGTAGTAAGCCCCTTGTAATAGTGCCCCCAGTAGTAAGCCCCTAGTAATAGTGCCCTCAGTAGTAAACCCCTTGTAATAGTATCCCCAGTAGAAAGCCTCCTGTAATAGTGCCCCCAGTAGTAAGCCCCTTGTAATAGTGCCCCCAGTAGTAAGCCCCTAGTAATAGTGCCCCCAGTAGTAAACCCATTGTAATAGTATCCCCAGTAGAAAGCCTCCTGTAATAGTGCCCCCGGTAATAAGCCCCTTATAATAGTGTCCCCAGTAGTAAGCCCCCTGTAAAAGTGCCTCCAGTAATAGTGTCCCCAGTAAGCCCCCTGTAATACTGCGCACAGTAAGCCCCCTGTAATAGTGCCCCCACTAAGCCCCCTGTAAAAGTGCCCCCAGTAGTAAGCCCCTTGTAATAGTGTCCCCAGTAGTAAGCCCCCTGTAAAAAAGCCCCCAGTAATAGTGTCCCCAGTAAGCCCCCTGTAATAGTGTCCCCAGTAAGCCCCCTGTAATAGTGCCCCCAGTAAGCCCCCTGTAAAAGTGCCCCCAGTAGTAAGCCCCCTGTAAAAGTGCCCCCAGTAGTAAGCCCCCAGTAATAGTGCCATGCGAACACATAAAAAAAAAAAACAGAACACTTTAAGCCCTGATCCTGCGTCCGCTGCCGTGCGCCGCTCTTCGGAACTATGGGAGCGATGTCATGACGTCTCTCCCATAGTGCCCTTGTGGGGAGCCGGATGCCAGAGCTCAGGAGTGAGCTCCGACTGCTGCTGCGGGGTCGGGCGCCCGCTGGTGAAATTTCAGCGGGCGCCCGGCAAATGGAGCATCCCTGCAGCAGCAGGGGGGCCTTGCAAAACCCGGTCGCCAGGACTAAAATCTTAGTCGCCATGGCGACCTGGCACCCAGGATTTGTCGAGCCCTGCATTACAGAGTGATTGACAGGCAGTACCTTTTGGGAGTGGTGACGGGGTTGGTCGGCGAGACGCAGGCGTGCCAGTGTTAGAGGGGCGTACATAAATTAGCCACTGCGATGCCATACGCAGCTTGGGCTTTCACTGCGTGCGATGAGGTTAGCAATTTCTGAGTAAGGTCTGATCTTGTGCAAGTGTGCGTGAGGCTCCGATAGTACTCTATTTTACCAATGGTTTTGCAGTCTTGCTAAGTATTATGGATGTGTGTAAGGTAAGGCTGCATATAGCATTGCATATGGCATAGCGAGTGCAATCATTAGCATATATTGGCAGTGAGACTGCGTGCGTAATCGCTGTTGCGATCTGTACTGAATCAGGCCCTCTGTGCGGAAACGATTCACCTCTGGATTTTGGTGAAGCAGGTCCTGATAAAGGCTGCATGTATTATTGCTTGGTTTGCCGAAGAGGGAGAACGGTAATTCAACTCTCTGTCAAATTACACTCTCACTATTTCAGCATCTGACCGGCGCATGCAGTGAATCTGTGCACGCACCGGTCAGAAATCCCCAACAGCAACCGTTCATGCATTTGACAGCACACCAGGGCACTATCTTGAAGATAGAAGCGCTGGTAATGATGGGGATGCACAGCACCCGCCCATCATTTCAAACACATCTACACATTAGTACACAGGGGAGAAGTGATATCAGCGCACACAATGTGCGCTGATACCACTAAACCCCATAACGATGGATAAAACTAGAGATGAGTGGGTTTGGATTTACTCGGATCTCAAAAACTGCATTTAATTGGCTATCAGCTATCACGTGTTTTGGATAGCCAATAAAATAAATCCGAACCTGCGATAATTTTGGCGTAAAGAACCGAGTAATCCGAGTAAAACCGAACCCGCACATCTCTAGTTAAAACACGCTGTTTTTAATCACATATACAAGAAACAAACGTATTCAATTTTTTTCTCCTACAATACTGTTTGAGCATGTTTTATATCTTAAATAAGTCATGAGAGTAAGGGCGCCTTGGGACTGCCTGAATACACTTGATTCTTTTAATTTAGCTCTTTTAAAACCACATTTTAGCTTTTATTAATACTCCAAAACACAGTGTAAACCATTTAATGTGCAAGCTACAAACAGCCATAAACCACTTGTCACAGCAATTTAATAGACACAGTTTACGTTTATTGGCAACAACATAAGTTATATTAGTATTTCCTGTAAGAAATACTAACAAACACCAATATTTTTTTTACTATACTTTAAAACAAAGTAACAGTGCAAATTATACAAAAATATCTATATCCATGCTATACATATAGATAATTCTCTGAAAAAATACATAACAAGTGTTGTTATGTTACAATAGGACTCAAGGATCTCATAAACCTGTATGGTAATTGGGCACCTAAATTATTGATGCTAAACATAAATACAAATTATTATTATTAGTAGTAGTAGTATTAATAATAATAATAATGGAAGCGATTAATCACTAATCGCAACTGCAACAGCTTACGCAGATCAGTCAATGGTGCGTACTGCGCAGGCATCGCAGTGTGCATGTGTGTGATAGGATTGCGATCTACTCTGCGAACACTCACGCAGAAAGAAAGCCATCGCAGAGTGCGTGATGGGAGGTCAGCGTTTGGGGGTGGTGACAGGGGAGTGGTCGAAGAAACACAGGCGTGCTAGTCAGTTAGCCCATAGCTAAGGGAAGCACACCATTTTTTTTGCACTTTTTTTATTCAAACATATTATCCAAAAATAATCTCTTCCTAAAATAATATAAAACTTGCTTAGATAGAGTCAAAAATGTATTACCCATGAAACTGAAAAACAGTGGAGCTTCCTGCATTAATTTCAGCATGAGCTATGAGGACCCAGTTAAACACTTTGTAATCTACTGTAATACTGTTGAGTTGTGTGCAGGCAATCCGCTTCCTTCTCCTTGGCAACTGTATGTAACATCAAAATGGAGCCTGACCAGTTTCTCTGCTGTGCAGTGTAGCGGTTTCTTCAAAGGCAAGTAGTTGCCACTTCCTTTAGAAGAAACTGCTACACAGCCAAGGAGAAGGAAGCAGATTACCTGCATTCAACTCAAACGCACTCCCTCCCCCGCATTGGTGTCCATAGGTGTGTAACCAGCTTTGTGAACTATAGCAAACCAGTGCAGTAAGAGCTTGCAGGGGATTCCCCGGCTGTTTGTTCATATGACAGCAGTTTAACAGAGCGACAGCAGTTTAACAGAGCTGCGAGGTTGTTGACTAGATCACCAGGAGAGAAAATTAAATCTGGAGGTAGAGCATGGCGCAGTGAGGAATGGCTTCCAAAATTCTGCAATATAAATATGCTATATATGGATGGTGCATGCTGAATATTGAAAGAGACTATATATATATTATATGATATTTATAGAGTACCACCACCAACCTGAATGCGTTTTATTTAGCTGGAATCCACTAATTGAAATTGCAGCAAAATCTAAATGTTTCCATTTCATATAAAATATACCTGCTGTAGGACTTGTAGCTCCACCTTGAATGTTTTTAATATCTTTATATACTGTATGTGATATTTTGATGTATGTATTGCTTATAATATTATTAAAACTGTATTAATATTTAATATTTTGCACTTCTAATTGATATCTTATTTTATTACTTTTTTACATTTAATATTAAAATGTTACAATGAAAATAGTCTGTGTGCCATATTAAGTGATTTCTGTGACATGAATATGTTATGGAGGGTGATGGTTCTCCATCTTTGGATGCACATCAGGTGCTAACCAGTGAAGTGAGGTGAGGTCAATGGCTGGGAAGGCACACATGGAGATGGGTCTGAGTGCATGGAGCCCATTTCACCCCATACTCACTGTAACTCTTCCCTCTCTAATTTAAGCTTCAGTGTCCATTGATTCTCCTACCTGCATTACTGTATCTTCTCTTGCTGCTGAGCTCCAATCTCTAGACACTGCAGCGCACTTCCTGGCCAAATTACACATCCAAGTTGTCCATCAGGGCTCAAGCACGCCATCCATACTCACAGGGACTGCCTCTATTAGCTCTTTCTGTGCAGATTACACTTTGGATCAGTGAAGTACGGTGAGATCAATAGCTGGGGAGGCACACAGGGAGATGGGTCTGAGTGCTGGGAGCCTGTCTCACCCCCTACTCACTGTAACTTCCCCTCACTACACTAAGCTTCAGTGTCCATTGATTCTCCTACCTGCCTCACTGTGTCTTCTCTTGCTGCTGAGCTCCAATCTCTATACACTGCAGTGCACTTTCTGGTCAAATGACACATCCAAGTTGTCCATCAGGGCTCAAGGCATGCCATCCATACTCACAGGGACTGCCTCTATTAGCTCTTTCTGTGCAGATTACTGCCCATGGTGTGGCCCCGCCACCAGCTCTGCAAGCAGTGTCTGACAGAAGTGAGGCTGAGCTGTTGCTGCCTCATCTCTCGTCTCCCTGCAGTCCCATGGAGCTCCACAAAGCTGGTGCGCGTTAACTATAAAAATTATTACAATAAACAAAGAATATGTTTAAAAGTTATAAATATCTTCTTTGTTTTATTGTAATCATTTGTATATCAAATCTCAGGAGTATGACAGGGGAGGCTTTGCCTCCACTGACTGCACGTCCCTGGTGCTAACCTTTCCTTCCAATTTAATTAAAGCACTCTGAGATGTATATCTTTTACTGCCTCAAACAAACTGTATTGCTGTTATTATTTTCTACTTGGCATTGATCTTTTTCTTGTTTCTGTAACCCTCCTCTGACTTTCTGGAAAAATAAATATTAAAATATTATTGATACTGAATAAAAAGGTATTTCATATTATGCATGCAAGAGAAACTTTATGTTTATGCTTATCAAACGTGGTCCTAGAGGCACACTAACAATCATTGGGGGCAATTCAATTCAGCGGGAGTTGAATAGCGTTGGGTGGGAGCTCCCGGAGCTAATCAATTCACAGCAATGTTTACTCCGTCGGGAAGCAATTTAGTCGGAGAATGCCGGTTCTTTTGACTTAAACTGGGTGTTTAGTTGTTAGAACCAGCATTCTCCGAATAAAGTGCCGGACACGAGGAATTTAGCGCTCCATTAAGCCGAAAAATAGCCTCGCGGCTGGCACATTAGTCAGAATTCTCCTAGTACCCTCAGGAGGGTACGAGAAGAAATCATTAGTCGGACTAAACAGCGTGCTGAACTGAATAGCTCGGGGTGCTCCCTCCTGGCACTATGAATTGAATCGCCCCCCGTAGTTTTAAGGATATCCATGCTTGAGCACAGATGGTTAAATCAAAATGACTGAGGTACTAATTAAGACACCTCTGCTCAAGCATGGATATACTTAAATCCTGGATTGTTATGGCCCCCAGACATCATCAATGGATTGTCGCTATTTCCCAATCCACAGACACCGGTGTCAGGGCATCGGTGAAATCCAACATGCTTGATTTCCCCGATTTGCCAATCCTGATAAAAAAATATAATTAAAATTGGCAAATCTGGGATTTTTCCCCGAATCCCAAATGGATTGGCATACATCAATGGCCGCCGATCAGAATTTCCGACCAGTGGATCGGCGGTTCCTGTCAGATCTGGGAATCAGACAAACGCCCGCGTGATGTATGGGGTCCTTAAGTTTGCTCTGAGGACAGGGGCGTAAAAATAGCCCCCGCAGTGGCTTGGGGGCACGATGGATTGTGGGCAGCGTTTATGCAGATTCCATGCGGTCTAGCAGTCCGCACAGAATCTGCTGAAAATGTCCCTCCTAAAAATGGCTGCCGCCTAGGAGGAGACAGGTGCTAGAGGTCCTACTTGGCCTCTAGCGTCTGTCACAGAAGCACAGCTCGCATAGTGTTACCCGGAAGTGCCGGGAACGCTGGTGCCGCCGAGAGAAGATGCAGAAAGTGCCTTCTTCTGCCCTGAAACCCCTGACAACGAGCATGAGACCCCTTACAACGAGCATGAAACCCCTGGCAACGAACATGGAACCCCTGACAAACATGAAACAGAGCATAAAACCCCTGGCAATGAGCTGGGAACCCCTTATGACGAGCATGGAAACCCATAGCATGAAACCCCTTGCAACGAGCATGGAACCCAGAGCATAAAACCCCTAACAACGAGCATGAGACCCCGGACAATGAGCAGAAAATTTTAAAGTAATTAGAAGCCTTACTGTGGGGCATAAAATGGTGTCAGGGGAATAACTGTATGTGGCATAATGTGTAATGGGCATTACAGTGTGTGGTATATTGTGTAATGGGCATTACTGTGTGTGGCATAATATGAAATGGGCATTACAGTGTGTGGCACAATATGTAATGGGCATTAGGGTGTGTGGAATAATGTGTAATGGGTATCACAGTGTGTGGCATAATGTGTAATGGACATTATGGTGTGGCATAATGTGTAAGGGGCAAAAAATAAAAAATTAACGAATAATGTAAACTGTCTATGGGGGGTGGGGGCGCATTTTTATTAATGTTCGCACTGGGAGTGAAATTGCCTAGAAAAGGCCCTGTATTATTTTTACCAAAATGCCATTGGTATGAGGGGGCAAAACACTTCTTTGGTACAATTTACAGTTATGCCACTGCTTGAGGACCAATTGTAGCACTGATTTATATGATGATATATATAGGAACATTTATGAAGGAGTGTGAAACTTCTTAGTGAATATACCCTAATTTCCAACCCAGGTTATAAAGATGTGTTCCTGGAATATTGTAGCTTTGGAAACATCACTACATTTCAGTGTAAACCAACTGCACAATAATGTTTCCCTTTTCCTCCATATAAGCTAAAAACAACAATTACGTACAAGCAGGGACAGACTGGGGCTGCTGACCAGCCCTGTGCACTTGCTCGTGAAGGGGGCATGGCTATTTCAAGGGGGCGTGCTGTGTCTCAGTGGCATGGCCTCGCGGCACCCCCCCGTCTCTTCCCGGCCGAGCATAGCACACCGACACATCACTGCCTCCACCCCTTCAGTCTCCCTGAGCTCACATAGTGAATCCGAAGCCAGGGGGTTGAGGGCAGGGCCCGATGGCCAGTCAGTCTCTGCTTACAAGGCATATGTAGAGTCCAATAATCAAACTGGTTTACTTATGTGATAATCAAACTGGTAAACTACATTGAGAAATTACTGGGCAGAATGTAATTTGAGGCATGGGTATTTTAAAATATTGCCAACTATGAAACATAATTTGTGGTGTATGAGCCAGAATATGCAATGGAAATATCCATAGCCACCCCCTCCCCCTTCGCCCCCCCAAAACAATCAACTTGTGTAGGGTTTCACCACTCTGGGGGCATGCCCAGTACTCCCAGAGATGCTTGGCTGCCCCCAGAGACTCTCCTCACATTGCAGGCTCCTCCTCAGTGATCGTAAACCAAGCTCTGCAAACTAACATCACAGTACAGTGCTTGGTTCCCGGTAACTGAGAAGAAGCTGGCATTTTGGTGTCACCCAACCTCCCACTAGTAAAGCCACTGATTAGAATGCTATGCTTAACGTTAGCTGAAAGCATATTTGTCTACTTTTTGGACATTCTGCATCATCCTGATTGGTCCACCACTGTGCAATAGCACATTTTGCATTACTGCTCAGCAGGGTGCCGGACAACAACAATACAATTTGCGGTGTATAAACATCACCAAGGTACCATCCACTTCACTAGGGAAGTAGGCGGATTCTGGAAAGATGGCCCATTCCCCAAGGAGACTCCCCGCAATTTGGGGCTTCTGGACATTCCATGAGAGCAGGGAAGTATGACTGAAAATAGTTTGAGATCATGTCCGTTACTAGAGCGGTGCTGTCACCCAGGGCCCAGTCCTGGGGCCGACGTGGTTGCAGCCAGTAAAACTTCTGTAGAGCTGTCCAGAGCGTCCTAAGCATGCACCATGCAGTGCTCTACTTCCTAGTGTTGGCGGCCTGGGCAGCATAGAGCACTGCTCTGGCCTTGTTTAAGATGTCAACGAAAATAAGCATTTTAATTTAGCCTTGTATATCAAGCTCAAACAATTACAGCAACTACAGAAAACGACCCAAAATGTAATAACACAATTTAAATTTGAACTTTTATTAGTTATGTATTTACTTTTATACTGTATATGATACGCTAGGCACTGATGTGCAAAAATCTTTATGGTGGAAGTACAGTACTGTAAGTGGAGAGAGGATTGGAACCTTGTTTATACTGTACAAAATTTCTGCTTCACAATGGGGAACACACTGCATATATGTGGAACAGAATACTTTATTGATCGTGTGGCTTAGGGCCAAAACTAATAGCTCCCAGATATGTTGCTGGAAAAAGATGCTGTCCATCACAGCCCGGTTTTAGTTCAGTGTTTGACCAATTTATATGTATCTTGCTGCAGATGTTGTTTATTTTTTAACATTGAGTATATGGAGACAGATCTAAACACACTATAATAGGGTTTTGAACCATTGTAATAAAAAAAAGGACTGTGTAAAATGTGTGGGGGGATATAAATAAATCACATGTAAAAATTAATTCAAGATAGTATTTATTTTTAACATGCATTTTTCAGGTTGACCATAAAAAGAAAAAACTGAAAACGTACCCTTAAAAAATATATCCTTAGTACTTGTACATCTAGAATGTAATCTTACCAGAATATGTGTTCTACGTTCATTTTATCATACTACTACATAACATTTTAGTATGTGTTATGCTTTATGCTTTGAGAAGAAAATTGCTTCACTGTAGTAAAAATTACCTTTCAATTCTTGACAAGGCTGTCTTATAAAGAAGCTACAGAAAGTAATTAGATATGACAATTCTGAATATGTCTACAGTCTAAAGACGGATGTATGGTATTTAATACGTACAGGATGATAAAAGCATAATAAAAAAAGACTGCTACAGCATTTTCACTTGGACTTATGGGCAACTTAGGCAATATAACAAGATACAAAAATTACCATATTTCCATATTGATCGACCACTTACTGTATGTGTAAAATGACCTAGAGCTAGATATGCAAACTGACAGTGCTTTTATCATTTCTCCACCAATTCAAAAGGATTTGCCTCACTAAGCATGCAGTTATAGAGTACAATCATTTTATTATTACCCATACTCATTCTATGTCAGATGAACCTCTCCAAATAGCCCCCAGTCTGTTCAGATATAAGGGGAGACAAGCTTGGATGTATTCAACAGGAGCTTCCAGTTCTGTGGGCAATGGTGGGCTTACATACTCGTCTAAAAATTTTATGGACTATGTATACCATCATGTGTCAGGCAGATCCTGTACACTTATTGGCGCAGTATCACCAAAGATGGCGATAGTGAGCCATGGATTCTGTGTGGGGTTGTAGGGATCCGCCCACACAGGGTAGTTAAGCTACGATTTGCCACACCTAGAGGCTGTCTTATGGAGAGAGCTCAGGTGATGGCTAACGAGGCAGACCTACAGACAGGCTGCATGTGGAAACAGTCCAATGAGCTACAGAGCCCAGTGTGCCTGGAAGCCATTGGGGGCCAGAGGCCCTGAATCCAGACCTGCAGGAGGGAGGGAGCAAAGAAAAACTCATACTCTACATTGAAGGACATTGAAGCAGCTTAGCTGCAGGCTAAGGAAGCCAGGACTGTAGAAGACAGGGAAGGCCACCAGGACTGAGCTGTGCAATGTGTAGCTGTGGCAGCCAAGCCGGTGATAGACCTGCAGAGAAGCAGGCAGAGACTTTATTTGCAGACTAGCTGCCCAAAGGTAGTCAGGGGCGAAGAAGTGAGTCAGTTCCCTGAAAGAGGGTTAGGTGTTTGTTATTTTTTTTCTACAGTATGCTGACAGTAAAGCACTTTTCTTTTATTTATACCTGAAAAGATGTGTGGACCCTGATTGGGCACCTTAGGACACTGCACCACTGAGACCCATCTACCAGCTAATTACCCCAAGTTATCACAATATATATATATAAACAAACTATAAGAAATGCGATTTCTATTACAGTGAAGATAAAAATAAAATGGAAAATTATAAAGATATAAGATAAACATAGTAAAATACCCAAAAAATGATTACAGACAACCAATGCATACAAATATTATAAACCCATACATTTTAATAAAGTTCACATTTTTGGTAACCCTAAACACAGACACAGAATTAAATTCAGGGTATGATTTTCCATGGACGTTACAAAATCATTTATACTAGTCTTAAATTCTGCAGGATATCTATTTTCAGCAAAGCTATGGTTTGATGAGAGGAAGCTTTGGAGTCTTTATTCAAAAATACATACAAAAAAGTATAAAATCAGTGGACATCTGTCAAAGGATGGTTAATTAATCATTCATGACATACAGATGTGTCTTTCGTCGTTGTTGCAGTCAAGCCTAGTCCCATGCCAGTTTACTCCTGCCCTTTTCGTGCGTCTTATTCGTCGCAAATGCATCTTATTCGCAATGTGAAGACTTTGCTGATAAAATGATATGCGGCATATGCATGTTCTGTGAGCTACTGCATTGTATCTGTATACGCAGGGCTGGCATCAGGGGGGACTGCCGGGACTAGAGAACTGGGCCTGGGACCTTGGCAGAAAGGGGGGCCCTGGCTACTACAGTGCCCTCCAGAGCCCCATTCCCCCTTTCCCCACACAACTCCGTTGTTTTGTGGACTTTTATTTTCTACAGAGAGCAGCAGCATTGCTGCTGTCTCTGTCAGATTAAGTTGAGCCGGCGGCGGGCACTAGGTTCTGCCATGGCTCTAACAGCCCTGGTCCATCCAGCAGCGCACAGGCACACCAATGTCCCGAATAAGAGACAGCAGTGACACGTGAAGCGGGTAAGTTCAAATGCACTGCCAGCGGGCAGGTCTGTGCCTTGAAAGAGGGGGGGGGCTCGATACACAGTAGGGGCCTAGCTGGACACAAAGAAGCGGGCCTAGCTGGACACAGAGAAGCGGGCCTAGCTGGACAAACAGAAGGGGGTCTGGTTGGACACATATGGGGGGCTGGCTGGACACTCATAAGGGGGGTTAGCTGGACACACATAAGGGGGGCTGATGACACATTAGGTGGGTTGGTTGTACAAATATAAGGGGGCCTGGCTGGACGCACATAAGGGGGCCTGGCTGGATGCAGAGAAATGGGTCTGGCGGGACGCACAGACAGTAGGGGCTGGCTGGACACAGAAGACGGCAGGCTTAATACTTTTTTTGTAGGAATAAGGTAGCGGGGGAAGGGGGGGGCCCAGCCAATTTTGTCAGTCCCGAGCCCAACAATATATGATGGCAGCCGTGTATACGAAATGCTACTTTGCAATGTCAGCGACTGTTTTTCGCGGAATCGGTATGATTTACCCGCAGACGGGATGCCGGCAGTCAAAAAACCGACAGCAGCATTCCTACGGTGAACATTCCGTCAGGGGCCGGTAAATAGCCTAAAAAAGTGTTATGGACAGACGAATCGAAAGTTTGAGGTGTTTGGATCACAAAGAAGAACATTTGTGAGACACAGAACAAGTGAAAAGATGCTGGAAGAGTGCCTGACACCATCTGTCAAGCATGGTGGAGGTAATGTGATGGTCTGGGGCTGCTTTGGTGCTGGTAAAGTGAGAGATTTCTACAAGGTAAAAGGGAGTTTGAATAAGGAAGGTTATCACTCCATTTTGCAACGCCATGCCATACCCTGTGGACAGCGCTTGATTGGAGCCAATTTCCTCCTCCAACAGGACAATGATCCAAAGCACACATCCAAATTATGCAAGAACTATTTAGGGAAGAAGCAGGCAGCTGGTATTCTGTCTGTAATGGAGTGGCCAGTGCAGTCACCAGATCTCAACCCCATTGAGCTGTTGTGGGAACAGCTTGACCATATGGTACACAAGAAGTGCCCATCAAGCCAATCCAACTTGTGGGAGGTGCTTCAGGAAGTGTGGGATGGATTTTCTTCAGATTACCTCAACAAATTAACAGCCAGAATGCCAAAGGTCTGCAATGCTGTAATTGCTGCAAAAGGAGATATCTTTGACGAAAGCAAAGTTTGAAGGACAAAATTATTATTTCAAATAAATATAATTATTTCTAACCTTGCCAATGTCTTGACTATATATTCTATTCATTTTGCAAATCATTTGATAAATAAAAGTCAGTTTTCATGTAAAACACCAAATTGTCTTGGTGACACCAAACTTTTGAACAGTAGTGTATAAATAAAAAAGTCTACAGAATATTTTAGGATATTCTATAAGAGTAATTTCAAAACACTTTATAGATTGACTCTACAACTGTTGCTAAAGAAGAAGGTGCTGTATACTCAACATACCTCCCAACCAACCCGATTTTGGCTGATAGTCCAGCTGCACGCGGAATCTTTACACTGTAAAGAGAAACTAGGGAAGTATTCCTCAATTAAGTTCAAATTGCTCACTTACATAGATGCAACAGCAGAGACACAAATAAGAGAGAGCTCACAACACCTAAATGTTTTATTAGACAGGCTACAGTGGGGGGAGGGGAGTGTCTCTCTCTCTCTCTCTCTCTCTCTCTCTATGACGAGTAATAAAATTTGTGTCATCACACTGTTGGACTTAACGTGCATGGTGCAAGATTTCATAAGAGAAAACGAAACCTTCCAACAGTCTGCACATCGACCCCCACCCGCATATACTAGTAACACATTAACATCGCCTAACCCAATTGTCACCAGCAGCTCATTTCTTTGCCACTACTAGCTACAATTAACAATGGCTACGTAAGCAAAAATATAAATAACATACTCTGCCCCCTCATGGTTTCATTTCCCATTAGACACGGTTGGGGAGATGTACTAAGCCTTGGAGAGCAATAAAGCACTGTACCAACCAATCCGCTCCTGTCATTTCACAGACAGTGTTGAAAAATGACAGTTAAAAGCTGATTGTTTGGTATTTTATCTCTTTCCAAGGCTTAGTACATCTACCCCTTTATCACTGCTTTGGCATGTCTGACAAATGAAGAAATTGAAGTCAAATAAAACACGCCTATTACCCAACATGCCCCACCTCCCACAGTAATCCACGGCATTGGTGTGAGTTACCGCCAGACCTAAGTCTGGCGGTTCATATCCCGACGCCGAAAGACCGGCACTAGAAGATCCCGACAGGGTAAGTATTTGTACTATTTCTAACCCTCTCTCCCCCCTAACCCTCCTTTAGGGGTGCCTAACCCTAACCTCCCCCTCTGATGCCTAACCCTAATCTCCCCCCGTAAGTGCTTAAACCTAACCCCCCTCCCCGCACCCTAAACCTAACCTTCCCAGCGGGGCCTGGCTTACCATCGTTCGGTACACCGGGCATCGAGATCCCGACGTAGGGATACTGATAGGTGTCAGGATTTCGACGCCTATCATTAGTCCTTTGTCGGGATATGACAGTCGGGAAGCTGACAGTCGGCATTTCGACCGTCGGCTTCCAGACTACATACCGTAATCCACCTTATGCTGAATTCTTCTACACATACTATATCCAACACACACATCCTACACCAGCTTTTCCCAACGCCAGTCCTCAGGGACCCCTGACAGTGCATGATTCATTACTGGCTGACACATTTTAAAAGATCCACAGGTGGCGCTTATTATTTCACCTGTGGTAATGAGGAGATATGTAACTCATGCACTGTTATGGTGAAACTGCACTACACTGATTCTAGCCACAAAACATATCTGTCATTGCCTGCTTCTCATGCTTCTCTGCAAACAGCATTCATTGCAGTCATTGCAGCAGTAGCATGCCCCCAGGAGCTGTTGGAATTAACATGCCACTGACCCGTGGCCATGCCCCCTCTTCGTTACAGTGCCTCATTAGCTGATTGTTTTGTGGAAACACACTAGTCTCATCAACTAACACCACAAAACAATAATTGTATCACTTCCAAAAGTTAGTCTGGTCCAATTTAGCACAATCACATAACTGGTCACCTCCTGGGCAATATAGGCCGCCAGTGGTAAGCAGGGGCTTACTGCATCACCGGCTAGAAGGGGTTCCTTCTGCACATCCGTGACCAGACACGACTAAGTAACCCATGCGCACTGCATTGGAAGAACTAGCCTACAAATACACTATTTTATCACATTGTAACACTAATAAATATTTCATAGTAGATACAATAGTAATAGAGCAACAATACTGATTCTTAAGGGACCTATCCATTAGCAGATAAATTGAACGACTGAACGATATATCGTTCAGTCATTCAATTTATCTGCTAATGGATAGGCCCTGAACGATGACAGAGGCGCACTCCCGTTGCCGATAAATTTTATCTTTCGTCTCTCCAACATGTTGGTCAATTATCGCATATCGCTGCCAGATATTAGAAATATCTGGCAGTTTATATGTGGTAAACGCCGAACGATATTAACAGCAGCTACAAAGCACTGGAGAGAAAAAAATCCACTCCCTGAATGATGTCATGCAATATCGTTCATCGTTCGTCTTTTGCAAAAATCTGTCATGTACATGACAGATATCTTTCAGCACAGCCACCGGAATTTTCAATAGATATCTTTTGTCTTTCATCTTTCAGAAAAACATCTGCTAATGGATAGGCCCCTTTAGACGTATATTTACTAAGGTGAGAGTTTTTAGAAATGGAGATGTTGCCCATAGCAACCAATCACATTCTACCTAATATTTAACTAGCACCTTCTAGAAGGTAATAGGTAGAATTTGATTGGTTGCTGTGGGCAACATCTCCACTTCTAAAAACCCTCACTTTAGTAAATATTCCCCTTAGAATGCGTTTACATCTAAAGTCTTTATTTAGATCTACTGGCTTCCTAGCATCAAATGTCCAGTTCCAAAACAAGCACAGTGGCTATCTACAGGGTCAAATACAGGATTTTTAATGGGGAATTTATATATTTATGGAATACTCATATTCTGGATACAATACAGATCTAGAGCTTAATGGCACTCTTATATCTGCTGTGCAGAAAAATCTAAATAGCCAATTATCCTGTGGAAAGACTACATCTGTGTGCATTTCCCATTTTCTAGTATCATACCACCTTCTAGTAAATAAAGCTTATTTATACTCTAGTGCAGTGGATCCCAAACTTTTTTAAATCACCCTAGAGCAGGGGTCTTCAAACTTGGCCCTCCAGATGCTGTGGAACTACACATCCCAGCATGCACTGCACATAGTTTTAGCATGCTGTTATATTAAAAAGGTGGCAGTGCATGCTGGGATGTGTAGTTCCACAGCATCTGGAGGGCCAAGTTTGAAGACCCCTGCCCTAGAGTATCAGCATTGTTTTCACGGCATCCCCAAGTTTAAGTTTGTTATTGAGAAATTCAGAAAAAAATCTAGTAAAATAGTAAAGTGAAGTAAATTGTGCTTACTTGTCATCCTTGGGTTCAGTTATGTGGTTGAGGACAGGTTTGCGTTTCTGTTTGTTCACATATTTACCTTACATTGACCATAAATAATTTTGTTTGGTGCTGGACCACCAACCGGAGGCACCCCTGCAAGTGTCCCGAGGCACCCCAGGGTGCCACAGCACACAGTTTGGGAACCACTGCTCTAGTGTATCCTCTGAGGTGAGCGGTATTGACATGATTTGCATCATCACATTGTGCTCCACCCATTGCTTCGATGGGCTTGGGAGCTCACCCACTATTCTGGGAGAGTTTGCAAGTGCATTATCATCCTAATAATGACATAGGCAAATGCATGGGGGGTTTATGGTTGCCTGGAAACCCCCCGCCCCAGCCCACACCATGACCAAAATAGAAATAGCAATATAGAATTTTACTAGTGCTGCATGCTCTTCTCAGTACCACAAATCAAATAATTAGCACCACCTGCTGATCTTTTAACATGTGTTAACCACCTGTGCACCAACTAGGAGATCTGGAAAACATGCGCCTTTAGGTGTGTATGCTATAGACCATCAATAGGGTTAATTATTAATACCATATAATAGTACACTATCCAGTGCAGGACGAGACCAATATGTACATATATGTCCAGGGCAGTGCTAGGTTCTTCTGTAGCTTCCCCAGACTCCCGGACTTGCTCCAATGCTCTGGAATGGTGCCCACATCTCAAATTAAAACATTCAGCTCAGGCCCTACTGCTGCATTTAATGGGTACTGTGATCACTGGTCCTGTATACTGTATGCTGGAATTATGACACACAATACACTTTGTATGATGCAAAGATGGATTAGTCCTAATTACAGTATGCCCTGTTCATAGACTGGCCACACTCACTCTAAAATCAAGCATTTGGAAACCCCCCTCCAGAAATCCTGTTTGCCACTGAATGAGATTGCACTACACTGGAGAAACCATGATCTAGAAAACTTTGTAGGCATATCTCTGTCTCAAAATTGCAGAACAAGTCAGGACAATGGTTATGCATGGAGTATCTAATATATACAATGGACACTTTGCTAACTTAGTACTGAGACAAAATTAATTAAACAACCAAAAGAAAAAAAGCTGCAAATGATAACTGGGAATTTGCCATTATATTGCTGACATTACTCATAAAAGTTTTTATTCACAGACACCAGTACTTAAAATCACAGTGCAGACTCATTTATACATTACATGACAAATATTTAAATAAAACAGATATATCTAGTCTACAAAGCATTAATTATAACCTCAAGTGAGATATTACTAATAAATTATTTATAGTATTTTAAATGAACAAAATTAGCTTATTTGTAAGAAATATTCCCACTTTGTTTATTCATGGTATCCCCTTCCAATCTGCAGATTTGGGGATGGGTATCTGCTCTGAGAGTGCTTGAGCACCCCCAATATTAGTGGTGGCACTAGACAAGCCTCCTTACATTTCTCTCTTTTTTACTGGTGTCTACTTTTGGGTTGGATATATATATATAATATATATAGTGAATTAAGCATTGGGGAAATAGTGGGTGGTGCATAAGTGTGCCCCTGGTTTCTATCTTATATATTTTAGACTCCAGGGAAATGATAGCCTGCTCTGCAATGGCAGCATACCAATATGTTTGGCTAAAGTAAGCCTGAGTTCCTGGAGTGAATGAAGGCGAGAAAGAAAGAGCGAAAGAGAGAAACTGTTTCCTGTTGGTGTGACAAACTTAAAGTCAACAACTGTCATAGGCAAAACGAAGGGGTGGTCCGGGTATGCACTGGCCCACCCTCTGAGAAAAAGAAAGGGGAGGCTATGACAACTGGAACGCTGCTCTCCATATTGAGCAGCGCTGAGCCGGCACTTGTGTCCCCCTATGTGCATGGCCACTATGTGAGCTGCAGCAGGGGGGGGGGGGGGGGGGTGCCAGAGGCAGTGGGGGCTGAATAACTAATGTAGACTATCATCATGGAGCCGCTGGGGATCCTCTCTTCAGTTGTCAGGAGGTTAGTCTCAGTCAGGTCTCTCACTGTCTACAATATCTCACGGCCATGCTGGGAGCAGAGACAGTCCGCAAGTTATTTGACTACTTACGGATGTATTCAAACACTGTTGATATACACTTGGATAGTGGCAAGTGGTTTGCAGACAGGCCCTTACTCCCTGCTTGACTCGTGGAACCTCACATCTCTAGCAACTATATTGGGTATAATGGGCAGTGGAGGATTCAGATGGGGTGGATGGGTGCAGCTGTCATCCTGTGTGTGTCCCTTATATCTATGCTATTCCCTGATGTCTGCAGGGGAAGTGTTCTCCCCATACTTTATATCTGGGGGAGTCTGCCCCTGTAAAATCCCCCTGCCACTCAGCACTGGGATGCAGCCAAAAAGTTGCGCTGCACTGAGATTTCTATATGAAACGTCAGTGCAGAGTGACTTTTGGCGCATTGAAGTGCAGGGTGGCGTCAGACTGGAGGTCGGCACAGCTGACCCCTCCCCCAGTATAAAAGGAAGGAAGTATGGTTGCCGGTGGAAACAGATGCCAGTGAACACACTGAACAGTAAATAGAGTGGACTGCCTGTGCCACTCTCTGCGTTTCGGCAGCTGCATGTTTGTTATTGATCTTTCTGTCATTCTTAAGAAAGTTATTTGTGTCCAAACGCAACTGTGCAGTATCTGGGCCACTCTTAAAAATGATACAGTATGTGTTCAGCCAGCTATTGCCTGCACTCTTAAACTATGAAAACAGTAAACTAGAATGGGCATTTCATTAAAATTGTTTGAACTAGAGCCCTAAAAAAATCTAGATTCAAAACAAATAATGCCTACATTTTCAAAACTGAGCTCAAAGAATCTTTTCCAAATTTAGTAAAACCAGTTGCTATTGGACTGACTACACCTGTAAGCACATCTAAAGGTGAAAGCATTTTTTACTCTAAAATAAATTAAAACCTGTTTCAGAAATCATATGAAGCAGAGCACACTAAGGGCCTCATTCAGAGCCGGTCGCACAGAGCGTGCGATTGGTCTGAATGAGGGGAGGACCTCTTGAATTTTCAAGACGCCCTCCTTTGCGGTGGAAAGGCTGTGGGTTAACACCCACAGCCTTACGACCGCCTAAGGTGATGGTTGCGATGGTCAAGACCATCGCAACCATCGGGACTTACGACGAGACCCTAGGGTAGGATCTCCCTTGTCGTAAGCCCCGGAGAGCTTTCGGCTCTGTCTGAGCCGGAAGCTCTCCACTGACATCACTAGTGATGTCAGTGGGGCCGCCCCCAAATGGTAGGCGTTCCCATGGGAACGCCCCCGTTTGGGCTGCCACCCCCCCGGCCCGCCTTCCAAACGGGGCGAGCTGTTAATCAACATCGACAGCTCGCCCCCTTTGGATCGAGACCCGCTACGACCGGCGCTGTCGGTCGTAGCGGGACTCACGCATGCGCACGCCGGCGCCGGCGCCGTCGTGCACATGCTCTGTGGGGGGCCATCGACCCAGTGGGAGCGCATCGGCGCTAATGACCGGGTCTGAATGACCCCCAAAGGGCCCTATTTACTGCAATCCGCATTTAAAATGCGATTGTAGTGTGAAATTTCCGACTAAATTCGCATTGCAAATTTAGGAAATATCACAGGGATTTATCAAAAATCCTTTGCAGGACCAGAGCTTACTATAAAGCTCTGTCCCTGGGAATCCCATCCGCATACTTCTCTCTGTATTTTTCTGAAAAAAATATAGGGAGTATGTGTCTGCGCATGCGCCGCCACCTACTGCAACCCCCCCCCCCCGTGACCGAAGCAACCCCCACCCCCCCTTCCCCGCGCGTGACTCCCACGTCCCTCTGCTTAGCTTACCTCCGGTGATCAATGCTCCAGTCAGCTGGTTTCCCGGCTCCTGCACTGTGACCCCGATGTCCTCTGAGGCTCTAGTGAGCTGATCTCCAGGCTCCTGCACTGTGACCCCGGTCAGCTGTTCTATGCAGCAGCTGACCAGCGTCACAGTGCAGGAGCTGGGAGACCAGCTGACCGGAAACCCTGGATAACGCCATCTCCAGGTGGCGTTATTATCACAGGGCTTCCCCCGGCATTTTTTCACATTTTATTTTTAGCAAATCTGGCCAGATCACATTTTCCATCACAATTATGGGAAATGCGATCTGCTTACTAAACATATGTGATAATTAGGGTTTGGAGTAAAATTTTACAAATTTTGAAAAAGCTGCCCACAACTGGGCAGAATTATTATATAAAATGTTAAACTCGAGTTTAAAGGTCAGGATTTTAACATTTCGTACTTGTGAAGTGCCTATCACACTGACTTAAAATAATATTATTTGGTACTGGACCACCAACCCAAGGCACCCCTGCAAGTGCCCTGAGGCTCCCCAAGGTGCCACGGCACCCAGTTTGGGAACCACTGGTGTAGGGTATAGAGGGGTCTGTAATATAGTGGCAAGTATAGGGGGTATGTAATGTAGTGGCGGGTATAGAGGTGTCAGTAATGTAGTGTAAGGTATAGAGGTGTCAGTAATGTAGTGTAGGGTATAGAGGTGTCAGTAATGTAGTGTATGGTATAGAGGTGTCAGTAATGTAGTGTAGGGTATAGAGGGGTCAGTAATGTAGTGTAAGGTATAGAGGTGTCAGTAATGTAGTGTAGGGTATAGAGGGGTCAGTAATGTAGTGTAAGGTATAAAAGGGTCCATAATGTAGTGGTAGGAATAGAGGGGTCAGTAATGTAGGGTATAGAGGGGTCAGTAATGTAGGGTATAGAAGTGTCAGTAATGCAGTGTAGGGTATAGAGGGGTCAGTAATGTAGTGGTAGGTATAGAGCGGTCAGTAATGTAGTGTAGGGTATAGAGGAGTCAGTAATGTAGTGTAGCGTATAGAGGGGTCAGTAATGTAGTAGTAGGTATAGAGGGTCAGTAATGTAGTGTAGGGTATAGAGGGGTCAGTAATGTAGTGTAGGGTATAGAGGGGTCAGTAATGTAGGGTATAGAGGGGTCAGTCATGTAGTGGTAGGTATAGAGAGATCAGTAATGTAGTGGTAGGTATAGAGGGGTCAGTAATGTAGTGTAGGGTATAGAGTGGTCAGTAATGTAGTGTAGGGTATAGAGGGGTCAGTAATTTAGTGTAGGGAATAGAGTGGTCAGCAATGTAGTGTATGGTATTGAGGGGTCATAATGTAGTGGTAGGTATAGAGGGGTCAGTAATGTAGTGGTAGGTATAGAGGGGTCAGTAGGGTAGGGTATAGAGGGTCAGTAATGTAGTGTATGTCATAGAGGGATCAGTAATGTAGTGGCGGGTATAGAGATGTCAGTAATGTAGTATAGGGTATAGAGGGGTCAGTAATGTAGTGGTAGGTATAGAGGGGTCAGTAATGTAGTGTAGGGTATAGAGGGGTTAGTAATGTAGTGTAGGGTATAGAGGGGGTCATAATGTAGTGGTAGGTATAGAGGGGTCAGTAATGTAGTGTAGGGTATAGAGGGGTTAGTAATGTAGTGGTAGGTATAGAGGGGTTAGTAATGTAGTGTATGGTATAGAGGGGTCAGTAATGTAGTGGTAGGTATAGAGAGGTTAGTAATGTAGTGTAGGGTATAGAGGGGTCAGTAATGTAGTGGTAGGTATAGAGGGGTTAGTAATGTAGTGTATGGTATAGAGGGGTCAGTAATGTAGTGTAGAGTATAGAGGGGTTAGTAATGTAGTGTAGGGAATAGAGGGGTCATAATGTAGTGGTAGGTATAGAGGGGTCAGTAATGTAGTGTATGGTATAGAGGGGTCAGTAATGTAGTGGTAGGTATAGAGGGATCAGTAATGTAGTGTAGGGTACAGAGGGGTCAGTAATGTAGTGTAGGGTATAGAGGGGTCAGTAATATAGTGTAGGGTATATATGGGTCAGTAATGTAGTGTAGGGTATAGAGAGGTCAGTAATGTAGTGGTAGGTATAGAGGGGTCAGTAATGTAGTGTATGGTATAGAGGGGTCAGTAATGTAGTGTATGGTATAGAGGGGTCAGTAATGTACTGTAGGGTAGAGACAGTAAAAATAATAATCCCAAGTACTTAGTATCCTATTATTGAACTAAAACGCAAAATGCAGGAAAAAGTATGCAATCTGGGTAAAAAAACTGCAGCAGTCGTATCGTTATACTTAAACCGAGATATGTTAATTTTTTTATATGGGGAGCGCCAAAGGAAATTTTCGCCTTGGGCTCAGAACTGGCCCTGCTCCACATATCATGTTAGTTTAATGCAAACTATGTTTTTAGAATGATAGAGCCTTATATAATAGAAATATTAAATTATTAATAAGGTTGTATGCATGTGTGTGGGGTACAGTATTATGAGGGGGTGCTTATGTTGCTTAAGCTTATTTTCAGATACAGTATATTAGGATAACCTTATACAGAGAATTGTCTCTCAGGTACTGTATGTTGCAAAAGTAGTAAGGAAAGTAGTCTTTTGGGAGTAACGCAAAATACATTTTAATAAGGTTTAATAATCCATACGGACATCTCAACTACAGATACAGATTTTTACCTCCCCTTGGTCAGTGCAAGCATCTAGTGCAATGCAAAACACACACATAAAAGTAGCAACAAGAACAAAGAACACTAATAAATTAGTAAACAAAATGGATTTTATGTCAGTGGAGACAGGGCAGTATAATGCGGCGGCTGCATATGGATAAAATCCCTGGGGGTGTGGGGTCACAACTTCATAACGTCTCATTGCAGAGAAGACGAGGAGCAGCAAAGATAAACGCCACCCTTGCCAGCCTGAGCACATCCCCAGACCAGAGAGAAGAAAATAAAGACAGAAGAACTGAAGAGGATAGGATTACAAGCAGAGGAGCAGGTTAGTTAAAAGAGATGGAGGGGGAGGGGCTGCGTAAAATCATTAAACATATATCGGGTGGGGCGAGAGATGGTGGGGTACAGGAGAAATTAGCATAAAAACCGGATCTCTCTGCGGGATTCTGGACATTTTATGAAATGATTGAAGAACCTTTAATGTTATGATTTTTGTTCCCTTTTGTACCCAACCTATGTAGTTTGGCAGTATGGCACAATTTATGCAGTGCATGGCACAATGAAGGCAAAATAAAAGGAGTGGAGTGGGAGAGTACATGGCAGTATGGCACAATTTATGCAGTGCATGGCACAATGAAGGTAAAATAGAAGGAGTGGGGTGGGAGAGAACATGGCAGTATGGCACAATTTATGCAATGCATGGCACAATGAAGGTAAAATAGAAGGAGTGGAGTGGGAGAGAACATGGCAGTATGGCACAATTTATGCAGTGCATGGCAAAATGAAGGTAAAATAGAAGGAGTGGGGTGGGAGAGAACATGGCAGTATGGCACAATTTATGCAATGCATGGCACAATGAAGGTAAAATAGAAGGAGTGGGGTGGGAGAGAACATGGCAGTATGGCACAATTTATGCAGTGCATGGCACAATGAAGGTAAAATAGAAGGAGTGGGGTGGGAGAGAAAAGGGCAGTATGGCACAATTTATGCAATGCATGGCACAATGAAGGTAAAATAGAAGGAGTGGGGTGGGAGAGAACATGGCAGTATGGCACAATTTATGCAATGCATGGCACAATGAAGGTATAATAGAAGGAGTGAGGTGGGAGAGAAAAGGGCAGTATGGCACAATTTATGCAGTGCATGGCACAATGAAGGTAAAATAGAAGGAGCGGGGTGGGAGAGAAAAGGGCAGTATGGCACAATTTATGCAGTGCATGGCACAATGAAGGTAAAATAGAAGGAGTGGGGTGGGAGAGAAAAGGGCAGTATGGCACAATTTATGCAATGCATGGCACAATGAAGGTAAAATAGAAGGAGTGGGGTGGGAGAGAAAAGGGCAGTATGGCACAATTTATGCAGTGCATGGCACAATGAAGGTAAAATAGAAGGACTGGGGTGGGAGAGAACATGGCAGTATGGCACAATTTATGCAATGCATGGCACAATGAAGGTAAAATAGAAGGAGTGGGGTGGGAGAGAAAAGGGCAGTATGGAACAATTTATGCAGTGCATGGCACAATGAAGGTAAAATAGAAGGAGTGGGATGGGAGAGAACATGGCAGTATGGCACAATTTATGCAATGCATGGCACAATGAAGGTAAAATAGAAGGAGTGGGGTGGGAGAGAACATGGCAGTATGGCACAATTTATGCAATGCATGGCACAATGAAGGTATAATAGAAGGAGTGAGGTGGGAGAGAAAAGGGCAGTATGGCACAATTTATGCAGTGCATGGCACAATGAAGGTAAAATAGAAGGAGTGGGGTGGGAGAGAACATGGCAGTATGGCACAATTTATGCAGTGCATGGCACAATGAAGGTATAATAGAAGGAGTGGGGTGGGAGAGAAAAGGGCAGTATGGCACAATTTATGCAATGCATGGCACAATGAAGGTAAAATAGAAGGAGCGGGGTGGGAGAGAAAAGGGCAGTATGGCACAATTTATGCAGTGCATGGCACAATGAAGGTAAAATAGAAGGAGTGGGGTGGGAGAGAAAAGGGCAGTATGGCACAATTTATGCAATGCATGGCACAATGAAGGTAAAATAGAAGGAGTGGGGTGGGAGAGAACATGGCAGTATGGCACAATTTATGCAATGCATGGCACAATGAAGGTATAATAGAAGGAGTGAGGTGGGAGAGAAAAGGGCAGTATGGCACAATTTATGCAGTGCATGGCACAATGAAGGTAAAATAGAAGGAGTGGGGTGGGAGAGAACATGGCAGTATGGCACAATTTATGCAGTGCATGGCACAATGAAGGTATAATAGAAGGAGTGGGGTGGGAGAGAAAAGGGCAGTATGGCACAATTTATGCAATGCATGGCACAATGAAGGTAAAATAGAAGGAGCGGGGTGGGAGAGAAAAGGGCAGTATGGCACAATTTATGCAGTGCATGGCACAATGAAGGTAAAATAGAAGGAGTGGGGTGGGAGAGAAAAGGGCAGTATGGCACAATTTATGCAATGCATGGCACAATGAAGGTAAAATAGAAGGAGTGGGGTGGGAGAGAAAAGGGCAGTATGGCACAATTTATGCAGTGCATGGCACAATGAAGGTAAAATAGAAGGAGTGGGGTGGGAGAGTACATGGCAGTATGGCACAATTTATGCA
This sequence comes from Taudactylus pleione, assembly GCA_031769625.1. Classification (NCBI taxonomy): domain Eukaryota; kingdom Metazoa; phylum Chordata; class Amphibia; order Anura; family Myobatrachidae; genus Taudactylus; species Taudactylus pleione. The sequence continues at coordinate 6,656,173 of JAUIMM010000368.1, read as the reverse complement.
ATGCATGGCACAATGAAGGTAAAATAGAAGGAGTGGGGTGGGAGAGTACATGGCAGTATGGCACAATTTATGCAATGCATGGCACAATGAAGGTAAAATAGAAGGAGTGGGGTGGGAGAGTACATGGCAGTATGGCACAATTTATGCAATGCAATGCTTGGCACCAATCACAATATAAGGGATGGGAGATACAAAGGCAACACTGCACAATTTATAATGCAATGCAACGCATAATATAAGGGGTGGAAGAGGTAATTACAGCCTGGTACAATTTATACAATGCAATGCAAATGGAATCATAGTTGCCGACCTTTTGGCAGCCAGGTTGGCACTGTGGGGGGGATGACAATGGGTGGGGCATGATGGAGGTGAGCGAGTCTGGGGGCATGATGATGCAAATTGTAGCCACACCCCATGCAGTGTCGAGATTACCGGCATTGTGGTATGTGGAACTGGGAAGTCGTGGCCCCATCTCCTGGGAGACTTGTCTACTTTTACAGGTGGCCATGAGTGCCTCGCGATTTTCGGGAGCCTCCTGGCTATCCCGGAAGGGTGGGCTAGTATGCATGGAATGCATAATGTAAGGGGTAGGGTGAGAGAAAATGGCAGTATACCTCTTTATCTTCAGTTTTAGCAGCTTCTCAGTGATAAATTCTACAAAGAAAAATTGTAACTGGCCAATTTACATCCCTCTCTTAAGCTAGGCACACACTGTGCAATAATTGGGCTGCGATATTCAGCTGCTAGGTCCGATTATTGCAGGATGTGTATACAGCACCCAGGCCCGATTATATTGTTTAAAAACAAGATTTGCTTATCTAATCTGGCTGCTGCACAACATTTGTCGTAAACAATGTGCAATTACGGTGTACATTTTATAGTGTGTCCATGATCTGTCCGACATTTCTTCCCAATACAAATGTATCCACATACACCTATACTTAAATTGTGCAACCTAACCGTGATGGCAGACTTTACAACTTAACCTCGAAAAGCGACTTTATGTGTCTTTATCTGCAACTTGGGACCTGATTCAGAGTTGTACGCTAATCCGATGTTCACGCAGTTAAGCGGTTATCGGTGCTTCCCAGCCTCTATGCACATGCACAATGATTGAATTATGATTATGGTCACAGTGTGGTTCTAACACAAGTGACTGACAGGAAACAAGCTTTTTTTGGGAGACAATGGGAAGTGGCAATGAAAACAGAGTAGTTTTTCGGTTGTTTTCGGGCGTGTTTCCGGCGTCTCAGGTACAGCGGCAATGCTGCATGGCCATAGGCTCACTAACAGAGTCAATGTTTGGCTGATCTGCGTCTGATGCTACGCATGTGTAAACAGTTATGCACATCTACAAAGGCACCGGTGGGCATCTCAATACAGGTTTCTGCAGCTGTTGCATTAGCATATTTTCTCACACCCATAGTTGAGGCAGCATTAGCGCACAATTCTGAATCAGGCCCTTTATACCACTTCCTTTTTGACAAAATACTACCGACTAAGGGCCTGATTAGGATTTCTGCGCAAACCCGATGGTTTACATACAAATCCGATGTTTGGGGGTCTGCGTATCTGCAGAACGGGTCCTGCGTGATCACTTGCAGCCCATCCTTGACTAACATGACGTGGTATTTAGGGTGCAGGACGGGGACGGAGACCGGGACCACTCTACAAACCTGGGGCGTGTTGCCCTGTTTTCTAGGCATACCGAGCCCAGGGTCTGTGTCGTTGGACGCAGACTTCCTGGACCTGGCTGACTAGTTCAGACGTCCAGTCTGCATAAGCTTCGGCTAATGCAGACTTGCCGAGGGCTGCAACCTTTGCGAATATCGATTCGAAGCAGCACAGACACTTCCTTACAGTTGTTCAGTACCATCCACATCAGAATCAGGCCCTATAAGCGTGTATACAGAAGACTGACAATGTGGCTAAACGTGGAAAAATCATGTCATACATATAATACAGTGATCTATAACATACATGACAAACAACAATGTACTGTATGACAACATGATTCTCCACTTTTAGTCATATTGTCAGTCTTCTGTATAGACAGCATGGTTGATTAGTCATCACGCTCTTTGCTACTTTCCCCCCAATATTGTGCTACTTTTTGGCTAATATTATGCTACTTTTATGCAAATAATTGTGCGAATTTTGCACAATTGAAAGTGCTATATTCTTGCATATTTAAGATCAGGCATGATTTGAGAAACCTTACACATTACGAACATCCTATAACAGTACTACTGTATCCAGTACTGTGGCGCAAGATAGAGGGGTCTTTTGCGTGATTTTAGCAAATCTTAGTAAAGACACGGGTTGGGTATGGAAGACCGTCAGTCGGGATGACAGCTGTCAAAAGACCGATGCTCAGAATCCCGACATGAGGTAAGTCCCCTTCACCCCCTAAACCTAACCCTCCCTTCCTCCATCCTAACCCTCCCCACCCCGGACCCTAACGCTCCCGGTTAGTGCCTAAGTCTAACCCTCCCCCCTAAGTGCCTAACCCTAAACCCACCTGGTGGAGCCTAACACTAACCCCCCCTCGTGGTGCCTAAACCTAACCCTCCCCCCCTCCAGCGGCTAACAGCTAACATGAGGCGCCATACTTACAATCGGGATGACGGCTGTCGAGATTCTGGCGTCGGCATCTCACCAGATGTTGGGATTCCGGCGCCAGTGTTGTGGCCACATGTTGGGATTCCAGTGCCAGGATTTCGCTTGCCGGCGTTCCGATCATCGGCAAACTAACTACATCCTAAGGCCACATCTGTCAGTATGGTATGAGCCTCCCATAAACAATTTTAGGATCGTCCCCAACAATTCCAAGTCACAAGTTATGTATTGTTAGACATAAGAGCTATCTAGTGTACTAAGGTCAATATATAAAAATATATTTTTTAAGAGGTTGTACTTACAATTCTTAAAATCAAACAAGGCATATAAAATCCTCTCTATGATGATACAATGATCCATATGATTCAATCAATTCCTACCAGAGTTCAGACTGTTAATGAGCATATCACAGATCTCAAATAAAGTCCCGGGTCTTGAAAGATGCTGCTAGTTGTTCCTTCCAAGATGTTCACTTCAATCGGATGAACGTGTATCTTCTCCCACTTGCAGAAATAGTATGAGGGTAAGTTCTCATGAGTAGAACCCTTTCCCCCATTATCTTCTAAGTAATTATACTACCCAGTGGACTTTGGGCCAAGCTGGTTTTGCCTTTTGCTTTAAAAATACGGGAAGACTTTCAGAAGTTCCCGCAGTGGCTGCAGCTCACAACCTATTACATAATTCCCAAAGTGTTTAATATTTATGCAGACTGACCATAATTGGAGTGACAAACTCTCATGAATACTGTACGTCACGATCTCTGAGCCTGTCACACATAACATTTTGTATCAAGTAGTATAAAAAATGATTTTTATTTCTGCTTAGTGTTCAGGTGACTGGGCCACTTTACCTTAGCAGTCTTAACAGGGTCAGTTGAGGAAACAAATCTCTCCCTCTGAATTCTGGAAAGCCTGCAGGTCAATAAATTACACTTCATAGAAGTTGTGATTTACATTATCTGGATGCACACTAATAAGTGTTTGGATAATGTCCCCAGTTGAGGTGCTCATATACACAGGCACTGATAAACGACATCAGATAAAAGCATAGGAAAAAACATGCACCAAAGCCCCTACTGTAACGAAGTATTTCTTAGTGAGCATCCAAGCAGAGCTCTATTATTCTGTATTGTACATTAACGCTGTAGAGCAGTGGTTCCCAATCTACAGTAGGTGCTGTGGTGCCATGGGGCGCCGCAAAGCAATATCAGGGGTGCCACCAGTTGGTGGTCCAGGACCAAATAAAATGATCTATAGTCAATCATAAATATGTGAACAAGCATAAGCACAGGTTGGGTACAGGATCCCGGTGCATAGAATACCAGCGTTGAGAACCCCGACACCAGAATACCGAATGGATGACAATGCCGACACCTCTTGGTAAGTACCCTAATCCGCCGCCTAACCCTAACCCTCCCACAGCCTAAACCTAACCCTCACCCCCTTGCAGCCTAATCCTCCACCTAGTACCTAACCCTCCCCCTGGTGCCTAATACTTACCATTGGGATGTCAGCGGTCAGGACGCTAGTGCTGGGATTCTGAATGCTGTCACGACTCTGGTGCCGCCATTCCGACCACCTTCATCCCGACCACCGGGATGTCAACCACATCCCATGAGCACAGTTGTGCCCATGACTACCTAACTGACCCTATGGATGGCACGTATCCACAATTTACTTAATTTAATTATTTCTTTCTGAATTTCTCAATAAGAAACTTTTGGCCATGGGGTAACGTGAAAAAAATGGCATTACTCTAGGGCACCGCGATTCAAAAAAGTTTGGGAACCACTGGTGTAGAGCATAATATTAAAAGCTGTATGTACGAGCGGTACTACACAAAGCTATATGAACTTCAACAAGTTTCCTAACGTCTATGAGGGTTCCTGCATGGTCCCTCTTATTACAAATATTCGACTGATATGGTCAAAATGTTTATATACTAGATGCGTAGAGGAATATACAGATGATACTGTATATTTTGTAACGTAGAAATGTAACAAATGCTTCTTTGATGGTTTTGAGGACCCAGTAAATGATTACAAAATGACTGCATGGACATCAGCGTCTGCTAAAGAGTAGAGGCAAAAAAATAAATATATAGATAAAATACACAGAATACTAAATTCATATAGATTATTTATTTATGTGGTATATAGTGGCAGTTATTAAATGCAAAGAAATGGCTTGAAAACATTATTGATAATATACAAAGATAAAATAAATATAATGAAGATGAATACGCATGGTTCTGGGAGGAAATATGAATAAGAGAGTTTAGAGGATCATTTATTTCCTTACAACATGACATACAAATTAATGAGCAGAGTTAATTATAATTATACCTAAATTATCAACAAGAGAGTCCCATATGCAATGTTTATAGGCAGTATATATTAAAATGCTTTCAATAGGTACATATCGGACTGGCTACTATCTCGCTACACATATACAAACAAAACTTTAGGAGAAGCTGTGGGCCTGATTCAGAGCCGAACGCTATTTGCGCTCGCTCGTTCAGAAAAAGGGGCCGGATATTTAAATTGAGTGCTCGCTCTTTGCGGTCTGTTGACGCCTCTATGTGTGAGCGAGCGAACTAAACATGCGCTCGCTATTTTGTAAAGACGCCCCCTGGCCGCTCGCATCCTAGGTCATCTCCGCTATTTATTAGATTAATCGAGTACATCAAAAGGCGTCTGAACTGCTCGCAGTGCTTGTGGTTTGGATTTTCCTACCGCAATCATGCGAACAGTTCAGGCTAAGAGACAACCAAGTGACGTGGCCGATGACGCTGCTTTGTTAATTATGCACACCCTTAAAACGCCCGTTTTGACCATTTGGCACGCCTGCGTTCTGATCACCACTCCCCGTTTTCAAGCTCCTTCCCCTGTTACCACCCACAAACGCCTCATTCTGTCACTCAAATTAGCAGGCACTCGCTATTTTGCGAGCGCTCGATTTCCGACCGCACTGACTGGTTGGCGCATGCGCATTACGACCCATACGCATGCGCAGATGTGCGAACATCGCTCGGAGCGAACAAGCGGCCGCTTACGAGCGTCTCTGAATCAGGCCCTGTGTTCCATCCTTATGCTCCTACGGCGCTATTACATTTACATAGATCAGATATACCTTCACACTTATGCTGGGTACACACTGGCCGATTGATTGGCCAATATATCGTGACCCCGTCGGCCAGTGTGTACAGAAGATATGTCTGTGAACAAAGTCGTTCACAGACATATCGCATTGGCTGTGATGCACAGCAAATGAACAGTTATGTCTGCAGATATATCTGTGCATCGACAAGTGTGTACGGGCGATCAGTCGATCCCCCGTACACAGGGGCGCCGAGACGGGGGGTGGAGCCGAGAGCCCATACTACTTACCCGGGCCCGGCACAGCTCCACATCCACAGCAGCCCAGCACACGCTGCTGTGTGCTGGGCTGCACTCGGAGACTGTCCGAGGCTGCTAAAGCAGCAGCCCGAGCAGTCTCCTATTCCAAAGGGGGAGAGCGATCACGCTGATCGTGCCCCCCATTGGCTGTGCGCCGGGCTGAGGGCCCCCCTCCCCAGCGCCGCATAGCAATTTTTTTTTTTACTTTTTTTCCGAATGGTGCGTGGCCACATCTTCCACGATTAGGCCACGCCCCCTACACGCCCCCAGTCCGGCCCAACCCGCTGTAGCATGCAGATGATGGTCGTTCAGTGTGTATGAACGACCATCATCTGCAGATACAGTATATCTGCAGATTGTTCCATCTCCAGATATATCTGTTTACACAATCATCTTCTCTTCAGGGATACATACAATGCACGGAGAGCAATCACCAAACGACTTTCACTAGACTATACCTTGTCTTGTCATATACCCATATGGGGCAATCCAGACTTCCTGCCTTCTCTCCAAAATGCATGGTATCACACATGGAAACACAAAGGTATTAGAGCCATATGTGACGCCTTTGATCCAGGAGGAACTCTTATGTCTTTTCAGCAACTTGGTACAAATTATTCCTTACCTCACAAACACTTTTTCATGTATCTCCAAGTTTGACATTATGTGAATTCTAAACTATCCCATACCTCAGCTCCAATGCATGATAACTCTAATCCATTAGAATCTCTCTTGCGCTTACTTGGCACCACCTCATATCATATTAGATACCTATATGCTGACTTGATTCCCGGAGATACTATGAAATTCTGGTCTAATTTGCAAAATAAATGGGAGAAGGAGTGTGATGGTCTAGATAATTTCTTAACAATGGTCTCCTCTACAGATAAAGTGATGAAATTACTCGCCTTCAAGAAATTCATTATAAAACTCTCCATAGAGCGGATATTGGGCTGAATCACAGAAAACATGGTTTTGGGAGACACTGGTTGTTGTCCTAAATGTTCCATGGAGCATGCTTCCTTTGCGCATCTTGTCCAAAGATCAAGAAATTTTGGTACAAAGTATTAAATATTATTAATCAAACTTTTCGCATATGACTCCATTTCTCACCTATTCCCTTTTTGCTCGCTCATTTTGATTTATGGAGTGCTCAAGCCTCTATTGACCATATAATACCATTACTAACTCTTATAGTGACTTTAGTAAAAAAAATATTTTGAATAAATTGATCAAAAAGTCCTCCCCTTCCTTAAGGGAGTTACAGTCTGCTCTAATGGACCATTTATATGTAGATAGACGGAACGTATGATATTGAACATGGTGTTAAGCGTTTTTATAAAAAATGGGAACCTTACTTTACAATTATACCAACAGAAGCTCTGAGTAATATATGCAAAGTTTTTGAATCAACTACTTGGTACATGCTTCGACAACTGCAATAGACTTCCTTTTAATACTAATAATACTATTAATACTTTGTCATGGACTGACTGGCTCATAAAAATAAAACTACATAAAACTGCACACAGTTGTGTGAAGATGTGTGAAGCCCTTAACCTCCCCTCCCCTCCCCCCTCCTCTCCCTTCCCCCTCCTTTTTACGATTCTTTTTCTTTCTTTCTTTCTTATGTAAAAATTGTGCTTCGGATGTATATGTCCAACAGTTATATTAATATGACGATACTGTGCTCATGCTATATTATTTTGTTTGATTTGAAATTATACGATTTGATGTATTCCCCTTTTTTGGGTGACATATTTTGTATTTTGTTACTCCGAGGCACTCTAATAAAATATAAACCAAAAAAAAAGTAACGCTTTCAATAAAGTAAAGCACCAACCTGCCTGCAATTGTTAAGTCCTTTGGTTCTCCGATCCACAATAGTGTGAATCAATGCACAGATTTGTTTAGTGGCAGTTCATAGGACAGGTGAGAGGCCAACTCATCTCCTTAATTAGGAATGTTCAGTCCAATATGAAGTGTATGCAAATTATCTTCCACTATACTAGAGTTGCGGTCAATGTTTTTATGTGCTCGAACACTGAAGTAGTGCAACAGCATACAGTATGGTCTTCTCTTTCATCCTCTATACATTCTTACAGACACGTTTCGTCTTGATGTGACTTTAGCAGATGCCTTTCATCCTATAACTATGCATATTCAAGTTTTTTTTATTTCAGTAATGTATTTTATTAATAATGTTCTTGTAGCCAAGCCAATTATTTATTTATTTTTCATTTGAGCTCTGTCACTTTATATCATATTAACAAATAATCTGTAGTATTATCTGTAATTGTATCCATTTTAAATATTATCTATAAGCACTCTACTCAGACGCCGTTCTATGTTGTTGCACTTTTTAGGGACTATTTGATACTGTCCCTGAACTGGCTGCCTGGTTAGAGGAACTTCTTCCATCATCTCCTTTCCCCTGCCTACAACGGCACCAACCCTTGGGTTCTGCCACCCTGCTGAAATTTGCGTATTATGACTGGTGATGCAGCAATGTTTATAAACCATGTCCATATTCTGCACTGCAAGTCAGTTTTGTTCCCTTTTTTTGTTCATACAGTTTCTGTCTTTGTACCTTGTAAGGAGCTGCAGACCCTGTCATGCCCGACTCCGAAGAATCCCCTACTGAGGGCCTGAAAGCTGAGGTCCTGGGTTGAGGGAGGAATCGGAGGCGAGGGGCCTGAATGTAAGTTCTCCTCATCCACAAGTATCGGATGTTGAAGAGACCTGACCAAAGGCGCGGAGTCTAACCTGCCGGAAGGTGTTCACCAGTGACCCCTCCAAGTGGGATATGGATTTAGCTGCTCCCAGCAAGCAGCTCACGGCCCTTTGGTCAGGTATCCGATACGAGTGGGAAATGGAGAGAGGTACACCGCTATCGCCAGAGGAAGTACTTTGGAGAAGTACTAATACGTATTCTATACCTATCGGTACAGAGTTGGTACAATGGGGATTGCTTCCAGAAGTGGTACAAGAACGACAAGAGGGAAGGTCCACTGAGGAGTAGGATACTCTGCTCTGCTGGCACTGGAGGAGGGTGGTGGTTGTGCTGATTGGGAGGGCGCTGACTGCACGGAGTGTGGATACTGGTTTACCGTTGGTACAGAAGGTGATTCAGTGGTTGTACTCGGTTGGTGTGTACAGAGTACACGATGTGCGAATCCAGATGCACCAGAGAGTGGTTCCGTAGTTGTACCCAGTTGTGTGTACTGAGTACACAAAGTGCGAATCCAGATGCAGCGGAGGATGGTTCGGTAATTGTACTCAGTTGTGTGTACTGAGGGCCTGATTCAGGAAGGAACGCAAAGGAGAGAATGCACACACTCGGCCGATGTATCCACACTGCGCATGCATCAGTGCGTGAGCTAGCAATTGCGATGGGAATTGCGTATGAGGAGGCTACACAGTTCCCATCGCAGAGTGATTGACAGGAAGTGCCGTTTGTGTGTTAGTGATGGGGGGGGCTCGGGCAAAAGCAGGCGTGACAGTGCATTCAGATGCCGTTGCAGGGGCGTGCATAAATTATCCACTGCAATACCATCCATACGCAGCCTAAGGCCTCAGAGCGTGTGCTGAAGTTAGCAATTCTTGAATGAGGTCATACCTGCCTTAACTGTGCGTATGGGTCCGATGTTACCGATTGTTTTGCTATGTTGCCCAAGTATAGGGATGTGTGTAAGGGGAAGTGGGCGTCCTTATGGTAAGCTGTGATCACAATGGGATTGCAAACATTTGCATTAATCGCTAATATTAGCAACTGCGTTGTAGCAGAAAAGCGATCCTTGCTGAATCAGGCCCTGAGTACACAACGTGTGAATCCAGACGCACCGGAGGGTGATATCGAGATGATATTTGGAAATAACTTGAGAGTGAGGAACAGGAACCAGTAGTGACAACGTTGCACAGGCAACTTCCTGGTGTCCAGAGCCCCGTTATATACCCTAAGGTAGCAGTTCATTGGAGATCACCGTCAGCTGACCGAGACTACGCTACCATTGGTTGAAGGAACAGTCAGGTGAGAAAGACTAACATGGCGGTGCCCATGACGGCAACCTCAGAAACCAAGACACAGAGCCACACATGGATGTCCAAGACCACCTAAGGTAAAAGCCTCAGTACGTCACCCGCCACCGCACCTAAAGTCTGACTGCACGAGAAGTCAGGGGAAGCCGGTGCTGGGGTGAGTAACGGCCGATCCTAGGCCGAACCCTGACAGACTCCTTGTGGTGCCATATAAATACCCAACAAACAAATAACATATTTCAATATTTCCCTTTAGATTTTTTTTTGTAACAATAAAACAATGTCACATAAAACACAAATAGTTTTGAGTTTTAGTGCTTTCAAATAAATATATCACAAACATCACTATATCAGTAGTACATGAGAATTGGTCAAGGTTGTGAATATGTTTGCATGGCACTATAAATGTGTTTGCTTTAGATTACATTTCTAGAAGTCCTCTGACAACTACTCGGAGACAGTGGACTCATTCAGAGGCGGTCGTTAGTTGCAAGCGGTCACACTGAATCAGGACAGCCGCTTGCATCCTGAACGACCGCCTCCTTGTCGATCGCTAAGCTGTGGGTTAACACCCACAGCTCTAGCGACCGACATGGGTGATGGTCGCGATGGTCAAGACCATCGGGGCTTACGACCAGACCCTAAGGTTGGGTCTGGGCACTCGTAAGCCCCAGGGAGCTTCCTGCTCTGATTGAGCAGGAAGCTCCCCACTGACATCAACAATGATGTCAGTGGGGCCGCCCCCAAACGGCAAGCGTTCCGGCGGGAACGCCTCAGTTTGGGCAGGCACGCCCCCTGCCCGTCTCCCAAATGGGGCGAGCTGTCACTCACCATCGACAGCTCGCCCCGTCTGCTGCGAAACCCCTAGCGATGGAGCGTCCGTCGCTAGCCGGGTCTCGCGCATGCGCACGACGGAGCCGGCTCCGTCATGTGCATGCCCAGTGGGGCAACATCGAGTCAGTTGCGAGCGCTCAGCGCTTGCGACCGACTCTGAATGACCCCCAGTGTCCTTTGCTGAGATGTGTCTAGTACAGGGAATGTACTAGATATTTTATGTTATCCGTTTCATCAGCTATAACCAAATTCAGGGGCTGAGGCTGCTTTCATTGTAATTTTCACGAGCTACCAGAATTGGCTTAAGTTAAACTCTCAAAGTTGCTATATATCTCCCATAAAAAAATCATGCCATAAGGTCACACCAAAAGTATTTCTACTGTGAGGGTTTTTAAAAGTTAACTAAACGACAGGGGGTATTAAAAGAAGAAAAGAGGACTACAGAACTACATAAAAAAGACAGGGTTTGTTTAAGAGTAGGAGGACCAATCACAAGTCACAATCTGTTGATTGCAGCTTGTAATTGATCATCACGCTAATACCCCACTTCCCTCTCCGGTTACTGGAGGAGGCAGAAGAGGCAAGGGCTGGGGTAAGAGGTAAGTGCATGGGGCATGGTGATGCAATTTGCTGCATCATGGCCCCACCTCCCAGTGGGCAATCCTGAAATTCGCTGCATCACACACTGGCTGGTGTCATACTGCGATTTGCTGCAGAATCTGATAAAGTGCACTGCTCTCCCGGGAGCACAGGAGAAGCTCCCAAAAAGAGGCATTTATGACCTTCCTTGCTAAGATTCCAGGCTAGTAGTGATAAGGTCATGTAAATTCATTTAAACTTACTTAATGACCAGCAATGCTAACTGCAAAGCTACTAAAGGTAGCAGATGTGAATATATACATCATTTTAACTATTAGCTATATAACAAGATTATTTTTGGAAATGGTGTGATTAAAGGCCTGTCATTTTTCTGTCTGCCCCCTCCTAGTGATGTTGGTAAACACTCCAAACTAAATGATAGAGAGAAAACAATAGAAAAAAGCAAACTATTTATCTCCCAGCAAGTCTGTGCTGGAACAAACAGTACAGACATATAAAATGTCACATAAAAAGCGCTTAAAGGTCACCTGTACAAATATTAAATGATTAACTAATTCAATACACTAAACAGTATAAAAGCTCATGTGTCACAGCAAAGGTTATATAGCACCTCACAAAAACTTATCACAGGGCATATACAGTACCTTTATTAATGTGTCTCCTATAAAAAATTAGACCAAAATCCCAGTGTTCCTGTAAAATAATGAGAAAATTCCAAATCCAATACTTTAAACTGATGCAGCTGGAAATCCAACAATCAAAAAGTAATAGATTACTTAATAATATCATTAGACGTAAACAGAGCTACTGGACCAGTTTTTCAAATTATTTGGCATAATGTGATATAAATTTGCTTAGAAGTACAGACTGAGGATGGCTCATACAGTACATCAACCGTTGCAGTGTTAGATACAGGTGTACGAGCTGCTAACACGATACCTTGACATTACTCAAACGTGCTGTTCTGCTATGTTGAAACCAAGGTTTCAATTTCTGATTAGAATTTTTACCTGCAGGACCATTTATTACCACCTAATATCTTAGAATTGGGACTTCAGCCTATTTATACTCACTGGACTATTGCAGCTGTGCCGACTATAGAGCATCTGTGAGTTCCCTCAGATTGGCTGCATAGTCAGGTTGTTCCTGTTTTTTCTTCGTGATAGTTCTTCCATACAGCTTCCCAGCTGCACCAAGCAGCCCCCGTGCTGCCACCTGTTCACCAAACCTCCATACGTCTTCCCAGCCGCACCAAGCAGCCCCCGTGCTGCCATCTGTTCATCAAACCTCCATATGGCTTCCCAGCTGCACCAAGCAGCCCCCGTGCTGCCATCTGTTCATCAAACCTCCATATGGCTTCTCAGCCGCACCAAGCAGCTCCTGTGCTGTCATCAGTTCATCAGCTTCTTAACGGCAATTGCCACGCCATTGGCACTATTGCCGCACCATCGGCATAATTGCTGCACCATCGGCTCCCAAACCATTGTCAAAACCAAACAGTATTCTAACGGCTATTGCCGCACCATCAACACAATTGCCGCACCATTGGCATAGTTGCCGCACCATCGGCTCCCAAACCATTGTCAAAACCAAACAGTATTCTAACGGCTATTGCCGCTCCCTCGGCACAATTGCCGCACCATTGGCATAGTTGCCGCACCATCGGCTCCCAAGCCACTGTCAAAACTAAACTGTATACTAACGGCTATTGCCGCACCATCGGCACTATCGCTGCACCATCGGCACAATTGCCGCACCATTGGTTTCCAAGTCATTGACAAAACCAAACTGTATACTAACGGCTATTTCTGCACCATCGGCTCAACTGTCGCACCATCGACACAATTGCCATACCATCGGCTCCCAAGCCATTGTTTAAACCCATACGGTTTAGTAACGGCTATTAGCGCACCATCGGCACTATAGTCGCACCATCAATATTTTTATCATCATCATCGGTATCAATTCTAAGGTCACAGTGCAGGAGCCGGGAGACCAGCTGACCGGCGCCCCAGAGAGAGGACCTCACCGGAGCACCGATCACCGTGGTAAGTGTAAACTGGCCAGGGGGATGGGGGCAGCATGTGGATGGTTTTGTTTGGCGCAGTCACGCGGGGGGATGGTTGCAGTATGCGCCAGCGGCGCATGCGCAGACACATTCTTCCTATATTTTTTTTGAGAGAATTGTGTGGATAGGATTCGCAGGGACAGAGATTTATCTCAAGTTCTGTCCCTGCATGCGGATATTAATACATCCATGTGATATTCCTAAATTCGCAAAGCAAATTTAGTCGAAAATATCACACAACAACCGTATTTTAAATGCGGATCGTAGTAAATAGCCTACTGAAATTGGGAACCGCAAAAAAAAAAACTTCTACCTGAAATAGTCTATATGGAAATTAAAAAAAAAAACCCTTAAGAGATGAACACAACTGCTCATAATGAAGGCCCATGTGTAGTGTTCTTTTACATATGTAGGGGCGTATTTATAATGGGTGCAGGCGGTACGGAGCACATGGGCCCCTGGGTCCAGGGGGGCCCGCACTGCACACCCTGCAAATTTACCTCTCCGGAATCCCACGTCGGCTTCAGTGTCTGTGCCTGTAAAAACGACTGGAAAATGGCCGCCGCGCCCATTTTCCTGTCGTTTGCGCATGCACAGTACAGGGAAAATGGCCGCCACAGCCATTTTCCCGGTGACCTGTGTATGCGCTATAGACTCTGGGCACACTCAGAGCATTTATAATTTATGGCCACTTCAGCTATACACGTAACACATTATATTACAGTCCACTGTTGCAGCCTGTTCTTCATTTCTAAGAACCGTGTTTTTCCTTTCATTAGGTACAATTCCAAGGAGTATACCCAAACACAGAATCCAGACAGTCAAGTGAAAGTTTGTTGTCATTTCATTATTAGAGTTTATTATAGTCTCTGTAAAGAACATAGCATAGAAGCTGCTCTATAACGCCACAATAGAAACTAATCTAGACAGCTGATTAAACTCAGGCATACTATTATTTTATATTATTGTGATTTACTGCAGGAAAAACTCTTCATTTCACTTTGCATTGCGTGCTTTATGTATCTGTGCTACATATTATAAAGTTTGATGTATGAAAGGTAATCTCACACTGCAGCTGCTGGTGGGATTCTAACTCCCTCTGCAGACAGGATTAATCATTCCTTTTGCCACTTCATTTATGTAACTCATTCATATGCATATATACAAAAATCTGGGGCCTGACAAGTGCTAGCGTAGATTTGTGAGCGCAAATAATTTGGCAACTCTTTGCCTTTGCATACAAGTGACAGGAGGAAATGGAAAAGCAAAGTTTACTTGATAGGTGTTATACATCCTCCATGTCAGTGATTGCATTTTTTCCAATGTTCCTTTTCTCCTGCAGAGGATATGAGATAGATACATCTCCTGTTCATGGGTAAAGTGAATGCCTGTTAGGGGTAAATTTACTAAGAATCGAGTTTGGTCGAGTTTTTAGTTTTTAAACTCACTTTGCTTCACCAAAGCTCGGGTGAGTTTTCCCTTATCAAACTCATAAATTTACTAAGAAGTGAGTTTAGATGAAAGTGAGTTTTTCGATGGTGAAGCAGATCGAGTTTTTTCCCCCAAATTGCAAGTTTAGAGGAGAGTTTAGAGGAGAGTTTAGAGGAGGGTTTAGAGGAGAGTTTAGATGAGAGTTTAGATGAGATTACTTACTCGAGATTGCAGTGTTTTCTCTCAGCAAAACTCACACGAGCAAGCAGCCTGCACATATCAGTGACATATGTGAAGGCTGCTTGTGTATTGAACCTGTAAAAAATGTTTTAAATGTTAGAAAACAAATGAAGTGAGGTCCCCCCTTCCAAAAAAAAAAAGACTAACCAGCCCCGGACTTGCCAGCCTGTCCTGGTTCCTAACATTACGGGGAACAAAATGAGTAGGGTTCCACCGTAATTTAGGAACCAGCACCAGGCTGCAGGGCCACTGATTGGCTGGCGGCTCCTGACTCACTGAACAGCCCACGTGGGAACTGTCAGTTGCAGGAGCCAATCAGCGACCGCTAACTGTAGGGGTGTGGGGAAGAACCCCGGGCTTCAGAACAAGAGAGAGGGGGTGGAGGCTTCTTGGGGGGGGGGGAGGACCACTTCCCCTGAGATCCCCAGCTTGGTCTGACCGGTTTGGGGTTGTAATGCGTTGGCCACGGAGCCCCAGTGAAAGGGTCTCCGGGCTGTGGCATTACACCCCAGTCGGTTTGGTCCGGTGCTGGTTTTAAATATAGGGGGTATCCTACACAATTTTTTACACCCTATATTTAAAACCAGGACTGTCACTGCAGCCTGGTGCCGGTTCCTAAATTACGGTGGAACCCTACTCATTTTTTTCCCTGTAATTTTAGGTACCAGGACAGACTGGCAAGTCCGGGGCTGGTTAGTCTTTTGGGGGGGACCTCACGTAATTTTTTTTTTAATATTTAACCCTACTTAAACAAGTTAAAAAAAAAACATGCACAAATCACAATGATTTGTGTATGTTTCAGCCAAGCTCGCAGCTCAGGAGGTGAGTGTTTAAAACTTCTATTTCACAGTGAGTTTGCTACATCTCACACCAGTTTGGGAACTCGAATCTTAGTAAATTTGCGAGTTGCATCTTTTTCATCTAAAGTACTTCCTAATTTGGATGGTGAGTTTTTTCGAGTTTGCAACAGTGAAAAAAGAGAACTCACTTCAAACTCACTCTAGTTTGTCTTTAGTAAATTTGCGAGATGAAAAAAATGGCTAAACTCATGTGAGTTTGCAAACTCACACAAACTCAACCCTTAGTAAATTTACCCCCTAGTGTCTGATACATTGTATGCATATATGCAAATTATTTAGCAGTTTATACATTATGATTTTAAAAGACCTAATGTTTGCATTATCTGCCAGCTTAAGGGGCCTGTCCATTAGCAGATGTTTTTCTGAGCGATGAAAGACAAAAGATATCCCTTGAAAATTCCGGTGGCTGTGCTGAACGATATCTGTCATGTACATGACAGATTTTGGCGAACGATGAATGATATAGCATGACATCATTCAGGGAGTAGGTTTTTTTCTCTGCAGCTGCTGCTACTATCTTTCGTCGTTCGTCATTTACCGCATATAAACTGCATGATATTGCTAATATCTGGCAGCGATATGCGATAATTGACCAACATGTTGGAGAGATGATAGATGCGATTTATCGGGCGCGGGATTGCGCATCTGTCATCGTTCAGGGCCTATCCATTAGCAGATATAATGAACGATTGAACTATATATCGGCTTTAATTCACTAATAAAATACTTCAGGGAGTTATGCCCCTTGCAGGAGACATGGGTGAATGGGAAATCTTGTAACCACACACAGCCATGCCTTCTTCCAGTGAGGAGAGATGGAGCCGGCTAGGCCAGTAACAGCAACACACTGATAAGAATAGAAAAGCCGAATCATTGGGAAGAGCTGTGCCCCGCAGGCGGCCCGGGCTCCATAGCAGCTGCAGCTATGCCCTTGTTTGTAGCATACAGGGATCTATGTACTAAAGCTTGGAGAGAAATAACGTGGACGGACATAAAGTAACAACCGATCAGCTCCTGACTCATCATTTTACAAACACAGCCTCTAAAGTGACAGTTAGGAGCTGATTGGTTGGTACTTTATCTCTGTTCACTTTATCTCCAAGGCTTAGTACATAAACCCCTAAGTACGCTTTCTGACTTTAGCATGTTATAGAGGTTTTCCAAGAACTGTGGTCAGTAAGATAGAGCAGTTAGAAACCAGTAAGCGCTAGTTAGTTCAGAGGGAACTGAAGAGTGAGAATATTGAGGTTGATTAAGCAGCTGTTCCTGAGGAACTCTGTAGTTCCTCAAAAGAAATAAGCAACAAAAAAATATATGAACCAGGAACTGCGCTATATCAATCACAACAATAATGTAGAAATTATGTAAATATAGAAATATTTATTCAACCTGTATCTGTATAAAAAAAATTATTTTATGACATAAAATAAATAAAGTATTAATATAAAAAACAGGACAGGTGTAATTCAGCCTATACAGACAATAATTCTTATATAAAAACTGTAAGATTATTCCCAATGACATGTAGAGCGATCCAAAAATGAATAAAAATAAATAAATAGTCCTCCATATATTAATTATTATGAATATTCCAAATGTGTTGCAGGGAAATTCCATTGATACAAAGACACTTTAAATGTGAAACAATGTCTCCATCAGGGTGCAATATGCAGTAATTGATAGTGGGCCTGATTCAGACCCGGTCGGAAACGCTGTGCGCTCGCAACTGGGTCGATGGTGGGCCAGTGCGGCTCCGTCGTGCGCATGCGCGAGACCCCGATAGCGACGGGCACTCCGTCGCTCCGGGTCTCGCAACAAAGGGGGCGTGCTGTCGATGTTGAGTGACAGCTCGCCCCCTTTGGTGGGCGGGCCGGGGGAGTGGCTGCCCAAACGGAGGCGTTCCCATGTCTAATCATCACAAGTGATGTCAGTGGGAAAGATTTCGGCTCTGGGGCTTGCGGACACGAGACCCTACCACATCGTCGCAAGCCCGATGGTCGCGATGGTCTTGACCATCGCGACCATCATCATGGCCGCTCACTATAGCTGTGGGTGGTCACCCACAGCTGTGCGAGCGGCCAGGAGGCCGTTCTAAAAAAAAAAAAGACCAGCCCTGATTCAGAGCGAGCGCTCTGTCAGAGCGTCCGGCTCTGAATCAGGGCCAGTGTTCCATAGGAGTATCCACAGATAGATGGTATAATCAAGCTGACTCACTGAACAGCCCACGTGGGAACTGTCAGTTGCAGGAGCCAATCAGCGACCGCTAATGGGGGGGTATCCACTAAGCGATTTAAACAAGCGATTGCACGATAACGATGTCGTTATCTTGCAATCGCTTGCAAATCGCGCATGCATCGTGGATGTTTTGGACGGAAGCGACCCGCGATGCGCATGCCCGCGGGTCCCTTCCGACATCGCTTGTACATGCAGGTCAACCTGACGATCTCATCAGGTTCTACATGTGCGGGGATGAGAGATGTGCCGGGACTGAACGAGTGAACGTTCAGACTAGGCACATCACTAGCTATACAAACGCAATCGTGCTGTCATTTGTATATCGCTAAGTGGATACCCCCCATAACTGTAGGGGTGCGGGGAAGAGCCCCGGGCTTCAGAACAGCCGCACAAGTCAGCTGAATGGTCTGTGACTCCTGCAGTGTTCTCAAAGAGCTGAACTGTATGCAAATGGCTAACACGCTGGTAAATAGCAAATCCACCACTGATGTAACACTGCCATTGCCGGGTGGTATCCGTGAAGGTAAATAAACTGGAATTGAATACCACAGGCTTCCCCGAGCAGGTCCGTGCAACCTTTGGCATGATCAATAGAAGGACATCCTCTGATGAAATTACTGTTCGGCTGACTTGTGCGGCTGTTGTGCACCGCCCTGAGCTGGGTAGAGACATCGGTCTCATTGAGCTCTGTGAACGGAGCCTCAGCATACAGGACGGACCGGAGTTCCTATGCTGAACACTTGATTGATATAGCGCAGTTCCTGGTTCATATATATTTTTGTCAGTAAGATAGAACTGTATCTTGGATGTATTGCTTTGAGTGAAAGTGCAGAGAATTGAGAATATAGATCTGACAGTCTATAAATAAGGGGAGCACGCTCGATTTTACAGATCCCACACTCCTGTGACCAGTGCCAGATTAAGGTCCTCATGGGCCTGGAGCTGAAATGTATGCAGGGCCTATTGTGTGATGCCGCAGGGGGTGTGACCAGCATGGTGGGGGTGTGACCTCTGATGTGGGGAGGTGGTCTGTGTCGTGGGGTGCTGCTCACATCAAACCCCCACCATTTTTTTGATGTGAGCAGCAGTGTGGAGTGCAACCATGGGGACTGCTTGTAGTGGTTCCCATGGAGATATGCAAATACAGTTCTCCAACAGTGTGTGGCAGTCTGGCCCCCTTCTCCCGATGGCAGGACCAGTATGACGTCACTTCGCGTGTGACGTCAGACCTGGGACCAGACGTGCAGCGTGGAGCGCTGAGGACCAGCTGGAGAAGGGGAGTGTGAGTCTTTAGAATGTGTGTATTTAAGTTTTCACTTTTATTTGTCCTGATTCCTGATGAAGAGATGCCACAGCCTGCCCTGCATTATGCATACTATACCAGTTATACAGAACTATCAGAAAAAGCAGCCAGCAGTACTGACACCTCAGTTAGGAGGATCAGACACCTTGAACTGCCGGGCCGCCTTCACATCGCCGCTGTGTCTGCTGAGCCTGTGCTGCTGGACCCGGCCTCGCTGTTCTATGCGTGGTGATGGCGGGTGGCATCATAGTGATGTCACACACAGTGGCATCACGCGGCGCGGAGTCACTGTTCATTAGCCTTCCACTGTGCCGCTATCTATGCTGGCAGCTTTTGATCCCCCGGCGCAGCAGCCAGGCTGGGGGAGGAGGGTTGGTCACGGCCGGGGTTGAGGGGGCGTGGCCTCAGACTGGAGCAGGATTTTTTTTTTCCTGTCTGCTATGGCCCACACTGCAGATACTGCTGTCGGCCTATTCTGGTGGTGGGCTTGGAGCTGCAGCTCCTTCAGCCCCATTAATATTCCGGCCCTGCCTGTGACTACAGGACAGGTATACATAACTACAATACAGGGCAGATATACATGACAATACAGGGCAGATATACATGACAATACAGGGCAGATATACACAACTACAATACAAGACAGGTATACATATGTACAGTACAGGGTAGAGATACATAACTACAATACAGGACAGGTATACATTACTACAGTATAGTGCAGTACTTGCAGGTCTGCAGTTTCTGCAATTAGTAAATTATTCTTAATAAACATTGTAACTGTGCCACAAAATGGTTAACACCTCAAACATTGAAGCTTTACAGTAGTCATCACTCAATCACACAACATAGCTATTATTATATCCGGAAATGACAGAAACATATTGTACATCAGCCCTGTCTGCACCAAACATAAAAATAACTATTGTCAATCATCTCATTAATTATCTTCCATTACTTCAAAACTGTTGCCACGTCATGAGCAGAATATGCTAGTAGCAGGACATATAGTTTTGTATATAGGTAAAAGCAATGTTATAATATGACATACACAAAAGCTACGTGAAATATACTCCCAAAGCATGGTTTATACTTTATAGTGAAGTAATACCAGTATATTTTTCTTATGGTAATCAGTACCGGCATCTTTTTTTTTTTCTTCTGAAAACAGGAAGTTATTCTACTGTCATTGCTAGTGTATTAGTGTCTTTCATACTTTGCCAACTTTTGAAAACTAGTTTCAGGGAGGTTATAGTTGGTAGTAGAAAACGGGACGTGTTATGCTCTGCTCAAAGGGTGTGTTTAACTCCATCTGTGGGCGTATCTATTGCCACTCAGGGTGTGTCCTGCACTGAACCAAGAGACTCCCGCAGACAAGTATGCCCCTTACCCATACAGTTTCCAGGATACACCCCCTCATACCCACACGGTGCCCAGAAGTTGCACAATCCCCATACCCTTACGGCACTCAGCATACACCCCCATACCCATAATGTTCAGTATACACCACCCATACTTACACACTGCCCAGCATACACCCCCTCTTACCCATACAGAACTCATCATGTACCCTCCCCTACCAACACAGTGCCCAGCATACACCCCCTCCATACCTACACACTCACAGTGCTCAGCATACACACACCCCATACCAACAAAGTGGCCAGTATATACCCCCACATATATCATACAGTGCCCAGCATACACACCCATACAGTGCCCAGCATACACCCCCCCATACCCAAACAATGATCAACATTCATCCCCTATACTCACAAACTCACAGTGCCCAGCATACAGCCCCCATACCCATACAATACTCACCATGCACCCTCCACACCCATACTGCCAGACACACACATAACAGTACAGTAATACTTTACTATTCTATACCTGTAGCACAGCCACACAACAGCTGTCATAGCCCTGTGTCGAGCAGCTGTGATCAGGGATATCTAGAAGAGAGGGTAATTACTGCCCTCACTGCAGAAGGGTGGCGGCCATGTTCCCGAAGCTCTAGAATTCCAGATACCTCTCTTTCATATGCTCTCCCCCTGGTGGTCGCCGGCAGCAACTGCAGCTAGAGAAGGCGCTCAACAGCAGGTTATTCCAGACAGCAGAGGAATGCTGGGGTTTCATTAATTTTCCTGGCATCGGGACACTGTGCCTTGATCTGAGAGTTTCCCACAGGAAGCGGGACGGTAGGCAAGTATGGTATATTTTAGCACTGCTTCCTAGAATTTATATCACCAGACTAGGCCAGTCCCGTTACTTACTAAACCAGGGAGACACTTACCTGGTCACAGGTCCTTCAGCAATTTAGAGGAGTACCAGTGTTAATTTTTTGCCAAATATATTGACTAAAAGTCTTTTTTTGGGACTCAATTGTAATGATAACGATAATATAAATGTTTTAATAGTAAAAATGACAACAAAATCTGTGTTCAATTTTAGATAAGCAACTAAGACTAAAACTAATTTTAAAATCCTTGTCAAAATTAACACTGATACTACATATACTACTTTCTATTTTTGAAGTAGGGTTATTTCAAATTTTTAAAGAACAAGTATGTGTTCTAAATATTTGCAGAAAATAAAATGACCTGTGTGAAGGAAATAGGATTGCATTTTGCACTTGTTCTAACAAACTTAAGGTATTAATTTTTATATGATAATGTGGGAGGAGTACTACAGTAAGTCAGTTTCAGCCTACTGAGCTGAAAACTGAGGTCTCCTGACTAAATCTTGACTAAGATGTGACTTTAAACCAACCACAATTTTAAATGAGCAACTAGCGCAGCTAATGGATCATCGTGAGGCTATCCAATTAGCCCCAAAGTGCCGCCCGACGCTGGCACTTATCGTGTTTTTTTCGGTACCTAATCCATGAAAAGCTTATCATGGTTCCTATGTGTTTTCGTCCAAAATATCCTATTTTTTCATCCGAAATAAACGGATATGGGGGGGAAAAACACTGACGAAAAATGTGGATTATCGGCCTACAATCCAAATTTTTTTTTATTGAAGCTAAAAACACTGCAAACAAATTTGCAATATA
Source organism: Taudactylus pleione (assembly GCA_031769625.1). Lineage (NCBI taxonomy): Eukaryota > Metazoa > Chordata > Amphibia > Anura > Myobatrachidae > Taudactylus > Taudactylus pleione. The sequence goes on along the minus strand of JAUIMM010000368.1, from coordinate 6,633,490 downwards.
TGTACAAAAGAATTCAGCGTAACACCACACAATGCACATAATCAGGGCCGGATTAAGGCCCACATGGGCCTGGAGCTGAAAATGTTCAAGGGCCTATACTGAGAAGGGGAGGAACTGTGATCGGTGCTGTGTGGTTGTGGTCAGAGTCACCTTGGGATGTACACTCCCTATACTATGAACACAATGTATCCCTAACTACATAGAAATAGAAAACTTGAATTTTTTTTGTGGGGGGGATGGGGGGGGGACTAGAAAAACTATTTAAATACTTAAAATTTGTGGCCAGTTAGGCACCTGGTAATCATGCTGTCATGTTGATGGGCCTATTTTTATGTGGAGGCCTGGAGCTGTAGCTCCATCCGCCCCATTGTTAATCTGGCTCTGCACATAATAATAAGCAATACACAGTAGATACATCTCAGCACATTTCCGCAAACATCTTTAGGATAATATAAGTGGTCGTATAGCCCAAAACTTATAGAGGATACAGGTACGTACATAGTGATTAAGTATAAACATGAATAAAGAAAATTAATTGAAAAACAAAAGTAAAGAAAGGTGTCCGGCAACGTACTGGGACTGGGAGGATCCCCCAAAAGAATTTGCGTTTCCTACCACTGGGTCAGGCGCATACAATGGTGGATCCATGATTGTGTCAAAGTTGGCAAAGCGGCAATAAAGCTTTCCCACGTATCAAAGAAGTAAGAAGCCCTCTATTCTTTATTGTACATAGGGTCTCATTCAGACCCGCTCGCGAGCGCAGGACGCTCGCAAGCGGGTCGATGGTACCCAAATGCACATGTGCACGACGGAGGGAGCTCCGTCGTGCGCATGCGCGAGACCCAAATAATGACGGCCAAGCCGTCGTTATGGGTCTCGCACTAAAGGGGGCGTGCTGTAGATGGTGACTGACAGCACGCCCCCTTTAGTGGGCGTGCCGGGGGCGTGGTTGCCAGACGGAGGCGCTCCCATGGGAACGCCTACCGTCTGGGTCCGGCCCCACTGACATCACTAGTGATGTCAGTGGGAGTGATTTTGGCTCTGATAGAGCCAAAATCACTCCTGGGCTTGCGGCAGCGAGACCCTACCGCAGGGTCTCGTCGCAAGCCCGATGGTCGCGATGGTCTTGACCATCACGACCATCATCATGGACGCTCGCATAAACTGTGGGTGGTCACCCCAGCTATGCGAGCGGCCAGGAGGCCGCTCCATTTTCAGGTAGGAGGGCCCTGATTCAGAGCGAGCGCTCTCGTCAGAGCGTCCGGCTCTGAATCAGGCCCTTAGTCTCCACCCAGTCCATTCGGAAAAGTATTCACTCTTGTAAAATGGCCTTTTTTGCTGCAGCACTTATAGCAAGTAATAATTTCCTGCTGGTCAGGGTGACTCTCTGCTATCTCGGAAATATGCCCAAAACGGCTCACTCAGGGGTGAAAGGCACTAGCAAATTATTTAAATTCATAAATGAGGATTTTTACCCACATTCTGAGTTGTACATATCTATGTGCCCACGCCAGCCTCATCCATTCGCCCATTTGTACTAGCCCTATACCTGGTGCAAGAGATCAATAAGAAATCAGCCAGATATCTATGTAAGCTGAACTCAGCCCTGCCTTGAATTCCACCTACACTCCCAAGCCATGCTGCCAGAACACTTATCCTACGTGCTGGCACTGTGATGTGTGCTACAGTAATCTGTATGCTCAGCTGGGATGCATGTACAATGTGAAAAATCACAAAATCCCGCTGCAATACGGACATGAAGGCAACTCAACAATTTATGAGCAAAAGATTTACCAGCAAACTTACATTTCTGCATCTTCTGCACTGCATGAATTTTAATATGCATTTACAGTATTTGTGTGTCTGGCCTTTTGGTTGTTTTACATGTAACATTAAATCTAACATACAGATTTACCTGAAGCAATCATCATCATCATCAACTCCAACATCTGCACCTGGTCCATGTAGTGCAACATTTGTCTTGCAGCAAGATACATGTTACTCAAAATAAGTTGCATCTAAAAAGAGTTTAACTTTGTCATACTTAGAGTACCTGTGCGGTAATGCCGCAGATCTGCCTGTCCATGCTTGGATGCAGGTGGCGGATATTACTAGGAACTGCTTTAACTTTACTACAAGACAATTCTTTACATTTCAAAAATGCACTTGTAACTCTAAATGACTCATGTTTTATTTACCATATACTTCTTTACGCCAGTTTAAAAATATGGGGATGGCCAGGCTTGGTGCTCCGATTGATATAATCTGCTAACATTGTTTTCAAAATAATGAATTTAATATTATTTAATTTAATTAAAAAAAATAATAATAAGACTGATCAGTTTGATTTAAACTTGGTTATTTTACATATATTAATCTGTATACTATCAAAACGATCAGAAAGAGTAAATACGTAAAAAAATAAGTTGCACTATTGACTTGAAAGTAGACACAGTAAAAGTTAATTGTAAATAGTATGTACTGCCGTTATTTCACAAGTGAGATGTTCTGTGAATCTCATTAATCTCATTGAGATGTCACTTTGAAAATATAGAATGACACATCCGAGGAGATCTGGGGATAACTGTCTAGGCCACTATGCCAGAAAGGAGAGGAAACAAAATCCGATCTAAGCAGCCCCTGTGCAGAGGACGTGGTTAGTGGCCTGTCTCCGAGCCATACATATTGCTAACGCAACTCCAGCTAAGCAGCCCCTGGGCAGAGGGTGTGGTTAGTGTCCTGTCTCTGAGTCATATATAATGCTAAGGCAACTCCAGCTAAGCAGCCCCTGGGCAGAGGACGTGGTCAGTGGCCTGTCTCCGAGCGATACATATTGCTAACGCAACTCCGGCTAAGCAGCCCCTGGGCAGAGGACGTGGTCAGTGTCCTGTCTCTGAGTCATATATAATGCTAAGGCAACTCCAGCTAAGCAGTACCTGGGCAGAGGACGTGGTCAGTGGCCTGTCTCCGAGCCATACATAATGCTAAGGCAACTCCAGCTAAGCAGCCCCTGGGCAGAGGGTGTGGTTAGTGGCCTGTCTCCGATCCATACATAATGCTAAGGCAACTCCAGCTAAGCAGCCCCTGGGCAGAGGACGTGGTTAGTGGCCTGTCTCCAATCCATACATAATGCTAAGGCAACTCCAGCTAAGCAGCCCCTGGGCAGAGGACATGGTCAGTGGCCTGTCTCCGATCCATACATAATGCTAAGGCAACTCCAGCTAAGCAGCCCCTGGGCAGAGGACGTGGTTAGTGGCCTGTCTCCAATCCATACATAATGCTAAGGCAACTCCAGCTAAGCAGCCCCTGGGCAGAGGACATGGTCAGTGGCCTGGCTCTAAGTCATACGTAATGCAAACACATCTCTGGATGCCCTTTGCCAACGCAATGCAAATGATATGCACCCTGAATGCTAAATGTAAATATATGTCCTAATGGCTACGAATCTATGGAATTGCAGCATCCTACTTTCCTGTACACAAGGATCAGCCACCATCATTATGATTAGCATCATGGATAATGGATGGACCAAACGATGTCTGCCGTAACTTAATGTGTGCTTCTAAAACAGTCCTGATTTTGTCACGACTGTCCCAAAATATGGACCCAGAAATTTACATGACTTAGCGCTAATGTGAGTAGACTTAAAGCATGGTTTGGGCAGATCTGATCATGAGCAGGGCCTAATTCTGTCTTGATTTTAGTTCTTAAAATGTTGGGAGGTGTGCTGTAGAGTATATGACACCTGCACATATCTGAACCTATACAGGGAATATGTTTTCTGTGAGTCTGTGTAGTATGTTCTATATTAACTTTCCTTATGTGCTAGCATGAAGTGAGCCATCTACTGAGCAGCTATGAATATTCATGAGTACTAATGAATTATGTAAACAAGTTCACGAGGCAGGAGAATGCTCACTGTGCTACTGGCAATCTTACAGTGACATCACTTGCCATGCTTTGGTTCTAATATGAGATCAGTGCCATAGGAACATCTATGCTCACTACCCTCGATTTAGGTAACAAATAAGGTATATATGACAGAGTTCAGTTATAACTGGTATGTGTATTAACAAGTATATTTTTATAGGCCGCCATAAGCATCATTTATGTATCTTTTAAGTTGTTCTGTGTGAATATACTGTAAATCATTCTCTCGTTTCTACATGGTAGTGCAGGTTGGGGATGATATACTGGTGGCTGACAAATCCCGACAGGTGAAGGTAAGAAACCCTCCGCTCCCCTCTCCCCCCCATAACCTTAACCCTCCCTAACTCTAACCTCCCTGGGGGGTGCCTAACACTAACCTCCCCCCGGTGGTGCCTAACCCTAACCTCCCCTGCCCGCAGCCTCACCCTCCCTGAAGGGTGCCCAACCCTAATTTCCCCCCGGGGATCCCTAAACCCAACCCCCCTTCCCCTGGCAAACGCGAATACTTACCTGGATCCTACGTTTGGGATTCCGGCAGTAGGGATGCCAACGCCAGTATCCTAATCCCATTCGGAATAGCGGCGTCAACATTTTGCCGGGCGGCGGGATTCCGGCGTCAGTATATCGACAACCGGCATCCCATTCGCCAGCATATTCACTACATCCCGGTAGTGCTTCTACAAGTGTGTGCTGGCCTATCCTGTCTTAATAAAAGCCCACTTTTACAGTCAGTGGAAAGATAGAGGTTATATATGATTCACACCGCATATCCTGTCTTTTCTAGTACACGTAGGGCAACACAGATGGTGTAATGGTTACCGTTACTACCTCACAGCACTGAGGTCGTGGGCTCGATTCCCACCACGGCCCTGTGTGGAGTTTGTATATTCTCCCTGTGCTTGCGTGGGTTTCCTCCGGGTACTCCGGTTTCCTCCCACACTCCAAAAATATACTGGTAGGTTAATTGGCTCCAAACATAAAATTAACCGTAGTGTGTATGTGTGTGCGTAATATAGATTGTAAGCTCCACTGGGGCAGGGACTGATGTGAATCGCCAACTATTCTCTGTAAAGCGCTGCGGAATATGTGTGCGCTATATAAATAACTGGTAATAAATAATAAAATAAATAACGTATGTGACATTAGGAACACATCTGAATTACACAGAACCCAGGCGAGGATAGCAAGCCTTCATGCTTTTGCTGGCTAGAATATGGTATTTATAAGCCAGATTTTCAATAAAGTTGTGTATTTATATGGGTACAATATAAGCACGTTTGTTTCTATGAATATGTACACCACTGCCATTAACCTATTATTTAGGGTGTACTAAGGGGTTAAGGATTTCTCAAATGGCATGATAGGTACACTTTTATGATCTGACATGGGTATTTGGCCACCTTGTAAGGGACCAGAACCAGTGGCGTAACTAGGGCAGGGCGAGCGGGGTGCTTGCCCTGGGCGCCATGGGACCGGCGGCCCGGGGGGGCGCCGCCGGCCACGGTCCGCCCTAGTTAGCAACCAGTGTAGCGCCGACCGCAATGAGTGCGGTCAGCGCTACACATTTACACAGGACCGGCGCTAGGCTTCCAGCGCCGGTCCTGTGCTGCACACCTGAGCCCGTTCCCTCCCCCTGAGTGCTTGCCCAATAGTGCCAGGAGTCGGGCTCAGGCTGTGCATAACACACGCATCGCCGCCAGCGCTGGCGGCGATGCGTGTGTTAAACAGCAGCCAATGAGAGTCAGATAGACTCTCATTGACTGCTGCAGCACCCACTGCAAGAGCCAGACTTCCGTTTATGCTGAGCGCGCCAGCCCGGGAGCGGCGGCGCAGACTGGAGGAGCAGCAGCAGCGTGGATTCAGGTAAGTATGTTCTAATATATATTTTTAAAAACCTGTCAGCACTACTGGGGGCACAACGGGGGTGGCTACCACTGGGGGGACCTCTACTGGGGTGGGGGCACAACGGGGGGGGTGGCTACTACTGGGGGCACCATTATTAGGAGGACCTCTACTGGGGGGGGTATTACTGGGGGCACCATTATTGGGAGGACCTCTACTGGGGGGGCTATTAATGGGGGCACCATTATTAGGAGGACCTCTACTGGGGGGGCTTTTACTGGGGGCACCATTATTAGGAGGACCTCTACTAGGGGGGGGCTATTACTGGGGGCACCATTATTGGGAGGACCTCTACTGGGGGGGCTATTACAGGGGGCACTTAATCGGGAGGGGGGACCTCAACTGGGGACCACTACTTGGGGGGGGACTACTACTGGGGGCATTATAAAAGGGGCCTACTACTAGGGGCACTGCACTGGGGGGACCACAACTGGGGGCAATAACAGGAAGGACCACTACAGGGACCACTGGACAGGAGGGGTCACTACTGGGAGCCAGCATCAGGGGGACCACTACTGGGGGCACTGCATGGGAGAGAGGGGGGACTACTGCTGGGGGCACTATATAAGGGGCTTACTGCTAGGGGCACTGCGGGGACCACTACAGAGGGCACTAGATAGGGGGGATCACTACTGGGTGCCTGCATAAGGGGGACCACTACTGGGAAACCTGCATGGGGGGGGACTACTGCTGGGGGCACTATATAAAGGGCACTGCATAGGGGGGGGAAATACTACTGGGGGCACTATATAAAGGGCGCTGCATAAAGGGATATCACTACTGGGTGCACTGCATTGTGGGGACTGCAACTGGGGGCACTGCATAAGGGGGAACACTACATAGGGCACTGCATTTGGGGGGACCACTACTGGGGTCACTGAGTAAGGGGAACTAATTGGGGGCTGTATAAGGGGGACCACTACTGGGGATACTGTATAAGGGGCACTACCATGGGCCTGCATAAGAGGGACCACAACTGCATACTGGGGGTACTGTATAAGGGGTACTACTGGGGTTAAGGTGCATATGGATAGGAATGTTCAGCGTGAAAATAAAGGGGTGTGTCATGTTGACACGACCCATTTTTAAGTGACCACGCCCATTTTTCCCGCACATATCGGTGTGTTGGGGGGGGGGCCCCTCCCTTTTCAAATTTGCCCTGGGCTCCAAATACCCTAGTTACGCCACTGACCAGAACACAATGTACTGTTTTGCATACAACAAGATAGCTGCATTAAAAGTAGTTGCCTTACAGCTAATACATTTTGAGTGAGACGTACACAAAATACTAATTATTCTGCTTACTGTAGGCATGTCTGAACAAAAAAATATTTTGTGCTTGTCTGACCTATCTGCAGGGGCGTAGGATGGGCGGTTCCACCGGTGCACAAGCTTCAGATGCGGAAGGTGCCAAATGGCATCACACTGGCTGAAGTCGGACTCCGGTAGCAGCTGTCAAACAGCTGACAGCCTGCCAGGTCCGTGTTCTACTGTGTTGTTTAGCCTGCCGGGTGCCATGTTCGTGCTTGTGATGTCATGACATCACACACACTAGCGTATGATGTCAGTGTCATACACAGGGGGAGAGGAGATGGGTCGCACCTGGGAATAAAAGAAGAAAAGAGGTGCATACTGGGTGTGCGGCTGCGCCTGCCACATATTAAGATTATATAAATATATATATATAATATATATATATATATATATACAGTGTATAGTGCTATCACAATTATACTATGAGAAGCAGGAAGAGGAACATGCAGGTTGAAGAGAAGAAAGCAAGTCGGAGGGGGCAGGGGAAGGGGTTGGCTGGAGTGACAGGGGCTAGTGTGACAGAAGGCCTGTGTGATGATTGTGGATAGATCCCCTTCAGTAAATGTACCCCGATGTCATCAGTTACTATCCATGTGGGTATCGATCAGGAATAGTAAGTAACCTGTGGCGAACCACCATTACTGAAGTGTGGCGAGTGAAGCAGCCCGCGAAGGTACAAGTCTCTAAAGTGATGACTCTTTAAGGACATGGAACTGCACTTCCGCCCTCACTCCACATCACGTCCAGGTACATAAACTGAAAGGGATCTATACACAACCCTGGTGTGACAAGGGGCTGAAGTAACAGGGACTGGTGTGAAATGGGGCAGGAGTATGGAATGACAGGGTAGGAGGCTGGAAAGACTGGACAGGAGTCTGGAGAGACACGGGGAAGGAGGCTGTAGGGGATACAGAGCAGGAGGTGACATAGGGGGCAAGAATCTGGTAGAACCATGATGAAGACAGTGTTACATTCCTACACAAACAGGCATCTTCCGGACCATGTGATTTCCTACATGAAGTGTGAGTACCGTCTGAAGACATTGTCTGCCCAGGAAGGATCTATTTCTTTAGAGGTTCCCCATTGCAGAGAAACCACCATATAGGTAAGGGGTATTTTTATTAAGTACACACAAAATTGGAATTTATTAGTGGAATTATTTAGTGGTTGGAATATATATCTAATCCACTATGCCCCAGTTCGATGCTACCCCTAATGTTTATTTTTATTTCCTTTTAATTTAAGTCCGCATGCTGGACACGCCTCCTCCCTGGCACACTTGGGGGGCGCCATAGCATGTACCTTGGGCGTCCTGGTCACATGCTACGCCTTTGCCTATCTTTCCCATGTACTGAGGGACAAGACCTCACTCACATTCATTTACCACATCATGTACACAGTCGAATCACATTATTATGACCACCAGCTAATAGCCAGAGTAACCGCCGTGTGTAGCACGGACAGCAGCTAGACGGGCTGGAAGTGACTCAATAAGGTGCTGGTAGGTTGGCACAGGTATCTGCAGCCATGCTGACTGCAGTGCATCCCACAGCTGCTGGAGGGTGTGTGTTTGAGTATCCATATAGCGAACACAATGATCAAAGTGGTCCCACAGATGCTCAATTGTGTTGAAGTCCGGGGTATTAGGGGGCCAGGGAAGTACTTGGAAGTCTTGGTTGTGCTCGTCCAACCACTGTCAGACATTTCTAGCCATGTGACGTTGTATTATCTTGCTGGAAGATCCCATCCGCCTCAGGAAAGACAATCAGCATACATGGGTGTACGTGCTCTGCAAGGATGGATTCATAACCAAATCGGTTGAGGGTGACTTCCACATGGATGAGTTGGCCCAGAGAATGCCATGAAAATATTCCCCAGACCATAACGCTGCCACCACCAGCTTGTTTTCTTCCAGCAATTGTTGCAGGATGTTTGTTCTCCGATGTTTCTTACCTGACATGCCAGTGTCCATCCGTTCAATGAAGCAGAAAACATGACTCATTGGCACTGCATTTGGGGGGACCACTACTGGGGGCACTGAGTAAGGGGAACTAATTGGGGGCTGTATAAGGGGGACCACTACTGGGGATACTGTATAAGGGGCACTATCATGGGCCTGCATAAGAGGGACCACAACTGCATACTGGGGGTACTGTATAAGGGGTACTACTGGAGTTAAGGTGCATATTCCCCAGACCACCACCAGCTTGTTTTCTTCCAGCAATTGTTGCAGGATGTTTGTTCTCCGATGTTTCTTACCTGACACGCCAGTGTCCATCCGTTCAATGAAGCAGAAAACATGACTCATTGGCGAAGGCAACCACTCGCCAATCAGCGGAGGTCCAATTTCGAAACAGGCATGAAAATGTAAGCCTTTTCCCGCGATGCACCTTTAGCATAGGTGCAGTGACCATCCGTTTGCTTCGGAGCCCCATACGCAGCAGGGTTAGCCGAACTGTCATTTTAGACACATGTCTGGTGACCCCAGGTTAATTTTGACGGTGAGCTGCTCCACTGTACCGTGTCGGTTGGCCCTCACGCACCTTTGTAGCCGACGTTCACCTCTCACATCAATGGCACGTGGTACGCCGCAGTTTCCACGTCGGTTATAGTGCCATTTGTCCAGTCACGATACACCTTCACCACTGCAGAATGTGAAGAGTTCACAAACTGCGCTTTTTCAGAAATACTGCCACCCTTGGCCCAAAAGCCAATAATCATCCCTTTTTGCAACTAGGATAAATTGCCCCTTTTACCCATGACAGCAATGAGTGATATGTGTGCAAACGGCCTATCGCACACCTTATATACCCACCAAGCCAGCGAACGGCACGTGACATACTTCATGAGCTGCTCGCTGTGTTCGTCAAATATAGGAGGTGGTCAGAATAATGTGACTCGACTGTTTGTATATATATATATATATATATATAATGACCCTACTGTAAACACTGCTACGGAGACTCCCCATAGAAATCCTGTGTTTGCTGAGTCCCATATAACAGTGCACAGAAAAGTACTGTACATGGAATATCTCTGCTACTGAAAGCAGCAGCAATAGGTTCACAATAGGTTCAAATTAATTTTTATTACACATGGATAAAAAAATAAATAAATGCCCCCCTAATTCTAAAAGTGAATGGTCTTGTCTTCGAACTTCTCAACTTAGATCTTCTAGCTCAGGGGTGGGTAGGACCAGGGGGCACATACAGTGTACACCTTGTGCCAGAACACTATTGATTGGCTTGGGTTGGCAACTGGCCATGTAGTATTGATTGCGGCATATGTTGTCGCATTATTTACTATTACAGATTTGATCCTATGAGTGTCAATGTATTTTGTTGTAATGTTAATCTATAACAATTATGGGCCAGATTCACTACGGATCGCAATATAGCGTACGCACCCAGTTCACATGCGATTGTATGCTAATCCATAGCAATCGCAATGACGCCGCACCACTACCTCAGAACGCCCAGTTCACCTTCGTAATGGTTAGCAAGACTGCGAAAACATTGGTACAATCAAGTACTATCGAAGCCTCACGCACAGTTAAGGCATGTCAGACCTTACTCAGGAATTGCTTACTTCAGCACAAGCTATGAGTCCTCAGTCTGCGTATGGTATTGCAGTGGCTAATTTATGGATGCCACTGCAATGCCATTGAAACACACTGGCACGCCTGCGTTCGGCCGACCCCCTCCCACCCATGTCACCACCTTCAAACGGCACTGCCTTTCAATCACTCTGCCATGGGTCTGCGGAGCCAGTGCAATCGCATTCCCAATAGCTAATTTGCATATGCACACTGCGATGCTTGTTTGCCGGCAGCATGGAGAGAAGCCCTCGGCAGGTGACACCTTGGTTGGGGGAGCCCATATACTGTAAAGAGTGAGTGCGGATGTTTCTGCTGATCTTAGAGCTTCTCTGGTGATCAGTGCATGATATGGAGGATGCTTTATCCTGACAGCATTAGCCAAGCCTGGCAGCTGGGTCTTCCTGCTACTAACACTGTACTGTATTATTAGTATCCGGCTCTCCCCACACATCAGTCAGGGTAGCAGTATGGCTTATTGTGGCTGGTAGCACATGATGGGAAATCTGTATCACTGACTCTTGGAATCATACAAGAGGACTGTATGTATGTAAGTAAAGAGGACTGTATGTATGTATGTATGTATCTATTTATGTAAGGAGGACTGTATGTATGTATGTATGTATGTATGTATGTATCTATTTATGTAAGGAGGACTGTATGTAAGTGTCACCCCGCTGCTCCAGGAGGAGCCCCCGCTGTTCCGGGACAGGCTGGCCGGCATAAAAAAGAGGAACAGCGTGTGCTCCCACTCGTACTTCATGGTAGTGTGGCGCTGCTGCTCTTAGTCAACTACACCAACGACAGCCAGCCAGAGACTAATAACTCGGGCGGCCTGGCCCCCGCCACTGCATCGGCCCTGCAGAACCAACTTTGGCCCAGGCACAATGACACCGCCGGACCCTACACCTACCTCCCCCAGCTGGAGGGCATCAAGGCAAGTACCACTGCGGGCAGCAAGCTCGCCAGCCCCAAAACCCCTTCTCATGAGAGGCAGGCTCCTCCACATACACAGGTACCACTTGCTTATGGAGGCAGGCTCATCAACATACCCAGGTATCCCTTACCACTGAGGCAGCAGGCTCAGCAACATAATTCTATAGCTCTTACCACTGGGGCAGCAAGCTCTACAACATAACCCCTATAGCCCTTACCACTGGGGGCAACAGGCTTTGCAACATATCTATCAGAACCAGACAGGCTTTGCAACATGCCCTAGTATGCCTCTCATCCACATACCTAGGTTACACTCGCTAATGGAGGCATGCTCAGCAACATACCCAGGCAGATACCCCTCACCACTGAGAGGTATCCATATACACCTGTAGCTCTTAACACTGGGGGCAACATAACCAAGGTACACCTTACCACTGAGGCAGTAGGCTCCTCCACATACCCAGGTACCACTCACCACTGGAGGCAGACTTCGCCACCTACCTCTATACCATTTTCTACTGGAGGCAGACTCCTCCACATTCCCAGATACCACTTACCACTAGACACTGGCTCCTACACATTCCCAGGTACCACTTACCAATAGAGAGGCTACTCCACACACCCAGGTACCACTTACCAATAGAGACTAACACTGACTACTGGAGGCAGTCTCCTTCACATACCCAGATACTACTGAAGACCAGGTCCTACAATGTATTATAAAGGGTATTATTGTGTGTGGCATAATGTGTTAAAAAGGGCAATACTGCGTGTGGCATAATGTGTTATAAAGGGCATTACAGTGTAAGGCGCATTTCTGCGCACGGCAATTATTCATCGTGAGGGGAGAGCTTGGGGGAAGCCCCATTCTGTAAGTGCTGGGCACGCCCCAAAGTGTGATGAATTGGGGGTGTTCTGCAAGCAGCTGGGAACTTTCGCCCTGAGCTCCACAATGTATGGAACTGGCCCTGGTCACGTCCCTTTTTATGTGTGTGAGAATTACAGTCTCAGCCCATCCGTGAACACCTCTATCTGTACATATTCAGGTAGCTGTTGCCCATCAGATGGACGAGAAATTTACACCTCACACATTCAAAGGTATACTACTACATTAATGCATGTACATGTGCAATACACAGAAACGTATATTATATACTTCTGCGTTTTATTTTAGTTACGGCAATCTACGAGTGTTTAGTTGATACATTAGGGACACTTGAGTGCATTATTAGTTCATGCCAAATGTTCCATCAGTTATTCCAGTGTTTGTGTTTCTGAGATTTGTAACTTCCTGGTTCTTGTGTTTGCTTGTCAGAATGTTACTGTGTTACGCTCTTTACACTCATTTCCCTTCCATTAAAATAATTTGTCTTTGTGTAAGGAAATGTCCCACATTATCATCACTTTCTCTTCCAATTTTCTGTTTAAATTTAAAAAGCACTTGTGAAATACATTATTTGTGAAATGTGTCTTAGTAGAAAGACATTCCACTTTAAAGCAAGATTTTATATTATGGCCTGGATGCCCTGACACAGTGATATTTAAATGAACCTAAAGTACATAAGGGGGAATAGCACATAAAAATGTTAAGATTTATACAAGAAAAAAAAGAAATTCTAATTTTAATAGTAGCAGTTACAAAAGTTGAAATACTTCATCATATTAGCAACCAGCTGGGACACGTTACTGCAGAAGTAGAATGACAAGAATTGGTTTACAGTATATATGAAAGCTATATGTGCAAAGGTGAGCATTATAGTAGATTGTATTCATTTATTAACAGTTAATTACAGTCAGGTGCATAAATATTGGGACATTGACAGAATTTTCATATTTTGGCCTCTATTCACCACCACAATGGCTTTGAAATGAAACAAACAAGATGTGTTTTAACTGCAGACTTTCAGATTTAATTTGAGGGTAATTACATCCAAATCAGGTGAACGGTGTAGGAATTACAACGGTTTCTATATGTGCCTCCCACTTTTTAAGGGGCCAAAAGTAATGGGACAAACTAAACAATTCTAAATCTAACTTTGACTTTTTAATACTTTGTTGCAAATCCTTTGCAGGCAATTACAGCCTGAAGTCTGGAACGCATAGACATTACCAGACGCTGGGTGATGCTCTGCCAGGCCTCTACTGCAAATGTCTTCAGTTCCTGCTTGCTCTTGGGGCATTTTCCCTTCAGTTTTGTCTTCATCAAGTGAAATGCATGCTCAATCGGATTCAGGTCAGGGGATTGACTTGGCCATTGCATAACATTCCACTTTTTAGCCTTAAAAAACTGTTTGGTTGCTTTTGCAGTATGCTTCGGTTCATTGTCCATCTGCACTGTGAAGCGCCGTCCAATGAGTTCTGAGGCATTTGACTGAATATGAGCATATAATATTGCCCAAAACACTTCAAAATTCATTCTGCTGCTTTTGTCAGCAGTCACATCATCAATAAATACAAGGGAACCAGTTCCATTGGCAGCCGTACATGCCCATGCCTTGACACTACCACCACCATGCTTCACTGATGAGGTGGTATGTTTTGGATCATGAGCAGTTACTTTCATTCTCCATACTCTTCTCTTCCCATCACTCTGGTACAAGTTGATCTTTGTATCATCTGTCCATAGGATGTTGTTCCAGAACTGTAATGGCTTTTTTAGATGTTGTTTGGCAAACTCTAATCTGGTCTTCCTGTTTTTGTGGCTCACCAATGGTTTACATCTTGTGGTGAACCCTCTATATTCACTCTTGTGAAGTCTTCTCTTGATTGTTGACTTTGACACACATACACCTACCTCCTGGAGAGTGTTCTTGGTTTGGCCACTGTTGTGAAGGGGTTTTTCTTCACCAGGGAAATAATTCTTCTGTCATCCACCACAGTTGTTTTTGGTGTTGCTGAGCTCTCCGATGCGTTCTTTCTTTTTAAGAATGTTCCAAACAGTTGATTTGGCCACACCTAATGTTTTTGCTCTCTCTCTGATGGGTTTGTTTTGATTTTTCAGCCTAATGATGGCTTGCTTCACTGTTAGTGACAGCTCTTTGGAATCAGATGCTGTTGACTCTCAATATGAGATCCAAATGCAAATGTCACACCTAGAATCAACTCCAGACCTTTTACCTGTTTAATTGATAATGAAATAAAGAGGGAATAGCCCACACCTGTCCATGAAATAGCTTTTGAGTTGATAGTCCCATTACTTTTGGCCCATTAAAAAGTGGGAGGCACATATAGAAACCGTTGTAATTCCTACACCGTTCACCTGATTTGGATGTAATTACCCTCACATTAAATCTGAAAGTCTGCAGTTAAAGCACATCTTGTTTGTTTCATTTCAAAGCCATTGTGGTGGTGAATAGAGGCCAAAATATGAAAATTCTGTCAATGTCCCAATATTTATGCACCTGACTGTATATAGCGCACATATATTCTGCAGCCTTATACAGAGGGGATACGTTCATTCCAGCAGACAGAAAGCCCTAGGAGGGGAGGTTAGGGCTAGGCACCGAGAAGGGAGGGTTAGGGAAGGGAGAGGGTTAGCACAGCGACCGACAGGTGTCGGTATGCTAACTCTGTCGGGATGCCGGTGTCAGGATTTAGACCGCCGGGATCCCGAGTGCCGGCATCCCTTACACAGAATACTTTGTCATTTACATTAACCTACCAGTATATTTTTGGACTGTGGGAGGAAACCAAAACACCACTAGGAACACCACGCAAACACAGAGAGAACATACAAACTCCACACATACATAGGGTCTTGGTGGGAATCTGGATTTTAAGCTTTTATATGGGTGAGTGAGAAGTTCCCTATATGAAAATCTTATTGAACACTGCTATACCTGGTTACATAGCTTTGAGGACATGCAAGTATAAAGAATATTATCTGCTTGCCATATGTACTGTACCTGGGTGCCTAGAGATGCTTTGTTCTGATCACTGTATTACACATTTCCCGCTATTAAAAAACTAAATGTAGACCTACAGATTCACCACTTGTACTTTCATTGCTTAAATATTGGCAGTCTAGATTTACTTTGCTATGTGCAGTATACTTAATGATCCAGACTGTGGGTGTACTCATTTTAGTGTAATTACATGAATTTTCTGCAATTCTATAAAATCTGTTACTCTTTCACAAAAAAAGCCGGTGTACCATATATTGGAAGGCTCCTGGTGTGAGAGAAGACAATGCGGTATGTATCATAAACTTGGGAACATGTATAAGTGCTGCACAGATGAAGTCAGTAATTTAACTACTTAGAAACAAAAACCATTGAACCAACACCTGCACTATGGGCCTGATTCATCACGGATCGCAACTGCAACAACGTACGCAGATTGGCGTACTGCGCATGTGCCGACCAGTATTGCGATCGCACTGCGATCACATACACAGATACAAAGCCATTGCAAAGTGAGTGACAGGAGGTCAGCTTTTGGGGTGGTGACTTGGGAGTGGTTGCAGAAACGCAGGCGTACCTGTTAGTTTAAACGCCGTTTCCTGGGCGTGCATAAATTAGCCACTGCGATAGCATTCGCAGCTTGAGTACTCATGCATGTGAAGACAGTTGCAATTTCTGAGACAGGTCAGACCTGCTGTAATTCTACGTGAGTGTCCGATGTTACCAATGTATATGCAGGATTGCGAGATCTTACGGATGTGCGAAAGTGGTAGTGGGCGTCTCTATGCCTTGTAAGCAGTTGCAAACATTAACATATTTTCGCAGCAGAACTGCGCGCATAATCGCAGCTAGATTGTATTAGCTATCCGAATTGAATCAGCCCCTATGTCTATAGAAGCTATCGCTTGGAAACAGACGGTTTCCCTAAGACTTCCCTATAGCTTCTTGTTTTAATTGAATCCACCTGGAAGTGGATGAACTTTGACCTATTGATCTTGGTCCCAAAACTAATATTTGATTTAATGTACTCCTAATTATAAATAACAGATATGACACAATACATTTTTATTTTTTCTACGTCAGCATTTAGAACCACTTGAATTAACAATTTTCTCTGTAATGAATATCAATCACAGTAACTACTAATAGCATTATTTAACCAATAAATTTTTGCACACTAGCAACTTGGGATAATGTACTAATGTACACTATATTGATAGTAATAGTCAATAAGGAGTTATGTGACCATATGTACAGTAGGTTGTAGACAAAGTATTTTATGCAAATCACAAAACATTGAGGTCACTTTTACTATCCATAATATTTTATGTGCATTATTTATACAATAATCTCCTAAGATTTTAGCTGGAGGACCACTCTGTGCCTAGAAGGGCCACATAAAGAGTGTGTGGGTGTGTGGGGGGCAGCACAGAGTAGGTAGCAGGGTGAAGCTGTGGGTAGAGAGAAGGTGAGGTGGGACAGAATGCGTCCGGGACTGGGCAGAGCAGTGAGTGCGTCTGAGGTCCCTTTACTAGTTCCTTTATAATACATTATTTTACGTAATGAACACTGAAATAATGACATCGGAACACACCAATTACATGCCATGACATAACAACTCACTGTTTAAATAGAAATGATTTGCATTTGTTTATACATATATTAACTTTACTCGTATGCACATCTACTAAAATAAGTGCTTTCATAACTATTTTTAAAAAAAAAGGTCAATATTCTACAATATAGAACTTTGCAGGTCCCATAGCAAAATGTTATAAGCTCCACTCCCCCAAGAATTGCTACTGTCACAGCTCAGTGTAGGTGCTGTGCGCTTTCCTCTCCCTTGGGCAGACGGGAAACGGCTTCTCAGAGGGGTTTGTCTGTTGCCGCTGCTGCAGTTGGGGCGGTGTAGGCTTTTCGTTCTGACGCAGTCTGTCTCTCTGACACTGGCAGGAGGGGGTCATGCCCTACGCCAGGGCTCAACAAATCCCGGGGGCCAGGTCACCATGGCTACCAGATTTTACTGTCTGGCTACCAGATTTTGCATTGAGGGAGGAAGCAGATCCTCATCAGCTGCGGCGGAGATTCGTGCCTATAGTATTGTGTTCATATCATGCACAGGAGTGCATGTGCTGAGTGTTGCCTGCGGTGACTGCTGTGCCTGTGTCCATCCTGGCCTGCACTGACGACTCCTCTCCATCCTGGTCTGCTCTGATCCCTGCTGTCCGTCCCAGTCTGCGCTGATCCTCCTGTACGTCCCGGCTGTCTACTGTCTCCTATCTCTGGCTGCATATAGCTCTCCGGTAATAGGGTCTATGCGTGGCCAGAGATTGTGGAGCGGCTTCAGAGGGATAGTGGTGTGACCACGAGGGAAGAGGGTTTTGTTGTACTTTCTGGCACCATTGTTTTATGTGAAATATGGTCCATTATTACTGGAGGGTGGAGCAGTAATCATTCAACTGTGACCATTTTGTGGACCAGTATAGTGTGTGTAACTGTTGCTGTGCTCCTCACTCACTCCTGTAATTTTGTTTGGGGGGGACGGTGAATTGTCTTCTACACTTTCATCCTGGCTCCCAGATTTTAGAAAAATGTGTCAAGTCCTGCCCTACGGGGTCCGTCTCTCCAACACTGGGAGGAGGGGGCTGCCTAGAGTGGTCCATTTCTCTGTCGCTGGGAATAGGGGGCTGCCTGGCACAGTATCTCTCTCTGATGCTAAGAGTAGGCGCGTGCCCGGCAAGGCCCATGGCTGCCACTCACTCTCAGCAGGCCAGGCATGGTGCAGCATTATTGGGTGCAGGGGGAGAAGCGTTCCCTGGGAGGATGAATCAGGCTCCGTTGCAACTGTAACCCCTACACCCAAAAAGCTACTCCTATGCCCTTACCTACTTCAACCTCCACTTTGTGGTATCTTATTTGCAGCTGTAAGGACTGAAGGCTGTGTAGTATTTCACTGCATTTTTTTTTTACAACCAAACAACTTGGTGATGATGTCACTGTACTGTGAAAAATTGGTTCTGGCAGGAATACTTTTTATACTATGTGACTATATAAAACTAAAACTATGTGACTATATAAAACTAAACTACATTCTATAGATATAAATGCAAATAATTGAGAAACAGGTTTGAAATGAATATAACCATAAATAAAATAAAAAGTTTTAGTGGTGTTAAATTGCATTGCATACCTCACACAAAATAAAAGCTGTGCTGGACATAAGTTAATACAATTCTATATAGCTGAATAAAATAGAAACCAGGACTCCCAGACAATAGCAAGCTATCAAAACCATCAGACTATTTATTTCAATACTGCAGAATTTTGCAGTTTTTTCAAAGCAACGTATTTATCATAGACAACGTCATTCAGTGAAGGGATCATTAAAAGTTGCAGCAAAACAAATATTTATTAAGGCTGCAATAAAATTTACTTTAAAACGCTCTATTTTCCTGGGCTTATGTTGACATCTCAGATCTCTCTGTTTTTGTAGGATATGAAACTCTCCTGGACTTGTCGGACTTGTTAACATCAGCAATACCTGCATTAATTCACAAGCTTAAAGGCAAGAAAAAGAACTGTATAATGTGTACATCAATCTTCAAGCGCACAAACCAATGGTCCATAAATCAATAAGAAAAAAAAGCTATTTACATTTATTCTCATGCATTTCTAAATAAAGACTACTATTTCACACAAATCTTGCAGTTTAGACAAGTTCATCAGATGCTTTAATTTGCCTGCCAGTGAATGTAAATGTAATTAAATGAGTGGCAACAAGTTTAGTAAGGTTTATATGTCTGTTTTGGTGACAGTCATACTACATGTACACACCTTGGAATACTTTGTGGAGCTAAATTATATAATCATAGCCAAAAACAATGGGGCTGATTTGAAACTGGGAGCAAAGCAAGAAAAAGAGCAGCTTTACACATGGACAAACCATGTTACACAGGGAATCGGAATTTAATGCTGGCGGCTGAATAGCTGCCGAATCAAATACCACCGGCGGAACCCCGATGGACCTAATTCCCGACTGGGGCTGGTATGTAACCTAACCCTCCCCTCTCCCCCCCTAACCCTCCCTTAGTGGTGCCTAACCCCCCCCCCTCTAGTGCCTAAACCTTACCCCTCCTCCCCACACCATAAACCTAAACCTCCCGGGGGGGGTGCCTAACCCTAACCCCCCCTAGTGGTGCCTAACCCCCCCCTTTCCCTAACCCTCCAGGGGGGTGCCTAACCCTAAATCCCCCCAGGGGGTCCCTAATCCTAACCCTCCCCCTACCAGCTCGGGTAGATGCTAAAACACCCGGCTTACCTTCTTTCGGTATGCCGGGTGTCAGTATTTTGTAGTGTGGCTAATGATAGGCCCAATTTCGACGCCTATCTTTTTACCCCCGTCGGGTTGTCAGTGTCAGGATATCGGCGGGCGGGATAGCGCCCGCCGGTATTCTAACTCCATCCCATTACAAAGGGCCGGCTGAGGGCCCATTCAACTGGTACAGCCATACAAGGGCAACATGCATGGGGAGCGCACCGTGAGGCTGACCAATTCCGAGGCACCCGGATACATTCTCTGGACTGGCCCGCCTCCACTCAGTCCTGGCAGGTCGGGGCTCCTGGCCAGTCTGCACTACCAGCTCTTAAACCTGGTGCCCTTGTCTCATTCAACCCGCTCACGCACTGCAATGCAAACCGGCTTGCAAATACAGCCATGATTGGGAGTCTGGGTATTTGGAATGCAACCTGCATTGCACAGATAAAACGGAACACTCAAAGCACAGGAGGGCAGATGTATGAAGCTCTGGAAAGTGATAAAGTGCAGAGTGATAAACGACCAACCAATCCGCTCCCAACTGTCATGTTACAGGCTGTGTTTAAAAAATGACAGTTGGGAGCCAATTGGCTGGTCGCTTATCACTCTGTACTTTATCACTTCCCAGAGCTTCATACATCTGGCCCAGGGTGCCCTATTTTTGCTTTATTTTAAAGCTACTGTATGGGAGCCCTAGATGTGTGTGCAGAGCATACTTACAGTACCAACCAAATTTCTGGGAGCTCTCCCGGACTCTCTCTAGAGAAGAGAGAAGATCTGTAGGATATCACACATTTCCCCATTGAAGTGGATGGTCTGGGGGCTTGATGACATGATTCTCTGTGAATCGTGTGGTCATAGCCCCGACCCCCACTTCTCAAGGGTTCAATTACACCATTGAGCAATGGTGGTGTGGCAGCGATTACGACAACTCCCATCTGTAGTGTCAGCCAATATGGTGCTGAGATTATACTGTATTTTGAGTTTAGACTAAACACATGCTTTATGGAACCAGAGAAGAAACATATAAATGCTGCACTACATAACTGACAGTATAGAAGGAAAGATGAACAGGTAGGATTCAGTGCTGCCACTCCAAATGATTCACAATGGCAATGTATGAAACACGTTCCTGTTTATTATATATTTGTTAAAGCACAATATACAGTAATGTTCATTTTTACAGCTCCACCAAGGAAACACAAATTAGCATATTCAATTGGAACATTATGCAGGTGGTTATTTGAATGGAATTGATCATTTTGTCAAAATATAAAAACAAGTCTGTTAAGTAAATGATATGTAGTGCATCTACCTGACATATTTGCATGGCAGAGCTAGTGTGATTTGTTTTATTTTTAAACTGTTCCATGATGGCTCAAAACCGGGGCTCATTATGGCCAATAGAAGAGAAAATATTTTACATGAGAGACTAGTGTCAATGTACCTTCCTGCTTACTACTGCCAACATAATGGGAAACAACCAAAGTAAGCCACATTTCTTTCTTAATCGGTTTCCTTTAATTGTTTAAAAATATATACAGTATAAATATAGGTGATTCATTTGATTTTGTGTTCAAGTCTGTTCTCAGTCTCATTCTGTCATTAGGATTTATTCAGATAAAAATTAAAATGCATAGTAAATGCATTAAGTATCTGTATAATAATCGGAAAAGGTCTTTCCCGTCTCCCCGAAATGTGCAGCAGCAGCCGGAGCGTGTAACCCTCTTCCCAACGGCTCTCACTGCAGTGAATAGACAGATCTGAAATAAAGAACAGATAGCAATGGGGTATGTATAGGGAATCAGTATGATTTACCGCCAGCCGTATTAACTAACCTATTTTTACCCCCTAACCTTCCTTTAGGGGTGCCTAACCCTAACCCTCCCCCCAAGTGCCTAACCCTAACCCCCCTCTAAGTGCCTAAACCTAGCCCCCCTTCCCCGCAGCCTAACCCTAAAGCTGGCCACACATCTAAAGATTATCTGTCCAACCAGCCAACTAGTTAATTGGTTGGAATGAAAATCTGGTAAGGGATGAAAGCTCATGACAATCAGCAATTTGCTCCCAAACGCCGCAAAATGGACCAAAAATGTTGTATGAACAAATAGTTTAGATCAAACATTTAACAAACTTGTCTGAACGACCATTTTCATCTGTTTTCTGGCATTTAGGAGCAAATTGCTGATCATCAGTTACTCCCATACGTTACCAGATTTTCATTCCAACCAATCAACAAGTTGGCTGGTTGGATGTAAGTTGGTCTAGTGTGTGGCCATCTTAAGTCTCCCGGGGGGGGGGGGGGGAGGGTGGCTACCCCTAACCTCCCCCCCAGGGGTGCCTAACCCTAGCCCCCTCTTCCCCTAGCCTAACCCTAACCTCCCAGGGGGGTGCCTAACCCTAAGTCCCCCCCGGGAGCACCTAACCTAACCCTTCCCCCCCGCGGCTGTCCGGCGTAGGTCTAATGACAGGCGTCAGGATTTCGATGCCTGTCATTTGATTTCGACGCCTGTCATTTGTACCTTGCCGGGATTAGACAGTCGGGAAGCCGGTGGTTGGGATGTCGTCCGTCGGCTTCCCGACTGCTTCCCATGTATAGTGTGGGTGGGAGGAGGTACAGAGCAGGAGCGGACGGAATGAGTGTTGGGAGAGGGCGGGACAGAGCAGGGAGGCGGCAGATCGAGGTGACCTGGGTCCCTTTACTAGTACAATATAATAAAAGAGAACGATGGAACAAATGTCACAACTCCTGTGAATTGTATCCAGCTGCTGCTGAGAGTTGTAGTTTGCAGTAGACTTAAGAGCTTATCGCTACGGTGCACTAAACCTCGCTCTAGGACTACAGAGATCATCATGCAATGCGAGTTCGCCATGAGAACGGCTCGAAGGACCCTACACGCACCTAATAGGATTAAGCCCAGTGTATGCACCCTGCTATTCCCTGCACTATACACATACACCAATGCAAATAAAAAAAAAAAAAAAGAAATTCAGGCGCATGAAATGAAAAAGAATAAATCTAAATATAGTGTCTATACATAAGCTGCTCCTAAAAGGTAGTACCTGTAAACACACCTATAACCAGCCAGAAAATGTAAATCTGGATAACGTCACTAGATAAATGTTGGATAATAAATCTAACGGTGTAGTATAACTGTGACTGAATCCAGACAAAGAGCGCTAAATATACAATTTATTACATAATGCATAAAAGACAAAAATATAAAATATCTAAAAATCACACACAATACAAAACAATAACATACAGACTGGTTCAATGTAATTATAAAAAGGCACAACAGATAACCCCTGAAGAAGGGGTCTTATATTGAATATAGCACTGTTCCAATGTAATTATCGGCCTCCAAACAAATAGTTAATACAAATCGCCCGTTGTTTCAAGACTCCTTAACACATATATATGCAGGTTTATATCAATCCCCGCTCCAATTGACCAGAGATGGTCTCCACTTTTGTTTTAACTCAGAGTCACACACTGACGTAATCTCACCAAAATGAGTATTTTGGGCTGGTATGCTCAATTAGCACCGCATGGAGAAGCACTGGTATGTTGAATACATTTAAAAGTCTTTTGAACGCTGGTTCATCAATAAGGACTCACAGTCCTAATAATAGCAACAGCACTGTCCATGTACACAAAGGTGGGAGAATAATAGAGACTACTTGACATAAGTAGATCTCAATAATGATACATTACCGCCGGCCGGCTTATGATGGTAAATATACTGATCTGTCAGGTATAGAGAAATGTCCCAGACATTACTCCCACAGGTGTCTTGGCTCTGCTGGCTGATATTGATCTCATGCATGCACTCCTGATGCTGTAACTGAACCGCTCATCAGTCTTAAGGCCGTCCGTTCTTTCAGTTTTTTAAGAACCAGCTGATGGTGAATAGGGATTTCCTTACGCGTTTCTCCGCTGTAAGTCTTTGCGGTTTCGTCCTTGCGGTTTGCGGTTTTACCCTCTGTCGACATTTGCTATATTGTAGGCTATAGGCTATAATGGCTAACACAAATTAAAGATGCCATTAGCTAGCAAGGCCATGCTTAGCTGAGCTTCTCATAGCTTAGTAAATCAGGATTTTACACGGTCCTCAAAGATAGATATGGGAGCTGCTTTTGCAATTATTAACATGGAGACTGCAGCAGATAATCCTCCATTAATTGCCACGGTACTCCCTGATACTAAAACCCCAGACAGCCAATTTCTGTAGATTGACTGCATATTTTTAGCATGATAATTAGTAATGATAAAAGGTAACTGAGGTTAAAAAAAAATATATGTTGCATAAATTACTCGCTGATGTTCTGACTGTCAAGAAGCAAAAATAATATAGTTTACTATTCCTTAAAACATCAAAAGGTAAAATTCCACCTGTAAACACAAAAATACCCATACATGGGCTTCTGCACAATTATGAGCAACGCAAAGAAGGATTACTTCAGAGATGTAAGCAAACCCGATGTGCAGCCCTGGACTCCAGCGGTTGGAGTGTGAGCGGCAACAGGCAGGGCTGAAGCCTTGGATACAGCTTCACTGACTTCAGCAGCGTGACTTCCCCGCCCTTCCTGGGTAACCTGAGGGTACCTCAGATGACTGATCCACGCAGATGACAAGATGCTGTCCTCGGACGTAGCAGCGGATCAGAGAAGCTGCCAGGAGGCGTCTATTTACACAAAACTTCTCCTGCGGCATTAGCATATTATGGCACAGCAGGATGTAGTCCGGAAGCCGACGGTCTAAATGCCAACTGCCGGCTTCCAGACACTGTAATCCCGACTAGGGATGAATGACAGGCGTCTAAGTCTAGACGCCTGTCATTTGACCGACGCCCCGCATCCCGATCGAGCAGATGCTGGGTGCCGCAGCGGACAGCCGCAGGGGGGGAGGGTTAGGTTTAGGGCTCCCGGGGGGGGACTTAGGGTTAGGCACCCCCCAGGAGGTTAGGGTTAGGCTAGGGGGAGAGGGGTTAGGCACCCCCGGGGGGAGGTTAGGGTTAGACACCCCCCCGGGGGACTTAGGTTTAGGCAGCGGGGAAGGGGGGGGTTAGGTTTAGGCACTTAGAGGGGGGGCTAGGGTTGGGCACAGGGGGAGGGAGGTTAGGGTAGGGCACCCTAAAGGAGAATTAGATTAGTTTATACTTACCTTTAGGACGATCGGGATTTCCTCCTTTGTCGGGCAGCCGCTGTCGGGATTTGAACCATGTGGCCGGCGGTAATACATATCACACCCGGCATAGCTGCTGTGCACAAAGACGCAGCAGCTGTGCAATCTGCATCCATCTCTGATTCAGGCTCTAAATTATACAACAGCACATACCATGTTGCAATGCAAAGGATGTACATGCATTTATTTTATTTCTTTTTTTGCATGCAGGGAGAGTATGGGCAGATTGTTCATGCAGCACACAAATATTAGGTAGTTTATTTTGGCACTGAAATTTAGAATTGAGCTTGTACTCTCGGATTAAGGCGGGGGGGGGGCCTCTCTATCACAGGGGCCCCCGGCCGGAGCTGCTCCGACCCGGCTCTGGTTGCTCCCTACCCTCCCTCCTATGACAGGAACAGTGAGTTGATTATGGCTGGGCCCCCTTTGCCTGCGCTGCTGCAGTAATCAGGCATGGATGGCCGGGGCTGGGATCACGTGACCTAGCACAATACATTTTTTTTTTACCTACTCTGCACTGCGCGTGTTACGCTATGAGCGAGCTGAAGAAGAGAGACTGTCAGCGAGAAGCCTGCAGCCAACATGAGGAGGAATAAAGAGAATATCCAGGTAAGTGAGGAAGAGACACAGGGATGGAAGGACTGAGATTATGCAGAGACACAGATGGTGAGCTGATGCTATAGAGACACGCAGGGGGGAGGGCTGATACTATAGAGACACACAGAGAGGGAGGGATGACACTATATAGACACACAGAGGGGGAGGGATGCAACTATATAGACACACAGAGGGGGAGGGATGCAACTATATAGACACAGGGGGAGGACTGACACTATAGAGAGACACATGGGGGAGGGCTGACACTATGGAGAGACACGGTGGAGGGCTGACACTGTATTCTCTGTAATTCTTGACTATATTACACTCCCTAGAGATCAATATATTCATTGTACCACACTACCCTATCACTGACTACTCATAATCAACTGGAAAATAACATCACAAACAAGGTCTAGTTCTACAGCATTTTACCAATAAGGAAATTAAGGAACAAAGGGGGAGCTAGCTGAGGCTATGGAGATTTATGCTGGTGCTGAGGCCTCTGGAGAGACACAAGGGGGGCTCTGGGGCTATAGAAATACACAGAAGGGAGTGAAGGCGAGCTGAGAATGCTGATACTATAGAGGGGGGATGGCTGACACTATAGAGAGACACAGGGGGAGGGATGACACTATGGAGATACACGGAGGGAGGGCTTGCACTATATGCTCTGTAATTATTGATTATATGACACTCCCTAGAGGTCAACATATTCATTGTACCAACACTACCCTATCACTGACTACTCATAATCAACTGGCAAATAACATCACAAACAAGGTCTAGTTCTACAGCATTTAACCAATGAGGCTATGGAGGAACAAAGGGGGAGCTAGCTGAGGCTATGTAGAAAAATGATGTTGCTGAGACCTGGAGAGACACAAGAGGGGGCTCTGGGGCTATAGAAAGACACAGAAGGGAGTGGAGGCGAGCTGATGGTTCTGAAAAGAAACGGGGAAACCGAGGTTATGGAATACGTGGCGGAATGAGATGTGTTGGGAAGAGACTGTTGTAGAGACACAATGGGGAAGGGGCTGGAGATTTTACACAACTTTCACAATTAGTAGGAAATGGCTGGGGCATAAAATTCCATTAGGACACGAATTCTTTAAAAAAATATATATATAAAAAAATAATATATATATATATATATATATATATATATATATATATATAGCCGGGTGTTGGACCGGCACTCTGTGTATTGGTATCCTTGCCTGTGTGCCTTTGCAAACAGATAATAAAGTATAGAATAGTGTTCACCCTCCGGGGTAAGTAACACTGCACGGCACTACAGGACTTAAATAAGTAGAATAAACTTCTACTTATTTAAGTCCTGTAGTGCCGTGCAGTGTTACTTACCCCGGAGGGTGAACACTATTCTATACTATATATATATATATATATATATATATATATATATATATTATTTTTTTAAGAGCAGGTTATATATATATACAAATAAAACTTCTGTTGTATGATGATGACGTTGGTCATATTCCTACATAAACAGGCATCTTCCAGACCATATGGTGAACATAGACTGAAGCTATCGCCTGGCCAGGGAGGATCAGATTCTTTATAGGTTTCCCATTGCAGGGAAACCACAATATATGTAAGAAGAAACTCTTGTTGAATGGCCTGGAAGGGATGGGGGGCCACAATAAAAACTGTATTGTACTCGGCCCTGCTGCTGTCCAGGGACGACTCTGTTTGTCTACAGCCTCCATCCATAGCAGCAGTTGCTGGAGATGTGCAGAATTGGTCCCTGCACAGCCCAAGGGGAGGCCCTGAAGTCTGACCTCCCTTCCCCCTGCTGCTGGAGTGCGGGTAGGACCTATGCTGCTGCCTCATGGAGATGCAGGGAAGGAGGCACACACAGCGGGCAAAGTCAGGGGGTGGTCCTGACAAGAGGGGAAGGGCCCCCCGAGGGCTTAATCCGGCCGTGACAACTACCTATTTTAAATCAGTCCCTCTGCAGTGCAAAATTATTTTGCCATAGTGGAAAATTGCTCCTTATTTGCTTCTTTTTCTCCATTTTTTTTTTACTTTGCTCCTATTTCTGCTTACATCCCACAGTCAATAGGTCAGAGGTGTGGTATTATAGTAAGTATAGAGTGCCCAGGGCAATAATAGTACACCTGTACTGTACATGTAGTGATAAGAAATTACATTACAATTGTGTACTACAGGGATCTATTCACATCTCAGTGGGAGACGTTGCACTTTTGTGACATCTGTTGTCTATTTTTGGAACAAGATGACCAAATGCCAAAGCAAATATAGTAAAGGACAGAAACATCAATCACATTAAAAACTCAGGCTGTCTGTAAAAAGTTGAAGTCAGAAGTGCCAGTCTGTGTCTGACTTACATTCCATTAACTAGACAAGAACAAATGTACACGCACACAAACTCCTGACAAATACTCTATGCATGGTTAGGACTTGCAAGGTTTTGGAGTGTTAAAACTTAAGTTTCTACACCCCTAAAACAGAACAGAAAATTGCAACAACCATCATATGGAGAATATAAACTACATTGCATAGAAGATTAGATAAGGCTGCTCTCAAACTAGTCACTGTGACCAATCTGGGTATGTACATGTTGTATATGTACATAACAATATGTATATGTATATGTTTATCCTCACTCATACTTACATACAGAGATGTTACAGAACTGTAGAGTGCAGTTCATCTAATGCACAAATACAAATAGTTCTTACCATGGCATGTATAGAAGAAATAAGTTCCGGTACAGCTCCAAGAGAACTTCTTGTGCAGTTATTCCTCTGGAAACCTGTCATTTTACTTTAAGTTCCTGGATCTATGCAGGATACACACAAGTGCAAGACAGAGGAGCAATGTGCTGTGATAATCTGGAATCACCACAAGGACACAGAGGTGTGGTCCAAATCTGCATGGAATTTCCATGTGGATAGCACTTTCCTTAAACAAAAATGTAACTTAGAATTAATGACTCTACAGCAACAAAATACAGTTTTTGTCAAGTTCATCTTAATTAAAGTTCATCTTAATTAAGCATCATAAACACTGTGCACTAGTTACAGAGTCAGTTGAACCTGAATGAGTGGGAACACAGTGTTATGTATATTGTATCAGCTGCTTGCCTTAAGATCTACAAATGCAGGCCATACATCTAGCGGGTCAATCCTCGATGCCGATCTGATCTGTCGATAGGTGGACACCGATGATCTATTTTTGAGGGGATTGGCTAACATGTTAAAAATCCACGACTGGCCGATTTTGATAATATTTTTATTCGGAATTGGCGAATCGGGATTGTCCAACATGTTGGATTTTGCCGATCACCCGACCCAGTCATTAGCAGAACGAGGAATTGCCTAAATAGATGCTAGATGTATGGCCAGCTTAAGTCTCAACTGTATCTGGATGTACATATTACATAACTCAGGAGAATAGTGAATAGTTATCAGCCTGGCATTAAAAGCAAATGTTTGGACAAGAATATAAAATTGTTAGAGTATAGAATATCAGCAGCTATAGACTAACTACATTGAAATTTTGCAGGTCATGAAATTACTTTTTCTTAGGTAGCCTTCCCATATTGCCAGACAGCGGTACATTTTGGTCTCCGCAAATGTAAATGATCTATATCTATTTTACATTAGGTCCAAGTTCTTCATTTCTACCATTTATCATAATATATTATATAGTAATAAGCTTAAAGAAAGTATTCAACCTCCTAAAAGCATCAGATTTGTCTGTATTGAAAATGAGATACAGATTGTTCCAGACAGTAATTTCAAAGTGAACCAGGGGCAATGAGAGGGGGGGAAGGCGGTACTAATTACGCAGGCTTGTTGAAGGGGCCCGGGTCTGACGCCGCCCCCCCTCCGTGTTACCTGTCAGCGTTCCAGCACGCTGCGGCAGTGTGAGACCAGGGAGACTGCTCCATCAGCAGCAGTATCCTCTCCTCTGCCTGTGATGGGGGAGCGATCACACTGGCCACAACTACCCCGAATAGGCCACGCCCTCTGTTAGTAATGGTGCTTAGGCCGGCTATCTATGGCCATGTTGTGAACCAGTAAGTTCTTAAAGTAATTTTTTTTTTCAAACTTGTAATTGATTATTTGTCTGCAGAAATTGCTGCTTGCATTAAGTATTCAACCTCTGCAGAACAGTACTTGGTAGAACCACAGCTTGAACCCTGTTAAGTTTCTCCCATCTAGGCCTGGGCTGTTGATTATGCAGATTCTTTCTTGGCCACCATACTTCCTTTTAATTTATATTAACTTATTATTTTTTTTTAAACAATTATATTGGCACAGACACATTGGTGCTGATTCCCGAATTACAAGGAATCTGCGTGTGTGCAGGACCCGTTCTGCGAATGTGATGCGGGGGCGGGGACGCCCGGCACTCCTGGAAACGGGGGCGTGTCCATCCCATTTTCCGGGGAGTGGGAAGGACAGGAGCTGCGTCCACGGACACGCAAGCTGGCCAGTTTTACTAAGCTGGTGGTCGCGATGGTGATCCCAGCCTGCGACATAAGTCGCAGTGCTGGGATCGCAAATGCAACAGGGGGTGTCATACACCTCCTGCTGCATTTGCATATTAGCATGGACAGAATTGCAAAGCTGCCCGCGTGCAGCTCTGCAATTCCGTCCTAAGCTGAATTTGCCCCATAGTGAAGTAAATACAAATAATAGTCCACATACAAAATTGTGCAAAAAGATTATAAGGTATAATATTGATCACATAACATACATATAGCATACGCGCACACTGGGGGGTTTCCGAGTACCTATAAAATCGGTGACCGATTTTTTTTCGTTTGAATTAGATGGAAGAGTTCAGGCAGGCCGCGTCTGTAACGCGGCTGCCGGCAGCTACCTCCTTATATTTGCACTGAGAGGCTGGCCGCTGTCTGAATGTAGGGGGAGCTGCAGCGGTAGCGTGCAGCTCCTGTCAGGCAGTTGTCCCATGGGGCTTTGAGACAGAGCTGCCAGGTGAGGCAATGACTGTCTCCACTCTCCACTGACTGAGCAGATGTGTGTCTCACATGTTGTGAGGTGCCAGGAGGGAGGTAGTCTTTATTATATGATGTATCCGGGTGAGGCACTCACTGTCCTCCACTCTGTGATGTCCTGAGAGCCAATACTGGTGTTTGTCTGATTTGCATGTCAATGTGTGCCGGGAGAGGGGGGTCTTTAATAAATGATGCTGGCTGTGTTTATTTGCGTGTTTTCATGTTTTTAAGTGAAAGAGGTGTTAATGTCTTTTGTCGTCCGTACACGCAGGCCAATCTGACGATATCGTCAGACATTGCCTATTCAGAGATGTGGCAGGATGACTTCACTGAAAGGTATCGCACTTGTCCCGATTCCCACACTGCAGAGGTTGGGAGATACAGTATAAAAAAGAGGGCATACACACATCAATACATTAAAGTTTAATGTCACACAAGTACTACGAACAGGGCCGTAGGGAGGGTGGTGCGGCCGGTGCCTCCTCCAGAGGCACCGGCCACACACTTCCCGGTGCCAGAGGTCTGCAGGAAGAGACCTCCGGCAGTGGTGCACGACGCACGAAGAACATCGGTGCAGGATCACCCCCGTCCACCCCCTGGGAGGAAAGGTAAGCGCTCAGGGGGGGGAGGGGGGCGAGAGGGGCGGCAGTGCTGCACAGGGCGCACTGCCGTCCAGATACGGCGCTGACTACGAATAGCACCTTTTAAACATGTTAGTTAACCACTAAAGCAGTGATACATAGCAATGAAGGAGATCCTGATATAGGAAATGTAGAACATAAAAGTGCTAATTAGTCTCCTTTCATTATGTATCAGTACTGCACTTTAATGGAAAAAAAAAAGAGCCAGGGCTCTTATCGCTCGGGTGAAATTACTATAAATGTTCGGAGGGAGACAATTTAAGCCCACTGCACTATGCTTCAACACTTTAGCAGAAGTATATAAAGAAAGCGTATGCCCTTAGAAAATGAAGAAATATTGCTCTACAAATAGAGATATTATAAATAACAGAAACAAATCGTGAGATGACTGCTGCTTGTGTGACTTAAGTGACTTCATTAAATGCTATGTACTAGTCTGTCAGCATACACTGTATATCTCTGGAGATGTTACCCTGATGTCAGCAAGCGAGCTATCCGAGTCTGAGGCAGTAGAGACAGACATGCAACTAATGAAAGGCCAAGTCAATTTGCAAACAGGTCGTGAGGGAAGAGTCAGCATGAGATATGAACCAGGGCTGACCTCTGCTTGTTCTGCATTGCAGAAACATCAAAAGGCTTATGCCTCAATGGAAAATAAGGGCAAAATCTACTTACACCCATTCCAAAAGGACCATATAGTACATAATTATGAAAAACATAAAATCTGAATTTGTGTAGTGCTTCTTCTATACTGTCTGCAGGAGTTTGTTCCTATAGACAGGTGTGGCCAACATGATACGGCTCCCCCCACTAGGACTGTGAACGATGGCCTCTGAAGCGGTCAGGGGCTAAAGAAGATAATCTTTGGCTCTGAATGATTGGACGCCCATGCTGTAGAATAAAGCCATATAACCAGTAATACACGCATGCAGGGGGGGGGGTTCTGAGTACCCATAAACCCCCCCTGCACCCCAATCAGTAAGTGTAGTGCGGACCGCAGTGAGTACTATCCGCACTACACAGTAACAAATACACTGCCGCAGCCGGGTAGTACACTCGTACTACCCGGGGGTGGTGTGTTTGTTTAAGCATCCAATGAGAGTCAGACAGACTCTCATTGGCTGCTGCATCCACGGAGAGGGAGCCGGGCTTGAGTTCACTCATGAGCTCCACCTTCCAGCTCTCGCAGTGGGTGATGGCAGAGACATCATGACGTCTCTCCCATAAAGCCAAGCGGGAAGACAGAGGAGCAGACGGTGGCTGGCGCAGGAGCGGGGATTCAGGAAAGTATATTGTGTGTCTTTTTTATATATGTAAGGGGGACCACTACTGGGGGCAATACATAGGGGGGCACTGTATATGGGGCACTACTGGGGGCACTGCATAAGAGGCACTACTGGGGGCACTGTATAAAAGGCACTGCATAAAAGGCACTATTGGTGGCACTGTGTATGGGGCACTACTGGGGACACTGCTAAAAAGGCACTACTGGCGGCACTGTATATGGGGCACTACTGGGGGCACTGTATAAGTGGCACTACTGGGGCCACTGCACAGAAGGACCACTACAGGGGCCCGGTATAAGCGGCACTACAGGAGAGAGGGGGGTATTTAATAAATCATGCTTGCTGTATTTATTTGCCTGCTGCATTCATGTTTTTTAGTGATAGAGGTGTGTGTGTGTGTGTGTGTGTGTGTGTGTGTGTGTGTGTGTGTGTGTGTGTGTGTGTGTGTGTGTGTCTGTGTGTACCCCGTCATAGGCTGAGTGGTATATTTTACTGTAGTGGTCCTAAATCCTGTGTAAGCTGTTTCTATCTATCTATATATTTTTTTGTGGCTAGATGTTTTTACATTGGTTCGGTAAACAAGGATATAGAAAGCCCCCTTTCAAAATCCTGCGTTTGCCACTGTCAGTAGTGTCATGTATACAATTAGTGTTATTTTCAAAAGGTTTTATGTTTTCATAAAGTCATCCATTTTTGTGTTAGTGACAATGGTTATCTATTATTATTATTACTGCCCAAAGCAGTAAATTTGCTGTAAAACCATAGAAACTAATCAACAGTTATCCTTTATCTGTCTAGTGCTGGTTAATAATCAATAAAGTGGATTTCCAAAAAACACAAACACACACTATGGGCCTTATGTAAGAGCCAGCGAGATGCAGGCAAGAGCACGACTTTGGCGAGTTAGCACATATTTTTAAAGAACTAATAATTTAAAAGGCAAAACCAACCTGGTTATGGGCTAACTGGCCAGATTCGCCATCTTGCAGGCTCTTACATAAGGCCCTATGCATTTCATGACACACTGCCTGCTTGCACGCACAGGTGCATGCCTATATTTCACGTGTGGGAATTGCCCATGTAAAATTACTCTGTGACTACCTGTTATAGGACTGTCTTTACTGAAGGAGTTTTGCATGTTCGAGGATTTATTTAATAACATGTATCTTGCATTTACAGTAAATACTTACCCACTGGATTGTACAGAAGACATCCACTAAAAATATATGATTACTTCCAACTAACGCTACCCTCAAAATACTTGAAAAAGAAAAAAAAAATCACACCAAAAACTCCCCAAAAACAGTTCTTTAGTGGGAATAAAGAGATTAAGGGCGGGATGTACTAAGCATCGCATCCGGTTCATTACCGCGGTATGTATCTCTCCCAATAAGAGCTATCCTTTGCAATGGCTTCAGACAGAGGGACTTCCAGGTTTAACACCCAGAAGTCCCTCTGGCCTTCTTCTGCGCCCAAGGGGGAGCGTCCCCCTTGGGCGCTATTGGGTAACGCCACCTTAAGATGTCGTTACCCATCGGAACAAAGCACAGGAATGCACCGCATGCCGATGCTTTGTGCATATGGGGAATGCAGTAAAAAAAAAAAAAACTTAGTTGTCTGGGGTTACAGCATTTTCCCCTTTAGCAGATCCCACCCTATGGGGCCCACTTATCAATAATCACAATCTCAGTGCGATCTGGGCGCGTTATTGGCACCCAAAATCACATTGCAGATGTGATAATACCACCTGAATGCATCAAATGGCGCAAGCAGGGACAGGGGTTCAGAAAGGAGACCGTCCCTGCAATGTGATCAGAGTGAAGTGACCGCATCAGCAGTCTCTGCGCTCCTCTATCAGGACTCCTACGCTTGTGCGGTCTACTGATTACGAATGTGCAGCTGCCATTGCCTGGGAGGGTTCTGAAGCATTCTGGAGCTTGGTAAATCTGACAGCTTTGTAATGAGGGTTGTGGTTACTGTCTTAAAGTGGAGATATCCGCTGCGGTCCCTCCTTCATAAACTGGGGAGATACTTCATATTTGCGGGTATCCTGTGAGAATGGGTGTTTTCGGGAATTTGCCCAAATATTTAATGATAAATTGGCCCCTAACTCTTAAGAAAAACTCCACACAAAACAAATATAAAAATAGTGATAGTAAAAACTACTATTAATCTACTATGCTGCATTTGCATAGGTCCCCACTAAGTCTAATGGTTCCATCCCACAGGCCTCTTATTTCTTCCATTTCAACCTCTTTAAAAAAGAAATGCACCAGGCAGGTGCCAATGCCTTCCCCGATAAACTGGCATTCAGGAAAATTGCAAATTCTTGAGGAAGTGGCATCAACAACCTTCCGGGCATGTTTCAAAGAGATAGAGTAGTAACAGGAAAGTGACATGAGACAGTAACACCCAGCGGGCACCAAGGCTGATCTAGTGAATAAGTACAGTATTCTGCAGGGACGAATAAGAGTCCAGACTAGTAGTTTTACAGACTGAATTGACAGATGTCAGCTCAAATCTCCAGCTCACAAGCAGAGAAGATATTTCTAAACTTCAAATAGTCTTAGGGTGCCATTTATGAAGGGTACCCGACGTTCAGGACAAAACACCTTGGAATTGCCAGTGTGCCATATGGGTCGCCCAGCGCACATTAAGGTACATGCTCCATCTCCACACTTGGAACCTGATTCAGAGGTGGGTGCAGATGCCGCCGCTTCTTTTGGCGGTTGCAAGTTTTTTCAAATACTGCCCGATGCGTCTGTAGATGCCACCATCGAGACTTACTGCAGCCTTATGACAGGTTCACATTTTCCATCTGAGTATTGCCTCCAAAGTAAACGATTGAGGGTCTGTGTACGCAGACACTTCAGCGACACTCCCGTAACACGCTCATAAAACGGGCCAGCTCCCAGGGCGACTGTTTGGCCAACATCCAGTCATCGCCCAGGAACGCCCAGCACTTTTCCAAGACATTTCTGATACCATGTGTCTCAATCGCAAGAGCGCTTTTGTGCGTACACTCTGTGTAACGCATGTGCCATAGGAGATTTTAGGGACTCTGACGCGCATGCAATAGAAAAAGAGGGTAAATGCAGTGCTCGCGCTGAGCAAAAAAAAAATGTGGGTCCCAGGGACACCTCACGTTAAAAAATTGGGGTCCAACTCCAGTTTCTGGGTCCCATTACAATTTATGGTTTTGAGCACCACATATGCCCTACACATACTGTACACTATGAAAAGTCAGACATCAAACACCTCTTAATCTTTCCCATCCCCTTAGTGTCATCATAGGGATCTCCCCCCAGCCCCCATGGTCACAACAGTACCCAAATCAATAAAACTTATGAAATGAGCACAGACTATGGGGCTTATTTATCCAGCTGTTTTTACATAAAATGATGCAGAAACTGTTCCCACCTACTAATAGCACAATGCAGGAGACTTGCAGAAAGAAGGGAAAAAAATATAACTCTTTTTGTTGGGGGCACAAACTTATTAGAAATCTGGTAAAATTATTATTTTATTAATATAATGTAGAACAAAGTATAAACATCAAAACTAGACACCACATACAAATCGACAGATCACAAAACAAATTACATCAGTATCACACTTAAAAATGTAATATTTGGAAGATCCCTGCATATTCTGCTAGTGAATCAATTCACCCAGATAATCCAATAGTATCCAGAGAGTGTCCTCTCAGTGTGATTCCCCGTAGTGTTACATTTCAGGGCAAAAAAATAAAAGCAAGATCATATGTATAAAGGTATCTATTGGTTATATAAACTGACTAATGGCTGAAGGTGGTATCAATTAACATAAGATTAGCCACATAGAAAAGTATGGTTTAAAAGAACTGCTCAGATTGAGGTATGAGATACTGCTGTTAACTCATCTGCCAAAAGGCATCAAATGATCTTAATGAGTGTTCCCCACCTCAGTCAGTGGCAAACGCAGGATTTCTAGAGGGGGGTTTCCGAATGCCAGATTTTAGAGCGAGTGTGGCCAGTCCATGAAGCACTTAACCAGCTTTAATATGTGTCATACAAAGTGTATTGTGTGTCATAATTCCAGCATATAAAGACCAGTGATCACAGAAAGCCATTAAATACAGCAGTAGGGCCATCCTGCCTGAGCTGAAAGTTTTTATTTCAGATGTGGAGGGGTATTCAGTATGAAAGGTTAACTTCCCTGGCGAAGTTAACGTTTCATATCGGAGTTTTTTTCTGCGTAAAGGTATGGTGCGCGCTCCCGCTTATCCCCGTATTCAATATCAAATTAACGAAAACGAGAAACTCCGAAGTTGGATTTGCGTAAAGTTACGAATTTTTCCTTAAAATAATTGTAAGACCCCCCTAAAGTTGTAAAAACATGGGGGAACACTATGGGTACCCCCGTTTTAGCCTTTAATTGGAAGTCGGGGCATTAAATAGCCGCAGCAGGTGTTTTTTTCCCGACATTGAAGAAGTGATGCAGAAGAGCACTTAGGTTATTTTTTTCGTTTTTTTAAGTGGTCCCATCAAATTTGGGGTACATGAAAATGGGTACTAGCATATTTTGATGTCCCTAAAGTAATTTTTTAAAAATTCTGCATTTGTGCACCTGCCGCTATAATTCTATTCTAGAAATCACCTGCCACATACTTGCAGAATAGCCCTGAACCTATTTCCCTATTGTTTAACAATTTTTTCCCATTTTTTTTTTTTTTTCACACCAATTTTTAAATTAATTTTTTGGGGTGTCCCTATTTTTTTAAAAAACTTTTTTTGACACAGTTCTTTTTTAAATGTCAATCTCAGGGGTGCAGGCTATTTTTTTTTTTAAGCCTGCACCCCTAAACCCCAATTCTGCACTTTTTTTTCGACACCTATTCAATGGTGAAAAGTTATCACCGTTTTTTATCAAAGACTTTTCAAAACTGCAATAAGTCTTTGATATTGAATACGGCGTAAAAGTAAAACCAGTGATATTAACGCAAAAATGATAAAAAGTGCGATATTAACGCAAAAAAAACCCCATATTGAATACCCCTCGTGGTCTCCATTCCAGAGCACTGGAGCAAGTCTGGGGAGTAGCAGAAGAACCTAGCACTGCCTTGGACATTTATGTCTATATTGGTTTCGTTATGCACTGGTTAGTGTATTATTATACGGTATTAATAATTAACTCTATTGATGGTCTATAGCAGTGCACCTCTAACAGTGTATTTTTTCCAAATCTCCTAGTTGGTGCACAGGTGTATTTATTACTGGCTAACATTAAATAATTAGCACCACCTGTAGATCTTTTAACACGTGTTAAACGATCCACAGGTGGTGCTAATTATTTCATTTGTAATACTGAGAAGGACATGCAGAACTAGTAAAATTCTATTTTACTATTTCTATTGTGGTCATGGTGTGGGCTGGGGAGGGGGGTTTCCGGGCAACTGGACCCCCCCCCCCCCCTGCATTTGTCTATGACCTCAGTGGCAGTTAAAACAGTCAGAAAAACAAGATAAGTAGTAGATATGAAAAGAGAAAATCAATAAGGTCATGCATCTGCTTTCAAATCTCAAAACTTCTGAAACGTTGTGCAGAGGAGAATTTGATGAGAGTACATATATATGACAATTATTTATTCACTTTAATTAAAGCATCTGCTGTTGGTCAAGCTGTGCCCGGCTCCTGCAGGCCAGCACCGATGAGAGTGCAAAGAAAGTATATAATGCAATCCACCTTTAGTCAGATAAAGCCCAAAATTGTGTGTAATACATAAATTGCATAATCATTAGTTAGCATAAGATCATTTGATGCCTATTGGCAGATGAGTTAACAGCAGTATCTCATACCTCAATCTGAGCAGTTCTTTTAAACCATACTTTTCTATGTGGCTAATCTTATGTTAATTGATACCACCTTCAGCCATTAGTCAGTTTATATAACCAATAGATACCTTTATACATATGATCTTGCTTTTATTTTTTTGCCCTGAAATGTAACACTACGGGGAATCACACTGAGAGGACACTCTCTGGATACTATTGGATTATCTGGGTGAATTGATTCACTAGCAGAATATGCAGGGATCTTCCAAATATTGCATTTTTAAGTGTGATACTGATGTAATTAGGTTTGTGATCTGTCGATTTATATGTGGTGTCTAGTTTTGATATTTATACTTTGTTGTACATTATATTAATAAAATAATAATTTTACCAGATTTCTAATAAGTTTGTGCCCCCAACAAAAAGAGTTATCTTTTCTTTCCCTTCTTTCTGCATTGCCACCTAACTCTAGGGGAGCACCGCCAACTTTATTTGTTGATGGCATTCATTCTAATTAATTTCCTTAATGTTTGATATAATACTTATGACCCATTGCCATACAACTTGAGAATTTGGCTACATATATACTAACTGAATAGCTTGTGCGGAGACACATCCCCTGTTCTTGACTACTAATGCTGGAGATTTCACAGAAATCTCCAGCAAGATGGTGGAAACTACTGTAAGCCTGAGAAGGCTCCAGGTGCAGGAGAGAGATATTTCAATCTCTCTCTCCCGCAGCCCCCGGCCGGCTATGGAAGCTGACACTGTGCGCATGCATGCGCAGTATGCAACAATCGGTCGATTGCATGCGTCTTAGCACTTAAGATCCGTAATGAATCAGGCCCAGTGGCCGTTATCTGTGTGGACCCGCTTCACCTCTGGATCGTGGTGAATCGGGTCCTGATAACGGCCACATGTATTATTACCTGGTTTGCCAAAGACGGAGAGTGCTAATTCATCCTCGTCCAATCACGATCTCCCTCTTTCAGCATCTGACTGGCGCTTGCAGTGAATCTGCATATATGCCGTTCAGATATCCCCAGCGGCACCAAAGCCGTTATTGTAGAAAAAAACAAAACCTTTATTGCTTTTATGTATGCACGGTCCTCGGTTGCAAGTCTGGCATCCCCGGGACAGTGCTGTGGTGCGGCAACAACAGCTGCAGCTGTCAAAATCGATAGCAACAGTTGTCAGAATGGTCAGTGCCATTGCTCGTCCATACATTTGCCTGCACATCGACACACTATTTTGAAGATAGGAGCTCCGATAATGACTGAGGCGCATGGCACCCCCATAATTTCAATTAGTACATGACGGAGAAGCAGTATCAACACAAATAATTTACATGGATACAGGTTGAGACTCCCATATCTGACATACTTGGAACCATTTTGGATTTGGGATTTTTCCAGATTTTGGAAGAATTGCATAGGGATGCCATTTAAAATGATAGGGATCTCTTTAGGATGCAGTGCGAGGAGGCGGAGCTGGATCTGTCACCTGTCAGAATGGAGGAGAGTCCCAGAGAGCTTACCCGGCGGCTGCAGAGAACCAAGATGGGGAAACATGCCGCATGTAGACTGCAGAGAGACTGGAGGTGAGGCGCCATACAAACACCGGAAAGTCTGGATGAAGCCCAGCGTGGTCAGCATGCAGGGTAATATGAGCGAGGGGCAGTCTTGGGAACATGACATGTCAGATCGAAATATTTTGTTTTTGGAATATTTCAGTTTTTAGAATAACGTATATGGGAGACTCAAACTGTACCACTAAACCCCATAACCCCGGTTAATACATCTACCCCAGAATCACTCAACTCTGAACATTGACAATGTATGTGGCTCTAAATCAGGCCCTTGGAAGCAACCTTCCCAAACTAATTGTGCTTCCATATGAGAAGCGGAAATCTTTAGCAGGTGCACTAGGTGAAGGATAGCCCCTTTCAAATGAATGAACTTTAAAATGTTTCTCCTATAATACTCTTCAGTTAGCCTTCTTTACTGTATGGCTGAAAAAAATCACAAGAGTCAGGGTAACATTGTACTAACTTTACCCTATTTGCACTTATGTGTGTTAAACTTTATTCATTGGTTGGAGAGCACCCCCCGAAATGCATCTCCGCCAATAGCCTACAGCATACTTTTAATGATACCTGCTCTAAGAAGTGCAATTGCATTCCATTTGTAATAAAACTCCCCATGTACAATACAGTACTTACAATAAAAAAAATAATAATTACAAAAACGTGAACGATAGTGAACGATAAGACTTTGCCAGCCACTTGATGAGAAGCACTGGGGCTTTTCCTGCCCCTTCTGGACTGTGGAAGCCAGGTTTATTAACAAGATTGGGACCCCCAGAATCAGGGGCGTCTTTAGAGAGGAGGGGGCCCACTCCTCTCACCCCGACGGCCGGCAGCCGACTGACTGATTTATTAAGAATCGAGTCTGGGAGAGTTTGCAATCTCTGGAGAGTTTGGTCATTTTTTCCCACTCTCATATATACTAATGTTAAACTCGGGAGAGAGATGTCCTTTGCTACGGGAAAATACTGGAGAGTTAGCAAACTCTCTTCAATTCACCATCAGCTAAACTCGATAATGCTTTGGCTCTGGAGCCCCGGTAATAGGGTCTCTGGGCTGTGGCATTACAGCCCAGCCGATTTCGGTCCGGTGCTGGTTTTAATTATAGGGGCACCCCTATGCAATTTTTTCCCCTCTATAATTAAAACCAGGACTGGCCCTGCAGCCTGGTGTTGGTTTCTAAATTATGGTGGAACAATACTCATTTTTTCCCCCGTCATTTTAGGAACCAGGACTGGCTGGCAAGTCCGGGGCTGGTGAAGCTTTAGGGGGGGGGCCCTATGTCATTTTTTTTTTGTAACATTTAACCAGTTTTTTAACAGAATAGAAAACAAGCAGCCTTCACATATCTCACTGATATGTGCAGGCTGCCTTCTCGAGAGTTTTGCAGAGATAAGACACTGCAATCTTGGATGAGTAATCTCCTGCAAAATCTGCTAATCGGGGGAGATATCTCGTTCTGCTTTACCATCAGCCATCTCATTGTCAGCTAAACTCACTAAATTTTAAATAAATTTGAGAGTTTCAGGAGCCTCAAATCACCCGAGTTTCGGTGAAGCTAATAGAGTTAAAAAAAAAAAGCAAACTCGACCAGACTCGATTCTTAGTAAATTTACCCCTAAGACTGAACCAACTAAAGGGGGGTATCCACTAGACGATAAAGTTGAACGATAACGATAAAATAATTTGATAATCATTCGATAACCGTTTGAACATCGTTTGAAAATTTGTTTTTTTAGACATCTTTTAGACATCTATCATCGCTCAAACATGCTGGTCAACCTGACGATATCGTCAGGTTCAGCATGTTTGCAGATGATTGATTGTGCCTGCACTGAACGACATATCGTTCAGTGTGGGCACCCTGCAGTGTAGTGAACGACTGAACGATAACTATATCGTTATCGTTCAGTCTTTTCACTGTCGGGTAGTGGATACCCTCCTTTAGGGGCATATGTATCAAAGCTTGATGTGAGATAAAATTGTGAAGTATATATCACCAACCAATCAGCTCCAAACTATCATTTCTTAAACACAGCCTGCAAAACGTAAGTTAGAAACTGATTGGTTGGTGATATATAGCTCACAATTTTATCTCACATCAAGCTTTGCTACAAATGCCCCTTAGTCAGTGCAGTCTCTCTTGACTAAAGCTGGGTACACATTGACAGATACATTGGCCGTTCAATTGATCGGACAATGTATCTGCTGCCCGTTGGCCAGTGTGTACCCGCGATATGTAGGTGAACATCGGCGTTCACCAACATAACGCATTGGCTGTGCTGCACAGCCGATGGACAGATATGTCTGCAGACATATCTGTCCATCGGCAGGTGTGTACGGGCGGTCTGCAGACCACCCGTACACACACAGCGGCAGACGCGGGGAGGGGGGCGGGACACGCCCCAACCCGCCCACTGGCAGCCGGGTCCCGCCCCCCGGCTGCCAGGACAGGAGGGCACAAGCAGATGATGGCCGTTCAGTGTGTATGAACGACCATCATCTGCAGATATATCTGTCAGGTGTGTACCCACCTTTAGTCTGTATTAAGAAACAAAGCCTGTGAGGAGGGTGCAGACAAGCCTATCAAGAAAAATTGGAGGGGCATGGGAGTTGACATATTGGGTAGCAAGAGAGAATTTAGATTAAAATGTGTTAGTAATTACCACATGCTAGAATAATGATGGGAAGATACTAGTGAAGAAAGAAGGTAGAAACATCTTGTTGTATGTACAGTCAGGTCCATAAATATTGGGACATTGACAGAATTTTCAGATTTTGGCCTCTATTCACCACCACAATGGTTTTGAAATGAAACAAACAAGATGTGCTTTAACTGCAGACTTTCAGATTTAATTTGAGGGTAATTACATCCAAATCAGGTGAACGGTGTAGGAATTACAACAGTTTCAATATGTGCCTCCCACTTTTTAAGGGACCAAAAGTAATGGGACTATCAACTCAAAAGCTATTTCATGGACAGGTGTGAGCTATTCCCTCGTTATTTCATTATCAATTAAGCAGGTAAAAGGTCTGGAGTTGATTCTAGGTGTGACATTTGCATTTGGAATCAGTTGCTGTCGACTCTCAATATGAGATCCAAAGAGCTGTCACTATCAGTGAAGCAAGCCGTCATTAGGCTGAAAAATCAAAACAAACCCATCAGAGAGATAGCAAAAACATTAGGTGTGGCCAAATCAACTGTTTCGAACATTCTTCAAAAGAAAGAACGCACCGGAGAGCTCAGCAACACCAAAAGACCCGGAAGACCACGGAAAACAACTGTGGTGGATGACAAAATAATTATTTCCTTGGTGAAGAAAAACCCCTTCACAACAGTTGGCCAAATCAAGAACACTCTCCAGGAGGTAGATGTATATGTGTCAATGTCAACAATCAAGAGAAGACTTCACAAGAGTGAATATAGAGGGTTCACCACAGGATGCAAACCATTGGTGAGCCACAAAAACAGGAAGACCAGATTAGAGTTTGCCAAACAACATCTAAAAAAGCCATTACAGTTCTGCAACAACATCCTATGGACAGATGAGATAAAGATCAACTTGTACCAGAGTGATGGGAAGAGAAGAGAAGGAAAGGAACTGCTCATTATCCAAAACATACCACCTCATCAGTGAAGCATGGTGGTGGTAGTGTCATGGCGTGGGCATGTATGGCTGCCAATGGAACTGGTTCCCTTGTATTTATTGATGATGTGACTGCTGACAAAAGCAGCAGAATGAATTCTGAAGTGTTTCGGGCAATATTATATGCTCATAGTCAGTCAAATACTTCAGAACTCATTGGACGGCGCTTCACAGTGCAGATAGACAATGACCCGAAGCATACTGCAAAAGCAAACAAAGAGTTTTTTAAGGCTAAAAAGTGGAATGTTATGCAATGGCCAAGTCAATCCCCTGACCTGAAT
The DNA here is from genome assembly GCA_031769625.1 of Taudactylus pleione. Classification (NCBI taxonomy): domain Eukaryota; kingdom Metazoa; phylum Chordata; class Amphibia; order Anura; family Myobatrachidae; genus Taudactylus; species Taudactylus pleione. The sequence goes on along the minus strand of JAUIMM010000368.1, from coordinate 6,589,542 downwards.
CCGATTGAGCATGCATTTCACTTGATGAAGACAAAACTGAAGGGAAAATGCCCCAAGAGCAAGCAGGAACTGAAGACATTTGCAGAGGCCTGGCAGAGCATCACCAGGGATGAAACCCAGCGTCTGGTGATGTCTATGCGTTCCAGACTTCAGGCTGTAATTGCCTGCAAAGGATTTGCAACAAAGTATTAAAAAGTCAAAGTTAGATTTAGAATTGTTTAGTTTGTCCCATTACTTTTGGCCCCTTAAAAAGTGGGAGGCACATATAGAAACCGTTGTAATTCCTACACCGTTCACCTGATTTGGATGTAATTACCCTCAAATTAAATCTGAAAGTCAGCAGTTAAAGCACATCTTGTTTGTTTCATTTCAAAGCCATTGTGGTGGTGAATAGAGGCCAAAATATGAAAATTCTGTCAATGTCCCAATATTTATGGACCTGACTGTATGTGTGAAATAGAAGCACTTGCATAACATCGGTAACTATAGTAAAGGTTCGTTTAGAAAGGTTTTGCACCATGAGGACAGTAATACATTATTACACTTCTTTAGCTTTTCACAGTGTTAAATCATCAGATATTTCACCACTGCAGTATTCAGCTCAGTGACAGATGTACAGCAGCATTCAATCATTATGTTCCAAAACCTAATTCAGCACAGCATGAATCTGAAGGCACACTCCAATATATAAAGCAAGAGGAAATTAGTACAGTAGATTATTTCCTAGTTGCTGGGTCTTGTCACATAATTGTCTTGCAGTGTTTGGACCATTTACATTTTAACTCAGCTGGCATAGTACGGTGTTATTGGTATACAACCGACCAAACAGATCCATAGCTGAATTTAAGATAATAAAGACACACATTTTTTCATAGTCTAAAATAACACCCACAATTTCTGTGCCCATCAAACATTTTGTCAATTGAAATGACGAGTCAATGAAAAAGGAACAATAGTAAACAAATGTACTCAGGGCATGATTCAGACCCGGACGCTATATGCGGACGGTCGTTCAAAAAAAGGGGCCGGCTATTTAAATTGTGTGCTCGCTCACTGCGGTTTGGTGACGCCTCTATGTCTGAGCAAGCGAACGAAAAATGCGCTCGCTATTTTGTAAAGACGCCCCTTTGCCGTTCGCATCACACGTCATCTCCGGTATTTATTTGATTACTCGGGTACATCGAAAGGCGTCTGAACTGCTCGCAGTGCTTGTGGTAGGATTTACTTCCCGCTATCACTACGAGCAGTTCAGGCTAAAAGACAACCAAGTGACGTGGTCGATGACGCTCCTTTACTAATTATGCACTCCCATTAAACGCCCTTTTGACCATTAGGCACGCCTGCGTTCGGATCTCAACCCCCCCGTTTTCAAGCACCTTCCCGTTACCACCCACAAACGGTACATTCTGTCAATCAAATTAGCAGCCCCTCGCTGTTTTGCGACCGCTCGATTTCCGACCGCAATGACTGGTTTGCGCATGCGCATTACGACCTATACGCATGCGCAGTTGTGCGAATATCGCTCAGAGTGAACGAGCAGCCGCTTATGAGCGGCTCTGAATCAGGCCCTCAGTTAGTCCATGACTTGAATGTAAAATAGAACAGAGGTGTACAGTAGTTATTGATCTTTTTTGGGGAAGGAGAACTAAGTAATTTTCCAACTCTGATTCATTAAACTACCGATTCAAAAGATGTGTGGCTAAACCCTGCAAGGTATCCAGGGAAAAAAATATAAATAAATAGGTAAAAGTCCATAATAACGTTAAACTACACGCTTTTACATTGACATCGTCGGATCGATTTCAAAGCACAATGTAATTCAACTAACATTTTACAAAATGTGGATGTCACATGTAGGCGTCTGAAGGATCCAAAACTATTATGTGTAATGAAATCACATACAGAAATGGTGTTTGTAGTTTATTGTGAACCGTTAACACACAATAACCACAATCCCATTACTCAAATATAGCCATATGGCTCGTTATTTGCACATTCAAGTGACTGCGCTGGTACCCCAACTAAAGGATTTCTTCTTGCACCCTCTTGTGGGTGTGAGCAGAAATCCGACTAAAGTGCCAGCCGCAATGCTGTTTTTGAACTTGGCGCGGGGCTGACGACATCACGGCTGGCATTAAAGTCGGCAAATGTTAGTTAGTGCGCCTAAACGCCCGGCTAAAGGCGTGCTAGTCGGCATCTCCCGACTATGTGCCAGGCGCGGGGAAACTATTGAATAGTTCCAGGAACTCCTTCACAATGCTATTCACATCGCATTCAATTGAATTACCCCCAATGAGCAATATGTTGGTCTTACTCCAACTTTACATATTCCAGACTTTCTGCATGTTTAAGATATTCTCAGGATGAGATCAAACTGCAGAGAAATGTTTTACACCTTTCATGCATTTTCTTTAAAAAAAAACCTGAAACAATAAATACCTTTATCTGAGTAGTTTACCAATAACAAGTATAATTTTAACAAAGTTTACCCACACATGGGTATATTTACTAAAGTGCGAGTATTTAGAAGTGGAGATGTTGCCCATAGCAACCAATCAGATTCTAGCCATTATCTTCTAGAAGGTGCTAGTTAAATGTTACGTAGACTCTGATTGGTTGCTATGGGCAACATCTCCACTTCTAAAAACTCGCACTTTAGTAAATACACCCCACAGTGTCTAACTACACATATAGTAAATAACCATGTTACCTGTATGGTACATCCACAACCGCCGTTAATAAAGACGATATGTACTTAGAATTTCAATTAAAATCGCTAAGGACAGCTCTTCCAAAAAGAGCCCTCCTTTGCAATGATAGGATTTCCATGTTCATGACCCAGAAGTCCCTTGGAAGTACTTCTGCGCATGCATCACATGACGCGCACGCCAAACGGGACACTGGGAGGGATCTGATTGGATCTCTCCCACGGCACATTGCGAAGAGCTTGGTACATATGGGGAATACAGATGTATTTTCTCTTTAGTACATCCCGCCCACAGTAAATTGCCAAGTTTACACATACAGTAAATAACAGTTTATACACACTGTAAATAACAAACTTTATACACACAGTAAATAACCAGGTTTGAGCACACAGTAAATACCAGTTTACACATCCAGTAATTGTTTTCCTTGCTTCAATAATCAAATTATTGCCAGCAAAACCTTGCATATTCTGTACTGTTATTATTTAGTAACACATAGTGCAGCATGCAGTATTTATATAGATGATTTATGTGTCTCACTGACCTGGAATAAGTATAAAGAAAGAACATACACAGGAATGGAAGATGTTATTCCACTTGCATCTCTATTGTATTCTGAACTGAGACAAGATTCTCCTGCAGTGCCCTCTACCGAGCACTCCACAAACAGCAACTGATGTAGTGTATTTAATCATGCATAACCCAGATTAAATGTTGGATATATACAAAAATGGTTCCAACCTAGAATTCAGCATGGGTCTGGATTACTCTGGGTTTTGGGACATATTTTTTTGCAGATCAGATTCTCCTCGGAAATTAAACCCTGTGCTGAGCAGGCCAGAGCTGGTGGACATTATAGCAGTAGAAATGCAACTTGTTATTTCTCTGCTATTGTGCCCTCAGCACAATCTGTCAAAGCCTAGTGCTGTTAGCTTCTATTTTTCACAGATCCCTAGTTGTTTGTCAGTCTGATTTTTTTGTTACCCGCCTTGGCTCTGTGCGCTAATGCTGATTCATACAAATATCCGTGGCAGTGGTCATCATAAACATCATGGAAATATGCACCATCCTCAGGCACCAGCAACAGATATGCCCACTGACAGGTATATCATCAGATTTCTGCATGTCTGCATCTGAGTGCATTTGCGGTTACATGCCCTTACTGTACATTGACTACATGTTGAGGCCCAGCCCACCCCTGTTCCGCTTCTATTATTGTAAGTGTAGATATGATCAGAGTGCATTCCAGCATTTGTGTACACTCATTTTCTAAATGTGCAGAGTACAAGAATAAGCAATAGACGCGCTACAAACAGGTATACACTTAACTCTGCGTCAGACACTGAAGTGTCTTAGCAATAACAGAACATGAAATCGTATGACTTATTCTCACAGTGAATAATTGTCTGTTCTGCTTTTTGCTTCATCTATAACTGAGTAACCTGTACTGAATTTAATTAAATATCTCACATTTGAAAAATGAGTATGTTTGTCAAGTTTGAAACAGCCATTTGACATTTATGCGTATTTAATGGTTGTCATATTTCAGTTTGATTATTTCCCTGTGCTTTTAGGTGCATACAGCAAGCTGTGTTTTATGTAACTTTTTCTACAGGGCTCGCATTAATGTATAATGAACAAAAACTAATAATTTTACGTTGGCGATTCTAAATAATTAGTGATAAGCAAGTCTACAAGATGAATGATTGTAATACCACGAGTATTGTACTATTGTCATCAACCATAACATGTTCTGTGCGGCTATACTAATTTTTCCAAAAATAATTTCATTTTGTATTAGCTCCATATAATATTAGTAAGCTCTGGTTTTGCACTAGGCAGATAGTGGTGTATATTACGAGATAATAGCTCTTTGAAGTTGGAATTTTCATCAGCTTAATTGGCTGTCTAAGACCATGCCCGCAATGGGACTTATTCTGAGTTGGATGCATCTGTACGGCCGCGGTAGGCTGCTTACATGTTTATGCTAAAGCCTGGCCACCTTTCCATACTGAGGGCTAATTTACAGGCCAGACCTATGCAATCAGGTCCTGCATCCCCACACGTGCGTTAAACCATAGATTCCTGTAAACGTGGAATCTATGATTTACCGCGCGTTAGCCACAGGTTTACCACACGGGGAACATGCTGAATAATTGAATATCTCTGGGTATTAAACCTGGAGCTTTACCTGCACTGTAAACACCGCAGGTAATTGAATATGCCCCTAAAAAATCTGTGCAACTGTCTGACCCACCCACTATTCGTACGTCCGTAGCCAGAGCCGTTATCTTTAGTATCGGGACTTACAGCAGCCCCATGCTGGGTGCAATAGATCCAGCTGAAACAGTCTTCCCATCTATGTCGGCACACTACAATCGAGCAAGGAAGTCGTTATAGACACCCACGGCACTCCCATGAGAAAGAATAGTTACGTGCATTTACATGGCCCAGTTGTCACCCAGAAAAGTCCAATTCACAGAAAATTATCTACCCATATGCACTAGCAATCTCCGTCCGTGTGGGGATACTTGAACCGGCACCAAATTCTTTCTATGGCGCATGCACAGTAGGCAGAAATCTGCGGGATCCGTGCACATTGCAACTTGGATGTGACTTAGCTCCAGTATGGTAGACTACATGCACCATTGCATACACTTATACCCCTTTTACATCAAAAACCGACAAGGGTTTCGGACATGGTTCCAACCCAGGTCAGACCCCATTTCCACTGCACCTTCGATCTGGATTATTCCCAGGTCAGCCCCTTTCACACTGAACCTGGGTTTGCCCTGCTAAACTTGTGAGGTCATAAAAAGTGGGAGGTGACTGCTCCACAACCACCAATCAGCTCATTTTATGCATCACCCAGGTCGTATAACCCGGGTCGCGCCGCTTAAACTACACTATTACCCGGGTAGCTACTTAGGTTGGATTCCTGAGTCACTTGACCCAGGTTATTTTTTAGAGACCCTATTCCAGCCAGCCGCGACCCGGGTAGACCCGGCAATAACCCAGGTTATTGCAGCAGTGGAAAAGGAGTATTATACCCCTTTTCCACCTAAATTCCGGGTCTGACCCGGAGTTGGAACAAAGTTCCTATCCGGATCAGACCCGGATTTTTGCCGGCGCCGACTCAGGATATTCCCAAGTCAGCGCCGCTCACACCGCAGTCGGGTCTGCATAGACCCGGCTTTTGCGGAGTGAAAGTGGTCGCTTGGAGATGACGTCATCTCCAAGCGCCACTGAAGCCGGACCAATCGGCCGGCTAGCAGCGCACTCCAGGTCATCGTGCCCCGGAGTGCACTGTTCTCACAGCAGGGTTTCACGGGCTACGCCTGTGTTAAACCCTGCTAGTTACCTGGGTTGGATTGCCGAGTCACTCGACCCGGCGATCCAACTCTCTCCCCTTTTACACCAGGGAGCTGCCCGGGTTAACCCTTCAAAAACCCGGGTTTTAGCTCCGGTGTAAAAGGGGTATTACTTTCATGTGAAGATAATTGTTTATACTACATGGACATTGTGAGGGGATTTATCAATGGGAGTTTTGGCAGCGAGTTCAAACCCACCACAAATTGCGGACGGCTTTATCCTTCAAACCACGGAATTTATTGTACGATGGTTTGAAGGGTTAAAATGGAAATTGTCAACAAAATCCCCAGTAACACAAACTACTGGTGATTTCGGAAAAAATGCTGCCATTATGGAGGGGCATCATGTCCTGGCTGATGCCATACTGAGGTCTGTGGCCAATGGGCACCATAATTAAAAAAATAAATCATGGCCCCTTAAATAGAGTAAATGAAAGTGCTATTTGTGCCCTCTTCTTAACAATTAACTATAAAATGGGTTGTCCCTTAATGATAAAATATATGTTGATATCTTAATGATGACATGTGTTGCCCCTTTATTCCTAATATTGCACTTTTTGTTATTAAAAAACTATTATATTGCCCCCCAGTATAAAATATTTGTGTCCCTGTAATTTATGATATTACGGCAGAGTAATAATAATAAACAAAGCACCCAAAATTTCCTATAATGTAGTGGGGCTTATACAGTTCTTCTAATAACTTTCTAATTAAATTAAAAAGTGCAAAAAAATGTGGTGGTGCTATATAAGCAAATGTTCATAAACTCTCAAATTTCTTAACCTAAGGTAGTCCAATGGGATAAAAAACAAACCTGTATTAGCAGACAACTCACTAGATCAAAGGTTCCCAAACATAGTACTCAAGGCTACCGAACAGCTCAGGTTTTAGAGATATCCATGATTGAGCACAGATGGTTAAATCAAATTGACTGAGGTACTAATTAACTCACCTGTGGTCAAGCATGTATACCCTTAAAACCTGGATTGTTAAGGGGGGTATCCACTTAGCGATTTAGCCAAGCAATTGCACGATAATGACGTCGTTATTGTGCAATCGCTTGCAAATCGCGCATGCATCGTGCATGTCTTGGTCGGAAGCGACCAGCGATGCGCGTGGCCGCTGGTCGCTTCCAACATCCGACATCGCCCGTACATGCTGGTCAACCTGACGATCTCGAGTGAACGTTCAGTGTAGGCACATCACTAGCTATATCTACAAATGGATACCCGCCTTTAGGGTGCCATGAGGACTGAGTTTGGGAACCTCTGAACTAGATCATCCCAATGCAACTGAGTTAAAAAGATGGCTGATTAACTACTTTATAGATGGTCAGCCAATCAGGAGTGGTCTTCCATAGTTTACCTCTGTAGTAACACATTCCCCACATCAACAATTTAATAACATGCTCTTCTCCCCTATACCAGCACATTCTCTCTTTACACCCTATAGCAGCACATTCTCTCCTCTCCACCCTGTAGCAGCACTTTCTCTCTTCTCCCCCTGTAGCAGCACATTCTCTCCTATGTAGAAGCATGGGTTGATGGGGGAATGTGTTACTACAGAGGTGATGGGGGAATGTGTTACTATAGAGGTGATGGGGGAATGTGTTGCTATAAAGGTGATCGGAAATGTATTACTACAGAGGTGATGGGGGAATGTGTTACTACAGAGGTGATGGCAATTCTCCAGCAGCAATTTGGGTCTCGGGTCCTTACACATTCTTGTGTCTACCCTGTGTGGCAGGGAGGCCATGTTGCCACAAGACAGAGGCAATACCACTTGATTACCTGGGTGTAGGCTGGTTGTCAGATCCAGGCCAGGTTTTGCAGTATGCTGGGGTTCCCAACCAAACAATCAGCACCACCTGTGAGCTGGACTTTAGGCTTTGCTGAAGGCAGAGCACAGTGCTACTAACGCCGGACAAGCAGGCCAATAGGCTGGGGGGTGGTGGTTAGCGTTAGGGTACCAGGACCTGGAAGGTCCATAGATCTTGTACATGCTGATTACTGCTTCGTATTGAATGATGTTTTTGACCTGCGGTAATACCAGAATTGGGCCCCCATTTACTAACAAGTTTTATCACCAAAACAAGTGATAAATATCACTGTGTATGATAAATGGTGCTCCAGCCAATCAGCTCCCAACTGTAAACTGTTAGAAAAATGACAGTTGGGAGCTGATTGGCTGGAGCACCATTTATCATACAAAGTGACATTTATCACTCGTTTTGGTGATAAAACTTGTTAGTAAATGGGGGCTTTGATATTTGTTGTGCAGTGGCTGCTAAGCTGAAGTGAATAAACAATCCACTGTTTTACCGTATTGCTGGACGTGATTCTTCCTGCCTTGTGACACCTGCATCAGTCTTGTCTATTTTCCTATATTGTGTCTGTGCATAGTATGCATCAACTTTTTGTCCTGGTATTGACCATGGCCTAGCTGAATTCTCGATTTGGTATTCAATTAGTTTTGCACCTGCATAAATTTCCGCCTGACCGAATTTTCACCTACATCACGTCTTTGGCCGCGGAAACTTATCGTGCGTGTCCCCACTATTCGCCCTATTCAATTCCAAAAGACGCGAAAACGGCGACAAGCGAAGTCTGAACAGGCGGAAAGTGGTGTCAGAATCGGGAAAATCAGCCTGAACCCCTCAAAAAGATGCAGAAACATTGGGGATCAATGTAGTAGTGCCCGAATAGCCCTAATAAAACTGTTTGGGGGACTTAAATTGGTACAATTGCCTCTAATTAGCATCTTTGCACAAGTGGTGAAGAATGGCATAAAGCAGTATTTTATGATGAAAATAAATAGTCCAGGCAAATTTGGGGTACCTGAAAATGGGTGTGAGCATATTTTAAAGTCTCAAAAGTGAAGTTTTAATGAAAGTGAAATTCCTCCATCATAAAAGCACCTGCAATCCTAAAAACACTTGGCCCCTTCTTAGAGCACCCCCAGAAATTATTTAGCTAGTTTTTGAAGTTGTCCACCCACTTTGTGCTTTTTTAGCCCCAAAATGAAAGTACTTTTTTGGGGTGTTTTTTTTCAGGAATTTTTTGATGCAGTTGTCTTTTGGGGGGCTGTCCCAAGGGTTCTGAGGGGTTTCCCCACCTTTGCACCCCAAAATAAAAATGTTGCACTTTTCTCCTGCTATTCAGAGGCGAATCTTTTTTGCCTTTTACATTGCATTGACTTTCCGCGTACACGAAAAGCGGGTGGAATTGAATACAGAGTTAAGTTTCCGACAGGCAAAAAGACGCAATCGGCGATACTTTTTCGCAGTTCTCGGCTTTTGGCGTCTAATTGAATACGGGCCTTAGTTATATAACTGCTGCTAAGACTTTTATCCGAACTTGTTTAACTACTCTCTGTTAGTGATTATTTTATTTTGTTACTGTCAGTCTTACTACTGTATATCTATTAATAAAAAACGTTTCCTACCAATGCAGTCTACTAGTTTCTGCTGTACGTATGCTTTCTTACCGTCTCATCAACTAATCACGAATCCCCTTCTGACCAGTATAGTTTTTTACCTATTATCTTCCCAGGGATAATCATCTTACACTTAGTGCTTAATTTGTACAAAGAAAACAGGTGGAACTCCTGTGTATACTACACTAGGACAAATAGAGTGCTAGAAGGGGGCTTGGACAATCTGGAGTGGGCATGCAGGGCACTTAATAAAAGTCCACCTACAGCCCCATCCATTCTACCTTGTAATGCTGTGCAGATCGCTGTGTACTGTATGTGGCTCACTGTCCACGCTGTCCTGCAAAGAGTTATAGTGTATACAATGTATTCTAGTGCACCCTACCATACAGACAGAATTGTATAGGCCAATATAAAATACACACAGAATATCTCCCCCTGTGTTCGTTACCCTCTTGCCTGTGTCTCCAATGCTTTTTTTTTGCCTCCTCTATCTGCTTGCAGTCTCCTGTATGGTATGTTTGTTCTGTAATGGTTTTGTCTGTACATTTGTTCCTCTCTCAAGCTAGCTAGCCTGACCTCCTCCTCTGTCTCCAGTGTCATACTTCCCCAGTTACCTAACTGGCTGCAGGAAATACTGTCAATTTCTAAATGCATCTGCTATGTTCCAGCCAGCACAAATTAACCCTGACCACAACTTCTCTAATGTTTCATTAATTCCCTTTTATTTACAGTATAACATCATCAAAACCATATATGTGTGTCACAGGCCATACTTCCAAAACTGAGTTTTTGAACTTGAAATTTGCTGACCCTTGCCCACATCATTGGCTTTCTGAGAGAGTGGAATGAGTGACATTTACAACATAGTGAATTATTACTGAATGTAAAAGGCACCTTCAGTAATACATATAGAGAGTAGAAGTAAAGGCTCAGCTAAAGGTTATGATGCAACAATTACACCGAGCAGTAGAGCATATGGTCTAACACTATGATGTGAGAGCATGTGATGCAAAGAGGAACATTCTCCATCTGCGCAAATTTCATCACTATATGATAGCCCCCAAACTCGGAATGACTAAACTCACCATCTGCATAACAGGTCTTTTACTGTATGTCAAATCCACCCAAACAATGATAATGACACTTCCTTAGTGTGCCCTTATAAAACAGTGACCATCAATACACCTGCCAGATGGCGTTTCTTATAGAAAGTAACTCTATAAGGTGACATATCACATCCTCCCAAACTTCCTCATCCATTACTAGAGGATTTTTTAGGCAATCAAGACTATGGGGTCTATGTATTAACATTATTTTTACTAAAATAATGTGAAAACAAGTGTTTTCACGCCCTTCCTTTTCACATTCTTATAGGGCCCTATTTACTACAATCCGCACTTGAAATGCAGATTGTAGTGTGATATTTTTGCCTAAATTTGCAGCCTTATCACTGTACTTTGTTTAAAAAATACAGTGAGAAGGTGCCACGCATGTGCCGACTGACCATTCCGACAGATGCAGTTATCGATATCGACAGCTGCGGCTGTCGTCGCCCTATCACCACAGCAGGGACAGCACTGAACCTGCTGCGGCAGCTGCTGGGCTCCGAACTCCACGCAAGACCTCTCTGTAAAGAGGTGAAGCAGCAGGAGTTATAGCGGTACGATGCGTGAAGCTATAATACTTCTACCCCACTGTACCATAAGCTAGGATTCCACCTCCCTACTGCACTGTTTCAACTAGAGCTGCACACAGTTAGCATGCACAATGATAATTGCCCCTATTATTAGTAATTCAGCACCATCTGATACATGAATATCTCTAGAAGAGGTCGCAGATATAGCTTCCTGATACCAGGGGGGTCTCATAAAATGGAGGGCAGATCATCCACAGGTTCTTGTTTAATATTGTTCCTGACAGGCAATAGTGTATTAGGCAAAGAAGCCTTGACCACACCTATGTGTGGAACAGTAGCAGAGTTTAAAGAACCAGGAGCACCCACAAATACAGAATCAGGGAAATCAGAAAGAGGAGGCCCAGACCAACAGCGGGCTAGTTGACCAATTTCAAAGGTAGAAGATTTAATAGCGACAACAAAAAGGGAAACCTGGTGAGGTCACAATAATGGGCAGTTGGGGAGCAGGATGACCTGACAGTAGGAGGGTAAGCACACCTACCAATGCTATTAAAGCGCCAGCCATAGACACAGGATCCTGAACCACAGAAGCAGCAGCTGGGCGCACCGGGATGCTCGCAGGTGCCACTGCGACAACCCCAGAGTCCCCTGCAGCTGAACCCACAAACATGACAAGGCCTCATTGAGTGCATAAGGCTCTAAATTAGAGGAAGAAACACTAAGGCGCCCAGCCGCTTGATCCCAGCTCTTACTAGAGAACTGGGCCCAGCAACAGCTGTAAAGGGTATGCTACCACTTCGGCCCACATTGCTATCACTCCACTGCCAACCCGACAGTTCAGAAACGATGGGGCGTAGACAGTGGGAAGACACCAAAGCACAACGCAACTGCACACGCTTGGCAAAATGAAATGGTGTTGGGGCATCTGACTCCCCTTAGAATGTATCTGATGTGTGACCACCTGGGAAGGGGACGCTAGAACTAAATCACTATAAAGTCTCCTAGGGGCACTAACTACTGCAGCCTGAGACCCTAACTCCATCACATCAGGTTCCAAAATCTTTACTTGGGCTAGCTGCAAACTAGAAGAAGCTGCAACAACTCCAGCATCAACAGTAATATTCTCTGGTGCTCGTCTACACAACCCAATGGTGCGGATGAGTGCTGCGGGATAAGTCGTGGACAACCCTATCATGACTTCATTGGGATTTTGTGGAAGAGGGGGTGCACTAAAGTGGGGACCGAGGCAGCCACTACACTCTGAGCTACAGCAGTCTGAACACTGGGAGCCACATTAGCAGTCGCGCCAGCCTCTTCACAGATAGCCGCAAGCGCTTGTGCGCACCCACGACACGGATGCACTAGGGCACGCAGGTACTGGAACTGCGGCTGTACCAGCGACACCTCCAGCATTGTAAAAGCGGGTCCTGCCAGTCTGGACAATATAGGCAGTGCAACCTCTTCATTGGAAGTTGTGCCCGCCCCTGACAATGGCACTGGAGGTAGCCCTGCAGCTGTACTCGTCGATCACTATCGGCCGGTGGGCATAGTGCTGACAGCCCTGACACACACCTTCTACAGAAGAGATGAAGCGCCCCCAACATACAGTGGTGGCCAAAATTGCAGACACTTTTTTATAATTTTAATGTTTTTCAACTTCGATTGCTTATAAAAACTGTTACACTTCATGCAGTGCAATGATTCATATATCAAATGAAAGGAAATGTAATGCTGAATTCAACACAATAAACAAAGGTAAAATATTTGCATTACAAACGAAGTTATGCAGTGAAAACAACACTTAGGGTGAAAATCCCTGTGTACTTATGATGTTACTGTCCTATCAGTATTTCGTTGGGTACACAGCGATGTGTCATTGAGCCAATCAATGTTTGGAGCTCTTCCTTCTTTATTATGTGGTGCCATGAGACAATTGTAGCCTCAATTAATTGTCTTTTATTGGATGGACGCCTCAGATGTACCAGTTTTTTCAAACGGAACCACAAATGTTCTATGGGGTTCAGGTCTGGGCTGTTTCCTGGCCATCCCAACACCTGTATGTCATTCTCCGTGAACCACTGTTTGCATGTCTGTGCAGTGTGACAGGGAGCTGAATCCTGCTGGAAAAAAATGGGGCATTATCTGAAAAAGATCCCTGATAGAAGGTAGAAGTTTTGGTTCTAGGATGGTGTCAATGTACTTTCTGCTGTTCAGTGTGCCATCTATGACATAAAGGCGGCCTACAGAATCTGCTGTCATACATGTCCAGATCATAACACTTTGTAGGATTCTTTGTTGTAGCTTGAATGCAATCTCGGTGTACCTCTTCCCCGATGCGACGTCTCACATATTTTCTCCCATCACTACCCAATATCGATATCTTAGTTTCGTCACTCCATATCACTTGTTTCCACTGACCTGTCCATGCAATGTGTTCTTTTGCCCTCTGTATTCGTTTCTGCCGCTGCTTTTTATTCAGCAATGGCTTTTCCGGGGAATCCTACCTTTTAGGCCAACCTCCATTATTCTTCTCCATACCGTTCTTGCACTGACAAAAACACCAGTTGTACTCAGTTCACTGCTAATGGCCACAGATGACATCCATCAGTCCCTGACGCAAATTCGTTTTATTCTCCTATCATCAACAGCTGTTGTGCACTTTTTCCGGCCTATTCCTTCTTTGTTTTGTATAGATTGTGTTTCCTGATTGTGACACCACAAATCCTGGATCTCTTCCTGGGTGACCCGTCACCACTTTGCCTGGACGACATTGTTGTATTTATTTTTTACACCGTCAATAGCACTAAACAATACACACAAACATCCAACCGTAATTCAACTTCAGTAACCAACTTTATTCTGCAAAATGAAACAGCCAAACTGACCTTTCCCACCTTTGAATATGACCTTGCACCTGCTCATAAACGACAGCTGATTGGTCCTCAGAATGACAATTCAGATTGGCTGGTAGTAGCTGTTACTACAATCCAGTTCTTGAATCTCACGCATCTGTGCTTCTTTGTCTGACTAAAAGTAGCATAACTTCGCTTGTAATGCAAATATTTGACCTCTCTTTATTGTGTTGAATTCAGCATAAAATTTCCTTTCATTTGATATATGAATCATTGCACTGCGTGAAGTGAAACAGTTTTTATAAGCATTCAAAGTTGAAAAACATTCAAATTTGAAAAGGTGTCCGCAATTTTGGCCACCAGTGTACCTCGTGGCCCCTCAGCCCTCATTCTAAATTGACCAGGCACAGAGGAGGCATGAGCAGGACGCTGCATGATGAAAAAGAGTGATGTAATAAAGAGAAAAAGACAAATGATAATACACACTGAATAAAAACAACGTACAAATGTAATGGGACTTCCCTGACCTAAAACTCAGGAAAGGCTATTCCTTATAAAGCAATTATTCCAAACTCCTCCCTATCCATAAATGCCACCACTCAACCTATTGTTAATTATCACAAAATTAAACTTTGTTCAAAAGACAATTTTTTTTAACCCCATATACCCCCAGGTTATACACATAAAAAACCAGCCTTGAATTTAATCTGTCTCATTTTTAAATAATCATTCATATCAAAAAATGTTGTGCAAGAGATCCAGCCCCCGGGATTAATTAACTGCTGTTATTGATAAAAGCAGAGTATTTTAAACTGAGGATATCATTATTTTTGGTGTTGCTCAGTGATTTCTGTAAGTCTCTTACTGAAAGGCACTCCAGGAGACCATTTTCACAGATTTCTTGTCTCAGATGCCTGCAAGTGGATGTTATTACAGAGAGAGAACAAGTTGTTCACAGTACAGCAGTACGTCAGATTACCAATGTGAAAGAGATGTTACTTGTCAAATCTTTTAAATTTAAACAAATACTTCAATATAATGACTCTATTTATCCTTACAGTTTACAACAGCTGGTAAATACCATTGGTTGTCACTGCCAATAGTTATTGGTATCTACCAATGATCACCTGTCCAGTGAACTCCAGCAGAGTCCCTTTACTCATGTCTGCCGGCAGATGGGGGATGCAATCGGGAAGCCGGCTGACATTATACCGACAGCCGGCACATCCCGGTGAGGGTAAAATGACCAGCGTCTAGATGTAGACGCCGCTCATTTTACCGACGCCGGGCGCCGAGAGCGGACAGCCCCGGGGGGGAGGGTTAGGTTTAGGGCTCCCGGGGGAACTTAGGGTCAGGCACCCCCCCGGGAGGTTAGGGTTAGGCTAGGGGGAGGGAGGGTTAGGCACCCCTGGGGGGAGGTCAGGGTTAGGCACCCCCCCGGGGGGTTAGGCAGCGGGGAAGGGGGGTTAGGTTTAGGCACTTAGAGGGGGGATTAGGGTTAGGCACTTGGGGGGGAGGTTAGGGTTAGGTACCCCTAATGGAGGGTTAGGGGGGTAGGTTAGGTTAGTTAATACTTACCTAGGGACGATCGGGATTTCCAGCGCTGTTGGGCTGCCAGTGCCGGGATCTGTTCCTCTGTTGGCCTGACGCTGCCGGGATTCGAACTGCCGGCCATGCGGCCGGCGGTATTACATACCGATTCCACCGATGGTAACTGTGAAATGCTCATGGTCAGCACTTGTCTCCCAGAGGAGAATGAGCAAAACTAGGAGGGCTTAGCTGAACCTCAAAGTTTTTGCTGGGTTCCCATTGTTGGTTCCTATCAGTAACGCCATCTATAGAGGCAACAGCATCTAGCAGCGGAACACTAGGCTGTTCACTGGTTGATAAATACAGTATAACCGCGGTACCCATAAGGTATATGTGGATGTTAGTAATTGAAGTGTAGCCCACCCTAAAGGTGGCCACACACTAGACCAACTTTCATCCAACCATCCAACTAGTTGATTGGTTGGAATGAAAATCTGGTAAGGAATGGGACTAAATGATGATCAGCAATTTGCTCCTAAATGCCAGAAAACAGATGAAAATGGTCGTTCAGACAAGTTTGTTAAAAGTTTGATCTAAACAATTTGTTCAAACAACAGTTTTTGTCCATTTTCCGGCATTTGGGAGCAAATTGCAAATTGTCATTTGCGTTCATACCTTACCAGATTTTCATTCCAACCAATCAACTAGTTGGCTGGTTGGATGTAAGTTGGTCTAGTGTGTGGCCAGCTTTAGACTTTCTATCCTGGTGGGATTATGGGATCACACAATAGTTAGTGCCTCCACTCAAGCTACATTTCTCTTGAGGAATAACTAAAGCTGGCCACACATCTAAAGATTATCTGTCCAACCAGCCAACTAGTTGGTTGGAATGAAAATCTGGTAAGGTATGAAAGCAAATGACAATCAGCAATTTGCTCCCATACGCCAGAAAATGGACAAAGACTGTTGTTTGAACAAATTGTTTAGATCAAACATTTAACAAACTTGTCTGACGACCATTTTCATCTGTTTTCTAGCATTCAGAAGCAAATTGCTGATCATCATTTACTCCCATACGTTACCAGATTTTCACTGCAAACAATCAACTAGTTGGCTGGTTGGACAGATAATATTTAGATGTGTGCCCAGCTTTAGGCTTGCTTGGGGAAACCTTAATTAACACTTTGCTACCATTAGTGATATATTAAGCATGCACTTATATTAAATTTAAATACAATACACAATCACTAGAATAATCAACACATGTTACACAAAAGGTTTTCTTTTATTGTTCTGGAACTCTTTCACAAGATCTGAGTTTCCACACAGGTAACTTTAGTAGTAAATTTAAAAATATAACTTTGCTTTATGACAACAGTATAATCAGCAAGTTTTATTTGTTGTAAACTTCAGTATTTAATCCACAAACTACTTACTAGATGAACAACTTATTTCCTTAATAACCAAGAAGGTCTATATCTGGATATCTTCCAGATCACAACTGTAACCCTGTGTTAAATATACTATGCTAGTATTTCTGTAACCTCCGGATATTTACCTTTACCTTATTTAAACTACCGGACTTAAATTAGCCCATTAACTTAATGTGTGAATGATGTCGCAATTTAGTATTCAACACCCAACACTTAACCTTCACTCCCCCTTTTTTGGTGATCTTCACCAGTGTTAGTACACTTATACCCCTTTTCCACCAAAATTTCGGGTCTGAACCGTAGTTGGAACAGGGTTCCTATATGGATCAGACCCGGAATTTAGCCGGCACCGACTCGGGATATTCCCGAGTCGGCGCCACTCACACTGCAGTCGGGTCTGCATAGACCCGGCTTTTCCGGCGTGAAAGTGGACGTCATCTCCAAGCGCCACTGAAGCCGGACCAATCGGCCGGCTTGTGGCGCACTGCAGGTCATCAAGACCCGGAGTGCGCCGTACAAACAGCAGGTTTCACGGGTTACTCCCGTGTTAAACCCTGCTATTTACCTGGGTTGGATTGCCGGGTCACTGACGTGAGGGTTGGATCGCCGGGACACGGCGATCCAACCTTCACCCCTTTTACACCAGGGAGCTGCCCGGGTTAACCCTGCAATAACCCGGGTTTTAGCTCCGGTGTAACAGGGGTATGCCTGTCTCACACATGTTACCTGGGAACAGTATCCTTCACCTTTCCTCTATGAGCATAACTTATAACAGACAACAGTCACATAACATTACAACAATTGTAATGGGGTTGTTTACGGTGGTGCACATACTGTAGATGGTTCCTGATGTCCACTGCAGATATTACATTAAAGGATGATCATGTCCTACGATGCCAATGGTACCCTGCTGTCTTCTAAGGTATTAAATAGCTGCCCTTGCTATACTGCTTCTTTGTAAATATATATATATATATATATATTATATAGCAGGAAAACAGCGGACGGAACTCCGGGACTTCACAGTATAAAAATCACAGCAAACTGCAACCAGTAGTAATCAACGTTTCAGAGCTTTAAGCTCTTTTATCAAGACAATATCGTGATATTGTCTTGATAAAAGAGCTTAAAGCTCTGAAACGTTGACTACTACTGGATGCAGTTTGCTGTGATTTTTATACTGTGAAGTCCCGGAGTTCCGTCCGCTGTTTTCCTGCTATATACGAGTATCCCTCTGGAGGGGAACCTGGGCTAGCTGTTTTGATTGTTTATCTGAGTGCCGGTCTCCGATCGTTCTATATATATATATATATATATATATATATATATATATATATATATATATGAAACTTAATATTGTTAATAATTTTATATCACTTTCTGAATTGATACTTCCAGGGATAGTGGTTGCTCCTCAGATGCAGATGACACGTATGTTCATAGTTTGGATGTTGTATACAGATTATACAGCAGAAGTAAGTGGCTAGCTTACTGTCAGACCTTAGTAGGTATAGTTAATGCAGGCTGGGTTTATTGGGTGGTGATTACTTCAGCCAATACTTTATAAATAAATCTTATCTGGATTTCTGCCAGATAGTCAGGATTTTAGAATAGCTGTTATTTGACCTCTTATGAAATGGAGTTTTACTGGTATTTATACAGTGTATGGAACAGTCATTGTCTATGGTGATATCTCTCTATTTTCTGCCAGTACTTTAGTCACTGTAATGGTGCTATTGGGCTACCTCTCTATAGTGCTGTGTCCCTGTCAGCGCTGGTAGGCTGGTATTGGGCTACCTCTCTATAGTGCTGTGTCCCTGTCAGCGCTGGTAGGCTGCTATTGGGCTACCTCTCTATAGTGCTGTGTCCATGTCAGCGCTGGTAGGCTGCTATTGGGTTACCTCTCTATAGTGCTGTGTCCCGGTCAGCGCTGGTAGGCTGCTATTGGGCTACCTCTCTATAGTGCTGTATCCCTGTCAGTGCTGGTAGGTTGCTATTGGGCTACCTCTCTATAGTTCTGTGTCCCTGTCAGCGCTGGTAGGCTGCTATTGGGCTACCTCTCTATAGTGCCCTGCCTCTGTCAGCACTGGGAGGCTGGTATTGGGCTACCTCTCTATAGTGCCCTGCCTCTGTCAGCGCTGGTAGGCTGGTATTGGGATACCTCTCTATAGTGCTGTGGCCCTGTCAGCGCTGGTAGGCTGCTATTGGGCTACCTCTCTATAGTGCTGTGTCCCTGTCAGCGCTGGTAGGCTGCTATTGGGCTACCTCTCTATAGTGCTATGACCCTGTCAGCGCTGGTAGACTGCTATTGGGCTACCTCTCTATAGTGCCATGCCCCTGTCAGCGCTGGGAGGCTGCTATTGGGCTACCTCTCTATAGTGCCATGACCCTGTCAGCACTGGGAGGCTGGTATTGGGCTACCTCTCTATAGTGCCCTGCCTCTGTCAGCGCTGATAGGCTGGTATTGGGCTACCTCTCTATAGTGCCGTGCCTCTGTCAGTGCTGGGAGGCTGCTATTGGGCTACCTCTCTATAGTGCCGTGCCTCTGTCAGCGCTGGTAGGCTGGTATTGGGCTACCTCTCTATAGTGCTGTGTCCCTGTCAGCGCTGGTAAGCTGCTATTGGGCTACCTCTCTATAGTGCCATGCCCCTGTCAGTGCTGGGAGGCTGGTATTGGGCTACCTCTCTATAGTGCCCTGCCTCTGTCAGCGCTGGTAGGCTGGTATTGGGCTACCTCTCTATAGTGCTATGCCCCTGTCAGCGCTGGTAGGCTGCTATTGGGCTACCTCTCTATAGTGCTGTGTCCCTGTCAGCGCTGGTAGGCTGCTATTGGGCTACCCCTCTATAGTGTTGTAACCCTGTCAGCGCTGGTAGACTGCTATTGGGCTACCTCTCCATAGTGCTGTGTTCCTGTCAGCGCTGGTATTGGGCTACCTCTCTATAGTGCCGTGCCCCTGTCAGCGCTGGGAGGCTGCTATTGGGCTACCTCTCTATA
Organism: Taudactylus pleione; assembly: GCA_031769625.1. Taxonomy (NCBI): domain Eukaryota; kingdom Metazoa; phylum Chordata; class Amphibia; order Anura; family Myobatrachidae; genus Taudactylus; species Taudactylus pleione. Next base: position 6,569,583 of record JAUIMM010000368.1, on the reverse strand, counting down.
GTGCCATGCCCCTGTCAGCGCTGGTAGGCTGGTATCGGGCTACCTCTCTATAGTGCCGGGAAGCAATCGGGAAGCCGACTGCCTATATACCGGCAGCCGGCTTCCCGACTGTCTTATCCCGGCAAGGGTGAAATGCCGGGCGTCTAGATGTAGATGCCCGCATTTCCCCGACGACGGGAGACCGGCGCCTGGGATCACGATCGTAGTGATGCCGGGCGCCGCGAGCAGACAGCCGCGGGGGGGAGGGTTAAGTTTAGGGCTCCCGGGGGGGACTTAGGGTTAGGCACCCCCCCAGAAGGGTTAGGGTTAGGCTAGGGGGAGGGAGGGTTAGGGTTAGGCACTCCCCCCAGGGGACTTAGGTTTAGGTAGCGGGGAAGGGGGTGGTTAGGGTTAGGCACTTAGAGGGGGGATTAGGGTTAGGCACTTGGGGGGGAAGTTAGGGTTAGGCACCCCTAAGGAGGGTTAGGGTTAGGGGGGTTAGGTTAGTGGATACTTACCTATCCACGATCGGGATTTCCAGCGCTGTCGGGCTTCCGCTGCGTCGCACTCTGCTCCTGTCGGGCTGCCGCTGACGGGAATCGAAGCGCGGCCGGCGGTATTTCATACCCATTCCATAGTGCCGTGTCCCTGTCAGCACTGGTAGGCTGTATTGGGCGACCTCTCTATAGTGCTGTGTCCCTGTCAGCGCTGGTAGGCTGCTATTGGGCTACCTCTCTATAGTGCCGCGGCCCTGTCAGCACTGGTGGGCTGGTATTGGGCTACCCCTCTATAGTGCCGCGCCCCTGTCAGCACTGGTAGGCTGCTATTGGGCTACCTCTCTATAGTGCCATGCCCCTGTCAGTGCTGGTAGGCTGCTATTGGGCTACCTCTCTATAGTGCCATGCCCCTATTAGTGCTGGTAGGCTGGTATTGGGCTACCCCTCTATAGTGCCGTGTCCCTGTCAGCGCTGGTAGGCTGGTATTGGGCTACCCCTCTATAGTGCTGTTCCCCTGTCAGCGCTGGGAGGCTGGTTTTCTGTCTCACTTTAAGTGGCTGGAGTTATGTGAGGCTGATCCTACTGTTACGAATACTATTCCAAGCCTGGATTTCAATAATATTTAATATAAAAGTTCCTGTTAACAAGCTTGTGGGCTGCCCAGTGATATGTAGTACAGATGCCTTGCTGAGGTAAAATTTGATGTAGATCAGGGCAGTAATAATATAAGTGTGACTGGTAGAAGGTTTTTATTGGCAGTGTCTCCCTCAAATGTGGCTGCAGGTCTCACACTGCAGGTGCCTCCTCTATGTTCCACTATTACAGTACCTCAGACTTCTGCTCACACTCTGGCAGCCATTTTAGCATGTTCCCTGTATTCTCCTCCTGGGAGGGTTGCCAGCCCCTCTCCCTCACATATATATGTGACATCTGCGGGTGTTACCAGCGCTGGAGCCTGTCCCCTCACTCAGGCTATTACCTCAGGAACTGCTCTCCCTTTCCCCTCATCATATGTAGGGGAGCAAGCCGGTCTCTCACTCTCCAGTCAGTTACCTCACACCAACTGTCCTCCTGCTTGCCCCACAGCTGTATCTAGTGCCTTCTCAGTGCCCCACAGCTGTATCTAGTGCCTTCTCAGTGCCCCACAGCTGTATCTAGTGCCTTCTCAGTGCCCCACAGCTGTATCTAGTGCCTTCTCAGTGCCCCACAGCTGTATCTAGTGCCTTCTCAGTGCCCCATAGCTGTATCTAGTGCCTTCTCAGTGCCCCACAGCTGTATCTAGTGCCTTCTCAGTGCCCCACAGCTGTAGCTAGTGCCTTCTCAGTGCCCCACAGCTGTATCTAGTGCCTTCTCAGTGCCCCATAGCTGTATCTAGTGACTTCTCAGTGCCCCATAGCTGTATCTAGCGCCTTCTCAGTGCCCCATAGCTGTATGTAGTGACTTCTCAGTGCCCCACAGCTGTATCTAGTGCCTTCTCAGTGCCCCACAGCTGTATCTAGTGCCTTCTCAGTGCCCCACAGCTGTATCTAGTGCCTTCTCAGTGCCCCATAGCTGTATCTAGTGCCTTCTCAGTGCCCCACAGCTGTATCTAGTGCCTTCTCAGTGCCCCACATCTGTATCTAGTGCCTTCTCAGTGCCCCATAGCTGTATCTAGTGACTTCTCAGTGCCCCACAGCTGTATCTAGTGCCTTCTCAGTGCCCCATAGCTGTATCTAGTGACTTCTCAGTGCCCCACAGCTGTATCTAGTGCCTTCTCAGTGCCCCACAGCTGTATCTAGTGCCTTCTCAGTGCCCCATAGCTGTATCTAGTGCCTTCTCAGTGCCCCACAGCTGTATCTACTGCCTTCTCAGTGCCCCACAGCTGTATCTAGTGCCTTCTCAGTGCCCCACATCTGTATCTAGTGCCTTCTCAGTGCCCCACAGCTGTATCTAGTGACTTCTCAGTGCCCCACAGCTGTATCTAGTGCCTTCTCAGTGCCCCATAGCTGTATCTAGTGACTTCTCAGTGCCCCATAGCTGTATCTAGTGACTTCTCAGTGCCCCACAGCTGTATCTAGTGCCTTCTCAGTGCCCCACAGCTGTATCTAGTAACATCTCAGTGCCCCACAGCTGTATCTAGTGCCTTCTCAGTGCCCCACAGCTGTATCTAGTGCCTTCTCAGTGCCCCATAGCTGTATCTAGTGACTTCTCAGTGCCCCATAGCTGTATCTAGTGCCTTCTCAGTGCCCCACAGCTGTATCTAGTAACAACTCAGTGCCCCACAGCTGTATCTAGTGCCTTCTCAGTGCCCCACAGCTGTATCTAGTCCCTTCTCAGTGCTCCACAGCTGTATCTAGTGCCCCACAGCTGTATGTAGTGACTTCTCAGTGCCCCACAGCTGTATCTAGTGCCTTCTCAGTGCCCCACAGCTGTATCTAGTGCCTTCTCAGTGCCCCACATCTGTATCTAGTGCCTTCTCAGTGCCCCACAGCTGTATCTAGTGCCTTCTCAGTGCCCCACAGCTGTATCTAGTGCCTTCTCAGTGCCCCACAGCTGTATCTAGTGCCTTCTCAGTGCCCCACAGCTGTATCTAGTGCCTTCTCAGTGCCCCATAGCTGTATCTAGTGCCTTCTCAGTGCCCCACAGCTGTATCTAGTGCCTTCTCAGTGCCCCACAGCTGTAGCTAGTGCCTTCTCAGTGCCCCACAGCTGTATCTAGTGCCTTCTCAGTGCCCCATAGCTGTATCTAGTGACTTCTCAGTGCCCCATAGCTGTATCTAGCGCCTTCTCAGTGCCCCATAGCTGTATGTAGTGACTTCTCAGTGCCCCACAGCTGTATCTAGTGCCTTCTCAGTGCCCCACAGCTGTATCTAGTGCCTTCTCAGTGCCCCACAGCTGTATCTAGTGCCTTCTCAGTGCCCCATAGCTGTATCTAGTGCCTTCTCAGTGCCCCACAGCTGTATCTAGTGCCTTCTCAGTGCCCCACATCTGTATCTAGTGCCTTCTCAGTGCCCCATAGCTGTATCTAGTGACTTCTCAGTGCCCCACAGCTGTATCTAGTGCCTTCTCAGTGCCCCATAGCTGTATCTAGTGACTTCTCAGTGCCCCACAGCTGTATCTAGTGCCTTCTCAGTGCCCCACAGCTGTATCTAGTGCCTTCTCAGTGCCCCATAGCTGTATCTAGTGCCTTCTCAGTGCCCCACAGCTGTATCTACTGCCTTCTCAGTGCCCCACAGCTGTATCTAGTGCCTTCTCAGTGCCCCACATCTGTATCTAGTGCCTTCTCAGTGCCCCACAGCTGTATCTAGTGACTTCTCAGTGCCCCACAGCTGTATCTAGTGCCTTCTCAGTGCCCCATAGCTGTATCTAGTGACTTCTCAGTGCCCCATAGCTGTATCTAGTGACTTCTCAGTGCCCCACAGCTGTATCTAGTGCCTTCTCAGTGCCCCACAGCTGTATCTAGTAACATCTCAGTGCCCCACAGCTGTATCTAGTGCCTTCTCAGTGCCCCACAGCTGTATCTAGTGCCTTCTCAGTGCCCCATAGCTGTATCTAGTGACTTCTCAGTGCCCCATAGCTGTATCTAGTGCCTTCTCAGTGCCCCACAGCTGTATCTAGTAACAACTCAGTGCCCCACAGCTGTATCTAGTGCCTTCTCAGTGCCCCACAGCTGTATCTAGTCCCTTCTCAGTGCTCCACAGCTGTATCTAGTGCCCCACAGCTGTATGTAGTGACTTCTCAGTGCCCCACAGCTGTATCTAGTGCCTTCTCAGTGCCCCACAGCTGTATCTAGTGCCTTCTCAGTGCCCCACATCTGTATCTAGTGCCTTCTCAGTGCCCCACAGCTGTATCTAGTGCCTTCTCAGTGCCCCACAGCTGTATCTAGTGCCTTCTCAGTGCCCCATAGCTGTATCTAGTGCCTTCTCAGTGCCCCACAGCTGTATCTAGTGCCTTCTCAGTGCCCCACAGCTGTATCTAGTGCCTTCTCAGTGCCCCACATCTGTATCTAGTGCCTTCTCAGTGCCCCATAGCTGTATCTAGTGACTTCTCAGTGCCCCACAGCTGTATCTAGTGCCTTCTCAGTGCCCCATAGCTGTATCTAGTGACTTCTCAGTGCCCCATAGCTGTATCTAGTGACTTCTCAGTGCCCCACAGCTGTATCTAGTGCCTTCTCAGTGCCCCACAGCTGTATCTAGTGCCTTCTCAGTGCCCCATAGCTGTATCTAGTGCCTTCTCAGTGCCCCACAGCTGTATCTAGTGCCTTCTCAGTGCCCCATAGCTGTATCTAGTGACTTCTCAGTGCCCCACAGCTGTATCTAGTGCCTTCTCAGTGCCCCATAGCTGTATCTAGTGACTTCTCAGTGCCCCATAGCTGTATCTAGTGACTTCTCAGTGCCCCACAGCTGTATCTAGTGCCTTCTCAGTGCCCCACAGCTGTATCTAGTAACATCTCAGTGCCCCACAGCTGTATCTAGTGCCTTCTCAGTGCCCCACAGCTGTATCTAGTGCCTTCTCAGTGCCCCATAGCTGTATCTAGTGACTTCTCAGTGCCCCATAGCTGTATCTAGTGCCTTCTCAGTGCCCCACAGCTGTATCTAGTAACAACTCAGTGCCCCACAGCTGTATCTAGTGCCTTCTCAGTGCCCCACAGCTGTATCTAGTGCCCCACAGCTGTATCTAGTCCCTTCTCAGTGCTCCACAGCTGTATCTAGTGCCCCACAGCTGTATGTAGTGACTTCTCAGTGCCCCACAGCTGTATCTAGTGCCTTCTCAGTGCCCCACAGCTGTATCTAGTGCCTTCTCAGTGCCCCACATCTGTATCTAGTGCCTTCTCAGTGCCCCATAGCTGTATCTAGTGACTTCTCAGTGCCCCACAGCTGTATCTAGTGCCTTCTCAGTGCCCCATAGCTGTATCTAGTGACTTCTCAGTGCCCCATAGCTGTATCTAGTGACTTCTCAGTGCCCCACAGCTGTATCTAGTGCCTTCTCAGTGCCCCACAGCTGTATCTAGTGCCTTCTCAGTGCCCCATAGCTGTATCTAGTGCCTTCTCAGTGCCCCACAGCTGTATCTAGTGCCTTCTCAGTGCCCCACAGCTGTATCTAGTGCCTTCTCAGTGCCCCACAGCTGTATCTAGTGACTTCTCAGTGCCCCACAGCTGTATCTAGTGCCTTCTCAGTGCCCCATAGCTGTATCTAGTGACTTCTCAGTGCCCCATAGCTGTATCTAGTGACTTCTCAGTGCCCCACAGCTGTATCTAGTGCCTTCTCAGTGCCCCACAGCTGTATCTAGTAACATCTCAGTGCCCCACAGCTGTATCTAGTGCCTTCTCAGTGCCCCACAGCTGTATCTAGTGCCTTCTCAGTGCCCCATAGCTGTATCTAGTGACTTCTCAGTGCCCCATAGCTGTATCTAGTGCCTTCTCAGTGCCCCACAGCTGTATCTAGTAACAACTCAGTGCCCCACAGCTGTATCTAGTGCCTTCTCAGTGCCCCACAGCTGTATCTAGTGCCCCACAGCTGTATCTAGTCCCTTCTCAGTGCTCCACAGCTGTATCTAGTGCCCCACAGCTGTATGTAGTGACTTCTCAGTGCCCCACAGCTGTATCTAGTGCCTTCTCAGTGCCCCACAGCTGTATCTAGTGCCTTCTCAGTGCCCCACATCTGTATCTAGTGCCTTCTCAGTGCCCCATAGCTGTATCTAGTGACTTCTCAGTGCCCCACAGCTGTATCTAGTGCCTTCTCAGTGCCCCATAGCTGTATCTAGTGCCTTCTCAGTGCCCCATAGCTGTATCTAGTGACTTCTCAGTGCCCCACAGCTGTATCTAGTGCCTTCTCAGTGCCCCACAGCTGTATCTAGTAACATCTCAGTGCCCCACAGCTGTATCTAGTGCCTTCTCAGTGCCCCACAGCTGTATCTAGTGCCTTCTCAGTGCCCCATAGCTGTATCTAGTGACTTCTCAGTGCCCCATAGCTGTATCTAGTGCCTTCTCAGTGCCCCACAGCTGTATCTAGTAACATCTCAGTGCCCCACAGCTGTATCTAGTGCCTTCTCAGTGCCCCACAGCTGTATCTAGTCCCTTCTCAGTGCTCCACAGCTGTATCTAGTGCCCCACAGCTGTATGTAGTGACTTCTCAGTGCCCCACAGCTGTATCTAGTGCCTTCTCAGTGCCCCACAACTGTATCTAGTGCCTTCTCAGTGCCCCACAGCTGTATCTATCGTCTTCTCAGTGCCCCACAGCTGTATCTAGCGCCTTCTCAGTGCCCCACAGCTATATCTAGTGACTTCTCAGTGCCCCACAGCTGTAAGTAGTGCCTTCTCAGTGCCCCACAGCTGTATCTAGTGACTTCTCAGTGCCCCACAGCTGTAGCTAGTGCCTTCTCAGTGCCCCACAGCTGTATCTAGTGCCTTCTCAGTGCCCCATAGCTGTATCTAGTGACTTCTCAGTGCCCCATAGCTGTATCTAGTGCCTTCTCAGTGCCCCATAGCTGTATCTAGTGACTTCTCAGTGCCCCACAGCTGTATCTAGTGCCTTCTCAGTGCCCCACAACTGTATCTAGTGCCTTCTCAGTGCCCCACAGCTGTAGCTATCGTCTTCTCAGTGCCCCACAGCTGTATCTAGCGCCTTCTCAGTGCCCCACAGCTGTATCTAGTGACTTCTCAGTGCCCCACAGCTGTATCTAGTGCCTTCTCAGTGCTCCACAGCTGTATCTAGTGTCTTCTCAGTGCCCCACAGCTGTATCTAGTGACTTCTCAGTGCTCCACAGCTGTATCTAGTGCCCCACAGCTGTATCTAGTGCCTTCTCAGTACCCCACAGCTGTATCTAGTGCCTTCTCAGTGCCCCACAGCTGTATCTAGTGCCTTCTCAGTGCCCCACAGCTGTATCTAGTGCCTTCTCAGTGCCCCACAGCTGTATCTAGTGCCTTCTCAGTGCCCCACAGCTGTATCTAGTGCCTTCTCAGTGCCCCATAGCTGTATCTAGTGACTTCTCAGTGCCCCACAGCTGTATCTAGTGTCTTCTCAGTGCCCCACAGCTGTATCTAGTGACTTCTCAGTGCTCCACAGCTGTATCTAGTGCCCCACAGCTGTATCTAGTGACTTCTCAGTGCCCCACAGCTGTATCTAGTGCCTTCTGCAGTGCCCCACAGCTGTATCTAGTGCCTTCTCAGTGCCCCACAGCTGTATCTAATGCCTTCTCAGTGCCCCATAGCTGTATCTAGTGACTTCTCAGTGCCCCATAGCTGTATCTAGCACCTTCTCAGTGCCCCATAGCTGTATCTAGTGACTTCTCAGTGCCCCACAGCTGTACCTAGTGCCTTCTCAGTGCCCCACAACTGTATCTAGTGCCTTCTCAGTGCCCCACAGCTGTATCTATCGTCTTCTCAGTGCCCCACAGCTGTATCTAGTGACTTCTCAGTGCCCCACAGCTGTATCTAGTGACTTCTCAGTGCCCCACAGCTGTAAGTAGTGCCTTCTCAGTGCCCCACAGCTGTATCTAGTGCCTTCTCAGTGCTCCACAGCTGTATCTAGTGTCTTCTCAGTGCCCCACAGCTGTATCTAGTGACTTCTCAGTGCTCCACAGCTGTATCTAGTGCCCCACAGCTGTATCTAGTGCCTTCTCAGTACCCCACAGCTGTATCTAGTGCCTTCTCAGTACCCCACAGCTGTATCTAGTGCCTTCTCAGTGCCCCACAGCTGTATCTAGTGCCTTCTCAGTGCCCCATAGCTGTATCTAGTGACTTCTCAGTGCCCCACAGCTGTATCTAGTGCCTTCTCAGTGCCCCACAGCTGTATCTATCGTCTTCTCAGTGCCCCACAGCTGTATCTAGCGCCTTCTCAGTGCCCCACAGCTGTATCTAGTGCCTTCTCAGTGCCCCACAGCTGTATCTAGTGCCTTCTCAGTGCTCCACAGCTGTATCTAGTACCCCACAGCTGTATCTAGTGCCTTCTCAGTGCCCCACAGCTGTATCTAGTGCCTTCTCAGTGCCCCACAGCTGTATCTAGTGCCTTCTCAGTTGCCATGAAAACCTCCCTTCAAATCAACCAATACTGGTAGCATTTACATTAACCCCTTCATTCCTGACATAAGTACAAATGACAATGGGGGTTACATTTTCCCTACACAAATATATCCATAGATCCGAAAAAGGGGGTTAAAAAGACATGCCCCTGATAGTGTAGTAAATTAAATAAAGTGATAATTGGTGCTCAAAATTAATGTGTGTACAGAAGAAAAGAACTTTGAAGCTTATCTGGTTTCCAATGGTATAACTCATATAAGGAGGAGTATATGGGATGTCATCTACTGGAACACCTTGAAAGAGGCTCAAGCAAGCCAGGGAAAGAAAGGGTGATATGGTGTAAGTTTGTTTTTACAGAAATAGCAAGACAGGACTACAATTAGCTGCGTACCAAGTATCGTTGTATATCAAGCATGTAGTATGTATAACCAAGACATCTCCCAGTATTCCTTTCTCCTCAGTATTCCTTGGAGGAGTATGCAATACGCATAAGCTTTGGAATAGATACAAGATTGGTCCCCTATCAGTACTTTTTATCAGATATTTTATTTGGATACATTACCATGGGAAAACAATTTGTAGGGAAACACATAAAAAGAAAAAATTAATGCTTATCTTTCAAGATGGTACCCAGTCCTCTTAGGTATAAGTGTCCAATGTCTAGAGAGCCTGGGTCAGGTTGCCTCAACGCGTTTCGTCCAGTATGGACTTCTTCAGGAGTGGTATTATGACTGGGCAGTGCCTACTATTTATATCCAGAACAGCGATGAATAATCTCTGCAGAATTTCACCAAAACGGGGCCTCTAACTATTTTTTAGCGCTGGCTACAGGGCTGATTTATTGGAGGGGGTTTGTAGCCCATACATCGGCGGCTAGTTTACTAGTCTAGCCGCATGTATGTGGATTAAAACAGCCCAAGCGGTAGATGAGAACCGCTGTTTATGTATGGCGGCGGCCATCTTGTTGGTTTGGAAAAACTTATACCAACATGGCGGCGGCCATTTTGTTGGTTTGCTATTATCCACTAAGTGGATGTAGCGGTGGCCACCTTATTGGTTGTCTGTGAAACAAACATTGGGACAGTTTTTTTAAAAATGATAGCGGCCATATTGTGAGATAATACATTTCTACAATACTTAACCAATACATTTTAACAATGATTAAAACAATAAATATAAGGAATGTGTAGAGAATGGTTCAGCATAGTGCACTATGGGCCTGATTCAGACCCGGTCGCAAGTGCTGTGCGCTTGCAACCGGGTCGATGGTGGGCCAGTGTGCATGCGCACGATGGAGCCGGCTCCGTCGTGCGCATGCGCGAGACCCGGATAGCGACGTAAATCCATCACTCCAGGTCTCGTACCAAAGGGGGCGTGCTGTCGATATTGAGTGGGGCCGGCCCCACTGACATCACAAGTGATGTCAGTGGGAGAGATTTCGGCTCTGTTAGAGCCGAAATCTCTCTGGGGCTTGCGGCAACGAGACCCTACCACAAGGGTCTCGTTGCAAGCCTGATGTCAAGACCATCGCGACCATCTTCCTGGCCGCTCGCTATAGCTGTGGGTGGTCACCCACAGCTATGCGAGCGGCCAGGAGGCCGTTCTAAAAAAAAATAGCCCGGCCCTGATTCAGAGCGAGCGCTCTGTCAGAGCGTCCGGCTCTGAATCAGGGCCTATGTACCCAAATTACAATGTAATAAGTTAGCACATAAGTTTAACAATGTAGATAAGCTAATGAGACTGCAACAAGAGAAATATATGAATTACTAAAATACGAATAAGAAATAAAATAATAATATATATATTAAAAAGGGATTCTAAAAATTACTAGAAATAAGACCAAAAAAATCTAAAAACAGTCATTTGTAATATTGTCACATATCGGAATTAGCATAAATTACCAGCGGTGCAGATGCATGTATTAAAGGAACAGTGCTATTTCATAGCTATCATTCATGCCATAAGGTACTAAAGTATTTAGTTCAAAAATCCAATACATTTCCCGTTGTGAAAGTCTATTCGCCAGATCTCCACCTCTTGCGCCCAGCTTCACATGTTCAATGCCTTTGAACGTCAGGAGTTCTGGATTTGAGTCATGAGTTGTTCACTTTAATATCCATAGATCCTTTTATACACAAGCCACCCTAAGATAAATTACTATATACTGTATATAATATAAATATATTACATAAAATGCAGGTAACCACCACTCAGATGAAAGGGGAGTTACAGAAGGAAAGTGGGTTTAGAGATAACTATCTACTGTAACCCTTTGATAAATAGCCCAAAGCAGTGAAAAGATCATTTTCGTCAGAAAATTGGCTTTTCATTGCTCCATGAATAGCGCCATTTCAGATGTAACTATTTTATCTTATCTGAAGTAAATTTATAAATAGGGTATGTTTACAAAGCAGCAGCTTGTGAGTCTGACCTCAAAATTTAAAGCACCACTAACAAGTGCAAAACACTCTGGGTTTGGCACTTCGTAAATATACTCTATGGCCAAGGGCGTGCTATAGTGGGTGCATAGGGTTCCATTGCTATAGGGCCCAGAGGCCCCAGACCCTAGTCATATATGTTAGAGAAGAGTGCGCTCCGGGACGGGGCTGCCAGGTCAGTGCAGCAGGGAGAGTGGGGGCGGCTTAAGCGGGCGGAGCGGGGGCGTAACGGTGTCATTGTGGCCCCACTCCCGCTTTATAATGCCGATATTAACAGCACTGTAAAGCAGGGGGCAAAGCTATGACGCTATTCAGCACGAATCATGTCATCGCCCCCAGCCCCCCCCCCCAAACCGCCCACTTTCATGTCCGGGGGTTGCGGTGGGCCGTTGGCCATTGCGGGGGACTTGCCTACTCTTGCGGGGTGCCAGGGGCAGCACCCGATTTTCGGCAGGCTCCCGGCAGTCCTGGGAGATTAGGCAAGTATGAGGAGAAGTCTGTCTGTTACAGAAACCTTTGTATGGTGTATGGTGTAAAGCAGAGTGGTTGTTGTTGGTACATTAAGCTAGATGCTGTACTATTAGCAATGGACTATGGGCCTGATTCAGCAAGGATCGCCGATGACATCGCGGCTGCAATCGCGCACGCAGTTCTGCTGCGAAAGTATGCCAATATGTGCAATCGCAAAGCACTCTCACTGACAACATGAAGACGCCCACTTCGCCTCTCGTACATCCGTAATACCTTGCGGTCCGGCCAAAACATCAGTAACATCGAAGTACATCGGAGCCACTCACACATTTAAGGCAGGTCTACCCCTACCACTAAATTGCTAACTTTCCTGCAAGCAGTGAGAGCTCATGCTGTGTATGCCATCACAGGGGCTAATTTATGCACGCCCCTGCAACAGTGTTCAAATGCACTGGCACGCCTGTGTTTCTCCGACCACCCCCAAACGGTATTTCCTGTCAATCACTCTGCGATGGGTCTGCGTACTCAGGGCTCGATTCACACCTGCTCGCTAGATACGTTCGAATGCAGCCAAAGTATGCAAATCCTGCGATCGCACAGCAAGGCATAAGCACGCCCACTATGTCTTGGCGTGCGATCGAGGTGTGTATTTAGACGCCCACTTATGCACATCATCTCCAGGAAGTGTATGCAACCATCGGTAATATCAAGTACCATCGGAAGCGAACGCAGCACTTGTGGTTGACCATGCCCTACCGCAAGCACTGTGAATGCTTCAGTGTTCAACCAAGTGATGTGTACTATGACGCTCCGTAATAATTATGTACGCCTCTGATACGGTGTTGAGACGCTCAGACACACCAGCGTTTGCACCACCACTCCCTCGTTTCCTTTGACCAACCTGTTACCACCCACAAATGGTTTGTCCTGTTACTCAGTTTAGCAAGCAGTCTATGCTTAAGGGGCAATCGCTTCGCGATCGCATGGACTGGTTCGCGCACTGCGATGCATGCGCACATTGCTAACATCGGCTGGCTGCGTGCGAACGTATCCTAGCGAACGGGTCTGAATCGGGCCCTCACTGCGATCACATTCCCGATCGCAGTGAGGCATTCGCGCATGCGCACTGCAAAGCATACGCATGTGCACTACACAACAATCGACCGTCTGCGTATGCTTTCGCAGTTGCGATCCTTGGTGAATCAGGCCCTTTGTACATTCAAAGACTGATCACTGTCTCTGCCACAAACAAATAGAGCAAAAGTTGTTCACTGTTGTTGTGTATGTGATGAATTGTTATTAGCGGGCCAGAAGAAGCACATACTGTAAAAAATGTCAGCAGGCAGAGCAAGCTAAAAGACCTAGGGCAGCATTTTTCAACCACTGTGCCGTGGCACACTACAATGCCGCGAGCAATTGTCTTTGCCGCCGCGGTCAGCTCAGTGCACTTGTACTGTAGTGTGTTTTATTCCTGAGGAGGCCAATGTAGTGTGTTTTATTCCTGTGGAGGCCAATGTAGTGTGTTTTATTCCTGTGGAGGTCAACATTTGTGTATATTTTTATGTGGGAGCCTATGTTTGTGTTTTTTCATTGGTCATGCACACCGCATAGCGGGATGGTGTGCCTTGGTAATTTTAAAATCTTGTGCAGTGTGCCTCGAGGTGAAAAGGTTGAAAATCACTGACCTAGGGCCTGTACATCACCTGTTAGGCTTGAGGATCTTATACAACCTGGAAACTTGAAACAGCATTATTGATCAATAGACATACAGATGTGTCCACATTCATCTTACCTCTGTGTGCTATACGTCACATTAAACATAACGCATGAGTGCCGTTTAACTCGGTAGCGCTGTGCGACATTTTACCTTCAAATGCATCCTTTTCACAAAGTGATGTGAATAGGACGCACGCATAGCTTCTGCTGACTAAAATGATATACAGCATGTCTATATTTTGTGTGCAACTGCGGATCTATCTGCATACAAATTGCTAAGTTACAGTGACACAGCTGCTGACACTGTAAGATAGCATTTTGCATTCAGATACACCCGCAGTCACACACAGAATATAGGCATGCCTCATATAATCAGCAGAAGCTGCTTGTGCATCGCTTTGCGAATAAGACACATTTGAAGGTAAAAAGTTGCACGAAAAGACACTCTGTACTACCAAGTCACACCACCAGGGACGGATTGGGCCGTCAGGACGCCGGGCCGTTTCCCGCTGGGCCGGTCCCTTGTTTGTCAGCTACCCTTTACTCACCCCTGCACTGCTACCGCTGGCCAGTGAATATATATATATATATATATATATATACACATACACACGGCACCCCTCCACAGACCCCACCCCCTCAACAGACCAGCCCCCATTAGGGCTTCTACCGGAAATTTACTGGGCTGGTTTTCAATCCGCCCCTGCACACCACTGCATGGCGCGACTAGAAGGAAGTAAGATGTCTGTGGACATATCTGTACATTGATGCAATACTTACAAAGTATAAAATGTCTGATGCAAAGCCAGTGAATTCTCCCATTGACAAAAGCACTAAACTAACTGAAGCTATGACACCAACAAGGTAGAGATAAAGGACTTACTTAAAGATGTTCCTTACTCAGCCACAGAGATAACATATGCTATGTGTCGGATGAGACAATTTGCTATTAACCCTGGGAAATAACATTGGACTCAAGTTAAAAGAATCCTTAAATACCTATTCAATTCTTTGAAATTAGAATTTTCCAAGTCGGGGGATTCTAAATTAAAATCTTTCTGTTTATGCTGGCAGGTGCAGCCGTCAGCTGGCTAACTAAGAAACAACCCACTGTAGCCCTATCCACCACTGAGGCGGAATACATGACACTTAAAAAAACAGCCAAGGAAGCACTATACCTTAAAGAGACTGTTTTAAATTGAGTTTAGTCAGGATGAGACTATAAACGTGGAGTGTGACCACAAAGGTGCAATTGACTTGACCTACACCACTAAGCATCATGGACGTTCAGGCACATTTCTATTAGACGACACTTAATTTGTGCATTAGTCTATTAGTGTAACCTTTGTAGCAAGTGAAGATAATTCTGATGATATGCTGAAAAATAGATTGATATTTCAATGCTAACTATATTCTTTAGAAAATGTGGACTGGAATATAATTGACATGTTGATAGGTTTCATTGCTTGTTTTATTTAATGCATATCCCCTAGTTTCCGGTTACAGGAGAACTTTACAAAAGTTAATTTGAGTAAGGTAAAATATGTTTTATGTGACTAGATACACCCTTGAGCGAGGGGGTGTTGGACAGAAGTGCGCACCTACGCTGTCTCCTATCTCCTTATAGTGAGCCAGGCAACAACTTTTCCAAGATGGCTGCAGGGTGTATTACTGCACATGTGCGGCCACGCCATCTTTACCATGTTGGTGCCTATTGTTGACTTCCTAAATTCTATACCAATAGGACATAACAACAATATAGTTTGTTACCAAGTTACGTAATTGGCTGCTAAGCAAATGGGTCCCACCTTGAAAAGGCTGTCTCTGTCTCTAGGTGGCGGTCTCTATATTTGCCTTTTAATAAAGCTCTACACTGATATGATCATTCTCCACCCTCCCGTTTCACCCTCACAGCCACAGCCGAGCTAATCAGTGAGCCCATCTGACCCAGAAATTGACAGTATGCTGAAATTAAGAAGATCTCCAATCAAAGTAGAATTTCCTGCATTAGGAGGTGCTGTGGCTCCCTTAGGTAGAAGCTGGGTGGTCCCCGACCCCTCCTCCTTTATATTTACACTCACTGTAAACTGCAATCTTCTAATCCCTGAGTGCCCTGCAGACTTGGGGCTGTCAAGTAAAATTCAAAAGCTGCCAACAAGGATGAGCACTTGAAGCGTCACCATCAGCAAATAATGTGAAATATTAAAGTAAAAATGAACCAGGGCACTTCTATGGTTCATAAAATGACCAACTGCTGTCATACTTGCTTACCGTCCCGACTTAGCCAGGAGCTTCCCGAAAATCGGGTGCCACTCCCGGCCACCCATAAAGGCAGGCAAGCCTCCTGGTGGCTGCCGACCCCGCTGAATGCCGTCATTTAGGCCCCGCCCTCTGCTTCACAATGCTGGTAAACTCTGCATTGTGTTGCGGGTGCAGGGCCAAAATGATGCGATTGCGTGGCCATGCCCCTGCTCTGCCCACAAATGCCCAGTAAGCTGTCCGGCCACGCCTCCCTGCTTTGCCAATCTGGCTGCTACCTCCCGGAAGGTGCAGCCAGAATATCAGCAAGCCTGCGCTATGAAGAGAGGTGTCTCCTAGAAACAATACAGTGCAGGCACCTTCAATATCTTGCCTACAATGTCCCTGTCTTTTTACTCATGCCATTGTTGAGCCATTTCACAATGTTGTTAGACAGTTCTGTGTGCCAACGACCAAGTGACTCTGGTTTAGGAAAGAATGGCGTGATATGTCAGATCTATTTATAAAATACAAACACATGAAAATGACTGAGATTTACCAGCTTCTGTCATCATATCAAATGAATTAAGTTGTATTTAATCCATTATTATTTTGTTCTCTAGTTTACCTTATATGCTACAAGTTACGGAGGTGAAGTTTAAAAGCAAAGCAGAATAAATTAGAAGACAAACATGTTGAAAACGTTTCAAGAAATAGGTCCTTCATTTGTTTTGAAAAGATCAAACACTTCAATGCAGTTTTGATTTCCCAGCAGCAGTTGTGTTTTGGAAGAATGAAATGTGCAGACTAAACCTGTAATTTCCTTCAGTATGCAAATAAGAAATCACTGATGTCTAAGATATTATTCAAGATTCTTTTCATTTATTCTTCAGTTACTAAGTTTCTCTATATAACTATAGATTGCAAGTGATCATTACTTCCGCAGGGCCAGTACTGATACTGTATATCAGAGAATATATTTTATTTATCTTCTGTTAAATATAAAATATGTATTTGTTATTACAATGTTACCTTGCTTGTATGATGAGTATCGATCACCATAATTCAGTTTATTATTATGCTGAATTACAAAAATAATGACATAGGCCCTCATTCAGAGCCATTCGCTAGCGGCAGTACGCTCGTTCCGAGCGATGTTCGCACATCTGCGCATGCGTACGGTTTTTAGCATGCATGCGCGAACCAGTCAGTGCGGCCGAAAATCGTTGGTACGCAATATAGCGAGGGCCTGCTATTTTGAGTGACAGAATGAGGCGTATGTGGGTGGTAACAGGGGAAGGTGCTTGAAAACGGGGAGTGGAGATCCGAACGCAGGCGTGCTTAAAGGTCAAAATGGGCGTTTTAAGGGAGTGCATAATTAATACAGCAGCGTCATTGACCACGTCACTTGGTTTTTTTTAACTCAGAACTGCTCGCAAAATAGCGGTTGAAAACACCAACCACAGAATAGCGAGCAGTTCATACGCTGTACGATGTACTCGATTAATCTAATAAATAGCGGACATGACGTATGGTGCGTGCGGCCAGGGGGCGTTTTTATCAAATAAACGAGCGTATGTTTTGCTCGCTTGTTCAGACTTAGAGGTGGGAACAGACTGCAATTTGCGAACGGATCATTTGAATAGCCACCCCTTGTTTTTGAACGAACGACCACAAATAGCGAACGGCTCTGAATCAGGCCCATAATCCACTTTGGACAGATTTTTAAAAGATTAATTTTACCCTGATGAAAAATTCCCTGTAGACTAGTGTCCATAGGCGTGCACAGAAGCCGGCACATGGGGTCGTGGACTATCCCACCCCCCCTCCTTCTAGGACATACACTACTCACCTGAACTCACCTGGCCGCCCAGGTGAGTAGTGGGAGAGGGACGGGGTAGTCTATGACCTGGCGGTGGGGTAATTGCTAAAGTGGCACCCCCTGTGCTGGCTTATGCACACGCCTATGCTAACATTTTGATGCTTAGATTGAAAAATGTTGTTGTACTTTAACAAGTTTTAACTGTAATCATGTCAGGGCATTTCATATAATTATACCCCCTGGGACAGGGCAGGCACAGGTGACCCCTGATTACATCAGTAGGAATTGGGGGTAGGGCTGTTTTTTTTTAAATTGATAGTTAGTTCACCTATCAGGTTGCTTAGGGCTTTAGGAGGAGGAGTGGCAAGAACCTATTTTCCAGCAAAACCTACCTTTTTTGCTTTGTTCATTTTATCTAAGGTTTAACAAATGGAGGAATTAAGGCCTTAACCAATTTAATGCACTTACCACCATCCCCATAGACTTTTATTGGAGTAATTCTCAAATCCAGTCCTCAAGTAACCCAACAGGTAATGTTTTCTGGATTTCCTTGATCATGCATAAGTGAGTTGATGTATTTTGCAAGGTTAGTAATAATCCCACTTTTTTCCACAGACAGAAATCCTGAAAGCATGAACTGTTGGGGGTACTTGAGAACTGGAGTTGAACTACTACTCTACGGGAAGGCAGAAATAGACAATTTATCTACCCCTGAGATGGCTATACCCACACCCATGTTGTGATTTTTCAACCGACAGAACTTTCTGATTCCAACTCATTCCGGGTGAGAAGGATAGGTTAGATCCACATGACTATACTTTTTGCATGCCACAATCCGGGGATTGCTATGATTATTTTTTTTATATACTATTTTTATAATATTGTCTTCATTTTTTTGGATTGTTTTAATGGAATTAAATACCTTTTATGATCATTTCACCTTTTTGGAATTTATGTTCCATTACCCATATCTTGTGAGGATATTGCAGTTTTTCTTTTTTTTTTTTTAAACATTGGGATCTATGGGCTGCTCAGTTAAAACATATGAAGTTCTCAAGGTTGGAATTGTGTCGTTGGGATATATAAAGAAACCTTTTGGGGAATGTTTATACCTGTACCCAGGTGAGTTCATTTCCCTAAGGGGGATACATGTGTATATTATCTGCATGTCGCACACACTAAGGAAGAATGAAAAAAGCAAAGATACCTTGTGATGAATGCATCTCACCTGAATTAGATGAGTTTACCACAGGTCTCTTGGTCCTTGTTTACAATATTTACATATATACGTTGGATTAATCCACAGACTATGGGCCTGATTCAGACCCACTCGCGAGCGGCTGTCCGCTCGCAAGTGGGTCGATGTTCTGCACTGAGCATGCGCACGACGGAGGGAGCTCCGTCGAGCGCATGCGCCAGACGCGACAAGCGAAGGACTTTCCTTCGCTCGTTGTGTCTGATCAAAGGGGGCGTGCTGTCGATGTTGATTGACAGCACGCCCCCTATGGTGGGCGTGCCGGGGGCGTGCCTCCCTGATGGGGGCGTTCCTAAGGAAACGCCTACCGTCAGAAGCCGGCCCACTGACATCACTAGTGATGTCAGTGGGAGTGCTTTTGGCTCTGATAGAGCCAAAATCACTCCAGGCCTTGCGGTTGAAAACCTCAACCGCAGGCTCTGGCTCACAGTTTCGATGGTCGCGATGGTCAAGACCATCGCAGCCATCAAACTGCACACTCGTATAGGCTGTGGGTGGTGACCCACAGCTATACGAGCGTCGAGGAGGACGCTCCATAGTTATGGAGGACGGCCCTCATTCAGAGCGTGCGCTCTGCTCAGAGTGTACGGCTCTGAATGAGGGCCTATGTTCTTTCTCTTTTCTCTGAGAGGGATGTATATTGCTATATCTGGGATATAGCGAAGACTACCCTAATACATACTAGGACAGTGCCCACTGGACCACTCATTTTTTCTTCTATATATATCACAGGGCGATGCTCCTGAGTGTGGACTGGACTGCAGTCCCGGAGCGCAGGTTGTTTGGATATTTGCTTTTTATTATACCCACAGTGGCGTCACAAAGGGGGCGCGGGCCGCACCCGGGTGTCCCTCGCCGGGGGCTGACACCAAGGTGCAGACTCCCCCCCACATGACAGGATTCGGCTCCCGACATTGTGAGGGAGCCAGCACTGCACACAAGGCAGTCCACACCTCCTCCTCAGTAAGAAAATGGGACAAGGGGGTTTGGGTTGCATGGTCACACCCCTTTCCTGTGAGGCCACGCCCCTCCCATGAGGCCACGTCCCTTTTTGGCTGCAAAGCCGCACGTACAGCATCCCTCCCCGCACCGAGTGACACCGTGGGGAGGGACGCCACTGTATACCCACAATGGGTTCTAGAGACTTTGCTGGATTCCCACACAGTTATATAACAATGCACATGAACAGATGTCAGTCATGCATTTCATGTTAGACATTCACCTACAGCATTAGGCTGCAAACAAAGGAGAAGAGGGGTTCCACAGAGCAGGGAGAAACTTGGGAGAATTGATGAACACCAGTGGTATCCACCAGGGGCAGAACTATGGGAACCAATGTAGGCGCCTGCCGCCGGGCTCCAGCTCTGAAGGGGCACCTCCTCCATTGTCCACAACATATTCACCCCAATTAGGGGTGTAATTATATACTCGGAGTGCACCATCCCGGACGCCCAATACATGGCACTTCTTCTCGGCACCTGAGAAGCCACCATACACTAGTGGAGAGCTCCGTGTCAGACCATCAGCTGCTGCCTTCTTCTATCTATAGCCTGTCTGCATGCGAATTGCTACATTACTGTGTCAGCGGCTGTGACGAGGGGGGGGAGGCACCAAATTATAACTTGCCTCCTGGCGTCTGGGATGAACTTACTCCACAATGTATCACTGCGAGAAGCAGCCATACAAATGGTGGAGTACTGCCAGTTGTGGCCTAAACTGGTGAATAGAACTCTTTTTTTCATTTTTGTTACATTATTAATAATATATTAATTGTAAACAATCTTATAATAATTATGCATGACCAAACAGTGTTCTTACAAAGCATAATATTATAGTATAAATTCCCCCCACCAAATATTTACTCTTACAGCGGAACTAGAAGAACATTTTCCTAATTTGCTCCCTCCCCTAGCTGGAGACAGCTCCATGCACCCAATTTCTCTAAGGCTCCTCCTTTTAGCTAACTAAAACTAGGGAGGAAGTGTGTGGGGGACTAATCATAAGCTACGTGTTATGGTCCTCCCAATGTTGTTGACAAGTTAACTTGCCGTTTGCTGGCAGAACCATAGGAACATCGTCAGCCTCTGACATTATGGGGAGGGATCATCTTGCCAAAATATATTTCTAGATGCATTGGTTCATGCAAGGGGGGTTTCTGAGGATCCAGAAACCCCTGATTAGTGCCGACCGGAAGATACTCGAACTAGAGTGCAAAGCAGAGGATGGCTCTTAGGGGGGGATGTATCAAACCTTGAAGAGACATAAAATAAACAGAGATAAAGTACCAACCAATCAGCATCATACAGGCTGTGGGCCTGATTCAGACCCGCTCGCAAGCGGGTCGATGGTGGCCCAGTGCGCACTGCGCGTGCGCGAGCCCCGGAGCGAGCGCAAAAACCACGCTCCGTGGCTCACTACAAAAGGGGCGGCTGTCGATGTTGATCAACAGCTCACCCCATTTTGTAGGTGTGGCAGGCATTTTGTAGGTGTGTCCCATGTGAACGCCTGCCGTTTGTGTGCAGCCCCACTGACATCACCAGTGATGTCAGTGGGAGAGCTTCCAGCTCTATTAGAGCCAGAAGCTCTCTGGGGCTTGCGGCCATGAGACCCTACCACGAGGGTCTCGTCGCAAGCCCGATGGTCGCGTGGGTCTTGACCATCGCGACCATCATCCTGGCCGCTCACATAAGCTGTTGGTGCTAAGCCACAGCTATGCGAGCGGCCAAGAGGCCGCAACTAAAAAAACAAGCGCCCGCCCTGATTCAGAGCGAGCGCTCACTTTTTGCGAGCGCCTCTGAATCAGGCCCTGTGTTTTAAAATAACAGTTAGGAGCTGAATGGTTGGTACGTTATCACTCTCCAAGGTTTGATACGTCTCCATTTTTATGAGCCAGTCATGGACAGAGAGCTGCTGGCAATGCTGAGTACAGTACTACTGGGTGCAACTAGATGCCCCCATCTGCACTGTGCCTCCTCATTGGCCAGAAGTCGGATCTGCTGACCGCGAACTGACAGCTGAGGGATGACGTACAAATGACAAGAGCACTGAATACAGATAGAAAACCCAAGAGAGAGTGGGGGAGAGTCCTGATGGGGACTCCAGAGAACTCACTGTGGTCAGTAGGATCAGCAGAGAGCCTGGGATACACACAAATACACACACACCCACATATACACATACTAACTACTCTGATGGTGTGTATATCAAAAGTGAAAATAGAAGAACAGTGGGCCTGATTCAGACCAGCTCTCGAGCGCTATGCGCTCGCAAACGGGTCAATGGTGGCCCAGTGCGCATGCGCACGACAGAGCCGGCTCCGTCGTGCGCATGCACGAGACGCGGATAGCGACGGGCAAACCGTCGCTCCGGCTCTCGTACCAAAAGGGGCGTGCTGTCGATGTTGAGTGACAGCACGCCCCCTTTGGTAGGTGTGTCCCATGCGAACGCCTGCTGTTTGTGGGCAGCCCCACTGACATCACCAGTGGTGTCAGTGGGAGAGCTTTCGGCTCTGTTAGAGCCAGAAGCTCTCTGGGGCTTGCGGCCACGAGACCCTACCACAAGGGTCTCATCGCAAGCCCGATGGTCGCGATGGTCTTGACCATCGCGACCGTCGTCATGGCCGCTCGCTATAGCTGTGGGTGGTCACCCACAGCTATGCGAGCAGCCAGGAGGCCGTTCTGAAAAACCAGAGGGCCGGCCCTGAATCAGAGCGAGCGCTCTGTTAGAGCGTCTGGCTCTGAATCAGGCCCAGTGTCCATTATATATACTAGCAGTGTTTCTACAGTATTAATAAAATTATATAATTATCTATATTTTGATCCAAGCAAAAATGAAAGCCACTCCATTATGTTACAAAATTCTCCATTATTCTAACAATCAATCTTTTTGCCTGACACTGTATTTCCTAAATAACTTATCATTTTAATGTACAATAACAGAGTGGATGCATAAAAACCTACTGCCATAAGCAAACTTGCAAGATCAGAATTTCTGGACATATTGCTGTTCTAAATCATTCTGAAATGGAACACTGCTTAGAGGTAAGAAATTCATTTACAGCGCAGGAAAGAAAGAAAACAAGTAAAACAATCTAAAAGTATGCTCATAAACTAACCATTCCAGACCAGCGAGATGCACTACCGGGAAATTTGGTAAAAACACTGTTTCTGGGGTTTTACCGCATTTTCCGTACGCACTATTGTCCTGGCCGCCGGGCTCTGATGTGGTGAGTAACGCCTGCTTTTGCTGGCATTACCCTATAGAAGCCTAGCGTATCGAGCTGCTATGAGGGATCCGATCGGATCCCTCCCAGCATGCCCCGCGGCGGCCGCGTCTCTCTGCGCATATAGACTTCCGAGTCATAAATCCGGAAGTCCAGGGCGCAGCGGAGATCGCAAAGGACAGCTCTTATCGGAAGAGCTGTCCTTTGCTGTACTGATCGCATATATTAGTACATATGCGATCAGTACAAATGTGGTGACTGGCGGTAAGTTTAGCACTGCGTTAGTGCATCCTGCTCCAGATCATTTAATGCACTACTTCAGTTTATTTTCCATGGTGTTAATTCCCTTCCCTAGGCCACATTTACTGCCCGCTTACACCTCCCCCCACCATTGCGGAACTTTATGACCAGAAGCTCCAAAACATCTCATCCATATATAAAAATAATAAAACATACCATATTGTACTACCTGGGAACCCGGTGACTGTTCTGCCCAGTAACTTTCTGGGGGCTCTTAAGTTTCTCTCATGGGTCAAAACAGAACTGGTGGGGGGGCGGAGAAGAGGGAGGCAGGATTGTGAGTTTTAGAACCAATGATGAACTGTAATTTAAAGGTTTATTGTTCTGTGGATTCTATATCACAAAACGAGCAGGGCCAAACGGAATCTGAATGAATTACCACCGGACCTAAGCCCAGCGGATGAAATACTGACGTCGGAAGGCCGGCACATGAAGGTCCCAACTGAGGTGAGTAAGACCCCTAACCCTTCCCTTCCACCCCCTAACCCTCCCTTAGGGGCACTTAAGTGAAAACCCTAACCCCCTAGTGCCTAACCCTAACCTCCCCCCAGGGGTGCCTAAACCTAGCCCCCTTTCCCCTCACCCTAAACCTACAGGGGGGGTACCTGAACCTAACCTCCCCCCAGTGGTGCCTGACACTAACCCTCCCTTCCCCTAGCCTAACCCTAACCCTCCTGGGGTGTGCCTAACCCTAATTTTCCCCGGGAGTCCCTAAACCTAACCCTCCCCCCTTCGACTATCAGCTCCCGACGCCCGGCTTACATACGTTCGGTATGCCAGGCGTCGGGATTTCGGTGTGGGGCTTATGATAGGCATCGGTATTTAGATGCCTATCATTCGTCCCATGCCGGGATTTCACAGAGGGGAAGCTGGCGGTCGGCATTTCGATGCCGGCTTCCTGACTACATCCCGGGCCAAACGTCTAGCTTACAGATACTCCTGAATATCAGTGAATTCCCCAGAACTTCTGAGAGACTAGCCCACACTCCTAAAACCCAGCCACTTCCCCGGTGAAGTGGGCATGGCATGGCATGGCCCGACTCCCCAGCATTATGATTTTCTTTCCAGTTGTAAAGCACAACAGAATATGCTGATGCAATATAAATGTTAATAATAATGGGAATAATTATTTGCTATTAGTGAGCAGCAGCATGCAGGCTTGACCTTTAGCCATTAGTAAAATAAAATAAAAAATTAAATAAATAAATCAGCCTTTACTGAAAATAAGCAATAACAATATGCCTAGTTCTGTGGACACCATTGGGAACAGCATTTCTGTATTTCAAGGATGCTTATTTTCAGGGTCTATGATAATGCTGAGAATACAGCTGCACAAAACATATCTCCGTACTTCATGCAAGAAGAGTAATTGCTTTTTTCTATATTAGTGCTGCTCATTTCACTTTCGTGTCCTTATAAGACATGAATCTGTGCTAAACTGTTTACATCTATATTGCATGAGCATCGAGAGCCCACAGAACTGAATTAACTGGTAAAATATAATAAAATATATAAAGCAAAAAAACAATTACCATGCAGCAGGTCTTATTATGGGCAAATTTACTCACAGGAATTTTATAATTGCTGTTTAAAATAAATATATGTGTAAAACGGGGGAAATGTAACTAAATCAAAGACAGAAAATATTGGTAATAAAGTCTATTAGCATGAATGGGACGTTGTATCAAAATGTAATTTAGAAAATCATCTATTAATACGGCCATGGCTCCTTGCATTCAATAACCTAAAATATCCATTGTCAATCTTGTGCATATCTAGTGGGTCTTGTAATAAGCCAATGCATAAATTTGTTACCCATATTTTCAATGCAGCCAAACTCATACGTACCAACTTTTCAGTTGTCTTTTCTTGGAGTAGCCGGAGAGGACATGCTGCTCTCAGCTTTGGGAGGCGGGGCCAGGCGATAGCCGCCATTAGGCCCTGCCCTTTTACAGTAAAACCCCACGATTTGCGGGTCTGCAAGAAGAGGCGTGGCTAAATAACATGATTTGCATAATTTAACCCCGCCCCCTACCTACGGACCTACAAATTTCTTGGAAAAATCTCCCCATCCTGCCCACTTCACTAGGTGTGCGGGATGCGGGAGATCTGCTTACACTTCTAGGGCTGTGGGGGTTGCCCGAAAAATGGGGGGTCTCCCGCGACTCCCGGGAGTGTAGGCAAGTATGGCCAGGGCCGTTTCTAGAGCCGGGCGACCCGTGCAATCGCACGGGGCGCTCCACCCTATCAATGATCGCAAAATACGCGCCCAACGTCCAAGCACCGCCTCCCTACTCTCGTCATGGGTGGCACTGTCACATGACAGGAAGCCGCTCCTCCCGCTCGGCGCTCACAGCAGCCGCACTGACACTCCGGGCGCCGGCTAAGAGGGAGAGACCTCCGTCCTCCACTCCCCCCGGGTGTCATGTGGCAGGACTCCTGAAGGAGAGCCCGCTTCCCTGCCCTCTGCCTCCGCTCCGTATGCCGCTTGAGATTGTGTGTCCCGCCGCCTCACTGAGGTCTCAGCCCTCTGCTCTCACACAGTCACATGGTGGTAGCAGGGGCCCCGGCTGTCCGCTCCCATCTGCCGCAGTGCCGCACTGCGGAGTCCGGACTGGGACAAGCAGAGATGTCTGTGCATCATGTGTTGCAATGCAGCTTCACCAGGTAACTGAACCTACGCGAAGGGGGGAGGGGGTGCAGGCTGCAGCATGTGTGCGCGCAATATATCACTTGGGGGGGGGGTACAGGCTGTCTGCAGCATGTGTGTATGCAATATCATTTTGGGGGGGTGCAGGCTGTCTGCAGCATGTGTGTGCGCAATATCATTTGGGGGGGGGTGCAGGCTGCAGCATGTGTGTATAATATCTGCTGGGGGGGTGCAGGGTGTAGTATGTGTGTATAATATCTGCTGGGGGCAGGATGGAGCATGTGTGTAATAGTTAGGGGGGGCAGGATGGAGCATGTGTGTAATAGTTAGGGGGGGCAGGCTGCAGCATGTGTGCGCAATATCTGTATAGTCTGTGGGCACTGCATAAGAGGCATAAATACAGGGGGCACTGCATAAGGGGCACAAATACAGGGGACACTTCATATGGGGACAACTACAGGGGTCACTGCATAATTGGCACTTTTGCCTGAGAGCCAGTGGGAGGGAAGCCTTAAGCTGGCCACACACTAGACCAACTTACATCCAACCAGCCAACTTGTTGATTGGTTGGAATGAAAATCTGGTAAGGAATGAAAGCAAATGACAATCAGCAATTTGCTCCCAAACACCGGAAAATGAACAAAAACTGTTTGAACAAATTGTTTAGATCAAACATTTAACAAACTTGTCTGACCGACCATTTTCATCTGTTTTCTGG
Organism: Taudactylus pleione; assembly: GCA_031769625.1. Taxonomy (NCBI): domain Eukaryota; kingdom Metazoa; phylum Chordata; class Amphibia; order Anura; family Myobatrachidae; genus Taudactylus; species Taudactylus pleione. The sequence goes on along the minus strand of JAUIMM010000368.1, from coordinate 6,543,278 downwards.
CATTTAGGAGCAAATTGCTGATCATCAGTTACTCCCATACCTTACCAGATTTTCATTCCAACCAATCAACAAGTTGGCTGGTTGGATGTAAGTTGGTCTAGTGCAGTGTTGGCTAACCTTGACACTCTAGCTGTTGTGGAACTATATATCCCAGCATGCCCTGCCACAGTTTTAGCATGCCCTAATAGCAAAACTGTAGCAGTGCATGCTGGGTTATGTAGTTCCATAACAGCTGGAGTGTCAAGGTTAGCCAACACTGGTCTAGTGTGTGGCCAGCTTAAGACCTGTCGGGCTGGAATGGCAAGGAAGGGGGCTGGTATGAAGAGTGTGTATTATGTGAATCTTGTTTTTTCAATGTGTTTTATGTGGTTCTGGATTTAATAATGTGTTTGAGGTGGTTGTGATTTTAAAATGTAGTTTATGTGGTTCTGGCTTTTCCAATATATTTTATGTGGAAGTGGTTTGTTGCAGTGTAATCCTGCAGTGGCTTTTTCAGTGTATTTTATATGGACCTGGCTTATTTCAGTGTATTTTATGTGGATCTGGCTTTTATCTTCAATGTGCTGGGCTCGACCCCCAACCTGACTAAAAACGGGTGTGATACAAGGTCATACTTCTGCAAATGTCACACCAAAGGCATGCACACACAAGTGCGGCGTGGGCTTGTGACAGCTAGGCCACAACCCAATTTTTGAGCGTGCGCCGAAGGCGCGCGCATGCTGTCTATCTTTGATTTAACTGCATATATTTTTCAGCGCTTTGCCTCTGACAGGTTAGCCACCCCTGGGCTCAGTAGTCAAAGCGGCTGACATTCTGTGGTCTTTCGAGACCACACTCCCTTACTGTGATACCACACCCCCTTACAATGAGGCCACGCCCACTCCACAATATTACTGCTTCTTAAAGGAGGGGGGGGCGCATTTTGACTGCTCGCACTGGGAGCCTCAGACCCTAGAAACTGCCCTTAGTATGGCTAAACTTCTAATTGCCATGGACTAGAAATAATCATCCACAACTTCCATGCCGGCATTTTCTAATAACATTTGGTACATGACATTCATGGAGTATATTACCCAGCTTCTGCATGACAAGTTTAATATCTTCCATGGTATATGGGAACCCTGGTATGCATATCATCATACCTCTTTGCTTGGTGCCACTTGAACTCTTTACTATCCTACACAGCTACTTTATACAGTAAAACCCCATCAATGTCTCTACTTTTCTACACATATTGTTGTCTCCTCTTCCTCATTCCTTACCCCACCTTTCTTGTATTACAGATGTGTTCTCATACAACTAGCCTCAATATGCCACGCAGTGTGACTTGCCTGGGCATGAGTGAGCCGACAGGTCCCTTGTTACTCTGCTAATGTCGGGCTTTTTTTTTTGCTGAAAATGCTTCTAAGTCACAATGCGATATGACTAGGACGCACCAGCAGACTGTGCTGATTAATTTTATATGAGACACTTGTATATCTCTGTGCACCTGAGTCTGTATATGAAGCACAACGGAACTTGGAATGCTGTGGACACTACATTGTTGCACTTCATATACAGATTCAAAAACTCAGTCGCACACAGATATACAAGTGTTGAGTCCTAGCCGCATCGCGTCTTAGACGTATTTTCTGCAAAAAAAAGACGCCCGGCGCTAGCAGAGTCTTACGGGACCTGGCTTGCCGAGAGAGGCTTTTTAGAGTGACTGCAGCAAAGATATGTAAGGACACATCTGTATTTCAACATGAAAAAATAAAAACATATACCATGCATGTTTTGGATGACTCATTTTGCTCTTATTAGGAACATTTTATTTATTACTTATATGGGTATATTTACTAAAGTGCAGGTTTATAGAAATTGTGATGTTGCCCATAGCCACCAATCAGATTCTAGCTATTATCTTCTAGAAGGTGCTAGATAAATTTTAGTAGAATCTGATTGGATGCTATGGGCAACATCTCCACTTCTAAAAACTCGCACTTTAGTAAATACACCTCACAGTGTCTAACTACACATATAGTAAATAACCAGGTTACCTGTATGGTACAACCCACAACTTATCGGCTACATATCGGCGTTAATAAAGACGATATGTACTTAGAATTTCAATTAAAATCGCTAAGGACAGCTCTTCCAAAAAGAGTTGTCCTTTGCGATGATAGGATTTCCATGTTCATTACCCAGAAGTCCCTTGGGAGTACTTCTGCGCATGCATCACATGACACGCATGCCAAACGGGACACTGGGAGGGATCTGATTGGATCTCTCCCACGGCACATTGCGAAGAGCTTGGTATATATGGGGAATACAGATGTATTTTCTCTTTAGTACATCCCGCCCACAATAAATTGCCAAGTTTACACATACAGTAAATAACAGTTTATACACACTGTAAATAACAAACTTTATACACACACACACAAACACACTAAAATAATCAAGTTTACAAACACAGTATATAACAAACTTTACACACACAGTAAATAACCAGGTTTGAGCACACAGTAAATACCAGTTTACACATCCAGTAATTGTTTTCCTTGCTTCAATAATCAAATTATTGCCAGCAAAACCTTGCATATTCTGTACTGTTATTATTTAGTAACACATAGTGCAGCATGCAGTATTTATATAGATGATTTATGTGTCTCACTGACCTGGAATAAGTATAAAGAGAGAACATACACAGGAATGGAAGATGTTATTCCACTTGCATCTCTATTGAAAATCAGCAATCTAGTAAATATACCCCATACTGTTTTTACTTTACTATATTTGTTTTATTGTAACTTAGTGGTATGTTTTGCTTGATTTTTTTCTTCAAAAATAGAGAATTTTTTAAAATGCCATTCAAGCCTGGTTAACTGCAAATATGGCTAGCACCATAATAATAATAATAATAATAATAATAATAACATGAAGAAAAGTGACAATATATACCTACTAAGGGCTGAATTCAATTAGCCTTGAAATTAGTATTAGCCTTGATGCAGTGTCTGGGGCTAGTGAAGTATAGTGATAAGCCCACAGGCTGCACTTAACGCAAATTTCTGTTCACCTCCACATTCTACTGCGTGAGAAAAAGGGCTTGTAATTGAATAGCTCCAGGAGTAAAAGTCAGAGGCTGTAACCCTTTTCCTCATCCAGTAAGATATCGAGGCTAGTATAATCCAGCCCTAAGGGAGAGTACTGCAATAAATACACCAATATATCAATACTGTATACTTTACAAGAAACATGGATACAAAAAAGCAGCCACCCCATTTAAAACGAATATAAAAAGTAGAAAAATTATGCACTGTAAAAATCTACTGTATGTGTTGAATCCAATTAATAAATATATGCAGAATGCACCAAAGCAACTAACCCTATAATATTTCTAAATAAATTAAAATATAACAGACAATGAAAGCTACAGTATATGAAGTGCAAGACCTTCAGATGTAGCCAGCATCAAATTGCCTACAAATGATATCCAGGGCCGGATTGATGGCCACATGGGCCTGGAGCTGAAAATGACCAAGGGCCTATTATGAGAAGCAGAGGCGGCGTGACCAGTGCTGTGTGGGTGTGGCCAGTGCCATGTGGGCATCCAACCCCGATGCCGGTGGGCGTGTGGACTCTCTGCTCCAGTGTCTCCCTAAATATGTAAAAGAAAAAAAATCCTTCATTTTGTGAGGTAAAAAGAAATACAATTTTACTACTTATGATTTATGGCTGATGGTGTGGAGAGCAGATGGCCAGTCAACATCATGTTGTCATGACAATGGGCCTATTTTTATGTGGAGGCCTGGAGCTGTAGCTCCATCCACCCCATTGTTAATCTGGCCCTGATGATATCTGTTAATATTGCACATGCTGCTATTTTAAGGAAACATGCATTGCATCATGTCAAGTTAAGCTGCCCATCCACTAGGCAAATAAACCTAGCGATTGAGCGATAATGACCATTGTTATCGTTCAATCACTTGGAAATCGTCCGCAAATCGTGCAGTAAAATGTCCTAAATGACCAGCGATGCGCGATCCCGTCCTGTTTTGCCCGTCAATTAGTCGTTAGTGGACATCGTTATCGTTCCTTCGTTCATGCATCGGTGCACGTTTTCAAAGCCTGAACGACCAACATTAATAGATTTAAATAAATATTTCAGCCCACTTTTATTAACAACTGCTTTGAAAATCATTGATCTATGGTCTATGGTCTTTGGTCATTTTGTGCAATCGTTCACAAATCGTTCATGCACATGAACGATAACGATCTTCAGGAATTGATGAACGATCTTTTGATCTTTCATCTTTCAGGGACAAGTCTGCTAGTGGATAGGCAGCATTAGAGTCCTATAGCATAATATTAAAATAAAATTCCCGACAATACATTATTATGCCACCAGATGGCACTTTGTGAATATTGTACTACGCATGTCAGATGAATTAAAAGTACATACTGCAAGCTTACTGTGCTTCATAAATAACATTTCCGGTTCCCATTCCAACTTAAATTAATCAGTCAGCAGCATCTGTGATCTGAAGAGAGGTAAATGTCACTCACTCATTAATTTAAGTATTTAAAGATTTTTTTCAAATACTGTATACTGCTTATTATGCTTCATATAACTCCTGACAGTAAGGGAAACATGGGCTGGCCTTACTTAAAGTAATACATTATTTAATTTTATTAAACAGTTTGGTTTAAGTGTGCATCATGTCTATCATGCTTGCAAAAAATATCACTGAGCAACAGCTGTTACGTCAGCAGAAACCTCCCAAAGCTAGTCATGTGGGGTCGTAAGCAGTCTTGGAATACTTCCCTATGTCCTGTCAGTGCAGAACATGTTTTCTGCAGATTCCATGGTTGAGTGAGGTTTTTCTCAAAATAATACCCCTCACAGTTTTTATTTGTCTGGTGAAGAAATTGGAGATAAGAGCCAAAGGCTCAAAATGTAATTACCCACAATTTGCGGGCATCGGCATTTCCACTTTTACAAAAATCAAGTAGAAACTCTGTTAAGCCCCAAATGTTCTCACTTTTCTCATCATTCACGGGAAACTATAACAACAGACAAGGTTATGGAACAAATAATAAACTATAATAATAAAGATCTCTAATTACATCTAAAAGGGCTACACCACAGATTCTCAACCTGTTCTTCAGGACCCCAAACAGTGCATGTTTTCCAGGTCTCCTCACAGAATCACAACGGAAATAAATAGCTCCACCTGTGGATCTTTTAAAATGTGTCAGTGAGTAATGAATACACCTGTGCATCTGCTGGGTGAACTGGAAAACATGACCTGTGTGGAGTCTTGAGAACTGAGTATGAGAACCACTGTGCTACACATCTGTTGGATGAAGCTTCCCTAATAGCTCTTATGCTGGGTAGTCAAATCGAGCGCATCATCTAGTGTGTACACGCTATGTCGCTGCCGATGTGTGCTCCCACGCGTCGTCAGCGATATCCTCTGTCATGTGATATCGACAGTGGGGGAGGGCGCTGGCGGGGGGTCGAAAATATCACACTACAACTGCATTTTAAATGTGGATTGAAGTAAATAGAGCCCCGAGTCATTCTCATTAATCCAATACACTAATGAGCTCATTAACTCTTCTCGTAAACCTCAATTAGGATGTATAAAGTAACTCTCTCGGAAATTAATCTCATGGTTACAGATTACACATCCAATGGAGACTAATAAATCATGCCTTAAGATTGTATCTAACACTCGACCATCACTATCCCAGCCTGCTGTCTAAATTTTGCTAGAGGAATTTTGGGAAACTGTGACAGAATTTTCATATTTTAGGGCTTGTCTCTTGCTCCAACCCTTCTGGAATGAGGTTACCTCCCCAGGGGTTCCCAACCACGGTCCTCAAGGCACACTAACAATTAAGTTTTTAATACTCGAGTGCAGTTGTCTTAATTAGTACCTCGGTTATTTTGATTTAACCATCTGTGCTTAAGCTTAAATATCACTAAAACCTGGACTGTTAGTGTGCCTTGAAGACCAAGATTGGGAAACACTGCCCTAGACAATAAGTTTCTGGGGCTTGATTTAGCACCAATTCCTGAACTCACTGTCCTCCATCTCTATCCATCCCAGGTCCTCTCGCATTAGAGGTATGCCTTAGGGTGCGTATCCACTTGCAGATAGTGGAACGACACAGTATGATTACAACATTGTAATTGTACAGTCGTTCCTCTTCCCCTGCAGTGCCTACACTGAACGATATGTCGTTCAGTGTAGACACCCTCCCTCATCTCTGAACATGGGCAATCTGTCGTTATCGGCAGATTGACCGGCATGTTCAGGCGATGATAGATGTCAAAAACGACCAGCGGGAGCGCGCATTGCTGGTTGTTTTTGACATTTTCATGCCCGATTTGTGCACGATTAATGAGCGATTGAACGATAACGATATCGTTATCGTTCAATCGCTCATTTTAATCGGCAAGTGGATACCCGCCTTTAGGTTATATTTTTATTGCAGCTTGAGCTACTATAGGGCAAAATAGTAAAAGCCCTCTCCCGTCCTCTACAGCAAAGGTGTTTTTCAAGGTCCAATACCACTTTGATATGGAAATGGCTAATGCCCCCTATTCATCCTCAGCATCCTCTCACCATCGTGCAGCAGTTCGGTTGGTATGAATATGTAAGGTGCTATGTGGTCTATGTACTAAGCTTTGGATGGAGGTAAAGTGAACGGAGATAAGGTACCAATCAACCAGCTCCTAACTGTCATTTTTCAAACACAGCCTGTGACATGGCAGTTAGGAGCTGATTGGCTGGTACTTTATCTCCGTTCATATTATCTCCATCCAAGGCTTAGTAAATAGACCCCTATGTCACTTAACCAGTCTTACCTTTCTGATCCCCTCCAGTTCAGTTTACTTGAATGCAAATCTCTTTATCTGTATTTTACATACACATTTTCTGTACGTGTTATACTGTTCTAATTATTTTAATGGCTTATTGCTCTCTCAGATTGTTTTTTTGTACTGTTTGATTTCCAATTTCCCGTGTGTTGTATCCCTTCACAAGTAGACTGCTGGCTACTCTGAACCTGCGAGTACAGTACATCAATAACCAGGCTACAAATGATCTTTATCTATAGCAGCCACTATTCCTAGTGAGGGGAGGAATGTATTAGGTTACAGTGTGGGGTGAGGGGGAATGTGTTACAGTGAGGGGGGAATGTGTTAGTGAGGGCGGAATGTGTTACAGTATGGGGGAATGTTTTCTAGTGTGGGGTGAGGGGGATTGAGGTACAGTGTGGGGTGAGGGGAATGTGTTACAGTGAGGGGTAATGTGTTACAGTGTGGGGTGAGGGGCAATGTGCTACAGTGAGGGGGGAATGTGTTCCTTGAGTGGGGGTCTCCAAAAAGTCTTGTACAGGGTGCTAGTAGACCTGGGGCCGGCCTCAGGGTCAGGAATCAAATCAGTGATAAAATTACTAAATTGGCCAGACCAGAATGTCAGGGCTGGCAGGAATAAATCAAAGTTGAGGGTTAAGGCCAGGATTATATAAAGAATCAGAGATATGAGCCCTACTAGAACTTAAAACTAAAATGGGCCATAAGTAACTGTGAGAGTGCCTATTAAACAAGTGATTGGCACACTTACCCAGCAAATGTTGTAACTCCAGAGACTCAAAAGAGAAAGGAAACTCGGCATGCACAACTAAACTACTGTACATGTAGAAAGAAACATCATAAACCCTTAGCGCACTTATATGTAAAGGCATTCTCCTGAAGAATGAAAACAACTTTTTTTATGAGCTCATTCACATAAATACATAATTATAATGGCCCTTATTCAGAGTAATTTGCAAGCAGTGTCAGCTCCAGTGATGGGGCTGCAGCACTGTCCAACATTCAAATAGGGGAGCCACACCAAATGCCAGTGAGTCCTGGCCGGCGATGTTTGGAAGCATTTGCAAGGGCAGTTAGTGTGACTCCCGTATTTGGAGCTGTCACTGGTTGCAAGTTTAAGTTGAGACTTTTTCCTGTCTGACTGTTCTTTAAACTGTGCAAGTTCGTCTTTTTGCAATCCATGTCTTTTTTTTTGTCTCAAGTCTGACATGTGACTCTATGCAACTAGGGGGACTGAGAGGGAGGCTGAAACAGATTAGTGGATATCTAGTCTATGCGATTTCCTCAGCAGACTTCTCCAGTTGCGTTCTGATTGGAAACTTCAGAAACTTGTGTTGATGACACCCTATAAATTAAAGGACCGCCGTTGTCATTTTGCTGTATGTTTCTTGCAAATGAAAATAATAGTCTCAAAGAATATATCTAACCAGTACCTTAACTAGGGGCTGCTGCATGCAAATTGGCCATATTTGTACTCGCATTGCGTGCACAGAACAACATGTGGGCATTCGCTCTAATGCTGAGTTGTGCTCATTTATGCAGCAGACTGCCCCTATTCATCCACTTGTGAAAGTGTCTATCATTACTGTCAGTGCACATTTGTAACAAGCAGGGCCGGACTGGGACTAAAAATAGGCCCTGGCATTTTAAGAGCACATAGGCCCACCTTGCGTCAGCATCATGCTCCTGGCATAGACTCCTCCCCTCACTATTCCTGACTCCTCTCATTTGTTAATCTATGCTCCTACAAATATAATTAATATTAGAATAACATACAAGTACACATACAACAGAGAACATCCTGCAGGGGATTCAAACATGTGCCATAGTCAAACATTTGGTATTGTGTTGGTTCTGCTACGCTGTGTACACAACTATAGAAATATCTGTCCAATCCATGTGGTGTGAAGGAAAATCTGGGAATGTATGGGAGCAAATAACAATAGAAATTTGCTCCCAGATGCTGGAAAATCGACCACATTTTCCTTCCCACCACTCAGATTGGAGAGATATCTATAAGTGTGTACACAGCCTTAGGTAAAGCTGGCACTTCACTGTTGCAGGTCACACACAAGAAAAGGCAGAAAAGAGAGAGGAGGGAGGAAAGGAGGGAGCCGGGAGAAAAAGAGGAGGAATTCGGGGAGCTGGGGGAGAGAGAAAAGGAAAGATGGGATCCAACATAGGAGAGAGAGAGACAGAGAGAGTCAGACAGCCAGAGAGAGAGAGAGAGCCAGATGGAACAGGGCCCAGAGAGAGGGAACAGGGAAAGCCCTGAGAGAGAGAGAGATAGAGCCAGAGAGAGAGAGAGAGAGCAAGGAGAGCCGAGAGAGAGAAAAAATTGGAGAAGCCAGGAGAGACACAGGAGAAAGAGGGGGACCTGCTAGAGAGAGATGAGGAATAGGGGAAGCCAGGAGAGACATAGGAGAAAGAGGGGGACCTGCTAGAGAGAGATGAGGAATAGGGGAAGCCAGGAGAGACATAGGAGAAAGAGGGGGACCTGCTAGAGAGAGATGAGGAATAGGGGAAGCCGGGAGAGACATAGGAAAAAGAGGTGGACCAGCTAGAGAGAGATGAGGAATAGGAGAAGCCAGGAGAGACATAGGAGAAAGAGGGGGACCTGCTAGAGAGAGAGGAGGAATAGGGGAAGCCTGGAGAGACATAGGAGAAAGAGGGGGACCTGCTAGAGAGAGATGTGGAATAGGGGAAGCCAGGAGAGACATGGGAGAAAGAGGGGGACCTGCTAGAGAGAGATGAGGAATAGGGGAAGCCAGGAGAGACATAGGAGAAAGAGGGGGACCTGCTAGAGAGAGATGAGGAATAGGGGAAGCCAGGAGAGACATAGAAGAAAGAGGGGGACCTGCTAGAGAGAGAGGAAGAATAGGGGAAGCCTGGAGAGACATAGGAGAAAGAGGGGGACCTGCTAGAGAGAGAGGAGGAATAATGGAAGCCGGGAGAGACATAGGAGAAAGAGGGGGACCTGCTAGAGAGAGAGGAGGAATAGGGGGGGAGATGGGAGATAGAGGGAAGGAATAGGGAAATACAGGATACAGGAGGAATAGGGGAGACAGGAGGAATAAGGGCAGATGGCAGTTTAGGTATAGGGGGAGATAAGAGGAGAATAGGGGAAACAGAAAAAAGAGAGAGAAGAAATCAGGGGAGATGGAAGAGAGAGTAAGAGGAGGAGGAATATGGTGAGATGAGAGACAGAAGGAAGCTAATGGTGGAGATGGCAGAGAGAGATACCTCATGTCGTTTTGGAGCGTGCAGAGAAGGTTTTCCTTATGCAGTCCTCTGACACTGCGTCCCGCTGCACTTCTGTCGCTGATGCCCGGGTTTAAGCTACCATTTCATTACCGGCACTATAACCCGGAAGTGCGGCTCCTCTGAATGAGGAGCGGCTCTTCCGGTTCCACCTCCAGGCCAGCAGACTATATCTATACAGCGCGCCGCTCAACGTTCACCCTCCCGCCCAGATTGACAATGCCCCCATTGCCAAGGGGCTTGGACGCTTGGCCGCGTCATTATGCAATGACGTTATCGCGCATTACTGAAAAATCGTTGCTGAGCATGGCGCCGCCCAGGAGGTTGCACTGCCCGGTAAGCGTGCGCTCAGCCAAACCGGCCCATTTAGCCATCGGCCCTTCTGGCATTTGCCAGAAGTGCCCGATGCCGAGTTTCCTTTCTCTTTTGAGTCTCTGGAGTTACAACATTTGCTGGGTAAGTGTGCCAATCACTTGTTTAATAGGCACTCTCACAGTTACTTATGGCCCATTTTAGTTTTAAGTTCTAGTAGGGCTCATATCTCTGGTACCAAGACTATTCTTAGTGCAAGCCTGCAATTCCGTTGACACACCCATGACGCGGCCACGGAATACTTATCGTGCTAACATCGTGTTGCCACCCAGTGATACTCAGTGGCAAGTAGAGATCCAAATGAGATGCATACGACTCTGAACGGCGCTAAAAACTGCTTTTGTTGGCCGCGAAGCAGTCTGATAAAACCACGAGATCCATAGGCAGACGGCAGTACATGCAACAACAAATCAGGCCCACTGTGTGTAGACCAATAAATCACTGATGATGATAATGATCATAACAATAACTGCACAATGGAAGCAGCAAGGTCATATTGTGGGTTCACGGGTAAAACAAAATATTTCTAAAAGGTTAGGCAGAGAGTAATTTGCACAAGTTGAAACCAATCCAATAAGCTGACATCCTACATTGAACAGACAATAGGTCAACTGCCAGGAATGTCAATTATTGTATTTTTCTGCTCCCACAGAAAAAGGTGATGATATTATGCACTCGCTGGAGTGGATGGGAAAAATGATAAAATAATTCTACTGTAACAAATGGACGTTTAATGTACACTGACAAAAGTGAAAAAATAACACATTTCATACAGAGGGAGGTAAAGGGAATAAATGTTTTATTAAAGTGAATTTTTCAAACATAAAATAAAATGTTTTGATCCAACAGTTTATAAATCTTGCTATTTTCTACAGAAATGTACTTGTTTTACGTTGTTATTTGTCTTTAATTGCAACTGTCTTTTTTAACTAGTTCTCACTTGCTAAGAGTTAAATTTCAAAAAATAAATAAATGATAAAATATATATATATATATATATATATATGTATATAATTATAAACAGATTTGTCCTCATACATCTAGCCTCCTTGCACGTAAAACAGCCCTTCTAGTGGCGTGACTCAGTAGATCCGAGCGTCTTACCATGCAAACTTTTACCTTCAAATGTGTCTTATAATAGGATGCACAAGCAGCTTCTGCTGAGTAAAATGATATGCGGCATGCCTATGTTCTGTGCGCGACTGCAGGTGAATCTGCATGCGAAACGTTACAGTGTCACAGCCGCTGACACTCTAACGTAGCATTTTGCATGAAGATGCACCCATAGTCATATATACAGAATATAGGCATGCCGCATATCATTTTAATTAGCCGAAGCTGCTTGTGCAACATATTTGCATCGCTGTGTGAATATGACACAATTTGAAGTTAAAACGTTATATTCGGGTGGGTGACTCTCCTGGGCCACTATATCTACTTTAGCATTTGCTATTACTTTGGCCTATCTTTTTATTATCATACTGTATGGTGTCTACCCAGCTTTATATGTGAGATTTCTTCCCAAAGGTTCAGCTTCAAAAGTATTTCTCATACCTGAATTTCATAAAGGATGTTTGTAGGAGGCCCCATTTGTTTCTGGAACCAGCTGTCAAAATATGGATTCATACAGGAACTGAACAGCCAAATTATTTTTCAGCTAAAAATAATACACCTGAATCCCCAAATGTTATAGAATGTCTTACCAAGACTAGGAAAACGTAATTTTTCAAACGGAGCAACTTAACACTTAGGGCAGATGAGATATTGAAGGGCTAACATAAATAGGGTTCCAAATGACAATAAAGAATGCTTTTTGGTACCCCCTTATATACATAGTAATGCTTGAAAAAATATATCATACATACAGTATATGGGGGCACCACATAAACCTGGAAACATATTATTTTTTAAGATTTGTGCCCTATACAGTGATGGCAGGGCCTACAGTCTTATAACGTGTCATCAGATGATGACCAATCAGCTGCCAATATCATCGACAAAGGTGATTATTCTATTTATAGCTTTTATTTTAAAATTGCATTGGTATGTTTTGTATAATTTGTAAGTAACCAGGTGTATTATCTAGTTTTCTGAATATGCATTGTACTTTTATATAAAATAAAGAAGAGTCCATCCCTGACGAAGGCTACTCGAGCATTTAATTCAGCTTAACGGCATGAGAGGTAGGGAAGAGATTGGCACTGCTGACAGTCAGCCTACCACAGCACCACAGTTTGAATTGCAAGAGTTCGGGCTTTTTGGACTTGAGAAAAAGACCCCTTAATCTTGCTTGCTATCTACCTTTAAAATGTCTCTCATCCGTTCCCATGTTTTTATTTAACCAAAGATTGTGAGCAGGGTTCTCAAAAGCTGTGAGGTGCCCAGGTACTACGGGGCATGGCCACACTCCCTCCCCCCAAAAAACGTAAGAAACGTCAAAACACGGTGCAGTGCGCTCAGCAGCGCAGCCTCAGTGGCACATTGGGCAGTGAGAGGAGACAGCGGCAGCGGTAGTTTCCTCTCTCACTGCCCTATGTACTGTTGCAGATGCGCTGCTACACAGGCGCGGTCAGCGGTAGCGAGAAGGGCAGTGGGGGCGGTCGCTGACCTGGACCCAGCTGGGCCACTCCAACAAAACCGGGCAATTAGTAGTCGCAAACACACTCTCAGTGCCCCTGGTTGTGAGTACTAAACTACTGTTACCTGAAGTTAATGAGCTTACTGTATGTCATCTTATATATATATATATATATATATATATATATTATATATATATATATACTAAATAAACACATTGGCATTTATTACATATATGTACTCCAAATGTATCACTCAGAAAAGGTCACTTTTTTATTTAACAATACAAATTGCTTTTATCATTTCCTTGTTTACCCAGAATGGACTTAAGAACAGTTTTACAGCTCTTTCGGGCTATGTAATTCCTGTGGCATTTAATATGTTAACTTGTTTTATACACTCAGTAACATCACAGTATAAGCTGGAAGTAGTATGTGTGTACAGATAAACAGACATTTGCCAATGGTAGATAAGTAGTGGCCACCACTTCAATCAAAAAAGAATAGTAATAAACCAGAGAAGCTGTCTGTGCATTAGAAGAGAAACAATCTATTGATTTATTTTTCCAATATCATTTAATCGAGTCTTTGGTGAGGAAAATGAATCAGACAAGTACAATATGCAGTACATCCCTTACTGCAATACAATTCACTGATACAAGAAATGCAATAAGTTTTCTATTTTCATCCGATGACATTTTAATATCAGCCTATTTATACAGTATACTGACATGACAGAAAGAACCGAGGTCTACTAAAGTATAAGGTGGCTGGCTGGCCATCCAGGACTCATACATTCCTCTAATGCCATAAAGTAAATAATATTAAATATCAAGTAAAAAGTAACACATACTGCACATTAATATTACCGGCAAAAATTTAAATGAAGCTCAAAATCTGGGGACAACCAAAGGTACTTTATGCGTGCAGGTGCCCCTACTGGTCTTGTGTCCATATGTTAATATGATATTTTAGTCTGCACTAGTGTATTATATATTATAAAGAATAAGGGGATCCTCCTTAAGATGCTGGCAGATGGGATGACGGCCTCAGGATACCGACACCGGAATCCCGACACCTGTCAGAATGCCGACGCCGGTATCTCAAAGAGATCAAGATACCGACGTTGGTATCCCGACCGCAGGTATCTCGAAGTAAGTATGCAGGTTAGCGTTAGCCCGGGGATGGGGGGGTTAGGTTTAGGGACCTCCCGGGGTCGGTTAGATTTAGTGCTCCCAAAGAATTTGTTACAACACATTAATATACTTTGCACAGAGGGAAATAAAGACAAAAAAACTTTTTTTTAGAGCACTCTTATCAAAAAATTAAATAAATAATAAATAAAATATAAAATGTTACATTTATTCAGAAAACCCTTAATTAAAAACAGTATAATAGACTACACACTGGGGCAGATGTAATAAGCTCTGGGAAGTGATAAATTAACTTCTGTCATGTTACAGTAGCATGACAGTTAGGAGCTGATTGGCTGGTAGTTTATCAGTCTCTAATTTATCACTTTCCAGAGCTTTGTACATCTCCTATCAGTAAAACCCAATTTGTAGAAATTAATTATATACATATATGTTAAGTAATGACTGCTTGATTGCAAAGAAGGCGGCGAAAATATCTAAATCCCTTAGAAAAATATATGAGAAATGTTGAGTTTAATACTGGTAGACATACTGTATATAGCTGGAATACACAGTGGAATCGGTATCATATGCGCCGGAAGCCTGATCGTCCAGGATCCCGACAGGGGTGCCGTTGAGGTACTTGAACCGGCTATTCAGCTGCCGGTATTTCATACCCAACCCTTCCAGACGTCTGGAGGGAAAGGATAGTGTAGAACCTAGGATAGAGATGTGTCCAACCACTTCTACTGTCTCTTATCTGCATACTGTACATCAAACAAGTGATGAGAGAGTGGAGAGTGCACTATCATGGGTGAGAGGAAAAAGCACTTCTGCTGTCCTAACTATAGCTGTGTATTCCCTGTTGCACATGCTGGCATTGCAAGGAGATAAACTGGTTTAGAAAAGATGAGAGAGTAGTGAAGACAGGAAAGAATACCTCCATTCTGGAGAGACTGACTGTGCTGGGAACAGGAGCTATGTGTCTGCTGTGCTGCACAGTCAGAGCAGGTCAGCTTGGTCACATGATCACTCCTACTGGTCTGCAAAGTACTTTCTACTTCAGGGTCCATAGGGTATCCACAGGATACCTTGGGGTATAGGTGTGACGTCAGTCATCGGGCACCAAAGAGTTAAGCTTTCAGCCTCCCAGGATGCACTAGGTCCCCCTCCTATACCCCGCCCCCGAGCCAAGGCACCTCAGTTTAGTTTGGTGCCCGGCCGGAGTCGGGTGCATCTGTCGGAGTGGGGGCTAGAAGAGCCCCTGAAGCTTTCTTCTATGCAGCTGTGGCTGCACATCTGGATGTACAGCATGGACAGTCAGTCCTGACGTCCATGCTGTCTTCCCTACACCCCCGCCGGTACCGATCCGGGGATGCTGGTGAGCATCTGGGGTCACAGCTAGCGGTGACCCCAGATGTTCCGGACCATGGCCGGATTCAAGGGGGACAAAGGTAAGCAGCGGGGTCCCGCGGTGGGTCCCCGCTGATCACATGGTCCTGAGTCCCCAGGCAGGGGGCTCCCTGGGGACTGGCTGCAGCGTGGAGCCAGGCGACCAACCTGCGCTTCCACTACCAACTGGGACAGCGGACCGCAGCAGAGCGGTAGCGCTGCGGCGTCCCAGGGGTTAAATGCATGCCAGGGGAGCGCGCCTTCCCTGTCTCACAGCCGGTGCCTCCCCCGCTGCACACAGCCCTCTCTGCACGCTGCCGACTGGTCCTGTGGCAGCGCTCCTCCCCCGGGCCAGCCTCCTCTCTGCTCCTCGGCGGCCATCTTCCTCTGAACGCATGGTGAACGCTGCTGGAAGCCTGGACGGAAGCATCATGGTCTGGGTCCCCCCGCATACCTCTCCTCCGATTTGGGTCAGGTCTGTGTATGCTGCACTGTGTCCTACCAGGCCCTGTGTCTGCGTAGTTGAGTGATCAGCGCTGTTAGTGCAGGAATTGATTTTTCTTTGCATTGTATGTGACTGTGCTAGCGCTGCTGCCTGTAACTTTTCTTCTGACTGTCAGCTTTATTACTGTCCCTGTCCTTTCTGCTAAGCCCTTGCGGTGCAGTGCTGCAGGGTGGTCTCTCGCCTATTTAATATATAATTGGTGAAAGGGGTCACATACTTGGTGCCATCATGTCTGAAAGTGATTTTCCTCTCCGACTACAGTGTGCTACGTGTAAAGTACCATTAGCGGAGGGGGAGGGTAGCGCGGAGGGCCTCTGCCGGCAGTGTTTGTCTATGGCGCGGCCTATTACGGTTACAGCACCGGTACAGGAGCCGCCCTGGGCTTGTTTCGCTCAGGCGCTTACAACCTTAGTGGGCCAGTTAGCTCCGCAGCCCGCGTTTCCGCCGATGGGTTTGTCCCAGCAGTCAGTGGTGTCGTCACCCATGCAGGGTTTCCCACGACAATTGGAGGTACCCCACAGTCTCCCTATTTCCCCGCTCCCAGTTTCTCAGGAGCCGGCGTGGGTTAACTCCCTGACGAGTTCTGTACAGCACTTGTCGGATGTGTTGCAAGGGGAGTCTGTGATGCGGCCACATAAACGGCCGGTGGCGTCTCTGTCGGCTCCTTATGAGGATGACGAGGGGACGTCTGATGATGGGGAGATACTGGATCCTTACGATCAGGAATCTCTCCATAATAAGGACGCTGACGCTAAGTCCAAGGTATATATTCCTGGACTTATTCGGGCAGTCCGCACAGCCTTGGTGATTGAGGACGAAGTTCCCCCAGCGGCTAAATCAAAGTATGCCTTCTTTAAAGATGTGAAGGGCGATGCCACAGTCTTTCCTCTTTCGGGTCAGTTAGTGGACCATTTAGAGGAGGCGTGGAAACAGCCTGGCAAAAGATACCAGCCGCAGAGGCGCCTGGCAGTGGCTTATCCGTTCGCGGATAATTATTTTGCAAAGTGGGAATCCCCTCCACAGGTGGATTCTCACGTGACCCGTCTTGTCCGTAGTGCCACATTGCCGATGCCATCCATGTCCTCCCTTAAGGATGCTACGGACCGCAAGGTGGAGATCTGCCTGAAGTCCGCTTATTCCCTGGCGGGGGGGGGGGGCAGCACGACCGGCTATGGCCATTTGCTGGGTTGCCAGAGCGATGGAGCGCTGGGCGGATTCATTAGAGGCATCTTTTGATTCCGACTGTCCGGCCGAACAGGCGGAGTTGATTGGTAATCTCCGTGATTCGGCCACTTATATCTATGAGGCGGCCTTAGACATTAGTACTCTGGTGTCTAGAATTTCTTCAGCAGCGGTGGCTGCTCGTCGCACCTTGTGGCTGCGATCCTGGAAGGCGGACGCAGATTCCAAAAGGGGTCTGGAGGCGTTGCCATTTACCGGAGAAGTTCTCTTCGGTCCGGATCTGGATAAGATTGTGGCCACGCTGGCGGCAGCCAAATCGGCTTGTCTCCCGTCGGCCGCTGCTCCTTCTGGTTCTGGACCATCGTCCTTTCGGTCATCTAGGGCCCAGGGCAGGCCCAAACCACAGTTTTTTCCTTGACAGGCTGGCCCTAAGAAATCGGCCAAGCCCCGGTAGCAGGCATGGAGTACCAGACGTCCGGCCCCCAAGCCAGATGACAAGCCTGCGGCCTGACGGTCCGGGCCTCCCTTTGGGGGTTCCCAAAGTGGGAGGCCGCCTGCTGCAGTTCGCCCAGTGTTGGTCGGTCACTACGACAGACACTTGGGTTCTCGAGGTGGTCTCCCACGGGTACGCCCTCTCCTTCCGGCACAGACCCCCGGCTCGATTCTTCACCACGGGTCTACCATCAGACCGGAACAAGGCTACGGAGCTGCGGAAGGTATTGCACACTATGCTCCAGGCTGGAGTTATAGTGCCTGTTCCATTCTCCCAGAGGGGCCAGGGTTTCTATTCAAATCTTTTTTTGGTACAGAAACCCAATGGGTCGTATCGTCCGACTCTCAACCTCAAAGCTCTCAACAGGTCTTTGCGGGTACCGAAGTTTCGGATGGAGACCCTACGGTCCATCATTCTGGCGCTGGAACCTGGGGACTACATGGTGTCATTGGACATACAGGACGCTTACCTGCATGTCCCTATTCTTTTGCGCCATCAACAGTTCCTCAGGTTTGCAATCCGCAGCGACCACTTCCAGTTTCAGGCGTTACCTCTTGGCCTGGCGACAGCACCACGTGTGTTCACCAAGGTGATGGCGGTCATGGCGGCTTCTCTGCGGCTGCAGGCAGTCCGCATGTTGCCGTACTTGGACGACCTTTTATTGGTGGCAGGATCTCCAGAGCTCCTTCTACGTCACTTGGGCCTGACCATTGCGCTACTGCAACGGCACGGCTGGATAATCAACTGGCAGAAGTCCACTCTAATCCCGTCTCGGAGGATTCTGCACCTCGGAGCCTTATTGGACTCGGAACAGCAGAGGATCTTCGTGACGGAGGAAAAGATCTCTGCTTTACAGTCGAGGGTGCGCAGTTGTCTGCTCAGTCGCCGGGTGTCTCTACACTCGGCGATGAGGTTACTGGGCTCCATGGTGTCGGTGTTCGACATGGTGGAATATGCCCAGTTTCACTCCAGATCTCTGCAGCACCTGATTCTGTCCAAGTGGAACGGGCTGCCGCAGTCTCTGAAGTCCCAGACAATTGTGCTCACCCCGGAGGTTCGCCTGTCCCTTGCCTGGTGGTTACAGACGACCCATCTCAGCGGGGGACGTCCGTTCTGGGTTCCAAATTGGGTCCTGTTGACAACGGACGCCAGTCTTCGGGGCTGGGGAGCAGTTTCGGGTCCACACTTGTTCCAGGGCAGGTGGACGCTGACAGAAGCGGAGCTTCCAATCAATATCTTGGAACTCCGTGCGGTCTCAATGCTCTCCAGCAGGCACATCGGGTTCTCCAGGGTTGCCCGGTACAGGTCCAGTCGGACAACGCTACCACCGTGGCCTACATAAACAGGCAAGGAGGAACCCGAAGTCGGGCGGCTCTCGTGGAGGTCTCTCGGATCCTGGTATGGGCGGAGCGCAATCTTCCGGCCATATCAGCGGTCTTCATCCCGGGAGTGCTAAATTGGGAGGCGACTTTCTAAGTCGCCAGGACGTTCATCCGGGGGAATGGTCCCTGCACCCGGACGTTTTTCAACTGCTGGTGGACAGATGGGGTCTTCCAGAGATCGACCTCATGGCGTCCCGACACAACAACAAGTTGCCGGTGTACGGGTCTCGCACAAGAGACGAAGGGGCGTCTCTGGTGGATGCTCTGTCCGTCCGGTTGCCGTTCCGGTTCGCATACCTGTTCCCTCCGGTCTCCCTTCTTCCACGGGTAATCCGGAAATTCAAACAGGAAGGAGGGACGCTCCTGTTGATAGCTCCCACGTGGCCCAGACGGCACTGGTTCTCAGACCTTCACGGTCTGTCCGTGGACGGTCCTCTGCGGTTGCCGCTACGACCGGACCTTCTGTCTCAGGGTCCTTGCATTCACCCGGACCTGACTCGGCTGTCTTTGACGGCGTGGCTGTTGAGACGGCCATGCTGAGGTCCCGGGGGTTTTCCAGCTCTGTAGTGCGTACCATGTTGCGAGCTCGGAAACCGTCTTCCGCGAGGATATACCATTGCGTGTGGCATACGTTCTTCCAGTGGTGTCGACCAAGAGGTTATGCACCGCGGGAGTTTCGTCTGTCTCGGATTCTCGCCTTCCTACAAGCGGGACTAGATCATGGGCTTCGCCTTGCTTCTTTGAAGGTACAGGTTTCGGCCCTGTCTGTCTGGTTTCACCATAGGATTGCTACAATCCTGGATGTGCGCACCTTTATGCAAGGTGTTCTCCGCATTCAGCCGCCCTTTGTTCCACCTGTGGCGCCTTGGGATTTGGCTGTGGTCCTGAGGGCTCTCCAAGGACCGCCGTTTGAACCACTGGGATCAGTGGATCTTAAATGGCTGACAGCTAAGACTGTTTTCCTTCTGGCTATTGCTTCGGCCAGACGTGTTTCTGATTTAGGGGCTCTTTCTTGTAGACCCCCTTTCTTGGTTTTTCATGGGAACAGGGCAGTGCTCCTCACTCGGCCCAAGTTTCTTCCCAAAGTTGTTTCCCAGTTTCATGTTAACAAGGAAATCGTTGTTCCGGCCTTTAACTCACCGGGTCTTTCCGTGGGTGAGGCCTCTTTGGATGTTGTGCGGGCCTTAAGGACTTAAGTTGACTGCACTTCTTCGTTTAGGAAGTCAGACGCTTTGTTTGTCCTCTATGGCTTCCGTAAAAAGGGTTGGCCTGCCTCAAAGCAAACTTTGGCAGCCTTGATCCGTATGGCTATTTCTGAAGCTTATCTTCATGAAGGCCTACCGGTTCCTCCTTCTCTGAAGGCTCATTCCACTAGGTCTGTGGGTCCTTCGTGGGCAGCTCGACATGGTGCCTCTGCAGTCCAGATCTGCAAGGCTGCTACGTGGTCCTCTGTCCATACCTTCGTGAGGTATTACAGGTTTGACACCTTCGCCTCTCAGGATGCTTCCTTCGGGCGGCGGATTCTCCTTTCTGCACAGGAGCGTCCCCACCCTTAAAGGATACTGCTTTGGGACATCCCCAAGGTATCCTGTGGATACCCTATGGACCCTGAAGTAGAAAATATGAGATATGGTAAGAACTTACCCTTGTTATCTGTATTCCTACAAAGTCCATAGGGTTCCACAGGACTCCCGCCCTGTCGCACCTGTGCTGCAGATGGGCTTTGCTCTGGTCACCGGTTTTTCCGTCTCCCTCTGGTGAGAATGTGATTCTTGTGTGTGTCCAGATCTTTTTTCTCTCTCTTCCTTCTCCTCCTCCGGCCTATGGCTTGGTAACTAACTGAGGTGCCTTGGCTCGGGGGCGGGGTATAGGAGGGGGACCTAGTGCATCCTGGGAGGCTGAAAGCTTAACTCTTTGGTGCCCGATGACTGACGTCACACCTATACCCCAAGGTATCCTGTGGAACCCTATGGACTTCGTAGAAATAGAGATAACAAGGGTAAGTTCTTACCATATCTCATATTTTTCAGGGTCTGTATCAATACCCCAGTAAAATCAATTCACACCTAATTTGCTCATTTGTGCCTTACAAAAATGTGCCGTAATATAGAAGTACCACTGGAGTGAGAAGAATACAAGCATATAGGATACTGACCCGATCTCCGCCACGTACAATTCAGGAAACCAGAAAAAGCCCCTATCATACCACCCAACATTCTGCTGTCTCATTCCAGGACTCTCATGCGTGCAAAAGGGAGAGTAGCCTCATGTACCTGCTGAGTGTCCTCCTCCCAACTTCCCGACCACCTCCGGGACACTGCAGCCCATGGGTAGGACAGCGGTACAGTGCCGAAATCAGGATAGCTGTGAGTTAAGCCCAATAAATGCACCCTATTCCCCTCTTTAAAATAAATTTGTTCCAAAAAAAACAAACTCATTCCTGCAATTCACCACAAAACAAGCCACACTTGTGTCCTGAATTCACAGTTAGCTAAGAATGCCTTTCATCTTCACCATTGCAGAGGCTACCACCGTTGCCCGCAAATCCACAAATTTCCTGTAAAACTGTGTACAATTGCTCAAAAATAGGTACATGATGTGATAAGAGCAATGGCGGATTTTACATACAGTCTTCGGGATTACAGCCACCCTAGTAAAAATCTGCCACTGCTTCCATCATCCTCAGTGAACTCCAGCTCTGGTCCCGGCTGCCCAACCCCCGCGCTCTGGTTCCGCACAGTCCCCCCCCCCGCTGCCGTATGTATGATCGCTAAGTTCTCACCAGAGTGAGGGCAGGCACAGCAGGGTGGATGAGACAGTCTCCCTGTGTAGACAGGCCCTGCGAGGTGGAGTAAGCTGTGTAAAGCTTTTCTGTTGGTAGCCTTGCCTGCCAATCTTACTCAGGACTGCTAGTCCAAAGTGCAATTAACAGTAAGAGCTACAGCAGGAAGCCCACACTGTGCTAGAGCCCAGGGCCGTAGCTAGGGTAGTGCAGCCGGTGCCATGGCACAGGGCACCACAGGTCAGTGGGCGCTGTTTGGGCCTGTCACTTTTCTGTTTATTATCATCCCCAGCATCTCCTGGTCTCCCCTATCTCTTCCTTGGCCTTTCCCCATGAGGCCATTCCCCTTTTTTGGGTGCGTTATGTCCCTTTGAAAAATGGGGGGGGGCGCCAATGCTCTTTCTGGCACAGGGCACCAAAAAGTCTAGTTACGGCTCTGCTAAAGCCCCAGCCATAACAAACTTCTAAAGGGCTGCAGACTGCACAGCCCTAGAAGCTGTTATACAACAACTGACAGCGTTCAGCTGAAGGGTTTTGTATGCATGTACATTTTTTTTCCTCCTCCAGGCTCGGCTATATTTTCTGCGCATGCGGAATAGATGATTATGGAGTCCCAGTTGATGCTACCCTGAGCTGCAGCCCGATTTTATGTTGCCGCCTTCCAAAGTAGAATCATTCCGACGCCCCTATCTACACTTGAAAACAGCGATACATGCTTAAGAAGGGCCGGTGGACGGGTAGCACTGTAGGTGCCTTTTGTGACACTCACACTGCACATGAAATGTTGATGCTCTAGACAACTTCCTGAGTTCTACTTACAGAAGTGTCACCTCTGCCTGACACCCAAGTATTAAAAACAGATATTTGTACACCATGTCCACATAAAGGTGCACACAAGCACGGGAAAAGGATTTAGGGATAAGTCTAGAGGAGGATTGGGCAGATGTGGCTAAAGCCTCCATTAGCACCAATATTAAGGAAAAATCTTATAAAATATACATACGTTGGTATATGGGCCCTGAAAAATTGCACTATATATTCCCAATGTCCTCGGACCTATGCTGGAGACAGTGTGGGAACAAAGGAACTTACTGTACTTACATACAGGGTGGGATTGTCCTTTGATTTTAAAATACTGGGACAAGGGCCCTCATTCAGAGCCGTACGCTCTGAGCAGAGCGCACGCTCTGAATGAGGGCCGGGCTCCATTTTCATGGAGCGTCCTCCTGGACGCTCGTATAGCTGTGGGTCACCACCCACAGGCTATACGAGCGTGCTTTGTGATGGCCGCGATGGTCGAGACCATCGCGACCATCGAATTTGCGAGCCGGAGCCTGCGGTTGAGGTTTTCAACCGCAAGCTCCGGAGTGATTTTGGCTCTATCAGAGCCAAAATCACTCCCACTGACATCACTAGTGATGTCAGTGGGCCGGCTTCTGACGGGAGGCATTCCCGTGGGAACGCCCCCGTCAGGGAGGCACGCCCCCGGCACGCCTACCAAAGGGGGCGTGCTGTCAATCAACATCGACAGCACGCCCCCTTTGATCAGACACAACGAGCGAAGGACTTTCCTTCGCTCGTCGCGTCTGGCGCATGCGCACGACGGAGCTCCCTCCGTCGTGCGCATGCTCAGTGCATAACATCGACCCACTTGCGAGCGGACAGCCGCTCGCGAGTGGGTCTGAATCAGGCCCAATGTTCTTTCTTTAGTGGGTGAAGTGATTCTTTTTTTTCCTTCTAAGGACCTGATGCATGTATTGCTTTATAAACCTATGAGAGGGGTCCATAAACCAAAGAATAAACTTTGTAGTCACACATTTAATACAGTCAAACTCCTAAATGTCGCCAACTGGAAAAAAAAAACTATTCCTGTTCTAATTAACAATGTGTGGTATTCTGCTTGATATGGGGTATATCACCACCCTTCTAAATGACAAAGTGGACAAGTTCCCATGCAATATGAGGTCCCTGGTAGTCTCATTTCAGAGAAATCTACCATGGTTCTGTCACTAGGATAAGCACTTATGACCACACTCTATTAGACAAAGATTGTAATAGCTATTGCCTGTCTTCTATGCTACACCCTTCCTTACCTTTCCCTATTTCCTATTTGTTATGATGTATTATTGTTCAGAGAAAATATATACAAGAATAAGGTAGTTTGAAACTCTTTTTTTGCAATTACAAAATATTATGACATTTTGTATTAAGGATATTCACTGTACATGTTCTGAGATTGTCTACTACACTCATAAATAAAGAGATGTAAAACAAACACCCAAAAGGTGCACACCTCCATCTCTTTTTGACAACTACTGCTGTAAAAATGCTCTGCACGTCCCTTTGTGCAAATGGAAACGTGCGCAGAATACAAAGTAAACATGTAACTTCAAAATTGTGTTTATTAGCACTTTAGAACAACTCTATTCATTTCAACTTGTCCTTTTGCCTCCTAATATTGGGGCCTATGGGGCAGTGCCGCAATTATTATCAGTCCATATCGTCAGACTTTTTCAAAAGTATGCCAGCTATGTACTAAAATCACATTGCAGGAACAGCAGTTGCAAGAACCAGGTCACTGCGAGCTACAGTACATCCCAGACTCATTGGAGGAATCTTTCACATTTTCAAAAGTCTCTTTACTAAGAATCTGACACTGCACATGTCCAAAGTGACTGGAGCCAGTTGGAGGATGTGGGAGAGGGATTGCAAGATCCCTCTCCTGCGATATTGCCTCCATAAGCATAAAGCTTATGATGATAATGTTAACCAATGTGGCCAAACCACGAAAAGTTACGGGGACTATACTTTCTGCATAATTTTATGAAAAACAGGCTTGATAAATATGTATAACAATAATTTTATCTGTGTCTCACTTATGCTTTAAATAAATCGTGTATTCTGGATTTTTTATTTATCATCGGGATTTGTGGGCGTAAAAAAACGGGCAGAAAGATTGCAAAGGCGTCCCATTGAAAGTGTTTGAATCACTAATTACCAGCACCTTCAGAGAACTCTTAGGCCGGGGTGTACTAAGGTTGCGGTGACCATTCCGCCAGTCACCGCAACCTTGCTAGTCACATATGTACTAACATATGCGATTAGTATAGCAAAGGACACCTCTTGCAATAAGAGCTGCCCTTTGCGAAGCAGCCGATGCCTGGTGTTGGGGTCTCCGAGGGACCCCGTCCCCTCCGAGCCCCGGGGCTTCCTGCTGGTGACCTGTGCAGGAAGCCCTGGGCTCCTCCTCCCTGCACCCGGAAGAAGATTAAGAGGAGGAGGAGGCAGAGGAACCAGGAGGAGCGCGGGCCGGCAACCATGGACAGCAGGTGCGTGGGGGCCAGAGCTGGGCGACGACGGGGCGGCAGCGAATCGTCCGAAGCCGGGTGCGGTAAGAAGCCCATAGGCTTCTATAGGGTAATGCCAGGTTTTTCTGGCGTAACCCTCTGCACCGATAAAAGTGCAGCCGGGTCTTAGTAGATATGGAAATGCGGTAAAACCCCCGAAAACGGGGTTTTTACCGCATTTTTCCTTTAGTACATCCCTTAAGCTGGGTATACACTACACAATATATCCATGTACTTTCGACTAATATGCACGACCATTGTATAGTGTGTACATCCAATTTATCATTCACACGCATCATTATTCGCATCGTCCCATCTGATGTGCTGTGCGTTAGAAAGGACCATGCAATGAGTGATGTGGTACACATCATGTAGTGTACTGTATATGCTGGACAAGCGTACCTCTGAAGTTTGGCACTGTTCTACATGATGATTGCATAGTGTGTACAGGAGCAACAATTAATAGGATACAATCCCTGGACACAATATATCGTTCAGAAGACTGCATAGTGTGTGCGCTGACCGCCCATAAACACAGCCAGATGCATCAATAAATATCTCCGGATATATTGGCCATCTGCTGTAGTGCAATATGTCTGTGAACAACATTGTTCACAGATATATCGGGGGAACACATCCGCCAACGTGCTCACGATTTATTGGCTCTTCGATGTAACAGCCGCAAGACTGAGTATACTCCTGTAAATTCCAATTCTACAACCTACTATATGAAGTACATATCATTATTTTGATGGCTGCTCCATGTGCTTCCTGTAGAAAGAAGGAGAGTCACACAATTAATGGAAACCTGATTTCAAAGAGCCAATGAAAAGCTGATTTAAATAATACCTAAGGCATTATTTAAGGATATAACAGACAGAGAGGGAGGCTGATTTCTGATTTTGTCAAGAATGATACTGTAACTATATTGCCAGCAGGGTTCTAGAATGAAAAGCTAATTAGAGTTTAGAACATTGCAGAATACTTAAAATACATTTCTGAGCAAGCAGTAATGCAGTGCGAGTGTTTAACGGGGCTCTTATTCTATTTACAGAATGGGGTTTATTTAATAACACAGTGAATTATTATTATTATTTATTTATTTTTTAAAGTACTATAAAACTTATGCTGGGCATACACTACCAGATTTCTCTCACAGTGTATTCGGCAGACATCTGCGCTCCGCCCCCGGGGGAGGAGACATTTCCCTGTTCCTTCCGTAGGAAGGAACACAGGAAATGTCTGTCTGTCAGCTGCGCTGGGCATACACTGCCCGATGCGGCCGTCAGTTTAACGGGAAATATCGCATCGGACGGGTATGCTGGACAATCCAGCATGCCTGACCGAGCAATATTTAACCCTCGGTCGCCCCCCCCACACGCTACAATTATCGCGGCGATCCGCCGATATCGGGCGGATCGTCCCGATAATTGTAGCGTGTATGCCAGCATTAGCAACCAAACAGATTCTATTTAATTTTTCTGGTGCTGTTTATAAAATAAAACATATGTCTAAATGGTTGGTTGTGTACATTGCAATATATTATTAAATAAACCCCCAAAATCTCGGTGTCGCTTGACATATGGTAACTGGAACTTAAATAGCGCATAAACTAGGCACCAGATTGCTCTCTCGACTTATCCTGGGTATCCCCCTTATTGCCCGCCTTTCCTTTGTGGTCCTTTCTAAATTAATCCCCAATCTACGGGCATCTGTTCGGGTCTCCTGTGGGGTTACAACCCTAGGTGATCTTTTGGAAGGGGTATTTTACTACCATTTTCCAGTTTGTAAAGTCACCACTCCAGGGCCGGCCAGGGGTCAAAGCACCCTGTGCCGGCCTTCTCTAGTGTGCCCCCACATCACGCACAGTGCCATGCATCCTACATGACGTCAGGCTGGGGGGGGAACCTCATTACCTGGGCTTCCCCCAGCCCTCTCCCGTCACTGAATGGATGCCACACACATGCGCGCAGCATCCATTCAGACTCCGGGGTATGGCACCGCTGCACAGCCGTGGTGGTGGGGGTCCCCAACCTCCTGATTTGACCACCTGTGGGCCACTTCAGCCCACGGGTGGAACAGTACTGTCCCGCTGAAATCGGGATGTTGGGGAGGGGTGCGCCCTCTATGGGTGGCACCCCTGTTCGACCGCACTGGTCGAACACCCCTAGAGCCGGCTCTGCGCTACTTTCTCCACCCACAGTCTCATACCAATACTATCAGATTAGTCACTGGTTTAAGAGCATTAATAAACTTTCAGGGTCGGTGGGCGTACTATCAAGGGACCTGATTTCCCGCTTAATGTCTAGTAGAAATCGAGGTGACATTTCATACTGGTATAACCTTCAACTACAACTGCAGCAGTGTGTTAGGTCCCCTTCTCAGACTCGTTAAGAACTCGACTTGGGTCACTCTATCTCAGACGCTCAGTGGGAACTTGTGAATATTACGTCGTATCGTATGTCTAAATGCCTGAATCATTCAGAAATGTATATTAAGCACTATATAGACTATATCTCACCCCTGATCGCATACACACTATTTGGCCGACACAGTCAAAGTTCTGTTGGCGAAATATTTACCATATTTTTTGAACATGTTCCGTAATTAAAAAATGTTGGGAGGACGTATTATCTCTGATAAATAAAGTGCTCGGTCTTGTATTATCTCCCTCTCCGGACCTTCTTCAATCATACCCTGTATCGATTCAAGAGTCTCAAAGATATGTGTTGGGTCATATATGTATAGCAGCACGGGCAGCACTTGCACAGAATTGGAAACAGTCCCACCCCCCTTCCTTACTCAAGGTATTTAAAAAAATTCAGTTTCGTTTTGAGATAGAGACTGCTTCAGTGCCGTATTCATTCCAGCCTTCTTCCCCACTTGTGAAATGTTGGTCATGGCATGAGTTTGTTACAGACGGGGAAAGTGAGCAATATCTCCATAAGCCTTCACTATCTGATCCGCTTCAGCTTAGTCTAAATGAGGCTGCCTCCTCTTGACTTAATGTGATCTCTGTTTTTCTGGTAGTGTATTTATATTTGGCATTATGATATGTTGATACTGTCTAATTTTCTCTATATGATATTTTGGATTTTCATATGTACCCCGCTTATTTCTTTTTTTCCCTCCCTTTTTCTTTTCTGTACCCCATATTTGTTTTGAAAATTCAATAAAAATTATTGATGTTAAAAAATAGGCATCTGTGTGTACTGAAGTACCAGATAAGAACTGTAAGGTCCCCAAGTATATTGTTCAACTCTACAAATCCCTTATTAGGCAATAGAAAGTGATTATCACATGACTCCCTGTTAATTATATGATTTCAAATCATGCAAAGTGCCCTAACTCAGGGGCGAATTGGGCTACTGGGACATCGGGTAAGTTCCGCTGGACCGGTCCCATTCCCCCCTCTGCCGGGACGGCTTACCCAGCCTGACAGGCCGACCTACTCTGCCTTCTTGCTCGGGTTGATTCATGCGACTGCCCGGCTAGCTGCAGCACTTGCAAGATTTGCGTTCCACATGTGGAACACAAACCGGAAGTTGTCATCGGCTCTAAGCTAGCAGGCACTTCCGGGTGCCGTTAGCCGGGAGCAGCTCCCATGTTTTATTAGTTACTGCCAGTGTGTGGGGGGAGGCAGAGTGGTAAGCACTAATCACCCTCCCACTCCGCTTCATGATGTACACTCACCACCCTCCCTCTCGGCCCTAGACACAGTGCCACCCTCCAGGGTCAGTCACATAAACTTTAACCAGTACCCTCCTCCTCTGCCCAATGGACATACCATGCATACCCTAGCCCACTAGGGGAAATATACTTCATACATTCACCATCCCACTAACATCCCCACCCTACATCCTGGCCCCCTAGACAAGGGCATACACTATACACCCTACCCCACCGACCCCAGGGACATACAATGCCCACTCTATACCCCGGACCCACCCTACACCTTAGCCCCAGGGACATACATTACCCACTCTACCCCTCCAAAAGTCCATAGATTCATGCAATCCCCAATTTACCTACTGAACCTCTAGACACAGTGTCCCCCCAACCTAGGGAAATACACTATACACCCTCCCACCACTATGACCCCCCCTCCCCGGCCCCAAGGACATACAGGGTTCGCAAAAATATGAGATATGGTAAGAACTTACCCTTGTTATCTCTATTTCTACGAAGTCCATAGGGTTCCACAGGATACCTTGGGGTATAGGTGTGACGTCAGTCGCAGGGCACCAAAGAGTTAAGCTTTCAGCCTCCCAGGATGCACTAGGTCCCCCTCCTATACCCCGCCCCCGGGCCAAGGCACCTCAGTTAGTTACCAAAGCCATAGGCCGGAGGAGGAGAAGGAAGAGAGAGAACAAAGATCTGGACACATACAAGAATCACATTCTCACCAGAGGGAGACGGAAAACCGGTGACCAGAGCAAAGCCCATCTGCAGCACAGGTGCGACAGGGCGGGAGTCCTGTGGAACCCTATGGACTTCGTAGAAATAGAGATAACAAGGGTAAGTTCTTACCATATCTCATATTTTCTACTTCAGGGTCCATAGGGTATCCACAGGATACCTTGGGGATGTCCCAAAGCAGTATCCTTTAAGGGTGGGGACGCTCCTGTGCAGAAAGGAGAATCCGCCGCCCGAAGGAAG
Source organism: Taudactylus pleione (assembly GCA_031769625.1). Lineage (NCBI taxonomy): Eukaryota > Metazoa > Chordata > Amphibia > Anura > Myobatrachidae > Taudactylus > Taudactylus pleione. The sequence goes on along the minus strand of JAUIMM010000368.1, from coordinate 6,513,323 downwards.
CATCCTGAGAGGCGAAGGTGTCAAACCTGTAATACCTCACGAAGGTATGGACAGAAGACCACGTAGCAGCCTTGCAGATCTGAACTGCCGAGGCACCACGTCGAGCTGCCCACGAAGGACCCACAGACCTAGTGGAATGAGCCTTCAGAGAAGGAGGGACCGGTAGGCCTTCATGAAGATAAGCTTCAGAAATAGCCATACGGATCCAGGCTGCCAAAGTTTGCTTTGAAGCAGGCCAACCCTTTTTACAGAAGCCATAGAGGACAACAAAGCGTCCGACTTCCTAAACAAAGAAGTGCGGTCAACATAAGTCCTTAAGGCCCGCACAACATCCAAAGAGGCCTCACCCACGGAAAGACCCGGTGAGTTAAAGGCCGGAACAACTATTTCCTCGTTAACATGAAACTGGGAAACAACTTTGGGAAGAAACTCGGGCCGAGTGCGGAGCACTGCCCTGTTCCCATGAAAAACCAAGAAAGGGGGTCTACAAGAAAGAGCCCCTAACTCAGAAACACGTCTGGCTGAAGCAACGGCCAGAAGGAAAACAGTCTTAGCTGTTAGCCATTTAATATCCACTGAGCCCAGTGGTTCAAACGGCGGTCCTTGGAGAGCCCTCAGGACCACAGCCAAATCCCAAGGCGCCACAGGTGGAACAAAAGGCGGCTGAATACGGAGAACACCTTGCATAAAGGTGCGCACATCCGGGATTGTAGCAATCCTACGGTGAAACCAGACAGATAGGGCCGAAACCTGTACCTTCAAAGAAGCAAGGCGAAGCCCATGATCTAGTCCCGCTTGCAGGAAGGCGAGAATCCGAGACAGACGAAACTCCCGCGGTGCATAACCTCTCGGTCGACACCACTGGAAGAACGTATGCCACACGCGATGGTATATCCTCGCGGAAGACGGTTTCCGAGCTCGTAACATGGTACGCACCACAGAGCTGGAAAACCCCCAGGGCCTCAGCATGGCCGTCTCAACAGCCACGCCGCCAAAGACAGCCGAGTCAGGTCCGGGTGAAGACAAGGACCCTGAGACAGAAGGTCCGGTCGTAGCGGCAACCGCAGAGGACTGTCCACGGACAGACCCTGAAGGTCTGAGAACCAGTGCCGTCTGGGCCACGCGGGAGCTATCAACAGGAGCGTCCCTCCTTCCTGTTTGAATTTCCGGATTACCCGTGGAAGAAGGGAGACCGGAGGGAACAGGTATGCGAACCTGAACGTCCACCGGACGGACAGAGCATCCACCAGAGACGCCCCTTCGTCTCTTGTGCGAGACCCGTACACCGGCAACCTGTTGTTGTGCCGGGACGCCATGAGGTCGATTTCTGGAAGACCCCACCTGTCCACCAGTAGTTGAAAAACGTCCGGGTGCAGGGACCATTCCCCTGGATGAACGTCCTGGCGACTTAGAAAGTCCGCCTCCCAATTTAGCACTCCCGGGATGAAGACCGCTGATATGGCCGGAAGATTGCGCTCTGCCCAAACCAGGATCCGAGAGACCTCTACGAGAGCCGCCCGACTGCGAGTTCCTCCTTGCCTGTTTATGTAGGCCACGGTGGTAGCATTGTCCGACTGGACCTGCACCGGGTGACCCTGGAGAAACCGCTGTGCCTGCAGGAGAGCATTGAAGACCGCACGGAGTTCCAAGATATTTATTGGAAGCTCCGCTTCTGTCGGTGTCCACCTGCCCTGGAACAAGTGTGGACCCGAAACTGCTCCCCAGCCCCGAAGACTGGCGTCCGTTGTCAACAGGACCCAATTTGGAACCCAGAACGGACGTCCCTTGTTGAGGTGGGTCGTCTTTAACCACCACGCAAGGGACAGGCGAACCTCCGGGGTGAGCACAATCGTCTGGAACTTCAGAGACTGAGGCAGCCCGTTCCACTTGGACAGGATCAGGTGCTGCAGAGGTCTGGAGTGAAACTGGGCGTATTCCACCATGTCGAACACCGACACCATGGAGCCCAGTAACCTCATCGCCGAGTGTAAGGACACCCGGCGGCTGTGCAGACAACTGCGCACCCTTGACTGTAAAGCAGAGATCTTGTCCTCCGTCACGAAGATCCTTTGCTGTCCCGAGTCCAATAAGGCTCCAAGATGCAGAATCCTCCGAGACGGGATTAGAGTGGACTTCTGCCAGTTGATTAGCCAGCCGTGCCGTTGCAGCAGTGCAATGGTCAGGTCCAAGTGGTGTAACAGGAGCTCTGGAGATCCTGCCACCAATAACAGGTCGTCCAAGTACGGCAACATGCGGACTCCTTGCAGCCGCAGAGAAGCCGCCATGACCGCCATAGCGTCCTGTATGTCCAATGACACCATGTAGTCCCCAGGTTCCAGCGCCAGAATGATGGACCGTAGGGTCTCCATCCGAAACTTCGGGACCCGCAAAGACTTGTTGAGTGCTTTGAGGTTGAGAATCGGACGATATGACCCATTGGGTTTCTGTACCAAAAATAGATTTGAATAGAAACCCTGGCCCCTCTGGGAGAATGGAACAGGCACTATAACTCCAGCCTGGAGCATAGTGTGCAATACCTTCCGCAGCTCCGTAGCCTTGTTCCGGTCTGATGGTAGACCCGTGGTGAAGAATCGAGCCGGGGGTCTGTGCCGGAAGGAGAGGGCGTACCCGTGAGAGACCACCTCCAGAACCCAAGTGTCTGTCGTAGTGAACGACCAACACCGGGAGAACTGCAGCAGGCGGCCTCCCACCCTGGGATCCCCCAAGGGGAGACCCGGACCGTCAGGCCGCAGGCTTGTCATCTGGCTTGGGGGCCGGACGTCTGGTACTCCATGCCTGTTTCCGGGGCTTGACCGATTTCTTAGGGCCAGCCTGTCGAGGAAACGACTGTGGTTTGGGCCTGCCCTGGGCCCTAGATGACCGAAAGGACGATGGTCCAGAACCAGAAGGAGCAGCGGCCGACAGGAGACAAGCAGATTTGGCTGCCGCCAGCGTGGCCACAATCTTATCCAGATCCGGACCGAAGAGAACTTCTCCGGTAAACGGCAACGCTTCCAGACCTTTCTTGGATCTGCGTCCGCCTTCCAGGATCGCAGCCACAAGGTGCGACGAGCAGCTACCGCTGCTGAAGAAATTCTAGACACCAGAGTACTAATGTCTAGAGCCGCCTCGTTGATGTAGGTGGCCGAATCACGGAGATTGCCAATCAACTCCGCCTGTTCGGCCGGACAGTCGGATTCAAAAGAAGCCTCTAATGAATCCGCCCAGCGCTCCATCGCTCTGGCAACCCAGCAAATGGCCATAGCCGGCCGTGCTGCCCCCCCTGCAAGGGAATAAGCGGACTTCAGGCAGATTTCTACCTTGCGGTCCGTAGCATCCTTAAGGGAGGACATGGATGGCATCGGCAATGTGGCACTACGGACAAGACGGGTCACGTGAGAATCCACCTGTGGAGGGGATTCACACTTAGCAAAATAATTATCCGCGAACGGATAAGCCACCGCCAGGCGTCTCTGCGGCTGGTATCTTTTGCCAGGTTGTTTCCACGCCTCCTCTAAATGGTCCACCAACTGACCCGAAAGAGGAAAGACTGTGGCATCGCCCTTCACATCTTTGAAAAAGGCATACTTAGATTTAGCCGCTGGGGGAACTTCGTCCTCAATCACCAAGGCTGTGCGGACCGCCCGAATAAGTCCAGGAATATATACTTTGGACTTAGCATCAGCGTCCTTAGTATGGAAAGGTTCCTGATCGTAAGGATCCAGAATCTCCCCATCATCAGACGTCCCTTCGTCATCCTCATAAGGAGCGGACAGAGACGCCACCGGCCTTTTATGAGGCCGCATCACAGACTCCCCTTGCAACACATCCGACAAGTGCTGTACAGAACTCGTCACGGAGTTAACCCACGCTGGCTCCTGAGAACCCGGGAGACTGTGGGGTACCACCAATTGTCGTGGGAACCCCTGCATGGGTGACGACACCACAGACTGCTGGGACAAACCTATCGGAGTAAACGCGGGCTGCGGAGCTAACTGGCCCACTAAAGCTGTTAACGCCTGAGCGACACAAGCCCAGGGCGGCTCCTGTACCGGTGCTGTAACCGTAATAGGCCGCGCCATGGACAAACACTGCCGGCAAAGGCCCTCCGCGCTACCCTCCCCCTCCGCTAACGGTACTTTGCACGTGGTACACTGTAGCCGGAGGGGAAAATCACTTTCAGACATGATGGCACCACGTATGTGACCTCTCTCACCAATTAAGTATTAAATAGGCGAGAGACCACCCTGCAGCACCGCACCGCAAGGGCTTTAGCAGAAAGAACAGGGACAGTAATAAAGCTGACAGTTTAGAGAAGAAAAGTTACAGGCAGCGCTAGCACAGTCACATACAATGCAGAGAAATAACAATTCCTGCACTAACAGCGCTGATCACTCAACTACACAGACACAGGGCCTGGTAGGACACAGCGCTGCATACACAGACCTGAGCCACAGCGGAGGAGAGGTATGCGGGGGGACCCAGACCACGATGCTTCCTTCCAGACTTCCAGCAGCGTTCACCATGCGTTGCAGAGAAGATGGCCGCCGAGGAGCAGAGAGAAGCTGGCTTGGGGGAGGAGCGCTGACACAGGACCAGTCAGCACAGTGCAGAGAGGGCTGTGTGCAGCGGGGGAGGCGCCGGCTGTGAGACAGGGAAGGCGCGCTCCCCTGGCATGCATTTAACCCCTGGGACGCCGCAGCGCTACCGCTCTGCTGCGGTCCGCTGTCCCAGGGGGTAGTGGAAGCGCAGGTTGGTCGCCTGGCTCCACGCTGCAGCCAGTCCCCAGGGAGCCCCCTGCCTGGGGACTTAGGACCATGTGATCAGCGGGGACCCACCGCGGGACCCCGCTGCTTACCTCTGTCCCCCTTGAATCCGGCCATGGTCCGGAGCATCTGGGGTCACCGCTAGCTGTGACCCCAGACGCCCACAAGCATCCCCGGATCAGTACCGGCGTTCTGGTACCGGCGGGGTGTAGGGAAGACAGCATGGACGTCAGGACTGACTGTCCATGCTGTTCATCCAGATGTGCAGCCACAGCTGCATGAAGAAAAAGCTTCAGGGGCTCTTCTAGCGCCCACTCCAACAGGTGCACCCGACTCCGGCCGGGCACCAAACTAAACTGAGGTGCCTTGGCCCGGGGCGGGGTATAGGAGGGGGACCTAGTGCATCCTGGGAGGCTGAAAGCTTAACTCTTTGGTGCCCTGCGACTGACGTCACACCTATACCCCAAGGTATCCTGTGGATACCCTATGGACCCTGAAGTAGAAATAAGCACTATAGCGTGTTTTTACACGCTATAGGGTGTTGAGGACCCGATTTTAAAAACTCGGGGGGTCCTGCAGGACCCACCGTGTGGGGCTATGCTGGATGCAGCAGCCTATCACAGCCAGGGGCATCTTTTCAACCAATAGCCGCCGGCGTCTCCTCAGTCACCGCCGTGTGGCGTCCCCTCTCCCAATCTCTGGCTACTGTATATCAGACATCAGCCGGCCCACCACGTTCCGACCTCGGACTGTCTGGCCACGCCCACCGCCCAGGAGCAGCAGCAGCGAGGCATCTTCTTCCCCTATTCCCAGGTCAGACTCGGAGTGACGTCGTCAAAGCGGCTGCACAAAAGTGCAATAGTGAGCGCTGCGCGGCGGCCGCCGGGAGATGCACCCAGGGCCGGCAGGTGTGTTTGGGGGGCCGTGTGTTTGGGGTGCCTGCACCTGGGGAGGGGTAGTTGCCGGGCGGCTGTCCATACACGCCAGCCCGGCAGCATGGAGTGTCTTCAGATTGGCTGCCTGTCACTACAGTGTGCCGGCCATGCGGAGCTCAGTGTGGTGAGCAGGGAATGTCCAGAGACTGCTCACCACACCGATGTACAAAGTGCTGCAGAGCCGACTGAAAGATCCCCACAGCCAGTGCACTGTAATGACAGTCTGCGGATCCGATTTGTCACTGCTGCCAGGCCCTGGGGAGTATGGAGAGCTCCCAATGTGTGCCTCTCCTCCAGCCCCCAATGTGTGCCTCTGCTCCAGGCCCCAATGTGTGCCTCTGCATCAGCGCCCAATGTGTGCCTCTGCCCCAGCCCCCAATGTGTGCCTCTGCCCCAGCCCCCAATGTGTGTCACTGCCCCAACCCCCAATGTGTGCCTCTGCCCCAGCCCCCAATGTGTGCCACTTCCCCAGCCCCCAATGTGTGCCTCTGCTCCAGCCTCCATTGTGTGCCTCTGCCCCAGCCCCCATTGTGTGCCTCTGCCCCAGCCCCCAATGTGTGCCTCTGCTCCAGCCCCCAATGTGTGCCTCTGCCCCAGCCCCGATTGTGTGCCTCTGCCCCAGCCCCCAATGTGTGCCTCTGCCCCAGCCCCCAATATGTGCCTCTGCCCAGTGCCCCAGCCCCCAGTATGCACCTCTGCCCAGTGCCCCAGCCCAAAATGTGTGCCTCTGCCCCAGCCCCCAATGTGTGCCTCTGTCCAGTGCCCCAGCCCCCAATGTGTGTCACTGTCCAGTTCCCCAGTCCTCATGTGTGCCTCTGCCCCAGTGCCCATGTGTGCTTCTGCCCACCCTCCCCATATAACCCAGAGATGGGGATGCGGTGACATGACGGCACGTACCTGCATTCCGCTTCCAGCTACAGTGATGCAGTGACACAACACTACAATTTATCCTATTGGGGCCAATGTGTTGGTGGTTTTTTTTTATCCTATCGGGGCCAATGGTTGTATCTTTGTATCCCATCTGGGCCAATGTGTGTGTTTTTCTTCATGTGGGGCAAATGTGTTGGTTTTTTCCTACTGGGGCCAATTTGGTGTTTATTTTCCTACTGGGGCCAATGTGTGTGTTATTTTCCCACTGGGGCCATGTCATCTGCTACATGCTTCATGGGATTTAGATGGGACCCAGAAAATGTCAGGTAGGACCCCGATTTTTTAAAGTGAGGGGTTCCTGGGACCCACATTTTTTTTGGGCTCACCGCGATCACTGATATACACTAAATGCTCTAGCCCGCCGGCCCCAGGGACATACACTGCCGGCCCTACCCCCATTGCAGCATCTATACAAAACAATTTCTTGTAGTGTAACTTGCCCCTCCAACTAGATCCAGCATACCATGTAAAGTATTTAATCTAAACCTTATATCCCACAACCCTGATCCTATATTTTTTGGGACTATTGTATTGTGGGAGACATACTGTAAGGTCCTTATGGTATAAAATGGAACAAACCTTTTCTTGGGGGATGAAATATGGACTGTTTTTTTTTGCTTTTAATTTTATGTTTTAAACTGGTGCACTTTTTTTTGAGAAAAAGGTTTATTATATTTTCCATGGGTACATAATACAGGGTACAGCTATGGACATATAATATCGTACTAAATAACGTAAAATCAGAAATACAGATAGTATAAACGTTGGATGAATATACCACCGCTTAGAAAGACAAATAATACTCAGTAAGTTTTATAGAGGTCAGGGTGGAGTAGTGTAAGCTAGAAAAGGGAAAGGATCCACAATAGGAGGGAAATCAGGAAATGTTAGTAAGGGGAGATTGGTAAGGAGGGGGATAAAGAAGGGAAGGTTGGCAAAAAGAGCATCCATCAAGAGTCTAACCAAATTCAAGAATGTGTTTCATGAAAAGCTAACCAAGGGGACCAGACCTCAGAAAATGTGTCAGAGCATTCATGAATTTGACTGGTGATATGCTCCAAGCTGTGAACGTGCCAGATGGAGTTAACCAAAACAGTGTGGGACGGAGGGTCTGAGGACCTCATTCAGAGTCGGTCGAAGCGGCCGCACGGTTGTACGGGAAAAGGGGCCGGATATTCAAATGATTCCCTCGCAAGTTGCGTCCCTAAGTTCGGATCGGTAGTTGGCCGACCAAGGGGAGGAAGCGTTCAGAAGACAAAAAAATACGCCCCCTTCTCGTACGCATTGCACATCATCTCCGGGCATATAAGGATTAATCTAGACCATCGGAACTGGTCGTAGAGCTTAAGGTTGACCATACCCTCTCTTAAGCACTACGATCATGTCAGTGTAAAAACCTCCCATGTCACATGTGCCATGACGCTACTTTGTTAATTATGCACTCCCATAATCCGTATGCACTCCCATAAAACGCCGTTCGCATAATGAGGCATGCCTGCATTCGGATCACCACTCCCCCGTTTTCAAGCACCTTCCCCTGTTACCACCCACAAACGCCTCATTCTGTCACTCAAACTACCGACCTGGCTGTGTTCAAGGAGAGAGAAATTTCTGATCGTAGCGGCTAGTTTGCGCACACGCATTGCGAACTTTACGCATGCGCAGTATAGCGAACATCGGTGGCGTACGACCGTGCAGCCGCAACGACCGACTCTGAATGAGGTCCTGATTTCTTCCATGAAGCTGCTATCGCACAGTTAGCTGCATTGGTGATATGACGTATGAGAGCTTGGGGGTGTTTGTCACAATTACTGATAGTCTTTGTCAGTAAATAGTAAGACATACAAGAGGGGAGAGAAATATTGGAGACAGAGAATCAGGTGGCGAACTTTTGCCCAAAAAAACCTTAATTTTAGGACAGTGCCACCAAATATGTGCAAGGGTGCCCTCCTCTCCACAGCCCCTCCAATACATACTGGAGGCTTGAGGGAAAATAGCTCGAATACGTGTGGGAACTAGATACCATCTGTATAATCTCTTTAAGTATTTTCTTTGATTCTGACACACATAGAAGCTTTTGCCGTCAGCTCGCGAATTTTGGACCATTCAATAGGTTCCAGAGACTCCCCCAAGTCCTTTTCCAGGCTAATTCATGCAGGTCTTTTAGAGGACGATTATAATCAGTTAGTAAACTGTAATAAGTGGAAATAAGACCCCTAAAAGTGGATCTAAGTAAACAGAAGGATTCCAAAGGAGTGTAGGATGGGTGAGACTTAGAGCCGATCACTGAAGAAAAAAGATGACGTATTTGAAGATACTGGTTAAAGCACCTTGTCGGTAAGTTAAATCTCTCTTGTAGCTCAGAAAATTCAGGGAACAGGCAAAGAGGGGCGATATCCCTTAGAAATGTAATGTTATGGGAAACCCATGGATCAAAGATCCTAGGATTTAGACCCGGCAAAAAAGCCCCTGTTGTTCCATGGGGGAGTCATGGGGAGTCGATTTTGAATTAAAGAAAAAGTTCTTTCGCAGTAATCCTATATAGATAGAGAGAAGCGAAGAGTGACAGGGATATAGGAATAATGCGGATATACTTATGTGTGTTCCATCCAAAATAGGGAATAGGGAGAAAGAAATTGAAGTATTTGAGCTTCTAGGTCCTCCCACCCTCTAGTATGTGTAGCAGCATGCGCAAGGACAGTTTGAGCTAAATGAGCCGCTAGATAATATTTATGGAAATTAGGTAAGCCCAAACCTCCCTCTTTGACATGATAGCAAAGAATGCTAAAGCAAACTCTGGGCTTGCGACCCGCCCAGACGAATCTAGAGCCTAGCCGCTAGAGGGAAGCTAAAAAAAATGGAAGGAACTCTGATCGGGAGCGTTTGAAAGAGATATAAAAATCTCGGAAGTACGTTCATTTTGATAGCGTTAACGCGTCCTATCCATGAAATAAAATGTGTCCCCCACGTGTTAAGATCTCAATGCATCATATCTAATAAAGGTGGAAAATTGGCGGCAAATAATTTGTCATAAGAATTAGTGAGTCGAACACCTAGGCATTTCAGGGAACGGGAGCACCAGTGATAATTAGGGATGTGCGCCGGACCATTTTTGCCGGATTTGGATTTGGTTCTAATTCATCATCCGTCTTTGGATTTGGATTTGCCAAACTGCGGTGACTGGCTTTGGATTTGGATTTTTTACAAAAATTGGCAAAAAAAGCTAAAATCATATAAATCTGGCTTTTTTTTCTTCCTAGAGTGTTATTAACCTCAATAACATTAATTTCCAGTCATTTACAGTCAATTTAGACCACCTCACAGCTTAAATGATAGTTTTCACCATTATTGGCCAAAGGTTGCAGTGAGCTGACTGGCTACCAAGCGTCAGAGCAGCGGCACAGACTCCACAGTTTAAAGCACATCTATGAAACATTGCCACACAGCAGTGGCAGAAATGAAAGGTAGTTCAAGATGGAATTGTCCTTGGGCCGTCCCACCCACCCTTATGTTAGATATTAAAAAGGACATGAAGAGTCACAGTGCTTTTATACATAGAGGGCTAGTGCCCAAAGGAGTCACAGTGCTTTTGATTTATACACAGAGGGCTACTGCCCAAGGACTCATGGCGCTTGTATACACAGAGGACTAAGGCCCAAAGAGTCACAGAGGTTTTATACAGTGGGCTAAGGCCCATGCAGTCACAGAGCTTTGTATACACAGAGAGCTTATGCCCAAGAAGTCACAGTGCTTGTATACAGAGGGCTAAGGCCCATGGAGTCACAGAGCTTGTATACAGTGGGCTAAGGCCCATGCAGTCACAGAGCTTGCATACAGTGGGCTAAGGCCCAAGCAGTCACAGAGCTTTGTATACACAGAGAGCTTATGCCCAAGAAGTCACAGTGCTTGTATACAGAGGGCTAAGGCCCATGGAGTCACAGAGCTTGTATACAGTGGGCTAAGGCCCATGCAGTCACAGAGCTTGTATACAGTGGGCTAAGGCCCATGCAGTCACAGAATTTGTATACACAGAGAGCTTATGCCCAAGAAGTCACAGTGCTTGTTAACAGAGGGCTAAGGCCCATGGAGTCACAGAGCTTGTATACAGTGGGCTAAGGCCCATGCAGTCACAGAGCTTGTATACACAGAGGGCTTATACCCAAGAAGTCACAGAGCTTGTATACAGAGGGCTAAGGCCCATGGAGTCACAGAGCTTTGTATACAGTGGGCTAAGGCCCAAGCAATCACGAAGCTTGTATACACACAGTGTGCTTATGTCCAGTAAAGTCACGGAGCTTGTATACACACAGTGGGTTTATGCCCTTTCACGGAGCTTGTATAATACACACAGTGGGCTATGCCCTGTCACAGAGCTTGTATAATTCACACAGTGGGCTATGCCCTGTCACGGAGCTTGTATAATACACTCAGTGTGCTTATGCCCTTTCATGGAGCTTGTATAATACACTCAGTGGGCTTATGCCCTGTCACGGAGCTTGTATAATACACTCAGTGGGCTTATGCCCTGTCACAGAGCTTGTATAATACACTCAGTGGGCTTATGTCCTGTCACGGAGCTTGTATAATACACTCAGTGGGCTAAGCCCAGTCACGGAGCTTGTATAATATAAATAATACACTCAGTGGGCTAAGTCCAGTCACGGAGAATGTATAATACACAGTGCACACAGTTGGCTAAGTCCAGTCACAGAGCTTGTATAATATACACACAGTGGGTTAAGCCCAGTCACGGAGTTTGTATAATACACTCAGTGGGCTAAGCCCAGTCACGGAGCTTGTATAATATAAATAATACACTCAGTGGGCTAAGTCCAGTCACGGAGCTAGTATAATATACACATAGTGGGCTAAGCCCAGTCACGGAGCTTGTATAATACACAGTGCACACAGTTGGCTAAGGGCCTGATTCAGAGCCGGACGCTATTTGCGCTCGCTCGTTCAGAAAAAGGGGATGGCTATTTAAATGAACCGTTCGCTCTTTGCGGTCTGTTCACGCCTCTATGTCTGAACGAGCGAACAAAACATGCAAACGTAATTTTGAAAAAAACGTCCCCTGGCCACTCAAATCATACGTCATGTCCGCTATTTATTAGATTAATCGAGTATATCGAAAGGCGTCTGAACTGCTCGCTATTCTTGTGGTTGGTTTTTCCTACCACAATCATGCGAGCAGTTCTGACTATAACACAACCAAGTGACGTGGTCAATGATGCTGCTTTGTTAATTATGCACACCCTTAAAACGCCCGTTTTGACGTTTAAGCACGCCTGCGTTCGGATCTCCACTCCCCGTTTTCAAGCACCTTCCCCTGTTACCACCCACAAACGCCTCATTCTGTCACTCAAAATAGCAGACATTCGCTATTTAGCGAGCACACGATTTTCGGCCGCACTGACTGGTTCGCGCATGCGTATTAAAATCCGTACGCATGCGCAGTTGTGCGAACATCGGTAGGAACGAACGAGCGGCCGCTTATGAGCGGCTCTGAATCAGGCCCCAAGTCCAGTCACGGAGCTTGTATAATATACACTCAGTGGGCTAAGCCCAGTCATGGAGCACACAGTGGTAAGAAGTAGAACTACTCTCTCTAACTAATCTAACTCTAGCCTCGCTTTTCCCCTCTCTATCAATACCTAACTAAGCGGGACTGTTTCGTCTGCATACAGTCACGCAAAATGGCGCCAACAGCCGGGCACCGCGCCTTTTATAGAGGCCGAATGTCACCCGGCTCTCGCGAGGTCTCGCGAGAATCCGACACCGGACGGGTGACGTTCGGCCTCGATGTGGAATCCGAGTCAGGCGGGAACACCCGAACTTGCGTTTGGGTGGACTCGGATTCCACCTGTTCGGAGCGGTTCGGATTCCTCAGAATCCGAACCGCTCATCACTAGTGAAAATCATAGGAGCTGCGTAGTTGAGCTGTAGTATTAGGGTCCAAAAGTAAAGGTAAAATTTCGGTTTTATCATTATTTATTTTAAAGTTCGATAACCGGCCGTATATTTGAATTTCATCAAAAACAGCAGGGAGAGAAGATAAAGGATATGCACTTTTCATTTCTTTGTGCTTGGGAGCGGTTGTTGCTGTCTCCATTTTGTTAAATAAATCTTTTTTGTGGACATATCCTTGGATCATCTTTTTTGTGGTGGTTATGAAAGAACACACTTAAAAGGCTTGGTGGATATCCTGTCTGAGAACACACACCCTGGGAGACCCTGCATACAAAGATACCTTTACATGAATATAGCAGCTTAATGCTGGGTGGGTAACTTTACAATTCGGGGTATGCAGTGTATGCCGTGGTTTTAGAAGGTGTAGAAGTATAAAGAAACCTTTTGGTGAACGCATTTTATTTGACCTGGGTGAGTTCGAAAGTTCCCCCTCCCCAAACGTGGATTTCCATGTATGATTGATGCAATCTCTTCCTTCTTTTGAGGGATTCAAGACAGGGGTAAGGGAACTTTTTTACATTTTACCCCAAAATATATTTAGATACGCCGACGTTACCCCCTTGATTTGAAAGGAAGGAAATCATATAGTAGTGCCCCCATAGTTATGCCCCTGTAGTAGTGCCCCATATAATGCCCCTGTAGTAGTGCCCCGGCTTAGAGCCTCCCTGCGACACAGCCGGGCGTGCATATGAAATGAATCATTCTCTATTATAGAATGATTCATATGCATTTCCGGCTGTCTGTCCATTACCCCCCAGGAATTAAATTTTTACCTCGTGTGGGATATTTACCCCTGTTCCCTGACCACTGACTTAAGAGAACACTTCTGGAGCTCCCAGTTTAATACTGAAAAAAAGCTTGTTATTGTTTCAGGTGTGACATCTGGAATCACGTCACTGTGTACCTGGCAACGCTTGGGAACCACTCTGTTTTATATAGTGTATATGATTGCAGCATCTGTAGACAGTGAGAGTGGGCGTCTCGGACCTTGTATATTTGGAAGCACAGATGTACACCAGGGAAGGGCATTGTAGCGTCATTCGCATAAACTCGCAGATGCAACTGCAGCAAAAAATGCAAGGAAAGGCTGCAACTGTGTCCAACTCAAAATCAGGCCCTGCAAGAAGGGATCCCACCCCTTTGATATACCCTGCCCCCTCAACAGACCCTACACCCATTAGGGCTGCTTCCATAAATTTCCCGGGCTGTTTCCACCCCAATCCGCCCCTGTCCTAACTGTTCTGTAACTCCTTAAATATCCTGAGAAATAATTTAAAGGAGCTTGTAGCTGTTGCTTGAGAGTGGGTTGCCAGCGCTCGGTTTCCCGGCAGTAAAAATCCTGACAGGGTTAAGATACCGATACCTGTCAGTAGGTATCCTAACCCTCCCCCTCTCCCTACCCCTAACCATCCCTCCTCGATGCTTAAATCTAACCTCCCACCCTAGTGCTTAAACTTAACCTTCCCTTTTCTGCACCCTAAACCTAACCCTCTGCCTAGTGCCTAACCCTAACCCTCCGCCTAGTGACTAACCCTAACAGGGCCAGCTCTAGGCATGTTCCACCTGAGCGGCCGCTCAAGGGCGCCACCCTTTGTTGGCGCGCCGATTCCCGTCTGCACACCCCGCTGATTTCCCGGCCATCAAGCGCTTAGCAGATACATACACAAACAGTGAGTCTGTCACAATCACTGAGTGACAGACTCTGCAGTTATCTGCAGCGCTGGGCAGCCCTGACGGCTGCGTGACCCTTTGCTGGCGTGTGACATCTCACGCCGTTGTCCCTGCCCGCGCATCTACACTGCACGCTCTGCACTGGCGCCGCGTGGTCAAGACATCAGTCACTCACTCACAATGTACTGCAGTGACTCAGTCCATGGGGGGTGGCGGCGGCGGTGTCTGGGACCAGCCTGGGTGAGGAGGATTAAGTCAGGAGGAGAAGTGAACCACGGCGCATAATGAGGACTACAGGTGCTGACACGCTTGCTGAGTGAGGAGAGGGGCCTCTGCTGAAGAGATGAGGTGCGGGGGGCTGGCTGCAATGCAGTGAGCATTTACTGAGAGTGGGGGAGGGGGCACTGTTGTTGCAGGGGCTGAGTCTGGGGGGTTAAACAGTGGCTGAGGGGGGTCCTGGAAGAACACTGTGATTGCATTGAGCAGGGGCTGAGAATGGGGGGGTGTGCTGGCTGAGAAGCACTGTGTTTGCGGTGAGCGGAGACTGAGACTAGGGGCGGCTGTGGGGGTGCTGGCTGAGGATCACTGTCTGCAGTGAACAGGGGCTGAGAATGGGGGGGGGGGCTGTGAGGGTGCTGGCAGAGGTGCACTGTGACTGCAGTGAGCAGGGGCTGAGAATGGGCTGGGGGCTGAGGCGGGGCTGGCTGAGGAGCACTGTGACTTCAAAGTCAGTGATGGGGGCTGTGCTCAAATATGTACTTGTTATCTATCAACAATTAAAATTAAGTAATTTCTGGTGTGAGGTATATATATGAAAGGTTGGAGTTACCCTTTGAGCTGTAAGAAAAATTAAAAGGGGATAAAAGAAATTAGGAAGGGGTTTCAAATAAATGTGTAATATGCAAAAGTCCATGTGATTTAATGTAATGATGTGTAATGTGAATGTGTGATTTAATGTAATGGTGTGTAAGGAGAAATATAGATTTGATGTAGAGAAAACATTCAGATTAAAATATGCTCCACGAACCGCAAGGAATACATACAATTAGAGGACAATGGGCCTGATTCAGACCCGCTCGCGAGCGCACAGCGCTCGCAAGCGGGTCGATGGTCCCCGACTGACAGCTCTGTCGCAACGGGTCTCGCTACAAGACGGGGAGGCTGTCGGTGTTGAATGACAGCTCGCCCCGGTTTGTAGGCGGGGAGGGGGGGTGGCTGCACAAACGCAGGCGTTCCCTTAGGAACGCCTGGCGTTTGTGGGCGGCCCTACTGACATCACTCATGACGTCAGTAGTGGACTTCCTGCCCTAATGGTTTCTGCTCTATGGCCCAATGTTTTTTTTTTACATTTTCCTGTGGGGGCATTCATTGCATCATTAGTGTGTTTTATTTATTTTATTTTTTTCAATATGACGGCATTAATTGCCTCAATGTGTGTTTGACTTCTCATTGGGGGGTGGGCACTCCACCATTTCTCGCACAGGGTGCTAGTTGACCTGGAGCCGGCCCTGAACCCTAACCCTTAACCCTCCCCCCTAACCCCGCTACTTACCTTCGGGATGCTGGCAGTGGTATTCTGACTGGTGTCTGGATTCCGACGCCGATATTCTAAGCATCCCGTATCCCACTGCGTTCACGTATCTTCCTGTTACCATAAACATCAATAGGATCGAGTAATAAAACCTAGTGATATGTGTTATTGCATCAATTTGTAAACTAGGAACATATATTAGAAGTCTGCCCACAACCAAATAAATTATACAAAGCATGGCTCAGGTTTCCTAAAGCAATCAAATCTGTTTGTGAAAGCAAAACAGTTGGCCAGCTGTTATCAGTCAAATGAAGGAAGGAGGATTTACCCTCATGGTTAACAAGGATTAAATACCTAACACAGAACATTTACATGTTATACACAGAGGAGAGAAGTGAGACTGAATGAAGGATGAAAGGTTCATTTCATTTAATGGGTCTAAACATCATGACATTCTAGCACTACACTAGCAAAGCTACAGTATAATTATTATTACAGATAGGGATTCATTTAGAAAGCGGAATTTTTCTTTTGGACTCATGTCCTAGAAAAGGAAGAACAGTAAACATGAATTTCATTAAGGTGTTAAAGAAAAATATACTCTGTTAAGGGGTCATTCACACTGCTATTAAAGCCTCATTTAATGTAGTCTGCACAGCTAATGTGACACAGGGGCAGCAGCAGCAGCAGAAGAGTTTTCATCTATGCTAAATGGAAAACTGAATGTGAAGACAGCTTTTATTTACCTGTGCAATGCTCATCTCCCTTCCCATGTCAGAATAGGAGGTGACTGCTGTGGGACTGTTCTGATCCAAGTCCGGTAGCAGCCTGGTATTTAAAAGCACTCTCAGCTGATATAATATATATCATTATGATATAATTATATATTATTTACAGATTTTCACACTTTCATTTACATCTTCAATAATATGTCATTAAGGATCATTAACGAAAGTACAAAAAGGCAAACGCACAATGCAAATGCTGCTTTGTTCCTCTCCTAAATGTTATTTCAGGGGCTGAAGAGTTAAAAGGGCAGAATTTATGCTATAGAAACACAGTCATCATTGTGATTGCGTATCCCCCTGGACACTGTGAATATGGTCTTCTCTGATGTATATGGTTGCTGTTCTTCCCTCCCCTGTCCCACCACTCCAGGTGCATAAGACCATATGAGAGAGAATACTGCAAGTTTGCATAGGCACAAATCCGTATTGCTCACTTATTGGGGCATATCCAATTAGATGCGAGGTCCTGTATCCCCCTGTGCGTAGTGCCCCGAGGGTGTACTTTTCCTTGCAGCCTCGGGGGCTGCGAGAAAAGTCTGCGTTAAAATGCACCCTCTTGGATTTATCATGCAGGGAAACCCATAGATTCCACATTTTACGCTGAATTTATGGGATAATGCTCATTGTACGATGGTTTACCTCGCAGGGAAAATTAGAAATAAAAAAAAATAAATTGGGCTTGGAACCCGAAGCTTAACCCCAGGCCTAATTGGATATGCCACATTGTTTTCATTTTTAGCACCTCCATCCCTTTATTCCTACTGCTGGGTCCTCCAAGTCTCTGCAATTGACCCTCTGCTCTTCCTCTCCTTATACCTAGCCACTAACTCCCACCTGATACTAATCCCTCTGTGGGTTATACCTGCTATAGTCACAAGCTTCACTAGCTCCTATTGGGCCTGATTCTGAGTGCCGATAATAATGAAGCCGGTTGCGGCTGTGGATGGAATAACCTTAGGTGGAGCTTAGGTGGAGCTTCCCACTTGAAGCTGCACAGATTCTCCCATTAGCCCTATGGAAATTCGCTACAAAACTCAATGACTATTAGAGCTGGAGATTAAGGTGGTCGCACAAGGGCCCAGACTGCAGTGACCGGGTCACTTTCTAGGCACAATCGCACAGTTCTGTATAAACACACACGTCTGATAATAGATCATCCTCTGATATCATGCCCGCTTTGGGGCGCAAAGAAGTCATTCATGGCACTGTCTGCCCTTTCACCAATGATACTGACCAGTAACACATGAAATAACAGGGCAAGCAGCGACTACAGCATTAAATGGAATGTTATCGCCCTGTCCAAAGTGTATCAGAAAAAAATAAACCAACAAAAAAAGAACACGTCCTCCACAAAAGTACAGTCAGGTTCATAAATATTGGGACATTGACAGAATCTTCAGATTTTGGCCTCTATTCACCACCACAATGGTTTTGAAATGAAACAAACAAGATGTGCTTTAACTGCAGACTTTCAGATTTAATTTGAGGGTAATTACATCGAAATCGGGTGAACGGTGTAGGAATTACAACAGTTTCAATATGTGCCTCCCACTTTTTAAGGGGCCAAAACTAATGGGAATATCAACTCAAAAGCTATTTCATGGACAGGTGTGGGCTATTCCCTCGTTATTTCATTGTCAATTAAGCAGGCAAAAGGTCTGGAGTTGATTCTAGGTGTGACATTTGCATTTGGAATCAGTTGCTGTCAACTCTCAATATGAGATCCAAAGAGCTGACACTATCAGTGAAGTAAGCCATCATTAGGCTGAAAAATCAAAACAAACCCATCAGAGAGATAGCAAAAACATTAGGTGTGGCCAAATCAACTGTTTCAAACATTCTTAAAAAGAAAGAATGCACCGGAGAGCTCAGCAACACCAAAAGACCCGGAAGACCACGGAAAACAACTGTGGTGGATGACAAAAGAATTATTTCCCTGGTGAAGAAAAACCCCTTCACAACAGTTGGCCAAATCAAGAACACTCTCCAGGTGGTAGATGTATATGTGTCAAAGTCAACAATCAAGAGAAGACTTCACAAGAGTGAATATAGAGGGTTCACCACAAGATGCAAACCATTGGTGAGCCACAAAAACAGAAAGACCAGATTAGAGTTCGCCAAACAACATCTAAAAAAGCCATTACAGTTTTGGAACAACATCCTATGGACAGATGAGACAAAGATCAACTTGTACCAGAGTGATGGGAAGAGAAGAGTATGGAGAAGGAAAGGAACTGCTCATGATCCAAAACATACCACCTCATCATTGAAGAATGGTGGTGGTAGTGTCATGACATGGGCATGTATGGCTGCCAATGGAACTGGTTCCCTTGTATTTATTGATGATGTGACTGCTGACAAAAGCAGCAGAATGAATTCTGAAGTGTTTCGGGCAATATTATATGCTCATATTCAGTCAAATGCTTCAGAACTCATTGGACGGCGCTTCACAGTGCAGATGGACAATGACCCGAAGCATACTGCAAAAGCAACCAAACAGTTTTTTAAGGCTAACAAGTGTAATGTTATGCAATGGCCAAGTCAATCCCCTGACCTGAATCCGATTGAGCATGCATTTCACTTGATGAAGACAAAACTGAAGGGAAAATGTCCCAAGAACAAGCAGGAACTGTAGACATTTGCAGTAGAGGCCTGGCAGAGCATCACCAGGGATGAAACCCAGCGTCTGGTGATGTCTATGCGTTCCAGACTTCAGGCTGTAATTGCCTGCAAAGGATTTGCAACAAAGTATTAAAAAGTGAAAGTTAGATTTAGGATTGTTTAGTTTGTCCCATTACTTTTGGCCCCTTAAAAAGTGGGAGGCACATATAGAAACGGTTGTAATTCCTACACTGTTCACCTGATTTGGATGTAATTACCCTCAAATTAAATCTGAAAGTCTGCAGTTAAATCACATCTTGTTTGTTTCATTTCAAAGCCATTGTGGTGGTGAATAGAGGACACAATCTGAAAATTCTGTCAATGTCCCAATATTTATGGACCTGACTGTACATTCTAAGGGGCAGAATTCCTCAGAGCCAATCTTTAAAAAAGTTAAAAAGTTCCTGCAGATCGAGGTGATTTACCGGTAATGTTACTAAGTTTTCCATAGTTAGACATGGAAGTTATATATCACAATAGACTAAGGGGTCTATTTATTAAGCCTTGGATGGAGATAAAGTGAATGGAGATAAAGTACCAACCAACCAGCTCCTGTCATTTTTCAAACACAGCCTGTGACATGGCAGTTAGGAGCTAATTGGCTGGTAATTGATCTCCGTTCACTTTATCTCCATCCAAGGCTTAGTAAATGACCCCTTAACTCCGTACAGCAATAAATGGAATCTCTGTAAGCAATAGTCATATGGTACATGATCTAACGCCAATGAGAAAGCCCTGAAACTATGAGAGACCTATGCCAGATAATGAGACACTACATCACCATCACTTAAGAAGCAGTGCTCGGTACTGTGTATTTGTTTATTTGCCACAGGCAAATGATGTTCCGCTGACAGGTGGAAGCACACTTCACCTGCCTATCTCAGACAAGATGAGTCATGATTCTGATTTCTATATTTATGTACACATCGATTGCAGTAAAAATACGGAGGCATCAGTCAAGACTCTTTGTATTCTCTCCTAACCTATACTGAAGCTTTCACTTATCAACTCGGCTGAAACAGTGTTATGTACACTGTGCACTAACACGTTATTCATCAAGATTAATTTTAAAGGCAGGAGATATGACATACTCTTGTATTTCCTGTGACTCATAATATAGAACAATATACAATAATATTCCATAGAGAGCATAGATACAGCTGAATGCATTACTGTTTCTATTATTGCTCCAGTCTCATTCAAAAGGTACAGAAATAGTACACTCCATGTTCCTTACACCCAATCTCACGAGTCACGATGCTGCCTGTACAGCTCTGGTCAGCTCTCTTTCCTAAGCGATCTCATTATACATGATCAGACAGGACAGACACAATCCATGAGATTAGCAATGCAAACAAATCATGTGCAGCAGGAATTAGGTTCATTCTAATTCTATGGAGAATCACTCACTGTGATCTCCAGGAGTTTCCAGGCTGCCAAAGATTTCTGGCCACATATAATGTATATACAGTAAGTGGAAAATAGAATGTGAGTATACTTGCTGAATAGATATAGTTGAGCAGTGATCTATTGATTCCCATACTGGGTCACGTACAGGGGAGTGCAGGAGGGGAACTTACTATAGATCAGTAATTTGCTAAGTAAATCAAAATCATTAGCAATAAAAAATAAAAAAACAGGACTCCTTTGTACTAACTCCAATTTACAAAGCATTGATTTTATCAGTTTAATTTATAAAAGGTGAATTCAATCCGCAAATATATAAATAAATCTCAAAGCATTGCCCATTAATTTAAATGGAAGTGTGTACACTACCTATAGAAACCTCACTGAAATGAATTGGCACATTGAAACAGATATGTGCGGTTTGGTTTTACTTGGTTATGTACAGGGGATGTAGTCTGCATCCCGTCTAAATACCGGCGCCGAAATCCCGACAGCATCGGATTCCCGGCACCAGTATCCCAACCAACGGCATCCCGAAGGTAAGTATCGCCAGTTAGGGGAGGGTTAGGGTTCAGGGTTAGGCACTAGGGGGAGGGTTAGGGTTAGGCACCAGAGAGGGAGGGTTAGGATTAGGGTGCGGGGACAGGTAGGTTAGGCTTAGGCACTAGGTGGGGAGGTTAGGTTTGGGCACCGAGGAGGGAGGGTTAGATTTACCTTGTTTCCTGATTGGTGTCGGGATTCTGACTGTCAGGATGCCGCTGTTGGTATTCTGACCAGCGGCATCCCGACCGCCAGCAATCCATACCCAACCCATGTGCAGATCTCAAAACTGCATCTGACTCTCAGGTGTTTTGGATAGCCAATAAGATAAATCCAAACTTGCACTAATTTGGCTATAAGAACCGAGTCAAAACCGAACCGCTCATTTCTACATTGAAATTGATGGAAAAAGCTCAATCAATGGAGTTCTACATTACTAGCCATACAGGCTGGCTAATAGTCAGACATTAGGGCACCCTGCAAGGCTTGTAAGGTGTGTCCCAAATATCAGCAGAATTCTGTTTGTCTTTCCATGATGCACAAGGTGTATGATGATGATGTCTGTGCTCAGTACTGGGTTCATACAGAGTCATCTTTGTCTACTCTCCCAGCTGTGAGGCTCCCAAAAATCATGTGGCACTCCCAGCTGCCCAGAAGAGTGGGCAAGTCTTCAGGAGCCGGCTGCCACCCACCCCCTTTTTGATCGAGAGCAGTCTGGGCAACCAATGACGTGACTCGAGCTGAATCGCGACATTGCGGCCCCTCCCCATTTCACAATGCCAGTAATTATGACCTCCCCATACCTCCAGGCCACCCCTCACCCCCATGCAGAGCAGAACTGAATGCCCCCTCCCAGAGGAAGTTTGTGCAGTGTTGGTTGATTTTTACATCAAAAGTGAAGGCGCAGGAAAAGTACCCAGGAGGGAGTAGTTGGAATATGTGTGCACAACTAGCGATGGTATGGCAGAGTGTTGGTACACACCAATGAATACCCTTAGTCAAGGAACAGCCCAGTACTTAACCAATAGGGTGGTTTATTCTGCAGCAATGTAAATTGTACATCCGTACTCACATTTCTGCATGTACACGGGGAGATGTACTAAGCCTTGGAGAGAAATAAAGTGGAGACCAATCAGCTCCTGTCACTTTACAGACTGTTTGAAAAATTAGTTAGGAGCTGATTGGTTGGTACTTTGTCTTTTTCCACTTGATCTTTCTCCAAGGCTTAGTATATCTACCCCATAGGCTCTTTATATGGAGCGAAGCATACATGTCACTAGCCGGTGACTGTATGTAGGTAGCGGTGCAGGATGCAAGTGATACCAGCGTCCCTAGCGTTCAGGATCAGAGCTAGTATATAGGGTCTCTCTGAGCTAAGTGGAAGATGTCCATCTTCCATTGTGGTGCTCCAGCACAGTGACAAGATGGTGCAGTGAATGTTTGGTGGCCATCTTGGTTAGGGATTAGAAGCCTGCCTTACAGAGTATGTGCAGTAACCAATACAGGAACCAATACAGAGTATGTGCAGTAGCGCTCTCCAACTTCATCAGGAGCAGCCCTCTCTGATGGGTGGAGGGCGTGGTGCTGCATTCTTGTCATATTAGCTCCGCCCCGCTCCATTTTACAGCAGAGGTGGGTTACCCTTCATCATGGCCCTGCCCCCGCTGTTCAAAACTGCAATTCTCTGTATTCTACAGCGGGGGAAGAGGCTAGGATAATCGCGTCATCCAACCTCCCAACCATCCACTTCAGTCGGGACCCTCCAGGCCTTCTGGGAGAGTTGGCAAGTATGCACAAAATATGTCTGGAAAAAAGACGACCAACACTAAATGATTATTATTATTATTATTATTATTATTATATAAGTAGAAAATATTAGATTTATTATTAGATTTTTTTTCTTTTTGTTATTTTTCTTTTTCTATGTTTAGCATTCTGAGTAGGAGATATAGAGGACCTCCCTCCATTATAGTGGGCTACGCAGTCCTTTTATTTTTGCTTTTAGAAAGCGCTGTGTCTGTGTTACAGGTAGAAATTTTATATACCATTTAAAGTGCATTTCTTGATACATCCCAAGCAGTGTAATAAAAAAGCTCCATAAATGCACAGAAGCACTTCGTGTAATAAAATAATAAAACCAGTCCTGATGTCCCATCACTCTCATGATTTATTTAAGCCATAAATTAGGGTGTATTTTAGCAATTTTTTTTACTTAATTGTAAGGGTCATCACTAAAGGGAGGTTAGACTTTGATGTGATGTTTACACTTGTGCACAGTGCGCCTTCGCAATAGATTTCAACCTTGCTACACATATCTTAACATTGCGCATATATAGAGATGGGGTGCGTACCTCCCAACTGTCCTGATTTCAGCAGGACAATCCCGTTTTACAGGCAGTGTCCCGCTGTCCCACCCACGGGGCGCAGTGTCCAGCGGACGGGGGAAGTTGGGGAGGACACTCTCACACTGCTGCTCAGCACAGCATAGCATAGCATAGTTGAGCCAGCCCCCAGCATGACAAAAACGGGGCATGGCTTACGGGTATTGCATTTCCCATGAGGCCATGCCCCTTGCCAATAGGACATGCCCTCAATTCGGCTAGTGTCTCTCCTCTACGCATTGAAAAGTTGGGAGGTATGGGGGTGTGCACCGCAATGTGTGCTGAGCGAACCACCAGTCCGCACCAGTAAAAAAACAAAGTGCACTTCTTCTCAATCACTGTGCATGTGATGCAAAGTAAGGTTTAGAAAAGGTGATATATAACAATATAGGATTATGTGATAATCATATTCTCCTCTTTTGTAGGAAATGACGTGTAATATGTGTTTGTTCCTGGAAATGTGAATCAAATTGACAAGTCTTATGGACTTGTAATAAATAATTTAAATATTCTTACCTACAGTACAGTATAACTAGTTTCAAAGGAGAATAGATGTATTCTGAAGCTCTCTGAATTTGGGGGAGAGCTGAGATCGCTGTGAGCCTTTAGTAATTTGTATAGTATTGACAGATGGCTTTGTTATGAGTCTCACAGCCTGGTTCCTGGGATTGCAGGTGAACCAGATAGGCCAGTGATCGGAAAATTGTTTTGCTGATAGTCACCTTTTATTTATTTTACATCAATCACATTCTGGCAGCACATGGGCAGAGATAGTTGCTTCATATGGGCACTGTGTGTGGTGGGCAAAACTGCACAGCTCTGGTTGCTAATGCAGCCACACACTCTTCCAGAAATAAGGGCAAAAGCTATATAGATGCAGAAAGAAGAGACAGAACAATAACCTTCCTTTATCCCCTCATTATACTGCGTACATTATGGTGGAAAAAGTAAAAAAAAAGAAAAGAGATGAGGTAGTCAGCATTACAAATCAATTATATTGCTGGAAGGAACTCCCCCTAGGGACAGAGAGGGCGCAGTGGCCGATTTCAGAGGGTATGTGGATATATAGAGGGTGTGTGGCCAAGTGTGTGATTGGAGAGGGTAAGGGTCCTTGCTGGCCCATCCCATTGCTGGGTGAAAGATGTGATAAGATAAACTAAATGACTGTATAGGAGTGGAGAGGGTTAAACTTCCTAGGCTGGGGGCGGACCGGAGTGGGGAATCATGTGTCATGTAGGGCCAATGGGTTTTTAGGGTTGTAGTTTCTAGCAGGGATATCAGAGTTTGTTGGAAGCGGAGTCAGCCTCTTTTGTTCCTGTCTTCCCACCCTCCCTCCCTAAATTTTATTTTTATGGGCTCTTTTTTATTTGGGTTTGGTGATTGTTTCGTTGGCTATTTTAGGCAGGAAAGAACGGCAGGTTACCTATTAGCACTGTGAATATTTGTTTACTCATTGTTTTGCTCACCTTCGTTGACTCATAAAGTCTGCTGGACCACCCTGCCGGGGGCAGCATCATCACCTTACTGGGTGGGTAGTCAAGATAGAAGGCTTGAGCGTATTGTGTTGTGGTTGGAGTGTTTATAGTGTTAGGCTTGGGCTGTTGTTGTTAGCCGTTCTTTCTTTGCCACCATACTTAAATTAATTTAATTAATAGTAACTAATTCATTATATGTTTTTTAAATAAATAGCTAACAAATTCTGCCAAATACAAGTCTCCGTGTCTTTATTTCAATTGAGTATGTTATTGTCACTGATTCACACGCAGGTCAATCCTCAGACGATGGGAAGTTTAACTAATACAGAATACCCGATCGAGCTGTCATGCTGCACATACCCAATGATGCCTTCTTTAGATAGGGGCTCCCACCCTAATAGGATATTGTAGCATTATAAGACATAAAAATAAATTGGCACAATAGGGGAAGGTACCCCTAATACAGGGGTCTATTTACTAAGCCTTGGCTGGAAATAAAGTGAACGGAGATAAGGTACCACAGGCTGTGTTTGAAAAATGACAGTTAGGAGCTGATTGGCTGGTATTTTATCTCCGATCACTTTATCTCCATCCAAGGCTTAGTAAATAGACCACACAATCCCCATGTGTGACATACTGATATTCACAAAGTTGCCAATGGCCTCATTCAGAAGTTATTATCACATATTCTGTACTCTGTTAGAAAAATGGTATGCCAATTTTTCTTAATTCTTGCCATTTAGGCGGCAGTATTCCCATTTATAAAGATGGCAATACCAATTATAGAACTGACTACACACAGAATTATGTTTGCCATAGGCAATGCTGGATTAAATAACAGGTCAGCCAAAGTTCAGAATAAATTCAGATCTCATACGTACTAGTACAGTAGACTAGACTTAAACTAGAACAGAAGGCAAAACTTAAAAAAAAGCAGATTTACACTACACTTGAAAACTATTACAAATATACTATAACATTCCAATGTAGTGTGCATGTGTGTACCAGCAATGTCGAGTCATGTATGCTCAGAAGGGTCCTTGACTGGACGGCAACATGATAAGTCTCTGCTTACTGCTGCCTGATTCAGAGGTAGACAGAGTTGCAGCAGCGGCTTCGACTTTTGTCACAGCCACTACTGCGAATTTATGGTAATGTCACAGGCGATGGGCTTCCTACTGAGACGTCCACCGGCTGCGGCTCTAATCCACTGCTGTGCGCAAATTGGACATTAGCGCAACACTATGGTTGCTCGTAATGTCCGATGGTACATGGCCACCGGTGCCAGTGGAACTGCATCTCTAGACAAAGTCCCTGACACCCACATGCCCCCGACACTCCTGCCGCTGACAGCCCCCCCCCCCCCCCCAAAAAAAATCTATTTTAATCAAGCAGTGAAAAGTGTGGAGAAGTGGACCAGTGGAGAAGTTGCCCATAGCAACCAATCAGCTCCTACCTATTATTTTACAGACTGTACTTGATGCTACGTCACAGCTGATTGGTTGCTATGGGCAACTTCTCCACTGGTTCACTTCTCCACACTTTTCACTGCTTAATAAAAATAGACTCCTGTATCTGCAAAATCTCACGGCTACCTACCTGCAACTTGCAGGCTATTACATATAACCCTAACAGAGGATTCCATATTCCAAAGGATTAGAAAGTCATACTAACATTTTGCAGTGTATAAATACAACGGCATTTATGTATAGGAGAGGTCAATATAATGTCTCCAAAATTCAGTATATACTAAATCAATGTCCATTACATAAGACAATTGCGGCAGCAACAAATCTATGGGGACCTAAAAGATCAACAGTAGTAAATTATCCAAAATGGGAAAATGCTTGTTACATGTACTTTTTAATGGTTAGATCTTGAATATGCCAGATCAGAAGTACTATATTCAAAAATAAAAATGATGTGTCACTACACCCTAGAGAATAGATGTGGGCCCACGACTTAGTCACAAACTCATCGTTTCTATTCTTATTAAATACGCATTGCCTGTCACCGCATAGCAAGAGTTCCCAGCATCCATTAACTATTTAGGGATATAGGGCCTGATTCAGAGCTGCTCGTGAGCGCACAGCACTCGCAAGCGGCACGATGTTTGGCCACTGCGCATGCGCCGCATCCGGCGTGCGTATGCGTGAGCCCCGCCGAGCGACTGAACTTCAGTCGCTACATGGCTCGCTACAAGACAGGGCGGCTGTCAATGGTGAGTGACAGCTTGCCGCGTTTTGTAGGCGGGTAGGGGGGGCGGCTGCACAAACGCAGGCGTTCCCTTAGGAACAGGCAGTCCACTCGGGCTTGCGGCAACCGAGACCCTACCGCAGAGTCTCGTCGCAAGCCCGATGGTCGCGATAATCGCAACGTCTCCAGCCCGCTCGCGCAAGCTGTGGGTGGACACCCACAGCTTTGCGAGCGGCCTGGAGAAAAAAAAAAAACGCCCACAGACCCTGCGAGCTGCCTGCGGCAGCGAGTGGGTGTGAGTCAGGGTCCTAGTAGCTGAGACAATTTCTTCTTCAATACAAAGCTGCACTTATTATAGGCATAGAGAAAATAAATTAAATGGCAATCGTGTGTGAAGACCAAACTCTGTAAATTACAATAATCTGTTTGGTAGAGGCACCACAACAAATCACACTAAAACTAAATAAGGAAGACAAAGAGACAATTAAAACAAAACTCCATTAACAAACCAATAGCATTACAATAAAGCTCAAGATGATGGACTTGATTCTATTGACTGGTACATAAGTAATATATTTAGCCTTAACCTTACCCATAGCCTTGATATATTTACAATCCTTAGTAATCTATTTCAACCTTGTGTTTTTTATGGCTTTCCTTATTTTCATTTTGCTTGAATGGCATGTCCTGAGCCTGTGGTACGTATCCCCCCACTCCCTGCCAAAGACTTTCACTACTATGAGCCGTATTCAATATGGGAGCGAAAAGTCCGTGCTGGACTTTTCGCTCCACATCTGGGATTTTCCTGGGATAAAGTATCGGGCGCGTGCCCGCTTTATCCCCATATTCAATTTAAAATCAATGAAAACGGGACCCGGGGAATTGGGAGCTGCGAAAAAAACAGGAATTTTAATTGTAGGACCCCCCCTAAAGATGTCCAGACATGGGGGATAACTATGGGTACCCCTGTTTTTGCCTGCAAAAGAAAGCCGGGGTTTTAAATAGCCGCGGCAGGTGTTTTTTCCCGACATTGAAGAAGTGATGCAGAAGAGCACTTAGCTTTTTTTTTTTAGTTTTTTCAAGTTGTCCCATCAAATTTGGGGTACATGAAAATGGGTACTAGCATATTTTTATGTCCCTAAAGTCATTTTTTTTAAATTCTGCAAAAGTGCACCTGACGCTAATAGCCTATTCTAGAAAACACCTGCAGCATATTTGCAGAACAAACCTGAAGCTATTTCCCTATTTTTAAACACTGTTTCCACTTTTTTTTTTCACCCCAAATTTTTTAATATTTTTTTTGGGGTGTCCCTATTTTTTTTTTTACTTTTTTTTTTTAGTTTATTTTAAATGACATTCCCAGGGGTGCAGGTTATTTTTTTTTTAAGTCTGCACCGCTAAACCCCAATTCTGCACTTTTTTTCGCCATGCAGGTTCGAAAAGTCTTTGAAATTGAATACAGGGATAATTGAAACATGTGAAAATGACGTCATCGGCGATAATTTATCACCGATTTCGACTTTTCGCAGCCTAATTGAATACCCCCCAATGATGGAAAGGGACAGACCAGTAGAGAAGAAACCTGCGCTAGAACAGGTAAGTATTACAGGTGGGTAGGGGTGAGGTGACTGGCATATGCCGGGTCCATAATACTAGTTCAGAATATAATGGGCCTGAAATTTTGTCTAGCAGTTCCGCAATAGAGTCGAGTGGATGCCCCGTCTCATTGACAGCTGTCAGTGGCTTTTGTGGATGAGATGGAGTGAGGCCCATCCCTCTCACTCACATGCACTGCAGATGGAGCAGTGAAAGCTCCTCTCACAGCTCTCACTGGCTGCCTGACATGTGGACACTGCCTCTTTTCTCCCTTGTGGTGTATGGATGTACAGATCTGTACCCTCCTGTCAGCGCCTGATGATGTCACCCCCTGTACACAACACCTGGGGGATGGGGACAGAGATGAAAAATGAGAGACAGAGAAGATAAACAGAGATGACAAAGAGACAGATGGTGCGGTCAGAGATGAGACAGAATGGGGCGAGAGGGGACAGAGATGAGAGAGACAAATTTAGGAATCATCTAAGATTTTAACAGTATGTTAAAGAAGAGGGAGAGAGAGGGAGAGGGAGAAAGAGAAAAGGTGGGGAGGGGGACAGAGATGAGAAAAAAATGGGGGAGTCACAGTATGGGTATTCTGTAGATCTGTTTCGGGACTCTTGGACTGAACAGAGGTGCAGATAACATCGTAATCGTACCGTCGTTCCTGATTACCTGTAGTGTCTAAACTGAACGATCAGTCGGTCAGTGCAGGCACAGTCCATCATTCCTGAACATGCCAATCAGTCGTTATCGGCAGATTGGCCTGTATGTTCAGGCGATGGACAATGTCGGAAATGACCAGCGGGAGCACGCATCGCTGGTCGTTTCTGACATAAAAGTGCACGATTACGATGTCGTAATCGTGCAATCGCTCAGAAATATCTCCCAGTGTGTACGCACCTTAACTCTTGTACATGAGTATAACTAGGAGTTTAGGTACACTAGTGACAGTGTAGGAACCACAGACTTGTGATATGCATAGATACTGAACTGGAACTGGAGTGAACAGACCAGGTCCACTGGGCGACCCCTTGCCCAATGATCTGTGAAGGCCAGTAAGGCCAGGGTTACACTCCAGGAACAAGGGTGAACTCCAGGATAGGAACTCTGTACTCAAGTCAGGAATCTGAGTCTTACATAGTCAGAGTACATCTTGAGGAAGCTGTAACTCTGGTACAGCTCTGATGCAAGACCTGGAACTGGAACCAGTGAGGAACTCAGAAACTGAGAGTCAGGATAAGCAGCTACTGGACACCTCAGTGCACAGACTGTATAATGTACACTGGACCCTAGCCCTGGAACCAGCACCCTTCTCTGAACCAGCCCAAGACAACAGCACACAGCACAGGGAAACCAATACAAGGTCTGCACAATAATATAACCCAATAACCTGGACAAAGACCACCCAGCACAGAGTAAAACAGAATAGGTAACTTGTATGCACTGTCCCAGTGGTATGTTGGAATGAAGACCGCGGCTGTACTCGCCGACTCTGCACTGAGGAGTAGCTACTTGGCATATATGCAGTGTGGAAGCTGCCGCACTGATAGCTGAC
Organism: Taudactylus pleione; assembly: GCA_031769625.1. Lineage (NCBI taxonomy): Eukaryota > Metazoa > Chordata > Amphibia > Anura > Myobatrachidae > Taudactylus > Taudactylus pleione. The sequence goes on along the minus strand of JAUIMM010000368.1, from coordinate 6,482,918 downwards.
GATACACAACAGCAGATGGAAAGCAGTATACTTGCTGGCTGAGACTAAGAGGGGTATTCAATATGAAACGTTAACTTCACTGTCGAAGTTAACGATTCATATCGGAGTTTTTACCTGCGTTAAAGTATCGGGCGCGCTCCCGCTTATACTAGTATTCAATATAAAATTAACGAAAACGGGAAACTCCGAAGTTGGATTTGCGTAAAGTTACGAATTTTTCCTTAAAAAAATTGTAAGACCCCCCTAAAGTAGTAAAAAAATGGGGGAACACTATGGGTACCCCCGTTTTAGCCTTTAATTGAAAGTCGGGGATTTAAATAGCCGCAGCAGGTGTTTTTTCCCGACATTGAAGAAGTGATGCAGAAGAGCACTTAGGTTATTTTTTTCATTTTTTTAAGTGGTCCCATCAAATTTGGGGTACATGAAAATGGGTACTAGCATATTTTTATGTCCCTAAAGTAAGTTTTTAAAAATTCTGCATTTGTGCACCTGCCGCTATAATTCTATTCTAGAAAACACCTGCCGCATACTTGCAGAATAGCCCTGAACCTATTTTCCTATTGTTAAACAATTTTTTCCCATTTTTTGTTTTCATCCCATTTTTAAATTAATTTTTTGGGGTGTCCCTATTTTTTTTTAAAACTTTTTTTGACACAGTTCTTTTTTAAATGTAATTCCCAGGGGTGCAGGCTATTTTTTTTAAGCCTGCACCCCTAAACCCCAATTCTGCACTTTTTTTCGACACCTATTCAATGGTGAAAAGTTATCCCCGTTTTTTATCAAAGACTTTTCAAAACTGCGATAAGTCTTTGAAATTGAATACGGTGTAAAAGTCAAACCTGCGATAATGACGTCAAAAGTGCGATATTAACGCAAAAACGATGTTATCGCTCCCATATTGAATACCCCTATAAGTGGTTGGAGCAGGTCTGTATGTAGTGTGGAAGCTGTGGCACTGACAGGTAATGGATACAGCAGCAGATGTTAAATAGTAAGAGGTATATTTAGTGGAGACGTTGCCCATAGCAGCCAATTAGATTCTAGCTATTATCTTCTAAAAGGTGCTAGTTAAGTAGAATCTTATTGGTTGCTATGGGCAACATCTCCACTTCTAAAAACTCTCACTTTAGTAAATATGTCCCTAAGAATCCACAAAGAAGCAGATAAAGTCACAGAGAACACAACCACAGGATACAAGGAGTAAAACTGGAGCCTAGAACTATCCTGGGAAGGAACATGTTGTTCAGACAATGGGTTGCTCACAGGAATTGTTTAAACTGGCAGTCAGTACATCCCCATTGGAGCAGATGATCAGGTGAGCACTGCTGAGCTGCTCAGGTGCACCCGATTATTGCAATGGAATGTTTCTGCATAGACCTGGATACAGCAATGATGGAGTGTCTGAGCTTGTCAGAAACGTTAAGACCCAGATTCGTGACAGGAGGGGGGACAGATGAAAGAGAGAAAAATGGGGGATGGGCAACAGAAATGAGAGAGATAGAGACAGAAAGGTTGGGGGGAAAGAGATGAGAAATAAAGAGACATACTGGGGGAACAGAGATGAAGGACATGTGGCAGGGGCTTATTTATAATGGGTGCAGGGTGTGCAGTGTACACAGGCATCCTGGACCTAAACATTTTTATTTACACTTACCTCCCACGGAGTAGCGCTACACAAAACGCCTGGAAAATGGTCGCCGAAGCCATTTTACCCAGGGTTTTGCACACACGCAGTAGGATGATACCACTGGGAAAATGGTGCAGCAACCATTTTCCCAGTGATTTCCTACTGCGCATGCACAGTAGACTCCAGGCATACTCTAGTGTCAGGAGTCTACTGCTGCTGTCAGTTCGCTCACGGCAGCCGGGGAGAGGAGGGGGCCCCAGACAGAGAGTGAACACGGACCCCCTCCTCTCTTAATACGCCCCTGATATGTGGGGAGGGGTGAAGACAGAGATGGGAAGGTAGAGGAAGACAAAGGAAAAATATTTTTTCTTTTTAGCACATCTGCTATAGGAGGATAAGTGCCACCGCTGTCCTTCTTAAATATATGGTAAATAGCTTCCCCATGATTTACATGGGAAAGCTATCTCAGGAATGCCCCAGAGATGCCCACCCCCAGGGGCACACAGTGATAGCCATTTCAGGCTGCGGTCACGGATAAATAGAATACCTACACTCCACGGAATGGTCTGTTTTTGGCAAATTTAGTGATCTTCCAAAATTTCTGTGTGACATAGTTTAAAAGTCAACTAATAGAAAGGGTAATAAATAAGTGCCCATTACCAGAGAGAGATCCAAAAGGAAGTGAGAGGCATCCGAAAAATATACACATTTGTGGCCTATAGGCCAAAGATGGTGTTAGCTATTGGGAGGCAGGCTCCAAAAAGTTAAGTAACCTGTGGGGACTGCTTCTGAGATCGAAAATACTGTATGTAAGGGTGACAAATAATTAATGCGGGGTGGACGAAATGCTGTTTTCTGCCCACAAAATGGGCTTAATAAATATGCTCCAAGCTTCTGTTTCTATTTTGTTGTGTGGGCAGGGCTGGAATAAGGTTTGTGTGTGGCCTCAGAGCAACTAACTTGTGGAGGCCCTACCAATAAAACGGTCAATATGATATGCTAGTGACGGTTTTCAAAAGTATAATGTGTAAATACTCCCAGAACCACAAATGTGTTAAACACACAGTAGTGCCCCCAGTTCGCATTTTGCCATACAGAAACCTCTGTTCACATGACACGATGCCGCCCCACCCACGCTGGTGATGTAGCTATGTGTGAGGGGTCCCTAGAGTGTGGGGGCCCCTGGGCAACCAACGTGCCTGCCCTGTTGTTAATCCGACACTTCTTGTGGGTTCGGTCATTCAACTCCCAAAGTTCATCTTTGGAATGCTTGCCGCTTCTAAATAAATACTGTCTAGGATATTAGTGTACAAACTACTCTAGAAACCTTTAGAGGAATCAGATCAATATACTGTACCATGAGAGGCATGTAGAGGAACCACTATCAATATACATTATGGAAAGTCACTAATTTGTTCCGAGTAGACCTAATAATGTCCAGGCTATCATATATAAGTTGGAACAATGTCTCTGCACTTCTCTAAAGTTTTGATGTATTAAAACAATTCTAATGCTGGGTACACACTGGCTGATATATTGGCCGATCAATTGATTGGCCAATATATCGTGCCTCCATCGGCTAGTGTGTACCCACGATATATCTGTGAACAACGCTGATCACAGATTTATCGCATTGGCTGTGCTGCACAGCCAATGAACAAATATGTCTGCAGACATATCTGTCCATCGGCAAGTGTGTACGGGCGATCAGCCGATCACCCGTACAAATGGGTGCAGAGAGAGGGGGGGAGCCGCAAGCGGGTACTACTTACCCGGATCCGGCACAGCTCCCCATCCACAGCAGCCCAGCACACGCTGCTGTGTGCTGGCTGCACTGGGAGACTGTCCGAGGCTGCTAAAGCAGCAGCCCGAGCAGTCTCCTATGCCAAAGGGGGGAGCGATCACGCTGATCGCGTCCCCCATTGGCTGTGCGCCGGGCTGAGGGGCACACAGTGCCCCCCTCCCCAGCGCCGCATTGCAGATGTTTTTGTTTTTTCCAAAGGGGGCGTGGCCATGCCTTCCGCGATTAGGTCACGCCCTCTGCCCGCCCCCAGTCCAGCCCGAGCTGCTGCAGCATGCAGATGATGGTCGTTCAGTGTGTATGAACGACCATCATCTGCAGATATATCTGTCAGGTGTGTACCCACCTTAAGGTAGTCAGTTGCAATACATTGTTTCCTGGCCACTATTGCTGCTGAAATATTGCGTGGGCTGAAAGTCTCTTCCAGTATATAGGGGCTAAGGTGTCTATTTACCATTGTTAGCTAGAAGGTATCATGTATCACTACACGTTACAGCATTATAAAGCACCGCTGCAGTACGGATAAAGATTTGCCTTTCACTGGCAGCCACTGACAGCGAAATGGAGGAAGTGATATACATTTGCATGGATAAGGTCCCATAGATCAGACCAAGCTACTGCCATCCTATCATTTGTGTTTCTGTGAGAGATCTCGCTCTGAATCAGGGTGTCCCTGATTTTTTATTTAAAGGCGGCCTCCTGGCCGCTCGATAAGCTGTGGGTGATTAACCACAGCTTTAGCGAGTGGCCTGGTGATGGTCGCGAAGGTCACGACCATCACGGCTTGTGACGAGACCCATGTGGTAGGGTCTCGTTCCCGCAAGCCCCAGTGAGATTTCGGCTCTAACAGAGCCGGAAGCTCAACCACTGACATCACTGGTGATGTCAGAGGGGCCGCCCCCAAATGGCAGGCGTTCCTTCGGGAACGCCTCTGTTTGGCCAGTCACCCCCCCTGCCCGCCTCCAAAACGGGGCAAGCTGTCAATCACAATCGACAGCTGCCCAGCTTTGGTGCGAGACCCGTACAGAAACACATACAGATGTACGCCTCAATATGCCATGTGGCGAAAAATGCCTGGCGTAAATGAGTCCCCAGGTCCCGTGAGACTTGGCTTGCGCCTAACGTCTTTTTGTCAGAAATGTATCTTACTCACAAACCGCTTCAAGAGGCTGCACTGATTAATTTGATATGCAACACTTCTATATCTGTGCTGCTGAATGTGTACATGAAGCACAACAGACATTGGTGTGGAAAAAACCAGCGGCCGCTGATTTAGACTCAGCATCATATTATTAAAGCTTCCACTATACTGATAACAAGCTTCCACTGGTGAGGGTTCTGAGTGGCATTTTGAAGGGGATTGTAAGTGTCCTGTATTCTTTTTGAAGTTATATATGATCCATTAGCTCCTGTAACTCTTTCTATCTTACTTTGATCAATGCAAGAGATGATTTTCTAAGTAATCATGTGACCAGTGGTTCCAGAATAACTTAAACACGAGAGATTTGGTGCTATATGCAGCATCAAAACCTGAAGTTCAGTCACTTGTTTTAGAGCACTTTGGTCTTTCGGTTAATTATGGTGCATACACACGGTCAGATTTTTCCTTCAGATCTGAACAATAACGATTTAAAAATCGTTCAGTCGTTCATATCTGAAGGAAAATCTGACATATCTGACATGCCTGAACGATGAACGATGCGCGTTCCCGTTTATCAGATAACGATATCTGACATCTGATGTGTTTGCAGTCAGACTTGGATGATTCCATTCATTTTAATGCAGTCAAAAATCGTTCAATCGTTCAAAACTTTGGTAAAATCGTTCAAATCGTTCATCTGACAAATCTGACAAGTCTGACAAATCTGACCGTGTAAAACACATATTGAAGATGGTCATTGCACAGGTGTGTTCACAAAATTTTTTTTATTGAAAAAACGTATTTAGTTACCGATAATATAAGTCAATTATGGTTAGTTAATAGCAATCATGCCCTTTTTATACCTATTAAATATGTAGATTCGGTGGTGCTCCCCATAAATCAGAAAATATCATATGCAAAACAAAGGAGGTTATATATCAACAATTTTCTTTTCACTTATGAAAAATAATTATAAAGAGGTATGTAATAATTACAAAGAAGAATAACTGTGTTGCATGATATGGAGATATAATATACGGCTATATATATTAATAAATGAATTTCTGCTTATTCATTATCATCACCCAGATTTTAGGTCTCCTTAAGGGAGATTATTTTCTAGAAAACTCATTCCAAGATAAGATTTAATTCATATTTTATTGTTATCATCACTGTTACTGTACTTTCCTTTCTGTACTCTCATCAGCTCTGCGTCTTGGTGCTGACAGCAGATGCAGGGTACTGATCTATCACATATATTGGAGTACAGGACTCTCACTGATTATTCAATGTCGACGGACAAATAACCAGAAGCAGATCCCTATTCCTATCTCATATATGTGCTTTTCATGACTGACTATATGCTAACCCTTTGGAACAAGTGAGGCATGCAGGGCTTGTTCATTAATATTACTGCAGTTCCCTGCTAAATGTTTTAGAATAGTCCCGTATGTGTATCTAACACCGCATGCTTCGTTTGATGATTTGATGATTTTTTGATTATTTGTTCTAAATAAGATTTTGCATATCAAATCTAAGTGCTATTCTATTTGTTTACAAATTAGGAGATTTACCATTATAGTCTGTCACTGTGCAGTATATGAATATCCTGTCTGAGCCCAGTGAGGACTGGAATGCAGTTTAGTGTTTAATTATCCTTTTAAATGTATGTATTTTTACTTTTTGTCCAGTATAAGTTAATTTATTATTTTTTAGGATAGAGGTGTATTAAAAGTTATGTTTTAATTCAATATATCAGAATAAGTGTGCCCCCAAACAAAGAGTCTTCTTTACCTCCTTTGTTTTGCAAATCTGACCGTGTGTATGCTCCATTATTTTTATTAATTCAGCCAATTTGTTATAACTTTTGTCGAAGCTGGTTTAGTGGCTGAGACAGAATCAGTGTAAAATTAGCTTGGAGCGACGCCATCTTGCGAATGGAAACCAAACTCCATCTTAAAAATAAGAATCTGCATGACACCATTTTGCGAATGGCCGTCCAGCGCCATTTTAAGTTACAACTCACGAGCTAAGTACAGATGGCAATGTTTTTGGTAATCCTTTTAGAAGCCATGACAAGCCCATTCTGGGGACAACCTTGCATAGAAAAATACCAAAACAACTAGAAAAAAAACAGCTTCCTGAGAAAAGTAATTAAAAAAGACAATACACCAGGAACTGTGGGTGTTTTTGCATGTAAAGGGAGAGACCCCACATGTGGACAGGTGTAGCTGTGGCAATTGTAATATGGCCCAGACACTTGAATTTGACTGAATGAACAATGGTAAGAAATCTGCTTGAAAAGAACTGACACAGGTATCCTAATTAGGCAGAACAAAGCTTTTAAACTCACTGTCAGACAGGATGGCACCAGCAATTGGCGGGGGGTCTCCACCCTCTTTGAGAGTGAAGCTCACTGCCCATAACACATTGCATTGCAATTTAAAAATGTTAGTAAAGAATGATATATATATGTGAATATATATGTGTATATAGCAAACAAACAACGGTGGCACTCCAGATACAGCAGTAATAAAGCCGGGTCAATAGATCACCGGCATGTTTATTGAAAATCAACGTTTCGGTCCTGGTGGACCTTCGTCATGAATAAAATACAAACACAAAAATCGCTTACCTAAATACACAAGAAGACTCCACCATGAGTGTGCACCCCCGCCAACCTCCCGGCTCTGAGCCATGACGTCATCAGCGTGCACTACACAGCACGCGAGGCGTACGGCAGTCAGCTCACCATGGCAACGCTGTAAACAAAGCAGTGAAGCCAGGAATAATGAATAGTGTAAAGAGAAAAAAGATACAACACTGATATCATAGCTAGCGGATCACTGAATCCAGCAAAAAATACATCAGATGATATACATCAGAGTAAGATAAAGCATGGTTACATCATATATAAGGGAACATCATATACTAAAAATTGTAAAGAGAGTCATACAAAGCATGTGAGTGAGAGTGTTTCATTCAACCCATTGGGCTGCACAGTATTCAAGCGGAAGATCCAGCGGGCTTCCAATTGTAATAGCAAATTAGACCTATCTCCCCCCCCGTTTGTTATCGGGGATATGGTCAATCATTTTGTATCGCAGGGTAGACAAATTATGCCTACACTCCTTAAAATGTCGAGCCACTGGCTGATCGTAATCCTTCCCTGCTAAAGCCATGCGTATTGCTGATCTATGTAATGCCATACGCTCTCGGAACTGTCTGGCGGTTTTACCTATATATAAATATCCACAGGGACATCTAATATAGTACACCACAAATTGGCTGGTACACGTAAGAATGTGTTTAATCCGGTATTTATGGCCAGTGTGAGGATGTACAAAGCTATGGCCAGTGTGAGGATGTACAAAGCTATCACCTATTTCTAAGTAACTACAAGTAGTACATCCCAAACACCTATAGTTTCCTGGTTTTTTAGTCAAAAAGTTCTTTGGCTTAACCGTATCATCAAAACCTGTGATGTCAGTATGGACTATCCAGTCCCGCAGATTACGACCAGGTTTGTAACACGGTAGAATCCTAGAGATTTTAAGTGCACATAAAGCAGTATCATTCTTAATCATAGGCCAAAAATGACGAGCCTTCCTGAACATTTTCTCACTGCTGGCACTAAAGCCATTAACCCATACAATTTTATCCGTATTTGTGGTAGTTGTCTGCGGTATTACAACATTTTGTTTAGGGGCTAATAAAGCTCTCTCCTTAGACTCTCTAAGTAAATCGGCAGGGTAGCCTCTAGCCAAGAAATTATTCATCATCCTATCTAGCTGTAGTTTTTCTTCCGTTGGATCATTACAAATACGGTGTACTCTCAAAAACTGGGAGTATGGTAAACCTTTAATAAGATTTTTGGGATGATGACTAGAAGCCAAAAGTAAATTATTCCTGTCAGTAGGTTTACTATAAACAGAAGTAAAAATCTTGTGATTTTTTATCTGTACAGATACATCTAGAAAGTGTATTTCTTTGGCACTAATCTCAAACGTGAATTTGATGTTTGGGTCAATAGAATTAACTACCTCCATCATAGATACAAAAGAATCATGAGTACCGTGCCAAATTAGAAACACATCATCTTGTACCGTCTGAAAATTTTTATACAATCAGAAAATGCTTTGTTGACAAAATATAGATTATTTTCAACCCCAAACATGAAAGCGTTTGCATACACCGGGGCTGCACAAGAACCCATTTTGTTGCCCAAGATTTGCAGGAAAGTAACAGCCATCAAACAAAAAATAATTACTTTCAGGGTAAGCTCAAGCAGATGCAAAAAGAAAGACAAATCAGGACCTTGGTAATAGGGGTTATTAGTTAGCAGTTGCTCAACTGCCCTAATTCCCCTATCATGAGGGATGTTAGTGTACAAACTAATGACGTCAATAGTACATAACCAGTGGTCATCAGGTAGTCGATCGAAATTATCAAAGATCTGTAGGAATTCAGTTGTGTCCTTGAGATACACTTTTTGTGCTTGGACAACTGGTTGAAGATAGAAATCAATATATTTAGAGATATTACAATAAAGTGAATTACGGGCCGAGATGATTGGTCTACCAGGGGGATGTATTGCATCTTTATGTAGTTTTGGTAGCGTATAAAAGCTTGCATTGTACTATTAGAAATGGTATTGTCCACGCAAGCAGACTGTAGGATCCTATGCAGTACATCCTTGAATTCTGCTGTAGGATCTCTTTGAAGTTTCTCATATACCTTATGGTCAGATAGTGGTCTTAGAGCATCTGCTCTATAATCATTAATGTCCTGTAACACCACAGCCCCGCCTTTGTCAGCGGGGCGTATTACAATGGATTTGTCCTCACTCAGGCTTTTGAGAGCTGCCATCTCATTTTTAGATAAATTAGAGTGGATATGTTCATTTTTATCATATTCCTTAATGTAGGATTCCATAATGCTAGTAAAGCCCTTAATCATGGTATTGTTGGAATTGGGATCAAAAGAGGACTTAGATCTGACAGGACAATCAATATGTTATGTTCTGGGTTGTTTGTGGACCCGGGGTAGTAGCAGGAGCGATCACAGAAGCAGATTTGAAAATAAAACTAGGATTTTTAATAAGTGCTTGAGTAGACATATAATGTGGCAGTAAATAAAAGTCCAGGAATATATCAATGTGCACAAGAGTTCTGTGGTGGGAGTAAAAGGGTTAATGTCCAAGTAGAAACAATTAGAGCTGTCCAGGTGTGCAGGTAGTGAAACTGAAAATAATCAAACCAGGTATGCAGGTAGTGAACTGAAAATAATCAAGCCAGGTATGCAGGTAGTGAACTGAAGCGCAGGATGTCAGCAGGCTCAGGTATGGGCAAGGGTGATGGAGGAAGCGGGGTAGTCCAGTGGGAGCTAGGAGCTGACAGGCAGACTGGCAGACAGCGAATTCACAGGAACAGGATAAGCAAAGAGAACTCCCTCTCAGCTAGGCTGAGATACACGTTGCACTGGCAAAGAAGGAAGGCACTGACCTTTCCTAAATACCCCATGCCATGCTGTTACTGGCCAGAGCGAACATGTGACTCACCAGGATTGGCCAGCCGCATCACATGGCCAGAAGGCAAGATGGCGGCGCCCATGCTAAACGGAATGGAGACGCCGCCAGGCCTTACCAGCGCAGAGTGACAACAGGCCCGCACAACAACGAGCGCAGCCAAAGCCCCCCGCCAGACACCAGCTCCGCCACCAGACAGCCCGCGCCACAATGACCTCACAGGTAACACTCGCCTAGCGCCATGCTGAAATACCCTGGCCGTGACACAATAATATTAGGTCTTATTACCAAAGAATTCTTTTAGTCGTAGTTGTCTACTAAACTTATGCAGGTCAATCTGGCTCTGTAGGGAATTATGTTGGACCGTAGGTACAAAACTCAGGCCTCGTTGTAATATATTACATTCATTCACAGATAATACCCTTGAGGAAAGGTTATAAATGATTTCTTCTTTTTTTGCAATACTTTTCTTCTGCCTTTCACATTGTTTTCCTCGTCTAGTGAAAGTTCTCCAGGGGGGCCTTTTTTGGCCCTGGTGGTCACCCCAAAAGGGGGCCTGCGTGAAGTAGGTGCATTGCTGGTACCGGCACATTCCGGGTCACTAGTTTGTCCTCCGCTGGAGGTATCAGTATCCAAAGGGAACTTACGGAATCTTCTGTAAGGACCAGCCTGCGGCAATCTCCTTCCTGTGGGGTTATTAGCCCAGGAATATACCCTTTTCTCCTCGTAGTCCTTGTCAACTATGGAAAGTTTGTTCTGCTTCAATTTAATAAGGTCTTTCTTATAAGTATCCGCCTGAGTCTGAAGTTTGATAAGCCAGTCACAAGTTTTATCAGCCACAATTTTAGGAAGGTGATTGGTTTCAAATGCTTTGATTTTTTTCTTTGACAATACTCAGTTCCCTACTGGATTCTTCCACAACAAGCAGTATAAGGTCAAAAGATGCCTTATTAAGGACAGCCGCCCACTTGCGGCAAAATTCAGGATTTAGACGTGCAATCGTAGGGATGTTCTTTATACGGAATCCTCTCGGTATTTTCTTGTTGCGGTAATAATCACTGAGGGAAACGCCATGCATAAAATGATCAATCTCTCATTTTTTAAGTTTGAGTAATTGAGCGAAGTAATGATCACTGGATTCTTCTCCAACTGTAGCTAACCAGTTTTCTTTAAAAAGGATACCTTCAGCATCCGTGTCCGAGAAGGACAATAAATCTCCCAATGGTAATTCCACAGTGGTAAATCCGGTTTGTTCAAGAGGGTCTTGTTGCAGAGACATGACACTGTGATCACACAGTTGTCACACTGACAGACAAGGCAGTACAGGGGATGGTGCCTTAGCTTAGGTAGGTGATCCGTTGTGAAACAATGTGAAAGGCAGAAAAAAAGTATTGCAAAAAAGGAAGAAATAATTTATAACCTTTCCTCAAGGGTATTATCTGTGAATGAATGTAATATTTTACGAGGCCTGAGTTTTGTACCTACGGTCCAACATAATTCCCTACAGAGCCAGATTGACCTGCATAAGTTTAGTAGACAACTACGACTAAAAGAATTCTTTGGTAATAAGACCAATGAATTTCCCTCTAATAAAATTGATTGTCCTGTCAGATCTAAGTCCTCTTTTGATCCCAATTCCAACAATACCATGATTAAGGGCTTTACTAGCATTATGGAATCCTACATTAAGGAATATGATAAAAACGAACATATCCACTCTAATTTATCTAAAAATGAGATGGCAGCTCTCAAAAGCCTGAGTGAGGACAAATCCATTGTAATACGCCCCGCTGACAAAGGCGGGGCTGTGGTGCTACAGGACATTAATGATGCTCTAAGGCAGATTTTCTCCATTTCAAATTTATGCTCTCATCCTATAGTGCTGCGCTCTCCCTCTCTAAACAGTCATACTTTAAGAACCTCATCTCCTCTCAGTCCTCTAATCCCCAGCGTCTCTTCACTACTTTCAACTCCCTCCTTCGCCCACCCCCTCCTCGTCTCCCCTCCTTGCTCACTGCCCTTGACTTTGCTACCTACTTTACATCTAAAATTGATTCCATACGTCAGGACATCATATCCAACCAGTCCCCCAGCTCTCCACCTCCTCCTTTCCCAAATCACCCCTCCCCATCAACTTCACCAACTCTAACATCCTTCTCCCCTGTATCTGGAGAGGAAGTCATGGCCCTCATCCGGTCCTCCTCCCCTTCCACCTCCCCCCTTGATCCTATCCCCCCCACCTCCTCCACTTCCTCTCTCTCTCTGCCTGCTCCCATCTTGCCCACCTCATTAACCTCTCCCTCTCATCAGGCACTGTTCCTTCTGCATTCAAACATGCCCTTGTCTCCCCCATTCTTAAAAAACCTACCCTTGATCCTAACCTTCTTTCTAACTACCGACCCATCTCTCTCCTCCCTTTTGCCTCCAAACTCCTTGAGCGGATTGTCTACAACCGCCTTACCACTTTTCTTTCCTCCCACTCCCTCCTTGACCCTTTTCAGTCTGGCTTCCGTTCTCTCCACTCCACTGAAACTGCCCTCACAAAAGTCAGCAATGACCTCCTTGCTGCCAAATCCCAAGGCCACTACTCTCTTCTCATTCTCCTTGATCTCTCTGCTGCCTTTGACACTGTGGACCACCCTCTCCTGCTGAATATCCTTCACTCCCTTGGTCTACGTGAAACTGCCCTCTCCTGGCTGTCATCCTACCTCTCTGGTCGATCTTTCTCAGTTTCCTCTCACGACTCCTCTTCCCCCCCCACAGCCTCTTACAGTAGGTGTTCCCCACGGTTCTGTTCTTGGTCCTCTCCTATTCTCCCTCTATACTTCCTCTCTAGGTGAACTCATCAGCTCTTTTGACCTCCATTATCATCTCTATGCTGATGATACTCAAATCTACCTTTCCTCCCCTGATCTCTCCCCCTCTCTTCTGACTCGTATCTCCAACTGTCTCTCAGCTGTCTCTTCCTGGATGTCCCAGCGGTTTCTTAAACTTAATATGTCTAAGACAGAGCTGATCATCTTCCCACCCTCCCACATCACCTCACTTCCCACTATTTCTTTATCAATTGATGGAATAACTATCTCATCTAGTCCCAAGGTGCGCTGTCTTGGAGTTATCCTGGACTCATCCCTCTCCTTCAAACCACATATCCAGAACCTTTCACAGTCCTGTCGTTTCCATCTCAAAAATATTTCTAAGATCAGACCCTATCTCACCCAGGATGCTACTAAAACCCTCATACACTCACTGGTCATCTCCAGATTGGACTATTGTAACCTCCTCCTATCTGGCCTCCCCAAATCCCATCTCTCTCCTCTCCAGTCTATCCTTAATGCTGCTGCATGGCTTATCTTCCTCTCCAAGCGCTCTACATCTGCCTCCCCTCTCCTACAAGCTCTCCACTGGCTCCCCTTCCCTTTTAGAACCCAATTTAAGGTTCTCACGCTCATTCACAAAGCCCTCACCCAATCTTCTCCCATATACATCTCTGATCTCATCTCCCTTCACGCTCCTCTCCGCCCTCTTCGCTCAACTAATGCACGCCGCCTTTCATGACAGCTGATTACTTCCTCCCACTCCCGCCTCCAAGATTTTGCCTGCACTGCTCCCCACCTCTGGAACTCTCTCCCACTCCCCATCAGACTCTCCACCTGTTTGCAATCCTTCAAACGGGCTCTCAAGACCCACTACTTCATCAAAGCCTTCCAGCTATCATTCTAACTCCTTGCTACATGCTCCTTCGTCCCCATCTGTGTCAACCCAGTTTGTCTTCCCCCACCTTTTTAGAATGTAAGCTCTCACGAGCAGGGCCATCTACCCTCTTGTGCTTCTCCTTACTATAGTGTCATTTACTTCTTACTCACCACTAGGGCACCTAACACTTGGTGCTTATGCTCTGTTGCTTATCTGGGTGATATGGTCGCTAATGTAGCAATATATATTATCCATGTCCTGTATTGTATTGTTCTGTAAGTCACTTGTATACAATTTGTTTTTGTACTTTGTAAGGCGCTGCGGAACACTTGTGGCGCCATATAAATAAATGATAATAATAATAATTATAGAGCAGAGGCTCTAAGACAACTATCTGACCATAAGGTATATGAGAAACTTCAAAGAGATCCTACAGCAGAATTCAAGGATGTACTGCATAGGATCCTACAGTCTGCTTGCGAGGACAATACCATTTCTAATAGTACAATGCAAGCTTTACTGCCTCAGACACCGACGGTTCCAGTCTTTTATACGCTACCAAAACTACATAAGGATGCAATACATCCCCCCGGTAGACCAATCATCTCGGCCCGTAATTCACTTTATTATAATATCACTAAATATATTGATTTCTATCTTCAACCGGTTGTCCAAGCACAAAAAGTGTATCTCAAGGACACAACTGAATTCCTAAAGATCTTTGATAATTTCGATCGACTACCTGATGACCACTGGTTATGTACTATTGACGTCATTAGTTTGTACACTAACATCCCTCATGATAGGGGAATTAGGGCAGTTGAGCAACTGCTAACTAATAACCCCTATTACCAGGGTCCTGATTTGTCTTTCTTTTTACACCTGCTTGAGCTTACCCTGAAAAGTAATTATTTTTTGTTTGATGGCTGTTACTACCTACAAATCTTGGGCTGCGAAATGGGTTCTTGTGCAGCCTGGTGTATGCAAACGCTTTCATGTTTGGAGTTGAAAATAATCTATTTTTTGTCAACAAAGCATTTTCTGATTGTATCAAAATTTTCAGACGGTACAAGATGATGTGTTTCTAATTTGGCACGGTACTCATGATTCTTTTGTATCTATGATGTTAAGTTAATTCTATTGACCCAAACATCAAATTCACATTTGAGATTAGTGCCAAAGAAATACACTTTCTAGATGTATCTGTACAGATACAAAATCACAAGATTTTTACTTGTTTATAGTAAACCTATTGACAGGAATAATTTACTTTTGGCTTCTAGTCATCATCCCAAAAATCTTATTAAAGGTTTACCATACTCCCAGTTTTTGAGAGTACGCCCGTATTTGTAATGATCCAACGGAAGAAAAACTACAGCTAGATAGGATGATGAATAATTTCTTGGCTAGAGGCTACCCTGCCGATTTACTTAGAGAGTCTAAGGAGAGAGCTTTATTAGCCCCTAAACAAAATGTTGTAATACCGCAGACAACTACCACAAATACGGATAAAATTGTATGGGTTAATGGCTTTAGTGCCAGCAGTGAGAAAATGTTCAGGAAGGCTCGTCATTTTTGGCCTATGATTAAGAATGATACTGCTTTATGTGCACTTAAAAACTCTAGGATTCTCCCCTGATACAAACGTGGTCGTAATGTGCGGGACTGGATAGTCCATACTGACATCACAGGTTTTGATGATGCGGTTAAGCCAAAAAACTTTTTGACTAAAAAACCAGGAAACTATAGGTGTTTAGGATGTACTACTTGTCGTTACTTAGAAATAGGTGATAGCTTTGTACATCCTCACACTGGCCATAAATACCGTATTAAACACATTCTTACGTGTACCAGCCAATTTGTGGTGTACTATATTAGATGTCCCTGTGGATATTTATATATAGGTAAAACCGCCAGACAGTTCCGAGAGCGTATGGCATTACATAGATCAGCAATATGCATGGCTTTAGCAGGGAAGGATTACGATCAGCCAGTGGCTCGACATTTTAAGGAGTGTAGGCATAATTTGTCTACCCTGCGATAAAAAATGATTGACCATATCCCCGATAACAAACGGGGGGGAGATAGGTCTAATTTTCTATTACAATTGGAAGCCCGCTGGATCTTCCGCTTGAATACTGTGCAGCCCAATGGGTTGAATGAAACACTCTCACTCACATGCTTTGTATGACTCTCTTTACAATTTTTAGTATATGATGTTCCCTTATATATGATGTAACCATGCTTTATCTTACTCTGATGTATATCATCTGATGTATTTTTTGCTGGATTCAGTGATCCGCTAGCTATGACATCAGTGTTGTATCTTTTTTCTCTTTACACTAATCATTATTCCTGGCTTCACTGCTTTGTTTACAGCGTTGCCATGGTGAGCTGACTGCCGTACGCCTCCCGTGCTGTGTAGTGCACGCTGATGACGTCATGGCTCAGCTCCGGGAGGTTGGCGGGGGTGCACACTCGTGTTGGAGTCTTCTTGTGTATTTAGGTAAGCGATTTTTGTGTTTGTATTTTATTCCTGACGAAGGTCCACCAGGACCGAAACGTTGATTTTCAATAAACATGCCGGTGATCTATTGACCCGGCTTTAATACTGCTGTATCTGGAGTGCCACCGTTGTTTGTTTGCTAGTTCCCTATTTTGCGGGGGGCACCCACCATATATTTCCCGGAGGAAGAGTGCCAAGCCCGCGGCTACCTTGTATATATATATATATATATATATATATATTAAATCCATCATAAATAGACTCACATGCATAAACACCACACATTACACACAGTTGCGCTGTTAACATGTCGCACATTAGCGAATGCATAATACCCCGCATGCGAACGCTGTTTATTAGCTTCGTGCGTACGCATCTGCCCCAAGTTAACTAGCGTCTTTTCCCAAACCCCTAATACTTACACACTGCACATTCACGTAAAAGGTTCCATAGCTTCAAAGTATAAGATTCAAGTTTTATCCATTTATTACTAATGCTGTGAAATAAAGGCTATTTGGTATCTAAGGTTTAATACAGGATAAGTAAATCGTGTTTTGTGTTGTACTGATCTGCATTTTCTCAACAGCTTCCCGGTATCATCGGTGTAAAGATCGCAACATGCATTCTCAACTTATGGACCATAGAGAGTTAAAACACCAAAATGTACTTTGTAAAATTAACAGCCTAGATTTGCATGAGGTGGGAAAATGGAGACAAAAGGCTGTTGGAGGCTGGTCTGTGTCCGTTTGAATCGACCTGTTAAATGCCCTGTAACAGAAGCACCGTGATGGAGAACCATTGGGATCGCAACAAACCTCTCTATTGTATAGTCTATTTCTGTAAGGGTATACATATGTGTGTTCTGATCCCAGTCTTCAGTCTTCATGCTGATGCTGTTGATGGAGGTTTCTTGTTGATGCCAGAATCTGGTCCCAGAGCGCGTGCGTATGTGTAACTGTACCTTGGGTCTGTATAATTTCTTTGCGCTAAATTGTATTTAGATCACAGCGTGTAACTATCTGTACTTTGCTTGAATAATAACCTTTGTGCGTTGGTCCCAGAGCGCGTGCGTATGTGTAACTGTACCTTGGGTCTGTATAATTTCTTTGCGCTAAATTGTATTTAGATCACAGCGTGTAACTATCTGTACTTTGCTTGAATAATAACCTTTGTGCGTTGGAACACATTTTCTTCAAAGTCTGAAGGCATTTATTGACTGTATGACTGCGTACGCAAATAGCGTAAATTTTAGAAGGTATAGGCAGGTTTTTTAGAAGGTATAGGCAGGAGCGTATATAGGTTTAAATTGAGTATCCTTACTTTTCAACTGAACTGTCAACCTTTAGGCGTACAGGGTTCTTCCATACAAAAGATTGACAGCATTTCACATTGCTGGCTATACATATGTAGTTCTGCTCTGGGCACATTGTTATTCCTTGTACTCTCTGTTTTCTGCTGGTATCCATACACAAGCTTTCCTTTGTCATAGTCTAAGACGAGCTCGTCATGTGATGCGGCCATCAACTATTGTCACAATTTGTCTCATAGCTGTCTGGGAGATCACTAAGCAACACGGCAACATGGCTGTCTGTTATTTATTTTGTAATATTACGTTGGCTTCTAAGGTAATGCATATGTAGTCCTGAATATACAGATTTACTCAGCGTAATTTATTATTGAGAGCAGTGGCGTCACTAGCGGGTGCGGAATGCACTGGATGACACCATCTGAGAGGAAGGCACCAAAATAGCAGAGCAGCAGTGATGGATGACGCTCGCCTGTGCTCATCATCCACACTGTGTCGGTTACTTTAAAGCAAACTGTGCAGAGTACTTGCCCTGATTACACAAATATGTATACTTTAATCAAGGTCTGATTTAATGCCCAGCAACAAATATACTCAAAGGGCCTAATTCTGAGATGTATGCAATGTTCATGTCGCACACAGTTGAGCAATTTTTTGCGCATGTGTCTAGGTCACACTACGCATGCTTCCAGGGTCCGTGCACAAAGAGTCGCAGTTAAAAATGTATTGGGCGGTGACTGGGAAGTGACTATGCAGATGCACGGAGATGGTCCGTCTTACGGGCCTGTTATGGGAGTGTCGCAGGCATGTTGCTGAAGTGGTTGCAAACTCAGACGAATAATTGTTCACATTGGAGGCCATACTCTGTTGAAGAATCTGCACCTAGCATGGGGTTGGCGCAAGTTTTGATAGTGCAACTGATGGTTGCGCCTAAAGAGACAGCAAGCGGTATTTGAGCACCTAAAGACACTCAAAGTGGGCGTCTCAGTCCTTCCACTTTTAGACGCATGACTGTACACCAGGGAAGGGCTGCAGCGTCTCACTCAGAATCAGGCCCAATGTGTTTTTCCACAACTTCTGGTATGCAACATCTGGGCTGGATGGACAGATAAACATAAGGGGAGGGGGCTTGTTGTGAGTTTGGCATAACATACATTTTTGTGTGACGTCTGTGTATAAAAATTATTTTTATTATGATCATTTTCACAGAAGTCAGTGCCTGGGACTCTTCTTCGCTGCTGCCCAATCACAGGAGACCAGAATGCGGGGCAACCCCTCCCCCCCATATAGCCTCCAGCCGTGCACTGACAGTATATTTCAGAAGCCCATTAATTTCAATGGGACTTCTACATGTACAGCACACTCTGGATAAACCATTGAAATAAAATGGACAAGCTCTGGCATTCTTGAAAATGAATTGCCACTGAAATCACACAAAAAGTAATAACTATTGACTTTTAGTAGTATTCCCCCTAACTGTAACCTTCATGGAGTTGGGTCTATTCTGCAGATATAACTACTATCCTGCCGTATAAAGTTTCTTTATACACTCTCTAATGGAGGATATATTCAACTTTCCTGTTCTGAAGATGCTGCCCTGTCTAGGGGTGTTGTGAATTACCTGTCTACATGTGACCCTCTATACAACATCATTTTACCAACATTATTTGGTTGAACAGAATAACAAATATAGATTTTGGAATCTGGAAATCTACTTCCCCACCGACCCTTACTGACTGGTTTCAAAGAATAGAAATGTATAGATCAATGGATGACATCATAATGTCCTCTCCTAATTAATTTCAGAATTATTTGCTGATCTGGTTCCCATGGTTGGAATTCTGTGAATCCAACAGATACAAATGCCTTGCTGGCTCACCTTAGTCCTTCCTTTCAAATAAGTTACCTGAGTATAGTCCAGTACCTTATTGGACCCTGATGGTCCTCCTCACCCCCCACCCAACCTCCTCCCAAATTCCCTCCATCTTTTTTTCATAATTCTCTCTTCTTTCTTGGACTTTTTTTTTTTAGAGTGTATTTTTTATTTTTAAGTTGGATACTCTGTCATTTTGATTTTGTTGGTATATAGGGCCGAATTCAACTCAATGCGATGTTGAACACTGCGCTGTGTGGGCAGCTAAAGGATTTCTTCTCGCACCCCCCTGGGGATGCGAGGAGAAAGCTGTCAAAAGTGCCGGGTGCGCAGCTGTTTGCCGGCTTAGAGCTGAAGTAACAGCCGCGTACCCGGCACATTAGTCAGAGAATGCTGCTTACCGCGCCTTAACACCCAGGTTAAGTCGCGAGAACCGTCATTCTCACACTTAACATGTTCCCGACAACGCTTACAGCGTGTTGAATTGAATAGCTGTGGGAACTCCCTCCCGAGGCTACTCAACATCGCACTTAATTGAAATCGGCCCATAGTGATTATTTCCATGTATCCATTTCAGTAGTTGGATGTACATATGTGCATTATTACGTAGTTTTTGTTTACTGTTTGCCTTACTACATTAGATATTTTCTTTGTCCATATGCAAAAATTTTAATTACTTGCAAAAAAAAACAGATTTTGGAGTTATCCTGAAACCTGATGCAACAGTCATGTATATGTACCGCGTGTATTTGTGTAGTGCAGTATTGATGTTAAGATTGTATTCACGATGCTGGTACCGCTATTGTCTCATGTTTGTGGTGTAGGAAACATCCTTATTTTTAGTGGGTAAGTAATTTTATTAGTTATATTGTTTTTTTCTTATACAGTTCTTGCAGTGCCATCCCTTCTCATTACAAATTCCTTGTATCACTCAACACATCTGTTTTTTTATTATCTAGCTGACTGGGAGCTAAAATACATTTGTAGTATAGTAAACAATATCCCTACTCTATGTTTGCTGGGTAATACATCAGACATTCATTTGCCAAGGGTATGCTTACCAGCACAAAATATATCACAATCTTGTCCTGAAAAAAGTGCTGGTATATATTCATCTCTTGGAGACATCTATTTAATAAAATAACTTTTCTAAAAAATAGTGGTATAGTCAACAAGCTGCCACTTACATACATTTTTATCAACACAGGTCAAAATTCCAAAAACTGACGTTTTCGAAGCCTTCCTGCATTCCCCATATGTACCACGCTCCGGCAAGGCAATGCCAACTGTAGATGGTGTTGCCTATAGAAGTCTCTGGGCTTCTTTGCATAGAATTCCCCTAAGAGGGATCTAAAAAAATCCCTCTCAGACTGCCCACCCCCCCCCCTGCGGCTTGCACATGCGCAGGCAGACGGCATGCAATAAGTGGCGGGATGTATCGCATGCAATATGTGATGCCCATACTTGCCTACTTTTGAAAAAGCATTTCAGGGAGATTGTGAAAGTACCACCTATGAACGCAGTGGTAAAGTGGACTGTACTGGTACATCTGAGAGGCGTGTCATAAAAGTGACTTACATACAAATGGAAACGATCCCCAAAGCAGTTAGTAAGATCTACCTGTTGATGACAACACACTGATACTTTTCAGAAAATACATGTAGGGTACACTGTGCCCTATAACCAATTCAGGGAAATTACACTGATGATCCCATTTGAATGTTTATATCTCTGGGTTTTTTTTGTTTTGTTTTTTAATAACAGCTACATAATGGGGTAAGGTGCAATCAGGGAGATTACTATACTGCAGGAGTCAAGGAGATTGCTGCTATTTCAGGGAGTCTCCCTGACAATCAGGGAAAGTTGGCAAGTATGGTGATGTCTAATACATCACGCCCAGAGACACTATGTGCCTGATTATCAGTTACACGTAATTCTGAATGTGGCTGGAATGAGTGATCTATTCTGTAGCAAACTGCACATGCGTTGTGGGCTGCATACGCATCAAAGTACTTACAAACAATCTCGGTTACTTCTTACTTGCGGTGTGATGGGAGTTACTGGGGTGTTTGCACATAGAATATATTTGCCATGAGTGTGTCATGGGTGTGCATACAAAGGGCCATATTCAATTAGAGGCGAAAAGCCTTTTTCACCTGTTTTTTTGAGAAAATTTAGCCTAAAAAAATGTCGCCAGATTCAATTCCAGGACAATTTCGCCTAAGCGGAAACTCGATGCATTGAATTCTCCAAAAAAGATTCTCCAATGAATAGCAAGTGAAAACAAATGCAAAGTCTTTATTTAGGGGTGCAAACGTGGGGAAATGACTCAGAACCCTTGGGACAGCCCCCCAAAAGACAAATCTGCAAAAAAAAACCTAAGAACACCCCAAAAAGACATTTAATTTTTGGGGCAAAAATGTAAAAAGTGGGGGGACAAGCATAAAAACTAGTGAAATAGGCTTCTTGGGGGGCTGTAAGTATGGGTCAGATGATTTGGGATTGCAGGTGCATGCAGCAGGTGGATTTTTCAAATTTTTAAAAAGTTCACTTTAGAGATATAAAAATATGCTAGCACCCATTTTCAGGTACCCCAAATTTGACAGGACTACTTATTTTCACCAAAAAACACTGCTTTATGCCATTCTTCACCACTTTTACAAAGACAGACTGATTTCCCCAATTCTTTCAGTACTTTTCGCCTGTTCCGCATTCGCCTAATCCCGTTTTCACCTGTTTTGCAATTGATTTAGGCGAAAAGCAGGGACGCGCACGGAATGAATTCGCCTCTGAAACAGAAAATGAAGCGAAAAGTCGGACAGTCAAAAATGTTCCGACTTTTCGTATCTAATTGAATACCTCTCAAAGTTGCATCCTCTTCCGGGTTGTTTCATATGCAAAGAGCTGTCCTATGTCTGTCGAATCTCCTGCACTGTGGATGTGGCTGGTGCAAATGCTGATAATACTGTTGACGGCTGCTCTCACGAGCGGAGGGCTGGGGGCAGGGAGGTTGCATACAGTGTCCAAACCGAATTTCTCTGGAACTATCCTCATTTGCAGCCAAAGCTGCATTGCCCCATCGTGTGCACTGGGAGTGATAAATATAAATGACTGAGGGGCTTGACAACCTCTTGCATATGTGACAATAACAAAGATCAATTATAGACGTCAGACAACGGGAACATTAAATGGGTTTGTCCACACTTTTGTCTCCTGCACGGCAACTACTGTTATTGGCAATCAGGAGCTATACTGAGCTGTTTATGTGCTGTAAGGGAATGCAACCCACAAAGCAGGCAGACACAATGCATCCAATCAGAGAGCAGCTTGCAAGTATTAAAACCTTTACCGTCTCGCTACATGGGGGAAGTACATTTATTGGCTAGTTCTACAAAGGTTGACAACCAGTTTGTATCAGCACTCAGGGCCCATAAAAGATAACCTGAAAATCTACAGGTTTATGGGAATAATTGTTTGTGTTTAAATAACGAAAATGTTTCAATAAAGCATCATAAAGTATGAGAGTAGTCAGCACAAAAATGTCTAAAATGCATCGATTGTATCTGGTTACACTATCTATTTTTTATCTACAGAGAAACATGGTTTCCAGGTTTCGTTCTCCTTAACCTAGACCACTACCAGTAAATAACTACACACACAAACAGCACCGAGGCCTTAAGCAGAACTGACTCAGCAGCTTTTATTACGGAAATTAAATTAAAATACATTATATTTTTATAAGACTTCACTACCTAAGTAACTTTGCTAGATTGTAACCACATACGCCGTAACAGTTTAAAAATGAAATGATTTTATTTAGGCAGAAATTATTAGTAGCACTTCAGACAGCAGAGCTCTTAAATCTTTCACCACCTGTCTGTCTTCCTTCCCTCATCTGCCTTTCTCCCAAGAGCATTATTGATTTGTTGTATATCCTATTGTCAATATACAGAAGAATGCAAAAGGGAAGAGTGAGATAAAATGTACAATAACAGAGTCGCTATGGACTGTATCCAGGGTCGGTTCAAGGTTTCTTGGCACCCTAGGCATTTCTTCAGCCTTGCACTCCCCCACCCTTGGATAGCTACACAAACCCTTATACAATGCCCCCAGCAGTGGCCCCCTATGCAGTACTCCAGTAGTGGTCCCCCTATGCAGTGCCCCTTATATAATGCCCCCAGTAGTAGTCCCACCTACGCATTGCCCCAGGTAGTGGTCCCCTTATGCAGTGCCCTTTTTATAATACCCCCAGTAGTAGTAGACCCATCCTGTGCAGTGCCCCTTATATAGTGCCCCCAGTACTAGTCCCCCCCCTGTTCAGTGCCCCTTATATAGTGCCCCCAGTACTAGTCCCCCCTCCTGTGCAGTGCCCCCAGTAGTAGCCCTCCAACAGTGCCCCCAGTAGTAGTCGTGCCTCCAGTAGTAGCCTCCCCCCAAGAATGCCCCCAGTGGTAGCTTCCCCCCAGCAGTAGTCGTGCCCACAGTAGTAGCCTCCCCCCAGCAATGCCCCCATAGTAATCGTGCCCTCATTAGTAGCCTCCCCCCAGCAGTGCCCCCAGTAGTAGTCGTGCCCCCAGTAGTAACCTCCCCCCCAGCAATGCCCCCAGTAGTAGCCTCCCCCCAGCAGTAGTTGTGCCCACAGTAGTAGCCTACCTCCAGCAATGCCCCCATAGTAATCGTGCCCCCAGTAGTAGCCTCTCCCCAGTAGTGATCCCCCCAGCAGTGCCCCCAGTAGTAGTCGTGCAGTGTCCCCAGTAGTAGCCTCCCCCCAGCAGTGCCCCCAGTAGTAATCTCCCCCCCAGCAGTAATCCCAGCCAATCACACACATAAAAAATAAAAAAAACTCCACTTACCTTAATCCCCGCTCC
Organism: Taudactylus pleione; assembly: GCA_031769625.1. Taxonomy (NCBI): domain Eukaryota; kingdom Metazoa; phylum Chordata; class Amphibia; order Anura; family Myobatrachidae; genus Taudactylus; species Taudactylus pleione. Next base: position 6,458,573 of record JAUIMM010000368.1, on the reverse strand, counting down.
GGCGTTCGCTCCTCTGTCCCCGGGCGGGCTCGCTCTGCATGATGGGAGAGATGTCATGACGTCTCTCCCATCACCCACTGCCAGTGTCGGAATGGGACATGAAGAGCCCACCGGGGGAATACAGTGATAGGGGCCCATGCTCAAAGGGTGTGATCATCCACCAGAGGGGGTATGTGCAGCCACCACATTGGGGCCCACCGGGGATTTCCCCTGTTCTCCTGTTGGCCAGTCCAACCCTGCCCACTGCGGGAGCCGGAAAATGGCCCGGCTCCGGTAGTGGGCGCAGCAGCCGTTGAGAGTCTGTCTGACTCTCATCGACTGCTAAAACAAACTCACAGCTACCGGCGCCGGCGGATGTGTGTTTGTTCTTAGTAGGTAGTGCGGACTGCACTTATGTGCGGTACACATTACCGCCCTGCAGGGCTGGCGCTCTTAGGCAGCTGCCTAAGTTTGCCTGGTGGTAGCGCCAGCCCTGACTGTATCACACACACACACAGGCAGAGATTTTGTGGACAATTCCTGAAGTATTTATTACTAACATTGGGGTGATTCAATTCATTGCGATGTGTATAGCGCCTGGATGTTGATCCCGGAGCTATTCAATTCACCATGATGTTAAGCCGACTAAAGGATTTCCTCTCGCACCCTTCTGAGGGTGTGAGGAGAAATTCAACTTAAGTGCCGGCCGTGAATGTTTTCCAGGTAAGCGCAGCGCTAACAGTCTCATGGCGGGTACTTTAATCAGAGAATGCCGGTTCTCGCAATTAAATACACTGCTTAAGTCGTGAGAACAGGCATTCTCCGACTTAAGTGCTTCTAGTCGGACTTAACATTGAGGTGAATTGAATAGCTCCAACCAACATTCCGGCGCTATTAACATCGCAATGAATTGAATCGCCCCCATTGTCTCAACCCATAACATGGCTAACTCCACTACAGGTATGTAATGGTTGTGTGGCAGTTTCAACATGTACCTGACGTTATATATACTTACATTTTAACTAACCACTTGCATAATGGCCAGCAGTCCCAGATTTCACTGGGCAGTCCTGATGTTTGGTGACCCATAGGAGTATGTCTGTGTTTGGACAAATCTGGGACATGTCCCAATTTGATCTAAACATTAACCTCTTCACTCCCACAACAGTTACCTCTTGGCTCAGTATATGGTATAAATCAGACAGACTGGCAGACATGAGAGCAGGATGCACTGTTCTGAATCTCTTGGAGGTTTCCTGTATTGCAGGCATCAAAACGGTTTCTGAAAATAATCCTGCACCTCTGTAATATACAGTACTTGCCTACTTTCCTGGAATATCCGTGCGACTCACAATTTCAGAACTCTCTCCTGGACTCTCCATGGAAGTGGGCGGCACAGGGGCTTTATGACGCCATTTGCAGTGGTTTGTGTCATAGTGGCATTGCCCTCTGCTGCACAATGTCATGATTCATAGCTTTGCACAGCGTGGGCCGGGGGATGCGATAATGCACCTAGTGTTCCTGAAGAAAAAAAAGCAGGTATGCTCTAAATATGACAGAAACAGCTATAGGCCCTATTCTGCTGCTTCAACTGCTGTAACACAAGGCTATACAATTAGTAAGCTATATTTAGAAAGTGAGGAGATCGGCTATATGAAGACATCTTTACTAGCTTGAGTTTTAGTTTTGTGTTGCATATATACACATACTAGATATACAGCATATGAAATGCATGACAGAGCACCCTATGAACAAACACACTGCTGTAAAATAAAGGTACTTTGATATTAGGAAGGATGACATTCTGGTAATAGCAAGACTGGAAAAATCCTGACCGAGAAGCAAGAACAGACAGCAAGAATCTGTGACTCTAATAATTAATCTCCTTCTGTGTTTTTGGCAGTCTCCCAACACCCCTGTCACTTGTAATTCAGTGGCTCTAGGAACCAGCGTGATAATGTTTTTGTAGAAATCAGATATTGAAACTGTAGCTCATATGGTTTAACTGTCCAATAACAACCTAATATCCCTCTCTTAATCTACAGGACATGCAGTGCAGAACATTGTCACACAGCACCACATCCCATCAGCAATCTGCCAATAAAAGGACAAATACATTGACTTATTTATTTTTATAATAGCCTTCCTCCCTCCAACTGGGATCTTGTCCAAACTGCTCCATCAACAATGTACTGTACTCTGTTTTCTCCCATACCTCTCCCAGTTGTTAGCCAGGACAGCATTGCTTTTAGGCAGACTGTGCTAATTATCCAAACAAACGAAGATAATCCCCAAATGCTACAGGCTGCAAGCTCTGGCACATGCCACATGGGGTATTTATGACTGACTCTGAGTCGCACGGATCTCTATTACCGGTGCAGATGGCTATTTTATGCACAAAGTGCAGGTGCAGTAGCGAATCTCCACATTTTTCCATATTCTGAGTTAGACGCCACTTGGCCCGATCTGTTTTACCGTGAATTAGGGCATTTTGGGGCGTGAACTGGGCAGTGACAATGCGATGGCACGTAACCACCCTGACTTGTGACAGTGTAATAGGTGTTGCATGGGAGTGTCCTGGGCGTGTAACATGCTCCATGCAATGCTGCGTTGTGCATACAGGGTAGGAAAGTCTGTTTCAGATTTATCTGGAGAAAGTGCAGATACTAATGATGACAGGTGCGGCGGTCAGCATAAAATCAATGGGCTTACTGGTTTCCATTTGCACATGCACAAACCCCCACATTAGTTGAACAGATACTGGCATTAGCATAAGGCAGTAAATCAGTGTAATGCAGCTGCCCACAACTACAGCCACTTTGCATTTGTAGGATATATTTGGTCTGGCCACGGCCGATTGGCATCGCCCCCAAGCCCAACCTATTGTATTGTGTTGTGAGAGGATTACTGTACTGTACTGAATGGAAGCGGAGCTATGAGAGGATAAAGAGATTATGGGGAAGAGAAATTAGACAATGGAAACAGACTAAATGATGAGCTCTGCAAGCAGACTTGCTAACACATCATTAAAACTAGGGAAGGTCCAATGACAAGAATATTTTTATACATGAATCCCTAAGGAGTGGGGGGGAATTATATATATGACCTATGTATGCTGCATGTGCCCTGTGTGCAGCAAATCTTCAGATGTGTAAACATGGAGGACAAATATACTGGTTCTTGTGCTTTGCAATATTAATGAAACCCTCAAATTGCACATTTTCAAATATGAACCATGGAGGTGAAATAAATGTGCAAAGGTAATATGATTTTCAATGGCAGCTCTATAAAAGTACAGTATTATCTCCCTGCTCCATCACAGACAGGTGAAACTTTTCTGACATCTTTCTCATCTCATATACAGTGACACTTGCAGGGCAGGGGGGGGGGGGGCTACTGAGTACCCAGAAACCCCTCTGAAGGTCCAATGTTTTTCACAATTCGCAGGTCTGTGGGGAGGGAGTGGAGCTAATTTCATGCAATTCTATGAGAATCGCATCATTTTGGTACCTCAAACTCCCCACAGATGCGTATAAATCGCAACATTATGCCAAGGGGGTGGGCCTAATTATGCAAGGTACCTGGCCCCATCCCAGTGTTAATTTTGACAAGAATTTTAAATTTAGTTTAAAGCCGCGTATCCACTTGCTGATTAAACAGAGCAATTGAACGATTATGACATCGTAATCGTTCAATCGCCCAAAATGTTGAAAATGACCAACGATGCGTGTTCCCGCTGGTCGTTTTCAACATCAACCATCGCCTGAACATGCCGGTCAATCTGCCGATAACGACAGATTGGTCATGTTCGGGGATGAGGGAGGCTGCCTGCCTTGAATGACATAACGTTCAGTGTGGGCACCTACAGGATGAGGAATGACTGAACGATTACGATGTCGTAATCGTACTGTCGTTACCCCACCGCCTAATGGATAAGCACATTTAGGGGCCGATTCATCAACACTAAAATAAAGTTTTTAAGGTTTTTAAAGGACATTTTCCTTAAATACTGTTATTTTAGTATTCATGAAGTATCTTAACACAGGAGATATCACTGATATCTCCTGGTTAAGTCCCCCAGCGTTAGTTTCCATACTCCCCATACATTAGTATGGGGATATGGAAATTATGGTATCATCAAATTCCGAAAATTATGTATTTTCGGAATTTGATGGAGTTACTATCCGCCACTGTGAGGTGGTGAATAGCAGGTGAGACTTACCTGCTTCCAGCTGGTGAGGTCCCCCGGCGTATTCCTCCGGCGCTCTGGTCCGTCCTCTGGCTCCGGTGGCTGCTCTGACACTGTGTTCTCCCAGCAGAACACAATAAAGTTTAGAAAAAAAACATTTTTTTTTTCTTCTAAACTGTACTGTGGTCTGCTGGGAGAACATGTGTCAGAGCAGATACCGGAGCCAGAGGCACTGCAGCAGCTAGGTAAGTGCGGGAGGTTTTCGGAGGGGGAAGGTTGGGGGACACACACACAAAATTACCGCAGCTGTAGGTACTGCTGCGCATGCGCTGGTTTAATTCCTCCGGTAATTAGGTAGAACTCCATGCGAGTTCTAAACCTAATTACCTCCAGAGAATTTTAAGTTATAATGAATAGGCCCCTTAGTCTAAAGTGCCTTTTCATCATGACATAATTATCACTAGTGATAATTATGCTTTAAACTCGCTGAGAGTTTAAAAAATGTATTGGAGGCATTCATCATGCCTCATTCATCATGCCTCCCTAACAAAAGTATCACTTCCAAAAAGCTGCTCATTTTGTGGAGTCAGCTTTTCAGAAAAGTGATACTTTACCCCTGCAGCTGAGGTATCCACAAGGATTTCCTCACTGCTGCATGTCTCTCCCCTCTCTATTTCCCGCTGTCCAGGGCCGGGTTATTAATGGGGCTGATGGAGCTGCAGCTCCAAGCCCACCACCAGAATATGTCCACAACAGTATCTGCAGTGTGGGCCATTGCAGACAGGAAAAAAAACATTCCTGCTCCAGTCTGAGGCCACGCCCCCTCAACCCCGGCCGTGACCAACCCTCCTCCCCCAGCCCGGCCGCAGCGCCGGGGAACCAAAAGCTGCCAGCATAGATAGCGGCACAGTGGAAGGCTTAACTAGCCTTCCCTGAGCCGCTAATGAACAAACAGTGCCTCCGCGCTGCATGATGCCACTGTGTGTGACGTCACTATGCTGCTGCCCGCCACCACCGCGCCCAGAACAGCGAGGTCGGGTCCAGCAGCATAGTCACAGACTCAGCAGACACAGCAGCGATGTGAAGGCGGCCCAGCAGTTCAGGGTGTCTGATACTCCTGAGGTGTCAGTACTGCTGGCTGCTTTTTCTGATAGTACTGTATAACTAGTATGGTATGCATAATGCAGGGCAGGCTGTGGCATCAATATATATATATTGATGCCACAGCCTTATATATAGCAAAGAGACTAAGCTGGCACTCATAGTCTTATAACTTAGTGTAGCAAATGGTGCTTTATTTCAACGTTTCAGGGTCCAGCACCCCTTCATCAGGACACACAAAAGTGAAGACTTAACAGTGCAAACACACATTCTAAGGACTCACATGCCCCTTCTACTGCTGGTCCTCAGCATCCCGCGCCTCGTGTCCGGTCCCAGGTCTGACGTCACACGCGATGTGACTTCATACTGGTCCTGCCGTCGGGAGAAGGGGGCCGGACTGCTACACACTGTTGGAGAACTATATTTGCATATCTCAATGGGAACCGCTACAAGCAGTCCCCATGGTTGCACTCCACACTGCTGCTCACATCAAAACAATGGTGGGGGTTTTCATGTGAGCGGCACCCCGCGACACAGACCACACCCGACGACATAGACCATTCCCCCACATCAGAGGTCACACCCCCACCATGCTGGTCACACCCCCTGAGGCATCACACAATAGGCCCTTCATAAATTTCAGCTCCAGGCCCATGAGGACCTTAATCTGGCATTGATGCTGTCTTTCACCCCCTAAGCCCCCCCGTGCCCTTCGGTGTCGAATCCGGCTGCCACGGGGTCTGATCAGACTCCCCCACCGCGGGAGTCTGATCTGACCTCCCCTCCCGTGGGTGTCCGATCAGGCCCCCAGCACCCCCCCGTGCGGGTGTCCGACCCCCCCTTCCCTTAGCGAGTGTCTGATCCTCTTCCCCTGCGCGGGTGTCTTATACCACCCCCAACCGCTGCCGCATCCTCTCCTCCCGGCTCACCTGTCATCTGTCTGTGAGTCCGGGCCACTTGTCTGTGGGGGCTCTGTGCAGACACAGCAGGGAGGGATCTTAATAGATCCCTCTGCTGTGGCTGGCATGTAAATCTTCACAAGCTGCCGTGTAAACAGCAGTCTGTTAAAATTATCTAAGGATGGAGTTCAGAAACACCATCAAGTTCCGAAAAAAATGCTTTTTCGGAATTTGATGAATGGTCCTGACACTTATTTTTTACAAAAGTATGTAAAATGTTAATTTTCACCTGCTTTTGTAAAAAATAAGTGATGATGAATAGACTCCTTAGTCAATTACTTAAAATTGTATTTGGTTTAAAGTCATACTTTAGTCTCTCTTTTTTGCTTTGGTTTAGTCAAGAACTTTTCTCTAAAATTACCTTGAGAACTTGAGTCAGCATACCTTTACCTATGTGTTTAGTAATCTAGGCTCAGTAGGAGTAGGAATGTGTTACATACTGACTTACCATAGTACTCCTCCATATATCATATACAAAATAAATACCTTAAGTTTGTTAGAACAAGTGCAAAACGCAATCATATTTTCCTTCACAGGTCATTTTATTTTCTGCAAATATCTAGAACACATACTTGTTTAGTGCATCTCGCCCCTGGTGGTATAACAAAAGTGGTATTACAGTTTAAAGAGTTATAAAGAGTGCATATAAGTGGTAATATAAGGAGTGCATATAACCAATCCTAGCCCTGCAGCAAAAGGTATACAGAATGTCGACAAGGTCTGAATGTCAACATTCACAATGTCGACACTGGCAGAATGTTGATAGATGATTTTAGCCTTAATGTTATTATAAGGGTTAGGCTGTGGTTAGGGGTAAGTTTAGGGTTACTTGTCAACATGCCGTCTGTTGGCATTGAGTAGTGTCGACATTGTGAATGTTGACATCTGACACATGGACATGCTGTCCATGTCTACATTCAGATCATGTTGACATTCTAAATGTCGACTTTTCATACCACACCCACAGCAAATAAGGTAAACACCTCTTACCTGGATCACACTGTCTGCTCTTGGCCACTTGTAACCCCTAAACTGCTGAGCCTATTCTGTTATCAACATCAATATCAGTATTTTTTATACCTTGATAAAGGCTTCAGGCTGAAACGCGTTGGTTACCTGTGGGAGCTATCAAAACCTACCTATTTAAAGGGATCCTCTTATTCTGCAGGATAGGTGAAGTGCTCTGGGGAACCATTGTTAACCCCATTTGCTTTTACACTGTGCCTTTCTGAAAAGGTTATGTCTGGTACGCTGCCACTTTGTTTTTACATTGTCACACATTGTGTGTATACTACTGTTTATTAAAAATAAATATACAGTATTTCAGGAACGGAGATCTCAAACTGTGTTTTTTTGAGGTACTATTCATATTGGAGGGGTATACCAGAAGTGTGTCATTATCAATTGGAGAAGTGAAAGAAACCAGTTATCACTGTTTTAATCATTCATATGGAAGGAGTGTGCTAGGAGTGTGCCATAATCAATTGGAGGAGAAATGAAAGAAACCAGTTTTCACTGTTTTAATCATCATCTGGAGTGTGCTAGGAGTGTACCATTTGAGGATAAATAGAAGGAATTGAGGCGATCAGTCCTTTCATTTTTTACCTTCCAGGATTGACTTTGACTGTTTTCTGTTCGTGACTGTTTCCAAGTATTCTATAGATCTCAGTGGAGGAGAGCTTGTTTTGTCAATTCTTTTCTATTGGTATTTTTTAAAATGTTTCTTGGTCTTATGATCTACCTGAGTATAAGTGTATGTAGCTGTAAGTACTGTACGTCTGACGTAAACCCCCAACTCAGCATCAGCCCCCAAAGCCTACAGTAATAGTACCTAGATATCTGTCCTTAATCACTAAATGAGGTACAGCATTACATTGCATTGCACTTACATTGCACTAACATTTAGTTACAAAATAAAACAGGCTGGGTATCAGATGAATAGCCGCCGGTTGAAATACTGACGCCGGATCCCGGAAGATCCCGACTAGGGCTTGTAAGTACCCTAAGCCTCCCCTCTCCCCCCCTAACCCTTACCCTCCCTTAGTGGTGCCTAACCCTAACCCCCCTTCCTACACCCTAAACCTAACCCTCTCGGGGGATGCCTAACCCTAAGTCCCCCCGGTGGCGGCTAAAGCTAATACTTACTGGTGTCTAGACGTTCGGGATTCCGGCATTTGGGATGCCGACGCCAGTATCCCGGTGTCTTTGGGGATATCAGCGTCACCATTATGCCAGGCGGCGGGATTCTGGCGGCGGTATTTCGGCGGTCGGCATCCAGTCCGTCGGCAATTTGACTACATCTCAATAAAACTGATTCTATTTCTCTAAATAAAATGTACAGTAGCCAGAGTTTTGCATTACATGTGAATTAGAAAATGTTTTTATTGCTTGTGTAGAGTCTGTTTTATTTAGAAAAGCATACAAAATACTCATACAGGAGCTATAGGAGGGTGGCCTACTCTCTCAGGACAAAATATGAGACTCATCTGAAACTTCTGGAAGAGTAGTCACCATGCAATCACTTATCATATAGGTGGCACAGTGGCAAATTCAGGATTTCTAGAGGGAGGTTTCCAAATGCTTGATTTTAGAGTGAGTGTTGCCAGTCCATGAAGAGGGCATAATTAGCACTTAACCTGCATTAATATACATCATACAAAGTGTATTGTGTGTCATAATTCCAGCTTACACAGGACCAGTGATCACAGTAAGCCATTAGATGCAACAGTAGAGCCATCCTGCCTGAGCTGAATGTTTTTATTTCAGATGTGGCCAACATTCCAGCATTGGACCAAGTCTGGGAGTCTGGGGAAGCTGCAGAAGAACCTAGCACTGCCCTGGACATATATGTACATATTGGTCTCGCCATGCACTGCATAGTGTATTATTATATGGTATTAATAATTAACCCTATTTATGGTCTATAGAATTGCACCCCTAAAGGCACATGTTTTCCAGATCTCCTAGTTGGTGCACAGGTGTACTGGCTAACACATGTTAAAAGAACCACAGGTGGTGCTAATTATTTCATTTGTGATCCTGAGAAGAGCATGCAGCACTAGCAAATTCTATATTACTATTTCTATTGTGGTCATGGTGCGGGCTGGGGAGGGGGGTTTCCAGGCAATCAGAATCCCCCCCCCCCCCGTGGGTTTGCCTATGTGGTAGGCTATTTTGTACTCTGTGAAAAAAAATTATATATATGAAACGATGGAATAAAAGTTAACCCAAAAATAAAAAGGATCACTACATACTTCTGACCAAGCTGAGATAGAACATAGTAGGGAAATCTACACTGGAATATGCATGAGTAGTATCTCTTTATACACAAATCTATATCTGCAGACCCCCGGGGTATGTCCAATAACAAGAGAACTCCGGGCAGGATATCTTTTATTACTGAAATACTCCCCACGTCCTAGGGCCTGACTCAGAGATGCACGCTAGCGTCATCGCATCTGCAAAATTGTACGCAGCGGCCTAGTGAAAATATGCAAATGTCGCAGCCGCCGGGATTTGTATTGAGACAGCTACCAGCGGCTTCACAAATCCAAATGACTTTGTACAAAGATGCAGCATCGGTCGCAGATCAGTCGATTATCAAAGTTCTGTGATCCTATGGTCACCAGAACTGGCTGCCGGAACTGAGACACCGGAGCCACTTTTCCTGCATACGAGATTACAGTCGTTGACTGAAAGCGGTTGCGACACACTTGCATCTGAGCCGACCTCCCCACCCCTGTTGCAGGCCACAAATGGTCCCTACCTGTTATCACTTTACAAATAAATCCTCACTGCGAGCGACAACTTGATGCAATGCACAATGTGCGCAGATCACGATAAATGCTCAAATGTGTAAACACCTGCATTGCGTCCATCTGTGAATCAGGCCCCTAGTACAGCCATAAGCGCCCTGGGTCCTTAGCAAAACACACACCACTCTGCCACCTCAGCTAGGTGTATTTGTAAAAGGGAGGGGTAGGGTCTTATAACCGTTAGGGGCCCTGTAGAATGGACATCTACAGTTCTACTAATTAGGAGGTAGACGGAAATAAATAAAATAAAAAAGCTACATTCAATCTTTTACTACTACGCCATCATCAATCTCCACTATATTTCAACATGATTTTTCTTTGTAATACAACTACAAATCTTTGAAGCAATAATCCTGGCCCTAATCTGACACAATGAAACAAATGCTACCACTATTAGCAGATTACAGAATCATTTTTAGCTAAATCTCAAATTCTCCCAATGAAAAGAACTAGTAAGGGTCCTATTTGCAGGACTATTTGTCCGTACAGCTGAGACCCAAACCCTTGCAGAAACTGGCTCACTTTCAGAATTCTCCATATTATGTATCACCACCAGGGGGTGGAAAATCTCTGGATTGGCAGGTGTCAGGCTATAAGTAACAGGCCACTGATCTTTTCCTTTAATTGTACTATTAGATTAATATGAGACAACAGCTACCAAGAGGGTGACAGTTGTCTGTTATTGAATGAAAACCCTAGCCTAGTATCAATTACCAATTTAGCAGTATTTACATTTGTTTTATACTTTAGAGGTCTTACAAGTACAATTGAAAAAAAAAATGAATTAATATTTTAATAATCACTTAAGAAAACAAATACTGATATCAATGCCCATAAACAAAGCTAAGCATAGCTGACAAATAAATGGTCATATTCTGAACATCTATCATATGCATATTGATTGCTGTATAATGCTGATCTGCTCTTTCTCAGTCTGAATTTATGCTAAATTTGTTATAAAAAAAAAAAAAAGTTCAAGTTGAAATAGTAAATGGTATCTGGAAACAGCAGCAGTGAAGGATCTTGCTCCCACAAGATTATGTATCTGGTGTCCTGACGTTTTGGGGTTTTTTTTGGAGACAGGCAGATAGATTGTTGTCCAAGGACAAGACACTTCCTGTGTGAGAGAGCTGAGCAACTACAGAAGCATACAATGCACTGGGGGACCTGCACAATACCCTGCATATCAGATCCTACAGATGTTTCCACACACACCTATCCTCAAATTGTGGAAAATAGACACATTTGGCGCATCACAGACATCATAAGGAGCAACTTGCAAAAGACTTTTTCACAAAATATGAGTCCTATTTGCAACACTAATGTCACAAAATGACAATGCACTGGTGCCCTAGATACTGGCACTGGCATTACATGCTACTGCTGCTTTGTGTCACTCAGAAACTAGCCTGTGTAATAAAGCAAAAAAAGGAAGTCAAATACGAGTAAACTGCGTTGTGCTTTGTGCTACATACCGTTAATCTCCAACTTTATACCAATTTATTTGTAACAAAAGTACTAATCTAGTGTCCCTAGTACACTGCAAGTAACTTTGTATGCGTCTATGATGCAATTAAGGGGTCTATTTACTAAGCAGTGTTAGGAGACAGAGTGAAAAGTGATAAGAAAGTGATACGATGCCAGCTAATCAGCTCCCAACTGTCATTTTTCAAACACAGCCTGTGAGATGACAGTTGGGAGCTGATTGGTTGGCACCTTATCACTTTCTTATCACTTTTCACTCTGTCTCCTAACACTGCTTAGTAAATAGACCCCTAAGACACTAAGGGCCCCATTTAACAATGATGCATAACTCATTAACACTCACTAAAGGTTATGTTATCTTTTCAGTATTCAACAAACAGCGGTAAACCAAGATTACTGCTATTTGTCGCTGCATTACTCTCTCCATCGTTAGATGGCAAGAGCGATGCAGTCCCCATTGCTGACAATGGGGACCCGGCAGCAGCCTTTCCGGTTTCAGCCAAGCATTCCAGGCACTGTTGGATCCCAACTGGGTTAAACAGTCATGCGCATACGCAGGCTGACTATCACACATGACAGAATAGCCTGTCACTGGCAACATTAGGCTTCCAACAGCTGAGCGGTGGACCCCGCCGAGGAGGAGGTCGCTGGACCTTGCTGGCGAGATAAGTAATGATGAATAACAGTGGCATATTCATTTGCATCACTGCGATACTAAATTAAATATGTTGTTGGTATTTAGGTTTGTTGTTAAATGGGGCCCTAATTTTAGGAAAAAGTATGAAAGTTTGAGAATCGCTAGCCATGGCAGAGCATCTAAGTCGTACCATTCATCTCATGCCACATAGGTGTATGAGGACACATCTGTAGGTAATTCATATTTAAGGATAAGGCTCTTTGTAGCATATTCCAGCTATATCTGTTTTGGTTTGATGCTTTGCACATTATTTACAGATACAGGCTCAGACTGGCCAATAAACTTTTGGTAAAATATATTTCCCCTTCAGATTCTGTACCTGGAAGTGATGTAAGTGAGGGCGGAAGTGCAGTTTTCTGCCTATACTGTCCACCAAAAGAAGAAAGTTGTTCGCTCGCTACGCTTTGGGCTCGGTGGCTCGCTACACTCGCCACAAGATTATATTCCTCCTCTTTGTGCACGTGGATGGTAGGGAATGACGTTGGACAGTAACTGACGACGTCAGGGTCAATCTACAGAAGGGGATACGACGTCAGGGTCAATCTACAGAAGGGGATCTAGCTGTAACCATTAACTTTTCCCCACTATCATGGTCATGTGTCACACAATGCATTTGATGTCTGCAGTCCTGGAAAGCAGCAGAACATACTAGCATCTCCCCTCCTTTTTCCAGGTCCAGCCATGGCCGCAGACTAGATGCAAACAAGAGATCAATGCCACCCTTTGTTGCCCCTGGCCAGTGATGTGCAGCCACCTACTGTACACACATGGAGCAGAGCACTATATAAACTTTGTATGACACTTCTGTATGCAGAGTGCTGGGTGCATAAATACAGTAATAATAACAGCAGTGCCCAGCCAGCAACATGATACCAGGAATGCCCATGATAAGGGATAACACACTCACTGTTTGGCTGCTGGCCCTGACCGGTGCGATGGAGCTCTGGAGCAGGTTCTCTATGCACTGAGTCCCGGGGAGAGAGGAGCTCTTCTGGTGGGACAGGTGGGGGCCCCGGGATTGGGACGTGGCAGGAGCAAGCTGCCCGGGTTTGGCAGCAGGAGGGTACTGGGCGTCCCCATCCCGGTCCTTGTACTGGCCTGCCTTGCTGTAGGGCAGGAGGTGATCCCGCAGTCGGCGCAGCGTGGACCCGGGCTCGGGGGTATTGGCGATGCTGCTGGGGCTGCTGCAGGGGGCGCTGGAGGGTAAGGACTCCACAACGGAGCAGCAGAGATTGGGCTGGGAGGAGGAGAAGACACGATCCAGGACCTGCTTCCTCCTCTTCAGCCCGGTCCAGCGGATGATCCCCGGCACCACCTCCTCCATGTGAGCCCCGGAGTTCTCCTGGTTCCCTCTCCGTGGAAGGGGTGGTGAAGGGCAGGGCGACCCTGCTGCACTGCGGCGTTCCGCTCCTCCAGCCTTACCACCGCCGTTCTTTCTGGACTTCCCCAGCTGCAAGTTCTTGAAGAGCCGGGCCTGGAAGGAGGGAGCCGGTGTCTCCGAGGACCCCGGGAACTGCTCCATCACCCTCCCCGCCGACCCGCTGCAGCCGGGCTTGCGGCGCCTGGAGGGAAAGCAACAGGAGTAGAGGGACCTTAGGCGCTTCAGTCCAACCCAGGAAGAGCTGCAGATAGGGGGCGTGAGAGGGAGGAGCGGGGACCGGCTGCTCCCCGGATGCACTGAGTGAAGGTGAGTGCGGGGTCCTCAGGGAGAGTACCCTCGGACCTTCCTGCTGTGCCCGATACTGCCCTGTGTGCTGACCCTGTGCCGAGCATCATTCACATGCTTTGTGTGGTAGTGATGTGTTGGCTCCGGAATGGCATGGGACCTCGCTTGGGAGACCTAATACCCCCACACTCGCACTGGCTCCGGCATGCCTCCTTCCCCAGGGACTGGTGTCCCGGCCACTTCACCTCTCAGATGTTCAGCACTGGCCGGAGGGGACAGCTCCTGGCAGGCGCCCAGCGGTGTAACACGTGGAGCTGGAGGAGGAGGGTCCTGTGGCTTCTGCTGTACAGGGGGAGGCTGATGATGAGCTGCGGCTTCCCAGCACTCTTCTCCGGGGTCCTTGTGAGGCAGATGTACTGCGAGGCGAGGAAGGGATTACTGTGTTTCTGCAGCGGAGCCTCCTTGTAGCAGACTTCCCCAGCACGGGTAACGTGTTAAACATCCGGCCATACAGCCCCCATCCGATGATGTAACAGCACTGCTGTCACACACTGGATGCACCGGCAGCTAATGGGATTGTCTGCACCATCTGATCAGCAGCACAGGACTTGCACAGCAGCTTTCTGGAAACATGTTCTGCCTAGATTCCCGAGGAAGACTGTTCTCCCATCGGATTGCATCTGCTAATTAGTAATAGTGTTGACTGGACATATGTCTATGTCATTTGCTCTTTCTCTAAAAATGTTATATATATATATATATATATATATATATATATATATATATATATATATATATATATATAGTCACTGTGAATGTAAAATGTTTTCGTGTTACAAGGACCACTGTCTTGCAGACATGTCACCATAAGTGATATAGGGGCCCCATTTAAGAAAGAACCTAAACTTCATCTGCATATTTCGTTTAATATTGCAGTGACTAACGAATATGCCACTGGTATTCAGCATTACTTACTTCTCCTGCGAGGTCCAGTGACAGTCCAGGGGTCTTCTGCTCTGTTGCTGGTAGCCTATCGCTGCCAGTGGCGGGTTTCTGTATGGGATTGGGTATGAAATCTCGGTAGCTTAACAGCCGCCAGGTGAAATACCGACAGTGGAAGCCCGACGAGCAGAATTCTGGCCGTGCAGGTAAGTCACCTAACCCTACCCTTCTCCCCCCAACCCTCCCTTGGGGGTGCCTAACCCTAAAACTCCCGGTGTGGTGCCTAACCCTAAGTCCCCCTAGGGGTGCCTAAGCCTAACCCCCCTCCCTGCACCCTAAACCTAACCCTCCCAGGGAGGTGTCTAATCCTAACCTCACCCCAGTATCGCCTAACCCCCCCTTCCCCTAGCCTAACCCTAACCATCCCCGGTGGTACCTAAGTCCTCCTGGTGGTGCCTAAACCTAACCCTCCCCCCACCCGCAGCTAACTGCTAAGGATGCCTGGACTTACCTCGTTCGGTTCGGCGTCCTTCAGCATTCAGACATTGGGATTAAGATAGGCGTCGGTATTTCGGTGCCTATCTTAAGTCCCAAGTTGGGCTTCCACAGTCGGGATATAGACCTTCAGCATTTAGTCCGCCGGTCTATTGACTACATCCCCCTGTACGCGCAAGACACTTTAATCCAGCGATGCATGACACTTTTGCCGGCAATGGGGACCATATGACCGCTTTTTGTTAATATTGAAAGCATGACATAACCTTTTTAGTGAGTGCTACAGGGGTTATGTATCGTTGATAAATGGAGACCTCAATGTGATCTGTGCGTGATACTAGCACCTACGATCGCATTGCAGTATGCGATCATACCACCCGTATGTATTAAAGAGCAGCCGCATGGAGTGGGGCTCTGACCCCGTGATGTGCTGGGAGTGAAGTGACCGTGTCAGAGCTTGGTAAATCTAACAGCATCGCATCCCCCATTGAAACCTATGAGGGCTGCGGCTGCTGTCGGAAATGGATGGACCACAACATACATAATACATCTGGGGGATAGTTAATATTTGCGGCTTTACCCCAAAAACGGTATTTTCAGGGAGTATGCTGCAAATAGTTAATGATAAATGGGCCCCTTAATATATAAGAATAGTTATCTCACTCATTTGTAGATTTACTAAGGTGGTAAAAAGTATCAAACTGGGTTTAAGTGCTGTCCACATCGAAATCATGTACATCATAGCAAATGGCTGTTTATAACCTGCTAGATACACAATATATAATAACGGTGGCAATATAAAATCCCGACAGGAGAAGCCTGACAGGACAAGATGCCGACTAGCGCTGGTTTGGTCACCCAGGGGCCCCCGTAGATGGTAGTCCCACACACAAACAGCTGGATCACCAGCATGAGGGGCACTGTGGCATATGTAAAGTAGGTTTCTATGCTCATTACGTGATCTGGGGGCACTACAGTGTGTTTTATATTTACACATTATACGGTTTAGTAACTCACCAGCATATCATATTGACAATTTTATTGTTAAGGACCCTCACAAGTTAGTTGCCCTGAGGCCCCCACAAACCTTAATCCTGCCCAGGTAACATGGTGGGCATGTGCAGTATCTCTCCCTAAAAACACTACACATATCTCCAAACCCCAAATCTTGGGGAACCTCTATGCAGGAAAGGAACTTTTCCCATTATGTTTTTTGCCCTCTATCCTCTTCTCACGCCTTCTGCCCACTCTCCCCTTTCCAAATGTTAGTACACTTCTCCTTCCCATGCCGTGGGTTCACGTTTCCTTTATGATGATTCATGTGATGCTCCACTATACAAAGAGTACCTTCCTACAGGCACTGTATAAACATGCTGAACCAGTGACATTAATTAGCAGTGCAATTCTGACCGCAGGACTACCCTACTTTGGTTTATCATGAAGGGCAGCCAAGCCGCGGCCATGGTTTCATTACCAAATGAGGCCACACTATTCACACCTGGATAAGTTGGAGCAGTGGTTCCCAAACTTTCTTGAATTATGGCGCTCTAGAGTATCAGCAGTTTTACACGTCACCCATACACCAAAAGTTTTTTATTGATAAATTCAGCATGATTACATTTAGTTAATTGTTCTTACCTGTTATCCTTTGGTTCAGGTAAGTGGTGGTGAACAGGGGTGCGCTGTTTGTCCACATATTTTATGATTGACAGTCCCCATCAAATAATTTGAATTGATGCTGGACCACCAACCCATTTCATCCCTGCAAGTTTGGGAACCGCTGAGTTGGAGCCTTTTGTGCAGTGGTCACAAGAAGATGCAGTGCTACTCTATTTCCCCTGGTCAACAACAATTTGGTTATTCCCATGGACAGGATTCCATTAGGGAGTCAGTGGAAGTGAGGATCTATACAATGTGACTTGCAATGAGTTTGGAATAGCGTAAGCATCTATCTGTGCAATGTGGCAGAAATCACATTGGATAGCAGCCTGGTCAGTTTGTTATAAACCGTATGTCCAATTACACAGATAACAGAGAGAGCATTAGATGAGAGAAGCATGTATCATTTTAATAACCATCATCAGTAAATTTAATGAAAACCAATCTCCTAAAATGTTGTAGAACTATACATTCCAGCATGCCCTGCCACAGTTTTGCTATTTGGCCATGCTAAAACTGTTGCAAGGCATGCTGGGATTTGTTGTTCAATTTCTGTAAATTGTCTGACTTAGAAAATAAATGTTACAAAAACAAATCAAATGAAGATAAGTGAATAAATGCTGTTTCTGTTTAAAATAAACTGTTATTTAAAATGTTATCCGAAAGACTGAGTCGTGATAATATGTAATTAAATGTTTCAATATTTTCTTTGAGTTACGCAGTCCGACGATTAATCATATTAATACCATGGAGAAGACGTCTTACTGTACTGCAGGATTAAGCATGATGCAGGGACCACATTTGCTGATCCAAGGCTAAAGGTTTGAGTGGGAGCAGGTGGCCTAGGACGAGTGAAACAGAGATAGGGGGGTGTCTGATCAGTACAAGAAAACTCCCTGTTCTGTCTGCACATTGGTCCCTGAATATGGACCTTGGAGCAGTCATAGCTGTTTTTGTAATTTTTTCTGAGTTACTGCATATACTGTACATATGTATTATCTCACATCAGCTGATGTATGCTTTTTATTGAAATATGTTTGGGTACTCTTATAATGGACACCAGGCTTGTCTACTAAGTTCTTTTATACTGAGAGGGGGTATGGCTAATTTAATTCCCCCCTTAATGTATTATGATGAATAAACCATGTTTAATCTGAAAGGTGCTAGGTTCATATAAGATACTGTATCAGTTACAATAAACTTGTTTCACCTCTTTAATCATTTAAAGTAGTGATAAAAAATTCAGTGGCTGTTTGGGATTAAAGGTTAGACGTCACTACCATGAAATATGTGTCTGAAACACTAGCAATATAAAGATCTGTAGACAAATCCATTTAATGTATCCAAAGTGTTTTTGAATGATAAATTGTGTAATTATATATACAAGCTGAATAATCTTAGCATTTTCTCAAATAGCAATCTGAAAATACTGCATAAACTAATAGTAGTATTAATCCTTTAATATATAAGTAAGTGAAATACAGAAGTTTTTGTCTGTGACTGTCTCAACTCAATTCTGCACAGTCTCTAAGGGGTCTATCCAATATATGCAAAGGGTGCGAGTTGCCGATGCAACAGCATTAAAACGCCAGCAACGGCACCGCACCTCGCACCTTTCGCGACCCGTTCCAAGCCCAGATTTGCATAATTTTGCTCGGAGCCCTATGGGGCTGCAAACACTTTCACACAAATCCGGGCTGCTGCCCAGTACATTGCGTATAATTGGATTGACTCCTAGGATTTTATAGAGCTAATATCTGTAGTTAGTTACAATCCCACATTGTTTCATCAATAGGGGTACATTCATATCTAGTAGTAACATACTGCACATTTGACAGCTTAGCACAATTAACTGAATGTAGCCACAATATGAGTGTAAAACTTTCTGCTTTAGACTAATTCTTGTATCAAATACCTTGGGGATATAATTTATTTATGTGTTACTGGTTATTTATGTACATTAGCACACACATATTCCACAGTGCTTTACAGAGAATATTTGGAGATTTACATGTGTACTTGTGTGTGTTTCACCAACGCATGTACACACATACACACACAAACAGTACAACCCATGAAAGTACGGGTAGAATATATAAACTACACACAGATAGGGCCATGGTGGGTATTGAATCCATGACCTCATTGTTATAATGTTAAACATTACACCAATCTTGCTGCGCATATATAAAAGGATACAAATACTGCCATTTTTTACAATATACATATGTTTGCATATATTAATATGTAGTTTGGCTTCTCAAGTGCATAGTAACTAACATAACTCAATAAAGGTAATTTATGAATGTAGAATATGTAGTCACTGATAAACAACTCACACAGAACTACTTGTAAAACATACCAAACGTTTATACTAGTGTTTCTGAACCTTTGTGGTTCTTTTATGAAGGAGATTAATAAAAGAGAATAAGACAATTGTGTATTTACAATACAAGTGCTGATAACCCCTCCCCTCCCCCACCACCCTCCATCCTTATTATGTGTGCAGTGTCATGCTAGATAAAGACCAGTGCAAATAAAAAAATTTTTTTAGAAAAAGTAAAAAAAAATTGCACTAAATTACACAGTTATAAAATAAAATGGCATGTTACTAAGTTACATTTATACATAGGTCCCTAATGCTGGGTACACACGGAACGATCTGTACCACTAACGATTTAAAAGATATCTTTCAGTGAAGTCATCCTGCCACCTCTCTGAACAGGCAAAGTTGACGATATCGTCCAGATTGGCTTGCATGTACGAACGATCATAGATATCGTTATCGTTCATGCGGGAAAGCGCATCGTTGGTCGTTCACTGCATAAAAATGAACGATATCGTTCATAGATATCATACCGTGTGTACGCACCTTAAGTCTGCTGTTATCGTTCTCAGGCAAGTATAGGGGTGGAAACAAAAACCTGTATGAACAGCACAGCATAACTATTTGCACAGTGTATAGGACAGACAACTAGACCTAGTTCTTATTAGCTTTGTGGTATTCCTTGTTTTTTTGTGTTAGGAAATTTATTGCTAGCCTTATTAGTGGGAGCGTGTTGGGGGTTGACTGTAATCATTGCATACACATGCCAGCAATCACTATTTAACTTACATTTTAGGCCGCAGGCCTTTGGCTGCTAATGCATTGCATTTGTAAGTGTATAATTTTAAAAGTGCACTTTACATTGCTAACCAAATTCAGCATTCAAAGTTGAAAAGGAGAACCTTCTGTAATGCATATGCCCCAACTGTTTATAATAGCTCATTCATTAGATCTCTTGTTAACTTGTTATACCCCTATTTAGATACACAACTTATTTTAGGAGGATATTTCAATCTTCTTGCCTCTCACTTTATGGACTGCCTATCTAACACCTCCACTCCCTATAAACAACGTAAAATAGGCATTCTTTATCTTATGCAACATTTACAATTGGTGGATGTGTGGCGTCTTCATCATTCTATTGATAAAGACTTCACATTCCTTTCAGCTCCACATTCCACATTTTCTAGAATATATAATTTTTTACCCTTCGCCATTTTGGCATCCAGAATTCCCACTTCTGGTATTGAGGCTTTAGGCCTAACTGACCACGCCTTGATATGGTTCCAACTGCGGACTACGATATCCTTAAATAATTGCAGACTATGGTGATTCCTCTCCTTTTTGGCCTCATCCAATAACCTCAAAGATGTAGACTGCTTGGAATGATTATGCCTTTTCTAACTCTCAACACCTTAATGATCCCTCTCTATACTGGCAATCTGCGAAGGCGGTGCTCAGGGGGAGGATTGTGTCTTTTGTTTCTCACAACAACAGGAACCAGTCGGAGAAAACCCAGTTGGCTCAAGATGCCCTGACCAAGGCCTACGTAACTTTCCGACAAACACCCTCGCCTCCAAATAGACGGCAGTTTGAGGAATGTAAGGTGACTTTTGATGCACTAATGCAGCGGGTCGGTGATTGCAAAATCCATAATAACAAATAAATTTTTCATATGCATGGCAACAAAAATGACAGACTTTTATCTAACTTACTTAGTGGAGAATTAGTTCTGCCATTTTCACGCTAGCTGATGACAAGGTCTCCCTACATACTGAGGGTCCAGCTATTTTGGACATACTTCACACTTTCTACTCTAAGCTATATGCTCAGGAGCATGTTAAAACAGCAAATAAACAGGCTTTTTGGAACAAAATTGCCCTTCCTCAACTATCAGACGACCATCATCTAATTCTCACCCAACCCATATCTGAATTGGAAGTCACTAAAGCCATTAAGGGTCTCAAGCCATGTAAATCTCCAGGCCCTGATGGCTATACTGGAGAATTTTACAAAATTCTCCAATCTTCTGTAACCACCACCTTAACAAATCTCTACAACTCCATTCTCACTGGCAACTCCCCTCCTGCCTATTTCAATGATGCTACTATAAAGGTATTACCCAAATCAGATAGTGATCCAACCCTACCTGCTTCTTATCGCCCAATATCACTACTAAATATAGACTACAAACTATTTACAAAAATAATAGCAGAACGGTTTAAGTCGGTGGTGCCTTCATTGGTACACCCAGACCAAACCGAATTCATATGGGGACACAGCGCAGTCTCCAATATTCGCAAGGTTCTTGCTGTATTACAACACTTAGAGGAGATACATGAGAATGCTCTTCACATCCTTCTCTCACTTGACACAGAGAAGGCGTTCCACTTAGTAGTGTGTGAATCTTTGCACAGATTTGGTTTCCTCACCAAATTATAACCCTTATTCAATTACTGAATTCCTCTCCTCGCATCATGGCTAACAATTTTTTATCTGCTCCATTTCCGATTTATCGATTCCTACCTACCTATACACTCTAAAATAATTGTCGCTGTTTAGCGTTATGAGTCGCACAATAAATAATTGCTTTCAAACTTTGATTGTGGTTCCAAAGAACAAAAAGTTATTATTCAACACAAAAACAGAGTTACACGCTGTGAGCTAAATACAATTAGCGCAAATAAATTATACAGATCCAAGGTACAGTCGTTACATATGCAGGCGCTCTGGACCCAGATCTCGGCATCAAAGAAGAAACCTCCGTCAACATCAAAGCAAGAAGATTGACATCCAGTTTCAGAGAACCCACATATATACCCTTACAGAGATAGGCAATACAATAGAACAAGTTGGCATGATTCCATTGGTTCTTCTTCCTGGTTCTTCTGTTACAGTATAGTTCATAGGTCAGTTCGTATGGTCACAATCCAGCCTCCAACAGCCCTTTGTCCATTTTCCCGCTGCATAATAAATCTAAGCTGGCTACATTACAGAGTACATTTTAATGTTTAACTCTCTATGGTCCATAGTTTGCAGGCACATGTTGCGATCTCCTCACCGATGATACCGGAAATCTGCAAAGACACAGTGGATCAGAACAACACCAAACACGGTCTGCTTACCATGTACTAAACCTTAGATATCAAATAACATTTATTTCACAACATTACTACTACTGAATAAACCTTGAATATTACACTTTAATGCTAGGGAACATTTTCATGTAATTGTGCAGTGAGTATTGGGGTATTGAGAAAAGACGCTAGTTAGCGTTGTGTGACTACGTGTTTGTGGAGTACACCATGGTACGAGTTTTGCAGGGTTGATCATTTTATATGTTTTAGTGACGGTCTGTATATGTTTAATGAGGACTTTTAACATCTTTTTATTGCGTGAGAATCGCATGACGCTAAATAATAGCATCGCCGTATGTACTTATAATGGGCGAGATTTGCTAAAATGGCGTCTTGCTGCCATTCGCAAAATGGCATTGTGCAGATTTAATTTTAAACCGATTCTGTCTCAGCCAATTATCCGGCTTCGACAGTCCACCCTTTGATAGCAAACAACATGCTATCATACTCTGATTTTAAAATTAATTTAGGCTTACATTATGACATTATTTAATGTTATATTATGGGATGGCACAAGGTGGTTCTTAAACCATCAATAATGGGTCTCTAGGAGGGGACATAAAACTACTCATATACGCACACTGCGGATCTTGGGAGATCATGGGAAAGATGTGGGGATGCACCAATCCTATAAAGGAAGTCTTGAGGGGGAATAGGGACTTACATTATTTAAGATGTTTTAAAATAAAATTTTAATAACACATTTCATGCATGTCTAAATCTTATACATTATATGATGGTACCTTCTAGTTCAGGGTTGTAATGCAGTCCTACATTTACCTCAGTATTCATATCGTTACTACTGGCCACCATCATAATTTCATTCCTTTGATTCACCTTATCTTTACATTTTCCACATTTCAACACAGTAGGAACACACCTGACACATATGCCAATTACTAAGATGACAACCAATATAAGGATCAGGAGTTTACCTATGCTCGCAATCATTTCCTGGACCCACTCTCCTAGACCTGAGAACCATTTCACTGGGTTCAACCAAGAAACCCATTCCTCTACCTTCTCCTCTACTTCTGCCACTGAAGCATTATGGTTCTTTCGAAATTCCCATTTTAACTGCAGAATTTAATCCATCAGGTCTATTACCTCCTTGGGATCGCTGGTATCGTTTGTAATGTAAGTGCAACATTTTACACCAAATTGGGTGGCCAAAGTTACGCAATACCTTCCAGTGACAGCTGTTAAATAATTTAACACTAGTCTATGTTGCACGAGTTCTTGTAAGCCTGCAACTCCTTACCTGTGTACCTGAATGTGTCATCATACATCTCGGTGATATTATCTATTAGTTTAGCAAGATCTTGGATATATCTAAAATTTAGTGTACCCCGAGCGATCCTGGTGGGATTCAATGCTACCAAAACCTGAAAGCCAGTTGTTTCACTAATTAACTGTGTGGCTTTATGTACGTCACCAGGTATCATATTTCTTTTGTCTCTGTGTTCATACTGTGTATGAAGATATGGCGATGGTGTGTTTTTATGAATACCAAGCATTTCACCATGTGTAAGGGTCATAACCTCTGGCAGTACTCTTCCCAAATAACACAAACCTTCGGAACTCGGAGAGAGCCACTTATATGCTTTCCTTCCACATATAAAATGTACATCATCGGGGAGAACATAAGGAATAGAATGCATCGTGATCATCCAACACATTTCCCTAACAAATGATCGTATCTCAGGTTCTACCATCTGACTAATACAGGTTTCTGGTTGTATAACCCAGGCACAGTATCCTTCTGGTATTCTGCCAACCATTTCTTTGGTGTTACTTAGTGTATATTTATACTGGAAGTGTCTTCCACCCGACCTAATTGTGCATAACAGTTCATAATTCATAGGCTCATGATCAGCTCTTAGTGAGAAGGTCATCGTCTGATTATTCCCAGTCACCTCCCAACTTCCTGGTTCATTGGAGTTGGTGATGTTCAAACATAAAAGTGTTTTATCTACCTGGTACTGGTGGAGTTTAAAATGGGGTGGTTTGGTGTTAAGAAATTTTCCATCCAGTGTCTTAACTTTTTGTAATTCTAAAATCTCAGAAACATTTAATGGAAATGGCACTAATCCTACATTATGCTGTCCTTGGGGCATGTGAGAGCACACCCAACAGTCGGTTTGGTTTAAAACTTTGCCCACCATAGTATGATAATCCTCTAAAGGATACCCACCCCAATACTGGTTATACTTAGGTTGGCACTGTTGGATGCATCTCTCATTGACTACGGACCCACAGAACTCACACATACAATAATCCTCAGACGAAAGACCTTCACACTGTCTCCGAGTATCCAGAATAGCTGATCTCTTAACAATTACTGTACTGGGTTTGGTCAGATACTGCCCTTGTGTATTGCTCTTTCTCCCGACTCCACTCCATTGATATCACCATCAGCTCCCCTCTCTGTCCTCTGTCCTCCGTCACAGAAACTAGAGATCCCGAAACAACCCAAGATAATGAGAACTCTGGGAGAAAACACAAAGATAACCACAGTAGACCAATCCATTGCTGAAAACACTGATCTACAAATTTCTTTAGCTCAGGTATCTCACTGTAACCTTTAACCTTCCCGGAACAGACTCGCAATTGACAGGTCTACATCTGTCTCGATTCCGCCTTGTTTCTCCACCGGTTGGTTGACCTTCTTACAGTGAGTGGAATGGACCCAGGTATCTCTCTCCGCCACCTTCAATGAAGTTGTACTTGTCAGTAACACCTGATACGGACCTTCCCACCGATCGGTAAAACAACCTGAACGCAAGAAATTTCTGATCATAACAAATTCTCCAAGTTCAACATCATGACAGTTTGTTTCAGGCATATCATGTGACAACAATTTCAGTTTCTGCTATTGCTGTTTTAACTGTTTACTCATTGTTATAAGATACCTTACAATTACCTCGTTGTTACTTTTCAAGTCCTCCTGTGGGCTTATAATCAAATGAGGTTGTCTACCAAACAGTATTTCAAAGGGGGACAGATTGAGAGGGGGTCTAGGAGTTGTCCTGATACTATGAAGTGGTAGTGCTTCTGGCCACCCCAGTCCATTTTCCGACATGATTTTGCTTAATTTGTTTTTAATAGTCCCGTTCATCCTCTCCACCTTGGTACTGGCTTGCGGTCGGTAGGGGGTATGAAGTCTACTATTAAATACCCATCAGCTTACACATATTTTGGAAAACATCACCTGTGAAATGAGTACCCCTATCACTTTCAATAATTCTAGGGATACCGTATCTGCATACAAACTCCTGAACAATTTTCTTGGCAGTAAACGCAGCAGTATTAGTGGCAGCTGGTTATGCCTCAACCCAATTAGAAAACACATTAGTGCACACTAATACATACTTGAGATTCCTGCAGGGTGGTAATTGGATGATATCAATTTGTATTAACTGAAAAGGTCCGTCGGTGGGAGGAATGTGGGATGGTTCGGTAGGGATCGTTTTCCCTATGTTCTTCCGCAAGCAGGTCAGACAGGACATTGCTCTCTTTTCCACTTGAGAAGAAAAACCCGGTGCACACCAGTATGCTTTCACCAATTTGCACATACCTTGCTTTCCCAAGTGAGTCAGACTGTGCGCTGCCTCAGCCAGGCTTGGGTAGTATGTCTTGGGAGCCACTGGCTTACCTTGTCCATCTCTCCAGAGTCCAGAGGACTCTTGCCCACATCCCTTGGACTTCCAGACTGCCTTTTCCTGAATGGAACACAAATTTTGCATCTCAATTAATATCAACATATCAATCGTTTGAAAAGTCATCATTTGTTCAGTTGGTACATTCATTTTTAACCCTGCTGCCCATTTTGCAGCTTCATCTGCCCTGTTGTTGCCCAGTGACACCGGATCATCCTCACATGTATGGGCTTTACACTTAATTACTGCCACTGCCTTATGCAATTTGATTGCTGTCAGTAGTCCTTTTATATGTCTGGAATGTGCAATTGGCGTGCCTGCTGCTGTCATAAAATTTCTCAGACGCCATAGAGCGCCAAAATCGTGTATAGCACCCCGAAGGCGTACCTAGTGTCAGTGTAGATATTAGCAGATTTACCTTCTGCTAACTCACACGCTCTCCTTAATACCACCAGTTCCGCCACTTAGGCCGAGTGTGGTGGGCCTAAAGATTCGGCTTCTATAACGTCCTCGTCACTTACAACAGCATAACCTGTACATAACTCTCCAGTGTCAGTTTGTCTATGACAACTCCCATCCATGTAAAATGTCACATCTACATTTTTTAAAGGTGTATCCCGTACGCCAGGTCTTGCAGTAAAGGTTTGATTCAGATTAGGGGTGAGCGGGTTTGGATTTCTGAAATCCGAACCCCCCCGAGACCCCCGATCCGAGGCCGATCTGAGTCAGGCTCAACTTTTCCCGCCTGACTCGGATCTGAAATCGAGGCAAAACGTCATCATCCCACCTTCTGGGTCTCGCGGGTTTTGGATTCTATAAAAGGTACCCGCGTCGGCGCCATTTTCTCACTTGGCTGTGGACAGTGAAGAGGGAGGGTGGGAGTTAGGGCTGGCTGGGCTGTGTAGTGCAGTGTGTGCTGTGCTGCGCTGTGCTGCGCTGTGCTGCGCTGTGCTGCTGATGTCCATAGGGGCTGTGTCCACTCCTCCAAAGTCCATAGGGGCTGGCTGTGTTGTGCTGTGCTGCTGTTGTCCATAGGGGCTGTGTCCACTCCTCCAAAGTCCATAGGGCTGGCTGTGTTGTGCTGTGCTGCTGTTGTCCATAGGGGCTGTGTCCACTCCTCCAAAGTCCATAGGGGCTGGCTGGGCTGTGTTGTGCAGTCAGTTGTCCATAGGGGCTGTGTCCACTCCAAAGCCCTGTGCAGTGTCCCAGTCCTA